>CM060809.1:6320000-7710000 GCA_030704555.1 Heliconius charithonia | reverse complement strand
TTTTAAAATTTTCTTTTATATACACAAATATAATTTTAGTATTTATCATAACTTGTACTACTTACAACAGGAGTTGTTGCTTGTGCATCGAAATACAGCGGTCGGCCAACCTCCTCATGTTTTAAAGAAAATTTTTCATTAACTATAAAAAATGTGACATTATATATAGTTAGCACATTAACTAAATATTAGAAAGATAAAAATATTTAACGTTAATCACTATTCTTTTTATAATATTATGAAATTTTTTATATTTACCAGAGTCTGAAAAGCATTTTGCTTGAATTAACATGAAAACATTATTTTCTTGTTGTGACCGTTGAAGAATATTTTTGGAAAGAAAAGGTGTGACATTTTTTAAAACGCGAAACATGTTAGAAATTTTTAACTTTGCAATTTAATGGAATATTGTTTTCTTTATAATGAATGACATTTCCACTATTCTGAAATACAGATCATAACCTAAGTTATTAAAAGTTAAAAGTTCAAATTATAGATAAGGTGCGAGCTATTTAAACTCGATTAAATTTGTCAAATATCGATAATTTTTATATATTATGTACTTACTCGAGTAATGGCTACCTAACTACCTACTTAAGTGTAGTATTCAAAAATTCACGACAATCTATGAAATATGTATACAGTATACTACAGTATGTAATGTCGTCGTATATTATATCACTCAGAGTTGTTATCTTAAGATGACATCGTTTGTACTCATAACTCAAGCCGTTACAAGAGTGTTAACGTAACATTCTAAGTTACTCTTTGCTGATTCCGAATTTGATTCCCATGAACTGAGCATTACAATGGTCATTAATATTTGTATCACGTTATAAAATAATTACTATAATATAAATCATGTCTTTAGGTTAAATTTAAAACAACATTACTAGTGCACTGGTACTGTGGCTTTAAATGTTAACTATGTGTAAACGAAGTTTGTGACTTTGTGTAATTTGTTATTAGAAACCAATTAAACAGTGTCTGACTGCAAACGTGATATTGTGGGTTCAATCCAGGTAGAATGAATTATATAATTTTATTTCCCCGCTCTGTTAGACAAAGCGCAGCGTCCAGTTTACATGAATTTCGTTGGAAATTAGAACATAGAGTGATTTAAATCTAACTAGGTTTTTTTTCTTATACAAGTTAAGACGATTCGAATTTTTTCATGTAGCCGGAAAGCTTGTTATGAACTTCTGAAGTAGCACACTAATTGTTAACTCGAGATAATCGAAATATCAATCGCTACTGTCAAATACCAGTCACATGACATGCCACTTTGTTTTTTTGTCTGGAATCTAAAAATTTCTAGCAGAATTGATAAATAGAAATATAAATTAAAATAAGGAAGAACTGAATATAAAATTACTTTTTTATTATTAACTTACGAAATTGCTATCGTTCAGTATAGCAGAGTAGGCAGGGGAAACCTAGGTTAATTCATTTTCGTTCTCCACCAAATTTTGGGGGCATTGCGTGTTGAATGGCTGTACTCAACGCCGCGCTTTGTCTCGTTACCAGAGCAAGGAAATTAAAATATTAAATTTCTTAAAGTGAAATCTTAACTCACATGACGCACGCTTGTTCACTGCACCATGATTGGCCTCATATCTATCTTTTATTAAGAATTTAGTAAAATTTCAAAGCACAAACAATATCCATACATAGATGTTCCGGTTTGTTAGACCGAGGAATGGGAATTTACTATAAGAGATATATGATTACTCATAAGTCATATTAATATTTGTACATTAAATACCTAATATAATCAATATTCAGAGCTGAAGCCTATGTTTCAGCAATGGACGAGGCCTGTTCTCATACATTGGCATACACTTTCAATTATAAACAACAAACTAAAATGTAGAAAATAATATTTTAATTCTTTCAAAGTAAAGATATTCAAAGAGCCACTGACAAAGTTATTGGTAGTACATACACACTGTTATTTAGTATTTACTATGTTATTTTATAAATAAAATAATGTATACAAGATTGGCATATTTCAACTGTAAAACAAAGCTGTGCAAAATTAAATGGCATTAAAAGAAGATTGATAAGTTTTTTAGAATATGATACATTGTAATACATCTGTTGTTCATCTAATTAACTTAAATTTTAATTGAAACTTAGTCAATAAGCATTTTTTTGACATACTTACAAGAAATAATAATTATGGTAAACATATAAATAAGACCTAATCAAATATATCATCATAAGTTAATAGTGTACGCTTAGAATCTTTTGGTGGTGGAGGATTTCTTGGTGTAGTAGCTGGTGTCCAAGATCCTGCAGGTTGTGGAGGTTTCTTAGTAAATGTAATTTTCCACCCCTCCTCACACCCATCAAGGGTATTTTGGGCATGTGTGGCCATTTCAACAGTTTCAAATGAAAGATATACCCTGTAATATAAACAGACAATATTATATTAAATCAAAAGTCTAAAATTATAATATCAATTTAAAAAGATAAAAAATATTTATATACAATTTTCTAAATAAGTATTTTTTGTTCCTAAGTGTGGAATGGAATAACAATTTAAAGAGGTAAAAAATATTTAAAAAGATAAGTTATCATAGATATTAATTTCTTTTTGTCATTGATAGTAAGGAAATTGTAAATTCAAATTTTTACATGGTTCTAGCTAAAAAGTATATACAGTTTCAATATAATCGATTAGACAGGTGTGTCTAGAAACTGTTATAGTACTTCATATAAGTAAAAAAAAGACAACATATTTTTCAAGATATTCAACAGTAGGTAAATATATTAAAAATAATGTAGAAGAATATCATTTTATAAACTTACTTATCATCATCAGGTTCTTGTGTATATGTAAATGGTTCGCATGAGGCTAAGCGGCGCCTGACAACTTCCTCAGTAATTTTTGTACCAACAATTTGTAAATATGTTGTTTTACCATTTGTATTTGTTATTTCTACAGGATTGTTTCTGGCACTTTTCTCTTCCCTTAAAAAATATGATGAATTATTATGAACACAAATTAAATAATGAAAATTGTTAAAGCAAACTTATAATGATCGGCTGTAGCTATATATGTTGTGTCAAAACATGATGGCTATCTATCACTGGTATTCATAGTTTTGTCTAACATATGGCCATTAGCCGAGGAGCTGGCCTCATATTTTTTATTTGGTATAAATCCAAATACACAATTTGTTGCAAGCCTATCAATCTATGCCTATAATAACATTATAAATTGTTTTTGGTTCTACTACATAACTAAATGTTTCCAATTATCATTGGAGGCCATAAACATTTATTTTTATATGATTGTACTAAAAACAATTATTTTTATCTGTTTGTCTGTATAATTGTATATGCTAATGCAGTTTTCACTATTGTATTTTGGCAAGCTTTCATTAACTTTGACTGCTTTGTTTCATTTTAATCAGTTTAAAAAACAAAAAAATGTAATACCGTTTTAAAGAATGTTGTTTGACAAAATTGCAAGCAAGTCCCTAGTTCTGAATATATTTAGAATATAAATGAACTTACTTCTCTCTAGCTGTTACAAATGAATCATACAAGTATTTAACACGAGGTGCAGATTTTTCTTCAGGTGGTGGTGGTTCTTGTGATGCACTGAAAGGCTGGTACGAAGCGACACCACCAGTTGATCCAGTTGATCCACTAAGCTTACGTTCTCTACCTTTAAAATATTTATGAAATATTATTTTCAATCTTCAATAGATCTATAGCATAATAAATAAATAAAAAAATACCAGCTCTTGGTCTTTTAAATGTGGCATTTTGTGGTTGGGGTGGAGGGCTTTTGATTGCTTGTATTGCTCCACTTTTGATTAGCTTCCGTGCTATTTCACGAGCATCTCGTGCTTCAGTGGGACGTTTAGGTAAAATTGGTTTTTCAGGTTCTTGCTTAGGTGCTTTTAAGGCTTGAAGTGCTTTTTTCTTTTTTTTTAATTTTTGATACTTTGCTTGAAGCATCAATTCTTCTTCTGTTAAATTAGAAGGAAAATGTAAATACACCATTTTGTAGGCACTAAATGTCGATTGTAAAACATATACTATTTAGAAAACTAAAATTTATTTAGATCTTAGATTAGACTGTCAGTGTCAACTGTCAAAACTTGTCAATATGTTTATAGTTGTCAGTGCCAGCGAATAGCTTACTATCATATTGTAACATACTATTAAGAAAATAGGAAGTAAGATAAGTTTTAATACGAAATCATAAAAAGTAATGAAAATAAACAAAAAAAAAATCCTATTAGTCTAAACTAAAAGTAAAGTAAAGAAATCTACTATACAGTACAGTAGTATATTGTGAAGAAATATATATTTAGTGATACGAAATAATTATAACTCGATGTACTCATATGATAGTAAATTCCAAGCCGCAAAATTGTATAATTATGAAAATAAAATTTATAGGATCAAATTTAATAATAATATTTATTGATATGCGTTATATAATGCTAAAATAAAAGCGTTATTTTAACGCTTAAATAGATATCTATTCTAGATAGGTAACACTATATTTATTCTATCTATTATTATTATATTATTTAAATTACGTTTGAGCTCATACGCATATCGCCGTTGCGTGCGCGAAACTGCGTATGAGCAGTTTGTTAATACCGCGTAACTATAAGAGGAGCAATATTGAAATATTTGCCGAGGATAATGTTTTGACCTAATTTAATTGAACTTCCTAAAGACACAAGTCTGCGCGTTAACCACATTTTCGCGAACACTTCTCTAAAAGCCGCGGGTTAGCGTTACTATGGCTGGACCCCGTATAGGTTCCAGTTTTGGCCTCATAAAGAGTACTTTTCTCATACCTGGGTAGAGCCGTTCAAATCGTTGGGGGTTTGGCACTCCTCCGGTGTCCGGTGGCGTCCTCTGGTGTTACACAAGATCGTGGGCGGCGGTGATAACTTACCATCTGGTGACTTGTCTGCCCGTTTGCTTTTTTCTTTCCATAAAAATAATCTGTGAATTGGCCGTAGAGCCAAATCGGCAAGTAAGGCTATGCTCTAATTTAATTGTGGGTAACTAATATGTCGAAATATGATTATGAATTATACACGAATTACGATGAAATGAACTCAAGTGCTTATGGTCTAAGGTCAGTGTCATAATAGAATAAACTACTACCGGAGGCCAGTCGCGGCGCAGTGGTACCAAGTGTGACTTTAAAACCGACTGGTTGTGGGTTCGATCCCCACTCGAGGAGATGAAATATTTACTTAAATTTATATTTTCTTTTGTTCGCTCTGGTGTCGAGGCAAAGCGCGGCGTTGAGTTCTGCCACTCAACACGCAATGCCTCCAGAATTCGGCAGAAAGTGGGGAACGGAGTGTGTTATCACTAGGTTCCCTCTGCCTACCCTGCTGTGTGCGGGATATACCGTGAAGCTAATAAAAAATAATAAAAAAAATTTAGTGTTTAAACTGGTTTTTCCGCTACCATATCAGTTCATAAGAATTCTGCTTATATATACATAATCTACAAAATTACTGCTTTATTTCGCGACTATTATTGCAAAATCAGGACATTAAGAAATACTTAAAACAAAATAAAAATAAAAAAATCTATAAGTATATCTTAATAAAAGAATAAATTTAATAAACGGTTTTTAAAAAAATTTAGCAAAGTCAAAAAGTACAGAAAATACACAATATACCTACCGAATATTATATATTTGAATTTTTGCGGACTATGATGTTAACAAATTTCACAAATATGTGGTACAAAATAAAAAAAAAGACTAGTTTGAAACTTTAAAAGAATTGTGACTTTATTGTTAAAAATACATAAATTATTATATCTCACCCCTAGACGTTTATTTATCAAATAAAAAAAATATTATTAATAAATTTATATATAATTAAAAAATAACCATATAACAATGATAAGTTTATCTGATTACCCTACCGTACAGACTTTTTTTCTCTATATGCAAGGTTTACGTGCTTAAATGTATTACTCTTAGGTGATCAGTATTATTTTCCCGTTATAACATCTAATTCTTCTATTCTAATTCTTTGTTTGTTAGTTAATGCAGTTACTTGTTATTATGATAACATTACTCAGATCATACGGTCAACAGTGACTCATATATATACATAATACATATTAATACGTACATTTACAACGAGGTTACTGTTTCGATCATTTGTATATAAATGCTAGCTCATTGTAGATTCAAATTGTGTTTTAAATAGTGCTAAGTCATATACTTACTGTAAGAAACTAAATCACTTTTAAAATGGAATGTAAAGGATTTTTTTTATTGTTTTTTGTTGTCTTGATCACTCTGTTACATAATATTAATGCATTACCTAGAGATAAAATTAATGCAATTGTGCCAGAACTGCAATCTACAATTTACCAAGAAACGAAGCAATCTGAATCCATACCAGGTAAATATTTTTTTTCTTTTAAAATTAACAATTAATAATGTAATGGCAAGATGAATAGGTATTTAACAATAATAAATATTTGTAAGCTTTGAATAATTTTAATGACCTTCAAGTATCATTTTTTTATTATCATTACTTAAGTGAAGATGAAACGTCATTTATAATTATAAATTAAGTAAAACAAGAAATATTTGGCCTAAAGAAATATTCGGTAACTATGACGCACTTTATAGTACGCATTTCTTATTATTGCTAATTGATTTAAAATTATATGTAATTTATATACAAAATTTTATTTGCCATTGCTGTATTTTTTTCTCATTACAACTAAAAGAAAAATATAGAAACGGATTTTAAAGTGAAAAATTTTGTTGGTTCGTTGCAGTTGCCCCCGTCATTCCAGGTCGCTTAAAATGTGCTCACGAAGAAGCTACAGAAGATGCCAGTTGTCAGGAACATTGTCTTCCTAAGGGATACTCTTATGGGATTTGCGTCAGTGGCACTTGTAGTTGTATTTAAATATTCAAACTAAATAATGTTTTTTATAAAAATATGAATTATTAAGTGTTTTATTTAATTTTAAGTAATTCATCATACGTACATATAGGAATAAATATAAATTATACAAGAACATAAAAGATAAATTATACATAAAACCATTTTTTTTTTAAATTATACATCGTATAAATTAATCATCGTTGAAATCTTGATTTGCTATTTTGACTCACTTTTTGCAGTCAGATTGAAATTTTGCTAACGTGATAACAATGCAATATTATCTTAGCATAAAAGTTGTCATGTCCAGGACAATTAGGATCAATTGATCTGTATTTTTTTGTTTGTTCTCAGAACTTTTGACAAGTGAACCAATTTTGATGATTCTTTTTTTATTTGAAAGCTAGTGCTCCTTATATAGTCCCATTTATTTGTTCCAAATCTGACAATAGTATCCATGAGTGAATCACATAACAAACTCAATATCCCGCCAAACGATTTCGATGATTTTTTGGGAAACGTAGTTTGATAAAACTTAGGTTAGGTTATGATTATGAGATCCAGTAGAAATAGAAGAAGAAAAAAATAGTCGTTTTTTTTGGTTATAAAAATAAATATTATTTTATCGTGTTTTAATCTAATTTTCTTTACTATTTTGTGAGTGTTTATATAATTTACTATATATATTTTTAAATAACAGTGATTTTTATCTAATTATATCTATCTCATACTTATAAAAAATCGAAAACATATAAATAAAACAATACCTATAGCTGTCGTTATAATATAATATATGTACATAGAAGACATGAGAAAAAATATTTTACTTATCAGTGAAATATGAACCAGCTAGTATATTATAAATTAAACGAATTAGCTTACTGCATGCATTAATTAGAAAACTACATGCAAAATAAAGTATTAAGTATATCTCGATTCTGTTTACTGGGAAATTTAATAAAATAAGTTTTGTTTTATGTAATAATTTATTTACTATCAACATTACGCTTTTATATTATTCAATGGCTATATTATTTAACATTACATTGCAAATTAATTGGTAGGTAGGTACGTCTATTTAATCTTCTTCATTTAAGTGCATCTACCTAAATATAATTTTACATTATCGTATCCCAACCATATACATATATTTTATAATAATACCTAACAGTACTTAGTTTACTATTTTTTATATTTATTTAGATTTTTCACAAATTGTTAAGGTTTCCAAGTGCTCAAGTGTAGATATCGACTGTGATTTCGCGTTTATTTCCTTCTGGTAAAGATGGTTAGCTTCATTTTTTATAACATTCCAGCTAATTTCAACATCATCTTTCGTAGTAAACTGCGAGCACACAACGAAGCGTATAACATATCGGCCTCTATATGTGCATGCTACCATAAACACCTGTTTCTTATCTGTTAAATTTTTTAACAATTCTTTAGTTATTTTATCACCTTTTTCAAGTCTAAAGCAAACTAGCCCCATGCTTGGTTCTGGTTCTACAATGAATCTATTATCTGATTGAGCTAACTTTGCAAAATATTGTGCTAGGCTTATTTGTTCTCTAATAAAGTTTCTAAGGCCATTAGCACCGTACATTTTTAAGACAGACCACAGTTTAAGAGACCTAAATCGGCGGCCTAGTGGCATTTGCCAATGTCTATAATCGGGTATTTTAACCGTAGCGTTTACGTCATCTAAATAAATACGCTGCACGTCGAAAGCATTGATTAAGTCATAGCCATCTTTTACCCACATAGCCGAGCAATCGAAATTTACGAGTAGCCATTTATGCGCGTTTACATCAAAGGAATCGACGTATTCTATGCCCTTCATCAAATATCTATACTCTGGACAAATAAATGCGGCTCCAGCATATGCAGCATCGACATGTAACCAGACGTTATTATTTTGACATATTGGTCCTAGCTCGGATAAGGGGTCAAAAGAACATATTCCTGTGGTACCCAAGTTAGCTACAACGTAGCATGGTATGAGGCCCTGAGCTTCATCCTCCTCGAATGCTTGCTTTAGTGTTTCTCCTCGTAGTCTACCATTTTGATCGCTTTTCAGAAGCCTCATTTTCATCGAACCAAGTACTCCAGCTTTCTCTACAGAAGAGTTACATTGTTCAGATGTATATGCCACAAATTTTGTTTTTGTTATGCTTTCATCTAAATCCGGATCTATTTCTTTCAGCTTTCGGATTTTTTTATCCTTCGCTGCTAATAATGCTACTAGTGTTGCTTCACTTGCAGATCCCTGATAATAAAAAATAAATAGTTGAGTTGTTTTTACAAGGTAATTGTTATTATGTATATGCATTATGTTTCAACATATTGTCGTAATTGAGAAATGTCTGCCGAACGTAGTGTTTTTTTTATTTGAATATGCCGTAGATTGTAGACTAATTCTACAATCTACGGCATATATCAAATAAAAAAAATTGAACAAAATTGTAGTTTCCTACACTTCTTGTATTGTATTTAAATAAATATTTACTTTAGGCTTTTTTCTACAAAATTGTATTCTTTATTTGTATCTATGGTATTGGAAATTTCACCTCTTGCTAAATTTCATTGATATTACGTTTTCTTCTTTTAAAATACGGAACCATAAAAATAATAAAAGAGTAATAAAAAAAATCATCTATTTGTATATCGGTCCGTCTAAAAACTTAGCACATTAAAATGCAAACATAATTTTGTCAACTTTTATAAATCATTTGGTTGGAAAAAACCCCTTTGTGGGTGAGATCAACACGCACTTGGGTGGTTTTTTTAAAATAGAAAAAGCATTTTTGTTTACCTGAATAACACCGCCGCCAGGGCCTGCTGAACAATTGAGGAACTCCTCGGGTAAACCAAGTAGTTTTCCTAACCAGTTCATAGTCACTACCTCTAGCTCCGTACATGCTGGACTGGCCATCTATAATAAATATGGTGTTACTATAATAACGATTAAATACAGTAAAGATCTTTTCATATTCCATCTTTTAATCCCAAATAAACTTAAATAGATAAAGGTAAACATTACGTATTTATCTACTATATCTATTTTATATAATAAAACAGTAAAAATATTTTGTGTGTACATTTAGTATTTTTGACTGAAATAGATAGAGGGATATTTATATATTAAAGAAGAATCCAAAAACTATGTTTTTTTAATATTTTGTCTATCTGTATTTTATCAAAATCAATATAATATAATATTATTAATTATTAGTATAATATTAGCAGACAGCAAACTTATATAAAATAATAATATTCGCATATGCTTATGCTTATAATAAATGTGTAATTGTTTGTAACAAATCTGTATTTTAAACTGTATAATTATATATTAAGTGAAATATAACATAATAACGGCATTTTTTAATGTCCGAACAGTAACAGTTTAACTTTAAACCTAATAGATGGCGCTGTGCATAAAACATCATTTTCTGAAACGCGCTGGTAAGATTCTTGGCTAAAGAATGAAATTCGAAACGTCTTGGTTATGTGACTAAGTTAAATTGACGCTAAGGTATCCTCCGTAAATCATAACAGATAACAGTTAAGTTTAAGTGGTAATGAATTAAGATAGAGATAAAGGACGACATGATCTTCAAAGAAATATTAACTATATCTATTGATTCGTTTTCGGTTCGTTCGTTCGTTTGTAATAAATATATACAGGTACAAGTGTCAGCACCTTATAGTATGAAAGCCAAAAAAAAATATCCTAAAATGAAAAAAGTGATTTTTGAAATAAAATAAATAATAAAATAATAGTTGTAATATAAAATACAACTTGTCAAGAACGACGCACGCACACATAAACCTATCAAAGGAAAACCGCCGCATAAGCCTCATTGCGTAATCGAGCCTTAGGTATTGGCGGCAAAGTTCAAAGTCGTTTAACCTTTACTAATATTATGGTAGTAGTATGTTTACGTTATTGGTATCTACGCGTAACTGCGTTACGCGAAATACAGGTATGAATAAATATCGTGAAAAACCTACGTCTTAATTGTTAAGGTATCTTGATTAATTTCTTTAGGTATGGGCTTAAAATATTTTACCATATATGCTGTTTCTATAAAAGGAGCGCTGGTACTTCCAGTCTGCCTAAAAATGCCTAAAAATATCCTTTCTACGTGTACTCAGTAATAACTACAGATTAACCAATTATACATTTAGCTAATAATATATGTAACTAATTTTAAAACTGTACAGGAATTCATAATATTCTTTTACAAAGAATATTACGAATCTTTACTCAAATCAATAATTTACAATTTAAGGTTGTTTCTGAAGGAATAAATTTAATGATTCACTGACAACATCATATTTAACAGAGTTTTAAAATTATGATAAGACGTACATAACATAGATAAAAGAAATGTAATGTTACAAAAATATATACGTATAATAAAAAATAAGTTTTATGTGTCAATGCTCAACACTTAACACAACACAAGCTAATATAAAATAAAACAATTTTAAACGAAAAGCACAAACCCATGTAAATCCTACGATTCCTAAACCGTCACTCAGGAGATTTCCAATCATACTGGCATATGACGTCCCAGTAGGGAAGTAAGCATGGAAGTACGGTGACTGCCAGTTGGTCATCTGAAAATTGAAATACATAATATCATCTAGGTTTCTGTATGTCAACAAAATTACAAATTTGTATGTGTGTTAATTTGTCTATACCGAGTGTTTTTTGTCAGCACCACTTTAAATAAAACAACAGTTTTAACTACTCTATAAAAACCTAATACAATTAAAATAAAATTCCCCAAAATGAAAAAGTATTTTTTTGAAAGAAAATAAATAATAAAATTATTGCTGTAACCGATCGCAATGATGGGCAAAAACTCATTCCGAAATTGAGTCATAGGCATTGGCGGCAAAATTCAACGTTTAACCTTTAGTAGTATTTTTGTAGTAGTATGTGTTTACGTTATTGGTATCTATGCGTAACTGCGTCACACGAAATACGGGTATGGATAAATTTCGTGAAATGAAAGAAAAATCCTACTTCTAAACTGCTGAGGTATCTTGATTAATTAATTTAAAGTATTTTGTTGCTAAAATAGTTATTTTATACAACAATTTTAGTGAAGTGGTTAAATGGTATGTTGTTTGGTTTTGTATGCAAAATTTTTATTTCTATGGTGATAGAAAAAATGCGTCTGCATCTTCTATATGAGGGATATTAGGTATAGCGTATAGCTAAAAAAAAACTTAAATTACTTTTTACCTATACATATAAAAAAAATTGAAAAGTCTGTCTGTGATATTCACAAAATTGTTTTTTTTTAAGTGCGTATAGTTATTTACACGATACCAATAAAAAAAATGTTTTAGAATTTTTATCGTTACACAAAATTATTCGATACTCCCTAATAGAATTATTTTTTACAACCGTTTTATTGAATTGGCTAATTGTTTAGTTTTCAATTTTTTTTAAAATATTTTATGTAAATTATTATTTGTACGATGATAGAAAAAACTTGGGATTATATGATTATAAATATTCATTTAAGTTTTTTTGTATAAATAACAAAAGTAAAAAAAAATCTATTTTTAGGGTTCTGTACCTCAAAAGGAAAAAACTGAATCTTCATAGGATCACCTTCTTGTTCGTCTGTCAAGACCATTTTACTTGCGATCGCATTGAGGTATCAAGGTAAAATTAATTTCAGATATTCAGGTATACCGTTTCATGGACCCCAGAAATTAAGCTTCTATTATAACGCAGTCAAAAATATTAGCATTTACGTATAGTTTTTGCATCATTTTCGTCAACTAGCCGTAATCAGAAACTATAGTGTACTTCCCATAGACCTACAGTTATAAAATTTAGGACGAGCTAAGATTTTACAATACAAAAAAAGGATTTCATTATAAATATTTGTTAACTTTTCTCAATCACAATACTGAAAATTTATAAAGAACCGTTTATCACGCCGAATATATCATACGTTTAGGAAAGTTATAAAGTAAGTTTTAAATTTATATTTCCATTTCTTCGCTCTGGTGTCGAGGCAAAGCGCGGCGTTGAGTTCTGCCACTCAACACGCAATGCCTCCAAAATTCGGCAGAAAGTGGGGAACGGAGTGTCTTACACTAGGTTCCCTCTGCCTACCCTGCTGTGCGGGATATAGCGTGAAGCTAATTTAATTTAATTTTTAATTTATAAAGTAAGTTACTTACTCCAGGCATAACTACTTCATTAAAATCTTTGAGTAGAGTTTTCCAATCCTCAGGTTCCTCAGGAGCGTTTTCTGGTAGCATTTTCATTAAATATCCAGGTTCCACTGACGGTAAAACATTCCTGCATAAAGTTGCATAGAATGAAGATAAATATTTATACAACATTAGTAAAAATAAGGCAAAAAAAAAAATTACGAACACTATTCTTCGTTTGTCAACATCGAAGAAGAGTATCTAATGTTGTGTAATAGCTAGATTTATTAGTAATGGCTATAGCAGTAATTTTTCCCATTGTTCATTGTACTGTTATTATACAATGTATGAGAAAAAAATATTAAATAATAATTTTGAAATGTGACTTAATTACTAGTAATTATTTCTTTATAAATTATGTTATGTTGATAATATTATCTTATAAATAATTACAAAATATGTTTAAAAATTGGGTAGGTCTTTATGCCGTAATTGCTATAGCCATTAACAGAGTACAGAAAAAAAAATACTGAAAAACTAACTATTGCGTTGTTTCAATATTGATGAGTATTTCATTAATTATGGTAAACCATCTTTTTTGTATTCGCTTGAGTGAATCGTCATTATAATGTAGGTATTGATTTTAAAGTATATACAATTAGTGGAATTATAATATTATTTCGCACATTTAAAATACTATGGATTGCATACAATCCATTCAAGAATTGTAACCGTTTTGTGACGGAGATTGTCATATGAAAGAAGTGTCCGTCTATGATTTCAAAATAAGTTGTTTTTTTTTTTCAAATACGTATTGTTTTTTGAACGATACTAAAACATAAGCAAACGAGTTAAATTTTTTTGTATGTCTGTCGTTCGCGGGCTTATCTCCGAAATCTGCTGAATCAATTTTTATAGAATTTTCAGTGGAAGGTATATAGAGATAGAGAAGAAATGTGAAGAAGAGTGTCTGGTAATGCCTTTTTACGGCTTGCAAATAATATTAAATAAATAATTTGTTCATAGACAGGTGGTTCATAAATTAATATTGATATTGGATATTTCGTTTAATATTTTGGTATATTTTAAGATTCAAATTATATTCTTTATTTATAAAGCTTCAGGCTGCATTCCGCATTTTGTATGGTAAGTAAAGGGAACCTGGTGTTAAGATCTAGTCTACTTTGCTTTGAGATATAGCGTGTTGAATGGCGGAATTCAACGCCGCGCTTTGCCTATTACATGTTTTTATGTTACAAAGAAATACGTTTACTCACTGTTATTCATAATTATGTTAATTTGTGGAATATAAAATATTATTTAGTGAATGTATCAAGTCAGCATATATAGATATATAATATAAAAAATAATATAATTTTACCTGTCTCTTATATTATCTATATAGTTGATAAGCAAATCGACAGTGGCCTTTGCACATTCGCGAAACTCCGATGAATCCATAATGCACTATATGAACTAATGTTATTCACGAACTCTCACGTTTTATAGCTGGTAACATAAAATAATTAATTATTGTTGTTCAGTAAAGACATGAAACTCGAGATACGTTCAGAGAAATAATGGTGGAACAGGTTGTGTGTAACGCGCTTTTATGCACTGCTCAGCTTTCGACTGTCGTTTGTTAGTGGGCGCAGCATCCTCATTATTTGTTACATTACGATCAAAAATAAATTTAAAATAAAAATTAATTTAAATTTTAATGTTAAGCTAAAAATGTCATTTATTCTATCAGTTTGTTATAGAAGTATAATGGCTCTGATTTCTGGACTATCTAATTGTAACAGTTCGAAAAAATGTGTATATTGAATGGAAAATAAACAAATTTATTAGAAATCTTGAATTATGACCAGTACTTCCAAAATATAATTTTCAATAATGTAAAAATGTATAAATAGTGCACATCGTTTAATTTATTATGAGTAACTTTCACCACGGTGCAGCCTGCAAGAGGTTTTAAAAAGTATACAACATTTTTTAAAAGTTTACAACATTTATCACCGTATATGCATGTATGTATATTTATTTAATAAAATAAAACAAGATATGTTTCTTAGAATTACATATTTTTATATCACCTTTAATTACTCGTATAACGTATTTGAAACAGTATTAATCTTCTCTATCTCAGAGTTTGGGTGAGTTTTTGAGTTTTATTTAAATTAAAATAACTTAAATTTATGTAAAAAAAGCCTCTCTAGGTAATCTTTGAAATAAAATTATGTTATGTGTTTAATAAAAAGCATTATAAAAAAAAATCTTGAGTGAATCTAAAAATTAATAGAGAGCATACAGTAGGGTCACGCAGAATGTTAAGATTAATTAAAAATAAATGATTTTTATATGTTTTTCTTGTTTCTCATATTATAAAAACGAAGGTAACTACTAAAAAGAAAAATCTTCGATATCACTTTAAGAATTATGCGAACTCAATTATTCTTAATTAAAATATTGTATTATATTGAGGCCAGTGGTGGCGCAGGGGCACAAAGATCGACTAGTTGTGGGTTCGATCCCCACTCGTGTAAATGAAAAATCAATTTAATTTGTATTTCCATTTCTCCGCTGTGGTGTCGAGGATCACAAGATTGCCTCTGGCTACCCTGCTGTGTTCGAATTCAGCATGAGTACGTATAATATTTTGATTAAATATAAATTATTTATAATATTTCTATTAGAATAAGCAAGTCAGGTAAAATGTTGAACTATAAATGTAGTATTACGTACAATAGATGTTTGGCCCGTAATAACAAATAATGGCACAATTTTTTTTCTTTTTTCAAATCTGTGCTTTTTCCTACGTACCATGGAATATAAAGAAAATCTAGTGACAATTCGTTCTCGACCTTCTCAAAATTCGAAAATTGATTTGATTTCGTTGAGTGTGTCCACTTGGGGAGGCTTACAACATCAATTTTACAAATACAACAACGGATACAGAAAGTAGATGAATATTTATTTTAATTTCTTGTACAAAATTTAAAAATTGTAGGTATTATATAAAAAGAAATAAATCAAGAAGGTCAATAATAGTTTGTTTGAAGTTGCAGGCAATTGCTGCTCGGCGAGCGTGGCTAAGTGGCTCGGTCAAGGCGACGACAGGCGACGCGCAGCGGTACCGACACCACCGCCTCTTCACAACCCGAACTGACCGTGGAGTCTATCCGTTTCCGTATTTTATTTTGCATGACAAAGGGGTTGTGTTTACATGAAAAATAAATAAATAGTTATTTATATATTTTTTTCAGCTTCACGGTGTATTTAGAAATAGGTTCCCTCTGCAGGGTAGGCTGAGGGAACCTATTTCTATGACTCACCATTCTCTTCTTTCCGCAGAATTTTCGAGGCATTGCGTATTGAGTCACAGAAGAACTCACTTTGCCATGTTACCACAGCGAGGAAAGGAAAATATAAATAATTATACTTTCCCCTGAGTCAGAAGAGGAATCGAACCCTCAACCATCATAGTCGCGAAGTTTATGAAAAAAGTACGAATCAAGATAAGTAGATTAGGTAACCTACATAAAAGAAATATTTCTATTTTTTTGAAAATAATTATAATGCGTTACAATACGTTGAATAGATTATTTTATTCCATTAGCAATGGCGTTTTACGAAAATGTAGTAATAGATAGGTATAATAAATTTAAGATGTATAGATTTTTGAGGATTTGAAGATATGCTTGTAGTTTGTGAAACTACAAACATATCTTGTATTAAAAAATAAAAATAAAATTGGTAAGTACAGTGCGGGACTATAATTATATACTACAACATTACTAGGACATCTTTTATACTGATTACTTTTGAACGTCAATCATTCAGCTTCATAAGTTATTATGTAATGTTGTTGCAATAATTACATTTGAATTATCGAGTTTAACTACAAGCTTCATTATAAGCACTCTTAAAAAATGAGGAACAAATTACTATATTGTGATTGTACCAATGTGGAACTATTCAACCGGGAAGTATTTTTTATTGTAACAAAACACGTTGAATACCGCGAAATTGAGTGATAACTGCATTTTTCAAGGTCAGATTTCTATTGTTGTGAGTTTTGAAGATAATTGGATAATAATGAAAAATGGAATTCTACACGTTTTAATTTTTTTTATATACTTACCTACATATAAATATTATTCGCTTAAAGATTCCATAAAAATTATCCTGTAAGTACGTATGTCCATTCCACTTTCAGAGGTTAGCGTAATGGAATATTTATCCGTCCTTTCTTGAGCTGATATTGTTACAGGTAGAGGTAAGAAAGCACCAGAATGTTGAGATAGTGTTACTTTCTCGAGTCTTGGCAAAAGCGCACGAGAGGTAATACGGAAAGTCGTGTTACTTTGTAAAATATGTTGCACTTCTGATAGATTCGTACCACCTTCTTTTAAAAGTCTTAAAAGTATTAACCTTCCAGTAGCAGTTTCTTAAATAAAATAACCAAATGTATGCTTTTATATATTTGCTCTAATAAAATGATAACAAAAATCAAAAGTCCAGTCGTGACGTGGAGGTACAAGAGTGTCTCTGTAAACGCGACTGGTTGTGGATTTGATTCCTACTCAAGGAAATCAAATATTTATTTAAAATTATATTTTCATATCTTCACAATAGAGTTGAGACGAACACGCAATGCCTCTAGACTTCGGCGGAAAATGGGGAACGGAGTATCTTAACTCTAGGTTCCCTCCCTACCCTGCTGTGTGAAATGTGAAGTTGATTTTTTAAAACGTACCAATTAGATTGTCAAAAATTTCCATCATCACTTCCGAAGCCTCTTCAATTAGTGCATACCGTAAAGACTTAATCATCAACTCATTGAAATGGGGAATCATTACGACAGTTGTACGATAACATTCACAAATTTCACCGCAGCTACAAGGGGCCAAGGGCCACATATGGATCCTCCCTTCCAACGTATCTAGTGCTAAATCCCATCGAGGCTGTGTTGTGATGCGAATAAAAAATTCACCCATATCGCTTCTAAACCATAGCCACGTGCTACCTATTTGAGAATTGAGGCATGTTATCTGTAAGAATAACTTTTGCTCTTGTATTTCTTGCCCGTTGCCCGTTGGTATTCCGTTTAAATTTATTTCTTTATCGATAAGGTGAAGTCGTTTTACATAAAATTTAGGATATGCCATTTCTTCAAAATGCACAGGTGTTTCTGGCTCTGTGTCCGTTAAAAAAAGTTTATACGTTGCAGATACTGTAAATGGTGATGCAATTAACACGTCCACTTTAATTGTTCGATATAAATGTCCAGTTACTTTGCACTTTCTGAATGGATTAAGAGCACCGACATTTCCTTGTAGAATAAAGACCATATATGTATCAAATAATCTACTTTTATTATAACCATATACAAGTAGTATAGCTATTTCTTTTGCTACAAAATTTGCTGTATATTTCACACTGAGATACAATTTTTTACCATTATCATTTGCTGGAACTTTTTCAATTGAAAAATTGGATTTCAGATTGTTTAGAATTACATAATTAAATATGAGCGTTTCTTGGATAGAGGGACTTATTGTTAATTGCCTCGAGGAGCTCTTGAGAAGCGGTGGATTTAATTTAATAATATCTTTTGGAGCAAACGTTGGCAAAACTATATATAAATGAATAGATAGAAACAACATTTGTAAAAAATTTGGTTCCAATAAGTCTTTACTGCTGAGGGGAAAATTTATTCTTAAAACATTTATTGCCTCAATTATAAGGCATGCGTTATTTATAATTTGGTGAATGTCAGTATTTTCATCAGTGTCACAAAAGAGCTGAAAATGATCACTTATGAACGGACAGTAATTTAAAATCACTGATATAAGTGCAATGCCATCAGCTAAGTCAGTGGTAATGTTAGTTAATATTTTTAGGCGTTTATTTTTGCCGCGGAGGTTATTATGCTGTTTAGATATATTTTCATTGTACCAATCTATTATGATTTTTAATATGTCTCTTGACTGTGTGCTCACACAAACACATTCAAAAAAACAACTGTCCATTACGAAAACCTTGTAACTTTGCAAAATAAAATCAATCCAACTTTGCTTATTTAATCTATTGAAAAGAGTTACATCTGCTATGAGTTCCTTTGTTATTAGAATGTCAGCATTACAATTTGGTGTTATATTTTCATTATAAATAAGAAATTGTTCAAAGCTCAATAGAAATTTAGCTTTCAATATCCAAAGATTTGCTCCACGTGAATTTAGTAAATTTAATATTTCTTGGTATGTACTATGAATTTCTTTAACATATTTAAATGATTCACTTACATCATCGACACTGCAACATATCGTGATAACATTATTTAAACTAATTATGCTTAAATAATTATTTGACGTTACATTTAATATGTTACGTCTATATACGTACACTAGTAAAAATTAAAATTAAAAATTAAATTAAATTAGCTTCACGCTTTATCCCGCACACAGCAGGATAGACAGAGGGAACCTAGTGTTAAGACACTCCGTTCCCCACTTTCTGCCGAATTTTGGAGGCATTGCGTGTTGAGTGGCAGAACTCAACGCCGCGCTTTACCTCGACACCAGAGCGAAGAAATGGAAATTTAAATTTAAGTAAATATTTCATCTCCTCGAGTGGGGATCGAACCCACAACCAGTCGGTTTAGCAGTCACACTTTGTACCACTGCGCCACGACTGGCCTCTATACGTACACTAGTATATATAGTAAATTAGGTCTTCATAGTTTTTATCATTCTTTTGATGTCAATTTCGCAGCAGTGCCTGTTTAGTGGCGTAGCCCAACTCTTGTTAAGTTGTATAACCTACATATCAGAATAATAAAAAAATAAATAAATGTAATGATTGCCCCAAGTAGCTTTGGCACCCATGCTGTTACTAGAGTAGTTATATAAAGTACATTATATAATATAGTGACTCTGCTTTGTTTCCTAAATTAGCATAATGATAAATTAATGTCACATTTGGTCGCATATTAAACTCGAAACTTACGGTGAAGTAATATAAGCAACAATAACATAGTTTCCTTTTATTTTTTTTAAATTATATTTCTTTTTAATACAAAGTTTGCACAACTAGGTTAGGATGGTTAATATATGGTTTTCAATATGTTGCATGTTTAGTAAATGTAATTGAATAGTAACTTACGCTATGCTATGCTTACGAACATGCTTCATAAGTGGTCCTGCAATTCTTCTAATAAAATTTAAGTATGTAATATTGATTCCTTTTGATTTAGAATAGCCTGTCTGTGATGAAATTGCGGATGATATAGCGTGAAATGTATCTGGAATTATCGGAAATAAATCTCTTCTAAAACCTTGCTGAAACATCCATTTTTCAAGAAAACTGCAGCATGTTTCCATGTAATTAAATAACTTATCATGATCATTTAAAGGGTAGTATGGATATGGGTTTATGTCATGCTTTACTACGAGCTGACTATGTAAGGTCAAAGGACAATGAGTAAAACAAAAGCAAACTTCTACTTCACATTCAGATCCGTTCTCATGTTTAAAATATAAGATTTCACTTTTTGCAATATTTATTTCACTCAAAGCTGTTATTTTAACATAAGTATTTGTATAATATGTGTTATTAGACAGCTCAATTTCAGAATCAATAAATTCTACAATCAAGTGTATTTTTTCTTCTGAATTGCATGAAAATAAATCCTTATTAGATTGACCTTCCATTTTAAGTGTCAATGATCTTGATACTTCTTCACCAATGGGACAGGGTGGGAAAATAATTCTGTATATATTTGGGTACATGACTGGAGGCCGTTTTTTACCAGTAAATGTGAGATTATAATACGGAATAGACATGGCTTTGTCCAGATACAGCAAAGCCGTAGAAACGAATCTGCCATGTAATTTAGGATGGAATTTCAAAGTAAAATTAACCTTTTTTCCACAATTTAATTCGAATTTTACACAATTTTCGTTGATTTCGGGTATAATTTCGTCTATATCAAAATTTAACGTAAAGTTAGGAGATAATTTTGATGTTTGTATAGTTACGTAAAATGTATATTTTGAGATGTTTGTCATACTAAAATTCATAGCATTGTCCGAGTTTTGCACATATTCTAATTCAAAATTTTCAATTGAAAAAGAAATCCAGGGTACAGTTATTACTCCAGATATACGGCAAAAAGAAATATCTTTGTGTATAGGTTTTATTTTAACTTTTGAATTATTTTCATAACACCTAAAATAAAGAAAGTGAATATATAAATTTTACATGACTTATTACTGTATAGTGTAGATGATTTTAATATGACTAACTTTTCATAATTTTCAGTATAAAACCGAAGTTCAGTTGAACACGAATTATTATTCGGTGGTCCTAGCAAACCATTTATTCTAAAGGGAATAAACATATCGTATTCTCGACGGAAACAATCGTATACTTTAATAAAAACTATCTTTGTTTGTCCACCCTCTAGGGTAAATTCAAATATTCTTTTTCGTTCATTAACTTGCATGACATATACATCGAATATATTCTCATCATCTGTTTTTAATACTTCCACTACACTTTTTACATTACTTGAGTTGTGAAATGTTACTGGTACATAGGAGATCATATAACAAGGTATGCGATCCATAAATATATTTTTAGGATGCAATGATATTTTCGGTTCTACAACGTTTCCGCTCATAGAAATCATAACATTATCTTTATTATTTATTTTAAGGCAAACATCAAAGGCAAATTCTAAAACGCACGAAATTTTAACTATAATGTCAAAGGACATAATCATTTTTGGACGTATAGAACCACACATGGGCTCTATTTTAATGCCTGGTATTAATGGTTCCATTACATGAAAAACAGCTAGTTCTCGAGATGAGTTTTCAAGCTTCACTTTTTCAATAGTTTCCAAATTCAAAGAAATATCTTTAAATGTTACTGAACTTTGTAAAAACTTTATGGATAGTTTACGAGTTATAATGCTTAGCTCAAATGGTATAGATTTTGTTATATCACTAATAGACAACAAATCTATTTCGTATGTTTTAGTTTTTGATATTTTGGACACATATTGAACATCACATATTCTACTGGAATGTCTAGGTATTGTTCCAGAGCTGGGTATTATTTCGAAAGGTATATCTGCTTGTAGTTCATTCAATTTAAACTCAACACTTAAATTAAAGTTATTATGTATTTTAATAGGGACAGATGTAACAAAACTTTCAATTGTTACCATGCCAAACTTTAAGCTTTTTTCATTCGTCATCAGTGTTGGAGTACCCACTTGTAAGGTGTAAGTATTACTTCTATAGAAGGTTTTATCTATGCAGTATTGAAATGATCCAGAAAAAATCCCATCCACACGTGGTGCACTGAATATTGTTATAGAAATATATGCCAAAGGTTTAACTTTTATACCTAAAGTGGCTTTTTTATTTTTTGAATAAAGAATAAATTTATCTTTTATAAATTCAATATCTACCTCAAATTTTGTACCGTTATATATAGTTATAATATTTTCACCAAAAGTATGAGTCCCAACCCTACCGAAGTTAATTGTGTTAGGATTTATTTCTATTTTTAAGAGATCATAAATCGAAGCCGTTTCTGTAATATTTTCACAAAAGTTTACTTTTCTAGTATCGTTTAGTACAATTGGATAACATTTGTTTTTGTTCGTTGAATATTTCTCAGAAACAGGTACTTTTATGCATAGTTTCCTCAAGGTTTTAAGAGAATTAAGAGCATTATTTCGTCTTTTGTTACGTATTAGAAGTTCTGTACCCACGTAAGTATAATCTGGATTTTTCTCGTATAATTTATGAAGTGATTGACATTGCTCCTCTTTAGATATTTTCTTATATATGACACTAACTTTGAGTTTTACAGAATATTCAAGAAAATTATGATTATTCTCATCAAACACATCATGGGCGTGGATAAGTTTAAACTGAAGCACATTTTTTGACAAAAGAGACGTAGGTCTTATTCTGACGGTGACTTTTTTCAAACTCCTCGGAGATATAGTAAATATTTCAGGTGTCACTTCGACACCAGCAATCTTTACGTATTGCATTTTCGCACAAATCATGTTACTTTCGTTTCGTAATCTTAAATATTTCTTAACTTTTGTATTAATTATAATATCTTCAAAATCAAGCGTGTCAGGTGAGTGACAAATTTTACAATTTTCAAATTGGCCACTTATATAATATCTACCAATTTCAGAGTGATGCTCATTGTAACAGCAATGTGATCCATCTATTTTTATTAAACGCAGATCAAATACAAACCTATTATCGAAATGCTTATCATGTTTTGCTCTCGATATACATTCATTATTAGGTGAAAATGTAATTTGAATGACATGATTATTTTTAACAGTGATATGAAACGCTCTATGTGAAGCGGATATCTTGCGAGCATCTTCAAATTTCTGAAAAAGTGAGAAAATGTAAATCCGTTTATTAGATTTTTTATACCAATAAGTAAAAAAACAAATACCACTAAATTGCCGTTGCAATTGGTTTTCAGATAAGCCGATGCGTTCAGATCTGCATCTACATCTAATTCTAAAATAGTTGACAGCCCCACGAAGGTTATCGGAAATTCCACA
Organism: Heliconius charithonia; assembly: GCA_030704555.1. Lineage (NCBI taxonomy): Eukaryota > Metazoa > Arthropoda > Insecta > Lepidoptera > Nymphalidae > Heliconius > Heliconius charithonia. The sequence goes on along the minus strand of CM060809.1, from coordinate 7,686,285 downwards.
ACTTTAAATCTTCGAAATATATTATCAGGATTGAACAGATTGCAAGACATCACTTAAATTGTATACAAACCATCAATATACAAAACTACAAAAATATAAGGAAATCGCATAATCAAAATTATGACAGTTTAAATATCATTATTTCTAATAATATTTATTTTTTAATATTCTGTGGAATTTTGTCTATTCTTAGAACATTGTGGGAGTTATTTCTTTCTTTATTTCATATTTATTATTTAAAGTTTAATAGGTACCAATTTCTTTTCATAACTAGAGAATTATTTGGTAATAACATGGTAGTTTGCCAATCTGGCAAATGGTTTCAATAGTTAGATTAAAAAAAAATAATTTTTAATTTACCTTATGGTTACCTTTTTATAATGGTCCTATTCGGGATTTAAATGTATATTCCTGTTAATAGTATTGGCATTATATAAATCGTATTATAATGTAAGGACTTAAGTATAATTAAATTGTTAAAAGTGAAAAAAGTGTTACCCAGTACCGCTTTTCCTATGCCTTATTCTATTAATATTAATATTTAAATATTTTTATTGATAAAATAAGGCATAGGATTTTAAATTCCTTAAATTAATATAATATGCTTGTTATATTATTCGTTCGTTTATAACAATTTCAAAATTTCTTTTCTTCACATTTGTACTAGATAAGTAGGAACGAAGTGCCCCGTGAACGGCATAACGCGCTGGTGTAATATTGTAGATGGATGTAAGCACGGGGGGTGTGTCGTATGACTCGGGAAAATTAGTTCGGGGCGGGGGAGCCCCTCGCCACTCCGCTCCGGGGTTTATCAGATTCAGGGGGTAAAAAATGACTTCTCAATGGGAGGGTGCGGCGAAAGCGAAGTAGGGGCGGGCGTGGGCGGCGCTGCCACGTGGGCAAGGCCCGCCACCGTCGCGACGCCCGCTGCATTGCTTTCATGCTTCTAATATGAAAATGTACGCGTGTCACACTTTTAACGGTACGGTACGGTATGTTGTGTCAACTTGAAAGATGTTTGCATTGTGACTATCGGACAGACTGGGTTCGCGAAAACAGATATATGTGAGGTGGCTGTGGGGCCGGAGTGGATAGACTCCATGGACCCTTCGCTTGAGGCTATGCATCCTCTAGATCCGCCACCGCCTGACGTTCTGCTAGCTTTGTTGGCAAGAAATAAAACGCTGGAAGGTATGAAGAACACATTTTTATGTAGCTCATTTGATACCATAATTGATGCCAATTTATACTGCATATTTTAAATTGAAATATTTTTTAAATATAGAGATAGCATTAAAAACCTTCTGCTGTTCTAAAATACCTAAGTTTTAAATATTATTATTTTTAAGGAAAACATATTTACGTCAGGCATAAGATATTGCCTTTTAAACTCTTCTATCGCTTATTATTTGTATTAAGACTCATCGACAGCAGTGATAGTGCTAAACAGAGATCGACACAAATTACAAAATATCTCATATTATTATTAATACGGAGACAATAATACAAAACACTTTGTAAATTTTATTAATCCTTTTGATTAATTTATAAATCAAAATATTGCTGAATGGAAGCACAATTTAAGTATAAAACAACAACAAATGTAGGTTCATATTTGTTGTATGTATATGAAATATTAACCATCTATGTCTGTTGATATTTCTTTCTCTTCTATGTATATTCAAAATATTATAATTATATTTACTTCGATAACAAAGCCACCAAGGATTATAAAACAAATTTTAAAATATAGAAAGCACAAGTTTTCGCATTTTTTATATCAAATAATTTTTAAATCTATTTACGTTGACGGGAACAAATTCACAAGAGACTTAGAGGCGTATGATTTTAGCATTAATTGTAGAAGAACGATGACGTTTTCATAATGCACGCTACAATTACTGTATAGGAAGTCGCGTGGCGACGCGTGTGGTGGCGCGCGTTGCGGCTTCTATCCTGGTCCCTGAGTTCCCTAGTTAGTCGTAGTTTGTTTATACTTTTTGCTAGCGGGGCTTCCATCATTGAAATAGGGACTTGATTAAATAAATGCTTAAAAACTGTTAAAATTAAAGTATTAATCAAGTTAGGATTCATTTTATTCTTTAGCGGTAGCAGTAGTATTTGCACTTAAAATTAATAACATTCGAGGCCATTTGCGCGCAATGGCATAAAGTGTGACTGCAAAACCGATTGGTTGTGGGTTCGATCCCCACTCGAGAAGATGAAATATTTACTTAAATTTATATTTCCATTTCTTCGCTCTGGTGTCGAGGCAAAGAGCGGCGTAAACACGCAAAAAAGAAAGTGGGGAACGGAGTGTCTTAACACTAGGTTCCCTATGCCTACCCTGGCGTGTGCGGGATACACCGTGAAGCGGATTTAATATTATTCTTTTTAATTAAAAAACACTTTTCAAATGGTGAAAAAATAATTTTAGTTATGAACTATTAATCGATGATTCAAAAAAAAAACATTGAAACACAAACAATATTTTATTATTTTCGTATGCCTAGTACATAATAAAAGATCTTAATATCCTATACTACATACATATTTATTATATGTACATTGGGAAAAGAAACACTGGACGGATTAGTGTTGACGTATAACTAAAAACATAGGAATATTTTGATAATTTATTTACTGATATATGTTATTATGATATTATGTTTATTTTAAAAATTATAAGTAATAATTTAATATTTACAAACAGCGACGGCAGTATTGATACTATTCATTTATTTATTTTTTATTAATTTACTGTCCAAATAGTAGTGTTGCTATGTTCAAAATATATTTGTAATGTATTCAAATTTCATCATAAAATGTCTCTTACCCGATGCGTATAGCCCTTCGATTTGTTTGTAGTTTTTACCAGTGGGGCTTTAAACAGGCGTAATCAAGTTAAGTGCTCTTACCCACGAGCGTCGATGAGCAAGTCTTTTTGATTTTAACGGCATCTATTATTATTTCGATATCGTAGCACTTAACAAAATTAATCTAAATAGGTTTTACTTTTTTGTCGATAATTTAATGTGACATTACATAGAGGTGAAAAGTAAGTAAGAAGTTTGTGGTTTTGGATTTAAATTTATGTTTATAGTTAAAATATATGCAACACTAGCGATGCAAACGCCACATCGCTTAAACTTATTGTTATGTTAAAGCCAAGTTATATAAAGCATTTGAAATATTCGAGGCCAGTCGTGGCGCAGCGGCAGAAAGTGTGACTGTAAACCGACTGGTTGTGGGTTCGATCCCGACTCGAGGAGATGAAATATTTACTTAAATTTATATTTCCATTTCTTCGCTCTGGTGTCGAGGCTAAGCGCGGCGTTGAGTTCTGCCACTCAACACGCAATGCCTCCAGAAATCGGCAGAAAGTGGGGAACGGAGTGTCTAAAAACACTAGGTTCCCTCTGCCTACCCTGCTGTGTGCGGGATACAGCGTGAAGCTGATTTATTTATTTTGATTTAAATATTAGTAGGATAAATAATAATAAAAAATAATTAACGTATGTACTAACTTGGGTTGCCAGATGGCAGGGAAATCCGGGATTGTCGCAGGATTTTGTGTACAGTAATGTCGAATAACTTCACTTTGCTGTTGCGAATTTGATAAATACTGATTTTAGTCTGTCAAAGTTTGATATTTAAATCTTAAAGAAGTATTTAAAATTACATTTATGTAGGACCTAAACCATGTACAAAACAAGAATATCAACTAAAAGATCTTGGTAGTTTAATCTCGTGGCCCCAGAAATTTCCCTGAAATGATAAACCTGTATCTGGTAAACCTAGTTGTAACTAAAGAAAATAAAACTTATAATAGGAGCAGCATTTTTTAAAATGCACTTAAACACAATCTACGCTTGCATCCTTGCCTTGTTCATGCTAAAAAGTCATAAAATTTATATCGTGTAGTCATAAATATTTATTGTATTTTATATTTCCTTAATAATAATGTAATTTCAATTTAATGCTTTATGTAATTTTGGGCTTATTGATAATTATCAACAGTTTATGATAGAATTTAGAAGTAAAAATGTAATTCCTCTTAAATTTGTTCCATTATTTCTAAAATGTTAAAGCATATGAAAATTTCAACTAAAATGACTCATTTTTATGCCACAATTGACTGTCATCAATAACCAAAACTTCACTTCGCCATAACTTATGACATACAATTGCTTACACACCGCCCTTTTTACTTTTTTTTAAATTATAGTTATTAGTATATTTTTATATATATTCATTATCGAACATTAAACCAACCATATTCAATACCAATTATTATGGGATTTAAGCCCTAATATTATATTCGAAAGCTATGATTATGTTGTTGGGGGTGGTTTCTCGCTTGCGGCTAGTTGCTTATTATTTTTGTGCATGTGTTATACTTTACGGAGTATTAAATCAAAACATAATATAATCATAAAAACAAAACAATTTTTGCAATATATCGTGGGAATGTTAGTAGAATAATGAATTTATACCGTTGTATAAATTCTATTTTATCTCTTCGTCCTCATAGACCTAATTCATATTATATTAAAGTACATTTTTTTTTTATTCAAAGTGTTACAATAGTACATTTGAAACTATAGCTAAAGTGATCACTAAACCAGCTTTATGTAAAAAAATATTACAAAGAAGCCTACAAAGCCTAATACATTATTAAATAGAAGTATACTAAATTTATATAAATTCTAAATAATTTTACACTTCCGTATACTTCCATCACTCTATATTTTTTAAACTGTAAATAGGTAGGGCGCCATAACTAGGTGTGAGAACATTTCACTACGGCCACGGAAGTATTTAAGTGAATACGCGAAGTTGGAGATGTCGCCTATTATGTTATCACATTAACGGCGGAAGTGTGGCACGTGGCGACGCGTGCGCATCGAATTGTCACTTCCGGTTTTTTTTTGCTTATCAGTAAAGTAAATGCAATTGGATTTGATATTTATACACTCGTCTATGCAGGTATATATATTATAATTTACGACATTTAGAGTAAAATATAATTTAAAAAAAATCAGCTTCGCTATATCCCGCACACAGCAGGGTAGGCCGAGGGAACCTAGTGTTAAGACACTCCGTTCCGTTCCCCGTTTTCAATCCTCCGCCTAAACATGGACATAATACCAAAGATACTTTATCAATAATTATCTTGTAATTGAAATCACGTATCGCGTCGTTTACGTTTATGTAAATAAAATATGTGTTATATATGGTTAACATATTTTCTTCGATGTAGGCAGAAAGTAGTAAGATTGAGACACTTCTTTATTCACATTTTGTTATTTTTGGAGTTGTACCGGGTACGGTACGGTTTTGAGGTATCAAAAGGTAAAAGCGGAGCATTATAGACTCACTTTGTTGTCCGTTTGTCTGGACCATTTGTTTCGAGGTCTTATGGAGGTGACTAGCTATAATTAATAACAAATATTCAAGCCTATAGTTCCTTTAAGCACAGAAAAAGTCTAGGTTCTAAGTCAATGCAATCTAAAGATACATTCATTTAGGCATCAATAAGTTTCAATTTCAAATCAAAATCAATTTTGTTACATTTTGTATGAAATTCATCGCGTAATTAAAACCTATAGGATACTTCTCGTGGAATTACAATAAAGGAAAAAATCCGTATTTTTTAAGTATTTCGTAGAAAAGAAAAACATTACAAACTTATATTAGTAGTTTATTTTATACAAAAACGTAACTTTGCCAATATTTATAAATTGTACTTCGTGACCTACAATCCTGAAATTGGTAAGGAAGCCTCGGCGGGCGAGTCCGACTAGTAGGTAACCGGTTTTTTAAATATTATGGTGCGAGTGAAGATACTTTCGGCAATATCGATTACGATATGATACGATTACATTTTCCTCAGTACAATCAAATTGTTTTAAAAGTTTAACGTCGTATCCCGCAGAGGGAAACGTAGTGTTAAGATAGTCCATTTTATATTAAGACAGAAATAATCATTGTAAGTAAAGGACAACTCTTTTTAAAACCTAAATGGCAGAATTGAATAAAAAGTCGGTTTATATAAAACTAAATAAGTCACAAGTGAATAGGACATAAAGCCATCTAATATAGTAAGACAATTAAATAGGGTAGCAGTAGCTTTATGGGTAAAACTTAAACTAGGGCGAGATCATCATTCGCTCAGCGGGGGACAACATCTGTTCACTAACCCTCGAGCCCTCACCTTGCTTACCTGTTCATATTTTCTGTATAAATAGCAATAACGTGCATAAGTAAAAATTATCTAAATTTACCTCCATTGTAAGCTTGATGGTCAACAATATATCAAAGGTCCAGTTATACGAGTGTATTCCTAAATTATACAAAAACTATGCAAATAAATTTACTCAAATTCAAAAAGTTCTAGATACATTTATCCATTTTTGGTGGAAAAGGAAAATAACGAAAGAAAAATACTTTTTTGTCAGAAAATGTATAAAAAAATTCAAGTAGCGAGATTTTAACACACGCCTCTTCGAAAGCGTCGCGAGTTCAAACGTCGTTATGTCCAAGCGTATTGGTCACAGCTCTGGCTTAGTGGTCAAAACGGAAACGGAAAAGGAACGGTTACGGCGCGAAATTAAATTTCTTTACAATTTCTAAAAAAGTACCTACATTTAGTTATTTCAATGCAAAAATGTAGGATTTATGACTGACAACGACTCTAAACAATTAATTTAAAATGTACCAAAATTTACTTCAATTTCGTAAAACAGAAAAGTAAAATAAATATATTTCTAATATTACATTCAAATCAAACAAGAGTGAAGCTGAGAAGTCATATTTAGAGGAGTGGTTGTGTAGGGCGAATTCTTTGATTACTCGTACATAAAGGGCTTCTGTTCAAAATCCGTGATCAGTTTTATCCTTTTGTTAGGGTTTTAATCAATCAGAGAGATTTACTGAATGCCCGAATGATCTACCACAGTTGTTTATTTTCTTGACAAAGTAAGGCGCGGAGAGGCCATTATATTTTAGTTTAAAAGAATAATTTGTATCGTTTTTGACAATTATAAAGTGTTATCTCACATTTAGGATAGAAAAATATTTTTTCAAAAAACGTTTAAAATGTAAACGTAGCGCTCTAACTGCTATGCCATACGCTCATCAAGGTACGTCGAAATTCTTATACGCTTGTTACAACTTATTTATGTTATCAGCATCTCTGTAGTGAGATTTTTCCAATTTCCCTACGTTTTTTTTCACTATGTTCTAATTTTTATACGTTTTCTAAAAAAGTATTTTAAATTAAAAAATTAAATTAAATTATTAATTCTTCACGCTGTATCCCGCACACAGCAGGGTAGGCAGAGGGAACCTAGTGTTAAGACACTCCGTTCCCCACTTTCTGCCGAATTTTTGGAGGCATTGCGTGTTGAGTGGCAGAACTCAACGCCGCGCTTTGCCTCGACACCAGAGCGAAGAAATAGAAATATAAATTTAAGTAAATATTTCATCTCCTCGAGTGGGGATCGAACCCACAACCAGTCGGTTTTACAGTCACACTTTGTGCCACGACTGGCCCCAAAAGTATTTTTTCTTCCTAAATTTGGAATAACATTTTAAAATTGTCAAAAATATTTAATAAATAGCATTCTGTCTTGACAAATGATAATTCTTAGTAATTTGGGCAGCGGAAATTTATAAAAATAGGGAGATTTTTAAATCAACCAATATTGTACCAGATAATTTTAAACTTGACTTAAACAAATAAAAAATCATCATGATGCATAGGTGATTTTTATTGGAATATATGCTTTCCAGAATAAACGTAAAAGACCGTGCAAAGTGGAGTAGGTTGAGGAGGAAGGCAAACCCTGGCAAAAGCCGGGATTAATGCCAGGAAGAAGAAGAAGACATGCTTTCCCGAATAGATTCACAATAAAATAATAGGGCCAGCCGGTTAACCAGACAATATTAAGAGGATGAGATAGATTGAGATAGATTTCAATATTACGCAAAATACTTTCAACAAAGTTATAACATTGACAACAAAGTCATATCTTATAATTGTTCCTTTTTCGTATTTCCCTGTTCCGTAGAGGTTTCGAGAAATCTTGTCTTAGCAGAGAGCACTATTCCCTAACAACCTACATGACATATTTTAACTTCCAATGTAAAATTTTTGTACATAACTCTCGGAATCGCGCTTCTCCGGTTTTTTTAGTTAATATATATTAACTCGCACTGGATTTCGCCCCAACATTACCTATTTTTGGAGAGGCCAGTCGTGGCGCAGCGGCACGAAGTGTGACTGTAAAACTGACTGGTCGTGGGTTCGATTCACACTTGAGGAGATGAAATATTTACTTAAATTTATATTTACATTTCTTCGCTCTGGTGTCGAGATTAAGCGCGGGGTTTAGTTCTGCCACTCTTCACACAATGCGGCTAAATTCGGCTGAAAGTGGGGAACAGAGTGTCTTAACACAAGGTTCCCTCTGCTTACCCTGCTGTGTGCGTGCTATTATAAAATTATGTGTGTATACTAATATTTGATACCTTATCAAATATTGGTATTATACGTATCAACTATACTCTCTATCAATATAGTTGAGTTTTCTATATTTGAGTTAGACTTCGACATCACGTAAATTCCTATCTATGATTATTTTCAATTTCTGTTTCTATTTATTTTCTGTACTTCTTTAATTAATTTTAAGAATTGTAACCGACTTAATAATAAAAACGTTTATTTTAATTTTCTTTGTATTAACAAAAGTTTGCAAAGTTATATATAAGTTGTTAATATAAGGCCGTTATAAATGTATATTTTTAAATTTAAAATCCAAGAACAAAGTAGCTTATAATGTTTTTTTCTGATTTCAAATTCCCAAATTACCTTATTTATAAATTAGTAAATTAAATTATTACAATTTATTAGGTAACGTTTACGCTTTAACCTTGTTAAGACAAACGTTTAACTTAAATAGGACGTTAGAAGCAAAATTAAGGAGACGACGACCTCGGCTACTCATTATAGAGCAGTATTAAAAGCAGGGCCCTTCTAATAGAATATGTATTTTTACGAGCACGGGGCGCAACTTCGTGCATGTTTGATGAGTACAATCTCGGATCCCTACCTGGGATGCCACGGCGTTTTTTGAATATCTACGGTCCCTAGTAAGAATTTGTAGAACATCATAGATTTAGATGTGAAAATTCAATTTTTTTTTCTTTATATTGTAGTTAATTAACAATTTAAAATTATTTTTCTATTTAATGTTTTAAGTGGAAACTATTTAAAACTTTCATTTTATTTTATGTGAATTGCTTCACGCTGTATCCAACATGTGTAGGAGTATAAAGAGGAGGCAGAGGCACATTCCGCTGAATTCTAAGGGATTTCGTGTTGAGTCGCGAGAACTCAACGCCGCGCTTTGTCTCGAAACACAAGCGTAGAAATTTAAATATTAAATATTTCGTTCGTGTAGAATCGAATCCACAACCTGTCGCGTTTACAGTCACACACTTGTGCCTCTGCGCCACGACTGGCCTCAAATCATTTAAAATGAAATTTATTTATTTACATCATATAACAAAAGTAAGGCATCAGAAATACTTTCAAACAACTACATTATTGTAACGTGTAGGCAATTGATAATCTAGGCTCATGCAGCGCGGCAGTAGCAGCGAGGAGGAAAGTTGGTGTGGGGAACTGTAATCAAGAAGAGTAGAGCCGTGCGCGTCCCTAGGCGCCGCACGCCCCCTTCCCTCCTCCCACTGCCGCCCTCCCTTCGCCTGAAACCCGCACGAAACCACCTCGAGGGCAATGCCTCAAAACCTCTATTGACTTCTCGTTTGCCAAAGAAATATTCTTACGTTTTCTTTGTTTATTTGAAATGTCAATACTTAAAAAGACAGGTTGATCTGAGGAGAAATAATCCCGCCGATATTTTCAGTGATTTTTGCTCTTTGTTTGCAACTTCCATTACCTTATGCTACGCAAATATTCCTTTACAATTATACATATATTTTTCAAATTAATATAACCACCGGAAAGCAGTAATGAATTAAAACTCGAATAATTATTGTTGGTAAGTCAACAGAGAACGCTTCGTAATACTCAACATTTGTGCCAACAATCGGCCTGTAATGCTCGGCTTTTATAAAACAACAAAAGTTAACCTGTCTGCCCGTCCGGCTAGATGGAATGGAACGATTTTAGGGTTGCGAGGGAATGACATACCGTAGTCCCTACAATGAATTTATGCCAACATAATTACTGCGTATATTTAACATAAATGTTGTGCAAAAATAGATTATAGGCCCTTGTGTTAAGAGCTAGCGATAAGCGTGTACTACGGTACATATAAAATGGTATACAAACAGAGTCACCATGTGTTATATACCGCATGTCGCGTTGACAGTGCGATCATTATTATACATGCAGTTCTGACAGCAATCTCTTTAATGGACATTTATACAGTTATAGTATTTTAACAAAATCATATAAATCTAGTTACTTATAGGTATGTAGGTAAAATATTATGTATTGCAAAGATAGATATAGATAGAGTGTCTTAACACTAGGTTCCATCTGCCTTCCCTGATGTGTATGGGATATATAAAACGTGAAGCTGATTAATTTATAATTTTTGATTTAACTATAAAGTGAACCGAGTTGAATGAAAAGTAGCATATACTAGTCACTTTCGAAGTAATTTAACTAAGATATAATATGTATCAATTAAGATTAATATTTACAAATATTTGTATATATTTTAGTAATATTTAATGATGCTTTATAGCACCATTTTCAAAGATTCAAACGACAATATATATTAAAGTTGGTATACGGCTTTAGTTGAGCCATAGACGCAAATCGAGCGATTAAACGGCTTAATAGCTAATACTATTAAGTGATAAATGTAGCAGGCCGCGTATGAATAATTTCACAGAATGGATACAATGTACGCTTTTGCTAAACGGCTCCATATTTTCAAAATCCCCATAGAGCAATAATATTCAATGAGGCGAGCGAGACGGGTGTATTGTTGCACGTAATGGCAACTGAGATGGGTGATTGCAAGGGACATGGGATGGCAAATCCTGGAGATTAGCGCGACGAGAGCGACATGTGGCCTCCCGGCACTTAGCGATCGGCGACCCTCCGTAGGCATCCCCGTACTGCAGAGGAGAGACGTGCGACGCCGACGCAATCCGGTAATATCATGTCAGTCTATTCCTCATAATATATGGCATTTAAAAATTTGCTTTTATGACTGTCGCAAATGTTTTAGGTATTTAAGATATCTGATAGGCTCAATTGTGAAACACAAATAAAACGTGTCTAAATAATAATAATAATGCGGGTAATTTAAAAACTTTTTAATCTGATTTCAAAAAATACTATTCAAAGCTGAACCACTTGTTACTATTCTGATGTATATATGCACTTGAATGTGATATCATCTCATTTTGAAAACGGCCGTGAATCTAAAGGTCGGTGCGGGTCACTAGCCGCGGGCGCATTGAATAGCGTTGAAGCGGAACACTACACAGAAGGTGGAGAACGCATACGACGCCATATGTCGTGCGCATTATCGTTCTGTGCGAACTACCCTCCAAGATTGATGACTCCGCGCATTCGTGCGTATTAGGGCATGTAAATGTTACGTGATTACTTAATCTAATGGATTTTGAAATTTCATTACTTAATTTATGATATTTTTTTAAATTACAATCACATAACTATATATGATCGTGTTGGACTGTTCGTGTATTGAAAACGAGACGTCGATAACATTAAAATTGAACAAATAGAATATTTTTTATTTTTATTTTTGGCAAACATTAAAATTAATTGAAATTGAACTAGAGATTTTAAGTTTAAGTTGATAGTTATTGTAGAAAATAGAAAGTATTTTCAAATTCAAATTTTGAATTCAGAATGTTTGTTTAGTATTAATAATAGTGGTATTAATAATAATAGTAGAACAACTATTGATGCATATTGCTGTACAATAAAAATAATTGTTTTTAAAATATTAGATAATACGTAGGCAGCCATTGCGTAATAATGTGTCTTTGTGTAATATAATTCACCTACTTTTAAATAACGTAAACAATTAGAAAGAGATAAAGCTTAGCAAAGTAGTTATTAACGTAGATATACCTGTGAATCTAACATAAAATAAAATTATTGTTTAAATTTGATTTCATAAAGTTCGTGTCCTTCAAAAAGTAATCACCTAAAAATTTAATTAATTTTAAACATGTCATAATTTTTGTGACACTTTTGACTAATATTCATATATCTTAAGGTAGGTCAATTGCATAATTAAGAATTACATTTTCTTATATCTCCCTAACATTATTATTTAATTTAAAGTCACATGTTCTGCCAAGTTATTAATACTTTGCATTTTTTTTTTTTTTTAAATTAACGTGTTAATAGGATGCTGGCACCAAATAATTTCCGGGCATTCTCCATAGTAAAGGACCAAATATCGACGGAGAATCAACAACGTAAGCCTTTACATAAGGGTTAAGGGTAGAGATTATGTAACATTTTTAATTTTTATTCTTTCGCCTTAAAAAAGTATATTTATATTTACAATGCTAATTGTCCAAAGACACCGAATAGCCTTACTATATTAGAAACATATTTTTAAATTTGTTAATTATAGTAATTTATTTAAAACATAATCTTTCATAATCGTTTATGTGTAAAAAATAATAATAAATATTATCAAGACTTTTTAATATAATGTATTATACAAATATATTAAAAAAGAGAATATTATAAATAGTATGTAAAAGATAATACAGAATACAACAAAAATTTTCTGAAAATATATTCTATAAGCATAGTTTTATTATGATTTTGGTAATATAAATTATATATTGTAATGTAGTTGCTACCATGTTGATAATAATATCAATTGAAAACTAAAAAATACCTTTACGAACAGCTAATGTAGAAAATAAACAAAAAAGAGGAGGTTGTTGAGAGGATATCATACGTTTTGTAGGGTCGTTTTCACCCTTGTTATACCACCGAAACACTTGGCGCAAAAACTGTAATGGAGTTAAGTAATGACCCCCCATAGAAAACATCTAAACACAAGCTGTGTTGAGCGAAATGCTGTTTTATATTTTATTTTTATTCATTTATTCCCTTATGTATGATTTGTTAGTCAATAATAGTATGAACTGAACTGAACTGAACCTGATGGTGGAGGGCCCGATTTATCCTCCAATGAGGAAAATTAATTATTTTCGTTTCCCAGTCCAGTTTCTCCATTCAAAACGCAATGCCTTGATTTCGGACGGAAAACGGAGAACACATTTATTACGAAATTAATTTTTTAAATGTAATTAATTAAAATTGAATATATTACAGATCTCTTTTACGTTAACTTTCTCATATTTATTGCTATCGACCATAACCTGAAAAGAAATATCTTATAAGCAATGATTATCTAATGACGTGGCCTCGTTCCACTTAGTAAAGAGACATCCCCTCACCGGTCTCGGAAGCCACATACAAATCAAATGTATCACTAATAACGGGCCCGGGGCCAGTCGGACCCTCGCGATTCAATTATCGCGCTCACATTGATCTGCCGACGGGTGAAAACGATACTTGTGAGATATTGCTCCATTGTTTTTTCTCGCGGCTAAAAAGTACGCACGCGTCAACGTTTTGATAAGGGTAAATTTATGTATAAACCAAATATAATCCCTATTGGAAATCATATACTGTAGGAGTAAAAATCGTGAGATACTTACACAATTCCTTTCGTGGAATCACTGCGTAAAAAACCATTTAGATTTGGATGAAAAGAACCTCAATCGAATAAATATTTAAAAACAACATTATGCTATGCAAAAAAACATATGCAAACGTAAGGCTTTTGTGGAATATGTATACTTAAATGTATAGTAAAGTAACTTTCTAAGAAAAATCTCTATGCTGGGTGACCAAAGTGGAACTAAAGATAGTTTAGGACTTAGGTAAGGTAGAACTTAGGCAATGCTAGGACGACGAAATAAAAAAATAGGTATTAAACCTTATAACTTAAGCAACAACTGCGGTTAGACCGCGGTGGCGCTTTAATTACATGCATCCAATTTTTTTTTAAATTAATTAAGTAATTTATTGTTCATATGGTTTTGTATGAATATACATAGCGTAAAGTGGTTATTTACATTAATATTTATTAAAATGTTATTACACCATCTTGGGGCAATTGTAATATATTAAACGGAACTCCATGATAGTAAGTTAGATAAAAGAACATATAATTTAAGACAAAATAAAAATATATGTACGCTATTATATTTATGATACTTCCTTTTTAATCACACTGAGTTATGAATTAATTAAAAAAAAATCAGTCAAAACTAACTAAGCTATATAATACTCGTAGAACGATATATTAATAAATAAAATAATATTAATATACACTTCCGATAGTTGTATAAAATAAAGATAAACTTATTCAATGGAGTGCTAAGATAAATTATTTACAACGAGATAAAAATATACCCTCAACACAATATGTTGTACGAAAGTGAAAAAGATCGTATGATAGCTCTAATTTAGATTTGTGGAGCACCACGACGCAGGTTTGAGCACGAGGAGTTCTGCGGGAAACGGATTGTTTAGTAAATTCAATTACTACACCACAGACAGAACCTTTGTTTTGATTTTACGATAAACAGCTCTATCAACCTCTGGCGTGTGAAAGTTCATTGTTTGTGAACAACATATTTCTTTTCCTCGTTTCATAATACTTCGTGGTCGCCTTTTTACTTGATGTGTTAATTTAAAATTTAGTTATTTCAAGTCTTATTTATGAAGTCGAGATATATTTATGTTAGTCAATAGTATATTTGTATTATTAATTAACTGTAATGTTGGTAACTTAACCTAGGCAAATACGTGTAATATATAATTATAGAGGCCGTCGTAGCATAGTGGCACAAGCGTGTGAACTCGACGGTTGTTGGTTCAATACTATGTGCGGGATACAGCGTCAAGCTGCAAATAATAGATAATATCTTTTATGTTAAAATATTATGAAGACCTGCTCAGATACCGTCGATATATCTATATGTCAATAATTTAAAAAAATGTGCTGTTACCATATGGTGGTAATAATGAATCACTTATTTTGATGATGTTCCAGTAATTACCATGGCTTGATAGTAAAACAATAGGGTGGATCACGCGGTGCGTCGTGAGCGCTAAGCATGCAAGTGCAATTACTAGATATACAACAAATATAATGTAATGTAATGTCCTCTTGACCTGACCGATTTTAATCACGACAACGAAAATTATTAAAATCTCTATATAATATAAACCAAACATATTATATATTCTTTATATATCTTTATTTTTTTCTTCGATTTTACTCTTACTTCATATAGAGGTAGAGTTTGTAAAATCTAACCGGTGCCACGCTAATATTTAACTAAAAGCAGACATATCTCAAAGTGTGATTAATACGGAAGTATCATAAATATAACAGGCTACATATATTTTTATTTTTAACTTATATTATTTTATCTAACTTACTATGATGGAGTTTCAAGATGGTGCAATAACGTTTAAATAAATTGATTATATTAATATAAATAATCATTTTACAATGTGTTTATATATTACTTTATACAAAAAACATATAAATAACAGGATACTTGACTAACAAAAAAAACTGTACTTTAACTTATTTACCTACCTTTCGCATCATTAATAAAGTACTTTGTTATTTCTCGAAATTAGTTTTATGATTTGATTTTTTTAAATAAATATTTTATCAGCTTCACACTATTCCACACACAGCAGGGTAGGCAGAGGGATCTTAGTGTTCCGTTCCCCACTTTCTGCAGAATTCTGAAGGCATTGCGTGTTGCGTGGCAGAACGCCGCGCTTTCTCCTCGATACCAGAGCGAAGAAAGATAAATTTAAGTAAATATTACATCTCTTCGAGTACCGACATACCGAGAGTACCGACTGGTTGTCGGTTCGAACCCTACAACCAGTCGGTTCGAAACTTACAGTCACACATTGTGCCACTGCGCCATTACTGGAATTAATATTTTAACAGACATTTATATTAAACTGAATAAAATATTTCAACCTCCGTTCAATTCATTCAATTGTACCACGATGACATCGCATGTCGCTGTGAATGTGACTAAAGGTTTTAGACGGACACATTAAACATCTGTGATATAGAGTACTTTTATAGTTTAGATTATAATACGTATAATGTGATAATATTATAGTTTAAATAACATAGAATAGGTAAAATATTAATAATTTAATTTAAAGTTTAATGTTCCAATAGTAATCAAATGGTTTTTTCTTGTTTTTCACAAAACAAAACTGTTTAATTATTATTTATATTTAAAAAAAAAGTGTTACGTTAATTTTATACGTTAAGCACAGAACTGAACTAAATTAAATTCATTTAAGTAGTTTTCCTAAGGCGATATAATGATACCTCGTGAACAATAGCTTGGCAAAAAAGTTCACATTAGAACTCCCTTTTGTATGTCAACAGAAAGTATTCGTTATAAACATTTTTAAAGATATTTTATTAATGTCTTAATTAGACGGGCTGCTTGGGCTTCTACCAAGAGTACACTTTCAATTTCACAAACTCTTAACAACTTTTCTTAAGGCGGTATAGAGCTAAACCTTTGGGCTTAGCTGGGCTGCTAGTGACCAATTTTCCTGAAGGGTCATATTATTATCCATTCTATTCCATCCATTATGAAATCCTAGAAAAGATAATAATATGGCCCTTCAATCATCAAGTGTTTAGGACTTCGAAATAAATTATGGCCTATATGTTGTCGAGCATAAACAGCTATATAAATAAGTTTTATCAAAACTCTCCGTCCAGTAGTTTAAACAAACAGACAGTCAAACGTAGTATAACTTCTATGTACAGAATTTACCCTATTATAGATTAATTAGTTTGATTTATAGATTAGTTTTACCTTTACTTATGTACAAAGTTGGTGAGTAATTTGATATTAATTTAAGAATACTATTATTTTTCTTCACCGTTGAAAGGGTGAAGGTTAGATGAATAGAATTTACCTACTGTATAAAATAACTTCTCACGAAGCATGCACATTTGCGTGTGGATAGACGCGAGACAGATGAGCTGTTTTACAAAACAAAGATTGACGCCTCTATTAGACATATTTATTCGCTTATTAATTATTATTAAATTGATGGCATCGTGCTTGTTTAACTATCTACATGTTTAATATTTTTTAATTTTTTAAATAATTATTACATGCATTGTGAAAGAATGCCATGGCTTGGCATTTTTTTACAATTTGTAATATTGTATATTTTACGCTTATCGTATCTAAAAAAAAATATAACATAGATAAGTGGGATAGCGTCTGGCTGTAAAAGCGATGTTCGTGGGTTCAATTTCCACTTGGAGACTCACACCCAATACGCAATGTCTCCAATTTGTCTTGACATAAGTTTATCTTTGCCTATCCACGCAGGATAAAACGCGAAAAAAATATTTCTTATATGTAGGAGTACGACGGAACATACAGGAGTATATAATATCAGATATAAATATGTTCATATTGCACAAATTTCTTAATAATATCTATCTATCTTTATCAATATAATAGTATATAATAATATTTGTATAAAGGAAGGATGACGTAAAGGTTTTTTTATCACTTAGATCAGTGTTATTAGAGGCAATATATTACGAATGGTCATTTGATCACGATTAGGTGGACAACAACATTGGGCATAATGTATATTATACTCTGTTTAAAACTGGGTGGGTGTGCGATATTATCTGTGGCGGGCGCGGCGCCATCTGTCGGGCAGATGCCGCTGACGTCACGCGAAGCCCCGCAGGCTACTGGAGCTGGCACGCGCCACATCTCCCCACGACAGCTGATCCATCCTGATTTACAACTCGTGTGTTTTATGATTTCCTACCACGAATACTGAAATGGCTTCTGATTATTATATTTTAAAAGAACCTAAATATAATTTAAAAAACGATATATCCAGAATTATACACCAAAGGGCCTTTAATCTAGGCATGATGATAACATATTTAATAAAAATATATTTTTATAGTCGCTTTCTCCAACAAATACAAAAGAAAGTTCATGATAAAGAAATTTGAATATAACAAAGGTTTTCTGTGTGTCATATCTGATTTACATCTTTATAGATGTGAGAAAATGGTTAGAAAAGAAAGTTTCCTCTTTGTTAAACAAAAGAAAATGAAAATTAATTTTTATTAAAAACTGTTTTTGGGGTTAAGTTCTGCTTGTTTTGTTTTTTTAAAGAAGATTTTTATTCATCTAAAGAAATAAAAAATAGTATAAATAAAATATTATAAAATAATTTCTAGGGGAAGGGCTTGGCTTTAGTTGCGAACTGATCTTTATCTGTAAAGGTTTTTTTTGTTAAAATTCTGAGGTGGACACCACATTGTTATGGAATTCTAATATACTAGTATATACAAGTATATTCTAATATACTAGTAAAAAAAATGGTTTATAAAGTTTTAATTTTTTATTTATATACAACATACATGTTTTACATTATTTTTAAAAACATACTTAAGTACGATCGTTTTTTACGAACTGAAAGGGCCCCCCACTTTCAAGTTAATAAGTACGCAAACCGTCTTAACTACATATTAGACTTATAATATTCAAATTTCAGCTTTGCTAAAATGACGTCGTTCTGGCGACCCTGAGATCTCAGTGTATTAAGGTAAATGCACCTCAAAACACTAAAAAATACAAATTTTAATAAACTTGTCAATAACACAACATAGAATTCAATATAACGTAAAGTAGAAGTATGTTATGTATTATAACGAGCAAAGTAAACTTCATTTCAATAAAAAAAAAATATTCCATTCCATTACATCTGAATCCATGATTCTAAGTTTTCTGCTCAATATTGTGTATTTGCACTCTGCTCTATTTTATCCTATTTTGAAATATCTTCATCGTTCTTATCGAGTCATTCAACATCTTGCTGTTCTAAATGTTGTTTAATGCACATTAGTAGAGTAGCATTACATTTGTACTGTATGAGATTTTTTAAGACATCCGAACATTTTTTGTTTTATACTTATTTAGAAAATGTATAAAAAATAGGACGCAGCGGGACTAGAACCTGCGCCTCTAGGTACACGACCAGGCGCTGTAACTACTAAGCCATACGTTCTCATCAAGCTACGTCGAAATTGTATACGCTTGCTACAACTTATTTATGTTGTCAGCATTTCTATAGGGAGGTCGGTTTCCAGGAGGCGCGGGTTCGAGTCCCGCTACGTTATTTTTTTTTATACGTTTTCTAAATAATTATGTTTCTTTCCTAAGTGTGGAATATTTCAAAAATATTTTTTTTATAATTTAGATTTGATATAATAAAATCAAAATAATGAAATTTCGAAAAACATTTAAAATCAATAAATTTCTTCGGTGAAAGCGGATCAACGATTAACAAAATATATATAAACATTACCTTGCTTTGCTTTGCTTCTTATAACATATAAAAGTGGACAATCGTACCGAAACGAAACAACAAATTGACTAACAGAATAACGCGCGGTTGTTTTCAATATTTTATGGTAAAGTATAAGGCAAATGAGCGTACGGCAAGTGTGATATCTGATAGTAAGTGATCAACGCCGCTTGCGACCCCGTGTTAGCCCCCAAAGGAGGTGCAGGAGTATTCGAGCCTTTGGAGATAAACGCTGTTTTTAAAGTTTTTAAGTTAGAAGTTGTGTCAACCTAAAAACCCTGCCGCAGCTCGCTCATTTCACAGTTGTGTGACGCGTGAAAGGGAGTTAGTACGAAACTGCACAATAGTGGGGTGTCAAACACCCAGATAGAGCGGATGGTATTCGAGTATATGACGTACTGTGTGGTAAAAAAATGACGGCAGGTATCAAGTCGAACAGTTTCCGAGAACACTGATAAATGCAGTAGAGAACGAGGGACCGTCTCTACGCAATGCCAAAGCCTGTCACAGATCATTGGGTCCCAAAGATTCGAACGGTGCTGTGTGCGATCAAATGGGTTAAGCTAATACTAAGATGCACCAGACTAGAGATAAGAACAGTACTTTATATGACGCGCGACTTTAGGAGGAATATTCTCAAAAACTGGTGATACTACAAATCGATTTTTCTTTGAGATTAACACGCAAACTAGGAAAACTTCTGGTGGTTAGATTGAACTAGGTTCCTTTCACCCCATTAAGAAAAATTCCGAGGGATGCTAAAGATATTCATAATGTATTTATTGGGTATCCCCGAAAATGCGTATACTTTTAATAGTCTAGTATTGTATAAGAACTATATTTAATTCATAGAATATATTCGGAAAACATACTACTTCATATGTTTTGAAAAAAAAAATATATTACTACGGATTTCTCTGGCTTGTTCTTGAATTACATATTAAATTGAGATAGATATATTTTACTACATGTAGTATATAGGGCCTTGCTACAGGACTTCAATTGAAAATAATCGATCAAGTATTATTATTCCATACACCTACTTATTTTATCATAAAATATTGTATATTTAAAATTTCAACAATTGCGTTTTTTTTTATTGATTATCATTTGTTTATTACACAACATACTTTGATCGTCTTTGCTTTTTTTGTCTGTTTCTTAACTACCTAACGTATTTATTTTGTATAAAATGGAGTTTAATTATGTTTAAGTAAATTGACTTTATACTTTACTCATACAAGACATTCAGTAGGATTTTATTAAAATCAATTTTATTCGTGCACTTTATTCCCAAGTTATATCATCATTAAAATTATTGATTTCGTAATAACCAAAAAAAAACGTCTTTTCAGTACTTTTTTAAATTGTGATACAGAACATTCTCGGACGTTTTCTCGTAAAATAATTAAGGAGTCGATGTAATAGAATTACATCACCGATTTTGGTAAAATCTTGGTAATATTAATATTTTGCGGCGTTGAGTTCTGCCACTCTACACGCAATGCCCCCAGAATTCTTCAGAAAGTGGGGAACGGAGTGTCTTAACACTAAGTTAATACGGATACAGTGGGAAGCTGATTAATATTTTTCTAAACATACAAAACATTTTAAAAATGAGAGGCAACTGTCAATTTATTAATTTCTTTAAATTTCTGCTTTAAGGAATCTCTGGGGCCCAAATTATAGATTGCACGAATATCTCACAAATCTGCAAGACAATCTACGCTGCATTTACGTGATCAAGTACTTACATACTGCTGTGAATTGGATAATAAATTGCGGCGGCTCTTTCCTCGCAATACCTCAAGAAAATTGGACACAAAATACCGAATAGATCGATCAATTCGATTCAATTCTTTCAAATCGAAAATATATTTTGGTATCCAACCTGTATGCCATTCTACTAGTACACTTTCATTTGATGTAAATGATGATGATTAAAAAAAATGTAAAATAAAAATATTTTTATATAATAATATCGTAAATTAAATAAAACGAAATAAGAGATGTTAATGAGAAAGTTTAATTTATCAATGTATTAAATTTATGAACAAGACAAAAAAACATATTAATAACTAAATTAATTTAAACAATTTTTTTTAAACGCAGATAACGAGAACAATTTTCAAAATTAATTTCACGGGAATTAAAAAAAAAATAACATTTTAGTTTAAAATTATTCCACAAAATGATCTGTTAACATTTGTTTTGAAAGACTCTTAGTTTATTTTGTTTGCGTATAAGCATAACTAAATGCGTAGCTGACCCGCCGGCATGCGTCCGGATTCAATTTCAGCCACCGAACACCTTACGGCCCGGCCACGGTTGCGTCACGCCCGCCGCTTTCTTAATATACCTCATTAACCCACGAAACTCGTTCACACTAAAACAATGTTCAAATGGTAACCCGATTCCCACTGCAGTCAAATCGCAATAAACAAACAACAAAAATCTCTTCTCGCTAATGAGAAAGCTTCTCATCTAGATTTCTCGGTCTGAGTGCTCGTAATCATTAATTATAAGACAAATATGCGGGTACGCTTATTAAAAATATTTACTGGATAAACAAGGGTCCCTCTTCCGCCGGTTACCCCCAGACACGGTCTGGAGTGGTGGGCAAACAAATAGATCAAAGCGCTGCAGTTGTGAAATTTGTACAATATACGTATGTATACGTATGTATGTATATTTGGACGTTATGGTATTGTTGTTTACTTGGAAATTTGTTGAATTTTTTGCTTTGATATAAATATAAATTTATCTATAGAGTTCAATACCAATCTTCTTTTTCTATTACACATCGGTTTGTCCATTTACAAGATCAGTGACTTGTATGTTGATACTGTACGTTGTGTAGTTGTGTAGTATTACATTGTAATTTTGTATAAAAAAAATAATTTACAATAGGCCAGTCGTGCCGCGGGGGACAGGAGTATGAGTGTAAACGTGACAAGTTGCGGGTTCGATTGCTACTCAAGGAAATAAAATGTTTTATAATTTCATTTCTTCACTCTGGCGTCGAGTTCCGCCACGCAACACGCAATGCCTCCAGAATTCAGTGAAAAATATGGAACGGACTATTAACATTAGGTTCCCTCTGCCTACCATGCTGTGCGGGATACAGCAAGTTAAGCAAAAAGTAAGTAAATTTTCTCACTCCTGATGATTATTTATAGGAATTTTAAAAATATATTATTATATTGACACACCATGAAATATATTTTCTAAGGATATATAATATATATATATATAAAAAAATAAGAAGAGAACAAAGTTTAGGCATTTGTATTAAGCAGACTCTACATTACGCGGTTAACGTTGTTTGCTAAATATATTACTTGGCTATTGACATAGTGCGATCATTAATACAAGCAAGAGCACACTTATTAATTTTAATAAGTGGGGTGACTCGTTTCGGAGGGAGCGACAATAGAGCTGTGTTTGTTTTATTAGTTTTGATTTTATGGTTTCTGGCGCTTTATTCACTTATCTGCTATAAAATCTGCCTGTGTTTTTATTTATATTGAAAACTAAAATTAAATACCCTGACAGTCTTGGCGCAGGGGCGCAAGCGTGCGGCTGTTAACGCGACAGGCCTTGTTTGCCTGTGGGTTTCGATTCCAATTCGGCGAAATGAAATATACATTTTCTTTATTTCCTCGCTCTGAGAATGAGAGGCAAAGCGCGGCGTTGAGTTCCGTCAATCAGCTTGCAATACCTCCAAAATTCGGCGGAATTTGGGGAACGGAAGTGTCTTAATACAGGTTTCTAAGGTTCCTTCTACCTACCCTGCTTAGTGCAGAATAATGCGTGAAGCTAAAGAAATTAATAAAAATATATATAGAACTTCCAGATCATTTTATTAGAAAATTAGATTTCATGTTTTCATTCAATATTGTACTAGTAGATGAAAGGCCTTAGCCCTAAAACCTTAGGTCGTAATATAAGTAAATAAGGAAATAACAAAATGTTTAAAAATGCTATATATATATTTTTCAATGTTTATATTAGTAGCAACAATTGCTTTTGAGGATAAAGATTGTATACAGTTTTTGTAGCACGTGTACGTGATTCTAGTCACGGAAATGAACGGAATGAACAATAATACTATAAGTTAGAAAGTGACAGGATTTTTTATATGTCGTTTACAAATAATTTGCTAGTAAGTATTTAATAAATAATAAATTAAAAATTTATCAACTGACTACTGACTAGTGGTGGTTGATTCAAAATTTAAAAAATAGAGCATAGTCAATATTCTCATTACGCGTAGACGCAAAACTATAGTAAAGACGACTTGACACTCTATTTAATGCCTGTATCAGTAATAAAATATCAATTTGTATTGAAACAAGAATAAAGAAGAATGATATCATTGCATAAAAACAAAAAGACTTGAAAAAAAAAACATTTTTGTTGGAATTTATTTGAAACATTGTAAAGTAGCGCCCAGTGAATATTTAAAGCAATCACGACAATTTGACATTATCCTCAACTATTGAAATACTTATAGAATTAAGAATTTTAACGGGAATAATCACAAAATTCAGTTCTGTTTTTCATTTTTGAAAATTACTAAATCACTATCTTTGAATTAAGTATCTAACTCTAAATATATTTTAATAAAAACTATCAATTTTCCACATACAGGAAAATTAATTGGGTTACGTTATTTTCATGCTGAGGGAGCAATATGTATAAGATATATAAAGTGCATATACATTCTTAAAAATATATATTATAATAGATTTTTTCATTTATTTGTACAAGGTCGAATCTAATAGCAAATGTAGAATTGAAAGCTTAAGAGAAGGTAATTGGTTAGATGGATTCGTGTTGTATAATGAATTCAGAAATAAATATACTATAGTTTTATTAAAGGAGTTCTACTGAGATGTATTGATAATGAGTTTCTATAATACAAGAGTACATTTGACTGAGTTTACTTGACATTATACCGTATTGGCAAAAGTACTAAGATTACCCCCCATTGACAACAACGATAAAATGGCAGGCGCGGCGCGTGCCACCTACGGCGCGTCTCTAAATTGCATTTTAATCTAATTATATGACGATATAATTTTTCGGTCCCGTCATAATCAGATAAAGAAGACATTATCGAATTAAAGTGTCGTTTGCAGTGGGTGCGTGCTCGGCCGTGTCATACATTCTTAATTGTTTATAATATTGTTATTATTATTTATGATTATGCACATGGAGTCAGTGCTATTCAACAATTTATTATTGATTGACAACAAGGTGTTTAATCAATATTTTCAAGTTATTCTATATATTAAGTATATTTATCAAATTATATTTATTTACTTTGAATCCCGATACTCTACACACAACGCCTCGAAAGTTGGGAACGTAGTGTCTTAACACTACGTTCCCTTTGCCTACTCTGCTGTGGGCGGGATACAGTGTGAAGCTGATGTGATTTATATTTATCAGTAATTTTGTTTTTAAAGTTATAGATCAAGTTGGCAACAAAAAAAAAAGATCGCGATTCCATAACTAATGTGTATATTCTATTATTCTATGACATTCATATACCTATTATATTACGGATATTTTAACAGCCTAAATGAAATAAGATATTACACAGTAGACAATCAAAAGCAACATAGTATTCTATTGTAATGAATAGAGAACATCAATTTGTAATTAAATATCTCTATACTCGATAGCTGCGTAGTTAAATTAACTTTAAAATGGGTACCTATAGAATTATTTCTTATTGCAGATTGCATCATCATTAGTTAGACGTTATGTAATAGTTATTTTTAACTGTATGTGCTACTCAAAATATAAATAATTTTATATACATTTTGTCGACAAATATGACGCTGTATAAAGAAGGCAAAGGATAGTAATACAAATAAAAGATTTCTTTTCAGCATCATGCTGTATTCGACACATCAGGGTAGGAGAGGGAATCTAGTGTTAGGTTAATCCATTGTCCATTTTGAGTTATTGCGTATTGAGACGCGATACTCAACGCCGAGATTTGTGTCGACACCAGAGTGAAGAAATGAAATTATTAAATATTTCATTTCCTCGAGTGCAAATCGAACCCATAAACTGGCACGTTTGCAAACACACGCGTATGGTCCTGCGTCACGACTTTCCTCAAATAAGAGATCTTCTCTTTAAGTATTAAACATTTATCTTTAATATAACATCTTAAATATTATAAATAAATCTTGAGAGATACATTTATATTATTTTATAAATACATTAATTTGTAAGTTAAAAATGTATTTTTTTTCATATGTGATTGCATAATTCGAACGTGTATAACATTTTAATGTATAAATAATAATAATGGAATATTTATACAGAGTGTTTTTGTCACTTTAAACATAACCACCGTTTTAACTACACTATAAAAGCCTAATACAATTAAAAAAAGTTACAAAATTAAAAGTATTTTTTTTTTTGAAAATAAATAATAAAATTATCTAAAGTAATTCTATCAAAAGAAAACCGCCGCATACGTCTCATTCCGAAATCGTGTCTTAAGTATTGGCAGTAAAGATCAAAGTTGTTTAACCTTTAGTAGTATGTATTTACGCTATTCGTATCTAAGCGTAACTGCGTCACACGAAATACAGGCAAGGATAAACATCGTGAAAGGAAAAAAAAATCTTACGTCTAAACTGAGGTAACTTGACTAATTTCTTTAGGTATGGGTATAAAATATTTTATAATATATGCTGCTCCCATAAAAGGAGCGCTGTATATTTTATTGAGATAAATTGTTTAATATATTATGCATAGACGACATTTTTAATGAATCCGTTCACACACGTTGGTTAATAGCATTAACAAATGGCTCTGTTTGTATCAAAAAAAAATTTAGGATTCCGTATCTCAAAAGGTAACAACGGAATCCTTCGTCTCAAGATATTCTATATAATGTATTATTTTAAGAATTATTGTATATTTTTAATGAAAAAATGCACGGTACAAATTGTATGTTACATACACTCGTATTTAATACGAGGTAGCGTTTTGCCTATTCAAATAAATCTATGATTAATACAAGACTAACAACGAAGAGAATATGTTGTATATGTTAATTAACGCTTTGCATTCGCTTTTAAAAGACTGTGCGATTATAAAAAAAACGAGTCAGTGTCAGTGCGAGTCAGACTCGCCCAACGAGCGTTACCATACCAATTTCAGGATTATAGATCAATGGGAAGTACGACTTATAAAAGTTGACCAACTTCAATATGCGGGAGAATGCACTCATTTTGTATAAAATAAAGTACAATTAAAAGTTTGTTATAGTTTTTATCGTACTGCAGTTCTCAGCTGTTGCCAAATTTCATAATTGTAAGTCTACAGGAAACACGTTATATGTTTTGATTTCGTGGAAAACAAAGTTGACAAGCGTAAACTTATCTTATAGGCAAAGTACTATGAATGTATGAGTTCGTAATGTTTTTTTTGTGAAATACTTATAAACTCTTCTGATTTTATTCTTTATTTGTATTGTAAGTTCTCACTTCGTGCCAAATTTCATAACTGTAGTTTCATGGGAAGTTCCTTATAGGTTTTGATTACGCGGCGAATTTCATACAAAATGCAACAAAAACACAAGAACGATGCGTAAACGCTACTCTCTTTTCAATGAGTTGACTTAGACGCTTGATTTTTGTGCTTCAAGGGACCATCAAGGGTCTGAATATTTGATATTAATTTCAGCTTGCTATCTTCACGCGATTTCAAGAAAAAAGGTCTTGACAGATGGAGAAATGGACAA
Organism: Heliconius charithonia; assembly: GCA_030704555.1. NCBI lineage: Eukaryota > Metazoa > Arthropoda > Insecta > Lepidoptera > Nymphalidae > Heliconius > Heliconius charithonia. The sequence continues at coordinate 7,658,971 of CM060809.1, read as the reverse complement.
CAAAGTTATTTTTTAAAGGATTTTATTTCTATAAGAAATTACAATATTATTTATTTCATTTCTTCGCGTGGGAATCGAACCCACAAAAATTTGAACAATTCATATCTCAATTGGACAGTACGAACTGTTTGCTCGATTTCCACTAAAGCAATAATTATTTTGTTTTCATTAGAGATTTGATTACCAATCTATCGAAAAATAAAAACATTTATAATTCAATATATAAGTATACCTACTTAAAATTAAATAATAATGGAAACATTAATATATATGAGAAAAACACGTTTTATATAACACTTATGTGTTAATTTAAAAATATATTTAAAATATTTCAGTGTTGCCTCAACACTGAATAATGTGCGGGGAAATGAAGAAAAACTATACCTATAGGATATTAAACTTCTAATTTACAATGTTCCCAAAAATTTGAACCGCCCAAATAATTTTTGAATAACAAGAATCATAATATCAATTGGAGTTTGAAGGGTATACTCGTGATCGTCCCATACGATAACTATTTTCCCATAGTAACATAACACCAAAATAGAGGGCCGGGGCACGCTTCTGAGTGAGGATGTCTTTGGGGAAACCAAAAATTATGAGACAAAAGACCTTACAAATTATCGTGGGAAATGTATATTAATAGATAGGTGTGATGTTTTAATTTAGTCGAGCATTTCTAAAACGCAGGTTTAAACATACCTACCTACGATATTCCTAAAGAATGAGTACGGACACGGTGCCGTTGATTTTTTTGTAAGCTTCACTTTGTATCTCTTACAAACGGGCTATGCATAGGAAACCTGGGAACCCAGTGTTAAGACAGATATCATTTTATTACAGCTTCATGCTGCATCCCGCACACAGCCGGGTAGGCAGAGGAAACCTAGTGTTAAGCCAAGGCATTGTGTGTTTAGTGGCGGAACTCAACGCTGCGCTACGCCTCGACACCCGAGCGAGGAAATTCAAATATAAATTTAAGTAAATATTTCATTTCCTCGAGTACGGATCGAACCCACAACTAGTCGCGTTTATAGTCACACTTTTTGTGACAGACACGTCCTATGCCACGAACTGGCCTATTATTTAAATGATTGTATGCAAATCTGTACAAGCAATGTTTAACTTAAGCTACATTTAGGCTTATTGATTCCGCTTGAGTACACGCCTGTCGCATCCGATGAGCAGATTAGCGAACAGGCAAGAAGCTCTTGCAATGCGGACGCGGAGGCAACCCTCAATTACCGAGCGCACGCGCACGCGACCTGGCCCAGGGGACGCACGCGACCACCCTTTATTATTATAAAATAAAAAAAAGTACGATTCCCTTTTATATTAAGTGGAATTGTTGACTTTAAATTGTATTGTTTACAGGTGTAATGAAATAAAGAGAATAGTAAGTTCAATTGAAAAAAAACTGTCTCTACATGGATGGAAATGAAGAACGCAGTGATTTGTCATAATTTTCTTTTTATACGAAAGTAAATTTTTATACGGTACTTCATAGGATTAGGAAAACTAAAATTAGTTATCTACACGTAAAAAGAAAGCTTAAAGTTTTTAAAACAAAATTGTAACATGAAAAATTTTATTTCAAAAATGACCAAAAATGTCAAGATCATTTATCTCGGGATTGCGTGGACATATCTATATCAAATTAATATTAAATATCCAGATCTATGGTCCCTTGAAGCATAAAAAATATTAAGCTTCTAAGTCAACGCAGTCCAAATATACGAGCGTTTATGCATCGATTTTGCCACGATGTATTTGGGTACACCACAGGTAATAAAAAAAAAGTGTACTTCCCATTAAAATACAGTTATGAAATTTGGCAAGAAGTTACAGTACAAATAAAGTAAAAATACAATACCTTAAGATTAATAGATATTTCACCAACAAATTTTTATTACAAACTTATAATTGTCGTTTGATATAAAATGCGTACATATGTTTCAATCTCAAGTTTGTAAATTGTACTCCCGATTCCTTAATTTTGTTCCGTTGACATACAATCCTGAAATTGGTGTGAAACCCTTGGTAGAGACCAAGTAGTCCGAATTGCATTTAACTAGTTATTTTTCAAATTAACCTACTTTTCAAATGAGTTAAAAAACACACATATATTTTGTATCAATTTAAATGTTAAATAAATAAATTAAATTAGCTTCACGCTATATCCCGCACACAGCAGGGTAGGCAGAGGGAACCTTAACACTAAGATACTCCGTTCCCCACTTTCTGCCGAATTTTGGAGGCAATGCGTGTTGAGTGGCAAAAGTCAACGCCGCGTTTAGCCTCGACACCAGAGCGAAGAAATGGAAATATAAATTTAAGTAAATATTTCATCTCCTCGAGTGGGGATCGAACCCACAACCAGTCGTTTTACAGCCACACTTTGTGCCACTGCGCCACGACTGGCCTCATTCAATGTTGTTTTTTTAATTAATCTCAATTGGAGTATCTTAACATAAGGCTCCCTCTGCCTACCCTGCTGTATGCGGGATACAGCGTGAATTTGATTTATTTAATGTATCTATAATAAATATATGTTATCAATCAATTATGCCGCTTTCAGAGCAATATTGGCAATAATTTTTAATACGACCGACTATTCTGTCGTATTAAAAATTTAAGGATATTTTTAACCGACACTAAATAATAAATGATAAATGATTTTCATACAAATGTTGTTAGCTTCTGAGCGTAAAATACAATAAATAATTGAGGCCAGTAGTGGCACAGGGGCACAAAGTGTGACGATACACGCTAGTGGTTGTGGGTCAATCCCCACACGAGGGTATAAACATTGAAGCCAAAAATTATATATATTTTTGAAATATTTACAAGCCCTACATACATAATAATTAATCCAACCAATTATTTAAAATATCAAATTCAGAGTGTGACTGTAATCCGACTGGTTGTGAGTTCGATCCTCACTCGAGGAGATAAAATATTTACTTAAATTTATATTTCTTCGCTCTGGTGTCAAGGCTAAGCGCGGCGTTGAGTTCTGCCACTCAACACGCAATGCCTCCAGAATTCGGCATGAAGTGGGGAACGGAGTGTCTAAAAACACTAAGTTCCCTCTGCCTACCCTGCTGTGTGCAGGATACAGCGTGAAGCTGATTTATTTATTTTATTTTATCAATAATAAACTTTACTGAGCTTTAGTTTAGAGTCTTGGATTCAATTTGTATAACTATGTTTTACATATAACAGCAGACATACGATTCTTTAAGGTTTTCAAGGGCTGATATTGAGCTCCAAGTCGACCCTAAGGACTAGTACAGGGAGTGACGCTCTACAGTGATTTATGGGCTCGTAAAGTTGCACACGCCGCTGCCCTCGCGCTCACTTGTATAATTCATTGTGCCAGGTCACGCTTGACCACGGCCTAGACCGGATTGTATTACAGATTTATTGTTCAGATTATCGAGGAAGTTTTGATATAGGTACCATATACGTTAGAAACGGGGAAGTATTGATTTGTACCAATTTCTAAACAAAGTAAACAAGTAATAATTTATTATTGTCGTTAAAGATATTAGTAAACTTTTATTTAGCATTGTTTTGATAAATTATAGGAATATTTATTTATTACACGTAGCGTTTCGTTATATCTACGACGCTACGGACGTATGTAAGTCAGTTGAGCTATTTCTTGTATTTCCAATATATTTTTATTATTTAGTTTGCGTTTTATTATCATCTTTATTAATATTAAATAAAGTATTTTTATATGATTACTGTATGATTCGTGTGTAAAAAATATTTTTAAATTTATTTAAGTATGTATACATGTTTGTATGAAACTGTATGTAAACAATTCCTTGTTATTTTTAGAAATAATTTGACATGAGAAAAGAAATATGTAGTATATTTCCATACTAACATTGAAAAATAATAATCATAACAATTGAATCCATTTGTCTACTACACTTGTAGTGTAAAACGTTCAATATCATTCTCACTGAAACGCGAATTTTCCTGCAATCGATCGCTGGGTGGACCGATCGGCGGGATTGGTCGAGGGGCGTGGTGGTTGTTATCATTAGAGAGACGTCGTCCAATGGCATGGAGTCAGTGATAAGAGGGTTTGGGGTTGTTCCGAGGGGTGGCATCAGTGCGTCGGACGCAGCGGTACAGGGCGGGCGTGGATCATGTTGGGTGCCATGATGTACCCCGGCGCGGAGGATGAGCTTGCCGACATGCGCGTACCGCCGATACAACTCGAGCATCTGCCTGAAGTGTTTCTATGTACGTAAACCCGAACGTGTTGTGTTGGAGTGTCAAGTTTTTTCTGTGATTGTTTGTTTAAGAGTGTGCATTATAAATATGATATATTAGTGGTAAATGGGTCACAGATCAATATTAATATATGTATATGTATAATAAATGGAACCTCCAAAAACAATAATAAATGTAATCGATACAATTTTTTATTGTTGTTAAACTGAATTTAAATTTTTACCGGTTCTTGATTTGATTAGTCTTAATAACAACAATAGGTACAATAAACAAAGAATTTTATTTCATAAAAAAATAGAAATAGTATTGGATATGTTGATTAGAAAAATAAATTTCATATAGACACTACAATTTTTAGTGTGAAACCAAAACTTGAATTGTTTGGTTATGTTGTTTGGATATGTGTACTTTATATCAGACTCTCTTATATGTCAGCTATTAGGGTTCTTCATTAGATACTCTAGACAATCAATATGTTAATTAAAAATGCTGATGCATGCTCAGTCTCTTTTGTTAAGGCAGTATTTTATGTAGTTTAGCAAGACCTATATCAGGTGTCTTCAAAATCAATTATGGCCTAGATCCTAAGGATCCATTCAGTATTTCAGAAGATATGCTCATACAAAAAGATAAATATATAAGCAGACAAACGAACATATAGAAGACGACAAAACCTAAGGAAGATAAAACATAAATAAACGATCAGATGGCCGGATTATTGGGCGGATTATAATTTCTTCTATATTTCGTATTCCTCGGCCTTCGTCATCCATTCTTCGCGTTAACAGTAACTTCGAAAAAGAAGAAGTAGAGAAGTATTTGCGAAAATTTTCTAATATCACGTTTGTAGTATGTTTGTACGATATTAATAAAACTCTCTTAACGTAAATGCATACGTCATAGTAAACCTAGAAGTTTTAGCTAGGGTAAGGGAATTCGGTAGACACCTTAACCTTATTGAAAAGACAACAACAATTTTGGGTTGAACCATTTGAGCTCAATAAACATCTAAGAGTTGCCAAAAAATATGTTTTTGATCTACATAGTGATGTAACATTATCAATCACCGTATGATATTAAATATTCTAGAGCTCGAGTCCAGGTTTCAATTTCATGAAATTATATAATAGAAACACAATCGAATATAGTAGAGATAGGATCTAATAAGAAATCTCAAGAAACAGACAATAAAATCCATCATATTAGTTCATAGTTATATCCTTGATTGGTTTCCAGCACTGTTATAATTCTAAATATAGTATAACCACAAAAAGTATCTGTAAAGAGTATAACCACAAAAAGTATCTGTTCATCTGTAAAGAGGCAGTAGGAACACCTAAACACTTGTTGGTAGGAGTACTGTACTTCTCAATAGAGATCAACACTAACATCGCTACGATAAAGCATTAGAAATCATAAATAAAGCAGTTATTTTTTTCTGTAACAAGAACAAGGACACAACAAACAAACAAACGATCCACAGAAAATCCTTACTCCATTCAAATTCAGCTCCTTATTTGACCTTTATGATTGTGAAAAGCGTGCAATACTGTTGAACTTACAGTAACATGGAACACAAATAATCCTAAAAGTATAATAGTTTAAAGTAAACAAGTACAAACTTATCAATTACGTGATCAGGAATTGGCTTATGGTCAATATATTATGCACATAAATTGACCATTGACCAGTGAAAATAGATACAATATTTAATAAATAGATATTATTGCGAAATCTGTCTATAGTTTATTAAAAAAAAATCAGCCTGTCTAAACCTATCATCAATTAATTTCTAGAATGTTCTTAAAATGTGGCACTAGTAGAATCAATTTGATTTTGGCGAGGCAGAGAGAGGAGCTCGGTATTAGATGTTAGCGCCTCACTTCTGGAAGCAATGCGCCTTTAAGGGACATTAAACCTACACTTCGCATTTCCCACTACTGTAAGCTCCTCATGTTAAAACGCGATGGGCCTGAAATCCGCACCATGAACACATGGGCTGATCAGTAGTGTCTTTTTTTAATTTAATGTATTTTAAGGCTAGACTAAGAAAACCGGTCAAGTGTCAGTCGGATTCACTAACGAGAATCCTTACAATTATTTATAAAAACGGCAAAAATCGCGTTTGTTGTGTGAAAGTTCCCTTAATATTTATTTTATCCTATTTTTTGAAAGAGATGAAGAAAGGACGGAATGCAAGATCAGTGTAAATAGTAAGATATTATAACAAGTGAATGGGGTGGTATACTTGGGAAGTATGTTCAGTAGAGATGGAAGATACGAGATGGATGTGGAAAGGCGTATTGCTGCTGGTAACAAGGTTAACAGAGCCTTAGCTGCATTGATGAGACGGCAAAACGTCAGCACAGCTGCGCGTTTGACCGTACACAATGCAGTTTTGGTACCGACTCTGTTATACGGCAGCGAAATGTGGGTTTTACAGAAGAAGAATGAAAGAAAGATGAATGCTGTGGAGATGCGATCTCTTCGTAGGATATGCGGAGTCAGCTTAGCTGATCGAATCCGCAATGAAGAGGTACACAGAATGGCAGGTACTAGCGAGAATGTCACGGTGAGAATGAAGAAGAACGTGCTCAGCTGGTTTGGGCACGTCGAACGAATGAGTGATGAAAGAATGGCAAAAAAGATTTATGATGGAGTGAGCGTTAAGAGTGGTAGGGCTCTCTCCCTCGGTTGATCTACGAAAACTCAGTATCAAAGATACTGAAGGAAGGTCACGTAAAAAGCATGAGGACCCCCCAGAGGGCATGTATAAAGAGGTTCATGACAGTGGACGAGGCGAAAGAGGTATGTAGAGACCGTAGCGTATGGCGCTCCGTTCTCTCTGACTACCCCGCTAGAGATAAAGCGTAAAGTTAGTTTAGTTTAGTTTAGTTTTTATCCTATTTTTTAAGTATACCAGCAACAGAAATTTCAAACAAAATTTCAACTATCTAACTATCACGGTTAATGGAATAAAGCATGGTGACAACGGACAGACAGATAGTTGGGTGGGCAGCGCTTATAAAAATAATTCGGTTCATAGCGTGAAATATCTATTTTTTTTTAAATAATTTTAAGAGGGAAGCTTTTTCTTTAATTAAATCGAATAAAATAGAATAGTTTCAACTGTATATATTTTTTTCTAGCAGTGTTTTAATGCGCCAGCAGTATTTTTAGAAAAATAATATTACAAAACAGACAAAACCATTTCTTAAAATATGCGTATAAACTTGAGGAGATAATAATTGTACGGTGTTAATCAGAAGAAAAAACTCGATTGAAAATTGAATAAGTTAGATAAATCTATCTGTCTAGATATTTCAAAATGTCAAAATATAATTGTAAATAAATATTTATTTTCTAGAGTGGGGATATATTATATATTACGACACTACTTCAAGAGAGACCGTTGGACTTTTTTATAATAAGTTATTACCGTGGAATTTATAATATTTATTTGTTACAGCTAGTATACCTAAGTGTGGAGGGTGCCATGAAATGATAGTGGATCGATATGTGCTAAAAGTATCGGATCGCACGTGGCACGCGGGCTGCTTACGTTGTGTGGAGTGCCGTGCTATGCTATCGGGAAAGTGTTTTGCAAGAAATAACCAATTATACTGCACTGAAGATTTTTTCAAGTAAGCCTCTTGATAGATTCTTTTTCAGCTTCACGCCATCAGGGTAGGCAGAGGAAGCGTAGCGTTAAGACACTTTCCACCACTTTGGAGATATTCCGTGATGAGTGGTGAAACTCAACGCCGCGTTTTGCCTCGACACCAGAGTGAAGAAATTAAAATTTAAAATACTCCATTTCCTCTTTTGGGAATCGAATCCATAAATTCGTCGTGCTTACTGTCACACGCTTGTGCCCCTGCGCTACGACTGGCCTTTTAGTAGATAAATGTCGAATATTATGTATACATTTATGTCTAGTTTATTCTTCTTATAATAAAATCATTAATGAGTACTATGTAGAAAATAAATTAATTTTAAATTATGGTGATATATTGTTTGACCATGGGAATTCTGTTGGGCTCTACTATCATTAATCTATTGCGTGTTACAAACAGGGTATGTTTTATTATAGAAAGAAATTAAAGAATTAATAACAAATATCACTTTGATAATGTTGTTGGTTGCGGCTGTTGTCCCAGGCGGTTCGGTACGAAGTGTGCAGGCTGTGGACAGGGCATCCCGCCGACGCAGGTGGTGCGCCGTGCGCAGGCGCATGTCTATCATCTGAGGTGCTTTGCGTGTGCGGCTTGTGCGCGCACCCTAAACACTGGTGACGAATTCTATCTAATGGAAGACGGAAAACTCGTGTGTAAGCCCGACTACGAAGCGGCGAGGGCAAAAGGTGAGAATCATAGATTTATATATATCATATGGTAGGTGTAATCACAATTTGATAATTAAAATAATTAAATATACATATGAATATTTCATAGAGTTTTAAACACCAGTATTTAAGATAGACTTAACAAAGTAAAAAAGATCAATATTTGGCGTGAGCATTTTCGTTTCGTATTCGCCATAACGACATTAATAAAAGTTTACTAACAGGTGAAGGTTCCCTGGACGGCGATGCTGCAAGTAAGCGACCGCGTACAACTATAACTGCCAAGCAGCTAGAGACCCTGAAGAGTGCCTATAGCAGTAGTCCAAAACCAGCCAGACATGTGCGAGAACAGCTGGCTCAAGATACGGGCTTAGACATGCGTGTGGTGCAAGTTTGGTTTCAAAATAGGTAAATTGTTTTTCTTAAATAATTGAACTTTTAGCATCTTCTGTATCACTTAGCATTATTTTAGTATATTTTTAAAGATCACACAGTTTTCCATTTTTAGGGTTCCGTATCTTTAAAAAAAAAAGAACCACTTTAAGATCACTTCATCGTTTGTCCGTCTGTCTGATCTGTCTGTCTGTCAAGAGCCGTTATTTCAGTTATTTCAGGAACGCTTGGAGAAATTCAAATCATAAACTCAGTCCCTTGATTTCTAAAAAAATCGTATTTCTACATTCATTTAAAAAATATGACTCTATATCGCAGAAAAACCCGTATTTTAACTCTATAAAGGAGATAAAAATTAATAGGGTACTTCCGGTTGACCTATAATTATGAAATTTTCTAGCTAGCATCTCTAGGTAGTCTAGTTCAAGTGAGGTATCAAATGAAAGGCCCGAGCCACGGTTGTCCAATTTTTTGTGCATAACCATACTCTAGACAACCACGTTGGGATATTAATATATTAACCAATGAAACTATCTGATGAAGTTGAAATCGAAATGTTGTAGCTTCTATGTTTAGCTTTTTTTGTTTCCTTGATTAAGTGCTTGCTTGTGCAAATTATCCAGTTATTATTGCAATTTAGAATACCCATTTGAAATTATCTGTGTAGTTACATCCTACTAAAGTGTTAATTAGATTATTTATAATGTTAAATGTAGATTTGTACATGTGCGTATTTCTTTACTATACAAGGCACATAATCGTGTTCAACAAGTACTATTTATGCGATAACGATTTTCACAAGCATATTAATTTGAAAATCGATTTTTGATATAAATAATCAATTTTGCATAAATGTTTAAACCACACAGCGAGTTATCACTAACGATTTTGAAATGGTTGATATTTTAAGACGTAAATAACCTTTAACTACTTAATATTTTACGGTGTTGAATACAAACTATGCACCCGGTTTTTGTTGTTATAGATATATTTTTAGCAGTTATTGCATTTCATTTAAGTATGTACTCACAATTTTTTATAACGTGGTATTAAAAATTTTATCAAATCAAATCAATTTTATTGGTATTATTGGTAATTAATTAGAGAATAAAAACAACAACTTAGAGGTGAAGCAATAAAAAAAACACAGAGAATATGTAGCGCATAAAAATAACGTTTTAAAACGAAACGGACGTACAGACAAATAAAATACCACTAACTAACAAACCTTCTTTGAGAGACCTTGCGTAACAAACAAATGACCTCTGCTGATATTTTAGAATTCATTTTTTTATACAATTAAAATATATACTATAGTACTTTTGCAATTTAATCCATGCTTGCATTAAATTGCATTGCTTTGTAACTCGTAATCAAAAATGTTATGTTTATTTAAATTTAGGGAATTACTAATAATTACATTTTATTCTAAAGAATCTTATTATCTTATCGTGAATAATATTTTTTTAAATTAATTTTTATGTATGAGACAATTCATTTCATAATGTATAAAAACTTCAATCGAATCTAAACCTAAGGAGGCCATTAGCACGCATGCCACTAAGTCGTGGCTCAAGCACGTGAGGCAAGCGTGCCAATGTAAACACGACAGGTTATAAGTTCGATTCTCACTGGAGGAAATGAAATATTTAATATTTTCATGAAATATTTAATATTTTCATTTTCTCTGTAGAGTGAGAAAATTCATTAATTCATTACGATTCATTCATTTTATTTTCTCGTTACCATAGTAACGAGGCAAAACCGGCGTTGAGTTCCGCAACTTAATGAAGACCAGAATTAAGCGGAAAGTCGAAAAGGGAAACAAAATCATAAGTTTTTCGTATATATCTAAAAACTGTGATTTTTTTAAATACATTTTTGGATTGTTTTACAAATTCAGATATTACTCTTACGACTTTAATAAATTAAGTATAATTTAAGACTTTTATAAGTATGAATTATTACAAAAAATAAAATTACATGTAGTATGTGATCTACGATTACTTATGTAAGTAGTTTGTCCAATTTTAGCTATCGCGATACGTTTGGTTTCACGCGACCGGCTCACGTCACGGCGGCCGTCACGCCCTGCGCTTTGGCCTCGCCTCGTAAAACTGCACCCGTTATCACAATGCCAGACTTATACTTTGATCAACCATATCCATTGTCCATGTGAACATGTTACACATAATGGTTTATCCATTTTTACATATACCTCCTATGGAAAATGAGGCCGTTGTGGCGCAGGGGCCAAAGAGTGTGACTGTAACGCGACGCTTGTAGATTCGATCTCTGCTCGAATGAATTATTAATTAATAATATTTTCATTTTTTTTGCTTTGACACTAGAGTCCCTCTGCTTATCCTGCCGTGCGCAATATAGTGTGAAGCTAAAATAAATAAAAAACCTATTAATAGTTATTAGAAAACGATAACCTTATACAATACATATTTAATAAACAAAATTATTTGTCCATTTCATAAAATCTATAAAATAACGCAATACTTACATAGTTAGGCAATTTCGTTGTTCCAATAATCCGTTGGTAATATCGCAGGCCGAGTCCCTGTGGACTGGGCGGAGGCGCATTAATTAAACGAATACACGACGTCGGCTCCCCGTCGCTTTTCTAATAACACACGCTAAATACACACAATAGGGAGCTTTAGAGCTTTTCAGGACTTTTGATGTTCAATTGTTAATATGTAAATATTGTATCGTAGGTCGAGTTTGTGTTTATTAAATTTTTTTGGGCAACAATAATATAATAGACTATTTATTAATGTAAGAGTTTTGAATTAAAAAATATAAATAGTTAATATTAATAAACATTTGTGGATGTTTCAATGATATTTAAAAATAAATAATCTTATATGTAATATTGTTACAGAAGAGCAAAGGAAAAGAGATTGAAAAAAGACGCAGGGCGGACGCGGTGGTCTCAATATTTTAGGTCTATGAAGGGCAGCGGCAGTGGCTCCCCGAGACACGATAGACTACTCGACAAGGATGAATTGAAAATTGATCTTGATTCATTCAGTCATCACGGTAATTCAAACTTTTATAATATATATGATTTAATATATCTTCATATATATCTTTTGTCTTTGTAAGTTCCTTTGATCAATGGTTATAATACAAATATTAAATATTAGGACAGCATATACGAGTAATGTTGGTGAACATTATTTATACTGTGGTTTTAAATGCTTAAAACCATACAAATTCTTTTTCAATTGCAGAGCTAAGTAACGACAGCTATAGCACCGCAGCGTTGGGAGGCGAAGAAGGGTCGCCTGCGGGCGGTGCGGCTAGCGCTAGGTTTGGGGCTACGCCGCCATATCTGCGCGCGCACTCGCCACCTCACGCACACTACCATTATCCCCCCGATCATCTCGTTTATACTAATATAGGTAAAAATACGTTAAAATATATTTATTATTATTTTCTATTAGATATGTATGTATTTAAAAATATTTTTCTGCTTCTAAAATAATTCCGTTTCAACTTATTTTTTATTGTTTCAGGTCAGGCTATGAGCGGTGCTGGCTTAGGGGCCGGTGCAGGTGGCGCGTCAGATATGAGTAGTTCATCATCACCGGCAGCTGGAGGATATCCAGATTTCCCACCTTCCCCGGACTCGTGGCTGGGAGAACCGCACCACTATTCTCCGCGAGGCTATCCCTAGCGGCGGCCGCCACCGGCGCACGCGCACCCCACGCTCCCCGCGCCCGCCGCGCCTGTCCCGCACCCCATGCCGTGTACTCCGCAAGCCCTCGGCTTACAACCTCTTGAGCTTGTTGTCAAACGTGAACTGTGATGTCCTAATGACAGTGATTAAATTGTAAAAACACTCCTGAGTGATGTGAATGTACTGTACATAAATCGTTATCGAATTTTAAAATTGAGTTATGTATAAGAGGCTTTGTTTGTAAATAAGATATCGAGAGACTTGTATTTGCAGATTTAAACGTGTAATATCAGTGTATATAAAATTTTAAGAACATATTTTATGTGATAAGCTCACTAACACATAAGACACATATTTTATTGACAAATTGAAATTATTGCTCTCGTCTCAAATTAGTGTTTTACTAATAGAAATTATTATTTAACTATGAATTAATAATATGTATGTTTTGTGTAATCATTACTAATGTACATATGGCTAATGTAATTATTTCTTTAAAAATTTAAGTAATTTATGTAAATTCATAGTGATATCAAACTTTGTGCAAAAAATCTAGTCGAAAAAATGCTATATTAATTAATAATAACACATAATACGGTAATTCGACTGTAGTTTTATTTACAAATTGCGTATTAAATAGTTATCATAATAAATTTCATAACTCCGTAGTAGCGACTCCCCAGTACTGCTGCATGCGTCCCTCTAAATCTAATGAGTCTTGTGATTGTGCAGTTTTTTCTTGAATAACGGCAAAGTCATATTCTAAATGATAAGGCATGAGTCGTTGTAACGAGCCAAAATACGCAGCATTTGGACCTCCGTTAGGCACTCGACCTGATCCAAAACGAAATTCTGGCTTGAGATTATTGCCGAAATTTCTTGCACTTCCAAAATGCTTGGAAAGAAATGGCACTTTAGCCTGTTTTCCTGTTAAATGTAACTGGGGGCTGCTGCCAGACAAACCTTTTACATTTCTTAAGCTGCTTGTGTTGGACTTGATTCCTTTTGATAGGTTATCTAATTCCTTATCGAATATCATTTGGGTGTTTTGTTCTAGCATATACTCCCAACACTTAAATTGTTCATCAGAAGAGGGCACAGCATCATTCTTTCTTTCCCCCTCCTTGTCTTCTTCAACGCGTACACGAATAGCTCTGGCAACGCCCCCACGTGGTCGTCTTTCAGAAGCTCTTATGTGCGACCTGACACTTGCATAGTGCTGGCTTGCAGATTCATTTAAAGGCCGATCACTTTGTCCACTGGGCGACGACCTATCACTAGTTGATTTTGGTGGGGTTATGGAATGACAGCATGGTTCTAATCTAGAGCAACAACAGTCTGCTTTGCACTCTGATTTATTAGTATTAATGGTATTTCGCAATTCTCGCATTAGCAGATCTACATCTGAACGTGTGTCAAATCTTACTATAACTACAGATATACAATCATCGGTCCCATAGCTTTGTGCTAAATCTTGAAGTCTCTTTGCTGCTAGCACTGGATTTCTTTCAGCTCTAACTTCCGCTATAGCAGTGTCAATTGTGACAGATCGCCAAAATTTACTGTTTCCTAATATGAGAAACTCGTCGTCTTCTTTGATCACTGTGTGAATAACGTCAGGATCGGGTACAGTATTTGGGTATCTAGATGAGTAACCGATGCGTTTATTGTTTTCCACACCAAGGCACAGTGGACCACTACGTCGACTTAAAACTGCTTTTGTATCACCAACATTTGCTAATCTTAAATTATACTTCTTGGCTATCTGGCCAAAACCATTTTCTGGCATGTTTATTGGCGACAAGTGGCACATTATTAGACAAGCTCCTCTTTTTTGACCTTTTTCCTTCAACTCTCTATGGGCTGAGAGTACAACATATTTCATATATTCATTAACAGTTTCTTTTATCGATCTTTCTTCCAGTAAAAGTCCAGGTAAACTGGATTGTAAAATTTTAGGTACTTCTACATCAGATTCCCCATCAATTATAGCAAAAAGACCTTCCTTATTGCAAAATGACGGCAGACGAATTTGAGCACACGATAATTGTAATTTTTTGTTAGGGCATTCCGAAAAACCTGTAACCCATGGAGTCACACCGTTTAATTCTTCATGAAAATTATTTTTTTGCGACCACGATATTGTATTCTGCCCTGTTACATCTACAAGACTAAGTGGCCGTTGACATTTATATGCATTAAACTGCGATGGGTCCATTTGCAGTTTTTTATTACATGATATGTCAAGAAATTTCAACTGTTTTGGGGCAAGAAGCCTTAAGTCGATACTATCCAGTTCATTGTGTGCAAAATCTAATATTTTTACTGAAGCACTACATGCAAACATTGGTACTGATCGTAGCCTATTAGAATGAGCTCGTACAATTCTTATATTATTCAGTTGTGGTAAATTGTCAGGCAATTTTGTAAGTGAGTTTCCAGATATTACCAGCTCTTCTACCTCTGGCCAAAAAGTGAAGCAGCTTTCCGGTAGACTTGTAAGGCAATTGTAGGCAATATGAAGTATTTTGAGACCACGAAATGTTATAATGACATCTATGACTTCATCAGATAAACAGTTAGCGGTTAAGTATAGACGTTCCAAGCAATGCGGTGACGCTCCCCTCACACGTGGTAGTCGACTTAATCTATTATTTGAAAGGTTCAACACACATAATCTATCACATATGGAGAAAAAGTTTTCTGGAAGTGTTTGTATACAGTTATCGTGTAATAAGAGTTCTTTCAACGGCGACCTTAGTCTAGGCATGGACGGAAAGTTCGTTATTTTGTTATGAGCTAAGTGAAGATGACTTAAGCTTGACAGTTCACTACAGAAAAGATGTTCTGGGAGTGAAGTTAATTGGTTATTGCTAGCGTAGAGCTTGGTCAGATCTGAACACCCACTGAGCCATTGAGGTAGTGTTGTTAGTTTGTTATGTGAAACATTTATTTCCGCTAAATTTATTGGTGGCACCATCGTCGTTAAGCTATCCATTTCTGAAAAAAAATAGATGTTCAAAATAAATATATATAACAAGTTAATCCTATATATAGTAAGATAACGCTAGATTCCCTCTGCCTACTTCGTTTGGATATGCGGTATGCGCCTAAAAAAAAGTGGTTGGATTTTTTTTTTACTTGTTTTTTTTTTATTTTTATAACTTGGATCAATTTGAAGTGCGTGAATTTAAGTGTTAAAAGTACGAATTTTAGAAACTTTTAAAAATAAAAGGATAAATTTGATGCACAAAATCATGCATTTGCAGCTAAAACCCTATAATATTATATAAGAAAAAAAAATACATTTATAAATATTTGTTTGATTACAATACATAATTATTTATGTAGACATGTGCACATCAGACACAGTCATTAGGATGGAAGATTTAAGTTATTCGAAATATATTTATAATATTAAAAGAAATTGTTGTGTTCTTCAACTTTATACATCTACACATTTGTACTTCAACTTGGTGTTCGAATTTACTCTAAAGGAATCAAAGTCAGTACTTTGATTCCTTTTTTTTAATTTACGCTGTATCCCGCACTTAGCAGAGTAGGCCAAACAGGATACCAAAGTACTGCACATCACATAAAATTATTTAAAATAAAAAAATAAAGAAAAATAATGCTATCTAATTATTTTTTTTACAAATTTTGTGTAGAGTGGGGATCGAACGACTGGCCTCGTTAATGTTAATTCAAATAGCTGTATCTACTTCAAAATTTTTAATTAAAGGCAAAATATTGCTCAAGGTGTAATAATTAATATTATTTGTATTTAATATATAGAACCAAAATACTCACGGTTATAAGGCACATGTAATATTCTGAGCGAGGCGCCGTGTAATGCGAGATGCTGTATGTTGTTGTGTGCCGCGTAAAGCTCGCGGAGGCCCCGTAGCGCCGACACCACGAGCACCTCCACAGCATTGTGAGACACATCTAGCGAGACGAGGTGCTGTGGAAATTGTGAAATTATTGTTATCGTGGAATATATTATTCGTTTGTATATTAATAATATTCATAATATGGTATTACAAAAGCGTGAAAACACTATGTAAAATAAGAAATTAGGTAGTAATTATAGTTTTTCAATTAAATTTTTAAAAACTTATAGTAATTAATAATGTTAAAGTTCGTGACTTACTTCATAATTACCAAGTATAATGCTTCCCTTTAATCTGTTGTATCGAAGGTCCACGTTTGTCAGCGGCGCGCGGTACTCGCCTCTGTTTTCCTCTCCAGGACCCATTTGCGCTGTCTTACTAGTCTGAAATCGTAAAGTAAACAAAAATTTCTAAATTGAACAAAAATTATTTACGTATGTATGTCATTTTAGCGTATATGTAGATTATACCTCTTTGTAGAGTTTTTTATGTTTGATTTTTTTCGTTAATCTCTAATAAAAGTCTTTTTATGGCTCTACTTTTATAGACTTACACAAAAGCAAAGCTCAACTTAAACTCCTGTCGTTGTAGGGTATTTATATGTTTCAAGTTTAAATATAGTTATTGGCCCGCTGTCTGGTAACGACACACAAAAAATATATACTCTTTATCATATTCCTCTTTTTTTATCTCCAGCAACAAGGTTTATTTCTAAAATGTTTTTTTTTCTGGCTCTACTTTAAAGAGATCCACACAAATGCAAAGCTTAGGTTGAGCCCTTAGTGCTAAAGGTTATTTATATATTTTAATCCATGTATTGGCCCGCTATCTGGTAGCAAAAAAATATATAACCTTGTGTATTATTTTAAAAAAGGCAGTCGAATTTATCTGTCTTTTTTTTATTGCATATTTTTGAGATATTTTAATAGAGAGTGTTCACATCCTTTGTAACCATTTGTTTCAAATAAAATAGACCATTTTATTTAAAGCAAATCGTTAGGTGTTACATTGTATTGTGTTTTCCTGCTTTTAAACGTAACCTTTACATGTTTTCATCATTTGACATGATTATATTTACTATATACCTAATATAATCAAAGTCAAAATTGTGTGCGAAAAACATAACTCTCCTTGGCAGTCAGATAAAAATGTTAAAAGTGATAAGACAACTTTGACACCTATCATTAAAACAAAAGACGAAAAATTAATCATATAAAACATTGGTTTCTCCTTCCATCCTGCTCAATTGTAATCGACAAAAACGAAAACGTATTACAAAGTGGTATTGTGTTACTTAATTAACCTTATAGATTTTATACACAAATCTATTATAAAATTTTCGCTTATAGGTGTTTATTTTTAAAATGATTCGAGTCAGCGTGGAAGTAATTTGATAGATAGAACGCGTTGTTGTGCCATAATAACTTTGAACAAAATAATTTCGATTCAAAAAATCGTTATTTTTTATATAATGATACACACATCCTAGCCATCTTTTTTCCTTTCCACATGTTATTGAGACTTTATCGATAAGAAGTGATTTATTATATTATTATTCATAAATCTTACCCCGAAATTTGTAATAAGATTTCGAGCTGCTATAACTGCGCGTAATCGTGGCAGTCGCAGGATGCAGTCTAATGACTGAATCTCGTTGTCGCTAACATTTATCTCCTCTAGCCTGAAAACATTTATTATACATATATATAATAAGATAATTATTATAATAAAATAAAAATGAACTTCATTCTG
Source organism: Heliconius charithonia (assembly GCA_030704555.1). Classification (NCBI taxonomy): domain Eukaryota; kingdom Metazoa; phylum Arthropoda; class Insecta; order Lepidoptera; family Nymphalidae; genus Heliconius; species Heliconius charithonia. The sequence continues at coordinate 7,640,640 of CM060809.1, read as the reverse complement.
CATCCCGCACACAACCTAGTGTTAAGACACTACTTTCCGTCGAATTTTCAAGACATTGCGAGTTGAGTAGCGGAACAAGAAATTTAAATATATAAATTTGAATAAGTAGTTCATTTGAGGATCCAACCCTCAATCATTGATTGGTTTCAAATTGTAATAAAATACATTTTACTTTTTAAATAAAAATATCGTTAAACAAAATTTTACAACAAAATATATAAAATTAACACAATAACAATCATACAATGAAATGAAACATAATTTAAATTATAGGTGCACGCACTATCAATTAAGATGTAAAACAAATCAATATCAGCAATTAAATAAATAAATTTAGCTTTGTAAGGTTTCACTTATTACTGAAAAAGGTCATTCATCCAAACATGTGTTAGATACACATATATATTTTAATTTAATAGAATTTGTTTTCCTAGGATTATATATTTTATAAATCTGTTAATACAAAATTAACAAAAAATTTGGCTTATTTTAAATTTTGTCTTACGTTTCTTTATTTTATTAACGAATAAACAATGATTTAAAGTAAAAAAAAAATAGTCATCAATTTTTTTATTCTTAATTTTTTTTATTATTTTTGTATAAGAATCTTTGATACAATTACGCAATGAAAAGAGAGTTATGCAACTACTCAGTAAAATGTTATGCTTGTTTGAACGTTAAAAATATTCACGTCGAATAAAGAACTGTCGATTAAAAATGATTTCGGCTTCTTCTCCATTTACTTTGAGTTTTTTTTCTTTTCGCCGTAAATTAACGTTCAATTAAGTCATATGTTACTAATAAAATATTTTTTTAATGTTTTTTTTGCTAAAGGCAGACTGTAGAGTATAACGCGATAATAAGGCCCGGACTCCAGCAAAGCAGAGAGAAGACGAGCGAAGAGATATTTTTGGGGTTCCGCACTCTTTAAGGAAAAAAGAAACCCTTATAAGATTTATTTGTTGTCTGTCTGTTTGTCTATCTGTCAACAGCCTTTATCTCAGGAACTAGGAGATATCGAGTTGAAATTTAAAACATATACACAAATCTACGGTCCCTTTATTGTGTGAAAAAATCGTATTTCTACATTTATTTAAGCAAAAGATATGACTGTTTATATTGCGACAAACCCATATTTTGACACTATAAAGGAAATTAAAATAAATAAAGTACCTACAGTTGACCAAAACTTATGTAATACAGCTAGCATTTAAATTAAAAAAAATAATAGCCTCAAAAGGGAGGAAAATTTGATATTAAAGCCGCTAGGTAAGTGAGATATCACATGAAAGGGCTCTGGCTAAGTTAAGCTTGAATTTCAGAAACCTCCAATTCGTGTCATCTCCGCATATCTCTGCTTTGATAGAGTCCGGGCCTTAAAAGTAGATACGGAGTTTAATTAAATGACTTATAGTTGCTATGTTATTTTATACCATATTCCGCATTTTAGTGAAATAATTGGTAAGATTTTTGGTTCCCCTTCCCCATTCTGCAACAATACATATTATACATTATACAATTTACATCTATGTATGATATATGGATGTATAAGATAATTTTGGTGCAAGAGCGAAACTTAAGAATCCAAAAAAAACAAAGAAAAAAAGAAATTTCCATGGTATTTAGGTATGTATATAAATCTGGATATAGAAGTCCGGGACGAGACATTGTATTTTGTAATTGACAGATATCATATTTAGCATTGTATAACAGGTAGGTATCTTGAATTAGGGATAATAAGTTAAGTTTAACGAATTCCTGAATTTAAAACAATTTATAACGTTCATTTAAGTTAATTTTGCATTATAATTTATGTTAAATAACATTTCAATCTTATAAATAACAAAAATCTCTATACCTACGACTAATTCAGATAGGTATGCACATTTAACCTGTACCCACAATATACCTATTGTACTCTACACTACATTTTTGTAGGGTTATAAGTTATTCTGATCCTACGAATTTGGAAGATTTTTATTTATTTGTTTGTGTTTTATTTGGATATTAACATAAAAATCTTATAAAACAACACGGATATAGTGTATTAATTAATGGCCACGCCTTATCCCGACTTCCTTAGGAAGTTAACATTTAACAGAATAAAATTTTCAAATAAAGCAAAAAGAGCAAATACATTTAATACTTAGGCAATCGCAATCAATTTTGATATTATCGAATTACAAAAATGTCTACTCTAAACTATAAAGAAATTTTTCAATGCTTATAATTTCTTCGAAGTTAAGATTTCGTATGTAAATTTCTGGCCTACAAGTGAATTAACCGCGACTGATGGAACATATTTAACTTAACGAAATGGCTTTAAAGTATTTTTATTTGGTAAGGAATAAAATATAGACAACGAACATAACTCATTGCTTAAACTTTTTACGTTATTAATTAGCACGTAAAAAAGTACCCACTTATTTGATTGATTGATTTATTATTATTGCAATTATCTATGAACCACTTTAAATTAGTCTGTTATCGTGGGTTTAATTTATTAAAACTTAAGTAATAGGTAACTAATTAAAAAGTGAATGCGATTTTAAGTGCAGTACGGTCAACAAGTTGTGGCCGCCCTGGTTTAAGTTGTAGATGGCTGGGCGAACTATATTTTAGGATTTCTTCTTACTTTTGATTATTTCCTTCGTGAGTGAACAATATGGAAAAGTTTAGGAAGCCCAATTACAGGGCAGCTATGATATATTGACTGTTTTGTAAATACAAGTTTCTAAACAACAATATTTAAATTTCGTTATTTAATGATACTTTAATAAATAAAAATAAATAAATCAAATAAATCAGCTTCACGCTGTATCCCGCACACAGCAGGGTAGGCAGAGGGAACCTAGTGTTTTTAGACACTCCATTCCCCACTTTCTGCCGATTTTTGGAGGCATTGCGTGTTGAGTGGCAGAACTCAACGCCGCTCTTAGCCTCGACACCAGAGCGAAGAAATGGAAATATAAATTTAAGTAAATATTTCATCTCCTCGAGTGGGGATCGAACCCACAACCAGTCGGTTTACAGTCACACTTCGTGCCGCTGCGCCACGACTGGCCTCACTTTAATAAATATGAAATAAATTCAGTTTTATTTTATTATATTTCTTATATAAAATCTTTAGCACTATTTAGTATTTGGCGTAAAAGTAAAAGCTATATGGGTATATATCGGATAAACTAATTACGTAATTGTATTTAATTTAAGATTAACAAAAATACACAATTCCATATATGGAATACTTACCAAAAATTCTAGTAAATCCAAAGTACATCCTTAATATTTTTATAACATAATGATCATTCACAACTGAATACTTTAATTTTTAACGATAACAAAAGCAATTTACGAAGAGTAAAAAAAAATCCAAACTACGTATGACTATCACTAAGACTGTGTAGGCACTAACTGACCGCAGCATATTCGCGCCCCACTGCATGTCTTGTATACAGTCACGGACAAAAAGTTATAATTTTAAAATATTTTTATATATTTTGCGATGCTAATTAATTATAAAAGAAAAATACCTCGCATTACTTCCTTTTTATTAAATTTTAATTGAGCTCTCTGATAATATTAAACATCTACAAATTTTTACTCTTATACAAGCATTTTTTGTTGGAAAATTTGCAACAAACGTCAGGGTGAGTTTAGCAAAATCCAAATAAAACATTAAAACCCTCTAGCTTTTATTTTGTAAATTTATCATAGTCATTTAAATTCTTATTTTTACGTAAATAATTTAACCAATATATAAATATCCACAAAGTTCGAAAATAATTACAATTTGTTTTATAAACATTTTTCTGTTTTTATTTAGTTATTTAGATACAGATAGTTTGAGGCCAGTCGTGGCGCAGTGGCACAAAATGTGACTGTAAAACCGACTGGTTGTGGATTCGATCCCCACTCGAGAAGATGAAATATTTATTTAAATTTATATTTCCATTTTCTTCGCTCTGATGTCGAGGCAAAGCGCGGCGTTGAGTTCTGCCACTTAACACGCAATGCCTTCAAATTTTGGCAGAAAGTGTGGAACGGAGTGTCTTAACACTAGGTTCCCCTGGCTACCCTGCTGTGTGCGGGATACAGCGTGAAGCTAATTATTTAAATACAGCTATAGCAGAAGTAAATATTCTATTTATGAGTGGTACACGACGATACCCGAAATTTCAATTATTTTAATTTGCACACTAAAAATGCCCAACATAATGAACAACTAATGCTTAGGTGACATTACATTATTCCTTATTCCTTACCTTTATTATAATAAAAATGAGCCTGTTTCACCGACTGTATTGTCTTCAGTCCACATTTCCTATCAACATTTGGCAATACCGCCTAGACGCAACGGATTCACCGGGCCGATGTTACAATACACACACATTATTGTATTTCTTATCTAATAAATCTATATGCAATAACTGGTCTCGTAACTCTCGATTTCCCCTTTCAACACTTCTGCTTCCTTGAGGTCTTTTTGTTGTTAAATCTATTTAGGTACAACTATTTTATTATCATACGAAAACTATTATTTATTGACTTTGTAACATATGTTAGTAGTTTAAAAAAATAAAAAATAAATTAGCCGTATCCCGCACACAGCAGGGTAGGCAGAGAGAACCTAGTGCTAAGACACTCCGTTCCCCACTTTCTGCCGAATTCTGGAGGCATTGCGTGTTGAGTGGCAGAACTCAACACGCAATGCCAGAAATATAAATTTAAGTAAATATTTCATCTCCTCGAGTGGGGATCGAACCCACAACCAGTCGATTTTACAGTCACACTTCGTGCCGCTGCGCCACGACTGGCCTCAGTTAGTATTTTAGTTTGGACAATATTGATTGTGATTGAATTTTGCTTATGATTAACTGAAATTAGAAACAGAGAGTAAGACACTCTCAATTATTTAGAGACAAAGTGTCTTGAATGTTGGATTAAAAGTCACGTTTCGTCGTACCAGAAAGAAGTGATCCATAAATTTATGTAATATTTCAATATGTAACAATAATAATTAATCCCCGAGGGCATCGAACCCATAAACATCGCGTGTACAACTGACGCCATAATTTATTTCTTTCTATTAATTACAATCTTTTTTACTATTTCATTAATTTTTATATCAATAAAAATATTTGTAAAATATGATTATATGACCTTTGTAAAGAAACACGAAAAGGCATTCTACAAATGCATTTTATCTGATCGGCAAATAGTTATGTATTCACGGAACTATAGAATGAGCGGAAATGGTAGATAATTCCTTCAAAAACCATCCAACTGAGCTACGAGATAGTATCAAATACTTGATTGTTAATTAGGCATTTGTTTACCGCGTATTGTAATATAAGCACTAATCCTATATTAGGAGATATTATCGAATGACAACAAACATTGCTCACAAATTACTGTATCTAGAAGGGGCCATCTTGACTAACTTGACTTTAATCATAATTTTAATTGTTACTATAAAAGCTTACATCAATATTAAAATATAATTCGATTTTAAACCATTGCTACACGTCAAACTATCACACGTCAATCTACTCTACTATGTGATAAGTGGAAACGTATTTGAAGGCTGTTTAATTTCATTCTCAAAATAGTAAGAATTATCAAAATCACTTATATGTGAACGATCAAATAACTAAAATCAATCACGCAACATTTATATACAGTATTCATTTATATATGGTATTTATTAACACAAACAAGGCCGCCGTTAATAGGGGTTGCGCGCAAAGTGAACGTAACCGGCACGCTTCGACGCCCTGATGTAGATAGACTTACAAAGAACTGAGAATATAAAGATGGCATAATATCTAACAGTATATAAGTAATATAGCAAAAATCTTAATTTTCTTTACATTTGATCTGTGATCTATGATTATGCCAAGGGGATAATTATATTGGTATCCTATTTGGATTTAAATAGCTCATGATTATTTTTCATACTACTCCAAATAAGTTTTATCAACAAGTCCTTAGTCCAAAAATATATATTTATGATTTTTTTTGTCACATATATGTAGTTCAATTTCTTCTTCATTTTCGGCTTCCTTAATATGTATGCTTCAATTCTTATTTTATTATTTCAGCATGGTCTGTATCTGCCTACTTTAATCATCAATAATAAACCCTACCTTAACACAAAATAGAGATATTATATCAAGATTTGAAGCTATATTAAAACCCAAGAAAAAATATAATTTATGATTATTTTACACAATTTTTTGTCAGTGTAGACGTTAGTATGACGCGCGTTCGCTTAAAAATTGGCACACAACGGAAACGTACCCAATTAACAGCTTACAACTGTTAGCTTAATAGTTGTAATGATGACACAAGAATTTTCTTACTGACACACATGCCGATGTAATTATGAATAGTTATGTTTGAACCTTTGAACTTCAGGTATAATGAGTTGAGTTTAAGCACGCTACATAACAAGTTATTCACTGAAAAAAAAATTACAGCAAACAAAATATTAAAATTCCAATAAAATAGAGACTATAATATAGAAATCGAATTTCCATTGTGATTTAATAAACGTAATTTAATTTTATCGTCTAAGCTGAGTTTTTGTAACTTGTGAAACAATGATTTTTTAATATGGAGGGTGTCCATAAGACACAATCTCATATGAGGATTCAGCTGGAAAAATTGGCCAGTGGGGGTAAACTTAAGAAAATTATAGTTCAATATTCCGCCGAAATAAAACTAATATCAAGAAAGGAAAGCTATTAGCAATTATAGAAAACATAAAGAATGATGAGTTTGGATAATTCATATTTGTAATGTGAGTGGAGTTGCTTATTTTTTTTTTTTAAATAGTCCAATAGCTTAAGTGCATGTGGCGCAATCTTTAAAATTTATCCTATGATATCGCAGTGCCACCCTTATTAGTTCACTTGATTATTAAATTAAAGAATATGGAAGGCAGTGAGGAGTGCCGTCTCCATGTAACAAAAAGTGTCCATCGTAACAGGCTCACCAAACAGGTGAACTGTTAACTGTTCTATTCCTCTTGAATCTCTACCCTCCATAATCTTTAATTCAATAATCAAGTGAACTGCTAATAAAATTTGTCATTGCCCTATCTTAAAAGCCAAGTGGTGTATTTAGTTTGAAATGCATGACAAAAGTTCTAACATACTAATGTTTGTGTTTGTGTCAAGAGTAGCCATCACTAATACATACACAATATACATAACGCACCAACCATGCCATACGTAAAAGAAGGTTGATACTGAGATGCAGATCGCCACGCTTCACCAACGGAGCGTTAAGAATAGACCCGTAATAGCAACATATACTGATCTAATGTTCTCGAATTGTGAGCCAGATGTTCTACGAGCTACTTGCTTCGTACATATTGAATGTGTTACTTAATATTATTTGTTTTTAGATAATTATGATAGAAAATAGATAAAGAGAAAAAAAAAGTTGCTGCTGCTAGCATATGTTTGTATGAAACATTTTGTTAAAAAAATCTTGAAGTTATATCAATCTTCGTTTGTAAATAGATTACCTATATGTATTTTATAACATAGGGTACTATTTAATTTAGCTAATTAACAAAAAGTTTAAGCAGCAAGAAAATATTTGTTGTTCTTGTATGAGAAATATAACATTTAATTGTCTATGAATTACTTGTACGTTAGACAATAAACATGTCATATTTTTTAATTACTAGGTAATACTTTTTATAAAATACTTTCTATACAAGGGTATTACAACAACACACATCTATACAAATCTACGAGAACGAAATTTTTACGTTGTAAACATATAAGATATGAAGACATGGTTTTTTTCAAGTCCTACAGTGAAAAAAAGCAGTTACGCTTAAAAAGTTTGATATTTGTAAAATTGAAAGTAAAACTCAACTTAATACTTTTTACAGTAACTGTACCAAATGAATAGCTCACAATAATTAAATTACATACTTACTGTGTCAACCGACATAATTCCTCGGGCAGTTCAGTTATCTTGTTATCGCTGATGTCGAGGTGTGTCAGGGTGCTCAAGGCACAGGCCTGTGGAGGCACTGTGGGCAGAGCGTTGCCGCGTAAGCGCAGCACGCGCACCGCAAAGCCATCCGATGCATGTTGGTTTAACGCCGTTGATAGGTGTGATCGATTGCCACTACTGAGGTCTAGTACGTTGGGTGGCTGTGTACTTTGTGTGCCCTGAACAAATAAAAACTTAACATAATTATCGGGAACCATTGTAGATTTTATTTTATATTATTATCCGTAAAATTTTATTTACATGTATATAATACTTAATTAATAAAATATATTTTATATATTTATTCATTAATACTCTCTGTCTGTTTGTTTGTCAACAGCCTTTATCTCAGGAACGCTTGGAAATATCGAGTTGAATTTCAAACCATATACTCAGATCTACTGCCCCATTATTACCTAAGAAACCTATTTCTTATACGGCAAACAATATTACTTCTGATTGACCTAGAATTATGAAATTTGGCAGCTAGCATAGCATAGCTAGGTATAGGAAAAAATCTGAAACTATTTGTGGTACACAGATTTGTGGTTAGATCCTAAAAAATAAAACAGCCTTAAATGGGAGTAAAAATTGTACTATTAAAGCCAGTAGTTCAAATGAGGCATCAGTTGAAAATGCTCTGGCTAATCTAAGCTTCAATTTCAGAAAAAGCTCGAGACCTTCAATTTTTGTACGCACCCTGGGTGCGCGAGGTCGACACGCGCTTGTCCGTTTTATGACACGACCCGCACCAAGCAAACTCATCGCGCAATGTTTTGTAAAGGCCACCAGATCTACGTTATTTTATCAAAGCTGATATATTGAGGCTTAAGAAAGTAAATGCATTTCAGAGGTATAGGCAGGTATTGCAGGTAATAAAGATACATCTCTATCTGATTGGTTTGATCTGGGTGCTTATAAGAGGGTTTGAAATAGTCCGTAAATAATATTTGTAAAACTAAAGCTTGGTAGTATAACGTAGTTTGGTCTGCCCCACATAAAAGGTGTGGTAATAATAATTGTTTACATTATTCTTAAAACATATTTAAATACGAGCGTTTATTTTTGAATGCAGGTGAGCGTGTATCTTAAGTTGGCACTACCTCTGAAAGCGGTTCACTTTCATGCCAGTAAGTGCACATACAGTCTTAACTACATATTAGACTATTAAGCCTAAAATTTTCAGTTTTGCTTAAATAACGTAGGTCTGGGGGCCCTAGGATCTCAGTCTATAAGTGAAAAGTCAAACTATGAAGTTACGTCACTATGTTTCCACACTAACAATGATATATTTAAGTACAACAACAAAATAAAATAAATTCACACGAAATTTCACTACTCGTATCATAATAAGAAATAATAAATTATAAATATTATATCAAACAGATTATTCGTTAGCTTCTTATCGCCACAATAACAGTTACATAAAGTAAAGAATGAGTAGAAAAACAATGCAATTAATTTTACAATGAAACGATAAAGTGGCAAAAACTGTTTAAGTAAATATTTGATGATTTTCTAATAAGATTATTTTTTCCTAATAAAATTATTTTTTCAATTGAGGCATGACGTGGCGCAGGAGCACAAAGTGTGAGTGGTTTGTGGGTTCGATCCCCACTCGAGGAAATTAAATATTTCCTCGAGTGGGCTTAAATGTATATTTCGGTTTCTTCGCTTTGGTGTCGAGGCAAAGGGTGGCGTTGATTTCCTCCATTCAACACGCAAAGCGCAGTGTCTAAACACTAGGTTCTCTCTGCCTAAGCTGCTGTGTGCGAATAAATACATATATAACGCCGAAAAAATACCTATATGTAATCAAGTTAAACGTTATATTTACGTACCGAGCTTTCATATTTTTCTTTATATACAGAGGGTTCTAAGCTGTCCAAAAATACGTCATCGTTGCTATGTTGTGAAAAAACATCTAAGCTGTCGATCTCCTCCTCTTCGCATTTCATTATATTATTTTCAACCATTCCAAAATGTTCTCAATATAATTATTAATATGAAACCTAGATGTTCTTCCCTATTTTTATATGCACATTCCAATTTTTTTTCACTTAAAATAATTGTTATTTTAAAAACGAATTAAACTAAAACACATGTACTAAAGCTCATATATTACAGCCGCGGCCGTCGAACCCGTGCAACGCTATGCTTATAGACTTTGAAACAATTTTAAGTTAAATCGTTATTCTGGTCACGACCGTGTTCACTTGATAAGCGACATTTAAGTGTCCTTGCTCACCTCCTTTGGCAATATATGTATTTCACTCGACCCTATTGCACCTTTTTTTATTTCTATATATTTTTTTACTCTACGTATGTCACCAATGTTATGTCACAAGACAACGCGTCAAAGTTAAGGCTCAGTACAGTTTTGACTGACTCAGACGCCCGCCCGCTGAGCATTTGGGATACTTCGAGCGTAACAACTGTTGCAGGGCGGAGCATGCGTTTTCTAATTAATACAGCTTATTTATTTAGAATTTGATGTATTTTTCTTTTGTTAATGGAATAAAATTTAAATAATCATTCAATTACATTTTTTACATATAATGTTATAATTTTTAAAAAGTTTATTATAATTTTTAAGTAGTTGCAATATATAAAGTTGCATAAATATCTGCTTTGAATTATTCTCATTTCATTATTTTGAATCATAATTTTGATTCAAATACCTTAATTAGTTATTTTATTTCATAAATTGTATATGCAAATATAAATTAAAAAAAACTACACAATTTTACTTTCATTCAATTTACATAAAATAAATTTTGAAGTCACAACCCTTAATACAACAAATACGCGTCTAAATGTCAAAAGGTTGTCTAACTGAGCAGATTTCTAGTAATTTGTCGCTTTTGTAAACGGATCGTTAGTTTGCGAAGTGTACCGGAATCGATTCCCAATCTTAAACTCGATTATAAAATACCTATGAATAGATATAATTTAACCATCAACCGTTCACTATTGTAATGTAACATACTATTTATTTAAAATAACATATGTTGACTAGTAACGTCGTCATACGATTAAAATCCTATTACATTTTTTTACATATAATTATATAGGTAAAATACAGTGTGAATTGGGATACCTCTTTGAGCCAGCAGTACCACATATTCCGTTCCCAAACGGTGTTAAAGCCAAGAAACAGATGATTGACTCCTGCATCCACCAAGTTGTTGCCTGGACAACGTGGTTTTACGCACAGTACTAGCTTTTGTGCTTTTGGCTGGCACAGCTCTATGATGCCGCCACTCAACTCAAGTAAATCCCACGAGGCACCTGTAACAAGATTATTATAGAAATTATTAAATTTTTTATATAATAGAATATCAATGTAATAAAAATCAGTACCGTTTTATTGTTATTTCTCGATTTTTTTTTCATAAGGTCAAATGCGATGGTTATAGGTTTGATCAACACTCTGGAAAATAAATTATTTTCATTTTCTCGCTCTGGTAAGACAAAGAGCGGCATTGAACTCCGCCATAGAATGCATTATGAGTTTGAACTGATAGCGAAGAAGGGAGTGTCTTAGCACTAGATTCTCTCTTTCCGCTCTGCTATATGTAAGCGTTTTATTTATTCATATTTTCTCTTACTAAAAAAATATTTACAATCTTTAATTTGTTTCTCTTATAGTTCTATGACTTTTACTTTCTAGTAACATAAACAACTTACCATAAGTATGCAGTTGAGATCCAATTATATGAGCAAGTCTCGGCTTCCATTGTGGAAAAACGTGACCTTTCAATACAAACACTGTTCCCGAACGCAACACGCCCCCGGACCAGCTAGCAGGACCTGCACACCATCTCAGGGAATGACGCAGCTCTGGATCCACGGCAAGCCTTAGCTGCCGAGCTACAGATGTCCATCCATTCTTCACTAGAAAATCGTCTTGAATCTTCAAAGGAAACTCATTAAGCTCTAAGCGTCGAGAATTTTCTCCACCGATCTGGATCCACAGAGTCAAGTCCTCGTTGAACCCCAGTTTCTTGTTGACATCCTCAACCGTGCTATACTGTGATACTTTGATAAGCTTGCTGGGTGAATCAACGGCAAAAGGTTCGAGGCCGTCAAATACTCTAATCCAGGAGAATTCTGAGCGTGGTCTAAATCCTCTAGTTGATGCGAGCCGGCGTAATGACTTGCGGGGATGTGATGGTGCATGTAAGCTGTCGTCACACACCATGGCCGCGGCAGATGGACGCGAGGCGCGGAGGCCGACGCCGCAATGCCCGTGCGCACGGAGCATGCCCTTGCATTACAAATGGGTCGATGGTGGGGGTGGGAAACATGTCGCTCGGTCAGTCGGGAATACAACATGGAAATGCTAATTTTTTAAGATACGTATACGCAAATTATGTAGGGACATTTTTTTAAATTATTTCGTCTGTATTTATTCGTCTGCTATTTTCGTCTGTAAATATTTTTTTCATTTGTATTATATTCAAAAAATATTCAATAAGTAAAGTAAAACTTCGTCAACATATTTTGTGATGGAGCGCGCTCGAACTTGGTTCCGCACTAACAATCACCCCACCTGCTGACTCACCTGTTGGATCGAGGATCGTGGACCCTACGTATAAAGAACAAATGTTAAACGGTACGAGATCTACTCGTACAAGATACTTTAAAAAAACATTTAAAAATATATTTCAATGGGACTTGAGAGCCTATATAATCTTTATTTTTTAATTTTCATCCAGTTTGAAACATTGTGTGGTGGAATACTTCATGGAACTTTCTCTATCTATACTGAAACATGTATAGCTTAATGGCTTAAATTCCCACTGCATGAATCTGTATTTTTAATGAAACTTATTTTTTACGACATTATTTATAGAAGTTGTAAAAAGAATGGTTGGAGCCACCTCTCAGTCTGTCTTACCCCAGGGTTGCCTGGTATAAACAGGTCACTTAATGTTGATAATTTGCACTCATGTGTTTTAAGTGAATTATATATAAAATTAAAGCTTATTCTTTTCTCAACACTGACAACCAATCATTTATTTAGCATTTTTACAATTCCTTATGCGAAATTACCATAAATTTAATTAAAGGTGATTGCGGCACGATTCTTCTAGGCAACCTTGGTGTAATCTTTTTTACTATTATATATGATTCTTAAAAAAAATCATTAAAAAAACAGATACCTGCATATTTAAGCACTGAGATCTCGACCTATTTATTATGCACATTCGAAATTACTGAATATCAATTCCGTTGAAATGCATACATATAATTTTATCTATAAATAATAAAAGACTTTCAATTTTGATTAAAGAATACATTTATTTACAAAGTGTATATGTAAATATATAAATGACATTTGCAATATAAATAATAATTATTACAATTTACTACTTATTTTATACAGTATACTACCAGGGATAGTTCTTATGTATTCTTCCCGTACACGAGCAGGTAGCGTTGCACATGCCCTGCGTACAAACGTTTACTTGTCTAGAGAGCGATTCGCAGTTAGAATAGAAATCTTTGACGGGACAGGAGTTGGTACACAACGAGTCCGATATACAACTGTTTGGACAGTCCCCGCACTGTGGTCCGACTTTGTAGGGAAACTGAATTATAGTTTCGTAGTTACCCCTGAAAATACATTTTATAAAATTAAAGTTATGTAAATAAACAATTTTATTTTATATATTGAGGCCAGTCGTGGTGCAGCGGCACAAAGTGTGACTGTAAACCGACTGGTTGTGGGTTCGATCCCCACTCGAGGAGATGAAATATTTACTTAAATTTATATTTCCATTTCTTCGCTCTGGTGTCGAGGCTAAGCGCGGCGTTGAGTTCTGCCACTCAACACGCAATGCCTCCAGAATTCGGCAGAAAGTGGGGAACGGAGTGTCTAAAAACACTAGGTTCCCTCTGCCTACCCTGCTGTGTGCGGGATACAGCGTGAAGCTGATTTATTTATTTATTTATTTAAGATACATTTGTTTAAGCGCAAAAATAATTTTATTGTACAGATACATTTTTTAATGTGGTGTAGACCAATTTTGATCAAGCGAGTGGGTTCCCTTAAAATAATAACTGTGTACCAATTACTAAACCAACGTACTACGTATATATAGTAAATATATAAAATACATTTATTAATTTACTTAATTTTCAGTTAACCTTTTAACTTTTAATGTAAGTTAATAATTTGTATGTCAGATTGTGAGGTTAACATTAAATGTTTGGCACGCTGAGCAATTGTACTCAAATTCTGTTAACTATTTGTTTCGCTAAGGCGTATTTAATTTATGTTATCACTGATTGTTAATTGCTTGAAGGACATGATTCTTTAAACTTTATCATTAATCAAATTGCCTTGTAAAAAACAAGAATAACACAAAAGATTCTATTAATACTGAAGATTTATTGATATATACCGTGGTTGTTGTTATCCTTTGTTCTTTACACGGTTCCGTAACCCCCAAAATTAATTTTAATTCTTTAAGAATCACTTTGTTGTCAATCTGTCTTTTTATCAAGTACGTGTGAAATTAAAGAAAAAAAGGCAAGCTGAAATTAATATCAAATACTAGAAACGTCATTTTGATTTATAGTTTCCGCTGCTTAATTTAAGTTTGTCAACTTTTTTTTTTACATTGTACTCCCGTTGATCAACGATATATAACACTGGAACTGAACTCTCGGTGCGAGAGTCTAATTAACATAAGATGAATTTTTCTTCAGCTTCACACTTTTTCCCGCATATAATTGAGTAGGTTGTTGAGTAGTGAATTCAAGCAGGGAATTGTAAGTAATTGATTTCTCCAAATGGGGATCGGATGGGATGGGATCCACAACCACGCGGTGGTTGTGGATCCCATCCCTACAGGCACCGTCCTTTTATGCCAGAACTTCCTCATTTCTTTACCTATTAGATATATGGTTATGGTATCTTTTTTTCTTTTATTAAATTTACATAGATAAATAATTAAGCGTTAAGCACTTAATTACAAGAATTGTATTTCAATCACTAATAATTAACTATATTATTAACTTGTCAATCTGACTTGCCGGAATCTCGGCAAGTACCTACTGGTGGCTGGTGTCAGGCGTATTAGAACTACTTTATTATTAAAATAAATAAAAAATAAATAAATCAGCTTTACACCGTATCCCGCACACAGCAGGGTAGGCAGAGGGAACCTAGTGTTAAGACACTCCGTTCGATACTTGTGTTAGACATCCACAAAATCATCATTTCCTTCATACAAGCATTACTTACTAACTAACTAACTTTTGCACTGAAGAAGTAATTTATCGCAGATAGATCATATCACGTATTATTTAAGGGTACGGAACAATGTAATGACCTAGACGTGATGTTGGCTGTAAGCTCATTACAAGTGAAGAATGCCAATTATTTGTAAACTTAACTTTACAACGATAGAAAGAGCTAAAACTTCATTTTAAAGCTTTTGTAATTTAATTCAGCTTCACGTTGTATCCCGCAAGTAAGATACCCAAAGGAAACCTAATGTTAAAACACTCCGTCCTCAGTTTCCGCCGAGTATTCGAGGATCGTCGAGTTCTAGCTCTCAACCTATTGCGTTGCCGCGGAAATATATTTTTTAAATATTGCTTCGAGTGGGAAACGAACCCACAACCTGTCGCATTTATAGTGACACGCTTGTGCATCTGCGCCACGATACCTGTAATTAGTCATAGTTAATGTTTTTTCTACGACATTTATATACACTAACTATATTTTAATCGTATATACCGCTTCACGTGTCTTATAATTTTAAAATTAGTCACGACGAAGCTTTTAAACAACTTTGTATAGATAAAAGCAATAAAAAATAAAAGGGAATGCAAAACACGTGTTAACCGCAAATAGCGTACAACAAAGTCCTTTACGTCTACAAGTTCAAGTCACTACATTAGTATTTTAATGGACAATTAGTATTCCTCCATCGAATATATAAAAATATATTTAATTTTAATATTGAACACGAGAGTTAAGCTCAGCTAGAGTCGCGTAACTATGTGAATATTTTAATTTGTTCATGTCTCACTTAGTAATACTGATATGTAAGTAAAAATAAATTTAAAAATATATAAATAAAATCCTTAAGTGTGGAATAACACTTTAAAAATGTTCAAAAAAGATACGAAAATTCAATATTAATTATGTTTATGCACCAAAATATTTTTTTTAATATTTAGTTTGATTATAGGTTGAATTTGTTACTTAAATATTTTGAAACCTAGCCTTAAATTAACTAAAAGTAACAAATTATAATTATAGATGATGGACTTGTGTCAAGCTTTGCCCACTATAAGTTTCAATATAACCAGTTAAAAACTGATGCTTAGATGCCCTTGAAAGATATACAAACAGAGGGACATATATACAAAATTACTGCATACAAATAGAAAAAAAAAACAGCTTCACGTTGTATCCCACACACATCCATTGTTAAGACAGTAAGTTCCTCACTTTCCGCCGAATTCTGGAGACTTTGTGTGATGAGTAGCGGAATTCAACACTGCGCTTTACCTTGACACCAGAGAGAAGAAAAGGATTGAATGAATGGAGGAGAATGAATTTAAAGAAATATTTCATTTCGTCGAGTGGGGATCGGATCAGTCGAAATTATAGACACATGCGCACTGTATACAATGTTTTATATTCAATATTTAATATGTTATTGTAAAAATAATTATAATGTAACTTACGTGGGGCAGTAATGGCACACGTAGTTGTAGAATTGTCCCCAAGGGCCACCTGCACATCGGGCCACACCACAGCCGACCTTGTGGCTTGTGGCCCAAACCATCTGAGTGTAGTGGCCGACCGCCTTTAAATTCGTTACTGGTGCTCCATATGTAAAGTTTTTGTATTCAAGAAACCAACTTTTAATGGCGAAAAACCTGAAATGTTTTTGACTGTTACTCTATCACACACATATTACTTAATCACGCTGTTATGGTACGTTTAAAAATGTAACTAATTAACGCTTAGTACACGTGGTTAAAGATTCAAATTCCATTTGAGATTAATAACTTTTTATTAATTTTACATTTAAATGCTTATTTGATTTTTAATTAAATGACTTTTATGTGAGGCCGTCGTGGCGTAATGTCATAAGCGTGTGATTATTTTGGCGGCGGTAGTGGGTTCGATTCCTTATGATTTATTAATATTTTCATTTCTTCGCTCTGGTAACAATACAAAATGCGACGTTAAGTTCCACCACTAAACACGACAAATCGGCAGAATATGCGCAACGCAGTGTTTTAGCACTTAACCTGTTTATTAGATTAAAAAGAATCATAAAATAATCTTTATAAATACATTAGTTACAGTTATACTGAATGACGACGTTTTATTTTGCGATGAAATATACATTACAAGAAAGTTTAATGTTTTTAGGTTTCTAAGAAATTCCTTTGTTAAAAGTCACAATGTAAATATCATGAATAATTCATTAATTACCTATAATATCGCCAGCCTAGGTGCATTCAAAAATACAGATTGTCTGATACAAACACCGTATAAGCAAATGAATGAGTATTGTCATTTGGAACAATAAATTTGCCAAAAATATAAAATATCAAAATTTACTCCTTAAAGGTAAAACAAGTAGGTACGCAAGTAAAAATATATGTACATATTTTATATTTATAAGTATCACACTAACTGAATTTACTTACATTATATACCTACATATAACGTAAGTAATATCAATGTGATAGTCCAGCGAAAATATGGAAAAAAACTAATTCGGACGTTTAAATATTATCGCTGATACAAAAAAAACGAGAGTTAACTATTTAATAATGGATATATCAATTAAGAAAATAGGAAAAGTTGAACGAAGCCACACAAAAAATATAAAAAAAAACAATCTAAGCAATATCAATAAAAAATATTTTGACACCACTATGGTTACTATCTTTTTGCGACTTAAACAATTTAGAAATCTCATCAGGATTTGAAGCTTACCTAAGCAGCAAGACAATCAAAATAGGAAGAATTTTACACCAGTAAATGTGATGTTTTATCTCAGAGAACAACACACCTAATTACCTCAAGCAACATAATAATAAACATTAAAGTACATATAAATGTAAACTACAAAGGGCATGTGATTATTGCCATGTCAGTCTGTGAAATCTTTAATTAGTTATTCACGAATTCCCTATTATCTTTGTACTACGGTTAAAAGATCGTGCGCATGAAAAATACAACAGACAAACAAAGAAATACACGTAAAAAAACGCTTGTACTAAACATTTAAATAGCAAACGATTAATTATAAAAATTAAATTATTACTATAATATCTAAATATAAAGAGAATTATAATTGAAAAATCATAATATATGACATTTTAAACATTTTTTGATTGGTACATAAAGCTCTGCTATAACTTAAGTACCTACTGGACTTAAAAGTACAGTTTTTACCTTTAAAAAACCTTTGTTCCTTGGAAAATGTACAGATATAATAAAAAATGATTTCTCGAATTTTTACACGGAAACGAAATAAAATGGAATAAAGCTATGGATTACTGAAATGGATACAGCATGACAAGGACTATAGAGCCCTCGTAAAGAGAATTAATAGCAAATACTAGATTGTTCTCCGATTTTGTATGTAAGTATATAAGAAATTGAAGAAATTACGTCTTATTTCTACTTACCAAGGCGTTTTTAGCGAGGACGCAAAAAGATTTTGTCCGCAGCTTCCTAGATACGGTACAGTATTTTCACTGGGATCATTATGAGTTAAAAATATACACTTTTCTGCATATCTTTGAGCTTGCTGTGCAGCAAGCGGATGCCATGACTGTAATAAAAAAAATATTGTTAAATATAAACAAATAAATAAGAATATTATGTGGAATCGATTCTTTAATTTAATGATTTATCTTAATCTTAATTCATCAGCTTCACACTGTATCCCGCACACAGCAGGGTAGGCAGAGGGAACCTAGTGTTAAGACACTCCGTTCCCCACTTTAAAGAGTGTGTGAGTGGCAGAACTCAACGCCGCACTTTTCCTCGACACCAGAGCGAAGAAATGGAAAAATACATTTAGCTAAATTTTTCATCTCCTCGAGTGGGGATCGAACCCACAACCCTGCCCTGCCTTTGTGCCCCTGCGCTACAACTGGTCTCAATTAATCAAGATATATTTTTTTATTTTGATCTTAATTAATTTAAGTTTTCATATTTTTTTTATTTTATCTGAATTTATAAAAAAAAAATATTAAAACTAAATAAAAAATTATAATTATTTTTTCAATTATATAACGTACCATTAGAAGCATATTAGACGCTGTCGGACGCACTTTTGTGCGGAAAAAATTGTGATACAATACAATTTTACGCCTCACGACTGATCTGCTAGGACTTAAACCATTTTCAGGAATTTTACTTGATGGAAAAAGTTCTGAAAATTTTAAATGACTTTATATACACTTAATACTTTAAATAAAAAAAAATATGAACTGTAATTATAACAAGATACGAAAACTTACGTCTGTTTCCCCAAGGCTTGGTAGTTTGTTGTTGTATAACGTTGAATAAATAAAATAATGTCATCAAGAAAATTGTGCTGCGAAACATCTTAACTTATTGTGTGACACCTAAACATATAATTATAAGTACGTTAGTACCAAAACATGTCAACGTGAACATCACTATGATAGAAATTATATTTAAGCAACAAAAGTTAAAATTAAATTACTTTTTTAAATACGTATTTAAAGTGTGCCCTTCAGATATTTTAAATAAATCATTGATATTTTATACTATTTACTATTCGCTGTAAAGCTCTCGTAGAAGGAAATCGGAACACATCACGATCTTACTTCCCACTGTGTAGTGAATGGCCTTAATTGTCAATAACTTTTGAGTAAGAAAAGCATAAATTGATGATCGTATACAATGACTAATAAAAAATGTAAAAAAATTCAAAAGTTCTCTATGAAGTATCTTAACAATAGGTTCCCTCTGCTTGCTATATGACTATAACATATTTATATTATATTTTTAAAACATTTACTCGTATATATGTAAATCATTTAGAATATACGCTGACACCCCAAAACAAAATTTTGATACAGTTGTTTACGATTTTTAATATTTATCTATAGGAACATTTTATGAAGCTACTCTACATATTACTCTTAAAGAAAAGTACGATACCATTTACGTATATTTTAAAAAGAGCATTAAATTTAAAATATGTATACAAATGCCTGATAACTTTACGTTTTATACCGCCTAGCTGAATAAGCGGAGAAAAGACACTCTGTCCTCTATTATCTATTCACACAACAACGTATGGACATTTATTGATGTGAATTATTTATTCACAACTTACCACTACTACTTCTTACATATCTTTTACTATATTTTCTTATAAAAATAAATTATGAGTTTCCATTACACTAGATTATGTAATAAATTTCACTGACTCTACATTTAATTCATTTGCTTTTAGTATCACCTGATTTAATGCTATCACGCTTGCTTCGTTCCTCAAAATATTTCAATTAAATCAAGTAAGTCATATTTATTATTTAGTATTAAAGACATATAATTCTTATACTGTTCAAAGAAATCTTTAAAAAATACTTCCTTTATTCTAAAATAGTTTAAGTTAAGTAATCTCAACGTATAAATTGTTAAAATATAAATTGGAGATAAACATAAAGCTGTACATAATTAAAATATCTTACCTGATTTTTTTATAAAAATTCACAATGTTTATTTAGAAATAAAAACTTCAAAAAGAACAATTCTAAAAACTCACACTTAGCTACACAATAAATAAATATTATATAAACAAAATTTGTATGTAATTTGAGTATTGTTACTTTGAACAATAAGAAATTATGTGTTGATAAAAACAATCAGATACGCCCGCCACCGCGCATTGCTAGCGCAAGAATTCAAATAAATCAGCGGCCGAGTGACCGTATACTGTATACTATAGTGAATTAGTGAATAGATGCAAAATTATCTTCAATATAAAATTTATCTGTAATACCCTAGCATAAGCAAAAAATATATCACGGTGTTCTTGCTAAGCACTTGTATTGTGATTCATTATACCAGTAAAACAGCTGGTAAAACATACGAACGTCTTTCTTTTGTTGTATCTAATTGCCTAAAATTAAATAGAACGGTGGCTTATGTGAATGTGATATACGAGGTTTACAAGATAATACCAAAATATATTAATTTTTGACAGTATCTGACGTTAAGTTCGATGGTTGTGTGTTTGATTCCCACATCAGAATGAATATTTATTTCTATGGGTACAATAAATTGTTATTTATAAGACACTGAATTTACAAACAAACATTAGTAATGTAAAAAAAGTTATGTGAATTTGTATACGAAAAATATATATTAATTAAGCAACCAGTAGCGTATGCGCTGTTAATTAAAATTTTTGAAATAATTTCAAATATAATAATAATGAAGGCAGTGTATTTTTATTATAGTAGTTTCTGTTATACTTGACTGTTTTTAATTTAATAAAAAACACTTGAAACATATTTCACTTCTATATTTCAATTGGGACTAACGAGCATCTACAGTGTAGAGTGCCTATATGATAGAAGTTCTAATTAGGTCAGGAATTGATACGGAAACTATTCAAATTATTTTTTTTTTTAAATTAATTACAACATTTACTAAATGTCGTGGCTCGTCATGGCGGAGAGTGTGACTGCAAACGCGACAGGTTGTGTGTTCGATGGAAAAAGGAAATTGAAAAGTTATTAAAAGACAATAAATATTTTGTTTTTATATGTTATTGGATAATAAAAACTGTAGCGCAAATCTCAAATATTTTTATAAATAATCTCAAACCTGAAATATAAGAATAAAGAAAACAAAATAAATTTATGTGTAAGCACATACAAGTATCTGCGTATATATTATTTTGACTATAGATACTAGTTAGGTACCACAGCGAGGAATATGACTGGTCACTATAAGTTTTCTATGATTACTTTTGTAACCTTTACCATAATCACCTACTACATTATACCTGTATTTATTATACCTTGATAAGAACGTATTTGAAGTTCAAGTTCACGCTACTATTTGAGTTGAGGCCGGCATTGAGGCCGGAACATGCAATGCCTCGAAAAATCCATTGGAAAGTGGGGAACGGAGTGTGTTATCACGATGTTCCCTCAGCCTACCCAGCTGTGTGCGGGATACAGCGTGAAACTGATTTATTTATGTTCATATCATTTCTATAAAAAGCGTAATAACACGTTATGCAAGTAATAAATAAAATCAACCGTTAACATTCACCTATATATAAGTCACTCAATTAAAATAATCATTGATATGGCATGGCGTTTGGCCCGCGAATGGGACGCCTTGACGCCTGCCTGGGCGTGATTACTCTTAATAACTAGAATCTTGATTATTAAGAAAAAGTGTTATAAATTTGCTTCTGTATACTTTTTGTAGTATTTTATTCACCCATATACTTAGATAGTAATTTTTTTTTATCTGTATGTTAGTAAATGCAGAGGCGGACTGTGAGGTGTGACCTGTTAATTATAATTTTGGGGGCCACTTGATAATTTTCAATATGAATGTTGTACATGTATAGGAAAAAAAAGGATAATAAGCCACGAATAACACCTAAAAATCTATTTCAAGACATTAATGGTTTAGGTTTTTTGCTATTTATACATATAACGTGTCTTCTGATTGCGCTACTTAGAACCTTATTCTTTGCTGTAGTGCAAGGGACTGTATAAATGGATGTTTCACATTTATTTTAGCTTTATAAATACTTCACGCAATCTCGAAAAATATCTTTTGAATGTCACACAGGCAGAAGAGTCAGAAGGGCGCAAAGTAATCTTAAAAATAAAAATCTGTTTTTATCTTTTGAAATACATAACCCTAATAACTAAAACGAAAAAACAAGTAATAGATTTGTATTTTTGTTTAGAGTTTGAAATTTTGTTACGAGTAATATTAAGGAATTAAGACGATTAAATAATTTTATATACACCCAGACATTTTTATTATAATTAAAAGTTAATAAAATAGCCAATTGAAAATATAACAATAGTAGATACAATCCATAAACTGTTTTTTTTTAAATTGGTTATAAAATAAGGAGCAAAAATGTTGCAGATCGCCTTTTACTATACCTATAAATAATTACATCTCCGAGCTTATATAGATCACTAAATTATTTGAAATCACTAGTTAATATAGTCTAGTCTATTTATTATTGATTGACCCATTTAATGAAATCCGTACTTGGACCGTTTTATGAAATGTCACATAACAATAATATCTTTAAGCTAAATAATGAAACCCAATCACATGTCAGTGAAATATTATTTTATTGTATCCAGAACATTATTAAAAGTTTACAAAATCAAACTCTCTTTGTAATTTTAAAGTTAAAAGTAATATTTCTTCTTTGGAGTCCCAGCTGGCTTTTGAAGTGTCTGGATTAATTTCGTGTGGTAGGGATAGTTTCAAGTGATATTGAGAAGAGTCTATAGTAACACTTATTGCGTCCACTGCCAACTCAATGTTCTCTTTCTTATCTCCTGGCATGGCAACTCTAACGATTAAATTCTCGCAACTCGCTGAAGATGGTGTTTTCGGCCCCATCTGCTTACCAAAATAAATAATATATATTAAAAAAAAATCAGCTTCACGCTGTATCCCGCACACAGCAGGGTAGGCAGAGGGAACCTAGTGCTTTTTAGACACTCCGTTCTCCACTTTCTGCCGAATTCTGGAGGCATTAAATAATATATATTTTATAGAATAGTGTGATGTGTGCAAAAAACTTGTTGACCGTACTGTAGAACAATAAATTTCATTTTACTGCTTCTATAGGCATAAAATGTCTCTTCATCTTCAGTGTAGTTTTCAGTTGGGTAATCTAATCTTATGTGCGGTGTAGGTATTTATATAACTAAATAGTTATCCATTACATTATTTTTGTTTTGTTTACAACTTACACAAGACGACCTTAGTTAAATGACTTAGCTTACAGAGATCATCAATTTCGATTTCTGGTGAAACAAAGTAAGTCGTAACAAAAAACTGAGCAGTATTGTTCTGAATATATTAGGAGCCACAGAAAACACAACCAATTTATTTATTTATTTATTTAAACTGATAGGAAACAAACCTGTAGGAAAACATCTTCAGCGCTCACAGACTGTTGGTAATTCATCGTGTAGGCGGGTGTTTTACGATCGCCAGCTCCAAAACCAACTTTGCTCATCTGCTCTGCCTCCTTAGCCTGTTGCTCTTCATATTCCTCAATATTTGCAGGCAGTTTCTGTGATGGAGCGAGGGCAATATTGCTATTTCGTGTTTCTGTTATCTCGTATTCTAAAATATTGTAAAATATTTTTAATAATATCTTATAGCGTATTATACATTAGATATGGCTTAACAATTTTCAAACTTCTAACACACATCTTGGAGTATTTTAACACAAGTCTTTTATTATTTATAAAAAAATTAAAAGCGAAAAAATCTTTTAAAAATAGTTGTGTCAGTATCTATATAGTCTAGAAGAAATCAGCACTGTATACAGTTTTACAAGCACTCGTGTAACCTGTGTACTGACAACTATTACGATTATAGAATAATTTTCAGTGAGCTAATCTTAAAATGCATCGTAAAAAACGTGGACATTAACATTAATAACGTTATACAAGTGATAATTATTAATTATACCTATACTTTTCAGCTTTAAAAAATATTGTTTTCGATTTAAATATATGGTATTTTTTTTAAATATAATTCAATGTAATATTAAGTATATTAAATCAACTTCACACTATCCTATCCTGCACATAGCAGGGTAGGCAGAGACCTAGTGTTAAGACATACCGTTTCCTACTTTCTGCCGAAAACCGGAAGCATTGCGTATTGAGTGGCACCTTAACGCCGCGCTTTGCCGCCTTTGGTGTCAATGACCAGAGGGAAGAAATGGAAATATAAATTTTAATAAATATTTCTTTTCCTCGAGTGGGGATCGAACCCACAACCAGTCGCGTTTACAGTCACACTTTATGCCCCTGCGCCACGACTGGCCTCTACCTAACATTACATACGCAATTAATTATGACTAATCATGGCGCCTCAAATATACTTACTTGTCGACGTAAGATCATCTCCTTGTAATATTTCAGGTTCAGGTTCCCTTAGAAGTTCAGCTAATTTTTCTATGTGTGACACTGTAAAATCCATTCTATGCAGATCTAGGTAGATCCTTAAGCACACAATATTAATCAAAACCAAAATTGATTAAACAATATTCAATTCCATAGCGACAATGTCATTGCGTATTATCTGTATTAAACGAACAAGCTTTTGACAAAAAGTTTTTAAATAAATGTTAGATTTTGTTGTTAAAAACAATTGAAATCAGACCATGAAATAAAATAAAAAAAAGAATGATGTATTTAATAATAATTTGAAGAAATCATGTTACGTAACAATTTAATTATTGAGCTAAGCGAAGCAAAGCGAACTCTCTTATTGGTCAAAAGTGTGTTTCGTTGTATTGCTACTCCTTCTAGACAACGGTCTAGGTTTAACAAAACCTACAGCTCTGCAATTTTGCAGGAACGTTGTGGACGAGTACTTTTTGAGTAAATGGTCAAAATGTGTCTCAGAGAGTTAAGCTGTGGAACTCACCTACCCTAGTGCGTGCGGTCAATACAAAAAAAAACGCAATTTTGCGTAACATAGCTTTGATCAGCTTCACCTGCCGTGCACAGCATATGGCGGATCCTAGTTAATTTGTCATAATATTAAAATTTACCCATCATACTAATTACTATCATCGTCGCCGCACAGTAGGTATCTGATTATACGCAATGGTTGTGAATCTTCGATGAACTATACTGAATTAGGGATTGCAATGTAAAAAGCGACCCCTGAAATAAAAGCACATAAAGAGTTGTCTTGTAATTTGATTTTAGTATGGTTAGTAGCCGCATCCTATTGATATTAAACTGTGTGATAGTTAAGATTTCTATATGAAAAAATGCTTTTACCGTGTTGACAATTTCAATAAATTCACTAAAAATAAGACTAAATGTTAATAAATTTATTAAGCTTGTCGACCTATTGTCAACAAAGCGAATCCATAACTTCTATGTTTTATTTTATATCAAGGAATTTAATCCTCTGTGACTGACGTGTCTTAATTTTTACAATTATACTGACGTGGTATCATTTTCCATTTTTAAATTATGATGGAAAAATGAAAATGTTAATATGTAGATAGTAATTCATTCTCTTAGTGGGTATCGAATCCACGAGTCGCAGTCACACCCCTACGCCACGACGGCTTATGGCACGGCCTCTGGGTATTAATAAGTTTTATAATTTTAATAAAGCACCTCAATATTAGAATCTTTCATTTACAGATAGGGATGAGTTAGATTTCTTTCTCTCTTTCTTTTCCTTATTTTCTTGTAAATTTTCAGGTAAACAAAATTTGAAAAGCATTTTTAGAAGAGAATAATTCATATTTATTTCTTTTTTCATGTTTGTGTGATGCGGTAGAAGTGTGAATAGAAATATATATATATATATATATATAAATATATATATATATATAAATGAGAATACTGTATCCTGCACACAGCAGAGTAGGCAGAGGGAACTAAGTGTAAGACACTCGAGTTCCCCACTTCTATATATATATATATATATATATATATATATATATATATATATATATATATATATATATATATATATATATATATATTATTCATTAGTCTTTAATAATAAGAGTCAGTAGTGATACTATGAAAAAATATTTGTGACTTTTTATTTGATTTAAACCTATGAAATAAGAAAAATGCAATTACTATATAGATTTATAATTTTAAAGTATTAGGCAAATACAAGTCAATATTCATTAATGTTAGGAACAATAAATTGAATGTGAAAGGGATAATCTAAATCTTTTTATTTTGCAGTAAATTTTATTACAGAAAGCTACATATTGGACAAAAAAAATATTTAAGGGAAACCATCATCATCTTCTTCTGCCATTTCTTTAGCCAGTTCCAAATCTTGTTGCTCCCTCTCTCTTCTTTCCTCAGCACTCTCTAATTCTTTGCCATATGACTTAGGTGGATATCTCATAGCTTTCACACTTTGATTATGCAATTCTAGGCAGAATGATATGCGTTGATGAAAAGCCAACTGAGGTTCCCGTGTACAGTAGATGTCAGAGCTTTCCTTATTGCTCATGTATCCCTTTTCTGGGTCAAGTGTTGCTTCAATGACACCATCTCTGATAGCTTTAGCAACAATGAACTCAGCATCTTCTGCAGAATCTAAGCCTAGTTTTCTAGCAATATCCTTTGGAGATATCCGAGAATATGACAAGCCAATAGATCTTATAGCAGTCTTTATTACATTTTGTCTAAGACGTAAAATCAATGTGAAAGTATGGTCACTACGGAATTGTGGTCCAAAATTTTCCAAAACTTCTCCAAATCTCTGAAGATTACCAAGACGCACTGCTTGTGTAAGTTGAAAGTAAGGAGCCAATGATTTTCTTAGCGGAGCTTGGCGGAAGATTGCCCGCTCTGGTATATCACCCAATAACAACTCCACAACAATAGCTAGCTTTTGTACAGTCTGTCTAAATCCAACAGCTGCAGTTTGAGGAGCCTTGCGTAGAGCTTGAACTAAATGTTTGTGAGCATCACTGTATTCTAATCTAGCAGCTTTAATTCTGCCAAGATAGTACAAAAAGCGTGCCCATTCATTATTACTGGCACTTTCAGGAAATACTGATTTGCTAACCAATTTGTCTGCCTGGTCATACAGTGCATAATGTAGATAGTTTCGTAAAAGACAGTTTATTAACACTGCCTGGCCTTCGTAATCATTTCGTAAAGTCGAAGTTCGCAGACGAGCATGCAGCAATCCTCTAATGAGGTCTAACTTGTTGGTAAGTTCAAACACTCGTGAATGATAGAAATAGCATTTGGCTGCAATTAGATCTAAAGTTCGACGGTTTTGGGCTGTTACCTTATTCATCAGCTGCTGAGAACATTCTACTGCCTCTTCAAGCTTATTAGTATCTAATAAACGAAGCAGCACTAACAGGTGCAGGTATGCATCAACTTCTGGCGCTGGTGTTTTCGGAACACTACGGGAACGTGGAGCCTCTATTTCAACTGCACCTGGCAGTGGGTTTTCAACAAACGCGATCAAAGCTTCTTTGTCTGTGCTTGCAGGGTAAAGCTGATTAATAATAGCACGTAAAACATTACCATTTAGTTTTCTTCGTGTATTTGGAATAGACCTAAGAACGCGCATTGCGAACCTCGGTTCCTTGGACGTTACAGCCTTGTCAATTTGTCTAACATGTTCCCTTAAATCGTGAACTGCTAGGACATCGGCATCTTTCTTCACTTCACCAGTTTCTGCGTCACTCGCAGCGGTTGGACTGTCTACATTTTTCATTTCCACATCTTGCTCAACAGGAGCCATTATTTCGTTGTTTTAGAATGGTTGTTAATTTTAAGTAGAAAAAAGATATTTACTACACAGAAGAACGCTACAAAATTACTTCTTCACGATATGTCAAAAATATGCCGAGTAACAAAGTTCATTCGGATACATTCTCAAGATAAAAATTTTTACTATATTTAAATAACAGTTAGTATTGGACCAATACGTGAAATTTATCAATAAAATTCTTATAAATATACATAAACTAAATTAATATGTCTAAGTAAAATTGATAGATTTTTAATTTTTCAAATTTTAATTTCCAGGGCACAGTGAACAAATACAGCCAAAAATCATATTTAACGTAAGAAGTTTAAATTTACATGTTTGTAAAACGTAAATTTGTGTTTCTATTCTGTATTGGATTTTTTATCGTTTACATTTTAGAGCAATTGTATGATTATCGTGGAATATAATTATTTATCATTTAATGAAATATAAAACTATTATGTGTATTTGTTTTGTTTACCACATTACAATTTCTTATAAGATTTTTTAATATTATTATTAAATCTTTCACATTAGATAGTCTATCTTCCTTTGTCCCATAGACTATAGACAAGACAAAACTACTAGCAATGCTCGTAGTTGCTTAACCAATATACTTTTGTAAGGAAATAGTGATATAAAGCTTCTAACACTTTGGATTACTAATGTTACACTCAAAATATCTTGGATTACAACCATCATATCCCAATAAACGTGCGTGCCAAAAATTATAAGCCACGAAGGCGCTACGGCCGCAGGGGACCGGTTAATTCTTTTCTTAAAATTTCAATGTGTTCTGGAAATGGTTTGCAAAGAGGACGTGGTATCATGGTTTAAAGAATTGGAAAGCTATAAACGCATAGATGCAATGTGTACATTATTAAATATGTGCCTGCCATTTGAATTACGCTTTATTGGCACGTATCTCGAAGAGCTCGGTAAGCGGGACTTTCAAGAGTTGCGTGGAGCCGAACTGAGAGCTAATAATCCTACAGATCTCGCTGCGGACATCGGAGGAGCAGACACAGATTCTCGGACGAGGCGAAAAATGGCCTTATATGTATCACTTTTACGATCTTGTAATTTCGCTTGTGCGACCACATTGTACAATGCCATGGTCAGTTTAGAGCAAAGTGGATTGCTGAAAGGTCTTTATGGTGATCTTTTAGAGGAAATTCTTCTTCTGTATACAATGGCCTTGCATCATCCTGCTTTTACTTTTGATCAAAAGTCACATTTTGGTGAGATACTTGATAAATTAAAAATCGAAGACCAGAGGTTGCAGTATCAAGAACAACAAGAGCATAATATAAACATTGCTCCTGTGAGTGGTCTTACACAGTCTACTATCCCACCCAATATGTCAATCCCACCACCTAATTTGTCTAGCTTGGGACCACCGCCTGGTATCATGTTTGTAAAGACACCTGGGGTACAGGTCAGTGTCATCAATCATTATTCATAGTCACATATTCATTAACAATTTATTGAATGTTTTGCTGGTGTATATGCTTTTAAAAAAATCTATACTTCATATATTTTATTTTTATATTTTATCTACAATTTATAATAGCATAAGGTAGTAAGAATGAAATAAAAAAAAAACAAAATAAACTTAAAGACAAAATGCACCATCTTCTAAAGTTAATAACAGCATGTCATAATATAAAAAAAATATCAAATTGTACAGTTTGTTGACACAAATTCAGTAAAAAAAACTTGGAATAACAGTAAGAACAATAAAAAAGTGATTAAATATGTAGTATTATAAAACTTAATTTAAATATTTTTCTTAGTAATTTTTCAAAATCATTATAAATCTCTAAAACATGCTATATTATATGTTGAACTATATAAAAATGATATTTGCATTATACATGTTTTGCAAAACTTGTTATTAAAATTTCATATGATAAGACCACTTGAAATTTTATGAAAATAATAGTTTGAAAGTTTTTCTATCATTCATTCAAATATCTTTCACAATAATAACTTACTTTATATTTAAAAGTAAATAAATACATGTAGTTCGAAATAGTATGGCTTATCCTTGATTTAATCTATGTTGGTTGTTAAGTTTAAAAGCATAATTGACATTTGATTAAAGTTCATTGCTAATTATTTGCATGAATATAATATAATAAGTTTTTTTTAATTTACTAATATAATAGGTATTTCAAGTATAAATCCCATATATACACTTTTGGCTATTGTTTTTTAAATGGCTTTATATATCAATTGTAAATCCTTCTTTTATGAGTTGTTCATAAAAAGTGATTTTATATATAAAACATTACACTTTCATTACATGGGCAAAATAAAGAAAATTTAAATATACTTATTCATTTTTAAGTTTTCTTTACAAATTCATTGTATTCCTTTCTTGTGGCTTGTTTGTCTTTGCACATCATTTACATAGTTTTTGCACAGTGGATTTATAGATGAAATTATAAATTAATTCTTGCCATATGCTTACAATTTTATATAGAAATTCCAAATATATCATATATTTGGAATTTCTATGTAAAATTGTACAAAAAATATTTTTAACTAAAGAGTAATAAAATAAAAATATAATCTTTATTAGCTTTTGAAATGACCTACTAACAGTATATTCAAATTAACTACATTAGATAATTTAAAATTGATTAAATTTATAAATAAAATGACATAATTTCATAATTATGATAAACTGCAGTTCACTACTGCTTTATCACATAACTATCTTACAGTTTATACATACTGCCATAGAATGTGCCTTTAAAACATTTTTAACAATACTATATTTATAAGTAGAATGAGAAATGAAAGAATATGAGATATTAACATCACTATATTACTCAAAATATATGCAATAACAATCATTGACATATTTATTACAGCCGCAAAATTCAGATGCAGTTGCGGAACTTAATTCACCATCGGTTCTGAGTGGTGCAAGCAATATGGTGCCTATGTTGGGGGAAGTACCTCATCCCCCACCAGGATTATCTATCCCACAGTACAATGTTGCAGAATTTATAGGACAGCATACATGGCCGGCGAATATTATTGTATCACCAATAAATCAGCCTATAGAGGTGAGACTGGAAAGATAAAAATGTGATTTTTATTTTGATTTTTGTGGAAATTTAAAAAAGTTTATGTCATATGTTTTTATTAATTTATATTATTGTGGCCAATTTGATTCTATTTTTAAGATTTAGGATGAGAGCTGAGAAGTGAATAAATAAATATTTACCATCTTGTTATTCATGATAATATAATATAATATTAGAATCATGAATTTCAATGAAAGTTGTTGCATAGAGACCTTGGTTGATATTTGAAAACACAGTATCAATCATATTGGAGGAAGCTCACTTAACAAGCATGAGGAGCCTTTGGAGCATGCAAGAAGAGTTTGGCTACAGTAGACAAGGCAAAAGAAGTAAGCAGGGGTATACCGAGTAATCTATAGTGTTTGGGCACTACCCGCCTCTGGGTAGTGTTAGCGCTCCATTGTCTCTGGTTACGCTGCTAGGGGTCATTTCTGGAGATAAAAAAAGCGTATCCATCCTTCTATTCATTTTCCAGGTATTAAACTACCAAACGGGACCGGCGCCGGCATCACCCCTGGTCTCGTCACCTGGGGACAGTCGCGCCGCCTCACCTCGTGCCAGACGTCGGCCCTCCCGCGACAGGTCACCACCGCTGGTGCCACTACCGCCTGAACAGGCTTTGCCCCACCTCGCTGCTAACTTTGAGAATTTGAGTGTTGCTGAGGTTAGTGATATTTTTTTTCTTAGTTTCCCGTAAAGATTAAGACAAAGAGATTACATTCATATTGGGTCACACTTAAATTAAACCTCATTAATCTTTATTTTAAAATAAATCAATCGCCTGCTGCCTTAGTATGCGGCACACAGAACATTGTGTTGAACATTGCTTAATGGATAGCAAAATCTACCTACCTACTCCATACTTTGCTGGAGCTAGAGGAGTGGAAAAAAATAGAATATGAAAATTTCAACTAGTAAAATATACCTTAATAAATACCGTAATTTATTATTATAAAACAGGGATTTCCCTAAAGTTACTATGACGTCAAATAGATATAACATTTATTAAATGATTCAGCTGTATTAAACTATGATTACTTACTAATTGCTAATATAGTTTATATACATTTAAATAACATAGTACTTGTCATAAATATTGTTACAAAGTTTTTTTTTATTGTATTCAACATACATAATATATAATTTTATTACAAGAGAAATCAATTTCACATTTTTAAATATAAATTGTTATAAAAATAACATTTAAAAATATAAAAAAAAACACTCTTCCGAGGGAGGGACTAGTGTCCAAGCCATCGCTGGCTAGGGCTCCAGAAAGAGGAACCTCCTCACAATATGCGTTGTCTCAAGTAAAACTGCTTTCTGCATCCGGTTCTTGATCCAACACCTAAGTAATAACCTCTTAAAATGTTGGTCGAGGTTTTTCGCTATTAAACTGTAAGCACTATCGGCACAATGATAGTCGCATTGACATCCCACATGGCGGTAATTTAATGGGCCAGTCCAAATATATAGATAATTTTTATTTTTCGGCTTCACTGGGTCTATTAATACTATATTTTTCAGTAATAATAAACCGATCCCAGTAGAGCAAAGCACAGTTATTCTAAAGAACAGACGTGGAATTGTACCTATAGTAAGGTACCTCAAGTTCCACAAGACCATATTGAAGAGCAAGTTGCTGGTGTATTATCTTGGCTACTTGATTGTATTTAGGCAAATACTCACCGTAAGAAAGATGAGAATTCATTCAGAGACAATATGCCTGAGGGACTCCCCAGGTCGATGACACGCCCGACTGATGTCGATAGTTCCATCTTTCATAATATGCCTCTGGTAGTGCCGTGTCTTGATTACTTCGTCCATAATTGCACAGAAAAAACCTTCAGATTCCTCGTAAAGATCCCCGAACTGTAACCAAGATAAAGAGAAAGCAGTATCCACGTCCGGGCCCACCGAGGTTCTATGGAATCTACCATGTAGCTCCTTCTCTTCTCTCCGTACAGCTATGCTACAAAAAGTATTAAGAACTACAGGTCTACGCCAGTTCTCTTTGTCCAAGTAAATAGGAGTAAGGCCTTTGTCAACTGTTACCACATTCTTGTGCACATCCATGTGAATCTTGAGGAAATATTCTCTAAGACTGCATGCACCTTACGGTTATAGAGGCAAAAAACCCCGACATTTAAAAAGCCCCCGACCTCTACACTTACGCGGGATATACAGTCTTATTACAGACTAATGCCAATGACGCATTCGGTATGTCGTCAACAATTTGCGTATTTGGCGGTCTAACTCAGTCGTTGTCCATCTTACAATGCCAAAAGTATAGAATAACAGTAGCATAACCTAACCGTTAAAAGCATGCACCTTGTGACGCCCAGTCATCAGCTCAAATGGTTAGAAAAGTTCGTTTCTTACCACGATCGAGCGGATTAAACTTTATGACTTTGTTAATGAGGATAATGTTGTTGGTGAACTACCTTCTCAAGAAGTATCTAAATTTACTTCTGTTGATTTGGTTCTCCTTATCACCCCACTTCAATTTAATATCACAAAATATTTACAGCGAAAATAAGAAAACACAATAATCAATCATATAAAAATAATAGGTTCCAAATTCAAAAGTAATATTTTGCTTATTTTTTATTGTATGATATAATGAAAATAAGATTTATGATTATTTATTAAAAAAAATAATTGTCTTTTAAACATTAAACTACTATTAAATCAGATGCGGCATAACATCGGCGAAGAAAGATTACGCGAAATATCCACCATGCACCACCAGTACAGATCGCTCGAGAAGCTGAACGGCGTGAGGAGGCGCGCCGCGTACTGCCCCCCGCGGTCGTCCTCCGACAGCGGGTCCAGCGCCGCGTCGTCGCCGCCCTCCACGCCCGCGCCAGTCCCCGGGCCCGCCATGCGCCGCGCGGCGCCTACCGCGCCTCCCGCGCCCGTGCCCTACCTGCCCTACGGGCGGCCCTACCCCTACCCCACGCCACCGCCCGCCTACCGCGCGCCGCCGCCCTTTGCCAACGGCGAACCGCCACCCTACCAGCCGCCCTACGCCGGCTTCGTGCCCGTGCTGTACGCGCCGCCCAAGCTGTCCTGCTGGAACTGCGGCGCCGCGGGCCACGCCGGCCACGAGTGCAAGGAGCCCAGCCTCGAGGAGATGACGCGCGCCGGCGGCTACCAGCTGGACTTCGGGGGCGCGCCGCCGCCGCCGCCCGAGCCCGCCGACAAATAGTGTATAGTGTAGTGCGGAACTGTGCCTCGGGTCGAGTCGTATTTCATATTAGATCCAAGTATTCAGTAGGTTTGACTTAGTGTAAAGCTTGTTGGGCTTCTTGTGTCTATTCATTTTCGTTGGTTGCACTTTCAATTTGGCAGTTGAATTGATTGTCATTATATATATGTAAGGCAGCTTATTGAGATCCACTTTCTTTGTAGCAATTTCCTCTAATGATCCTATGTTTAGTGGTTATTAAATTTGTGATCAATAATAAATACATTTGTTTGTATGATGTTGAATTTCGTAATTACTTAAACTATATATTAGAATTTGTAAATAATATTTATATATATTTTAAATTAACTTGTGTTATAAAGTAAACATATACAAGTACAAATAATTAAGTATACAAGAATTAGTTACATTTTTTTATATGAATGTTTCATCTGTTAATTTGAAAGTGTAATGGTTGTTAACTCAGAAATGTTTAGTCACAAGAGTTTATAGGGATTCCATATTGAACAAATAATTTTTATATGACAATTTATAGTTAAACTTGTTTATTTTCAAAATTTATGTCAATTTTAGTTTCTTTTGAATGTGCCATATTTTTTTTAAATGGCCTTCGTTATGTAGTATTTTTATGACATTATTATATTTAAGTTAAAACAAAGTTCAATTTATAAGTACAAATAAATACAGAATGACAATCTTTAAATGAAAGTTTTAAACAATTAAAAAAATATGGAATTCCATTCAACTCTTTACAAGTGGTTAATATGTTAATATGAACAGTCAATTGTTATGTTTTTAATGTATTACTAATAGTAGCTTCAAATTTATAAAAGTTATGCCAGTGTTGCTGTTTTGTTACAAATTTTTAATAATTCTCATATATAGTAGATTTAGTCTTAATTATTTATATATTTTATATATTTTTTTGTTCAGTTACAGATCTGTATGACAAATGGCTGTATGTGAAACATTTTATATTAAAAACATAACAAAACATAAACAAAAATCACCAAGCCATATTGTACAAAGTTGAAAATCGTATGACTGAAATTATTGTTAATAGTTTCCTTTGACCCAAGACTGATTTGTAAAACTAATGATTTCCAAGATTTCTAAAACTTTTACAGTTTGAACAGTTTTGGACAAAGTTTGAAAATCAGTGCTGTAAGAGTAAGTGAAAATGATGTAAAATACAAAAAAAATATGATAATATGTGACTGCGCCCATAATGTGTGCATTTTGAATTATTTAAATGGTATCGACCAATGGTTAGCTCAAATTGAAATGAAATATTTCTGGTATTAGTATCGATACAAAGTAGCAATCACAAAAATAAACATCTTAAAACGATTCTTTTGGTCAGATTATAAAATTAAGCATTAATATTTTTGTAAAATAATAAATAATTTCAATATATATATTATATATAGATTTCAACCACGGCGATACCGGAATCGTACACAAGATCAATGGACGTGAAAGGCAATGCTCTTTATATTAGTGTTAACGGAATGTAAATAGCTACAAGTGTGTACAATGACACGCGATGTGATCATATTTTGTAAATATTCTCGTTTATATATGAATAGTTGGTAAATATATTTGTAAATTACCCTAACAACTTGAGTGTCCCATAAATTATTCGATTGTTTCGATTTTTTCGATTATTTATGATCACTGTCACAAATCACAATATTGCATTTTTAAACTCCCGTTTTTAATGTTTAAATTATATGGGTTGTATAATTGTTTTTTTCGCATAATTATATTTTTTTAATCGGATCGAATGAGTAACGCATGGTGGGTGCAGCGCGTTGGCCGATTGCCTTCTAAGACATAAGTGATTGTTTGGTGTTCTATATTGCATTTAGTATTCCAGTCTGTTCACTATCCACTAACGTTCGGGACTGTTGCGTCCCACGCTTGTATATTATCACCAAATTTCATAAATAATATATGTACATAGTAGTTTTAATTTTATAAATTGATAATATTATTAATATAAAATAATGTTTGACTAAATGCAATCGTAAAATCGTTTTTGCCCCTAAACAGATACCAGTTGTAAGCTGAATTGTGAGGGTATGTTATGAAAATTCTCCTTATAAAGGTTGTATGTCCACATAACGTAAATATTGTGTTATTTATATCTTAACAATTTTATTATATTTATAACGAGTTGTAGAATAAACGTTTAGATGTAAACTTACTATATTTGCCTCGGAACGAACATGTGTGTTTTATGTGCGGTCGGGTCGTGTTTTAATCTGTGGAATAAAGTTGTGTCTACACGATTTCTGTACTATGGTATTGTGCACTATGTAGCAGTGAGCTCCTAAGCCAATGTGTATAGCGACTTTGTTCTACATTTTACACGTGTGTTTTTTTTTTTTGTCATTTAGGATTTAACTCATGCGTACTATGAAGAGTACTAATAGGTATCACTCGTAGGCGCCAAAACATCATAAAATGGCAGATGCACGTATTTGAATGGATGTTCAAATCGTTTATTCTTATATAGTTGTGTATATTTCGGAGTTATATGCGTGTATAAATTAGTCTTTATCTATAATGACCAAAAATATAAAAAAAAAATAAAATAAAAAATTTGACGTTATTTTCTAGAATTAAAAATTATTAAAATAAAACGTTTTGTATTTTTTTTATTTAAATAACACATTACGACCTTAAAGAATTAGTTATTAAAAAATAGCTAATGAAATAATTCACGTTTAAAACAATAAGTGAACCTAAATAGAAATTGTTGCACATTTTATAAATAAAATTAACTAGTAAGAAATAAAAAAAGATTCGTCCGTTGTTTTTTGTCCTTCATAGTTTTTTTAGTACGCGTGAGTTAATACTTTGAGACCATATTATAAATCAATCGATATTAAAAGTTCACGATTAATGATAACAGTTTTTATTTTGTACCGGCGGAAGTATAATATTTTTTTACTTTGTACAGATGTTATAAATGTGATAAATAATTTTTAACATATTTAGCAATTGTGATTTAGTAAGGTGTGTAGTTTATAAAAAAAATAAATATCGCTTTACTAAATTAATAAAAAAAATACGCGCTAAAGCGATATGTGTAACTTCTTTTCCACAGTTTTTTGTATGAGTACATGCTGTTGTATTGTGTACTAATAAAAGATATGGATCAGCATTACAGGATATGGAAGGTTTCGGCCGAATGTAAGACCTATATCCCACCAGTGCTGTGAATCATTTGCTTCCTGACAAATAAAACCAACCAAAATCTTGTGTTGTACTTTTATTATAACCATTTTATGTATATTGTATACATTACTAAATGGCGCATTTGGTATATTATTATATAAAATATATGTGTACTTCGAAAAATTACATTCTGTCTATTGAAATCGCTTAGTAAATTAATGTAGCAGATTTTAACGTCTGTTTTAGTTTATTATTGACAGATTTCGGTTACTTAAATCAATATACATTTACAATTGATTTGAACCCAGAGCCTTCGCGCTTTGTCTATATTCCTACTATCGTTTGAATGAAGAAATCGCCAAAACTAATACACTATTACACATTTGTACAATTTTATTATCTTTCTCTTTTTTTTCTTTTCGTAATCATTTTGTTAAAGTAAAAATAGTATTTAATTTAATCAGTATCTAATTTGTTACTTATCTGTTTATTTCAGTTTTTGATAGTCTCCAATAGTAGTAGATACCTATCAATATAGAATGCATTTTGAAACATTACTTTAAATGATTTTGTTTACCATGTAAGGCAATTAAGTCTTTAGATATTATTATAGGTAGGTATTTGTTTGAAACTATTACTATCTGTTCAAAACTTGAAGGAAGCAAAAAAAATGTCACATGACCTAAGATCTCATTGCATAAATCTGCATGTATCTGTTTTTTAATTCAACTTATTTTTAAGAATGATACATTATAGTAGAATACATTACACCACAGTTGATAGGAAATATTGTGCCGCAATCACCTTTAATTAAATCTATGGTAATTCGTTTTTCATGTTCGTAGTTATGGTAAATCTCATAAGGAATTGAATAAAGTATGGTTGCCACCTCTCAGTCTGCCGCAACCCCAGGGTTGCCTGGTTTAAACAAGTCACTATATGTTGATAATTTGCACTCATGTGTTTCTTTAGTGTATTATATATTAAATTAAAGCTTATTCATTTCAAAACACATGGTTACCTGTTAAATAAATTCCGCAAGCAGGGGTTGTCATCATTTGTATTTTTTTCCAGTTCCAGTTGACTATGAAGATATAGAAGACGAAATGCATAGTTTGCCTTATGTTTTAAAGAAATACATCATGTAATAGAATGTCAATCCTTGTTCTAACTGTTTATCTGTTAAATTATGATTTTAAGTATATTAAATAGATACAAATAGGAAACATTGAGGTCAGTCGTGGCACAGCAGCACAAAATGTGACTGTAAATTGACTGGTTGTGGGTTCGATCGCCACTCGAGGAGATGAAATATTTACTTAAATTTATATTTCCATTTCTTCGTTCTGGTGTAGAGGCTAAGCGCGGCGTTGAGTTCTGCTACTCAACACGCAATGCCTCCAGAATTCGGCAGAAAGTGAGGAACGGAGTGTCTTAACACTAGGTTCCCTCTGCCTACCCTGCTGTTTGTGAGGTACAGCGTGAAGCTGATTTATTTTGATTTATTTTTTTCTATAGGAAACTATATAAAGATAAAATAATCGTGGTTTGATGAATTTATTTTCTAAATACTAATACACATTTAAAATAGTATATATAAGTTATTTAATTAAATAGATGTTTACAAATGTCAAAGGGTGACAATTATAGCGAGTATTTTTTTTATTAGTTAAGAAAATATGTACTATTTTTACAATACGAAAAGCTGTTATGAATTTTTACATTTCAGTAGTCTCGTTTGCATTGACAACGGTTGCTGCAATTTTTTCTTTCTCATGCAAATTTTAAAAAAATTAATGGGAAATACATATATGTAATAGAATTATAATAAACAAAACCAGTTTTGCAAAAATAAATTTGAAGAAATTCCGACAATAATGCCGACTAATAAACGCTATTTTCTTAGTCATTGACGTATTTAGATAAATTTTCTGGAGAAATCTTTTGGGGCAAATTTTGTGCAGACTATTCTGGGTGGGTCTATTCCGCGACTTAAAGATAATTCATAAGAATTATCGTCTTGCAAGAGAGAATACTATTTATTAAACATTAAAAGAAAAATCAATATATTAATCCAGTCTTGGGAAAGAAAATTACTTATTTAGAAAACGTATATTTTTAATACGTGTTAAGGTCACCGATGTTTGATGTCTACTTCTTTACAGCAAAGTCTAGAAACTTTTTTTGTATATTATCCTCTAAAAAATAGCTTTTATAATAACTTTCTAAATATTTTCTATTTCCTTTATTTTATAGAACATTACAAGCAATTGTCATTTACTATTTGGCGCAAGCCTCGCTACTCGCGTTTGTGAGATGGCGCTACTTTCGTGCACGTTTTTAATAGTGTAGTGTAATGTTCCTTGGTATTTTGCAACCCATGTATACCTTATGCCTTATTACCCATAAAGCACTAGGTGGCGCTAGTAAGTGATAAAACGCCGGAAAAAATAAAAAAGACATCAATTAAAAATAATATTATATTATTGTTTTGGGGGAAGAAAGTTACTCGAGATAAAAATACACCTATATTTTTATTAAGCTTTCATTGAATTTTGAAAAATAAAATTGTTTTTTTTTAATTTTTAGGAAATTACATGTGTATTCTTAAATTGGTTAATTTACAATGGCCGCATATGGGGAGCATTAATTATTTAAAAATTCACCTGTTTTTTATATCTCCTACGGCCAGTACGTTTTTAATTAATAAAAAAATGTAAAATCTGTAACCACGATGGTAAACTCTGAGTCAATTCGTTTTTTTTACAGAGATTTATCCATACAGCTGAACGACGATCGTTTAAACTATTTTAATTAAGATCAAATATGTTTTTGCTTGATTTTCATTCTGTAATGATTTTTCTTTAATGATTGGAAGTTTATTTATGAAAAAAAAAAATATATATATTTTTTATTTTGATTTTATGAATTTTTGAGTAATTCAACAACATTAACCTAATTACAAAATATTATATATATTTGATTCGTTTTGAAAGTACTTTGCATTCGGTGAATGTTCATGTTATATAGAGTAGGTGTAATGTCATTTGCTTGCCCTAAACGGGGTTATACTGTTTATGGAGGTTTTGACAACCGGTTTTACACCTTTTGTACCTTTATATTGTTTTTTAAAGTGAAAGATAAAATTGGCATTATCACTGTACAAGAAAGGTGAACTATGTAGGTGACCAAGCAGTAAAAAAATCTAAAAATCGTGGGGAAAATGGAGCTATTCATAATTAATTTCAAGCATCCAAATAAAAAAAATATGAAGATGCCCATGTTCGGTGTAGAACAATCGATATATATGTATATATATATATATATATATATATATATATATATATATATATATATATATATATATATTTAAGTTTTTCTTTTTAGTTTCACACTGTATCCCACACACAGCAGGGTAGGCAGAGGGAACTCAGTGTTAAGACACTTTATTTCACATTTTGCTCCGAAAACAACGCCGCGCCGGATGATTCCAGGGCGAAGAAATGTTTAATTTCCATGACTGAGGATCGAATACCCACAAGCCCCTAAAACACGACTGGCCTCAAATTTTTATTATATTGGCTTTACTTCTATAAGTACTCACAAACATCAAATCGCATCTTAACCCTTGCGAATTGTACTAAGATCTGTTATATGAACTGCAATCGCAGTTGACAGTATGAAAAAGCATCACAGGCAGACACACCAAGGTAAACATCTTTCTAAATTATCGCAAAGAGACGTAAAAAAGTATAAAAAGTCGTTCCACTTGAGCAATTATATTTTTAATACGCTATAATACAAGCTTGCCCCCACTTTCACTGCATCTGTTAAGTTCTCACGACGCGACGGAAAGTTTGTTCAATAGATAGAAACTTTACGTTTAAATCAAAGTTTCTTTCTAGGAGCAGGTCACGTACTCGCACAAGATATTTTATTGGTCCGCCGCTTCATAGAATTTAATATTTGCTTGTACTATAAAAGAAAACTTTGCCGCCAATTTATTAATTACTCCGATTAAAGCTTTTTATGTTGTTCTTATAAGTTTAATTTTAAAATAGCAAACCTTTTACGTTTACTTGTTCAAAGAACTTAACGTAACTAAAATGTGAGAGCGAAATTATCAAAATATAGCGACGAACGATTGTACTTTGAAATAATAAAATATTTTGAAGACATACATATACATAATATGTGTAGTGTTAAAAAGATTATTTTAGGAGTATTTCAGCTCAAGAAATACTAAACGTTTATTAAAATATTGTGAAGCTACTAAACAAGTACCTAAGTATTTTATAAACTAAAGTTGTTAGAATCGAGTAATGACTAATTGGTAAAGTTTCAATGAATATCAAATTGAAATGTAGAGAAACAACATGGAACCTGAGACGAAAAATTATTGTAATTTGAACGTACGAAGTTCTTAGATATTTTTAGGTTCCATATGTTAGGTAGATGTATGCCAGATTTAAAAAAAAAACTTAAAGTATTGAGAAATCAAATTAAGATATGATAGATATCAATATAAAATGTTTTTAATTGAAAAACTTCACTATACTTAAACAATTTTTTTTTTGTTTTGTTTCTTTTTTGTTTTGCAAGGCAGTTACTTAAGTCTTCAAAATAATAATATGTAAGTAACGAACATACTTATTTATATTTTCTCCCAGACGTCCCAACTATAACAATTTTATGTTTAGATACGCATATAATAATAAAAGTATCTATCCAAATTACACATCTGAGTAAGTACGTTTTGTGATACTTATTTCCAAATACTAGTTTTAAGTAACCACTTATAAAATTATTGAGAAGATAAAGTTAATATTTGTCTATGATCGGTGTCAATTGTAATATAATTAATTAATATCGACGATAAAAACAAAATAATTAAAAAAAGTAAAAAGGGTTTGGAACAAGAACTACAGAAGTGTTGTTATTTAAATGAAAACATAAAATATATTTGAGAGTTTCGGCCTTAATGGACGAACGAGCATATATTCCAAAATATGGAATTTCAATCTCAATATTATTTTAATAAAGATAACAATATATTTATGTGGAAGGTATTTTGTAACGCATTATTTCAATAGGTTATTTCCTAACAAAGACATTATTCTTGAAGCGATGGAGTACGTGCTATGAGCCTTATGGCGTCGTAAATACGGTTCGTAACACACGAACATCCTTTATTAATGCTTCGTAAGCTCCTCGAAGGATACAAACAATCTCCGTAAACAAAATGTTCGCGTTTTACGGAGTGCCGATGGGTAAACAAGGAGCCATTGCGTAATGGATTCCTTTATAGTATATGTATCACCTACTATCGTTTTGGCTTTCCTTTTACAACAGTTGATAAAAAGCTCAC
Organism: Heliconius charithonia; assembly: GCA_030704555.1. Classification (NCBI taxonomy): domain Eukaryota; kingdom Metazoa; phylum Arthropoda; class Insecta; order Lepidoptera; family Nymphalidae; genus Heliconius; species Heliconius charithonia. The sequence continues at coordinate 7,597,207 of CM060809.1, read as the reverse complement.
GCTCTGCCTCCCTGGAGTCACATTAGGCGGAATTTTTCAGATCATTGGATTTGCCTAAATTGGGTTAAGTTTTTTTGGGAAATAATAAAATTTGGAAAGAATCTACGTTTTGTTAAATCTTGAAATTATTTTAGTTTAATTTTTTCATTCGCAACCAAATGTTTAGCTTGTTTCAGTTGCGGTTACGACACCTGCTGCTGGACATAGGCTTAAAATTTGTGTACTATGCAGTAGTTGTGTTTATAAAATTATTTCTTTTATTGATTAAAATTAATTCGATACCAATATCGTTATCCAGCAGACCAGAGAATAGTTAAAGAAGTAGTTAAATTTAAATATTAAGGTAAATATAGATTATATAGCTAGATATTATTTGTCGTGGCGCAGGGGCACGAAGTATGACTGTAAAACCGACTGGTTGTGGGTTCGATCCCCACTCGAGGAGATGAAATATTTACTTAAATTTATATTTTCATTTCTTCGCTCTGGTGTTGAGGCAAAGCGCGGCGTTGAGTTCTGTCACTCAACACGCAATACTGTCAGAATTCAGCAGAAAGTGGGGAATACTAGGTTCCCTCCGCCTACCCTGCTATGTGGGGGATACAGCGTGAAGCTGATTTTATTTAAATATACTTGTATATATATTATATATATAAAATTTTTAAAACTAACGTCCCTCGATTATGGCGCCGGACCCTATCTGTGCGTGTATACTTACTTGTAAGTGTACTTCCGACAGCCACAAGCGTATTATAATACTATAAAACATAACATCATCCTCGCTATATTCACTCAATGTCGACGTTATCCTTCCGTTTTATCAAACTGTCATCAATCTTGTCATGCTTTGAGGGAGACTGATGTAGCGAAGCTACTTTAGCTATCTACTTATTTAGTAATTCGATATTTGAATGCGGATGTGGATCGAATCACTACAATATAATTATATAATTTCTTTATTTATTGTTTGACTTCCTTTTAAGATGCTAAAAAGATGTTGTTCGATAAAGTTTGTTAAAGTAACTTTTAATGAAGAAACATTGAGCTTCTTACGAAAAGCTCGTTGATTTTTGTTTTCTTTTGAATTATTTAGTATAGTATGTATAACTAATAGCCAATTTATTAGCCAGTCGTGGCGCAGGGGCACAAGTGCGTGAATGTAATCACGACTGGTTGTGGGTACGATTCCTACTCGAGGAAATAAATAATATAATAATTTATGTTTTCATCTCTTCGCCCTGGCATAGAGGCAAAGCGCGGCCTTGAATTCCACCACTTAACCCAATACCTCAAGAGTTCGGCGGAAAATGAGGAACGAAGTGTCTTAACACCAGGTTTCCTCTGCCCACCATTTATCATGCCCACGATTTATCATCTTCACGCTGTATCCCTTTTGTTACGGGATACAGCGTGAAGATGATAAATAAATAAAAAAAATTAAGCTATTGTAGTTAACACGTCCATACTCGCAATAACATCTGTATCACTATATATCATTATAATATTAATTAGCAATTGCTACGTAAACTTTATTGCAATGGATTAATCTCCATATATAATAAAAGGATAGAAAAGTCAATTCTGTACATGAAAGATATAAAAAAAATAAAAATTAGGTCGGTTAATATGTCGATTATAGAACCTAAAAAACCACTCAGCAGAATTCTTGTCTGTCTGTCTGTCTGTCTGTCTGTCTGTCTGTCTGTCTGTCTGTCGGTTTGTTTGTGCGTCAATCACGCAAAAACTACCTGACAGAAATTTATGAATTTTTGCATGATGTTAGCCTAGGGCCTCAAGGTACATTTTTTTTGGGTTTCATTCCGAATTTCATGATAGTTTTCTTTAAAAAAAATAAAAAGTGAAAAATATAAATTACCTAAAATACCGATAACTACTGTATGAAATTAAATTAATTTTGGCATGGTAATAGTTCAAAGCCTAATGTCACTTATAGGATAGTTTTTATCATGGAGTATAAAGAATTTTTTGTAGAAAAAATTACATAATTATATTTTTTAATAAAAAAATCGACTTCTTCAATTTCAACCGGATTTCACACTCTGAACTTAACTAAACTTTCACCAAACTACCCCTATATGTACCCTTTCTAATAAAAAAAGAATCATTAAAATCGGTTGAATTGATATTGACTTATACGTTCATTTGTCGCGCATATACTTAATGTAAATTTGAGATTTATATGATTTTCTCATAGATACCATTGCTGGATATAAACTAAATTAAAATAAGACTACACGGGAGGCATTAGCTTTCAAATAAAAAAAGAATCATTAAAATCGGTTCATACAATCAAAAGTTCTAAGGTAACAAGGCTAAAAAATACAGCCCAATTGATGACCCCTTTTAAGAAGTCGGTTAATAGTAATCTGAAATAATTAAATTACGACTATTTCATTTAACCACATTTTAAAAGAAGAAAGTAAATTGAGGCCGTTCGTTGCACAGGGGCACAAAGTGTAACTGTTGTGGGTTCGATGACCACGCAAGGAAACGAAATATTTATTTAAATTTATATTTCCATTTCATCGCTCTGGTGTCGAGGTTAAGTGCGGCGTTGAGTTTCACTACTCAGCACGCAATGCCTACAGAATTCCGAGAAAAGTAGGGAACAGAGTGTCTTAACACTAGGTGTCTTATGCCTACCCTGCTGTGTGCGGGATACAGCGTGAAGCTAAAAAAAGAAGTATAATCAATATTTGTTCAGTTTACCATAATTATTATTTTAAGCGTCAACGTTGGTGATATTAGCAAACATAATAAAGTAGGTATATTTTACGGGATTAGCTCATATGGCGATGTGTAGAATAAAAAGTATATGTATTTGGAAAGTAAATTCTGATTGTGAGTTCATAGTTTATAAAAGTTTATATTGTGTTTAGATGGATCACGTGGTGATGTCAATACGTTTTAATGTCATCTTATGTTATCTGTTAAAATAGCGTGAAGCTGATTAAACTTAGTGTTATATTCAAAAGAAATTAATTGTATGTAATACATAATATGTAATTTATTAATACGTTTCAAGTATGAAAAAAAGAAAAAATGCAATATAATTGCATTTGTGTTTCCTTCCTATATTTTGTATTTCTATTATTTATATCGGTATATCAGGAACGTAAATGCGGGAACAGAGTTGCATGCCATTTTAGTACAGAGTAACCTCTAAAAAATGTATTTACTAAATTGAATAAAAAGAATGTGTGATTCCTTTATAGAATATATTATTCTATATTATACATAAAACAGGTTAAAACAGTGCATATGAAGGTCCTCCTGTAGTATAACTATTTTCAATTACTATCAACACTACATTGTCGATGCTAATGTGGTATTACAATACATTTTTAATATTTTTCCGCCATTATGATGACATACACAATTTTTTTAATTTGAAAAAATAATATATATTAACTATAAGAACGTTGGTAGTTTTACAAAAGGTATAAGAATAAAAAATTGCCTAAACTATGCTTCTTCGCAAGTGGTTGTAATAACTATTGGTATCTATTTTCCAAAAAATCACTATAAATATTAAATATGCTCAATTATACAGAGTTTTTTTGTTAGGACCACTTTAAATGAAACCACAGTTTAACTACTCTATAAAAGCCTATTACATATTAAATTAAAAACCCGAAAATAAAAAAGTTATTTTTTCAAACAAAATAAATAATAAAATTATCGTTGTAAAATAAAATACAATTTGTCAAGAACGATGCACGCACACATAAACCTATCAAAGGGAAACCGCCGCATACTAGGTATTATTACGCGTAGGTATTGGCGGCTATAAGTTTAAAGTTCTAAACATTTTAGTAGTATTTTTGTAGTAGTATGTGTTTACATTATTGGTACCTATGCGTAACCGCGTCATACGAAATATAGATATGAATAAACATCGTGAAATGAAAAAAAACCTACGTCTTCACTGTTCATGTATCTTGCTTAAATTCTTTAGGTACGGGTTTAAACTATTTTACCCTATATGCCCAATTGTAACTGTAACGCGACGTTGTGGGTCCGATCCACACATGCAGGATTGAATTATAATTTAATATTTTTTTCATTTCGCACATCAGTCACACATTATACCCAATATCTTACACTAAGTTGCCCTACTAAGGGCGGGATAAAGCGTGGGTCTGGTTTTAACTTTATGTGAACCGATTAAAATAAAGTCCAGTCCAGTTGAGGCCAGTCGTGGCGCAGCGGCACAAAGTGTGACTGTAAAACCGACTGGTTCTCTGAGTTCGATCCCCACACGAGGAGATGAAATATTTACTTAAATTTGTATTTCCATTTCTTCGCTCTGGGGTCGAGGTTAAGCACGGCGTTGCGTTCTGCCACTCAACACGCAATGCGTCCAGATTTCGGTAGAAAGTGGGGAACGGAGTGTCTTAATACTAGGTTCCTCCCTCTGACTAGCATGAAGCTGCTTAAAATAAAACTAATACTTAATATTTAAGAATACAAACAAAAAAAGTATTTAAATCGGTTAAGCCGTTTCTGAGATTATCGTGAAGAAACGCACATATATTAAGTATCGATAAGTTGTGTTTTTATTTCAATTATTCAATTGAAGATTTTTATGGGAGGTACGAAAATGCGACCTAAAGTTTTAACAACTTTCTCATAAAAAATCTTCATTGCGTCGCAAACATACATTATAAGTATATCAAAACACGAACATAATTCAGTGTGTTAAGTAAATAATTCTGTGGTTTAAGCGGGCGAAGCCGCGAGCGGGTCGCTAGTATATAAATATAACATATATTTTTTATTTTAACTGATTGTGTTTTAAAAACAGTTTTAGGTGCAGTAAATAGAAAGGTGCAGCAGCAGTATGTACTTTTGTATCTAAATACTGGTTTGAAAGTAAAACTTCCACTTGCTGCTATTTAATTACTAATGCGAAACTACAAACATAATGTTACAAAACGTAAAAGTTGAAATATTTAAACCACTTTGCAGTGCAAGTTCAAATTAGATAAAGATAAGAGCAGTTTGCGAACCGAGAGCGCCTTGCTTGCGCCGCACGCCGCGTTTACAATAAATTAAAAATTTAATTAAACTACGAGAGGTCACAACCTTTTGATAAATTTCCCTTTCATTCGCCTGTTATTAATTATACTAGGTTTTAGATACTAAGAATGTGTCTTTAGGAGCAAATACACAGTATATTATTATGTTAATTATGTTTTCCTGTTTAAATTATTTCAATTTAATATGTTTACCCGCAATATGTAGGCAGGAAACTTCAACTAGCGTGATTTAGATGGAAACTTCGTGCGGTTTCTGAGTGCAGCGAGTTTGCGGAACTGTCTCACACATATCCGCCGCAAATATCTTATGTAGGTGAGTCTTATGATTGGTCTAAGTAAGTCCCGACTCCCGGCACACTTCTTGTAACGTTTATATTAAATATTTAACCCATTTTTCGGGAAAGATTTTTAACTGATTTCTATAAAAGATTCTTCTTTAATAATATGAGAATAATGTTTTTTGTTTGACTAAATCAAAATTTGTAATACTTTATGTTAAGTTTAATTATTTTTTACATTGTAGTTTACTGCTTGAAGTTTTAAAATTAACTTCGAACAGTCAATTTTCTCTATTATTTTTTTTGGTTTATTTCGTTCTAAAAATTTATTTAATTAAACAAAATGATGTATTGCTGTATTAATTATGATGACGATGACAAATAAATTAAGAACAGAAATATTTGATATTACAAAAAGCGTCAGTTATGCAATTTTAATAATACCGAAATATGGCAATCCAGCTTTATGAAACCAGATAACCGGTTAATAAATTTTAACTTTCTGCATAATAGCCAAATATTGTTGATAAATATAAAAGTACACAATAAAAATAGTTAGATAATATAGTTATATTGTTTTGTTTTCTTTATTTATGCAAATATATTTGAATTAAATATGCTTATTTAACGAAACAGTATGTAATGAAATGTAATAAAATATTTAACTTGCCTACATTTCGGTACTAAGCCGTTATTTACCAAAAAGTAAACATCTATATAGTATATTGTAGCATGATCGAATGTTATACAGACGTTCACTATAACATACCAAACAAAAAATACATCCAGGACAAGCAAAAATTTTTCAATCTAGCAAAATTCCGGAAATTACATCCGACTCGTAAGCCTGAGAACAGCCAAGTCTACAAATATTCTTATTATTTTCATAGCACTGTTAAAATTTTTGATGAATAATTTGGTTTACGAGCAAACTTTTATAGATGCCGGTCTTATGCAAACATATTTAAAGAAAGATACTTAAAATGCTAGTATTTTGTACCTAAAATCTACTTTTATACATTTCTGTGTTATATAAAAACAGTTCTTTTCATAAATACTGACACATAGAAAATTCACTCGATTGTACCTGGATTTGCGATATAAGCGTTGAAAGCCAGAGCTAGAAAAATTTATCAAACAAATCTCATCGATCTCCCCACGTACTGGTACTATTTTCCTTTTACGTGATCGATCTTATGACAATGGCCACAGAACAAAGAACTAGATGTTTTAGAAATATTTTAGAAATAAATATTATATAAATTGTTAATGATTAATGTTTGTATAAATAAAATATAAAAATAAAAACCAACTTCACGCTCCATCCCGCACACAACAATTTAGGCAAAGGAAACCTAGTGTTAATACGCTCGGTTCCCCACTTTTTACCGAATTGCGTGTTGCGTGGCGGAACTCAACGCTATCACAGCGAATAAATGGAAATATGACTTTAAGTAACACACAACCAGTCGCGTTTGCAGTTACACCGTTTCTGGTCTCAATTTGTGTATACCTAACTGAATAGGCTTCAAAAAGTCTAATATTCCTCACTTAAAGTTAATATTTTGTCTATTGACATGCAAAATTTTACTATCACTTATAAAAATATCTCTAACTGTACAAAATATAATAGATACATAGCTCTATATTATAACAGCTTCATTTTTGTCTTAATTTGATTAATATTCATTTCTGTCTATATAGTAGTGTCTGACTTAATCAATAGTCATTGGTATATAGGACCTAGCCGCTAGGTGCTGTAGCTTTTAACGCTCTTTTTAGAGCGAAGGTAAGCCTATTAGTATGTAAAATTTTAACATAACAAAAAACCAGTTATACATCAAAAATATTTTATTTTTCCATATTTCAACATTGAGGCCAAGTGTGTAAACTAAAAAAGTCTGTAAACGCTACGGTTGCGAGTTCGATTCCACTCTGAGGAATGAAATATCTATATATATAAAAGGACATGTACCTGACTGAGGTAAGACGCACGCAAAGCCGTAACCGCTGTGCGTAAAAACGTGAAATTTGGACAGATGTTTATTTTCATAATCTGGACATCCAGTAAGAAGGGATTTTTAAAAATTTTTACCCTAAAGGGAAGAAATACGGGTTGTAAGTTTGTATGGAAAAAAAAATCGGCACCGATTTTAATAAAATTTAAAATTCAGACTCTTAAAAATTTTTCATTGAACACGTGTTTCATGATTTTTAAGAATTCACCTCTAAGGGTGCAAATAAGCAGGCGAAGCTCGCTCTGACAAGGAGACTATGCGTGGTGTTGAATTTTGTTACTCAATATGCAATATATGTACCTAATAAGTATTCGGCGGAAAGTGGGTAACGGAAGTTCCTTGATTGGAGCGGAGTGTCTTAACAATAGGTTTCCAGGTTCCTTCTGTCTACCAGCGTCAAGGTACAAAAAATATTCTATCGATTGTTGAGGGGAAAAACATGTATTTATAGATACATTGTTTGGTATACTGATTTAGTACTTTTAGATTGTACTTTTCTAGTATTTCTCGTTGTTGTTTTTTAATTATCGGTGTGCACCGAGCGCTGCAACAGATGAAGATGTTATAATGATGACAGATTGCTATATGATAGGAAAGCAATAACTAGAGAATGGCGTAGAATATATTATCATTTTTTTTTCAATATTAGATATATTTTAAGAAATTCAGAAAACACTATTGTTTTTTTTTTATATAAAAAAAATAATTTTAGCAGAAAGCCAAAAAACAAAATGTATGCAGATTTTTATTAACTAAACGAATCGCATTCCTTTTAGAAGAATTCGACGCCATGTTTTGTGTAAGTACACTGCAAAACCATTGACCATTCCGGGGTTTCAACCCACAAAAATAGCATTCAGATTATAATGCACGTGTCAATTAATAAAACGTCATAAATCATTTAATGTGCCTCTAGAACTCTTTGAATAATATTTGTTTTTGTGTCAGCCTTACCGAGACAATAATTAAAAGGCAGAAACATTAATCCAGAGGCTAAAGCTGTAATCAAATTACAGATCTTCAAAATATTTAAGTGTCAGCTAAAAATATGGTATTCAAATTTTTAGAAAATTTATTATAAGTTCTTTGATTTTCACGATTATTATACATTACCCGTGACCACGGACTACTGCAAAGTGTTCGAAACGTCGGGTTTCCAAAAATGTAAAAACTAAATATACGCGACTAATCCGGTTAAAATAGTTTTATTTAAAATTTATTATAATTTATAGATATTAATATATTTTATTTAATAAAAAATATAATTTATTAAGAGGCCAGTTGTGGCACTGGGGTCCAAGCGTGTGACATGTTCTGGGTTCGATTCCCACTCGAGGAAATGAAATATTTAATCCTATAATTTCTTCGTTCTGGTGCCGAGGCAAAGCGCCGTGTTGTTCTTCAACACGCATTGCCTCCATAATTCGGTGGAAAGTGCGGAACGGAGAGTCTTAACACTAAGTTCAATCTGCCTACCCTGTTATATGCGAGATGCAGCGTGAAGCTGATTTATTTTAATTTTTAAGAATTATTATGCCATATGGTAACGTTATATTATTATAATTAATTATATCACAACGCCTATTACGTTCAATTAATAAGCTTTCATTATTAAATTAATGGCGATGTCGGATTAGTGTATCACAATGAAACAACTGTCGTGACTTAATCAAGGTAAATGTTGCTTTGAGATAAACCTGGTAGCTAGTACTAATTTGCCAGATACCACCAGGTACATACACCTATATGATGAATGTCTCGTGAATTAATGTTTTACCTCATGTATCATTTAGCTTGTACATAGATAGTTATATATGTATGTACGTTTGTATGATCTAACTTGGACAACAGACATACTTTATGGAAGGCGATGGGCAGGTTGTGACTTCGAATACTGTTTATTTTTAAATCCACCATCCGATCCACTCATTTTTGAAACTTGACGCTCAATCTTTTTTTATGCTTCAATATTGAATATTTAATTCCCTCGAGCGGAATTCGAATACACGAACGTCGCGCTTACAGTCGCACTCAAAAGCAATAGCAAGATAAATTATTTAATGTAAACGAAATGAAAAAAGTAAATTGTCAATAAAACAAGTGATATTAGATACTATAAAGAAGTATTTTAAAAAATAAGTCCCACTGAGTCTCTTGCGCCGGTTCTTCTCAGGTCTGAGGCATTAACTTTAGTGAACTGGTGGTAAATTGTTTGACATTCAAAAAATTAAGCATGTATCTTCTTATTTTGAATAAAATTATTTGACTTTGACTTTGACTTTGTTTTTTTAATGAGATATTGTTTTCACATTGGGTGCCTGTGGTGGGTATCTTACCAGGGAGACAAAGAGAACCTAGTGTTACTTCTCGCTGTTTCCTAAGTTTTGACTAATTAGAGAGTTTTGCTATGTTAGGACCATATTGTCACACTTAACTAAAACAATTTAATATAGATATTAAATTAGTTCTCATAGGTAAATATTCCTTAACAAAAAAAAATAACCTCCTTACACGGCACTACTTCAGTATAACAAAATCAATACTTATAAAACATAAATAAATAATCCTACAATGTGAAAAAGTTGTTTGTTGTGATGTTGATAAATAGGTCAAAAATTATACAGTTTTAAAAAGTTTCCTTTAAATATTAATTTAAATTAAATGCAATTAACTACATATTTGTTTAAAATGAGTATTAACACTTTCAAATCCATGTGCACGTCACAGCATTGCCTATACTTAAAAATTCTAGTAAGGAATAAATTATCTTTGAAAATTATTGAATCTATCACATAATATTTGTAGAAGGGTGTTGGTTAGTAAAAGCAATAGACGGCACAGGATATAAAGTTCAAAGTTTGAAAGTTGCGATTCGGTCGCGTCGAGGCGTGGTGGTATTAAACCGCTGTTTTCACCAAGCCGTAAATTTAACTCGGCTTAATATATAAGAGGAGACTTCATAAAATTATTTATGAAAGCAGAAATATGTTTTTTCTTCAAAATTATAATTATATATTATACTTTTATTGCTTCTATTCGTGTAAGAGTTTCAACCCTACGTTTTTAATGTCTTGTTTATCTTATTGAAACTAGTATATCAATTATGGAAAACTATACACATAAGAACTACATGGTTAAATGAAATATTTTAATATTTCTATAAAAATTAACAGGTAAATTAATATACATTTACAGTTCCAGTGATAATAAATTGTATATACTTTTCAATGTTCTATTACTTACTATTCATTCGATGAAAATTATTTACTTAAATAAATTTCTTTCCAATTATAGAAAATGGTAAAAGTATACATATTTACCACAATATCACGGACATTTATTTTGTCAACATATTGGCTCGGTTAAATACTCATCAATTGACTAAATCGACGGACATCAATTGCTATATGCAAGCGTAGGAACCAACTGCGGCCCCCTTGATGAGCGATTTCTATTCGATATTATATCAAATTTAGATCTCAATCACCTTTAATATCCTAAAGTTCAAAGTTTATCACTTGATAATAGATGGAAAATATATAATTATAAATAAAAATAAGAAATATTTAATTATATTGACAGTCTACTAATTTAATATTGAAGTTTGATGTTGAAATATGAATAAAATTATTTAATTAAAATAAATCTATTTGTATATTGGTATTTGATTTTAAATAAATTAGATGACTATCTATAAATTGAAAATAGCAAGAACTAGTAGTATGGGGCCCATTTTGAATATTGTCACGGACTTGAGAAATTGAAATTAAAATAAGTTTTTTAACAACACGTCTCTCCTGTGCATATGAGGGAAAGAGTCAAGAAATTAAAGTTAAAAACGAACGGAGTGCTAGTTTAGTCCTCAAGTGGTTAAAGTATTAAAAATATTATATTATAAATATAAAAATTTAAAACTTTTCATACATTTTTAGACAGTATTAATCACAGTATTTAAACAAACTAAAAAAACTACCGATTACTGTTGCTCGGTGTAAAATAACGCAAACCACATCTATTTGTCACAAAGATATTTCTTTCCTTCAGCAGAATGATATTTTAAACTAGCGACGTAGCCTCATTCTTGCCTTAAGTATTTTTAATAATTATTTTCGTCATCTTGGCATTGCGTCATCCCTTTTTTATATTAAAGTGACTTGGATAAAATTAAGTATATTTTACTCCAACAGTACTTAATCGTTAGAATAAAAACAGAAAGAAATATTTTTTTCAGCTTCACGCTGCATCCCGCGTATAGCAGGGTAGGCAGGGGGCACCTATTGTTAAGACACTCCCCACTTTTCGTCAAATTTTTGAGATATTACGTTTCGAGTGTCGGAGTTCCACGCCGCGCTTTGTCCCACAACGTTTGTCGTGTTTACATTCACACGCTTGTACCACTGTGCCACAACGGCATCAAATGGTTTAAATATAGAAAAAAATTAGGTTCACGCTGTATCCCACACACTGCAAGGTGGGTAGAGGGACATTTGTATTAACACTGCGTTCCCTACTTTCCGCAATTTTTTTTAGATATTTCGTGTTGAGTGGTGGTGCTTCACGCCACGATACGCCATATTATCAGAGCCTAAAAATGAACAATTCATTCAGTGGTGAACGAACACACAACCTTCGCGTTTACAGTCAAACACTTATGCCACTGCGTTACGACGTGCTCAAATATTAATATTAAAATATTTATTAACATTTAAATAAAATATGGAAACAATGAATTCATTTGGACAATAATTTTACCCAGTTCAATTTGTCTGTCATTTTCTAGACATATCAACACAAACAATTTTGATCACTTCTGTATGACAGGCAGCTGTTTATTCATGGGGACCTGCAATTCGTGCTTGATTGTATCGTATGTAGCCTGCGTGGGGGTCGTGACACTCTTGAACGAAATTTAGGGAGAATCAACATGTAGTGTTCATTTGTAGGTATTCTTCGTATCTAGCGTCATTTGATACTGAATTACATTTTGGTGTGTTCTGTTTATAATAGATAAATAGAATTTTTAGAAACCAAGCTTAAATTTAATATGTATAGTTAATTTATTGTAAAAATATTAACAAATTTACATTTTATGTATCTATATAATTCACAATATTATATTGCATACATATATAAAATTTGCGTTTACCTACGAGGCCGGCCAGTCGCGGCGCAGGGGCAATATTCAATATTTTTTCCCTCGGTCTGGTAACGAAGCAAAGCTCTGTGTTGAGTTACTCAACACGCAACGCCTTCGGAATTTGGCGGAAACTGAGCTTCGGAAGTGTCATAATGGGAACGGAGTGTCTTAACTAGAACTGATTTGGCAGACTATCGAATATTCGGTTACGAATTTCACCGAAGTTCGCTTCACTTCAATAGGAAGAAAAGCTTAATAGTTTTCTATCAATAAATGTTGAAATTTATCATAAATTAAATATTTGCATTAACTGAATTAAATAATAATAAAATTAATTAAATATTTTCTATATAAAATTCGTCGCGAAATTTACAAAGTGTTTCCCACTGACCTATTATGTGTTATAAATTCGGCACAAAGTGAAAATTTACGATTAAAAGTAAGGATAAAAATGTGAAAAGTAAAATTTCATTAATTTTAATTTCTTTTTATATAAAATTAGTGAAAATGCCTGTAAACTTAATACTATCAACTATTATCAGTTGTACTTCCCGTTGATCGACATCCCTGAAATTGGAAAATACCGAACCCTCGGTGGGCAAGGACCGACTGACCGGTGTTTTCTTATAATTTTGGTGATGGGTATTTTTATTGGTATTATTCGGTATCGACCGAACACTGCATGCTATCCCTAATATCGATTTTTGTAGAGTAAGCAGAGAGAACTTAGTGAATAATCACTGCATTCTTACATTTACTCATTTATAAATTTTATAAATACTACTGCTTCTACTGGCGATTTGCAATACTTCAATCTATAGTTAATTGTATTTTTGTAAATAACATTATATTATAAGCGTCATATTTACAACTACTACAACAATGTCCAATGAAGTTATTATAATTTTAAATAACAAACTTTACAGAGCAAAATAGGGAATCATACAAAGTAAAAGCACTCTACATTTTTACACAGGATACATTTTGCAGAGCATCTATTTGATTAAAGTTTTATAAAATTTCGACTTAACAACTATCAGTAGTCTGTCATGGGTGATGGGATTAATATCTGTGTTGATCATACAAATATTTGATTTTCGGTATAGTATCGAATCATCCTGCATCAGCCATATTGCAATATCAAGATTGGATCCAAAAACAGTAAACAAATGTAGAGAGCGAGACATTTTTAAATTCCTTTTTTTATAGCTTCACGTTTGTCCCGGATATAGTAGAATAGGTTCTACATACGGGAACCTCGTGTTGCAACACTTCGTTTCCATTAAGACACTTCTGTTCTCCATTTTCCTCCGAACTATGCATTATATATTGAGTTGCGGAAGGCGACAAAATTGCCAGAGCAAGGAAATGAAAACATTAAATAATTTGATATCCACAAATGGAATTTCAACCCTTCACCTGTCACGTTTACAGTCCTATGCCTGTGCCCCTCGACTGTGACATTAATTAATATTATTTATGTTAGAAAACTGTAGCAGTTACCTACATCTCAAATGCACAATACAGAATTAGGCAGCATCGAGAGCGTAATCTAGGTAAGCACCAAGCGTTAACGCGAAGGCGAACTGTGCGGTGACTATTGCCAATTAGAGCTTGTTAAACGTAATTTGTACTGTGGCGTCTTTGTGTGATGTTGAAACTTTGCTAATGATCGTCATTTGTGTTAACTAGGCTCATGATGGAGCGTACCTACGTACGTACATATGGAGTAGGTACGCTCCGTACGACGCAGTGGTTTCTGTGTGTAAAACGACTACGATTGAGTGGAAAAGTGTCCTAGTTGATTTTATAATTTAATTATATTATAATGATACTTATTTTAAAAATTTGTCATTATATACATACATATATATATATATGTATATAAAAAAATGCCTTTTTATATAATGTATAATATAGCAAATGAACAGGAAGTTTGTTTTAATAGAAAGTTAAAATTGGAGTGGTTGTTTCCATGAGCCCAACAATTTAAGGGCGTATTACGCGAGTACCCGAGATGAAGCCAATTATAAAAAGATTTTGATTTTTTTTGTTATCTAAGCAATAATAACCTTAATAAAGATCTATACATGAAATCAATCTGAATTTTGTTTTTAGAATTTTATAATTTCTTGATTATACTGATATTTTTACCGAACGATGTGAAAAAATATTTTAAAAGCTAAAAGATTTGCAATACATTGGATATTAGTTCAGTTGTCAATCATTTATTAGATTACACTACTAGCATTATTATAATGCCGATGCACTTTAAAATAAACGTAACATATTTATGAAGGTGTCTTTTTGTTTTTACTCATAAATATAAAAAATATAAAGATTTATAAGATTATGATTAAAAACATCGCGGCACCAGTTTGTTTATACAAATCATAGAAATGTAAATATTATAAATGATATTTTTATTTTTGACAATTGGACCCAGAACCTTAGTTCATATATGAACATCGGACAAGCACTTTTTTTACTGTTCCATAAATATGATATTCAATAGTACCTACTTACATGTAAAGAAAGTTACTTGAAGCTAAACTTAAGTTTCATATGATTTTTTTGTCATATTTATTTCAGCTTCACGCTATATCCCGCACACAGCAGGGTAGGCAGAGGGAACCTAGTGTTAAGACACTCCGTTCCCCACTTTCTCCCGAATTCTGGAAGCATTGCGTGTTGAGTGGCAGAACGCCGCGCTTATCATCGACACCAGAGCGAAGAAAATGGAAATATAAATTTAAGTAAATATTTTATCTCCTCAAGTGGGATCAAATCCACAACCAGTCGGTTTTACAGTCACACATCGTGCCGCTGCGCCACGACTGGCCTCAAATATTTTTTTTTATTTCAGTTTAAATGTAGCACGCATCTTGAATTCTCAAGTGATTACAAAAAGTTCTAAGAACCCTACCTAATTTCAATTTACATTAGTGCTACAAACTCTGAGTGAATGGAAAAAGTAAACAGGAAATCCGCACGAAGTCAGTGCTTTCGAGTACATGTTATATTTATTTAGTATTTCCTGGGAAAACGTTACTTAACTTGCTGGGTTGTCTTACTGTTCAAGTTGGACTCTTTCACGATAAATTTTATCAAAACGTCTCATAGTACTAAATAGTATTTTAATTTATATTTTATTATATTTTTTTCAACCTTATCCCTTAAAGAAAACATACACTAGGTAGTGTCTCCGATAGTTTAAACAAAATCGATTTCGTGGCTCCTCCTTCTTTTTAAAGTTGAAGTTATCCAGTCCATCCAAGCTAAATCCATAGTTCTATTTTAGTTTTTAATGTTTCCTATGTATCTGGGCCATTCATTACCTCTAGTTGATGCACCTCATGCTCCACCTCCACCTGGATCTGTGCAACGCAAGCCTTCCGAGGAGCCGAGATCTTTCAAACCCAAAAATTCTTAAATATAAAATAATAATTATTAGTGATTTATAAACTTTGGGCTTACAGCTTAATATCTAATATTTTCATTGTTCTACCAAAATTAGTTACACAGTGTACCTACTGAATGTTAAAAACTAGACTCGCCCACCTAGGGTTCCGAACACAAATTGGAGGTCTCGAGCTTTTTTCTGAAGTTCAGGCTTAACTAGGTTAGCCAGAAGTACCCTACTCATTTTAATTGCCTTTATAGTATCAAAGTACTTAATTGAGTTTCATGCGATATAAGCGGTCATATGTCTCTTCTCTCTTCTCTCATCTATTTCTTAAGTAAATATTGAAATTAGTATTTTTATCTGAGTATATGGTTTGAATTTCAACTGGTCGTGACAGACGGACGGACAACAAAGTATTCTTAGAGTTCCTTTTTTCCTTCAAAAAGGTACCAAACTCTAATTAACTTAATAGGTAAATACCAGTTGAGTTTACGGTGACACTTTGTGCCCCTGCGCCACGACTGGCTTATAACCTATAACTACATAATCGTGACTTAATGAAACCTCATACCATCCATACAGATCATATTTATTTAACAACCGCTCACTTCAATAATGGATAAATTTCACATAAATTTATGTTAATAAATATTCATTTCGGATAATATATCTACCATTGCTTTGAAATTGCAAACTATTAAAGCAATGTAACGGTTGAACTAATTGATACGTTTCACGAAATGTTCGCTCAACGTGGATACATACAGGGCAGTGTGGTACTATTTACCTTCAATTACCGACTGAGGTTCACTTGGGTTACAATTTTCATTTCATCTTCTTCAGTACATATTACATTATAGTTAATATTCCAGCGTGAGCTCTTGCTACGGTCACGTTCATATATTAAATTATACAAGTAATACTATCAAATTATGTTTAAGATTCAATTTTATATAATATGTTTTGGTATATACATCCATAACTGAATGCTCCATTCAGTTATGGATGGGTATGGTTTTAATTTTTGATTCGAATCCACACCCTTTCGTGTGTGTTTTATTTATGTATTACTAAATATTGTCAGAGACGTTAACATTGAATATTTCTTGTAATCATTTATTAACTTACATATGAAAAGAAAGTAAATGAATGTCTTAGACAAATGTGGGACACTCAACGCCACCTGGATGGACACGCAACGTATTAATATTTTGCAAAGTGTAGAATAGGAAGTGAGGAATAGGCAAAGACCTAGTGTCGACCTGACTCTTAACAACTAAAAATAGAATAATATAAGCAAACTATAGTCTGTCTTTCTAGTAGAATAAATAATATCCCCACAGAAAGTGCCAAAAAATGATGAAGTTTAAAAATCTGTATTAGTAACATACCACCTTTGTATATTGTACATACGGTACACAATAGATAGGTACAGTAAGCCGTTCGTCAGAATGGTATATCGTAGCTAGCACACGATGGGTTAGTTCATGTCTTTGTATAATTTAGGAATCTGAGAACACTATCAGGCACCAGTTGGCGAGTGAACGTAATCTACGTAAACATTAGGCTTCGACAGAAACGTACCAGCATGTATGTAAGTATGTCTGTATATACCTACTAACTGTTACGTTTTACAATTACGTTGCGATTACACATGATTAGATTATGGGATGTTTTAATTAATCACTTCTTGTTGAGAAATTGTATATTCGCTTTATATTTTGAGTACCTACCCTAAATATTTGTCATATATATTTTTTTTATTACGTTTCCAGATTTTTTTATTATCTATTAAATTAAAATAATAACGATCTTAAATAATTTATAAATATATATTCTCATCTAGGTATTTTTTTAGACTAATCACATATATACATATATAACTTAACTGTACATCTATATAATATATTTATAATATATTTTTACTAGGCCAATTTAAATATAACAAACTTTAGTGGTATAAAATAAATTGTTTTTCGATTCGATTTTACAACTGCAATACCTCGGATACTAAAAATACATGTATATAACATATTAGATTTTATAGTACAACGTAGGTAAAGTAAAAATTTTGCTTTGACTTTTATATTTCTATTCACAAAATTTTTTAGAACGGAATGCAAAACTTCAAACGAGTGAAAACAACAGCGTGTAGTAATGGCTGAGTGCATCGATTTAGTGCGTTCCAGTCTTTTGCCTTTGTTGGTCGTTTTACTTTATAGATGACATAAAACATTCCGTTGCATTAGATGGAGGTGTACTTTGAATTATTACAGCCATTTTCATTAAAGCTTGCGTAAAATTAAATGGGATTAAGTTTCATAAATAAATAATTAATTCATTATTTTCTCTCTCGCTTGCAGGAAGTTACATAGTACCGCGTCGTTGGCTTTATTTTACTCTTTCGATAGATATTTATTTATGACTAGCGGCTCCCTCGCGGCCTCTCCCTCTTGAACTATAGGAATATATTTATATGATATTATTATTAATAAATATATAATAAGATAAAATTTAGGGAACTAAATACTAAATGTATTTAGTTCCCTAAATTTTTGAAATTTCCTAAATTGATTAATTATTTTGTTATGTTTATCAATCTATACATTTATAAAGATTTAATTTAAACTTTTTGATATTTTATTTCTGTTTGCTTGCAAAAATTGTCGTATTATAAAATGGTTTAGTGAATTCATGTTTATATATTTTGTCCGGATCAATTGCGATTTCGCGAGAATCCGTTCTACAACCCTTTTTATCGACTATCGACTATTTTATATTAATTTCTGCTCGATACCTCCACTCTATCTCGAGAGAAATCGTCTTGACAGAGGGACAGCAGCATTTTTTTGCCTTTTCAGGTAAAGAAAAGGAAAAATATTTCAGAGTTTTCTAAATATACAAAAGTAAAGTTAATATCAAAAATATACGTTTTGGAAGCGGGACTCGACGCGTTCTTAACGGCATACGTTCTTAATAAGCGTCATTACAGTTCAAATTCCTCGAAGTTTGTTGCAACTGATTTTTGTTGTTGACATTTTCTTTTGGGAGGGAGGTTTTAAGATTTCTTAAAAATATGATGCAATGTTTTTTGTCAAAATAAGAAATGTTTTTACTGAAAATGTATGGACATTCTGTGTAGTATAAAATTTCTATATAAATTAGATTCATTTACACCAGCCATCCAACCGTCACTAGCGTCTTGTACTAATTATATATAGAGGCCGATGCGGGATTTTTGGTTGTTTCCTACGACACAATAATTAACTTGTCAAAGTGACGCTTTCTTTCAAAAGTGTATGCCTTTTATTACTTCGATCTAGACTCTAAAGAAAATTCAATTTAGGTTTTAAAATAAGTTGGGCTTGGTTTGTATATTAAGAAAATGGTGGTACAAATGATAACAACATGTTATATATAGGATATTGAGGCCAGTCGTGGCCCAGCGGCGCGAAGTCTGACTGTAAAATCGACTGGTTGTGGGTTCGATCCCCACTCGAAGAAATGAAATATTTACTTAAATTTATATTTCTATTTTTTTACTCTGGTGTCGAGGCTAAGCGCGGCGTTGAGATCTGCCACTCAAAACGCAATGCCTCCAGAACTCGGCAAAAAGTGGGGAATGGAGTGTCTTAACACGAGGTATCCTTTGCCTACACTGCTGTGTGCGGGATAAAGCTGATTTATTTATTTTATTTTTATGTCATATATAACCTATAGAGTATAAGATACGACACAATGGTATATGAATAGTCATACAATGTCGATTTTTAGTATATTTATATAATAAATAGTCAAATTTTATTAATTTTTTTAGTTCGTAAACTAATGTCGAAACAATATTACCCAACGAATAAGTTTTTACAGATACCTAAATATACTACTCTACGATCTGAACTTGGAAGCAAGCAAACATGTAATTGATATTTCAATCAGTTTACCAGCGATCCAGTGTTCGAATAGTATTATCATTTAAAAGAGAATGTCTATACACACATATACAGACAAACATATAGATAAAATATTTAATCACTATTGTGGATTCTATTGTACTTAATAGTTTTACTTATATCCTTTTTTTTTAGCTTCACGCTATATCCCGCACACAGCAGGGTAGGCAGAGGGAACCTAGTGTTAAGACACTCCGTTCCCCACTTTCTGCCGAATTTTGGAGGCATTGCGTGTTGAGTGGCAGAATTCAACGCCGCGCTTAACCTCGACACCAGAGCGAAGAAATGGAAATATAAATTTAAGTAAATATTTCATCTCCTCGAGTGGGGATCGAACCCTCAACCAGTCGGTTTTACAGCCACACTTCGTGCCGCTGCGCCACGACTGGCCTCAAGAAAATTGGATTTAAGTTTTAAAATAAGTCAGTTTTACTTATATCCTATTTTACCCAATATTTAATAGTTCTTCCATCCTCTACAAATATAGAAATAAAATGAAACTAAATAGTGTTATATTTACACTATTTACCAATACCTGACAATAATTGAATTTTTATTTTAACATTATGTAAAAGGACTCCAGAGAAGTATCAATTACTGATCATTTGTATGAATATAATTATTTTCGTATATTACGAGTATATATATCAATTGCTAAATGTAGTGAAATATGAAAGCATTTAAATAATAATTTGGAGCATTTGTAATTTAATGCTGTTTGTTACTGATATTCACTGTTCAATATGATTTTAATTAAATACTATATACAGTAAGTACTAGAGGTATAAATTTATATATTTTATTATATATACTTTTATTAGTATAAATTATTTTGTTTAACTACAATTATATAAAATAATAGGGAACAGTCGTGGCGCAGGAACTATATATCTTTTTCATTTTCCTTGCTCTGGTAACCAAGCAAAGTGCGGGGTTACGATCCGCTATTCAACACGCTATGCCTCGAGAATTTGGCGAAGTGGGAACGGAAGTAACTTAGTGGGAACGGAGTTTCTTAATACTAGAATGGCAGGTTCCTTCTGCCTATCCTGCTATGTTACACCGTGTTTCCGGTTACACCGTGGAGCTAAGAAACATATACAGAGTGTAACTCAATCGACGGATCGACGGATTGAAAAATTGAAAATTTCAATACTCATCCTTTTCCAAAAGGTAATAAGGAATTTGCGGGATTTTTTTTTATTATATGAATAAAAACTATTTTTCTTCAAGAATCAGGTTGAAAATCGCTGAACATACACAGGAGTGAATGAAATATATACGTGATATAGACATAGACTGCCGTTGATCCATCGATCGAGTTACACCCTGTATATAAAGTAATAGTAATAATGAAATGGACCAATGACCCAAGACCATAGCGTTTAAGTCAGGCGCAGTCACACTCCGCCTCGAAGCCCTCAAAGTTTTAAGAGTTTTACATATAAATGTATGTATTTTGTATAAAAGCGGATATATGTTTGCCACACGTAAGCTTCTGTGGCTCCGCCGCACTGTTAGTAACTTAAATGCATTTCCCTAGGTGTTAATACTCTGTTCTAAATTCTAATCTACCGCGAAATTCTGTGCAGAGGTACGTACGTACATTGTGCATTTACGAGCATATTTAAAAGTTAAATTATAAATAAATTTAATGCGTAATATACCTTATGCTTAATATTTTATGAATAAAGTTTATTTATGTGTGGTGTTCATAAATGTTCAACCAGAAAATTTATTTCTAGTTCATTTATGATCATTATGAAAATTTGAGAACAGATTATTTTTGTACAGAAAAACAAATTTTCAGATCCTTTTGATTTTTATTCTTGACTGAGATTTATATCTTTAAATAAATGCATGTATATGCGTACATTTAGTATGTATATTTATATTTGTCTTTCCAATATTTTTTTAAGATTCTTCCATTTTCTTTTTAATTTTATGAATATTCGAATATTAATTATAGTGCCAATTTTCTATTTATTTACGCCGACTAAGTAATTCGTGAGAGCATAAGTACTTACATAAACCTCGACTGTCGTCCGCAGTCAGACATACTCATCGTAACCGCCACGACGGCGGTTTTATGGATGCGTATAGGTAAAAATATTAAATATTTGTACTGAAAAACTCAGTAAGTTCTCATTTCGTCCGAATTTCATAGCTGTGATACGGGAAGTACTCTATAGGTTTTGATAACGCAGCGAATACGTAGTAAATACAGCAAAAACTATACAGAAATATTCATATCTTTTGATTGTATTAACTTTGAAGCATGATTTTTCTGTGCTCTAGACTGAAAATATGATCATGAGATAAAAGGTCTCGACGGTTAGACAGACGACGAACAAACTGATCCTATAAGGTTTTTTTTTTGCCCAATATTTCAGTAAGATCAACAGTCGGTCTTCAACCAAATAAATCTTTTTTTTTAAACATTTTTTAAAGTGTTATTCCACACTTAGGAACACTCCACACTTTTTCTAAATAAGTACAAATAAATCTTTACAATGGGCCCTGTAATATTAGAATTGGAATGCCTTGTAAAATTTTAAAATATATAATGTCTTTATAATAATATTTTTAATTATATAATTAATTATTTCTCCTATATTATGTCTAAACACAAAAAAATAAATGTAAAGGTTTTATGTTTCCCTCATGACGAAAAATATTCATGTGTTGTTTATTGTGAATGTTTTTGTAATATACTATTGGAGAAGCAATTTTCCTTACACGGACACTTACATTATTGCACCTTATATTTTAGTGGTCTGCGGAAAACTAGCTCCCGACAATTTTATTGCTTCCACAAACTAAAGGAATATAGGTAGTTTGTTCTAAATTATACTCCATGTTTAGATTTTTACTATAACAGCTTTACGCTTTTTTCGCATAGCGGGGTACGCAGAGGGTTTTCGAGACATTTTGTGATGAGTGGCGAAACTTAACGCTGCGCTTCATCTTAGCTTAGCTAGCTGGTAAACAAAAATAACAATCTCTCTTCTCCCGAGTAGGACCCTAAAACCGCGTTACAGTCAGACGCTGTCCCGCTGTGCTGCGAATGATTCAATTATTATCATGTTAATTTATTTTTTACATTAACACTACACCATTATGTATACACAAGTTCTTACATAATTACATTTTATACTAGAATGTCGAAAACTGAGATTTCTTTCCTTTCTAACCGATTAAATTTATTCTTTAAACAATATGTAACTCTCTTCATTTAGCACAAAATCAATATAAGAACATCATCAAGGATTTGTGCTCTTAGAAAGCTTATGTCGCATAAGAAACCTTTTTTCAACCCGATATGCCCGGGATTTTCGAACATTTTAAGCGGTACTCTTTTGTCAAAAGCGGGACAAGTAAATTTATATAATTTTAGATTTACTATATGTAAGGTAATTAAGCCTTCAAAATAATTATATGTTACCTACAAATCTTAAAATAATAAAAAAGAGATCTCACAGTACGTGGAATTTTCCATTAAAAGCGGGACATTAAATTTTCGTGCTAAAAATCGGGACTCTCCGCCAATATCGGTACGCATGGCATCGCAGCCATAGATGTACATAAATGTTATATATAATTAAATGACTTTTATATATTATTAAATTCGATAATTCAGAAGAGAGTAATATGCGGTATAATAAAATGTTAAATTGCCTCATTACGCATTCAAAATAGTTCGTTACGAATAGACAATATTTAAAGTCACAACAACGGCACAATTTATAACTCGGTATATTGCGAGAGTCACTGCGCATCAATTAACTTAATTGTGGACCATCAATTAGATCGTATGTGCATATTGAAAAACCGGCGGTGAAAAGTGTTTATTGATTTTTTATTATTTCATATTGGTATTGGTACTTAGTATGAGAGGTCAGTCGTGGCGCAGAGGCACAAATGTGTGACTGTAAATGCGACACGCGGTTGTCGATTCGATTTACTCGCTCTGGTGTCGAAGTAGAGCGCGGCTTTGAGCTCCGCCACACAAGACACGATACCTCTAGATTTTAGCGGATGGAGTGGGGAGCGGTGTGTCTTAATAGTAGGTTGTCTATCTTGTCGCATCTTTATTTATTAGATATTTATATTATTTAATTTTCGTTAGAATGCAAAAAAAAAAATATATTGACTCTATTTTTAAATGCTATCAATCAATACAATATCAATCATCACAATTTCGATGACATTCGACAGCTCAAAATATATTTTGATTTCCAACTCGCAAATAGGGCAACTGCAAGCGATCGTTTATTTACATGTACGAGTATATTTCTGCTATCAAACAAGATCCGTGTCAGTAAAGTCACTCGCTATAAAGTTTTAACTTTTTTAGATAAAAAGAGTATCTAACTGAATGTGAAAATACGAGGAGAAAATTAAAAAAAATATGTATGTAAAGAAATAAGTTACATTCTTCAAAATGAATGCTATTTCAAATATAAAGAATAGCTCTAACAAATATGGCTGGCTCTAACTATAAGGTCATGTTTGAACGTGATTTTTTTTATTTTCTATACAGTAAATTGTACCGATTGATAGATTCCTACCTTATTATATAAGTGATTAGAGGTACTAATTACAACTTATTAAAAATGTAAAAACGATTTTTCTAGAATAATTAAACAGCAGATCGATAGACGCTTCCGGCAGTTCGTGATGCCAGTTCTCCGTTAGTAGCCTTAGGGTAGTACAGCATAATGGATCCATAATAGAAGAGTGCTGTTACGTTTTTATAATTATTTACTTTGCGTGATATACCTATATGTGAATATGCGAATAAGTTGAAAGAAAATTTGTGTATTTTCAAGATTTTATAAATTCTGTTATTAACTTGGTAATTTTTGTTTAAACAACAAAAATAAATCTTTCCTTTCGTTATGCGCTTAAGGTCTCTATCATATATAAGGTCTCTATCATATATGACATGTGCCCCTATCCTATTACTATACTCTGTATTCAAATAAAAATACAGAGTAGTTATTGCCGTGGCCTTTTAACACATCAATATAATTCTTGTCAAAGAATAAACAATATGTTCTTGGTAAATATTTTAGGCGTCCTTGAAATGGCTAAAAGTGGAGGGTACATGCAACCATCGATGACCAATTTCCAAAGTTTCTTCTCCATGAGTAAAAAATATTATTGTGAAGCCGAAGAGGGTTATTAGTAGAAACAAAAGTGATATAAATTTATAAGAGCATTAGATAGAGAGACCGTTCTCGAATTTTCGTTTGAGTTACAAAAGTTAGGAAGTTGTAATTTGGTGGCGGTACGGCGCGGCGAGGCACTAAACCACCGTATTTTCATCTCGGCGTAAGTTCGCCTCCATCCTGAGAATGAGGAAATTCTATTTATTAGACATGTTAGTGCCAAACATGTTTTATATTGTCGAGTTCCTTGAACTAGTTCTATTTATTTAGTTTGTTAAATTAACGAACCGAAATATATACACACGGCTTCTTACCTTTAATATCACCTTTAACCAAAATGAAAGAGCATTTAATTTTAACATAAAATAAATATTTGTCTTGAAATACTCCAGCCCACAACAAGTTTGTACCTAAAGCCAGAAATGTCTCCACTGTCTTATATTAGCGAACAATAATATTGTGGCAATAATTCTTGGAATAAAATGTGGCAAAATCTGTGAGCCTCTAACGAACTACCCATCTTTGTTATATTTAATATAAACAATGTTTTGTATAACTCTTGTTACTCGTAGTTGGATATTCATTTTCCACGTCTTTGAAGTTTCCTCGGACCCAGAGCTACTCAAAACTCCCTTCCCAGTTTCCTTTAAATATCAAACTCATGGCCCCAGGGCTATGTAAGCTTTGGGCTTCTATTATATTTTAAGTAAAGTATAACAAATATCATTATAAAATCATTTGATATACCCCTTATAAAATTAATGATTATTTCACCAAGAATTATAAAAAGACTTATTAAACACAACATGGCTCAAATTGATCAGAAATCAAAATGACAATAGCAAAATCATTCACAAATTGCAAAATTTAACTGATAAAATATTGCATCGGATATCGCTCACCAATTAAATTAATCGACGATCATCAATTACTTCCCATATATGTATGTGAGTTGGAACCAACTGCGGCCCGCTATTGATGTGCGATTTCTATTCATCATTATTACTAATATGCTGATGTCAGACGGTTTAAGGGACCTCTGTAGCTACAAATGTAATGTGTAATAAATTTTATAACTAACTAGCGATCCACTCGCGGCTTCGCCCGCTGTATTATATTGTATTGTATTATATTTATTTATTTTCTCTTCTAAAGTCTTTGATCCAATAACATTATCATTTTAAAGATAATTTTCATACAATTGATAGGTAAAGTTTCAAACAATTCCATAAAACACTTATTTTGTACTAATATTGTCGCATACAATTATTTACGCATATATTCTTTATATTACCAATATTTTGATTGCAATATTTTTGTATTTTATTTCTTGTATATTACAAGAAAATATCACATTACAAGTTTCTAATTTCTTTCAAATTTAAAATCTTTTAAAGTTTGTTTTCAATTGTATTAAATAAAAATTATTATTGTTATTATTATTTCGTCCCGTATACTAAAATAAATTTCCCATTTCATGCTGAAAACAAAAACAGAAAATAAAAACAGCACCAATAATAAATATAGTCAAAGCCAGCTTTAGTGGCATATATGTACATATAAGTCGATATCTTAATCCCGCAGTTTCCTTAATAGGCGTCATTTCAAATGTGGTTTAATCAATGTAGATTGCTTCTGGCTTCTTAGTTTGTGTTTGAGTTTAATACGTTTGGATGAAATATAAGAAAATAATTAAATTTTACGAAATAAAAATTATATTTTTCCTTTGAAGCAGAACAGTCAAGAGTAGTGGTTCCTCACTGATGGCTTGTCAGAGTAGATATGTAATGAAACGTATAGTGGACAGTAATACTATAAATATATACATATGTTTATAATTTTTTAAATAAAATATTCATATATAAATATAAATTTCAACTTGTTTAAGATTTCTTTTTTTATAAAAACTAGAAGCTTCTATGCGAATTGAAATAAAACGTGATCTTAAAAGGACTTCTTGTTCCGACGAGACTAGGCGAGGGCGTCATGAATTAGATCTAGCAACGACTCGATCTAATTTAAATGAAAATGAAGAAGCTATTTACTATTGTACGACACGTTGTCGGAGCAATGCAATAGACATTATACTTAGCATACAATGTATTACACAAATTGGTTTTTAGGGTTCCGATATAAAAACTTTGTCTCGAGATCGAGTAGAGTTATCAACGTGAAGTAAATATCAAATATTCAGGTCTTTAGTCCTTTGGGGCACAGAAAAAAAATTAAGCTTCTAAGTTTGTCAATTTTTCATAAGGTGTAGGTACTTCCCGTTGATCGACAAACCTGAAATTGGAACGGAACCCCCTATGTTCGACCTTCGGTTTTTAGATCTAACCTTCAAAGAAAAAAACAGAACCCTTATGGGTTTACTTCGTTGTCCGTCTGTCCGTCTGTCCATTTATCTCGAGGTCGTGTTAATGTATCAAACTGAAAATATTAAGATTACGATCTCTTGTAGCATCGAAATAAAATAAGCTCCGACGATAACGCAATCAAAATATTATATTTATGCATAATTTTGGTTGCATTTTGTATATAATCAATCCATCGTGTTATAAAAACCTATATGGTACTTGCCGTGGACCTACAGTTATGGAATTAGGCATAAAGTGAGAACTTTCAATACCAATAAAGGAAAAAATCTGCAAATTGAATCTTTAGAGGTATTTCATAGAACAAAACATTACAAACTTATATTTGAAGTTCATTTCATACGAAATTAATGCATATACCTGCAAACTTACGTTTATTTTTTTTAAGTATACCCCTTGAACAGCAATCCTGAAATCGTTACGGAGCTTCTGGTTATTGATTCAATGTTCATTCACATTTTGATATAGACGCTACCCCGGTCTAGTGGGACAGTGCGTGTCAGATTATCTGGTACTGACACATTATTAAAGATGTCTATACGCTATTTTTACATTGGTTATAAGCAAATTTAATGGTAAAATAAATATTTTCACAATATAACAAGTCTCTATCCATTTTAAAGTCTTAAAAGCATTATTAATTTAGTATGAAAAGATTTCAAAAATAGCATATTCCAAAATACCTCTGTGCAAAATACGGATATGTATGGAATATTAACATGTTTACATTGTGTTTAACACCGGTTGTTTTTATTGTTATTTATCATAACAATTAAAAATGTGCCATAGAAGAAGTGACAAAAAAATATATATTCAGTAGCATTAACCATTAAAAATTAGAATCTGTATCATTTAAGCAATGTAGAGTGATGGTGAAGTCTTGTAATGATAGTTTATAAATTTAATTTAGAATGTTCGTCCGGCCGTTTCAATCAAAAATCACTAGGGATGTATGTTATATAATTATCGATCTAGTTGATTAAATTGTTGATTGATACATTTAAAAACAAAGCAAAGTGCTTTGTTAACACAATTATTTTTACTGTCATGTTTTATAGACAGACTTACGAGGGCAGTAACGTTACATCCGAGACGTGCTGTTATTGAGTAACAGCACACAGAAATGTAATGCAGGTGATGCAGTACTCATAGCATCTGAAAGAAGTGAGTGAAAGAGTGTGAAAATAATGGTTTAAGCCTAAATGTGAATAAGTCTAATGTTCTGATATTTGAAAAAAAAAAGGAAGAATGGAATACTTACTATCTACCTTCGTAAGATATTAGAAAAAGTGAATGAAGAGGTATACTTGAGAAATAAGATCAGTACACGTGGAAGATACGAGATAATGGAAGAAAGAGATACACAGAATGGCAGGTACTAGCGAGCATGTCACGGTGAGAATTAAGAAAAACGTGCTTAGCTGGGCATGTCGAAAGGATGAGTGGCAAAAGAATGGCATAAGCAGTTAAGAAATAATGGCAGGTAGGGAGAGACCTCGGTTGATATTCCAAAACACAATATCAAAGATAATGATAGGATAATGGAGTAGGGTCACGTAAAATAAAGGCAGTAAGTTTGCAAAACGTATTTAACCAAAGCTGTGACTTGCCACGGATTGGCACTTCAAGGTACTAGGATCGTCGGAAGAGAAGTAAAGTTATTTTTAGACAGTAATGTTAAATGAGAAAAAGAGGTTCATTGTTTTTTTTAAGTTTTATTCATGTCCCGCATATATTCAGTAGAGCAGGCAGAGAAAGTTTAGTGTCGAGTCACTCCGTACACCACTATTATCGTTTATATGTACATATATTATTAAAAATCATTGCTTAATACTTTGCTCAAGATAGCATAACCCAACGCTACGTACGTACGTAACTTTAAATTACCGGACAAGTAAATGAAGATATTGAAATATAATTCCTAATTAGGAATCTTACCCATAGCGTCATATCACATTCTCAATTACACATTGTTGTGGCAAGATGGCTTCGCTGATACAGATAATGGTAAATTTTAGACCATATTTTATTATTTCGATTGATATGGTTGGCTAAAATTTGTGTAAATGTAAATCTACTACAAAACTTACCCTTAACCACATACTGTCAGTACTATGTTGGAAATAATTTTATTGTTGGTTACTGAATAAAACACGAGTATAAGTACGCAAGTAGCTACGCTGAGAAGAGTTGCGCAATATATATATAATTTATTGTACTAGTAAGCATATAAATTTATTGATTAGATAATCTACATTATAATATAGATAACAACTGAATATTTGTTTATCGTGTAATTTACATGCCCAAACATTTTTTTTTAATATATCAAAATTTGATCTCTGTTATTGTTTGAATGATGTGTTCTCTCTCTCTCTGTAATTAGTTATATTTGGAGATCCATATAAATAAATAAAAATATAAAATATACGCGATTAATCCGGTTAAAATAGTTTCATTTAAAGTGTGAAATAATCGTGAAAATCAAAGAACTTATTAAATAAATGTACTTATTTGTTTTTTTTTTTTGGGTGCAGCCAACATACGATTTTTACGGGAGTGATGATTGCTTATTACAAATAAATAGTTCTTCGTATATAATTAGAAATGTCATATCTCTATAACTATAAATAACTATGAATTTTGGTGATGATTTCTAGAATAGGAATTTGCTACCTGAATGGAAATGTAATATTAAGCATATCTTTCAATCAGTTTACAAAAAAATAATTGTTCACGACTGTAAATCTTCTGAAAATGATAAAATTTAATTTTAAGTTAAACAAGCAAGATGATACAAATCTGCTAATTGCTCCGAATGCTGGAAGAATATTGTTGGACTTGCGTTTTGAAATTACAAAGTTTTCCAAGTTTGTATTGCGGATTGCGCGGCGCTTTACCGCAGCAAATTTTAATTTAATACTCGATTGTTATTGAACTTTATTATCGTATATATACATACAACTGTTTTTTTTTACTTTACTAGTAGGTTAGATTCATAATTTCACCTACTAGTGAAGTTACAAACTTAAAACATTTGTCTGCCGATAAACTTTCTAACGATCTTCCAGGGCACTAAATAAGACATAAATCATACATATAAAACGGAAATTAATTTAACAATAATTTAAGATAGTTCGGTAGTAGAGCGAAAAAAAAAACAGTAAAGTTGTATCTTCTAAATTCGCATACACTTACAAATAAAATAGGATTTATATATTTAGACTTCTGTGGCCTCGAATATCGTTAGAAAGTTCTCCGGCAAACGAGTGCTATTTAAGTTTGTAACTTTACTAGTAGGTAAAATTTTACAAATTGAAATCGGTTTTTACCCAAAAAAATATATCTGGTGCAACAACGACGTCTTTACAAAGATTTGACTTTTACTTTAAATTGCGGGAGACGCAATTAAAATTTGTATTTAATTCTACTTATAGACAGACTTATTGACACTGTTTTTAATGTAATGATGCGATTGTTGTACATAATAAATGTGCGATATTTAAATACCGTTCATAATTTAAAGTAAATATTGTATTTATAACAAAATAATCCGTCCCTGTTATTGATCTAGCCACCAGTGTGTCACTACTGTATACAAATATGTTAAGATTTATTTATTTTATTATAAACTAATGTCTTACTAATAATACCGAGGCCGCCACACGGCTCAGTGGGACAGCGTCTGTCTGTAAGGAAATGATTAGATTTAAATTATTACTATCGATATATTGAAAGAGATTTTGTCAATACTTATGTCACACATAAGCAAAATAATACTAAGCACAGCTTTAAGCTCCACACGTTTTATTGACAATTGGGCGGAAATCATGAATACATTGATAAATAGATCAATTTGAGGTTTGTAGAATAAATAAAATGTTACAGTCATTTTAACACGCAATGCTTCCAGAACTCTTCGGAAAATGGGGAACGGAGTGTCTTAACACTAAATTCCTTCTGCCTACCCTGTTGTGTGCGGTATACAGCGTGGAGCTGATTTACTTTAGTTTTTTACTACGCTGAAGTACTACTTTCTTAGTATTTCGAGCTTAATTCGAATTGTAAAAGTAATTCTTAATTTCAAATCGCCTTTATAATACGATGCAAATTTTAAATGGGAGTGGTTACACGTAAACAAGTTACGTCTTTACCTAAATTGCTTGACTTAATGTCTATGGAATTTGGCAAGCGCAGCATGTGTTAAGGAGGGCGTAGCGTATTTTACCCACTTACAAATCTTTAAAGCTTTCAAAGTTTCAGTGTGAAAATATAATGTTAGGATATATTTAAATTTATAATTATAATATGAGGCCAGTTGTGGCGCATGGGCACAAATATGTGTATGTGACTGTAAACGCGATTGGTTGTAGGTTCAATCCCCACGCGATTAAAATCAAATATTTATTTTAATTTACATGTTCATTTCTTCGCTGTGGTGTCGAGGCAAAGCGCGGCTTTGAGTTCCGCCACTCAACAAAGTGGAGAAAGGAGTGTTTTAACGCCATGTTCCCTTTGTGTTTTGTGTGTTTTTTACTGTTTTGTACTTATGTTCATATGATATGCTTTGAAAAATTATATGAATCGAATCTCACAATGTAATTAACAGTATTATAATTTTATGGCTTATTTTAATATACAATTTAATAGCATTATTCATTATTGAGTTAACACATACGATAATTTTACGGGTTGATTTTAAGCTCCTTTTCCTCGTATCATATTTTTCTTATAAATATTATATATTTCAGTTTCCATAAGTTCTTAATAAAATTATTATGGAATTATCGTTATGGAAGAGATTTTTTATAATGTTTTTATTTATACAACTTTACTCTTTTGTAATTTTATACATATTTTTAGTTCATTTTATTTGAACTTATTTGAGGTAATAAAATAAGATTTTATATTCTATAAACATATAGTAGAATATATACAACAATTATATACTGGTAGGTAGTGGCCATGTATAGGTATGTAATAAAACCTGTAGTAGCTCAATATATAAATCGAACCCGCTGCGCGTAAATAATTTCTATTAATGCTACATTGAGCATAGCGGTCGGAGTCGTAAGTTTCTTTTTATATGTATTCATTTTTATGTTATCATATTTAAATATTAATTAATACTACGTTATGTAGGTCATTTTTTATTTATATTGAAAAATGTATTTAAGTTATTCTTATATGTGATAAAAGTAGTATTAAACGATTGTTTTTTTTTAAATATAAAACACAATACGTTAATAATTTTAAAGTAGGCTTTCAAATTAGACAACTATGATATTTAACCTTAGAGTGCTTCAAACAACCTTAAACAACAAACACGCATACGTTTTATTGTTGGTAACTTCAAATTAATCGAGTCAAAATCCTTTAACCAATTACGCTGTGTTTCTTTTAAATGGACTGAATAGTTTTTACAAGTCACGACTGCAAGCGCGACAGGTTGTGGATTCGCTTTCGACTCGAGTAACTTAAATATTAATATTTTTATTTCTTCCCTCTGGCCTCTGGTCCAGAAAAAAAAACTGTGGCGTTAAGTTCCGCCCCTCAACACGTAATGCCCCCGAAAAGTGGTGAGGTGAGTGCCTTAACAGTAGGCTAGGTTTACTTTTACAATAAATAAAAATATTTCTCTTGGTAAGTTTCGTACTGTAATTAATGATTGATTAGTGAACATATCCGAATTCAATTACCATAACGTAAATACAATAAAATATTTATTTGAGGCAGCAACGATTATAGTTAACAAGTAGTAAATATATAAGATGTAACAATAGTTATTACTAACCCATTATCATGTAAATACTGTAAATATTGATTTTTATTTTATAAGTAAAGGCAAGAAATTTCAACTAGAACTCTTTGTGACATGCATTCTCCTATTGTGTATTATCTCTTTTTTACCGTACAATCTCTTTCATGTACTTTCCATACATCCATACGTGACATCTGCGAAGTGATTAGTGCCCAATTGGCAAGCTCGGCACGCCATAGACAAACAACTGAACTGAACAAGTAGAGATAAAAACATTTACATATTCAGCTTATTTGAATGCAATTTATTTTTGCAACTCATAAAATATATATATACCTAGTTTTAAATTTCACAGTTATTAAATTGAATGCAATATTCCAGTAGAAGTAATATTTTTTCACTTATAATTTACCCCACTGTTAGCGCACTGGTTTAGTGTCTACAAAGCAGAATAGATGGTTTTAAAACAAGGGTAAATAAAATTGTATGAAAACTACGTACATACATTGTTCGCACTTTTAAAATATTGCATGCTATTCGAGAATTATGTGTACAAGTTCACGTAAATTGCTACATAAAACATATTAAAAAAGTGCTTTTTCAAGAGATATAAAATATTTTTTTTTAGAAAACGTATCAAAATTAGTACGTGTGAAGTGGAATTTCAATACGCTCCTCTCAAAAACCTTACAATACAACGCTCTGACCATATTATTGTAGGAGTATTTTTCTTTTCTAAGTATAGAATGTAGCTATAAAGTAAATAAACACTTTGGCGTCGTCGTCACTCACTCGAGTCTTCGCGTTAAAATCAAGACCGAAACAAATATTCATTTGTAATACAAATATTTTGAACCAAGACGCCGCGCTATATATAAAGTCCCTTAAGTTATACTTGGCATAATAGAATTTTTATATTTTATTAAATCGCTAATATTTTAGCTAAATAGTATTGTTATTAATATACAGTATTTTTGTCTTCACCACTTTAAATGAAACCACAGTTTTATCAAGTCTGTAAACCTAACGCAATTAAAACAAAAGAGTTTTTTCCAAAAATGATAAATATTTTTTCAATTAAAATATTTCATGAAATTGTCGTTATAAAATAAAACACCATTTGTGAAGAATGACGCACACAGATACAAACCAATTGGCGGCGATATTGAATTGCGTAAAAGGGAAAGGGATATATATTCCTTTCTTGTTTGAGTGTGTTTTTTGAGAAGGAGAAGCGGCAGAGAAAGAAGATCGTTTAGTAGTAGGTGATTACGTTATTGCTGCAGATGAATGTGGACTCCCGCGGCCCCGCGCTCACGTGCGAGGAGACACCGGGGTGGTTTTAGCCGGTAGGAGTCCGGCACGCCCCTCCGTCTTTCCCCAGGCGGAGGCAGTCCATGAGGATTTTCCCCACTTAAAAAAAGGTGTTTACGTTATTGGTAACTGCGTCACATAAACAACAGTATATATGAATGAATAAATATCATGAAATAAAACAAGAAACTTACGTCAAAAGTGTTGAGTTATCTTGATTATACGTATGGATTTGAAATATTTTACCCTATACGCTGCTTCCGTAAAAGGGACGCAAAAGCGTCCGCCCTGATGAATACACCTAATAACAGTTATAGTTTTCATATAGTTTTGAGCCTAAGATTAGACTAGGCTGCTATGGCGCAAGGGCATAAGAGAGCAACGCGACGGTTGTGGAATCGATTCCCACTTGGGGGAATGAAAATATTTCATAATTTTTATTTTCTTTCTCTGTTAAAAGGCAAAGCACGGCTTTGAGTTGCGTCACTCAAAAAGCCTCAAAAAGCCAAAACACCGCCCATTTGGCGGAACGTGGGCAACGGAAGTGTTTTAATGGGGACGCAATACCTAAATACTAGGTTCCTAAGTTATCTTCGCTTACTCTGCTATATGCGGGATACAGAGTGAGCCTAAAAAAAATAAAAAATATATTATTAGTTATCATTACACTTATTACATGTTTTACTAATGAATATTGTAGGTTATACATTAAGCGTGGCTGGCATTTGTAGACTTACTAACATCAGCTCACACTGTATCCTGCACACAGCAGAGTAGGACGAGGGAACCTAGTGTTAAGACACTACACTTTCCACCAAATTCTCATAGCATGCGTGTTGAGTGGTTTAAATCCGAGCCGCGCATTATCTCGACACCAGAGTGTAAAAACGAAAATATACATTTTAATAAATATTTTATTTCTTCAAGTGGAGATCGAACCCATAACCAGTCAC
The DNA here is from genome assembly GCA_030704555.1 of Heliconius charithonia. Lineage (NCBI taxonomy): Eukaryota > Metazoa > Arthropoda > Insecta > Lepidoptera > Nymphalidae > Heliconius > Heliconius charithonia. The sequence goes on along the minus strand of CM060809.1, from coordinate 7,561,778 downwards.
ACACCACAACTGGCTTCACTAACATTAGTAAATAAATATTTTTTTACGTCGTGTTGTTCACACACGGCAATATTTGTCCACCTTATGTATATTTTACACGTAAATCTACAGCTGCAGGGGACTGTAAAAAACATAACGCCTATTATTACTTTGTTTTTGTCCAGGGGTTAATAATGAGTATTATTTTTAGGCTCACTAAATATTAAAAGCATCTTTGTAAACGCGACAGGTTGTGGGTTCGGTTCTCATTCGAGCAAATGAATATTTAATATTTTTATTTCTTTGGTGCTGAGGCAAAACGCGACGTTATTGTTCTCTCCAGAATTTGGCGGAAAATAGGGAACATAGTGTCATGTCACTAGGTTTCCTCTGCCTACCCTGGTGTGTGTGAATACAGGATGACGCTAAAAAAAGTATTGTGAAAATACATAGTATAGATATGTATTTTCACAATATTTTCTATTTATATATAGTGTAGTATGAACTTTGATTTGATTTAAACTTGAGTAGAAGCCGTTGCTAATTATAAAACCATTGCACGAACAAAGCATCTGAAATTGGAGTTCTAATTTCAAGTAAAGACTTGAGATATATATCATCGGCGTCTGTTAGTTGTAATTGGGAACGCCTTCGACAATTTGACGTTTATCTAATTATATTATTGCTTCGTAGCATATTCCAGATCAGTATTATATTGACATAATTCATGTTCTGCCACTCAACACGCAATGCCTCCGAAATTCGGCAGAAAGTGGGGAACGGAGTGTCTTAACACTAGGTTCCCTCTGCCTACCCTGCTGTGTGCGTGATACAGTGTAAAGCTTATTTAATTATTTCTTTTAATTTTCTCGCTATTTCTAATTATTTTTTGAATAACAAATTTTCTGATTTTTTTATTCAGTCACAAAAATATAAAATTTAATTATAGCTATTGTTCTATAGACTTCATCGTTTACTGCTAACTAAGCATACGTGAGGTCGACATGAAACTTTTAAAGAGAATAAGTAACACTTGACACCTGTTTCATCAAATGGAGATATTAAATGAGCTTCCATTAATATGTGTGAGCTCGAGAGTTGCGGCGGCTACAAACTCAATTAAAATGTAGTAGTTTAACGTAGATTATATGTAGATTTTTCTATTAATATATTTTATGTTCGCGGCGCGGGTTCGAGTCCCGTTACGTTAAATCTTTTATACGTTTTTTAAATAAGTAAGTTGTATTATATTTAGTTATAACTTTCTATTCACCATATTGAAAAATTGTGCTTTATTGTTTGTAAAATCTATGATTTAAATATTACCTACGTGTTAAATTATTATTATAGTGCCTACAGTCACAATCCAATAATTGCAGTTTCACGCTGTACCCTCACACAGCAGAGTAGGCAGAGGGAACCTAGTGATAAGTCACTGCGTTCCCCACTTTCTGCCAGATTGTGGAGGCATTGCGTGTTGAGAGGCAGAACTCAATGCCGCGTTTTGCGTCGACACCAGAGCGAAGAAATGGATACATAAATATAATTAAATATTTCATCTCATCGAGTGGGTCCCACAACCAGTCGGTTTTACAGTCACACTTTGTGCTCCCGCGCCACGACTGGCCTCTATACATCCTCCAATAATTGCAAATAACTAAATAATTACTATTAAACGAAGCACACGTGCAAAAATAAATAACTTTTGTATATATTCCAAAACTCGTTGGATTTCTAAAAAGGAACAAGAACAGCTGAAGTAGGATTTATTTATAGTTTTCCATTTTGGTCAATACTATGTTGAAAATTTAAATCTACCATATGGTATATAATAATGATTTTGTGAACAGTGCTATCGCATCGTATATAAAAACAAAAGTTTGAACAGCTTATTATATTAATTTATATGTTCTTATAAAATATTGGACACACTCAATCATTATATTTTCTGCGACTGTGCCACGTGTATATTTTAAATGGAAAATGTTATTCTCCTGAGATCGTAATGGCTCGTTAATAATGCTATCAGGTGAACGTTTCAGTTACATTGTTATTATATTTGCTTTCGTTTTCTCAATGCACTATTTTTATTTCCATGCATTTTGTACTGTTATATCGCTGTTTGTTACATCACAGGATTTAAAACGTTAAGATCGTTTTATTGTTTATTTGTTTTACAATTACAAATATAAAGAATATACTAGAAATAATTATAAATAAATTTAGATACTTTACCAAATTTTTCATATGTAGTTAACTCACAGCTTTTCACACTGTATCCTATATTATAGGGTCGGAATGATCCCAGAGTTAATACACTCCGTTCCCCATTTTACGCTTGATTTTTGAGTCGTCGTCGTCGTTGGTCGTTGCCGGTTTTTAAAAAAAAAACCGGCACGACCAGTAAAACACCAACAATAAAGAGAACCCCCGATTAGAATTAGAATTCTATACCATTGCGTACAATCAGAAATAGTGGGGTTGATTACATTAAAAATATAGTATTTAATAGAACATACTTAGAAATACAAATTACTTAGCAACTATAGTACTTATGAATACAGCGTCGTTTTATGGATATGGTGCTTCAGTTGCTGCCGTATTCAATGCATTTTATCAAAGGTAAGCTCGTGACACACCTGAATAGTTTTCAGAGAAATCACGATCCACACTCATTTCTGTATACACATGTGTGTATTTGTGACATAGATTGTGTTTCTGTGAAAATCATATTAATTTAATTGTTTTTATAGTTCTCTAGTATTACTTTAATGTTTTTTTTTATATTATGTAAATTTAATCTTATATCAATTTTAATGCTAAAAGGTTAAAAATCAAATGTTATAGATCCCATACTATTTGAAACAGAGAAAATCTTTAGAAAAATCTACTCAGAATATTTCTGATCGCTTAATACTTGTAAGAACATTTCTATATTTGCATAGTGAGTTCTGAAACTTTTGAAAACTAAAAATTTGCGGATAAACTAACCGCAACTATTTTCATCTCTATATAAATTTTGCTGAATTCAGTGAACTGAGGCCTCGTTGTTAGAGGTTACTTTTAATTTCTATTTCTATATCAGCTTATCCTACTTAGGATAAGCATAACAATATTTTTTGATAAATATTACTTAATATTTACCAAAAAATATTTAAAATAGTATAATTACTATCATTATTATATGTACGACGTCTAATACAACCACAAGTAGTGTCTTAAAATATGGGTTTGAAAAGCTTATTTTTATTGATAAATGTGTTGTGCTTGTAAAGTAGATATATAAGAAAAAAATGTAAGAATGAAAGCTTTAAATAGTCATTTTGTTTAGTCGGTTATCTGAGTACAAATAAAAAATATTGTATAGACAATTATTCACAGATGTCAGAAATTCTAAATGTAGATAGATGGCTAGTGGCGGTAGTGGAAAGCTAAAAAAAAAATAGGTCATTTGTGGAAAGGTTATTGTTTCATAAACATGATTTTTTGAAATGTTAGAAACAATGTGGCAAAAATGAAACATCAGCTCGTATAAATAGCTATTTAATTGTGAGGTGTACTAACAAGCTGAAAAAAATTAAAATTTACAAAAGCCGGCTTACAATCTTGATAAAGCTTCTCAGTAGTGTAAATAAAAACGTAAATAAAACAATAAATCAAATTGATTGTCTGTATCAACCAGTTATAAATAATAGTTATAAACTATAATAAAATAACATAACTGGTATTTATATGTATCATAAGAAAGATTTTTATATGGAAAAAGACAAGGCAAACAAGCCCACGAGTTACCTGATGACAAGTGATCTACAGGTGCGTTGCCGGTACTTAAATTATACAGATTAATTACAAGTTACAATTAATGGATATATGTAACACACCGAGCGCTTAGGCTGAGCTTGCCTCATTGTCGCTTGTACCGCGCTCTCGCCCTCACTCAGGTGGAACGTGACAATGAGTCACGTCACTTTATCGTGCGAGCACCTATAGTCATATATATAATAAAATAATAAATATTGTTCTTCTAATTATATATAAATATTATATTTAAGATAAATTACGACTGACCTTAAATATAATAAACGCTTTGTGCCCCTGAGTTCTGGTTGTGGATTCGATCCCCACTCGACGAAATGAAATATTTATTTACATTTATATTTCCATTTCTTCGTTCTAGTGTCGAGGCAAAGCAAGGCGTTAAGTTTCGCCACTCAAAAGGCAATGCCTCCAGATCTCTTCGGAAAATGGGAAAGGAGTGTCTTAACACAAGGTTCTCTCTGCATACTCAGCTGTGTGTGGGATACAGCGTGGGGCTGTTTTTAATTTAAGATACGAGAAGATCGCTTCCCGGCGTCGATATAGTTATTTACATGATAGCAAAACACAATTACATAAATTTTATTATTTTTGTCAACAACAAGATTCAAAATATTTTTAGGTAAACATATTTAACATACAAACACATGTCATTTACATTTACGACTTAGTGTTTCTACATACATTAAGAGAATAAATGTTTGTATTTATTTTACAAATAACTGGGTAGGATTAGCAACATATTACTACTGGGTTGATTTAACAACAATCTGACTTAACGGCTGTTAAGCCTGTTAAGGGCGTTAAGTGTAGATAATAGATTAACTTAATAGAACATATGTTAAACAATAAATACATAATAATAAATTAATTGAAACCCGGAATACATAGCTCGAGTATATAAATAAACAATATAATTATATTGATTAATACATTTTCTTCTTAATTTTTTTTTGTTTTTACTTTGTTTACAAAGTTTTTCTAAGAAACATTATTATACGAGGCAGAGTTCTATTAGTAAGAGGTTTTATAATATTTTGAAGTTTTATTTGTAAAGCAAGATTTAACCCAGCGACGTTAGTAATTTCATATGGGATATTGTTACGAATATAAGGACCCCTTAAATTTAATTATATTTTGTTCTCAAGTTCCAAGCGCTATTCTGAGCTCGCGCAAGAGAAGAGGTTTTTACTCAAAATTTTTTACTCCTAATTTAATTAAAAATATCAATACATTCTTATACAATCAGTACAAGAGGTAAAAGACATAAAAATGATATCTTAAATTACAAGTACACTTCAGATACAATATTTTAATATTTAAAAAATGGATATCATTCATTGTTCAAAAAGACTTCAAAATGAATTTTCGCTTACTTCAATGTGTTTAAACAAAGGCAGATGGAAAATTTAATGGGTTTCAAGCAAAGAGGGAAAAGTTTGACTAAAGTTAGCGCTCTGTATAGTGCTCTCTAAAATCTAAATTCATCGTATCTGAATGTAAAAATTAGTATAAGTTAACGAATTAAATATATCGTGTACGTGTACAAAAGATATGTAAGCATTATGACAGTTATTAAAAATACGTAGAGATGAACAAAGGATAAGAAAATTGCTTAGATAGCGGCAAGAAGATGTTACCTTGTAAATATTTGCAGTATATACATTACTAGCGCAGCGTAAACTTGCAATTTATGTACGGATTTTAAATAAATCTGTACATAAATTGTAAATATAAAAAACCTATATATAAATGTTGGCTTACATTTTATTCTGATATATACATAAATTACATAACTGCAAAGTTTCATCTAAATCCGTACAGTAGCTTTTGCTTGTAAGTGTAACAAACATACATCCACACAACTTTACAAATTCATAATTTATATATTATATTCAAAACTTATATTATATGTATAAGTAAATTCAATATGAAAATTTCACACAAATAGCTTTCGCTCGTTTCGTATAATAATAAAAAGCTCTGACCCCATTAAGAGATATTAAAAGGAAATGGTAAGACATTTTAACTGTAAAATGTGTGCATTTGACGATTACCTAGTTATTGCTTGAAGACGTTAATATGAACATCACGTTTTATATCATTCCTAGAGTGGTTCTAAAACATTATACAGATATTATATACGTAGATTGTAATTATAATGAATTTCCTAATAAGCTTGACCTACTTGAAGTTCTTAAAAATAATGTTATTTTGTTATATTAGTTCAGTCTAATTGAATTTATACAAAATAGAGGCCGTCGTGGCGGATCACAAGGGTCTGACTATAACGCGGCGATGTATGATGATAAATAAAAAATATATATAAATAAAATAATTTATTTTTAAAATAGTTCTCAATTCAGCGTCTGCACCTGGCAAAATCTTCGCGACGCGACGCAGCACGTGATATTTACGTCGAATACATCTTTGTCTAATATAAGGTTCAGCATTATACATTTCTAGAAAAAAATATATATTTGTAATGTATAACTATTTTGTGAAATTGACAGATTTTACACTCATTTGTATCGTAGTGAGTATTAAAGAAATTTTCTACAATACATAAATGGGGTTACGATTTTTTCTATAATTAATATTATTATTACAGAGGCCAGTCGTGGCGCACGGGCACAAGCGTAAGCGCGACAGATTTTGAATTCGATTTACTACTAGGGGAAATATTTATAGATAATTTTCATTTCTCGCTATGGTGTCGAGGCAAAAGTAAAGGCATTGTGTTCCCTCATTCAATAAACTATACCTCCAGAATTACGTGGAAAATAGTGAGCGGAGTGTCTAGGCACTAACACTAGGCTCTCACTCTCCCGTGCAGCGTGAAGCTGAAAAATAACATTGAAAGCATACGGTGCTAATTAAATAGAGTGAGTTACTAAATAGTAACATCTATATTTATCACGACCTAGATATACAATATCCATTGCATACTACAAAAATATGCAATCTGCGTAGATCGAAACTCTCACTTTTTTTTGTAGATTTTTGTGCAGTTGCTACCGTTTATCACGTAGGGTTGCCAATTGTGGAGAGAAAACATTTTGTTCGATATTTATTTGTACATTCGTAACATCACAGGCAATACGTACGCCGGCGAAATATTGTGTTAGTGAGCCGCGGTACTCCATCTCACGTTCTGGCTGTTGTGCTAGTTTCCATTCTGTTTAGACACAAAAATCAATAGTACTTCACACGAAGCTGCAGCATATTTTAGCCTTTCTACAACTTTCCAAGATTTGTTTTGTTGAGTCAGGCAATAAAGTAAATAGCGCGCAGGAACTTGAATGTGTGCTATTAATATAGTTCAGCTTATTATTAAAGTTTAGTAAAAACATATTCTTTCTACGGGAATTTTTGGAACTAGTTTTTGGAAAAATAACAAAATTGAGCCAGCTTCAGCATAGCATTTGTAAATAAGCACCATAATTTAATGCTACTTTAAGTAACTTACAAATGAGACCTACATTGTATAGTTGTGATTCGTACTAGAGGAAGCCAACGGTTGACAGTTCCAGTTTCACTTAGTATACTTTCATTTAAAATATGTCTAATTAGGTAAAATCTTGTGACTAACAATGAGGCCATCCTGGCGCAGAGGCAGAAGCGTGTAAGCGTGACGGGTTTAAGTTCGATTCCCGATCAGGGAAATTAATTTACATTTCCTCGCTCTGGTAAAAAGTTAAGTTCCGCCTCTCAACACACCTCGAGATTTTGGTGGAAAGTGGTAAACGTTTTTAACACAAGGTTCCTTTTGCCTACAATGTGAACTTTGCTATATGCGGGATACAGCATCAAATTGAAAAAGGAAAAAAAGGCGAAATATGTCGTTAGGTTTTTCGAAAAATTTAAGAATTATATGATTTTCTCATGGATTAAATTGTAAAAAATGGACCAAATTAAATGGGACCACGGGAAGCTCTAGCTTTCTAATAAAAAAAGGATCAACAAAATCATTTTATCCCAAAGGTAACTAATAAATGAGGTAACAAACATAAAAAAATTGTCGAACTGATACCCCCTTTTATAGAAGTAAGTTAAAAATGAATGAATATCCATAAGTAATGTTTATTTTTTATGCTTACTAAATCACATCTACAATAAAAGTGGATTAGTGCTAAATTAGAAAAAACAGTTTAGGGTAAGTATAAACAGATTTTTATCCAATTCAATTATATGTTGTCTCTATTGAAATTTAATAATTCAAAAACAAAGTTTAGCGGCAAAAATGCAAAGATTCTAAATAAATTAAATTAGCTTCTCGCTATATCCCGCACACAGTAGGGTAGGCAGAGGGAACCTAGTGTTAAGACACTTCGTTCCCCACTTTCTGCCCAATTTTAGAGGCATTACGTGTTGAGTGGCAGAACTCAACGCCGCGCTTTGCCTCGACACCAGAGCGAAGAAATGAAAATATAAATTTAAGTAAATATTTACCCCCTCCTCGCGTGGGGATCGAACTCACAACCGGTCGGTTTTACAGTCACACTTTGTACCACTGCGCCACGACTGGCCTCAAAAGATTCTAAATTGTTATATTATCTCGTGTAAATTAACAAGATAAGATTTATTTTTATTTAAAGGCCCATATTAAAAAGTCCACTGCTGCTTTTACATTAAAACGTTGCATCGTCAAACTCAGCCACAATTTTGGAGAAAACTCATTAAACATTTCTACAAAAGAATAGATACGTATGCAGCAAAGCTGAGGATGTTGTTCGCCCGACACAATGTCTTCATTTTATTATGTGTTGGTAATATGAAAAGTTGCAAGCCTTAATCAGTTATAACAAAGTATAACTTATTAAAAAATGATTTCTTTTGAGAAAACCTTAAAAAGATATAGATAAATATTATTGAAATATAGTTTATTAAAAATTTTCGATAATGGAATTTGTTTAATATGTAAAACATGTTTATATAGAAAAATATGCGTTCTTATTTATACTATCTAAATATTTATGTTCAATTTCGAATGATCATAAAATATTCTGAACTGAGTTAACACAGTGAGTTCAAATATATATTAGGAAATGTTGAGGCATGAAATCTATACTACATTAGGTTGAACGCACGTAAATACAACGTGTTTGTATTGTTTAAAGCAATTTTGGTACAGCAATAATATATATATTAGTTACAGTTGTGTACGGCTTAATTCTAAACGACCTACGACAGGTGACGATATTGGTAGCACGGACTATAGAAACAAAACTGAATAAAATGTCACATTAAATAACGTATTAATAACGTTGAGGCCAGTCGTGGCGCAGCGGCACAAGGTGTGACTGTAAACCGACTGGTTGTGGGTTCGATCCCCACTCGAGGAGATGAAATATTTACTTAAATTTATATTTCCATTTCTTCGCTCTGGTGTCAAGGCTAAGCACGGCGTTAAGTTCTGCCACTCAACACGCAATGCCTTCAGAATTCGGCAGAAAGTGGGGAACGGAGTGTCTAAAAAAAAAAAAACACTAGATTCCCTCTGCCTACCCTGCTGTGTGCGGGATACAGCGTGAAGCTGATTTATTTATTTATTTATTATTAAATAACGTATGTTGTAAAAACTTACAGAAAAAGGCACAAAAAATTTAAAGTAACCAATCCCAGCATATTTTAATTGCGTTGAGACGGTATCGTTAAACTGTTAGATGTTATGATAGTATTTATTACTTTCCATTTTCCATTCTATTTGCATAGAAGATTAAAAATAATATTATTTTTTACATTTTTAATTAACTAGTTAATTCAATACAATTTATCTGAAAAATTTATAAATATTTATCTATCTTATTATATACTTATCTAGTTGTAAATAATTACAAAGAACTGTGGAATAACTTTGGCTATAATTTTTCCTTTTTGATAAAAAAAAGAAAACTTATGGCCGAACGCTCTACTTTGGCTGAAATATAGAGCAACGTTAACACCAGAACCACATCGATATTTTAAACTTATTTCCAAAATAAGATAATTTTGAAAATATGTTTAAAATATCGATTATCGATATCCTTTTCCTATAATAGTTAGTTACTTTTTAGTTCAAATATTTCACTAATAGTGGGCGCACGCAGCTTCATCCGCTTATTCACACCCACACATAAGGGGTGAATTCTAAAAAAACCACGAAACACGTGTTCAGTAAAATATTTTTAACAGTCTGAATTTAATTTTTTATAAAAATCGATGCCGAGTTAAAAAATCCATACAAACTTTCCACCCCTTCCTTTAGGGTTAAAATTTTTCAAAATCACTTTTTAGTGGATATCCAGATTATAAAAATAAATATCTGTCCAAATTTCACGTTTCTCTACGCTCATCGGTTACGGCTGTGCGTGCGTCTTACCTCAGTCAGTCAGTACATGTCCTTTTATATGTATAGAATAGATTATTTCTTAGAGTGTTCATATAAGAATAGTTGCGAACAGGTGATGAATTCTACAATATGTAGAATTTAATGTCGTGTCTCCCACAATAAGTAACGTATACGTATATGGGTAACTTACTTTTGGCAATTACATATATTCCGTATCAGGTTTTTTCCTTACAAATAATTTATTAAAATTATATATAAAAATCTATAAATATTATTAAAAATGAGTAGATATATCATTTCTCCATATTTATATTTTCGCACATTTCTTCGTCCGTTCTCCCTCATATTGCCGGGCAATTCGATTATTATTCTGTAATGGCCGAAAGAAGATTACGTCCATCATCGTTTCACAGGATATGTTGAAGCATATACATAAAACACGAAAATATTATCTTATTATTTATTTAATGAATTTGAAAGCTAAGAGTTTTATGCTATAAGAATAAGAGAAGTTTTATTATTTTGTTTCGTAAATATTAGGTACATATACATATATGTATATGTACATTAACATTTGAGACCGTCGTGACGTTCAATTCCCACTCGAGGGAATGAATTATTATTTCTTAATATTTTCATTTTTTCGTTCTGGCACCAATGCATGTCTCGGAAAATTTGGCAGAAAGTGGGGAACAGAGTATCTTAACACTAGGTTTCCTCTGGCAACCATGCAGTGCGCGGGATACAGCGTGAAACTGATAAAAAATATATATTAGGGGAAGGTTGCGATCGATCAACCTACGCTTTTTTTGGATTGGAGTATTTCAAAAAAATTAAGCACGTTAGAATATTTTGACTGTACAGATTTTGAGCCCCGCGAATGATTCTCAAATCTGAATATCGGATATGTTTTTAAGTACGGTGGACAATATAAACATCTTTGTAAATATTGTAATATATTTGTTTACTCAATGTTAAAAAAAATATTCTTAATATATACTTATTTTGCATTTTAGTATGTTGTTAAAAATTTTAACATATTTAGTTACATAATAAAAAAAAATATTTTTAGTTGATCATCTGGTTCTTATCATTTGCCTGTCATAAAAAATGTAGTAGTAGAGTAGACTGGTCTAATGAAAGAAACTGTTATTACACTGACTTAATAACAACCAGAAAGCAAAAAAAAGTTATGTATATTATAGATAAAACTGAAAAATGGCTGCGCCAGAATCCTGGTCGAGTTGTAACAACATTCCAAGTGTCTATGCTTTTCGGGAAATTTATGCTATTCACGATGCATCTGTGGGTACTGCCGCAGATGGCACTTCAAAACGGGTATCTACACGTTAAACAAAGACGTGACACTGACTATGAAGCAAGTGATAAAGAATCAAATGAAAATATTGAACCTCAGCTTAAAACTTCTTTTCTTTATCTCAAGTAATATTATGTTAAGAATTATAATAGTATTATAAGATTACTAAATAATATTAAAATTTTGTTAAAAAGTAATGATACGTAAAAAATAATAAATCACTTATTACTTTTTACGTAGTAATTGAAGTTACTTCCATGAATAAAAAGTTGATTAAAATTTTATGTATTAATTAGGTTTCCATGATTGTACCCATAGTATAAACGTTTCTCAGTCCATTGGTAGCAATGGGTAGCATTGGAATGGTCCATTCGAGCAACTGTAGTCAGAAAAAGGCAACGGATCTCAAAATAGATTATCACTATATTGCCAAAACTGCTCATCTTTATATTGAAATAAATAAAGTATCGTATCTATATTAAGAAACGATTAAAAATATATCAAACAAACACAATAAATCAAACTTTCTCTGACATCTCAAAGTTATGTTGTCCAATTATATCTTCTCCTATTATGAATTTATCTTTTTTAAGCATGTAGCACACAATGAGCGTTTAATTGAGGTTGCGTCATTACGATAATATTTATTTTCCAGGTTCAATATGTTTGTTCTCCGTATTGCCGTTATTTTTACTTTATTATTTTCCAGCTTGCGCCAAACTTCAATTATTAAAGGAAAAATTCCTGTATAGGTATGATTGTTTACCGTCAATATTAAAAGCAAAATTTAAAGCTAAACCATAAAATTAGGCCAGTCATGCCGTAAGGGGCTCGTGTGACTGCTAACACGACAGGTTGTGGGTTCGGTCGCCACTCGAGGAAATGAAATATTTAATATTTTCATGTGTCCGGCACGATGTGGAGGAAAAACTCGGCGCTGAGTTCCACCATTCAAGACCTGTCCAGAATTCAGCAGAAAGACTTTCTGCTGCAGCAGAGTGTCTTAACACTATGACTTTTCTGCCTATCATGCTACATGCGGGTTTTTATCCAGCTTCACGGTGTAAAAAACATCAAAAAAATAGCATTTAAAAACGTCTAAAAAACATAAAACTTCCATTTACCACTTAGATAGTATACTTGCAAAACGTTGAAAAAAGCAATGTTCCTTTCATCCACTTAGAAGTGGACTTTAGAGAAATACTTTCTTAGCTTAAGAGATTCAGTGCCGGACTATGAGTTAGCCGGTGACCCGAATATTAATTTCATTAAAAAGTAGCTATAACTCGTGACTGTGGCTGTGTTATACTTATTATTTAGTAAAAATAGTCTCATTAAATAAAAAAAAACACTCCATTTTTCAAAATTTCACCAAAATTTCATACAGATCTACAAATATTTCGTTTAGTTATTTGTGTTCAAAAGAGTATTGATTAAAATTTATCACTCATTTTAGTTATAACTGTAAATTGAACAAATAGTAAAGTTACTGAGAAAGTAACTTTACTATTTTTTTAACTTCACGCTGTATCCCGCGCACAGCCGAGTAAGCACAGGGGTACCTAGTCCTAAGACACTCCGTTCCCCTTAAAACACTAGTCCCCCACTGTGGGGAACTTTAGTCCCTATTTGTTAAAATGTGATGGTTTTAAGTTCACCTGCGACTTAAATTATTGTTACAATAAATAATATTAATAATTTAAAGCATTAAAACTAAAACAAAATTGAAACTCATGTTCGAAGTTTTAGTAATATTACAAACAACGTCTACTACGTAAATACGTAATAGCTCCCAACGCTTCAATGAACATTTTGAAAATGGTTCGTTAGCAGTACATTGTTTATGTGAAAGTGATGTAGCACGAGTATTTTCTTTACGTTTCATGAGTTCAACATTTTTATGTAATATTGTGTTTAATATTTATTTACGTTATATGTATGTAATGTTAACTATTTTTTTCTTTTTTTGCTTCACGCTGCACTCCGTACATAGCAGTGTAGGCAGAATAAACTCGGGAACCTAGTACTAAGTGACTCCGTCTTCTTCTATTAAGCCACTTTCGTTCCCCACTTTCAGAGCCAGAAAATTAAAATATACAATATTTCATTTTCTCGAGTGGAAATCTGACTCACCAGAACCTGTAATGTTTAAAGTAGCACGCTTGTGCTACTAAATTATTTCTGCTTGTCCAATTAAACGTGAGACATAATATCCTGCTAATCTCACTAATATTAAAAAGGCGAGGCCAGTAGTGGCGCAGAGGCACAGTGTGACTGTAAAACCGACTTGTTGTGGGTCGATCCCCACTCGAGGAGATGTAATATTTATTTAAATTTATATTACCATTTCTTCGCACGGCGTTGAGTTCTTGCAGTGTCCAGAATTCGGCAAAAAGTGGGGAAAAGAGTGTCTTTATACTAGGTTCCCTGTGCCTATCTTGCTGTGAGCGGGATATAGCGTGATTTTTTTTATTAAAAACGTAAAAGTTTGTGAGGTTAGTTTCACTTTCACGCAAAAACGACTAAATGGATTTAGATTAAACTTTATAGTAATAAAGCTATATATCAGAATAAAAACAAAGGCTACAATTTATGCAAATATTTTATATAATTTGTACTACTTTAGTTACACAATAACATACATTCGGTCACATTAATGAACTGTAATGAGAATAATTCCCACACAAGCGATGTTAAGCAGAAATCAATAATAGGTCAATATCTTCGTGCTGAATCGCTTTTGTCCAACTTTAAACATAATTCTTTACAAATTTGCTTTAATTTTCCCGTCCGTTGTTCCAATTACTTATATGAATATATGAAATACTTGTTTGTTCAATATTATATTTACTATAAAAAAGTGTATTCTTGGAACATATTTACTTTTTAATTAAATTGTAAACATAGGATAAAGGGATAAATAAAATGAAACATGTATTTTTTTTCATATTTTATTCGTTCTTTTATGTAATCGTCAGAGTTGTACAACTAAATAATCACAGTAGAAACAAAACATAACTATGTCGGTATTATAGTTAACGTCTAAAATAAAATGCCGTGCACCGGCGTCGGGCGCGGGGCGAGTCCGCACCTTGTAATTTGTACTGGGATTCTGTGCTCTGCTGTCTTAATTAAGTGTACAGGTTTAAGAAAAGTCATCAAAGTATAGTGCAAGTAGCGTGTTACAATCCCTGAGACGGGTTAAGCGTGAATCATTTTTTACAATTAGTCAATAGCGATTTTTTATATGTTTTTCAGGACTTGTATTAAAACTCCATATTTGACAATAGACTTTTCAATCAAACCTAAATGCGAAAGATGGCTTTTCTTATATAAAACTTGAAAAGGACCAATATTATTCGGGAACACACGGCACACAAAAATGTAAAGTTAAGTCTTTGGTAGATATATAAGTTACAATGTCTAATCTAAAGTACACGATATCAGACAACGCAGAGCTTCACAAAAGAACGTAGCTAGTCTGTTAATTTAAATGCACAATTCTGTCGCAAGGGGAAGAAGTATTATTTGATAATAAAACATTCAAAAAAACTAAATACAAAAAGACTCAAATATAAAAAACGGACCGAAACTCTCCACATTGTAATTCGTCTATATTTTATTTGAATAATTATTGGCAGTGTAATGATATTATAAAACAATAATAAAACCTAGATACATACATAGATGTCGATCTCGGACAGCTATTAAACTCCTACTTACACGATTAGTAATTAACGAGAATTGCTTTATTATTGAGACTTGAGTAGTTTCGAGTGCAAACTAGAGGTGTTCTTATAGTAGATATTCAATGTCTATATAATATAATTAAACAACCGAATCTACAAAATCTTAGGCTCCGAACGCATAATAAAATCAGTCATTTTAACACAATACAATATATTCTAAAATGTACATCGATCCTATTTCGACGTCGAAGTGAGACAGTTTCATAACCTGTAATTTAATTAATTATTTTTACTATAAATTCTTATAAATTAGATTTAAATTAGTGACTTCCAACGGTCGCAATAACTATCTCACGTCAAAATCGATGGAATAATTCTAGCACAACACTCTTAGTAAGTTATTGATATTTTCCTAGGTGCGACTAAATTTATATTTAAATATATCGAATAAATAAAGTGCAAACACGTATCTCTACGGTCGTTAGCTAGTCCTTGGCACTTTCACGCTCGCTCCTCTCTCGCCTCTCTCGCCTCTCTCGCCTCTCACACGCTCATAGATTAGCTACAATATCGAGTAGACCGCAGACTTACACATATTCTAGTTTACGTCTAACGCTACATGGAGGAGAGGAACACCAGTTACTGTACACTTCGCTTACGATGAAATTTCGAGTAGAATGTAAATCGTTTTATATTTAACTAAGATAAATGGGGTACTTCGTTAATTATCGTATGTACATACATCCCCGTGAATATTTTTCATATAGAATGAGCTACTCGACGTCCAAAGGGACGTTCGATACTATAATTAATATAAAATATAACGTATTTCAATAGTAGGTACGTCGATTGATGCGGAAGGGCCGTACACAAGTGTTATCACGTAAAGCTGTGGACTTACAAATTACTCGTATAAATTATTCACATTTATAGCACACTATCTACAAACACCCACGAATCGGAATCACATCTGGCCCTCCGGCAGAAATCCACTTATCTCGACTTCCGATAAAATACTGACTCGTAATATGGCTAACTCGAATAAAACTTATATCAAATATTTGGTGAAGATACCGGCTCAGACCTTATAAAAAGTTACGCAATCGAACGCATACATGCCTTAATGTAGAGATACTTAAGCTAACGATTTTTATTGTATAAAATAAACTCGTAGAAAATCGATTAGAAACGCGAGTCACGGCGTACGAGTGATGGCGGCCGAGGGCGCGCGCGGCCTCAGTGGCGGGACTTACGGGTACACATTACACATCGCTAGATAACCTTGCAACTGCAATCTTATATCAAAGTAAATATTAAATATTATTAATCAATAAAAATAAAATTTCAGAGACATTTGATTTCATTACAAAATATAACATAAAACAATAAAATCGAAGTATTGTAGTTGGCAGGTTACCGTCCTAACATAAGAGCTCCACTACCACTGAAGCCGTCGCCGGTAGAATTGACAACAGGGTGCGCGGCTTACAGCTGCTCGTCCAGGTCGGGCCCGTACAGGTCCGCCAGCTTGTCGAAGCGGGGGCCCCACGCGCTCAGGTAGTCATACTCATGTACTTCGTCGTCAGTTCCTGAAAGATTATGTTATTATTATTTTTTCAACTTCACGCTGCATCCCGCACACGACAGGGTAGGCAGAGGAAAAATAGTGATGAGATAACTCGTTCCCCATTTTTCGCCGAATTCTAATGGCGGAACCTAACGCCGCGCTTTGATTCGACACCAGTGCGAAGAAATGAAAATATGAAATTTAATTTCCACGGATGGGAATCGAACTCACAACTCGCCACGTCTAGTCACACTAGTGCACCTGCACCACGTTCGTCCTTGTAATATTTTTCCTACCAAGTGGCATAGCTACATTGATACAAAAAGTGTTAGGTAATCAAAGACGTAGATTCTATTAGAAAAACCGTATATTTTTCAATGAAATCCTCCGCGATCTATAAGCGTATAAGCATAAATGTTTACATTTGATCAATAGCACACAGAGCTCGTTCAGCATTCTTCTGTTTCATGAGCAATGCAAACAAATGCAACAGTGTAGTTTTTTATTACAAACATTACATATTTTTTGCTTTCCGTTCTTGTAAATAGTACTTACAATGAAAAAATATAATCGATATACCGAGAAATATAATTGAGGTCATGGCGGCACAGTGGAGCAGTGTCTGATTGTACATGCAATTGTACTGAGTCGGTCAGCACTAGGTGTATTTCAAATATTTTCAATTAATTTTGACGCAAAGAGGAGAACGGAGTGTACTAGCACTTCCCTCTTAGCAGGTTCCCTCTACCTACTCTGTAAGTGGGATATACGCGAGAACAAAAAAATATATAACAACAGTTTCAGAAAATAAAACCATACGATACGGGACATTTCTTTGAACAGTCTTTGAAGAAAGTTTTGTCTAAGCTCTACAAAGAGCGAAAAGTTAAACAAGTAGCGGATAAAAGAGAAGATAATTAGCGTCTGCGTTATGTACCTACTCCACTCGATAAATACGCATACAATGGAGTTAAGCTTACCTCGTGAATATTATGTGAAGTAACTCTTGATTTTCTGGTGATATTTACTATATTTGATTAAACGTAAATATCTGATTCGACAAACAAGGACGGATAACTTTTTGATTGTACAAACAAATTTATGTACATATATGAAAGTTCATACAAGTTTCGCAAGTCGGATACGACAAATAGAGCAGTAACAAATTTGATTTATTGATTTGTATCAAATGAAATTCGTTCTCTCTTATTACCTTCACATGAAAAACGTGACCGTGTTCTACTTGAATACAAACTGGCTACGTTACCGGAGGCCAGCGAGGACAGCGAGCCGGCCGTGCTGCCGCCGCCCTCGTAGGCGTAGTTGCGCAGGTCGTCGAAGGGCGGCGCGTTGGGGTCGCTGTCGGCGCGCCGCTTGTGCTCCTCGATGAACATGCCCACGTTGGTCTCGCCGCCCAGCGGCACCACCGCCGGCGCCACGCCCACCCCCAGCCCCACTCCCATCAGTGGATCTAAACCATAGCGTGTGACTGTAAACGCGACAGTTGGAGTTTCGATTTCCCCTCAGGGAAGTAAATTATTTAATATTTTCTTCTTTATTTAGTTACAAGACAAGTGCCGGCGTTCAGTTGCGATACATAACACGCATTATTTAGAAAATTCACATACTTTGTTATTTGCGTGAAGCTAAAAAAATAAACAAACTGATTACCCTAATATTTTACTTAAACGAATATTTCCAGTAGCCACCACTTAAACACGAGATTAAAGAATTAAAAGTGGATTTGATAACAGGCCTGATTTAGAGCCGGGATAAGCGGACAGAAACAGTTGGTGCAAATTAAATACTTCTGTCTCGGCAAAGCAGCAGTCTTCGCTTTTTAAATTTTATTGTTACGATTTAGCGAGTCAGCTGAATTACAATAGACAGATTTTTCTCCAACACAGTTTGTCGTTGCTAATAATGAATTGGAAACGGCACTATAGGGAACTGTCCGTCACAGTTAGTTACTGTTAGTGATAATAAGTTTTCGGAACATCTACAAGCTATCAATTTAGCATTGAATAAAATCAGTTTTTTTTTAGCCTTACGCTGTATTCCGCATATAGTACGGTAGGCCGGTACCGTGTTAAGACACTCCGTCCCCATTAAGATAATTCCGTTTCCCATTTTCCGCTAAATTGCGTTCTTAATGGCGGAACTCAATACTGCGCTTCGCAAAATATTAAATATATCATTTCCTCAGGTGGTAATCGAACGCCCAACCAGTTGCGTGCTTTGTTCCCCCTGCGCCATGTTTGGACAAAACGAATTTTGGACGAATCTAAATAAAATTAGTGTTATGTGGAACAAATGACGATCAGCTTATATTTTTATTATACACTTTCCAAAGATCTTACACATACATGAATAAATGGTTCTGTTTAATTAAAAATATCCTAGCATTAGCATGATATGTGTATGAAATATGTATGTATAAAAGTATAAGAACTATTACGATAAAAATATTTTCCAAGTTTCGAACTTCGATTTATTCCTAAAGAGAAACGTGCACAAAGACCAGCGAGATATAAAATGGAACTCGTATAAATCGTGTCAGCAGTTTCATAAGTTGAAAGACAATATTATATCGATATACCTTTACACATATATGAATAAATATGTGTATTTTATAAATCAACTTAGCCTTAGCTGTATGAATTTGTTGTTTTTTTTTAAATTAACGCTATCACGAAATTTTTAATAAATTTATCTTTTATAACGAGCACCAACCTACCGACTCTAATACGGTTAGGTGTCACTGTCTTATGATCAAAGAAATATAAATGCATATATATTATATGTTTACAGATCTAGAACTTACACGGCATTTTAGCCGGAACGTGATCAGGGAGAGGTCCTCCAATCGGAATCTGGAGAGGTGTGATATCGAAGGCCGTCATGTCGTCTTCGCCACCGCCTTCGTCATCGTAGTTTATAATGTTCTCTCGTACGTCGTCGTCTGGGCCGGGGTACTTGATGTGCGCCTCCCGGCGTCGGTTGTAGACCACAAATACGAGCACCAATACTGCGAACAGCATTCGTTGAATTAGAAAGAACTTAATATTTCTTATTTTTAACATTCGCGTGTAAGTTACATTTCAAAACAATTTCGTTTGTAGCAAATACATGATAAGAATTCTAGCTAATATATGAAGGTATTGTGTGACTGTGGCACATAAACGAGCTGCTAAAATAGAAACTAGCGGTATTAATGTTCATTTTCCAAATACGGAGGTTTATCGGAAGCTACCATCGCAACTGAAAATTTGATCCCACGAGCGCTCAAGTATGATTTACGTAGCGCTTTATAAGTGGATTTGTAACACAGTATAGTATTATAATAACGGCTGGCGCTTCTCCAACCCAGTATCCAAAATAGGTGACATTTAGAAGTTAGTTTGTGTTTAGATTTGCAATATTTCGCATTAACGCTCCTAGTTTCTTTGTTTTTTGTATGAAATGATCAACCTAGACTTAATTTTATAGGAACATTGCTAAAGTAAATAACACAATGTAGCAACTTTTTTAACGTTATTATTTATAGAAAACAATTAAACAATTTGAATTGAAATTATATGAACGATCACGTGCAATCGATGATTTTAGATGTCAATGCAGTTTTTGTAGTAGGTCAATAGTACTCAGTGTATGTTTGTGACGTTTTTATGAAATTATTATTTAGAAAAGAAAAATAATTGATATTTATTATTTGTGCAATATAAATGACGTATATATGATAATATAAAGAATATATATATTTTATTTTCAAATATATAGTAGGTAAAATTTACCACAGGTTTGTTTATACACTTATGCATACAAAGTTTATCGACAAAAGCACGCTCACGAGGTTGTCTATAACGATTTGATCAATTACGCTCTATGCACCAGACCACGGATAGAGAGCTTTTAGAACGTCTATTTTATCAATTCATATATGGCCATCTCTAGACTTATAGAATTAATGGTTTCTAGACCACAAAATTTACTCTAATACTATTTACTAGTACACTAAATGATTCTATTTATTTTAAAAGTCGATGACAAATAATGACTCACTACATAAATGTACTTGTAAAAAAAAGAGGTGAACATTGCACACTTATGTACGCGAGGGGAATACGAAACATGCAAACAATAAAGGTGCTCACCTAAAAGCAAAAACAAACAGACAATGATAGCAATAATGAAATCTCTGGAGGGCATGATGACGCCGGAGGCGAGGAGCTCCAGCTCGCAGTCGTGGCCGGCGTAGCCGAGCGCGCACACGCAGTCGTAGCGGCGCGGCGGCGCGCGCTCCACGCACGTGCCGCCGTGCCGGCAGGGCCGCAGCGCGCACTCGTCCACGTCGGCGCACGCGGCGCCGGCGCGCGCCGCCCCGCGCGGGCACCTGCACACGCAGCGCTGTAGCTCGCGGCCGCCGGCGCGCACTGAGCGGTACGGGAGTGGGCATGCACTACGTATGTATATAAGATAATGGACGGTGCGAGAGGGTGACGTGAGGCGCGGGGTGCGCTAGACCAGGAGTGGCGAACTTAGCTAATGCGTGCGAGTCCTGTTTCGATGAGTAAATGAGTAATGGATGAAATGAAGGAAACGTCTATACGGAACGCGCATGCCACAGATTCGCCAATCCGCTTTGAATATTGCTCACTCATGATAATAAGGAGGCAGACGAGGATCGCCGCGAGGGCGCCCATGCTGAGTTTGAGCGTGCGTCCTTCCTGAACGAGTTCGCAGTTCTCGCCCCAGAAACCCTCGGGACAATGGCAGCGATAGCCCGGCTCCCGGTTGACGCATGATCCGCCGTTGCGACACGGGAAGTAGAGACACTCGTTCTTGTCTACGCAACCCTTGCCGTCCGCAGACAATACCAAACCCTCACCGCAACTAGACACGACAATATATTAATACACTACACACGAGTAAACATTATATGTTATTATAAATTATATGTTAAGTATAATGCTATAAATGTGTATGGGTACATAGTAGTAAATCGTTAATATTATATGCATGTATATTTGTATTATATGTACATATATGCGATATATAAAAGCGAAGAAGTTATAGAAAGTGGTATATTAAATGTCATTATATTATAAAAGATATACCGAAAATGTTATAGAAAATAAAAATATGTATAAAAAAAAACTCAGTGCGCGCCTAAATTATCAATAAAAATTATTCATGTAAAATATATTGTTAAATTATGTAAAAACCAATTGGAAAAATAATTACGTTAATGTACATAGCTGTTAAAAAAATCATAATAAAAGAATCAAAATAGTTTTAAATATACAAGTATTATATTTTTTCAACAGCATAGTTAATACTTTTTGTTTCATGTTTAATGTAAACAGTAGATAGAGTACTCACGTGCATTCGTATTCGTTCCAGAGGTCGACACACTCAAATGGCTCATTACAGTGAACGTTTATACAGGGACTATTAGACGGACAATTTCGGTCTAAATTCCTGGCCATAGTAGCCTGGCCCCATTGTGTGCCATTCATTGCTGGAGGTAGGGGTAAATGCTTTCCTTCTAATCGTATATCGTCTAAACAACCTTTCTGAAAATCAGCGTATACTTCAAATGTTCTTACACCAGTATATTCAGCTTTGCCACCGGCGTACACACCTTCTTGTTTGTCAACTAAAAGCCATTGATGTCCTTCGAATCTAAACGTCTCGTTGTATCTTCTTCCTTCACCGCCGTCGATTTCCAACGTAGCTGTACTTCCATATCTGCTAACTCGAGCGATGTGCCATTGACCATCATCAACTGCTACAGAATTCAACCAGACATCGCGTTCCTCAGTTCGTAAGGAATTTAAATTATAGCGGAAATGTAAACGTGAATCTTTTACTTCCAATATTCCATATTCACGATTATGTTGATCGCTAACTCTAAAAAGTTCTCCATGTGGCTCACGAGTCCTGAATCGTAATTGTATTTGAGTACTAAATCTATCCGGTTCAAAGCTTAACGCAAATTTAACGTAGCTTTGAGGTCTGAAACTAGTAGGTGTAGTTGGCAAATTGCAAGACGGACCAGTCCATCCTGGTTGACACTGACACCTAGCTTCAGAAAAGCTGCCGACACATGTGCCATGTTCCCAACATCTTGATGTTGTATCTGCTTGGTTACAGATTTCTTCTGTTTGTGGACAACCAGCCACTGAATTACGTGATAAGCCAGGATGGGCTAAGTCATATAACTTACTATTATGTATTAAATTTCTAATGCAACCGTCAAAACCTTTCCCAATAGGCATGTATTGCCAATGGTAATGAGTAGGATCAAAGTGTTCTATATATAATCCACCAATTTGTAAAGGTGCATTGACATTTAAGTATTCATTAAATGGTGGTATAGTGCCAGTTGCTTGACAAGTGGAGTCATCAAATTCTGGTGGAGTACCATCTTCCATTTCTTGAATATCTGCTGACTTACAGTAATCAACAATCATTCTAACATTTTCAGTGTCCCAAAATATGTCAATACGATGCCATTCTCCATCATCTAAGGATTTTTTTGTTTTCACGCGAAGTTCAAGTGTACCTGATCCAAAATCAATTAATAATCTTGGATTTCCTCTTTCCAATTCTACCGATATGAAATCAGAAACCACGATTTCTTCTGGTTCTGGTGGTACTATAGGTCCATTATAGAGTAAAACTCCTTCTGATTTTCTAGTTATAAACTCAAAACTGAGATGAGAACTATCGCACATTTCAAGTGAAGGATACCACGCCCATCCAGTGCCTCTAAAACTTCTTGATGTTTGTTGACAACGTGGCCCTGTGTACCCAGGTGGACAGGAACAAGTTAAGCCATATTTGCCTTCAATACATCTTCCACCATTATAACAAGGCGAATTCCGGCAAGTTTCTGCTTGAGTAAAGTTTCTGGCTCCACATGTACATTCGGCAATAACATCAACTCTCACTCCAACTAGAGCAGTTTTATTAGCATTGACCATGTATGGTAAATTGCTAATATCCAAGACATTTGTGCATGAACCTTCACACATTTGATTTTCGTAAAGACATTCGTCAATACCAACCATAGTTATATTAATTCCGACAGCTCTTTCAATTTCTTCTCTGTGCATAAGAACAATACCATTTAACCGAATTGGCTTATAGTAATGAGCTCCATGTGCTGAGAAACGAATATCAGTTACAGGTGGGTGCTTCTTTCTTAACTGAACGCTAAATATATCAATATTTTCACGTTCAGTATTGAGCAAGTCAGCGAGTTTATCTTTAAATATATCTAATTTACTTCTAGAGACGCTTAACGTTTTGTAATTCCAAACTCGGATAAAATCTTCATCTGATATTCCCGATATACGAATAGATCCTGAATTTATGAGGGCTTCGTGAGATATTTCTTTAACATATACAGTAACATTAGCAGGGACATCAGTTTGTGTATGCTTTCTATCATATACTTTAAATTTCAAATGATATCTACCTTCTCTAGTTTTATGTCGCATTTGTATCATACCCGTTTCTTCATTTAGGGTGAAGTTCGGATGTTCTGAACTCTCCCAGAAGAATTTTTTATCTGGTAAATCCCAATCATCTAAGTCATATACATACACTCTTCCGATCTCTGTATCTGGCGCTTGCCCTTGGTAGTTATAAACCAGAATTTCTTTAGAACCTGGTTGCATTTTGTTATCATTTACATCTCCAATTACTACGGTTAGCGTACTTGTACCAGTCATTGCGGGATTACCATGATCTTTAATTATTATTGGAATAAGATATTCTTTTTGCTGTTCTCTATCAAACGATCTTAGGGATGAAACAATAGCCATACCATCTCCATTAGCACCCTTTTGGTCTTGCTCTACTTTAAATGACGCTCTTATTATATCGTCAGCACCTGGGTCTAATCTGAATTGGAATGGAGGACCATTGCTCTTCGATCTATCATCATCATCTGTAGCTAGTATTTCAGCTACTTTTTTTGGTGTAATATGTTCAGTGAGTACGGGTCTGTAATCTTTAAGGAAAGTTGGAGCGTTATCATTAATATCTTGAACAATTACCGTCAGCGTAGCCGTTGCTGTTCGAGGAGGAGCTCCATCGTCAATAGCTAATATTTTTACTTGATGTCTAGGTGTGTCCTCTCTATCCAATGATCTTTGAATGCTTACAGTTCCTTCTTGATTTATTGAGAATTGTCGTTTCCTATCTGACGATCTATCGATAGCATACGAAACTTTACTCTTTCCACCTTGATCAGGATCAGTAGCTTTGAACGTCTCAAGACTTTTACCTACTTCTGCGTTTTCATATACAGAAACTTCTATATTGGCTCTTTCAAACTGTGGTTTATTGTCATTTATATCCCTTAATTTAACTAGTACCCATGAGTAAGCTACATGATATTTGTCATTATCATTATCTTCTCCTTTATCGTTAACTTGTATTCTGAATCTAAAACCATTACTTTGCAATTGGTCTTCATAATCTAGAGGCTGTACAATCTTAAGTGAACCAGTACCATCATTATTTCTAACCATGGTGAACTTGTCGGCACCGTAACCGCTGTTTTCAATAACTTTATACTGAAATTTATTAGTTTCATCTTCGTCATGCACAGTCACTGTCAAGATTGGCATTTCAGGTAAATTAGTTCCGTCAGTTTCATCAACTTCAGTAAACCATTCATCTTTGGTGAATTGAGGAGGCATATCATTTATGTCTTTTACTCTTATTGATGCTGTTCCTGTTCCTTTTAACCCCCCTCCATCTGATGCTACTATTTGTATCGAATAATCAGGAGTTCGTTCTCGATCTAAACAACAAACAGCTGTTTTAATAACACCGGTTTCTGGTTCGATTTCAAATATAGGAGATCCTGTTTCCTCTTCAATTACGTTTTTCTCAATAGAATACCATAACTTTGCATTGTTACTTTCGGCAGGATCATCATAATCAATAGCTGTCATGGTCATGACGACCATACCCGCTGTTCCATTTTCTGTTACATTACCAAAATATACTCCCTGTGGGAATATCGGTGCGTTATCATTGATATCTTTCAGATTCACTTGAACGTCAGCATAGCCTACTAGTCCTTCACCACCTTCATCTTGCGCAAATACAGTAAATCTCCATTGTGGTCTTCCATTAGGTTGATCACGATCTAAGGGCTGAAATACCATTCAAAATTAATATGTTAATTATTATAATTCGAAGCCAGTCGTGGCGACACAAAGTGTAACTGCAAAACCGACTGGTTGTAGATTCGAAACCCACTCGAGGAGATGAAATATTTACTTAAATTTATATTTCCATTTCTTCGCTCTGGTGTCGAGGAAAAACGCGGCGTAGAGTTCTGCCACTCAACACGCAATACCTCCAGAATTCGGCAGAAAGAGGGGAACAGGGTGTCTTAACACAAGGTTCCCTCTGCCTACCCTGCTGCACGCAGGGTACAGCGTGAAGCTGATTTTAAAAAATATATATATTTTAAATTAATAAAACTTTATTAAAATATCTTTTAGTTACCTTTAGTACAAATATTTCGCCAGTAGTTCTGTTAATATCAAATTTACTATTTGAAGGGTTGTCAGGATCAATACCTTGACCAGTCAGGAAATACACAATGTTCTGTTGTCTATCCTTATCGCCGTCAGTTGCCGTTACCTAATTTACATAGGAAAACACCTGAATAAGTTGTAATATATACATAAAAAATTGGAACATTATTGTCATTTAAAACAAATAATCTCGAAGTATCAAATAAGCAACAATGACGAAAATGTTTAAGTTATAATATATAAATATTTTATATATTTTTTGAATATATTAAATATTGGAAATTTGTAAATAAAAATATATTAAGGGTTCAATACCCTTCATAATACCTTTCATAATGTAAGTAGTTCATAGAATATTTTTAACAAAGTATTGTCTTTAATAGTGAAACATGGCCATTGTTCGGTTGTTTACATGACAATGTATTATTTGAAATGTACATTTAAGAGAAAATATTTAAGCAATAACTGTTTGTGAACGATAAATTCAAAAGCCTTATCACGAGTTGCTTTCAGTGTGATTATCTTATTTTATTACTTCGTTTCTTGTTAGTTTCATAATAAGTATTCCCTGGTACATAACTATATAGTAAATAAAAAATTTAAACATATACGGTAGTATTTAGTAGGTACGTCGTTAGCCGTTACGCATTGCAAAAGTTTCTCAAACTTATGGAGCCGGTGACGCCGGCAGATTGTTTACATCGGCGTGTGACAGCGGGTGTTCCAAAACAACTAAGAAAAGTTCATTCTTTTTGGCGATTCGCGAAAATAAAAGTATCAAAATAATATTTAAAGGGTTGGGAAAATTTTAGGTAGTGCAAGAAGAGTAAATGTTTTCTGCAATAATGTAAAATACCTATTAATGTTACTAAATATATTAATGTTTTGTTAATTAACTACAAATGTTATTTATTACTTTGTTAATTAACGTGAATAAAATCTCGTTATGATATGTTTTTATTAAATGCCAATTTACTTTCAACGTAAGATAAGAAAATAGACCCCAACAATTTCTCCCGAACGGCACTAAAGAAATGAAGAGGGTCGACGTTTGTGTAATTACTGGAATTATTTGCAAATTTAGATCAATTATAAAAAAAACCATGTCACAGTGATAGACGGGACGACATCTTTTATATTTTTAATGAAATGTATATAAGAATTATTTTTTTAGCTGCTGCTAGATGATATTGCTATTCAATAGTTTTGACAAAGAATATTATACAGGTCTGAATTCATGAACTATTAAAATGAACTTGTCAGAAACGGAGCGTTACAAATTGATTTTAAGTTGAGCTATACAAAGTAAATTAGATTGAAAATACATTAAACGCAATCCGTTACTTTGTCTTGTGTCTGTAAAAGACTTCGCAAGAACGATTAATTAAATTAAGTAAACACAACGAACAAAAGCCAAGTTTGAACGGCCTAAGGTGCTGATGTAAAGAACTACTTATAAATAAATTACTTTATTAAAGCTCACGCTATTCTACTACTATACGATTAAACGTGCAATAAAATGTCAAAAAAGAACATCGAAAAATCAGTGCAAGCATCTTTTAGTGTAATCAAGCCCAAACTTAAGACAAATCCTAATTACATAAATTTCACTTACCTGTTACTGTAGAAATAAAAATACTATCTTAATTATTTTAAATAGAAACTTAATATCCGGTGTTAGTGTGTTGTAGTTGCGAAGTGAGGGTTTTAAACAAAACATAATAAATAAATAAATAAATGGTACTAGAAAACATAAATAAACGTAATTATCCGCCACCGTAAAAAAAAAAATTAAGGTAATATTCAAAAGAACATAACAAAAATAATAATAAAATAATGAACAGAACAAAAAAAAAGCAAAACAAAACCTGTATAAGGAAATGGGGGTAGGGGCCGGTTTCCTCGAGCGCCTGTGCGACGTAGGCGCTGCGGGTGAAACGGGGCGGGAGGTCGTTGATATCGAGGACGTGGACGACGACGCGCGTCGAGTTCTCGTTGCGGCCGTCAGAGGCCACCAGCGTCAGCTCGTACTGTGCACACGCACGCGTTAGATCATGCTCATGCAAACAACTTGTTGTACGAATTTAATTTGAAAAATATTTTAATTTATCTTTATAGATAAGGTAACCTAAAAAAACAACGTAATAAAATTCTTTTGTAATCAATAAATAAAATTCGATGAACACAATATTTGATTCATAATATGAGAGGATAATAAAAATAAAAGAAATAATAATTTATTATATATTTATTTTCTTAATAAAAAAAAATAAATTACCAATCAGTTAAATACTTGTGACGATACGTCTAAGACTTCACTAGAATTCCTTTAATTGTATGATAATCTTAAGTAGATTTTAATAAAGTGGGTCCAGGGTAACAATAATCAATGTCCGATTTTTTAACAGCTAAGCCACACCTGCTATTATAATTTGAGCAGCAACTATGCTATGTAACACCTATTTTTTTTGAATACGCAGTTTGCGCGGTTATATTTTCAAAATCAATAAATTTTGCTATAATATCGATTTAGAGTATAACCCTTTTTAAACATAACCTTTCTTTACTAAAAAGTATTAATATATTTAACGCTATTTTTGCCCATAATTAAACGTTATTTTTGTCTTTATGTGTACTGTATTCGAGCTAGCTATCTACTGGAAAATGCACAGAAAATTTTCTTTCAGTATGTATTTAACACATATAATACATACATGTTTTTATGTTAACATAGATTTCCGAAGATTCATTAATTGAAAAATATGAGTCGGATGTTAATTTGAAGAGTTTAGAGTCGTTAAAATAAAATGATATACAAATAAATGTATCATATATATATATAATGGAAGCAATATTATGAAGGTTTGTTACCTGAATAATACTTCCAAATAAAATAATGATCGGATGTACAAATTAACTTTAATTAAATTAAAATAAAAAATATTAATTAATAATATTAAAAAATAATAATACAAAACACTAACACTAGCACTAAGATGAAAACTACAAAATAATGACACAAAAGAAACCATGCCATGCAAATGAAAAAAATATAACAAAATCCAATCACAAATCGTTGAATGTCACCCCATGCTTATTCCCTTTGGAAGCTAAAGCGGTGACTGCGGGTAAAGAATCAAATAAGGCCTTTGTATCGCCTTGGGGCGGACCTGTAGCACTCGCTTGGGAAGATTGCGGTCGTCTTCTTCAGTGATTTGGGTTCGGTATGTGGGTCTCTCGAACACTGGGGGATTATCGTTCACGTCCTTCACGTGAATCACCACGGTTGTGTAGTTCTCCTTAAGATTGTCGGAGGCTGCCAACTTCAACTCGTACTATATAGTTCGCCACAAATGAACATAAATAAATTAGACTCAGTACAGATATGTGACAAACAATTATATTAATATTATGAAACTTCAATAATATATACAACTGTTATTAAGAAATCGTTGACTTTGAAGATACGTAATTATAATTAAGATGAACGAAGTTATTTAAAAAGTTAACACAAAGTAAAATAGAGTGCAAATTACGGTCTTAGAAGTTTGAGAAGTTCATTAAGTAACAGCAAATTCCTATATTTCAATTTTATTCAAAATGTCCTGCTTCCGGAAAAATATAAGTGAAATAAAACGATAAAATCTTATAATGTCGAGATTTTGTTAAAAGCCTTTAACAAAAGAGCGGCGGCATTTGTGGTTGCGACCCGGGCAAGTTATTGGCATCATCTGTCGGTGTCACTCCGTTATTTTCAAGCAAGAGAGATGTTTGTTTCAGAAGTCATTTCGGGCGCATTATCTAATTTAAAATATTGCTATTTCCATTTGGAAATTTGTTCATTTTAAAATAAATTGGATTTCATTGAATGCCAACAAGTAACTCTATTTTATAATAATAAATTTCTAAGATTTTCAATTAAACAAAATGATGGTGATTAATTATTGACTATCAAATATCTCCTGTATCTCTTGTATTCACTAAGTGGGTACGTAATATAATATAATATAAGTTATAAACACCCTGAAGGTCTATTCAATATACGAGTATGTACATATAGAACATGTATAAAATTACTATGTACATCCATAATTACTAAAGTTTAAAACTAAACCAGACTAAAGTTTAAAATATATGTATTTTCACTATTAGCAAGTATGTACTTAGCTTTCACCTTTTTCGCTTTTACCAGCGTATTTATAGTCATTGTAATTTTTTTTAAATATTAGACATCAACATTTTTTTAAATATATTAACGAGATATCTTTATTTACAACAAAAATACACATTTTTGCAAGATATTTATTTAATGTTGCAAAAAGTGAATATACTTCACAGAAACTTTGTAGTGCACATAAAACAACAATAAGTGCAATAGTTTATAAGGACTACGAGTATAACAGTTGACTGTAAATCTATAAATTTAATACCGATCAAGCCTTCGGCGGATACAACGCCGACTTGCTTAAATGGGAATTAAAGATTAAATTATTTATCTCGAGAAAAGTTCGGTGAATCCTCCTCGGGGGCAACAAAGATCTATGATATTTCAACAATATAGCAAAGCCGGAAATCCTCCGAATCTCCAGAGGCTTACTTGCCAACTGTTGTTGTTTCCACCATTTCAAGTCGTTGATATGCAGTTATATTTATGAGGGTATTAATAATTATAAATGTTATATTTATTTTTGATATCGTTGTTATTTTATTATTTTAATCTTAATAGTCAATTGCCGTCAATTGGTAATAATAATATGTTATATATTATGTTATATATAAATTAAAATTAAAATCTGATGTCATTATTATGTATAAGTGTACCTAACTTATTTAATCTTCATAAAATCATTTTTATATTTATAATAACTTATTGTTGCCAGGTTATAAGTTTTATATTTATAAAAAAAAATTGCCATCAAAGCAAAGGTATGTATTGCACACGTATCGAGAATTTTGTACAAGTGCCAACGGTGGCACTATGACTATAGTCATTTGTAAACGGCTGACCTACGCCCTTGGTCCATTTTGTTGAAATAATGGTATCGAGCTCCGGCCAAAGTGTCATGCCACAGGCCGTTGCTGTGTAAAGGCTATGATTTACTGAAGCCTATTTACTATCATTCATTTAAATAAACGGACAGAAGCTATTATAGTATTCGCAACAATGTTTTATTACTTTAATTTTGCATGATGTTTATTTAATTAAATTGTGACAGTGAAAAGTAAATTGTATTATTAAGCTTGAAAATGTGTCTTGAATTGAAATATTTAAATATATATACATCTGCGATTTGAAAAAAAAACGTTGTAATAATAACCAATAAAAATGAAGATATATTTTTTAGTAACGTCAAAGGATAAGCAAGATACGAGCGGCTGTATATAAATGTTATGGAACGAAACAATCATATGAATGCTACGTACATAGCATACGGTGATATTTTGTATGCTCGGCCGTATTCAATGCTACGTCAGAAGACAATATTTGTTGCCTCCACGATACAGTATCTCATGAAATCGTTTGGAAAATGTTCATATGTTTCGTAGCACTCCGGTAGAGAGGTAAAGGCGAGAGTGTGCATTTCTTTACGGAATGTAACACTTTAAAATTAAATTTTAATTACTTTAAATGCAATATGGGAAAGAAGTATGAGATTTCTTATATTCTTAAATGGTGAAATTAATGAAATTAATAAATCTTTAAAACAATAGTCAAATCGTTGCCTTAAAGTAAAGTTATTATTATAATTTCAATTTTCGTTTATTTCAATTTTTTAGTAAAATTGAAAACTTTAAAAACAAATTTCAATGGCTTCTCTATTTCTGAAGTCAATTTATCTGTATACGACCCTATGAGACGAGCTCAGTCAGAGCTAGAGATGTAGCTTACCCGCTTCCTAGTTTCATAGTCGAGCGCACCCGCCACGTAGATGGCGCCGGTCATGTTCTTGACGGCGAACGCGCCGCCTATGTTCCCGCTCGTGATCTCGTATCGAATACGCGACGCTGCAACAAAACAGAAATGCTTAGATGAGCTGAATACTTCAACTGGATATACGATAACATATTATTTTACTCGAACGACAGTTAGCGCAACGTATTGGAATTTTATCTGTGTATATATTTCTACATTCTACTTCTTTGTCTGTTTCTGTAATAGCTAAAAGTAGTTTACAGCATTTTATTTAGCCTCATAAATCCCGCGCACGTCAGGGAGAACCTAGTATTAAGACACTTCATTTCCCATTATACACCAAAATCTCCAAGCATTGCATGTTGAGATGCGGAGTTCATCGCCGCTCTTTGCCTTGAGCGGCTGTGTTGCCTTGACACCAGAGTGAAGAAAATGAAGATATTATATATTTGATTTCCTTGAGTGGAAATTTAATCCACAACCTGTAATCCACGCATTTACGGTCAGACTGAATAGCGACATAGGGGACGACACGTCTTTGTCGCTATTTGCCTCTACTGTATTATGATATTTAATAATTTTAAAATGATTGTAAATTTTTGCCAACACGTAGCAACATTATTAATAACTTCCACTTAACCTTAATCTAGAACTAGGTCTGTATAATAAAACTCTCAATAACAGCAAAACTTCACGCTTCAACTCCTAAATGACGCGCGAGTAAGAAAAATCGTAGCTATTTCTCTAACAGACTCCAGTACTCGCTTGATATAACGTTTTAAGGAAATATTAAAAATTTACACGTTTTATCCATTATTGTAGTGTATATGAAATTTAGAAATAAGTTATTTTGATACTTAAAAATATGTTATATTATACTCGACGAGCGACGAACATGTGGATGTGTGTTTTACACACACCCACAGTGTGTGTAGTATTTAGTTAATTTTGACCGACTTTAGTAATAAAGACATTTAATTTTCATTTGTAAAATGAGAAATGGTAAAAGCACCTACGACAAAAATATCTGCAGTTTCAATTAGACGCTTACTCAATTTTATCCCAGAACTGCAATTATCACTCAAACAGTATACCTACTTACAAACAGATCTTTATGACGGTTTTAATTCTCATTTTAAATTATATGGAAGATAAGGTGTAGAAATGTATATTTTTAATGTAATTATACATTTAGGCTGTATATGTATATATTACAATTATATATTACAAAAGAATATAATAATAAAATAGAAATAAAATGTTCAATAAGGCGGCCTTATCACTTAAACCTATTCCAGACAACCTTTGGTTGTTGGAATTGTATAAAAAGATAGTAGATAATTGTATATTTATTAAATTGTCCTATAATTTAATGCACCATCTACTATCTTTTTAATAATACTTAGTCTGTCCATAAATATTGTGCCGGTATAATAAAAACTTCTCTGTTTCCGACAAAAAAATGTATTTTCGTCCACATAGTATCCGTACGAAAAAGGCGATCAAAGCAGGAAGGGTGGGAATTCAAAGAAATCGACGAAATGTCCCAAAGCAAAAGATTTGATTTCGGAACATGAAACTAAGACTTGGAACCATGTCGCATTTGAAAGATGACTTAGGACTTGCAGCCTATAAGAGAACAGGTAATTTCCCAACTTATAATTTAAAAAAGAATAGGGTGGTAAAATCAAAACAGAAAAATATTCATCATTTTCCGCTGAATTCTGAAGATATTGCGTGTTGAGTAGCAGAACTCAACTCCGCGCTTTGCATCGTGAACAGAGCTAGGAAATGAAAATATTAAATATTTAATTCCTTCGTGTGGAAATCGAACCCACAACCTGTTGTGGTTACAGTGTTGTTATTACGCTTGTGCCCCTGAGCTGGGTACTGGCGTAAATAATGTATTCTTTCTATAATAATTAAACTACAAGTTAATAAACAAAGTTATTGTATTGATTTCGCTGAAATCAATGTATTTACATATAACATATCTATATGAAACCAACGTTATTAGGAAAATGTCGAGTCTATAGTATAATAGCAGCAACCTGCTTATTTTAGAAAATATTCAGTTTCTTTAGATATTTAAATTTTGGGTAGTATTACGGCGAATTTATGCTACGTACACACATATTTTACGCATTTTTTGTATCGATAAGTATCTTATCGTATTGTATCTTTCTGATTCTTTCGTTTGCAGTTTGTTTTGCTTTTTCCATTGTGTCCTAAACTGCTTTGTAAAGTTTATTTCTAAGTAAGTTTTTCCAGAAAGTGCTTTAAATATTAGCAATTCTTGTATTCAGAATAACGTAGTACAATATTACGTAGGAATATTGTATTGTATAATATGTATACTGTATAGATTTCTTCTTATTAAGAATCTCTTAAATTATTATGCATATTATCTTTACCATAATCTAATGCCAGTCGAAGCACAGGGGGCGTAAGTATGCGACTGTAGACGCGAGAGGCTGTGGATTTGATTTCCACTCGAGGAAATAAAATATTTAAAACATTGTCATTTCTTCGCTCTGATAACGAGGTAAAGAGCGGCGTTGAGTTCCCCCACTCAGCCCACTATGCCTTCCGAATACAGCGAACCAATGGGAAACGAAAATGTCTTAGCTTTAGGTTCCTTGTGCACACTCTGTGCGTCTATGTGCGGAATACAGCGTGAAGCTAAATAAATTACAAGATGAACTTCTGATTGTATTTCTTGAATTTTCCTTACTAACTACTTATGCTCTACTCTATAGTAAAGAAAATAGAACGTAAATTATATTTTTAGACTCAAAATTTTTAATAATAAAGAAATATTTTAAATAATAAATAAACAAAAACTGATTTTACTACAATGTATTAAAACAAAACTACATTAGACAAGATCGGGATACTTTCCCAGATTAATATAGAATATTTAATTGGCTCCGCTTTTATCATTAGGCATCTTATTATTTTGCTTCTCTAACATACATACATAGGTAGCTATAAATTCAAATGAAGCATATTCCACTTAATGAGAATCTCATATCGCGAAGCAACACGTCCCATCATGGCGTGCAATAAAGTTAATATTATTAAATGTACGCAATTCGTTTAGTTACCTACGGTCTACGGTACACTGCCACTGCCGCTGTGTACTAATAACGGAAAATATAACGTGGTATTTAAGTATGTATATTTTTGAGTTTATATCAATACTATATACAGTTTCTTCTTTTACAACTTGGTTGCAACGTCCATTTTATTAACTTTTATGCATTCTTAATTTATTTTCCTTAATATTAAACAGGAAACTTAAAAGATAAAATTGATTTTTTCGTCCATTTCGCGGAAAAAAACTTAAACGTATGTTTTTCTCATAGATAGCATTATTAGAATTAAACCAAATTTTATAATAGCACGACACGGGAAGCACAAGTTTTCAAATAAAAAAAGAACCATCACAATCGGTCACTGTCAAAAGGTCTGAGGTTAAAGCGTCATTCCTATTCTACACTTAGAAAAGAAAAATATTTTTTAGGAAACATGTTAAAAAATGTCAACGTAGCGGGATATGAACCTGCGTCTTTTGAAAACCGTCTAAGTTCAATCTAAGTCACACTTTGTACCCTTGCACCACCACTTCCCTGCACTGACATTTAAAGACAAACCAATTGTTTCGTAATAGCAGCAATTGAATAGCTAGATACTTAACATATTACGTTATGTGCTTCACATATCTCCGTACCTACTTCCACCTACTCGTACGTACAACACTATGTAATCCGATAAATAATGTAACTACTTAGTTAAAGCTCAAAGTAAACATGTCTAGTACATTTCTAGTGCATACTATATGGGTCTATCGACGGAGCCGCTGCACAAGAATTAATTGCCTCATAGAGAAAAAGTCGAGAAAACTGAGCTTTCCTTTTACTCCACAATTTTATACTACGTGCCCATCGATACAAGTACACGATTTTACTTTTAACGTCATTATATAATAAATCACGGCGCAAGGGAAGCTTTTAGCTGTGTTAATTTTATAAATGCTATAATAACATTAAGCTTTTATAAGTAAAATGTATTTTGTATACATTTTTAATAGTAATTTCCAAAAAGTTTAAAATTTTAACGATAACTTTAAACTTTTAACCACGGCCGCTAAAAATAGTCGTATTTACGTAACATTAACTTCCAACGAGCGTAGTTTAATATAAAGCATATAAAATTTATATTTAAAAAACAATTTAGTTCGTATTAAACAACCTTTCATATTAATATAATAAACCGTTTGTCTTTAAATGTACCCTTATGATTACTTCTTTAATGAATAAGGAACTGTTTTATTATACTGTTAGGCACTTGTGTGGAGGTAACACATTCGAATTTTATAGGCCTGTTTTCATCAAACATTTCTTTGTTTACCTTATCTATAGCAATTGATTGTGAAATTATATCGAACCTTAACTCTTTAAAAGTACATATTTTTTCATTTTCATTTCTGCAGTGACAAATATTAAAAAAAACACATTATAATTTTATCTATAAAACACTCTATAATTAAATGTTACAATATCATTAATTAATTTGAAATGATACAGTTATATTTTCTATGCGCGATATAGATGAACCACAGTGCTCATAGTAGGTACAGCGTGAGTGCACTCTTATGTGCAGCTAGCTTAATGACCGGGTTAATGGCGAACGAGGCCTCTTTTGTTAGTCCCCTGCTTTTTTGTTACCCTGATATGGGATAATGGCGAAGTGATATCAAATATTGACAGGCAATTATTATTAGGAACAATGAATAAATCGTTAGGTTCTATATAAACCTCTCTCTCTCTCTCCCCCTCTATCTCTCTTTCTCTCAGTTTCACGCTGTATCATGCATGTAGCAGGGTAAGCAGGGAGCTAGTGTTAAGACACTCCGCTCCCAATGGACCTCCTAATGATAAATATTGATAAAAATCGTTTTATTTGTATGTGATATGCAGTGCTGCTAAAAGATAAATTTGTATTGGAAACTTGAAACGTTGGAAACTCAAATACACTTCTATTTCATAAGTAATAAATATTTTCAATTTTCAGTTTCCAATTTTTAGTAACACTAGACTTTTTAAATATTCTTGTCAGAGAGCACTTTTTTATAATAAGTTCTTTGATTTTCACGATTATTATACATAATCCGGTTAAAATAGTTTTATTTAAAATAAAACTATTTTAACCGGATTAATCGCGTATATTTAGTTTTTACATGTAAAAACTAAATATACGCGATTAATCCGGTTAAAATAGTTTTATTTAAAAAGCACTTTTTTATGTTTAATTTGATTAGGTTAGTTAGTTATAGCAGGGTTCAGTATATAAATATATTGTCGTTACACAACAACATATATGGCAAGCTTATATAGCATAAAATGAATTTGTATGAGTGTCGTGTATTTACACAGCTACGTCTCATACTCACAGCTGTGACTATATATGCCACCAATTTGCTTTGTCTTTTTACTTATTCAACTGAGAATACTGTTCTGTGAAAGTTTAAAATTTCTATACCAGTTTATTTTGGTGGAGACAACACAAAATACTGATACATATTTAATAATGCATAAACTATAGTTATATCCAATTTTTTAATTTTTCATATTATTGTTAAGATTGGGTCAGTAGTGATGCAGGGGCACAAGTGTGTGATTGTTGTTGCGCCTGGTTCTTGGTTCGATTCCCAATCGAGGGAAGACGGCCTTGAGTTTCGTCACTTAACACGCAATGCTTTCAGAATTTGTCGCTCCTTCAGCTTACTCTAATGTGAACGGGATACAGTGTGAAGCTGATTTAAACTTAAGTTTATCTATATAACTTATATAGATATAGATAGATGATCTTAAATACTTTATGTTCGATGGGCAGTATACTCGTCGTATACTCTGTAGAGTGACTGAGAGCACACTTACGTGCAGACAACTTAATGACAAGGCTAATGGTTGACGAGTCCCCCTTTGTTAGTCCCCTGCGAGTTGCTACAAGTTCTTTTATACAGTGTATCGGCTGCTATAATAGGCCTATCAAGCATTATTGATTAGTTCATAGTTTTCCTTATTGTCACTAACGTAGGATATTAATCAAACAAAAAAATAATGCTTTAATAAGTTTTGTAATATATTGTATGTTCCAAACAGGAACAAAATAGAGAATAGTCGAATAAACACAAAGTTAAACATGTACAAAATCATATAAGTTATACAACATAACGTATTTAATATATAGATAAATGTGTTATAAAAATAAATCTATAGTAGAATACATTGTATCTTTATATTATTTCTTACTAATACTATTAATATATTATTTCTTAATGAGCGCAATAACTGTCTCCACATTTAAAATGTATATTTTAGTAGACGCTACGATTTGTTAAGCTAAAACTGTTTAAATTCCATTTTTTTTTATATTTTATATTTTCGAGTATTAAATACAAGAAAATTTATACAAAAAACTACACTATAACACTTAATAGCATTTATTTCGCAAAACCAAGCTTTAAAAGAAAATAGTTTGGATGTGAAAGCTCGCTTATAGCGTCAGATTCAGATTTTAATTGCCATTTAAAAAATGAATGAATGAATGAATTAGGGCTATAAATTGAGTCACAGTTATGTCAAAATATACGATTTTTCTCCCCATGTACGGAGCATTCAATAATGTGACCGGAGGTTAGCGGTAAATCACAGATCAGATCGTTATATGGACCTGAACATCTATACTTCCTCTTTTCGGGAAGTAATAGCAAAAAATTGATTAAAGTTATTTATAGCCTGGAGTTGGGGTAGTTTTAGTAATAGAATTTTTTCTCTCCTTTCTTTTATGGAGGTTCTGTGGTTGTTCAATGCAATATTTGTTTCAAATATTGTGACTAATCTTATACTTCAATCTGTACCCCACACACTGCACGGTAGCAGGATAACCTAGTATTAAGACACTCTGTTCCTCATTTTTTGTCTAAGTCTGAGATCTGGGCTAAAGCACGGCGTTGAGCCCTGCGATGAAAGTGGGTAGTGGATTATTTGAACATGCTAAACGCGGGATACACCGAGAAGCTGATATATAAATATATTCATATTGGCATAATAGATATTAACTTAACCAATACATCTTTTATAAAAAAAACTGGTAAATATAAAATATAAAAAGGTAGCATAATCGTAGAATACTAAATAATATAAAACAAACATTTTCATAGTAAACCATTAAATCATCCGAGGACAATGTGATTAATCTATGTTTAGGGTCCCATTATTATTTGCCTATACAACATGGAATAATAACATAGCGCGAACATCGCCCACAATCTAACACAACCGACGACAATCCCTCATCTCGACACAGATAAAATATTCGTGGCCGCTTCATCGTGTTTGTGTAGTACAGTGCGTATGTAAATATGTATGTTAAAATATTTTACAAATGTAACGATGTTAGTACACTTATAAACTGTGATAAGAAACGGCTATGGGCACAGCTTCAATAAACGTTATTTCGAGGTATAATGATTGTGAAGTATAAATTAATGTTATTAGGGCAGCAAAATGCGAAAGTAACTATAAGTAACTAATTTGTTTTAGGGTGAAATATCGCAAGAATTTTCAAAATTTTCATTATGTACGGTTAGTTTTTTATAACCGAGTAAGAGAAATTAATTTTTGCGTGCTCTCTTTTACTTTGTGTATAAATGAATAGTTAAATGGACGCCTTTTCTACATCATGCATGATCTAGCATCATTACAGCTCTATGAAAGAGACTGCAAAACATATTCAGTATTTTTATGCACCAACTTTTCTAAAAAAAGATTGTCGACTGCTCTAACAAAAAGATGCAACATACGAGTCAGATGTTCGTATTTTATGAGGCGAGTAAAAACTTTAAAAATGTCATCTCGTTTTTCTCGCACAAACGTGGTATTACATAGATAGCAACTAAGGGTTAAATGTATAACAGATTTAGAAGGAACTACCCTAATTCTTGCTCGCCGAATAAATTGGAAAACGAATAGAGTTGGCCTCGCCTCCTTAGAAGTCAGGCTTTAATCTATCACAATTTATCCCAGTCCAAGCGGACAATAAAACACTGTCTTGTGTTCATTAGGAAGTATCGACGCGACCTATAAGGGCAAATAACTAAGCTTTTGATTGTTGAGTTTCCGCAGTAGTTACAACATTTATTGAACAGTAATTTTGACTTAAGAATTATTTTTCAAAAAGAAATTTCCTTTTGTTCCAACCCAACAATTTTGAACTATAAAAGTTGAAAGTGTAAAAAGACCAAAGCCTAAAAAATAAAATCCACTATTTGTTGATCCCTGGTATAATTCGCTGGAGAACGGCCAAGAGTTTGTTAGTGAAAAATGTACAACCACATGCTTTTTATACATTACATAAGCGATGAATTCGCGTATACAATAACTCAACTGCGTTACTAAAGGTCTGTGAGGCGTCACGAATTACGATAAAATGTTTGTATAAAAAATATGAGAATACGAGTTTGTATTTAAACCGGTTTAAATAAGCCGGTTTTATTGAAATTTTAATATAGAAACATGCAAAATAAAATAAAAAAGAACATTTGAAAAACAAGAATATTTCACTAACAGATGCCGAAAAAAGAAACGTTTAAACAGGATATCCTTTAAAAGATTTCAAAATTATTTAAGGGATTACGTACATTTTTGGAATGGAGCACATAATTCTATATAAAATAAATTTAAATGGTAAAATATTCTTTTCGTTTTTTAAAATATATCACAGAGATATTTCTCGTTAGAAAATAAAAGAGATAGTAGTGTAAAATTAAAGATATTTTTAAAAGGACTTTACAATTTGTTTTTGGTGATAATGTGCTTACGTTAATAAATTGTAATTAACCTTTCTATTATCTTAATGTCAAATATTTTCAATAACTAAGCTGTAAATGAAACCCTTATTTTAAAATATATATTTTTTAATTTTTAATCAATAACAATAATATAATTTTTAGTGTCTTTTACTTGTGTAAACTGATATTTAAAATTTAGGAATTTAGAGAAAAATGTATTTTATACAATATTCGAGTTTACATTTTCGTGCGGAATTTTCGTTAGAGCTTTCATATGGCTATCAGTTAATTACTCTCCGTTGGTTTCGTATTCGCTATTGAATATAATTAGATAGTATTTCCAACCATCCGGTTTATATCATTATATTTGTTGTTCGAAGATAAGTCTATATATAAAATATATAAATGTGAAATAATATGATATATGTTACATACAAAGTTTTAGTAAATATTTCATTAAGTTTCTTCTAAATTATGTGTGGTTGAGTTTGAATTAAAACTGGTAAAAAAAGATTCAACCCGTATTCTGTGTATAGGTAAGCTCACGGAATAACAAAAAAATCAATTGATTACAATGGATGGTTATGATTTCAAATGACATATAGTCGCGACCAATCGAATACTGTCTCACTAAGTCACTAAGGCCTCATATAATGCTAAAATCAAGTTTAACTTTCGAGATGCATCACGCAATACATAAAATTTTAATAACATATTATAAAATATATGTACATATTTTTTACAATGTTACTTTGTTACAAAATGATATTGTAATATCATCGACGTTGTGTTCTATCCGTACTAGATTAGCGCATCTTGTGTAAACAAGGACCGCGTATCGGGTGATCAGATGCCGATGGCGGAGACGGTTATACATTATGCATGTCCTCTTTCCTTACTCTGGTACAAAGGCACTGCAGCTAGCCAATAAGGACATTTAATTGAAATTAAGTAGCTATCCATTAACTACGGTAGGATTGTTCGACGTCATAAATAATTGTTAAGCGTATTTAAGTTTAATTTATGTAACAAATTCGAAAATAACATAAAGTAAACTGATAAGGGAATTTAACTGTTTGTCACACATTTACAAAATTATTTTATCAAATATTTCTACTGAACACAAAATTAAATAATTAAGGCAATAAGAGAGTTTTTTTACATTACGTAATCTATAAATTACTCTCGATGATGGATGTTAGGATGATATATACGATTTTGCATATAGGCATAAACTTAGCTGTGCTTGCCAAAAAACATGTGGAAACATTAGTTTTTTTGTTCGTAGGAAAGTCAATATTATTAACGAAAGAAAATTACTGTGTAAGTGACTATCGTTATGATATTATGTTTAATATATAATTTTAGTTTTTAACTAAAATTAAATTAATTTACTTCAAGTTAAATTTTAAGTAGCAAAATATAAATACTTAAGAGCTTATTTAGTTAAGCACTTTGTAGAGCTAAAACTCAATACAAAATAAAATACTACACATTTAAAAAAATATATATTTTTCGCACGGCTTCTTAAATAAAATTGAGTTGGAAAATTAAGAACGACTTTTAATATTGTTAATGAGAAAACCTTGTTATAAAACATTGAAAGATACGACTAAAGTTTGCAACAAGAATGAAAAATAATAACTTGAAGAGAAATAATAATAGTAGCATATAATT
This sequence comes from Heliconius charithonia, assembly GCA_030704555.1. Taxonomy (NCBI): domain Eukaryota; kingdom Metazoa; phylum Arthropoda; class Insecta; order Lepidoptera; family Nymphalidae; genus Heliconius; species Heliconius charithonia. The sequence goes on along the minus strand of CM060809.1, from coordinate 7,519,061 downwards.
TTCTTGGAAAATAAACCAGTTTGCCAAGCTAAAAACAAAACGATTTTAATCCATTATGTTATTTTGTTTACATTAAAAATCCTTATCTAAGTATCTTAATTTAAGACGTAAAACGCACAAACGGAAGAGTTTACGGCGCGTATAATCCAAGGCTCCCCATGTAAACCACCGTAGGTACCGTGGTGGACTTTTAATAGCTCTCTAAATATTTGGGCTAGGTCTGGCCGTCGCGTTGGTTTAATTTACTTCTCGTAGCGGGTGAAGTAAACTGACTTTAATTTTTAAAAGAATTTTCATATCCTTCTGTTGTGAACGTAAGCGATTAATTAGGACTAGGTCTCACCGCTGTCCTCATTATTTAGCCGAGTTTTAATTTCGCCTTGTCAAGCAGATTTTATATAAACTAAATCCGCAATATATTTTTTAACAAAATTATGAAGAATTTATTTTCTACTTTAGTCGTTGCTAAAACTCAAAGTAATAGAAAAAAATGTTTTAACGACAAATACTAAATGTCAGATATAAAAGTAGTCTAAAAATATACGTATCTAAGCATTACTAAATTACTTTCGTAAATATTCGCAAGATACTATAAAACCTCCGCCATTAATCAAAGTACTGGTTTAAAAGCAAAAGCGTAGACTTAGGTAATGAGAAGCGAAAATATTTTATCTTTAATAAATTAAATCTGAAAAACCCAAGTCGTAAATCACGAGAGATAGTGCATAGGGGCCTATTTAAATTTAAGCGGAGAAGTGTGAAGGAAGACAGGAGTGATTTATGTAAATTTAGCATGTGTCATTATCCAGGAAGTTTAAATATTACTGGACGAGTGAGCCTGTCTGTAGTTTTTTTAGTCGACTTCGAAGTCAAATAATTTAATTTAGAATAAGAAGTTACAGGCTTCATTTATTTAACATCAATTAATTTGCCACCGGTTAACGAAAGTTACCATCTTAGACTTGACAAGAACCGGCGCAAGAAACTCAGCAGAACTTTTTTTAAATGAATTGTTTTCATATATAATCATATCATAATATGATATGTTAGTACTAATAAATGACAATGATAGACTGGAGCGAGCATTTCATCTGTATGGTATATTGTAATTTAAAAATCATACATAGCCTCGTGTTATAATACATAAACGTCTTTCACTATTTTCTTATGTGATTGAACAGCGCGGTGCCGATCTGGTCTCATTACGTCACAAGCTTTTACCTGAAAACGCACGATTACTTTTTATCTATTCATGTCCCACATTTCTTACCCATACCGTGCCATCTTGCCTTAGGACAGTTTACCTTTTCATTTTGATGAAACGCTCAAGTCCCCTCGTTTTATGTGTGCGCAAATAAATTACGTAGTGAGCTTGTTCTCTTAAGTGGAAACTAAAAGGTTTCCATGTTTACTCGTCCGATTAAATTATTAGTAAGAAGATATTACACTGAAAGAAATATTTCTTTTATACATATGCTTAGTTTTTATTGACGTTTGCAGCAAATTGATTCATGTATAAGAGATGTATAAGAGACTGAGGGAAAAAATATTGTGTTCATTATAACGCAGCAAAATATATGGTGTTGTGGAAAGGAAAATGTTTTTAAGACGTTAGAGGCCAACCTGAAACGAAATGTAAGTAGGATAAACAATTGGAAATATATGTATTCCGAGTGGAGCGTAACAAGAATGCAGAGACTGGGGTTTGTGAATAATTCACAGCTTTGTTGGTAAATGTGTGTACGACTGTACGCAAACAAGGTAATATTCGATTAATATTTATATTTGGTTGAAACACCTCTCGAAAATGAACGTACCTTATCCAAATAATTTTGAATTCTAAAAGAGCTCGACTGTACATGGTTGCTATTAATTTTAAATAGATTTACGCAATAACGTTTTACAGTAATTGATTTTGTTCAATAAAATAAGATATGAAATTAGTTTACTAAAAGTGTGGGAGGAAACATAATTGTAAAATTTTATTATTATTTAACTTGTAACTATTATTATCTCGGACGGTATATGTTGTAGGCCAATTAGTATAAAAATATTATATTTGCGGAAGAATATAAGAATATTAATAAGAGTATTGTCTCCTACATTGTACTATACATGATTCAAGGCAGGGTGTGGGTTGGATTCGCACTCGAGGTAATGAAATATTTAATATTTTCATTTCACCGCTTTGATATAGAAGCCTAATGGGAACAGACTTGACACTAGGTTTCCAGGTTCCAAAAAAAAGTATACTACAAAGCATACTATCTAAATTTCATAGAAAAGTGAAACGTATAATTTCGTGCTATCAATGAGTATTGGAGGTATAGCATTAGCCTCGTTCACGCCTATCAGTCTCGAAACTGCGGAAACAATCATAGGTTCATCCGCGAATTATGGTCGGTCCGTGAATTTCAGCATATATGAATGGTGCATTTTGCTGTCCATCCCTTTAGCGCGATATTTGTGGCCTATCTCCATAATTAACTGTGGATCTATAGGATCTATATTTACTAAAATACAAGTTGGATATAAGACAACTATATAGGTATATGAGATCAATTATTTATTTATTGTCGCAAAAGAATTACATCATTAAGGTATGACAAGGTCTCTAGGTCTTTTTAGCTTTCGAACATCTACTGCGACATATTTTTTTGCGAATAATGTCCTTGTTTTATAGATAACTAGAGGGCGCGCGTGGCTTCGCCCGCATATTTGTACCCTTAGGGGTGAATTCTTAAAAAACCACGAAACATGTGTTAAATAAAATATTTTTAAGAATGAATTTCAAATTTTCAAATTTTATTAAAATCGATGCCGATTTAAAAAAAATCCATACAAACTTTCAACCCCTATTTCATGCCTTTAGGATTAAAAATTTTCAAATTTCGTCATTAGTTGATGTCCAGATTATGAAAAAAAATATCTGTCCAAATTTCACATTTCTACGCACATCGGTTACGGCTGTGCGTGCGTCTTACCTCAGTCAGTCAGGTACATGTCCTTTTATATTTATAGATAGATAGGAGTACTTTGTAATTTGGTTAATCGAACCGGTTATGTGAGTTTTTTCCCTAATGAGAATAAATTCTGATTCCATATAGTGGTGATCATCCGCGTTTGTTTACTTAATTTGGATAATATTTAAATTACTTATAAGTCAGTACAATTAAAACAGTAAATATAGCACAACATTTTTTTTCTGACATATCTTTTTACAGAATAATATTATTTTATTAGTCCAATTAAATATTATATAATCCAATTTCACAAAATATATCGAGCTTCAATGTATTCAAAAACTGTTTGTCGTAACTATAAATGGATACAGTCGTCAATATATTAAAATATATTATAGATCTACTTTTGCATTCATAGTAATAAGAAATAACATTCACAAATAAATATCTTTTCTCATTATTCTACAGTTTTTTTTATTAATATAAAACTGCAATTGTTCTCATTCTGTTGTTCAGTGATGTAATAACAATAAATACTTTTTTTATATTTCCATTGATAGAGTTCTAAAACAATAACGAACATCAAAGGAAAAAGTCAAAAGAGAAATGAGCAAAACAAACATCAAAACAAAGCTCATAAAACAATAAGAAATAGAAATACGTAGGTTATAAATAATATAGGACAGAGAGGTAAAAGACCTTATAAATAATAATTAATTAATGTCTACATTTAGATTTCTTTAGTCAATACTAATTTAATATTCGTTTAGTCACGTTCCAATTGTTTTTTTTAATTCTTTATTTACATTGAGACCAGTCGTGGCGCAGGGACACTGAGACTGTAAACTGTTTCTAGTCAACCGGGGTAAATATTAAATATTTCCATTTCTTCGCTCTGTTGTAGAAGCAATGCGCGGCGTCGGGTTCCGCCACTCAACACGCAATGCCAGAATTTGGCGGAAAGTGAGGAGAGGAGTGTCTTAACACTTGGTTTCCTCGGACTACCCCGCAACTTGCGGGATACGGCGTGAAGCTGAGAGTTCAACTTGTGTTTTTATTACACAAAAAAAAAACTTAAAAAGATATAATTATAATATTTGATATAACAGTTAGGTCACTCAATACACAATCAGGTGGAGTGCTATAATGCTGATACAGAATACACTTCAACATTCATTCTTTCACACAAAAGGATATTTCATGGATTTTATTTAACATCACCAGTGAAAGGCGAAATTATTATCATTTTATGCTGACAGCGCGCCACTCGTAAATTGAATGACAATGTTCCTTTTTTCATATTTTTTCGTCGCCACGGAAACCTCTCTAACTGCACCGTTTACGTGACCAAACATAAAAGTATTGTAGCTTTTTACATAAATTGCACTACGACTGCATTTTAAACACTTTACTTAATAAATGCTGGAGATTGCTCGAGAGGATTTCTTGGGGAAATTTTTCAGTAGTGAACGGTGCATTTGTTATGTGATTTCTTCTTACTGTGTGTGCGCGATATCGTTCGGAACTACATGAGTTACTTAGTCCTATTACTTTAAAATATAAATATCTTTTTCAATGTTCTGGTGTTAAGTGAAGTTTTCTTAGCATAAATTATTACCATTTAATATGTTTTATTTCAGTTTCACGCTGTTATAAACATGGGTACCTAGTGTTAAGACATTTCCACTTTCCGCTAAATTCTGGAGGCACTGTGTATTAAATGGTGTAACTCAACGCCGGGCTTTATGATCACGAATATAACAGGATTGTAAAATATAGAGAAGGATATTAAGTCACTTCGTTCTTCGCTTTCCCAGATATACGACGTGTTGAGTGGCAGAATTCAACGAACTGGAATCATCACGTTGACAGACAATCCTCGTCCAACTGTGCCCCAATGGGCACATTGAAGTAAAAGAGCTACCTTTGTTTCCAACCAGGCGAAAATATTATATATTATTTTAAATACGTTGCATTTTCTATCATAATTTAATATCCCTCTATTAGCTTTGAACGTGTTATACTCGTATTTAGAAACATATTGTTTAAAATTTTCCTCTCTTAAATTTATAATTTATTAACATAATTGAAACTACAATTTGTAGTTTCAATTATGCAATTTCTACAAAATTAATTTAAATCACATATAATTTTCGTTATACAAAAGCGATAAAAGAGAATTTTCATCAATGTTGATAAAATTTATTCATCGACCCTCAGAAGAATAAAAAAAAGATAGGTGAGGAAAATGGCTACTGGAAGCTATAAGCGTATATTTTGAAACACAAAATATACATGCATGGGGCGGTAAAGTTATATGTCGATTGATAGAATCATAGATCTATAGGTGTATCTGTAGGTATGTATAATATTTTAGATAGTAAAACTATCCTCATAACTTTATATTGAGGTTATTAATAAAATATTTTGCTTCTTATTTTATATACGCATTTCTTTTTTTTATATACATATTTACATCAATATTATTAGCTTTTTTAAATAGTACACAAAAAAATAAAAGCAGCCTCACGCTTTTTCCTAACGCAAGGTAACCAGAAGAGGAACCTAAAGTTAAGACATTCCGTTATCCATTTGGGCAAATTTTCCACACAATGACAAAAAAAAAATAAAAATCTATCTACCAGAGTGGAAAAATAATAATAATTTTACTATAATGATTTCCCCGAATGTGTTCGAACCCATAACCATCGCATTTACTGTCATACACTGTCTCGCAAATATTTAATTATATAACACTTCACATAAGTGAGTGCCCATGTTGTTTGGAAATATCGCATTCCGAATTGAATTGTCCAATTTACATTTCTTTGTGCGTGTGAATTTTCCTTTAGCTTTTTTACCGATAAAACCAGTAAGGTGGAATTTCTAATAATATTGGGAGTAAATTACAGGTAGGGTTCCATTTGGACTGCGAATACTCTTGACAATATGCATATGTAATGTGTATGCATACGTTGTTAGAATAAAAAATATTTTTTAATAATATATACAAATTATTCTCACATATCTATGTGTTTCAGATTCAAATTGGAATACATAACATTTATGATTTTTGTGATTTTTTAATGTTGCCATGTATAACATGGTTTTATTTTTCAGCTTGACGCATATCCCAGAGAGAGCCTAGTGGTAAGACACTCCGCACCCCACTTTTTGCCGAATTCTGGAGGTCGCGCTTTGCCTTAATACTGCAGCAAAGAAATGAAATATTAAATATTTTATTTTCTCGTGTAGGATAGAACCCACAACCTGTCACGTTTACAGTCACACGTTTGTGCACCTGCGCCATGACTGGCTCTACTATTTTTTATTATTGTGTTTTTTTATGTAAATACACATTTTACATCGAATTTAATTATATTTAAGACACAGTATAGACAGACCGATTCATGTTCATGAAACGAACTAATAGTTAGTTTCAATATAAAGTTAATTAAAATAAGCGTAGGATCGAACTCAATCGACTGTGATGTCAGTTCACATCGAATAAAGTCTCTTTATAATACGATTACCTTTAATTGTTCTCATTTTTTGCATCGAGTAATATTAAAGTCGACGTCACAACGGCTTTCCGTTAATATGGATATCTGGGACTGGAATATTAAAATATTATGAAAGTGGAGTGTTAACGCCTCATTTCGTTACCCTTTTGGGATCCGCATCAGAGTTAAAGTATTAATAGTTTGATGTTTACGATACACTACGTTTGGTTGGTGGACCTAATTAACAAATAGCAAACTTGATCAAAAGGTCAACAATGTGCTGAATAGAAAATTAGCAATTATATACAATAATATACATTAAAATATTGGTCATTTTAGAAATGTATCACTTTAGATCACCAAAATCGTTTCTTTTTTAAATATGTAAATTATTTTGACTATTTCATTATATATTGAAACTAGAATGTATATAATTTTGTCACACAACTAACAGAGACGAAAGAGGTACACAATGTTTTTATTTATTAATATAAAATGTACGAAGTAGGTACTAACCTATTATTATTAAATCGTTCGTATCTTTTTCATTTTAATAAGAAAAGAAAAGTTAGGCATGTAACCTTCGAGTAACATTTTTTTTGTGATTTCAGCTGTGTATACTGATATTAGAAAATACTCAACGATCCTTTATAATAGCACCGAATATTTACCATTCTTTTATTTAATATAATAATACAAATAATAGACAATTTGAACTTTTATTGTGTCCAAGAATATATGTTTTAATAAATACGTGGTTTACGCACCGAATTTTATACATACATACATAACATATAATTTATAGTATCTTGGAAGATAAGATAATTTCGATATGCGAAACTAATATCACACTAGTACTTATAGTTTTGATTACATTATAACGTTCTATACATAATATATGGAGTTTGAAACACTCAAACCCGTATTGGATTTTGGGCGCACTGAACTGAATGCACAGCGTAGTTATGATACCAATTAATTAGTTTCTGTTAGTTTTCAAGCAAAAACGGCCACTCGAAGAAATTCGTAGTAGTTCTCTAATAAGCTTCATTTATATAGTTTCGTTTATTTTAAGGTAAGTATTACGGAATTTAAAAATTGCGTTAATAATTTGTATAGTGAACATAATTACTTATTGTAATAATTATATTATCATTTATAATTTCTTTCTTATCATTTTCTCACAGAGGAAAATAAGAAAATAATACAAAATCCTTACTTTCTCCGCTTTCCGTCCATGAGTCTGGCAAAAGCGTAATTCTTTTTTCAGAGTGCAAAACACAAATTGATGAGACCGTCGTGGCGCAGGGGTAAGCGTGTGACTATAACAGCGATGACTATATAACCGATTCTCTTTCGGGGGGCAAAAAATATTTCCATTACCTCGCTCAGCTAACGAGGCCCAGGTCGCTCTGTCTATCCTACTATGTGCGAAAAAAATTGTATTTAAATTACTTTATTAAATATTTAGTGAACTCTCGTTTAAACCAGAATTTAAGGCTTAACGCAATAATAAATAATATTAAAAGCGGTAAATATTACAAAGTTATAAGAAGTTTTTATTTAAATCATTACAAATTTATTAATGAAGTTGTAAGAAGCCACATAAAAGTTAGAAGAAAAATGTAACGGTTTGGACGTCGGCCATTAAGCTACCTTAATGGGGTGCTAAGTAACACTGCTAAAGCAGAGTGCACATTATTCTTTATTTTTATATTACTAAAAGATTACAGTTCTATACCTTATCGACATTTAAAAAGGTTCTTTATTTTAAATATGTAATAATTATAATATAACGAATAAGTCAAATTATGAGGCCAGTCGTGGCGCAAGGGCATATGCGTTTGAGATTGGCAGGTTGTGGGTTAAATTCCCAAATTAAATATGAAATATTTCCATTTATTCGCTCTGATGTCGAGCGCGGCGTTGAGTTCCGCCACTAAGAAACGAACGAAAGTGGGGAGCGGAGTGTCCACCTACCCTGCGAAATGCGGAATACAGCGTAAAGCTATGAAGTAAACTAATTATATAAGTTAATTTAAAACAAACGAAAATATAGAAAACGTTTTCATGTATAAAAATATACTAGATACAAAACTAATTATCTCCAAACTAACCACTGTGTTCATTTAAACTTTGCTCAAATGAAATTAAATAATGGCTGGCTTTGTACAACATGTGTGATAATAAATGTTACTGACATAGCTACATACATTTATACGTACACGAACGTTTAATAGTTTTTTTTGTTTTCTCTATTATTACCTACTGTTTTCTTATTGGTTATTTCTACCGAAATAAATATATATTAATGTTGTACTAGGGTGCAATATCGCCAATATTTTTTAAATGTTTAATCACAGTAAGTAAGTTAATGTTAACTAAGTTTAAATTTTATTTTTGTAGGTACTTATGCATAATAAATAACTAAATTGTTAATTTCATCGAAGATTATGGGAAAAACCAGTACACGCAATTCATAAAATTTCAAGAATTCAACCTTCAATTTTTCTCACATAGCTTGCTAAGAGAAGCTAGAAAGGTCATTTTTAGGTAATTTTTTTATAGAGGGTTACTTGCAACTCGCGATTTCGAACTTCGAGTAACTTTACCTTATTAAATACAATATCTATATACTTTAAATTCGAACAAAATACTTTATAATCAATTTTTTTTTTATTAAATTAAAACAAACGAACGAAATAAAACAAATTTTATTAAAATAAAATGGTGAATACTGCATTTAAATCTGTTCAGTCGTTTCTCAGTTTAGTACTCACAAATGCACAGACAAACAAACAAAACTTTTAAAATTATTGTTTTGGATTTTATTCTATTGTTAAACATCACTAATAAAATATTTTCTAATATATATTTTATGCGTAGATAGCAATCAATTACAATTTTCGGATTTTTGTGATTTCAGATACAATGTTATAATAATTCCTATATAGTAATAAATTCCTTACCACACATATTTATCAATAGTGTTTACTATTGATTCAAACTTTGAGACTTTTTCACTGACAATGTGATTACTATAACTGATTAAAAATAAAATGTTACAAATAAACAACATCTCTTTCTAGGGTACTAACAAACAACAAGAATTCAATACGATTGACCTATCTCCATTGTTTGCATTGGCATCGCATTGCGGGCGAAAAAACTTTCCGACAACTGTCTGATATTGGCTTTTATGATACTAAAACTTCAATTCCGGAAATAGTCACGTATTTTGGTTCTGATTTCAGTAACAATATTATATTAGAAATTCTCGCCGGCGTCACCCCAAGTGTTCGTGCACCGCACTCGTTATTAAATCATAATTTGACTCCATTCCTGCTGCATGTGAGCGGAAAGAATCAAAGGCGTTTTATTATAAAAGGGTAACATTCGCCGGTTTCCCTTTATTATTCTCAAATACACACAAAAGACTTAAATTAAAAATCTAACTTTGTGACACAGTAACTTTCAAGTTATATTGGTTTCGCAATAAACGAAGCAAATAACGAGTATATTTGAAAGTTTCAGAATCATTAGAGATATTGCTGATTTTATTTCGAAGTATACGGCAGTACTGGATTAGTTCATTCACTTTGGGACACATTTTTTAAATAGTTATTAAAATAATAGCAAGATTTTGCAGCAAAAGTATCCAAATATATAAGGTAAAATTTAGTGTAAGATAATTTTATCATAATCCATCGGTTTTTTCTCATAATTATTTCGGCATGATATGTCCGTATCAATATTAAAATGTATATCTTAATTATCGTGAGTAACTAGCCAATTTCATAGTGTGGAATGAAAATACTTTGTAACATAAGTTTGAAAACCTTATATTTTATCTTAAACAAACTATAAATTACATTTTTTAAAGAGAGTTTCCACTTCATGAAAGTTATTTTGTCATTGTTTGTACTATCAGTTTATTACTATTTTGTCACAAAATATGTTGCCCGGGTCTCTAAATGATAACGTCGATGGAATTTTTAGTGATGAATTCTTGCGTCGTAATATTGGAAATGGGCTGGTGACCTAAGCGTGCGTGGTTACATACAGGAGATAACGAAATAAATGACACGAAAGGAGGCACCATTCGACACGTGCGCTGAACGACTTGCTCAAAGCAATATCTTGGATCGAATTTTCTGGGTTAATTATTTATATAATAACTACATGTGGCATATTATAAATTATATTTTTCCGAATTATATTTTTCTCATAATAAATTGATCCTTTATTTTGTAGGGTAGTAGTATTTGTAATATTGTATGCACGTAAAGATAGTTTCTGAACTGAAACTGTCTGTATGTGTATGTATTTTTAAAATTACCTTTGTATTATGTCTCGCTTCAGGATGTAATATAAATAATTTTCAAAATTATTTTTAATATGAATCAATAAAAGAAGTGCCACAAGATTTTTGCTTAGTAGTAAAATTTTTAATAGCATAACTCTTTATAAATGCAGTTTTAGCGCAGTTTATTTCATTAATCAATCCTTGTACGCTCCTTCTTTGCGCGCTCGAAAATAGCTTGAACGTAAGGTTTTGTATGACGATTATATATTTCGATTTTATTGACAAAATATAATTATTGTTATTCAATTAAAAAAGATACAAACTTAACGTCATATGTACCTAAAGAAAGTTCACAATGACATCCCCTTTTATAATATAAACTGTTTTTTTTTTATATAGGTATATAACATTTTTTTCATCTGAATTTAAACGTTTTACAATAATTCCTTTGTTAAATATAGGGTAGAAGACTACACTAGTAAAATCATCGATTATAAATCTCCTCCTAATTTTCTGGTAAGAGTAAGAGAAATAAAAATGGGCAACGATAGCAAAGCCCTTGTCGGATCAGGATGCAAATGAATACGCGCCTGTGGATCGAACGCATGAATATGCATAGGCGGTCCCCGGGCCGGAATAATATCACTGCCGCCCGCCCGTCACCGGTGCTATACAGACCGTGTCGACTTGTTTCAGTGAAAACCAATAACTTTTTCATCACTCTTATAATATATTGAAAATTTATTATTTAATAAGTTAAGAAAATTAAACAATGTATATATATTTCAGGCTAGGATTACGTTCCCGGCTTCGCCCTGTTTGTTGGACTATGCTTTAAAAATGTCCATGTACTATAAAAACCTTTCTTTTGAATCATTCTGTATAATAATGAAACTTGTATCGCTTGAGTTATGGCCAGTAGAGCGCGGAAGCACAAGCGTGCGACTGTAAACGGGACAGGTTGTGGGTTCGCCTCCCAACCGAGGAAATTAAGTATTTAATATTTTCATTTCGTCGCTCTGGAAACGACGGAACACCTCCAGAATTTGGCAGAAACTGTAAGTCCCAATAGGTACCCTCTGACCACCCTGCTGTGTGCAGAATACAGCGTGAAGCTAAAAAAAAATAAACAATTATATTTCATATTTTTCATTAATGATATATGATGTATGCTATAGCCGTAACCTTTTTCCGAGTTTTCATAACCACGTATACAATCCACCTAAACTTATTATCACAAAGTACAGTACTGATATACAACAAATATTTATAAGAGAAAGGATTTCTTAAGGCAAAAGACAATAAGAAAATTATATTAAAAGCTCTTGTTTCCTATCCTATTTATATTAAGATACTTCGGCTAAAGAAACATTTGAAACTAAAGTTATTTTAAATAAGAATTAAGTTTTTTTTAAAAGATGTTTTACTTTACAATTAGTAAAGTAAAACAATAAAGTATAAATTTTATTATAGTAACAACGATGTCTTTTAGTTAGCTTTTTTACCTAACATTTAGAATGGATACCTAGGTAAGGTAGGATATTTCTGTTCCGCATATCCCGCCGAATTCTGGAGACATTGCGTGCTAATGGGGGAATTCAATATATATATATATATATATATATATATATATATATATATATATATATATATATATATATATATATATATATATACAACCCACAATCTATTGCATTAACAGTCACACTTTTGCGCCACTGCGCCACTACTGGCCTCTAACTGACTGTAGTAAGTTACTGTGTGTAATTAGTTTTTGTTATTTAAAATCCTATTTTTGTTCATTCAAATATCTGATAACATAGTGAAAAGTAATTAAATTGAGCAAAGAAATAATATCATCTCCGCCCTAGGGGATGTTTGTGGAAAGCTACGTCAAAAATAACATAATGACCGAGGTTTCCTTACGTTTCATCAAAGTATATATACGAGTATATATAGGCACACTATTAAAACAGACACACCCATCTTGGGTTCTGTACCAATTTCAAGTTAGTAGATCAACGAGAAGTACAACTTAAGTTTGCGGACATAATTATGTACTCATTTTATATGAAATTAGCTCCAATTATTAGTTTGTAATAGTTTTATCTGTAATAGAAGCATAAATTTGCATATTTCGAATTTTTTAAAACTCCCCATTTCTTTTATTGTAGGTCTACGGGAAATACTAATTTTAGTTTCATCTTGACATCGCTACGCAATCTTTACAGAAGGACAACAAACTAATAAGGGTTCCCTTTTTCTCCTTTCAAGGTACGAAACTTTACCTTATGCTAAAGTTTTAGATTATTCATAAATATAGCCCCACAAGGGTATATCATCTTAAATAATTAAATTTTATAAGAAAAAAGTCAATAATAAATTTTATATTTTAAATTTATACAATGTCTACAAGTATATTGTTCATAAAAAGGATATAAGAATATCTACTTATGTGCGTACTCGAGTGACTTCATATGCCCTGGCTACAGCGAAGTACGGATATAGAAGATAATCCCTTTCTTATCAACTTGGAAACTTGTTACAGTTTCTAAATTATTATATCATTCCGTTCGAAAGTTGCGCTGTATTTTACAAGTATATATGGATACATATATTTTTTTAGCTTCACACTGAATCTCGTACATAGTAGCAGGGTATGCTCAGGGAACATGCGAACATAGTGCTAGGACACTTCCGTCCTTCACTTTCCGCCGCATTCTTGAGGCATTCCGTGTTGAAGAAAGAATTTGATAATGTTATATTTCAAAATGATTTATTTCCACTACGTTAATACAGTACAATCACTTCCAAATACATAGAAAGTATTCTCTATTTGAAATACCAAGTAAATATATAGGACGAACACAATCCCTTGCTTACAATCTTTTGAGCGCTGACTTCCTTATTTTTCTGTTCTACTTCACGATTTCTTTTAAAAATCTCGTAATGGATTTCTTATAGTTTTAACTTAAAGTTATAATAAAAAATAACTAAGCAATTTTATTCATCACTTTAAAATATACTTTAGTATCAGTATATCTAACATCACCTTCACAATATGTACAAATGTTAAAGTAAAAAATGGGCCGGATAGCGAGATATGAAAAATTAAAATATATAAAGGATTTTGCATAAATAGTGAGTGAACAATGAATGAAGAACAATGCAAAAATCGAAAATATTCATGCAACAATAAAAAACAGTAAATAAATAAATATTTTTATCAAAAGAAGCTTCCCCTTGAGGGGTATCATCGTTTTTAGTGCGCATAAAGAGAGCACAACTTAAGGCAATGAGCTTTCAATTAAAATCAGGTTGAAGGATCTCATTGCTTTAATTAAAGCTGTTTTTTAACAGTCGGTCTGTTGCCGGCGGCCGTCCTCGCCCTCTCCCGGTATTACTCCTCGAGGCTACACATGCCAATGTTCGGTTTAATTAGTTTTTGTTAGACGTACTTCGATTTATTCGTTTAAGATGAACACTTGTATAGGATTGTTGAAAGATGTAATATATTACATGTTTTTTATTTATTTAGCAATAGTTGTCTCAAATACAACATAATTACTACTTCGACTCAAATATTATATTATTGCCTAAATGTTCAGATATTTAAATTCCCTCTTGTTACATCTTGAGAAATTTTAGAAACGTTTGCATGCTTGAAAATAATTAAAACTAGCCAGATTATGAAGGGGATCAAATTGATATTTTTGTATATTTAAATAAAAGAAGGTAGAGAATTTGTTTCCGAGATATGAATAATTAGCAAGTTAAACCCATCCGACACTGTTGAAAAGAATTATATCGGCTAATGTTCGTTGGCTTTTGGCGGCGAGCCCCAGTAATTTGTCACAGCTGGAAGAGATGTTTATTCAAACGAGGAGATTTTATTGCAACGACATAAATCTTGAAGAAAAGACGTGCTGGAAGTGACGGTAATTGTATGACAATGTTGCTTTCTTTGAATTTCTTTTATACATTTTATTTTGATTAATTGTTCAGTGCATTATTTTCAAGTAGTATTTAATGAAAGTTTCGCAATTTGAATGAAATTACTTTCAAAGATTTAAAAATCCACGATATAAAAGTAAACTTGATATAAAATGTTCAAAAACTCATTTTTTTTGACAGATTTACAAAATATTTGCACTATTTTCCGAACGGGAGTAGCTATGTATATTTTTTTCATTAGCGGTGCTGACAACATTTATAACGCTTGTATCGAAAAACTAATCTTTTGAAAAACTTCATATGCATAGGTATTTAACTTGCAATAGTTTGTGAAACATATTTAAAATTTAACTTGAATATAGTAAATATATTTTAAACTTAACTGCAATTAAATTTTATCCGAAATATTTTAGCTTACTGAATAAATATCATTTAAATTCCGCTTACTAAAATGAGAAGCGAGAAACTATGTCCTTTTGAATAATAAATATAGGAGTCGCATTAATCATTAAAATGTAAAGCTGTCCCATGGCTATTAAACTCTGAATTTGCAGCGAGCATGGCCGGGATGGCCGGATTTACTGCTGTAACAATTAAAATACGAATTGAAATCCATATTAAGTCCGGGATAGTAATAAGCGAGTTACTAATTCAACTGACCGTTGGTAATCCCGGGTTAAAAGTGTGTAGTGTGTGTGAGCGGACAGCAACTTGTTATCATTTTGAAATTATAATTTAAACTATCTGTGAATATTCGCGGAGGTTGTCTGGCAACTTTAGGGTAAAAGTATGCATAGTATTGGTTGGACTAATTATAAAGACCCGAAGCCTCAAGCGACACTGCTAAGAGAGCATCTTATGTGCGACTCGACACCGTTCCGCTTTTGTGGGATACTTTTGCAACTGTTCGCAAGAAACTTCCCTACGCGACATGAATACATGCTGAGACACAAATATTATAATTTATATGGTACTCCGTCCTCAGAAAGTAAATCCTCAGTGGCACCGACTTAATATTTTTCATGTAACCTCATCTTATGTAGTCTAATAATTTTCCTTTTATTTTGATATGACTACAGGATGTAAGGTAATATGTATTATAAATTTATATGTAATTTATATTGTAAATACTCTAATATTTATCGTGTTATTTATCACAGAAAAAGAACACAAAAACAAAAAATACAAAAAAAGATAGAAAAGACGACATAGTTCAATGGTTGAAACAATGGCTACTTTTTCCTATGCCACGATGTACTGTATGCCATGCCAAGATGATATCACATTAAGTTATTATTAATTGTAAAATATATTTCGCTAGAGAAATTTTCCCAATTTACTTTATAATTTCATTAAAGCTCGTCATCCTTCATTGAGATTACAACATCTCATCATTTGATAAGCAAAATATGTATGTAGGTATATCAATTACATATATTCTCATGAACAAAGTTACCTAACTGTCGTGTCTATATCAAAGACGCGTAAGAACCTTCTCAGAAATCGAACAGCGTGTAAGACTCCTCTAATAACCTTGTTGTCTCATGTATGATTGCTTTAGGGATAATCCAGATTAAGTATTAATAAGACTACAGTTCGATCATTGAATTTATTGGACAAAAAGAGGTGACTAAGATACTAAATATAATGACATTTAAAAGCCTATTAAATGAGCTTTATAACATAGTTGTATAGTGTAGAGGCCAGGCACAAATTGTGACTGTAAAATCGACTGGCTGTGGGTTCGACCCTCAGAAAGAGGAAATGAAATGATTGTTTAAATTCATTTTTTCATTTCTTCGCTGTGGTGACTAAGCGCGACGTTGAGTTCCGCCACTCAACACAAAATGGCTCCAGAATGCGCCGGAATGTTTCCACTTTCCTTAACTTGCCTCTTAGAACTAGGTTCCCTATGCTTATCCTGCTATGTGCGGATACAGCGTGAAGTTGATTTGTATAGAATATATTCGTAATTGAATACTGTGCCGCTGTTGGGAGGTGGGCATACATAAAGTTAAGTATAATTGTATCAATTATCGAATACGCATTACATTCAATTTATTGTACAATAAAAATATTGCATAAGCAATAAGTACTTTTATATAATTAATAAGCCTACGATCAGTTACTTTACTCCGTCAATGCAACAAAGAGCTGACTTTTCCAATATTATATAGCGCGCTATATAATAATAAATCAGCGAGCCATTAACGCAAACCGACGTTTATTTACTTCAAATTGAAGCAAAATATTAAATATTACATGCTATGCAGACAAGCAAACTATCTCAGTAAAATAAATATTCATATTTTCCTTTGAATAACGTTTTTATGGTAGCTATTTGCGAGGCGAGCAAAAACCACACTGAGCTCGTAGCTTGTACTAGTTAACTTTGAATACGACCAACTTGACTGCCACAGCCTTGTCGATAAGCGGAACATTTGGCAAGTGAGCAAAACTGTGAAAGTGTAATGTGAATAATTTAGAACTTTCGTATAATTGACATTAATCAACGCTAGCTAACCTCGGCGATACTACCGACTAGTGACAGAGTTACGAACTATTTCTAATTAGCTCCATGCTGTATGCCGCACACCGTAGACTCTCTTTCCCACATTCCGCCGAATTCTGGAAGCATTGCGTATTGGAACTCGACACCGCGCTTTGCCACGAAACCAGAGATGAAGAAATGAAAAATAAACGTAAATAAATATTTTATTTCCTCGAGTGGGGAACGAACCCACAAGCAGTCGCGTTTACAGTCATTCACTTGTGCCCCTGAGCCACGACCAACCTTTATCCATAACTCTTTTAACAATATCATTAAGCTTTACTAAACTTACAATGTGATGTAAAATTGAACTTGCAAATATTCTTGCTACGAATATATTATCAAGATACACCATTATGAGGTTTTTCACATATTTTCACGTTAATAGCTTCATAATGTAAATGGCAGCGTGTCATAAAGCTTTCCTTATAATACGTGTTTACATTTTTGTGCCACGTTATATTACGTTGTCACTGATACAAGTGACAAAATAATTTTAAATGTTATAATGAAAAAATAAACCAAAGTAAAACTTCATAGTATATATTTTATTTTACATTAGTATAAGTAAGAGCCCAAAATAGGGTTTTTTTGTAGGAATTGGATACTTATTTAAATTTATTATTTTCGTAAAAAATTAAAAAATATATATGTGCAAAAGAAGGGCTTAACGCTAAATGTTGACTACTGTCACCCTTTATTTAAGTGTATTTATGGAAAATTGGTTGGTTATTTTAGTATTTGTTATTCTTTTATTATTAGGTTGTATCGTAACGTGCACATTCTTACTACATTTTTAAGTTATCCTCTCCTCGTTACTTGAGGAAGCGTTTCCAATTAGCACTTCCAAGTAACAGACCTGTACGCATGCATTCCCTATATTTAATATATCTTTCTATAAAAATGCGCGCTTATGGAACTCACTTCCTAAATCTATACTGACTGGCAATCCGTCTCCTAATTTTGAATTTTAAATTCAGATTAAAACAACATTTTCTTAACCTCAATTAGTATTATAGTCTATTTCTTTATTATTTAAATTTTTCTTTTTCAACAAAACAAACAAAAAATTGTTTGTTTGTGTTTTAGTAACATGTAAATAACTATATACATTTAAAAAAAAGTAATTCAGAAATCACGGCGCACACACTTTAATTTTATTTATATGAATGGATATATAGATTATAATACAGTTTAATACAGTAAGAATGATATAGTGTTTATAATCAGTATAATAGAATCCCTGTTTATGTGCTAATTAGGTTGAGTTAAATCTGCATTTAGCGCCATTTGCCAAATGTAAGCGCGATTGCGCCTATTTGTGGTCACCAGGGTTAATCTATTATAAAGTGTATTATTTCGTTACAATAATATAATTAATATTTAATTGAAATACCAAAAGTTGAGACGATTCGTACTTGCATAGGTTTTGTAGAAAACCTAATACTGGCACAAAGATAGCAACGTAATGTAGTCGATATGTTCAAGACGTACTTTTCCCTAAATATCCCTTCGTAAGTTAATCACAAAAGTTTGCTGAATAACTAACGCCATTAAGATCGTAGAAGACTGAAGTTGGGGGCGAAAAAGCTAAGTTTAATACATAGAATAACACGTACAGGCGTTAAAATGAGGTTGAACACCGCCAACAGTTTGCAAGAAAATTGTAACTTGATTTGTCAATTGTCAAAGGGCCTCGTGCACTTACTTGGTGGAATAACACGATCAGTCTCCTTCATTAGAGACGGAAAACCTCAGTCGTGCTCCTATGGTCAGACGCGATTGGAATAAAAGTCTGCAAATGTATATCCATATACATATACCTATGTATGTTGTGTAAGCCACAGCTTTGTTTGATTGTGTTTTATAAAAATATATTAATATATTAATATTAACAAAATAATTAATATTAAATAATATTTTCAACATCGGTGAAACAATCTTTTATTAATGTTAATTATAATCAATAACGTAACCTGTGCTTCGAGCACTTCAATAAACTTAGTGAACGTGGAATATTACGAAGTGTAATATGTTGAAAATTTTACAGATTAATATGTCATTTATATTATAAATTACAGCTACATATATAATTTATATATTTGTAATAATTGAGCAGTAAAAGCGGAAAAAAAATGGTTTGTCATTAATAAATAGGTTACAATCATTGCAACATCCCTTCAAGTATTTGCATTTACGAATGTTCTTCATTCTATTGAGTCTGAACATTTTTCTCTAATTCCCAAGTTCTTGCTGACTACACTGACGTACATAAGTCGTCGACATAGGATGGACCGTACTCACGATACGCTCGAAGAGGGTCTTATAATTTGGAAGGAGGAACGTTTGACCAACATCATCCATAAATCAGTGCCCATTTGATCTTGAAAAAAGTAAAGGACCTGAAGGAAAATTATTGGAACGTAAGTAGATACTACCTGCTGGAGTAGATGAGAGTATGTACATAGTATCTTGTATATGAGCTTGTAGGTGGGAAATATTGATGCAATCCTATTGATTCTTTGTTGTGAACTAGATAATTTTATTTTATAGGAAAAATATAAATAAAATAAGACTTAGGTTCTAAGCTGTTTTAAAATAGACACAAAAGAATATGTTTTATACTCCAGGAATGAGAAAAAGAATGGTGAACGGATTATCTGTTAGAAAATTATATGTTTCTGTATTAAAAGCAAAAAAAATATTGGATAGGAGCATGCATTATGCTCTCGCTTACAACTATTATTTAATAACAAAGGAAAATCGAATAGAAAACATTGTGCATATGTTTATGTATATTTTAATCAATCTTAAATTAACATTTACACAAAAAACACTTAAAAACGTCAAAGTAATGAATTTAATTTGCTTCGAATTCCATTTTATAGTTAATCATCAGTGTAATAATAAATTACAGTTTTTCATTAAGTAGCTCTTTTGGAGAGAGCGGGCGTTGATCACATGTCGTAGCGCATTAGCGAGACAATCCTTCAGCTGGTCGGGCGACAGGTCGGCGGACAGGTCGTCCTGACGCAATTAACGGTGAAGAGTCACACGAGTGGTCTCGATTTGGAATTAGTCGATCTAAGTATACCTATAGATAATCTCATTAATTCAATTAGGCGTCCGTATACGACAATAGATATAAAGTGTATGGGTATTATATGGTAATAAATTACATTCATATATATATGTACAATGTATATAATGTATACATGAGTTAATGTAATGATTTGGTAAATGGCTAAATCTCATCATATATACAGTATGAGTATAAGTTTACTGACTAAATGTATTCAGCAATGTTTCACGATGCACGATCTAATAGATTTTTTAATTTTTCTTTAAAGTTGAGCTTTTCTACTATGGGCAGCGTTACAACTATTTTATTGTGTTCTCTTGTAGAATATTTCCGAAAGATTTCTATAGGTGTCACTTATATAGGAATATTATGGATAAGATTCAATAAATAATAAGTAATAAGATTCTATATGTCAGTAGTAAAATCTCCAAAATAAATAAACATATCTCGGTGCTTGTAGCCAGCGTTTCCTAGATAATGGAGTGGAACAGTATTGTATGCAGAATCATTCATGTTACTTTGGCCAAGACGTTTCGTGTGACTAGTTTTGTTTCTTAGTTGCTACTGTGAATCTCGTCTCGCTCATTGTCTTCTATTTGAGCTTATACATATGTGCTTTCAATAGCTTTATGTGCTCTACTTACAGACGAACTTTATTTTAGGAGCTTTTCAACTATATTGGGAAAGAGATCCTTTATAAATGTTATCGTAGAAAAGTCAAATAGAATAGAGAAGATGAAATAGAAACGCTTTTGTCTGACTTATTGCAGTAAAAAGTTTCTTATTTTTTCTAGATTTTTATTAAAATTATTCTTTTAGTTTGTGATGATGAGATTAGGAATATTCTTCATGTAGATTAATCTACCAAATGAAATGTTAAGATTTGATTACTCAAACTCTATTTATTATTATATTCCAGCAACTATATTACGATTCATTACGCCGCTTTCATTACGAATTTGATAAAAAAAGTGAGAATCAAACCTATAACAACCATTGCGTGTAGAAAGATGCTCTTGTCTGCATCATGAAGTGACAAAGACACTTCTTTTTTTCTATAAATTTGTTTATTTTTAGCGCATTACACTGATTGACCCGACATTTTCTTTCCACGCAAAACATTTTACAAACATCTGGATTACATTAATTACCATTTAGTTAATGACAAAGAACATGGTTCAAGTCAATTTAGTACTCCTCAATGCTTATATACATATACATAAATACTTTTCTTAATTCGTTAGCTTAATGGAGTATACTAATGATATACAATGTATTCGGGGTATGCAACTATAGCTCTTGTGCCGTGGTAATAAGGTGTACGGGTTTCATGGAACAAAGCATACCTGTTTCGACAGTCGGTAGTTATACCCAGAGCTCTTGTTAAATCGAGCATCAATGTAACACTTAAAGGCACAAGGAATTATTGAACGGGTATCTGTTATTCAAGACCCACATTAACGTAACGGAATTTATCGTCTTTTAAAACTATATTTTTTACAATAATTAATTAGCAGGCACTTGATACATCTAATTGATCGACTTTTATTGAATGATTTAATTACAGGTTATAAATAATAATCAGCTTCACGATGGTTCCACGTACAGCTGGGGAGACAGAGAACCTAGTGTTAAGAAACTCCATTCCCCATTTTCCGCTGACATTTTCGAGGTATTGTGTATTGAATGGTGGAAAGCAACGCCGGGCTTTTGCCTTAGTGCTAGAGCGAAGAATATTAATGAATAATCATTAATTCCCTCCAGTGTAGATCGAAGCCACAACCGGCACGTTACGATGAATTCCTAGTACCCTTATGCTCACTTTTAATCATTAATTAATTGTTAATTATTAATTAACACTCATTGAGTTGACAGATTGTGGGTTGTGCATTTCTCTGCTTTGGTAACGAGTGTGGCCACAAACCAAAAAGAGTGAATGTAGTGTCTTAACACTACGTTCCCTCTGATCACGTGCAGAATGCAGCGTGAAGCTATAAAAAATATTACTTACAACTAAAAAATATATATAATTAAGTGTATATATATATATATACCCACAGGCGAAATATACCTTTCTAAAATTCTCTAAGACGAACAAAGTAAGTGGTTTAGGAAGTACCTACGGTTAAACGGCGCGAGTTACATAAGGATCTTTACAAAGTTTGGGGAAGAGTTTAATAGTTTAACAAGTGAAAATTACTAGCATTGTTTAAATTGTTCACTTTAATCTAGAACAAATAGCCAACATCACGTGGCAGTGAAGTATGCTGCAAATCTGTTACGCCGCTTTTATATTTAGTTATATTTTTCTCTACCTCGTTAACTAAGTTGCTCTCATAATGGTGATTTATTGTTAGAACTTACTTTTGAAGCGAATTTATATTCTACTCGAGAATAGTGTTAAGAAAATTATAAAACTTGCATTAATACGTAAGTTGCTTTTTGCTGATAATCTAATAAAAAAAATATAGGTATTATTTTTAATTATTTTTTATTGAATCTTGTTTAATAATGAAGTTGTTGATAACGGCATTATAATATTTTATTAGATTGCGAAGGTAGTTCGTTATTGTTAACAGAATTATAACTAGATTTTGGGACTATTCTTAACATTACGTTGTAGAAAGGTCTCGGGATAATACATAGGTTTCCGCGAAACAACATTTATTTTAAATAAAAAATGGAACATTTATTTACTGCTATCTTCTATCATTACTTGTGTTCTTGTTAAAAAATTGTGTTATGTCATAATAGTTGCTTTTTTGCTGATACAGAAATCAAACTACTTTAATTGGCTCTTAGACAAAAATCTTAGCAAAATTTGCTGAAGACAGTGATAAAAAAAAAATAAGAAGTTTTAAAGAGACTTACGACGGTCGGTAAGCATTATTCTTAGACACAGTAAAAGGTAGAAATAAAAGCCTGTTGAAGTACGTACTATTCGAATTTCGTAGAAAGCACTTTTAGAAGTTTCGTACAAAATTCTTTACAATACTTCCAGACGAGACACAAATTATATTTGCGTAATGTACAACACACATCGTTAAATTGGTCAAAGGCTTGTCTGAAATAATAATAAAGTAGAAATTAAAGAAAAAATAATAAAAATATAAGTAGGTATTTATGCATAAACACAAGTATAATAAAATGTTGCGTCAAAAAGGGCACATTGTTTACATCTGGTACTGTGTCCACAATTTTTTCTTCCATTATGTTTTTAACGATTTAAGGACTGTACAAATTACACTTTTTAAATGCTATTTTTCGTAACAGCTAAATAAGGCTTTTCAATTGCGTATATTTGGGAAAGCAACTATAGTTTTTTTTATTAATAGGGAATAAAATCATCCGATTTTTATATAAATGTTAAACCATTCTCTAAAAGAACCTTAAGAAGAGTTTTAGAAGAAGACAAATAAATCCATAGTAGCGAACAACTTTTAAAGTCGGAAACTAATCAGTGGATACTTCCATGACTCAATCACGATCTGGAATCTTTCGTCGATTCAACGTATTGATTTAAAGCTGTTGATTACTGCAAAAAATTAAAAGAAAAAACTATCTCTTATAATATTCTCTTACGAACACACAAAATCGTAACCGCATATGAACTTCAAAAATGCGTCATGACTCGAAATAAGAACTACTTTTTGACTCAGAACAAAAACTACTTTTAATTTATTCATCAAGTGTCATATAATAATATATAATCAAAGCTTGCAATAAATTATTATTTTACACTGTCGTGGACATTTCAAAGTAAAAAAAACCATTCATAAAATCATATGAAAAGTCAATGTAATCAAAAAAATATTGTAGTATAGCAATCACTCAATGTACAGAACATAAATTTTTCTATTAAAATAGAAAACGAATACCTAACTACGGTTATTTGATCAAAATTCATTACACATTTGTTGAAAAATAAATGATCGGATATCAACGACCTCGAAAGATTTATGAGGTAGTAACAGAAAATTTTATTATACTCCCAATTTCGCCGATGCTGTTCAGAATGGATCCCGCGAGGAAATAAGGCTATAGTGTTTGTAAGAAACTTAGAAAAGCTATTGAAACTGTTGTTCATTTAACGTAGATAGTTATTTATTATATTATATTATTTAAGTTAAGTAAAAAAAAAACTATTTTCTAACCAACTCTAACATATCTAAAATCGACATGACGAGTAATAAGACAGGAGTATTCTTAAGCATACCTATATACTATTGCAATGATGTTTTAAGTGACATGACAGTAGATTCATACAACGTTTAGAAATTCCTTAGCAACAGGCATCGACCAAACATAGTCAATATGTTTGTATTACAATTTATTACAGAGATATACTATACGTATTTGATCGAACATGTACAGCCCCTGTGAAAGTTTGTTAGTTGGAACATGCTAAACTAGCTCTCCAGCCAGCTTGATGACATTTAGTCAACGACATTCATAGCATAGCATATATTGATTAAGCAAAATTTCTATAGATTTGCAGACGAACGTGTATTTTATTTAAAATTCCTTAAAAATGTTAATTTAAAATTCTCATTAGAAATTTACTTCTAAAATATAAAACTATGTTTTAACAGTGAAAAATGTATATTTTAAACATCAAGTATTTTATTCAAGTTACGAGCCGGATATCGTTTCAGTGACATATATTTGGAGCGAGGAAGTAACTAACGTGACCCTAATTCTCTCTGTGTAATATGTATGTCAACCTTAAGAAAATCTGCTAAATTATGATGTTTCTTAAAGTAAATATTTATATAAACAATAATAATATGTTGGTATAGAATTAGGTGTTTCATAGTAAGGATATGTATTCATTTTTCTTAATTTCAAAATTACTTAAAAGTAAAAGAGGAAAGCCCCACAGAAATACAAAAGTTATTTATATAATCCCTATTCCCGGGAAAACGTGCGAGGTAGCTGACAGTATACTTAGCGGTTCCCTAAATTATATATAAAATATGTACTCTTACTTCAAGTAGAGCATATTTTTTTAAACAGACTATAAAATATTTTCTTTTTAATATAATACATACTTTTCGTAAATTAAGTATATAAATAGTTATGTTAGTAATTTTAAAATTTGGGGAAAAGGCATACGTGTAGATACATACTTATATAAAAATCTTATTTGATGCTTTAAAATTATTTTTAATATGTTGTGTAAAAATATTATTTTTTTAATGTTCAAATTTAGTAAAATATTTTGATTCCCATTACTTTAAAGACTTACTCAAGAGATGCTTTAAGTAAGGGAAATAACAATGATTTTTTATTACTACAAGTTCCAAAGACATTCCAACCAACCTTTGAAGTTAGTCGAACTTACTGTTTAATGACTTCATTTTATGACGCTTTTCAATAATTCACTTCGTTGAGATTGAATGGTACTCCCACTCTGTTTAATATCAGTCACTTAACTTGAAATTTCAAAGTGGGCTATATATTTTGTTGTATAAACGGTTATTAAGAATACTATTTTAATTTTTTTTTATTCAAAAACTTGGAAAATCGACTGACTCTGTCTATTTAGAAAAGTAATAAAAAAGTATTAAATACATAAGAAAGGGTACCGAAACTAATGGCTAACAATGTTTACTCAAATTTGATAAATTACTTACAACACTATTTTTATTCTAAGCCAATACATATCAAATATTACATGAACAAAAACCAGAAGTTTTAATAAAAAATTATAAATTAATTCTACACATAAAGGCGCGGTTTATAGCGGATAGGAAATATTACAAGTACATTTTGTGGCGAGCTGTTCTTCAAAGCGATCTAGGCAATTTTGTGTAGATCTAAACTCGCGTCAGACCAACCTTTGTGTACAAACGCACATGCATTGTTACAAAGTCAACGAAGATTTAATGAAAGTGTTGTTTATGTAACAATCAGTTATAAATTTCAAAGTTCTATTTTTAATTGAGTCTTTACTTATTCTAGCAAATGGAGGATAGGATTCTTAACATTTATAAATGTGAAATACTTTTTCAATAAATTAAAGTTTTATCAACATCATTTTAAATATTTTACTCACATATTAGTATATAAATTAGATATGATAATCATCTAAGCCACAGGTAGACCTAAGCCTAGTGTACAATATATCTTTTTTCTATTTCTAGTTTAATTCTGTATTATTTAAATGTATTTCAAAAAATATATATTAATTATTTTGTATGATTGTTTAGTATACTTTTATGCACTATTATGGTTTTATTTTATTTTGCTAGAAAAAAATTACCTATTTAAAAAAAATGTTTACTTATTTTACATCTATTTAGGCAAGTAGATACGCGTGCACCGCAAACGCAGTTTTTCTCGAGTAAATTCCGGTCTCGCGAGGATTCCGGGATAAAAAAATAACCTATATGTTGCTCCACCCAGTTTAATATCAGTTACTTTACAGGAAATTTCAGAGTTGACTATATATTTCATTGTATAAACGGTTACTAAGAATACTATTTTAAAATGTTATTTTACCAAAATCATGGAAAATTAAAAGTTTAGTTTTTCTATAACGTCAGTTCAGCTGGTCTGGAGATTAGCCCGGACAAACAGAAAGACTCGTTCACTCATTCACATTCACTCATTCACACTAATACATTCTCTTATCGTCGATATTTCCAATTTTCATTACGATGTAATAACATGTAATGGTGTTTCCTTTGCGTAACGCAATCTCCAGATTTGCTTTATAACTTTATCTTATTTTTTTCTAGAATAGCAAAACAGATACGTACATTCGTCGTGATCTTTGGCGGTAACCGTAAGTACAGTGTGTTGAATATCTTCATTTTCGTCGACTTCCGCCTCGTACAGCTCCTTGTCGAAATACGGAGGGTTGTCATTTTTGTCTGCTATTCCAATGCGGATGAATTTGGTCACTGCAAAGAAAAATATAAGCTTAATTTTTGGTGCAATAATCTTTTATATAGCTTCGACTTGTGAACAAGGTAAAAGCCCGACGGTACGTTTCGTCACTCAACCCTCAATGCTTCGAAAAAATCGTCAGAAATTGAGAAATAGAGTGTCCTAGCACTAGGTTCCCTCTGCCTACCCTGTTATATGCGGAATACACCGTGAGGCTGTTTTTTTTTTACTTGTGACCCCCTTTCCATAAAGATTATTTACACACGCTACACTATATGATTAATTAAAGAGCGGCTATTAATAGCAAAATAACCATTTTACATTGATACGATATTACTGTTTTATATAATGTTTACTCCTCTATTATAGCATTTCAATATGCCTGACATAGAATTGATAAAGGCATAATAGCAATACATTTCATATTCCATAATTAAATACAATCATAAATTGTTTACATAAAGTATCAAAATATATGTATATATTGGTTCTTATGATAACAATATCAATGTTATAGTATTTGTAATTTGTTAACATATGTATCTATGAAAATAAACAAGTAACACAATCACGATAGTTTTGGTAATGTTGAATTAACCACCATCTACCACCATATGTTAACTAAATTCTGATCTTAAAAAATGTTGTAGATTCGAGCCCCACCCGGTAGATTAAATATTTTTTTTATTTTAAACCAAACAAGCCACAAAACATTAAGAATAATTAAACGAATATAAAGATATTTTTTATTAATGTGCTCAGGGTTAAATGCTTTGTTTGACATGTGTAAGTAATTAAGGAAATATTTAAAGGTAAAATTTAAGACGATTCAAAAAAAAGTTGCTCTGTATTTATAGAAATCGCGTACTGAATTCTCCAAACGGATCTTAATCTATGTCACAGAAATGTATGTAAAAGAAACCTAAAGGGAAATTGCTTTCGTTTGAGGTCCGCTTGAGCAAAGATAAATTAGGAACGTTTGTTGAAATGTCCGGTGGCTTTATTAGCAGACGTATAGTTACTTTGAGCCTCTGTTGCCGTCCGCTGAACCACATGGGAAGAACATAAACCAAGTCTACCGACGACACAAGGAAAAATGTATGAGAATTGTGTAGATAGATTACTGTGACGACCTCTGGATTTGACAAAGACAAATTGATCTGGTAGCTAAAGGACGTATACAAATTATTTAAAACGGATTGGCTAAATACTCGTATGTATTGAAATAATTATGGTTTAGTGGATTTTACTACACATAACATGCAGCATTATGATCTCAAAAATAATTTTGTTGGAAATTTGTCGAAACTTGTAAAAAACCATGCGTACAACTCTTTGAGCTTGTTTCAACGTATTTTATTTTATCGCTGTTTAGAATTCACGAATGAATCGGACCGACAGACGTCACAAATTACTCTGTGGATGAGCATATATGCAAATTAGTAAATAAGGAAAAACCTTTTTAAAATGGTCAGTGTCAAAACAAATGTCATTGTGATTAGTATATGTGTACAAAAAATAAAGTATATGTGATGGTTTCTTTTATATTATTTCCATAGGCAAAAAAGTTAAGTTTCGGTCAATATATATATATATATATTGATATATATTGAGGTTTTATTAAGCGTAATTGAATAAAGCAAATAGAAGTTAGTTCACTATATATATACTTGATGATATAACGGAAAGATTCATTTTTAAGTCAAGCGACAGCAAAAGATTTTAAAGAAGAGAAGATTATACATTACAAGAAAATGTTGAACTTTTTTCATTGATTTTTAATAATTATTATAATATAATTTATTCTTAAAATTATTTTTCTGTCTCTGTCTCACAAATGCAAATTTCAGTTTAAGCTTCCCGAATTATACTCACTTAAGCTTTTGCATTGCTTTGTAAATACGTAGTACTAGTAGTTAGTCTTAATAATTAAGTTACTTAATTATTTTTATATACCTACCTATCCAGTACCTATCACGTAAATTAGATTTTCCTTTAATATCATATCATTTTTGAAATGTTTAATTACACTCGGGTAGTAAATTTTTATTGCGCATTCTGTGGCGCCATGAGTTATTGTCAATAATGAAATTCTTTATTAGACGTTGGCTGGGACAATGTGCAGAGGAATGATCCACACAAAGACTTAATATCACTCTATAATGTAAATACAACCACAAACAATGTGTTCGTTACGGCACATCTCATTTCATATATTCGGTGCTAAACGTTAAATTAACTAGATTTGCATAGCAATTGTAACAAACGGCACAAAATTACAGTTTGCCATAGTTAACCTCTGGGTATGCTACAGTAATGCTCAGATTCAAATCCTTCACAAATAAATATATTGCTGCAAGTAAGTTGAATGGAGTGAGTTCTTTATTTCGGACTTTGTTAATAACTTCATTTTTTTTCAGCCTCACGGTGTATTCCGCATTAAGCAAGGTAGGCACCTCACTTTTTGCCAAATTCTGGAGGCATAAGAAGACTTGAAAATATACATATAAATATAATACACGAGAGCGAAGGAATGAAAATATTAAGTATTTCATTCCCTCAAGTGAGAATCAAACCCACAACCTCTCGCACTATCAGTCACACGTTTGTGCCCCTGTGCCACGACTGGCCTACTAATAACACGCTATAAAACATTTATTGTAAATATTTCAAACTACATTAAGGTATTATAAAAGAAACCCAACAAAAAAAACTATTTTTATTGTCAACAACAATATACAATGAACATTTAAAAAAGCTTATACTGAGAAGCAAATTGTACAATTCGTGTTTTTAAATTAATAAAGAATATATATTCCATTACGATCGTCAGCTGTTCTTGATACTTTTCGTACTCACATATATCTCAATATGACATGAATGAAACATTACCAATGCCTTACATTCGGAGTATTACAGTTTTTCCTTGTTATTGCTACAATATGATAATTTAAAAATGTAAAGAATTTTGTTAAAAATATATATAAATAAATATATATTTTATCTCTAATTTTTATAGGGTATCCCGCATTTAGCGGGATAGGCAGAGGGTGCCTTCTTTAACACTCCACCAAATTCTGGAGGCATTGCTTGTTGAATAGCGGAACTCAACGCTGCACTTTAGAACGCACAAGTCACACGCTTGTATCTCTGCACCACGACTAGTACAAAAGTGCTTCCAAAAATATTTTAAGTATATATATTGTATAATTAGAATAACACATAAAGAAAAAAAATAAAGTAGCAGATTTTTAAGGGTGCAGATGCATATAATGCTCATAGACTTGTATGTCTATATATAGAAATTGATTGCACAAGTACATCACGAAGTGGCAAATAAGATTAAAACGGCAATGTCTTTCCTGCTGGAGTTCCTTCGTTTAAAGAGTTCGAGAATTGAATTAAAACTTTATACATTTAAACGTTAAAAATGATCGATGGCTAAAATAGTTAAAAACACTAAAATATAATTCTATAATATGTACTATTATATGTAAATATGTTTTTTTTCAGCTTCACGCTGTATCCTGCATATGGGGGTAAATGAAGGGTAGGCAGACAGAAGCTAGCGCTAAGACACGCCCTTCTCTAATTTCCGCCTAATTTTAGGCTTTATTTGTTTAATAATTTTGGCAGTCATAAAAACTTATATTTTCGGTATACCGTTGGCTCTCGAGTGCTTTAGATGAAACCCCAACAGATACGTGACAGTGCCCTTTGCCGAAACAAGACATATTTATGAGGGTTGTTTCATAAGTTGCGACTGTATTAGCCGACTAAATCTAGTTCGATTATTATTATGAAAGTTATATATAATAAATCATTCTTTTTTTTTAAATGTTTCATATTCATTTTATTTTAAAGAAAAGCATATTAAATCTTTTTATTTTTTTTTATTAGCTTCACGCTATATCCCGCACAGCAGGGTAGGCAGAGGGAACCTAGTGTAAGACACTCCGTTCCCCACTTTCTGCCGAATTTTGGAGGCATTGCGTGTTGAGCGGCAGAACTCAACGCCGCGCTTTGCCTCGACACCAGAGCAAAAAAATGGAAATATAAATTTAAGTAATTAAATTTTATATTATAATATATTAGTATAATATATCCTTTGACTTGGGCATAAATTAATATTTTAAAATTATAAGTAGATCAGTTTAAACTAGTGCAGCATAAATTGTCCGGATACAATAAGCTTATAGATTAACAAGTTACAAAGTTGCATCTCGATGTTCAATAGCGTAAAAATCTATATGAGAGATTTTTAAAAACGAACTTAAACTGAAAGTAATATGTCCCAAAATTAATTTCAAAGTTATATTCTAACAAATATAATATCAAGTTCAGAGTGGCACAATTTAAAAAAGAATACTTCTGATATATTTTATAATAATCATAAAATACTACAATCATAAAATGTTACAGATTTGCTTATAAATGAGTCTTCTCATAAATTTACACAACTTTAAATCATTTTTACAGAATAAATAATAAATTAGTAGAGAGGTACTGTTAAGTATCCCAGGATTACTTCCTTTGAATAAATAAGAGAGCATTAAGTTGTAAACAGAGTTTATTTGGAGCGGTGCCATGCTCTGTGTACATAAAAAGAGTATTGAGTACAACGCTAACGTTCGTAGGTCATAAACACATTTCCCAGACATATTTGGATAGCTTTCGCAATAAAATATAATGACATTATGGTTTCCGTCGTTCACTTTCTTAGATATACAGTACGTTGGGGTGATAGATTATAATTTTGACAGCTGACAAATAGTACGTAGAATAATGTACAGTTAGTTACACTAATGTTGTTATTTTATGAGATTATATAACTTTTTTTCCCGACAAAGTGGAGGGAGTGTCTTAACACAAGGTTCCCTCTGCCTACTCTGTTGTGTGCGGGATACAATGTGAAGTTAAAAATATAAATTATAATTTAGTAATAAATTCTTCTATTAAACCAAAAGGAGGTAGAGTTTACGATGTAAAATAATTCTTAGGTCTGCGTTTGTAAATTTACACACTTAAACGTTGATATATTCAATATTGTTCCCAGTAGCAAAAATAAAATCTTGTAATACCCGTTATGATAAGATATTCTTTTATACAATTAAAAAAATAAATTTTATTTTCGTAAGCGAAGACGTAATTGGTCCAACAGCAAATGTTTATTACCTCATGTGAGCATGCTGACCAAATGAGTATAAATTTTAGAAGCTCCTTAGAAGCTTTATCTCTGCAAGATATTTACTCGTGCGGTTAAAGTCAGTAAGTTGGGTTAGGTTAGGATATATATCAATGTTTTGAATGTAGTAGAAGTATCAACATTAATAAATTGTAGTATTGTCTGTTTTGAAATATCGCTTTGTTTATTTTTTAGAAGTCCATCTATCTCTCTTTTGTAAATCGTATATTGTACCGAAGGAAATTTTACAAAGCTGTGTTAAAGTGAGACGACGAAGTAATGGATGACCAAATAACGGAGAAGTAACACTGCCAGTGTTTTAAATATCAACTTGATGTGCTCTCGAAAATAGGCAATAGCAATTTCAAGTTCATAAATAGTATAAGACATCAAATAAATAAATCAGCTTCACGCTGTATCCCGCACACAGCAGGGGAGGCAGAGGGACCTTAGTGTTAAGACACTCCGTTCCCCACTTTTAAAATATTAAAATTCGGTTCGAAAATAGTATGTAATATAAAATATCAAGAGTTTAACTTGACAGAAAATGTTAATAATTCATATGAAGTTGGAAATAGATAATTTGAACCGGATTCTCGGGGCAAATAGAGTAATGGTGGAAGTGTATTGAATTACGTTGTAGTCTTGCAGCGGTGGGATGCTGGATAATTTACTTAGCGTGGGCGAATGAAATACACGGGAAGTTAAGAGCCGTTATAGAGCGCGCATATAATGTTTACATAAAGAATAAAACATTGATCTTTTTTTCAAGGGGTAAAAGAAAATGTTAAAAAAGTGCTATATTTCTCATCAATTCATTAATACATTAAAATTATAAATAAATGTACGGTAAACTGGTATTTATAATTTATATATGGTATTTATAGATAATTATAGCGTTGTAGCGCAGTGACACGTATATGTAATAGTAAACATTGTGGTTGTGGGTTCGATTTCCACTTATGGGAGTGAATTATTCAATATTTTAATTTGCTCGCTCTGGTAACTAGATAAAGCACGGTGTTGACTTCCACCGCTTAAACGAGAAACAGAGTGTCTTAACACTAATTTCCCTCTGCCAATCGTGCCACATATATGCGGGAAGCTAAAAAAACAAATGATAATGCAGTCAGTCATTTATTAAAAAGAAAATCGAATGAATTGAAGATCAGACCAGTAAGACGATAACGAAACCGTATTATAGTTTACTTAGTCGTCCCGACTCCATGTCAAATTTCACTTATTAAAAAAAGATTTTTAAAAATGATTTACGAAAAAAATTATAGTAGGCGTAAAATTAATGACAAAACTTAAGTAAAATGTCATTCTAGTCTGAAGTCAGAATCTTTTTCAGCTTTTCAGGGCGCAAGATGTTACCATCACATTATAATGTAATTGGGTATAAAATTTTTGTGGCGTATATATTTCATATAAATATGACATGACGCTTATCTATATTACAATAAAAAAGGAAATAGTGTGTCTATATTTTTAATATTTTTGATAAAAATCATTTCGAATGATATAAAAATAGTACCAGAACTCAGATTTCTTATTATATTTTTTTTTCTGAACTAATGGACGGATTTGAATGACATCTATTTGCTACGTAGCTATTACGCCTGGGCAGGATCTAGGCTATATTTTATGTTGAAGACACCTGATGTAGAACCGTAGTGGGCCACTTAAGCTACAAGAAATAATAAGAGCTGTATGCTCATCACACGATGAGTACATCACGTTATTGTGATTTTGAGCTTTGCAATATAAATTAATATGATTAAAAAAGTTGGGACATGTAGCAACAAGAAGAAAAAATAAATCATGTTTTTTTTAATTAAACGGTTAACCGATTAAAATGCAGTTTTTACTATTCTATTTTGGCAAATTTTCCTTAATATTAATTACTTTGTAATCTTACATAAAAAATATATCAATATAAAGTATTTGGTTCGACTAAGTTGCTGTATAGTTGGCGAATATGTAATATAAGCAAAGTAGGGTAATATGTACTAATATATTAACAAGTCGCGATGCTTATGAAATATTTCTTGGCCTTGAGATCATAGCGCAACTCTTACGGCTATATTCTTGTGCCAACTCAAGAAAAAACTAATTTCGCGTGTTTGACGTGGCGGTATAATCACACTTTCATTCCATCGCAGATTTTATTCAGTTATTGGAGACATGTAGATGTATCTATAGGTATTGACGAAGTGCTTGTCACTCATTCGTATTTTTTTGATAAAAAGAAGCATAGTGATATATATATATATATATATATATATATATATATATATATATATATATATATATATATATATATATATATATATATATATATATATACTTCACAGAGAAATATAAATCTAACATATTGCACAGACGAAGTTGTGACTGAGAGCTAATATTTGTGTACAATAAATAATTTCTAATAACAAATAGAAATGTTTTTTTCATTTAAAAAACTCATATAGTACAAACTGGCAAACTGTACTCCATGTCCACAATGCTTTTATAATAATTGCAATTTCTAGAAAATTTACCCATTGTAAGTTAAAGCGTTACTTGGAAACTAATGAGTTGTAGAAGTTGAATGCCGGTCGGTTTGTGTAAAACTGGTCATTTGCCAATCCCGCCGGCTCTTGTAAAAATATGCTATGATTAGGCAACTTTGAAAGCACTCGTGCTATAACTTTGGAATATTTATTTTAAAACTGATAATTGATCATGTGATTAATAAAATCTGAAGCAAAATAATAGGTAAAATATCAGCCTTTGTATTATATTTATACAGAATATATTGACAAAAAAAGTCGCGGATTTCTTTCCTCGTTCGGATAGAAGACAAAGCGCCTTGTCTCTGAACACGCAATGTCTCGATAAAAGAAAACAATATATATATATATATATATTAAAACAGTAACCAAAAAAATGCTATTGTAAGTATTTTAATAATGAAATTATAATCTCATGTTCTCTTTTTTAGTACACCAGACGGGTATAATTATAGCTGATAACATTTTATGAGTTTTATGGGGAAAAGTGGCTCTTATCTTGTTAACGTAGAAGATACAACTTCGTTCATTGTTTTTGAACATTTTTAACTGAAAAATATTTGTTTTTGGAACAATTCTGTGAAATAGAATTACTATTTACAAGAATACAAAAATCTTACAAGCG
Source organism: Heliconius charithonia (assembly GCA_030704555.1). Lineage (NCBI taxonomy): Eukaryota > Metazoa > Arthropoda > Insecta > Lepidoptera > Nymphalidae > Heliconius > Heliconius charithonia. Next base: position 7,483,440 of record CM060809.1, on the reverse strand, counting down.
ACCAACACACAAATGTGTGATAAATACAAATAAGAAGCGTATGTACGTATGTAGGTACATATATACTTAAAATAGATTACACTAATATCAAATAAATTATCGTATATTTAAGTCGTCGTCGTCGTGTCTCTAAGGACCGCAGTAGTAAGACAGTGTCGAGTAGACATTGATAAATTGTTTTATATTTATGATTTTCATAATAAAGGAAAATATTTATTCTTATAAATGGGATCTACAATGTTAATGTCATTGTTGTCATGAGTTGTGGGTTACGAATACCACTTAAGAAGTTTGTGTGATAAACTTGTGTTTTTCGTTGTGTACCTGAGTGCAATTCATCTTTATACTCGTGTGTGTGTGTTATACGTTTTTAAAATTGTAAACACAAAAATAAAATTAATTAATAAGTTGTTAACATTCTATTCATGACATACTATATACTTTCATTGCTAAATTGCTTGAAATTTTATTTATTTAAAATGAAACATTACTAAGTTTATGAAACACAAAATTCAATGGAATTATCAGCCAGTTGATCGCTTTTCAAAATATCTACTTATTTAAACAAAAAACTTTGAATAGGAAAAAAAAGCTGCCTCCTAATGAATAAAAGAAACCTCCAGACTTACCTCAAAATTATTATCACGAAACTGATGAAATGAGAAATGGATCTGGAAGTTGCTCCGGCACTTCGCGTAATATTGTAAATGTGATCTCAATCAGAAAGCTATCGATAGCAGAGGTTGTAATAAATTTTTATTTTACATCATACATTCTCGAGTGGTTTTTTCTTAAGATTTTACCAAAAAATAAATTACAATATATATCACTTTTATACTAGAAGACGACGATGTTGAAGGTCTTTTAATTTATTTATAAGATTTCATATCGTGACGATGTAAACAGGATAATACTTGGAAAAAGAAAGAGGTCAAAATTGAAGCGTATTTCTAATTTAACACTAAGCAAAGAATACACTTTATATTACAACATTATTCAAAATATTTTCTTAAAATCTTTATTAAAAATATCCAATTTTCACACTATTTTTATTACACCGTTTTCAGGGTCTGCACTCTATGTAGCTTCTGAAATTGGCATGGACCCAACTAGTACTATCTACTGTAATTGTTGCGGGTTTAACTCAGCTGCCTTGGCCCTTGTTTGGGCAAAGCCAAAGTGTGGTTTGATGTGCTACTTGATATATAAAAATTAAATATTAATCCGAAAATGTATAATGTATAACAATATCTTTGTCTTGATTTTCTATAACGCCATTATAAAAGTTAAGTTATTATTTGGCGAACACAACATATGAGAACATTGTACAAAGTAAAGGCATTTGTCTATTTCTGTTGCTGGCTGTAGTCTATAACTATTCAGAATTTCTGATCCCTCTGTCGATTAAGGGGACACATCCCTACTATAGATTGAGTTATTGTCTCATCTGGGGGCTGCGGACGCCGTGTCGCCAATCTGTCTGGCCTCAGGTGCGCGTCTTATTGCACTGACATACTTTACAAGATATTGCTTTGTGATAGAGTATTTATTGAGTAAGAATCTAAAATTAAACTGGTTAATAAACTAAATAATAGCAAAGATGGAAGCTTCAGAAGCAGTAGTGATAAAATTAAGTAAAATGTCGACAAGCACAGGTAATAAATGTAAAATAGAATTGGTGTTGGTTTAAATATGGAAATTATTGTATTATAACTACAGCATGATGTGTTAAAGTTTTTGATTTTTCTAAAATGTTTTTTACTTTATATTTTTTATATGAAGTAAATAAATTGTATCTGTGCATTGAATATTTTGCAAGAAAATATATTTACGACAATATAATGGTTTTAAAATAACTAATGAAATATGAATTATTTTTAAATTTTTTGTCTGTCTGTTTCTTTGTATTAGGCATGGGCAAGATCTAAGCCGTAATTAATTCGAAGACTGCCAAACTCATAGTAAAACCATATTATAAAGCTAACCTAAAAGAAATAAAAGCTTAATAAAAGTTGTTCAGCGTGATTGGTCTTACTCATTGACATATAAAATTTAAAGATCTGGAATATCTAACAAAGGAACATAATAGTCAACTAAACTATTAAAAAGGAAATGCTGAAATTTTACAGTAATAAAAATCTGTATATGAAAAGTTTGATTTCCTTTCAGGAGAATGATTAAATATAAAATGCGGAGTAAAGTTCCGCCCAATCAGCAAAGGATTTTGGCTCTAAATTCAGTCATAATATGTAGGTAATGTAAGTAGCATGGAAATTATAATAAATACTATATAAATAAAGCCAGTGTCCATTATTATAAATTAAAAAAATAAAACTATAAATTAAATAAAATATCAAAAGAATGTGTAAATATTGTATATCGACAGTACAGGCAATAATAGTAAATAGTTCAAATATTAATAATTTAACTATTTACCCATATTATTATAAGATGGCTAAATGTTAGGATATTTCTACAAATTTAAATGTATGGACATCTATACAATACAATGTAATAATATAGATGTGTTAATGTCGAAATATCCGTATATGTTGAAAAGCTTGATTCTAATGATAGTTCATTCTATTTCCAGTCATATCTCAAGTCCCCAAGGAGGAAATGAAGTAACTGTTGGACAGAAAAATCCAAGTACAAAGCGACTCGTTAGCAGTCGACACACGTGCACAGTATATTTACTATGTATAAAATTTTTAGGTCTATCACATATTTATATACGTCATCTGGTCTTGTATCATATCTACAGTGTAATAATACAAATATATAAAGAATGTTTGAATAAGGACAGATTCATAGTTTTATTATATTCTTTAATTTTTTATATAAAAACATGAAAGATAGTTCTTACATAACTACTTGGTTAAATATACACATTGGTCAGTTGATTAACCTAAAGACGCGGTATAACTCAACTGCGAATTTAGAACTCAAGGAAAGTTTTTATTATATGCTTTTATAATACTTAGAGTAGGTATTATATATACCTCTTAATAGTATAAAATATGTAAAAAAGAACGAGTTTCGCTAAATACGCTCACATACTGATATTGCCCAAAAGTGTATAAAAGCACACATTTGTAAAGTTGTGAAGGCACAAATACCCTTGTCACCAACATGTCGGAAACTTGTTTTTGTGTTTCCTTCTAAACAAGTTCAGTGAAATTAAATTCCTTACAAATGATTACAAGCACTATGTCAGACCTAAATCTGCGTCATCGGTTTAATCTCTTAATCTATAAAGTAGCCGTTGGCTGTTTTTAATTACTTTTACGTAGAACGTATCTCCGGAACTGGATTAAAATTGATTTTTTTTTTGGAATGTTTATTAAATTGAAACTGTAAATGTACATATAATTTTAACAAGAATTTGTAAAAAAGTACTAAATAACAAAGTAAGAATTCTATAATATTAACATTCCTTTGGTAGAGTTTTGAATTAAGTAAATTCTGAATTTTCGAAGAGCATTGTTACTATTTGAATGTAATAAGGTCTGTTTTTATTCTTTGTTGGGCACTCAACCTAATAATATTCACGTTTCATGTTAAGCAAAGTTAATTAAAGGGCAAGTCTTGGTAAACGGAGGATTCATAAACAATTGGCTGGCTGTTTTAACCTTGAGACACAGCACTTTGCTACCAATGTCTTGGTTTACTGAGTTGGTGCTAAATATCAACTTCCAAATATATAAGGCTTTAATTTAGAGGTAATTGAGGTATAAAATAAGTGACGCGTAATAACCATCATTAAATATACTTTCGAGGGAATATTATACTTGTAATTTAATTTATTGCGAAGAAAAGTTTGTTACGAAAAATGATTTTCTTAAGCCTTCAAAGTATAGTATTGAATTTCGGTCGTAATTCTTAAAGGCAAGAATGAGTCAGCCTCTTTTGGATTCTTTTCATGTCGAGTAAGTAATATAGGTTACGTGCTCTGTTACAGAATAACTCAGTTCATTCCAAACCTGATACCTTGAAATTTTTCAAGTAAGTAAGTAGGGAAATATTTTACACTAGGATTTTTAATAATTTCAAAACATGTCAATTATAATAATAAGCGCATGGGCTGAACTTGATTGTCTAGAAATATAATAAAAATTGACCAAACCAACCGTAAAAAAATATTATTATTATTTGAAAATTTCATATTAGTTTCAATAATTAATGGCGGTAAGAGATATCAATTTTAAAAACGTATCCACTTCTGGTGGTTATACGCATTGTTTTTTTTTATAGAATATTTTTATTGATATTAATGTATACCGAGAGGCCGTCGTATTTACAAGGGCACAAGCGTGTTGCAGATTCAATTCCCACGTGGGGAATGAAATATTTAATATTTTCATTTCATCGCTCTGGTAACGAGGTAAAACGCGGCGGTGGGCTCCACCACTCAATACGCAATGTTTTTGTTTTGGCACTTTTAATCCTTGTATTTAAAAAAATACGGCCGTATTTTAACAAAACTGGGTACTTACCTAGCTTAACGAACGTAATAAAAATCATATACATGCCATATTTAACTCAGATTATGGATTTAATAGTGATGATTCCCCAATCAGTATAACATGAAAGTTTTAACATTTTAAATAAAATAGTTGAAGTAGAAGGTTAATAGTGTACACACACGTTAATATGTGTACAAGTACTCGTATATACATCTATCTATCTATCTCGAATATACATATATTATAGTAAAATATAAATGAATAGATAAGAATTTTCTACTGAATTGCTTTTCGGGTTTGTTAGCAAGCACTGCCTTGTCAATTTTTCTTTTGCCAAACGACAACGTGCGAACGCTACTGTCTTCCGTTCCAAAGGCTGAGCAAATAATAAAAATCCTAGTAATCATTTTAGCAAAAAACTGTCTTTTTAGTCCATTAATTTTAAATATCTTCTAGGCAGAGAACAAATTAAATGTAAGCTTAAAAGACTTGATTTTGTAATAATAGGTATAATAACAAAGGACTCTGAGTACCTTAATTAAAATAGATATAGACGTAGAATGATGCTCAGATAGAGAGATGCTGCGCGCACGGCAGGGTAGGCAGAGGGGACATTATGTTCCGATTTCCGCATTGGCGGAACTCAATACCGCGCTGTGCCTCGGCACCAAAGTGAAGAAATGAAAACATTAAATAACCTAATATCCCTGAGTAGAGATCGAACCCACAACTTGTTGCGTTTACAATCACACGCTCGTGGCTGTACGCCACGACTGGCCTCAAATGAATTTCATGCCGACAAACGTATTATATTGGTTTAAGATTTTTTACTGTTTAGTGATGTATAAAATCTACTTACATGTATTAGGTATAAATGCCTATTAGGTATACATGCCCACTATAAAACCATGTATGGACAGAAAAAGAAAGATCTGACTTAAATCGTATTATTTACTAGGTTGCATTTCTACGGGTGCATTAAAAAATATTCGTTTTCCTTTTTGTAAATAGGTACTAACAAACTATACATATATCTATAATTATAATAAAACCGTAATGGATCGGTGTCTCTATATGGTAAAAACTTAACCGACTTATTAGAATATAGTTGGGAAATATTTCTATAATAACTGTTTTATTAAATAGATATTGTTTATAAAATTATGTTATTGTTAGAAAACGAAAGTGATGCAGATTAGTAAATTAATAATTACACTAGTAGTAGTAGGGTCACTAGTTTAGAAATAAAAGGCTTATTTTTCTGTGCTTCGTTTTTGTTCAAATCCAGGTAAATTAAATTCAAGCGTAATACATGGCAACTTGTTATACAAATACTTTTAAGATGCTATAAAAATGCTAGTTATTTCTTTAAAATGTTTTTATAAGATTATTCATAAAACTATTTCGTATTTTTGCTACAAGAAGGACTAAATCCATCCTTTTCGCGATACTTTATTTTAGATTCTATCTTTTTAAAGTTTAAGTATAGGTGAGCATAATATGGGTGCTATAATAGCTATAAAGCTGTTTGAAAATTTTAAAATATAAAAACTTTTAAAAAATATTATTCACTTCGACTTTCTGGTCTTGTTAATATAAATCTGTACATATGACGGCTGTGGGTTTTCTTTCCGCTGGAAGCAGTACGTACGTTTACGTTACGTTTTGTTTAACTTCACGTTTTATCGCTACCAGGGTAGCTTGAGCGAACGAAACGTCAAGCGCTACGGCAGTATTATATTATTAAAAATATAAATAATAATTTCTCGGTCTTTTAACACAAAGCTCTGTATAAGATGTCAATTTACAACACGCAATATCTTAAAAATGGGCAAACACAGGGTTCCGTCAGCTTACTTTTAAATGCAGAACATGTAGATATATAATTAAAAGCCAGTCGAAAAAAAAAAACATCTATATAACTATGAAATAATATTCTTTGAATATTTTAAATAACATTATAAATATTATTTAAACAAATACTAATATTCTCATTTCTCTTTTGGCGAGTATTCTTGTACAAGGGGCACATCACAATAGCTAAAATGAAGACGGTTTTTGAAGCAATGGGCTCTTGAATTATATTCAGACCTCTTCACAGAACAGCTTCTAAGTGAGCAAGGCAAAAATCAAATTAAAATGTTTGCGTTTCATGAAGTTGTTACATACAACTATAAGCACAAATATCAGTTTCACGCTCCCGCATCCCGCACATAACAGGGTAGGATTGCGTGGCGGAACTCTACGCCACGCTTTTGCCTTGGTGCCAGAGCGAACAAATGAAAATATTAATAAATAATAATTAATTTCCTTGAGTGGGAACCCACAACCGTCGCGTTACTATCACACTCTTGTGCCCCTGCGCCGCTACGGCCTATAAGCATAAAGAAAACGTAAATATCGCGTATTCTCATAAAAATATTTACATAACAAGTTCTCCCACACGAGTGATTTAATAAAGGACGATATATTCGGTTCGCTATTTTCCTTTCTATATAAATGTGGCTATCAATGCTCACACATTTCACCACACTTAATGTGAGAAACGAAAATCAAAATATTGATGACACGATTTGTTTTCGCAATAGATCTTAACATTATATGATTTATATATAGAGACATCTTAAATTTTGATAAATTAAGTACCAAGATATGTGCTGTTTGTCAACACCCAAAATATTTTCAGAGGGTCAACCATATCCGCGCGTGCAGCAAGCACCCGGTGGCGCTTCACCGCATGGCGCTCTGGATGTCAACAGCTACCGCACAAACCACTCGCATACCACTTCAAAATATTTATATGAAGCCACACCACTTCACTTTATTTCATTTTACAACAAAATTATCGAAGTGCCTCACATTAAGATGCCGCGGAAAGAACGAAGTCGCGCGGAGCGAGCGACCGTCGAGCGAGCTGGGGCCAACTGCCGCTGCCGCGTCGTCGAGCCCGCCCCTACAACCCCGCCTTGCCACCGTTGTGGCAAACGAGCAACATTTTCAAACACAAAAACACGTCCTAATAACCAATTAATGTTTCTGAATAATTTAGAGCACAGCTTACAGAGAAATTAAATATACAAAAAAGAAAGTTGAACCTTAAAAATATATTTTTTCACATCTCACTGGTACCGCTTTGTCTCGTTATACCCATTCTATTCATTACTCGTTTAAAAATCGGTTGGATATTACTCTTTGTTCGCTTTCAGGCTTTTATAATATTAGATATACTTTGCACAAATAATTATTAATTTCGAAAGTTATTAATTATTTAGCATCAACGTATTATGCATATTTATAGAAAATATAGATTATTACAACTAAGTTATATTTATTATATATTTTTAATATGATTGATTTCAATACTTGGAGAGTGTATTTTATTATAAAGGTCATAATTGGAAGCAGTTATATAACAAAAATTACATTGTGTTCATATTATACCTGTCGCAAAACCAAAAAAAAGTGTGGATTCACTGGATTGAAAATAAGCATAGTACAAAAGCTACTAATATAGTAAGAAAAGTTCTAGTTAATTTCATAATAAGAAAAATCAAATACTACTTTCTCACATGGAAAAAGCTCATTGCGCCCAGACATTTTCTATAATAATATTTGCTATATCATAATTACAAAGTGGTGTGAGCTAATAGAAACATGGTTCTAAATGTAAACCGCATTACTTAAATAAGATGTGTATTTATTATTTCAGTTATTTATCATTAAATGTCAAATTGGGTTACCAAAAACAATTAATAAGACAACATGTAAGATAATGAGGCTGTCGGGGCGCAAAGGGCACGCGACGGTTGTGGGTTCGATCCCCACTCGGGGAAATGAATTATAATTTATTAATAGTTTAAAATCTTCGCTTTAGCACCAAGACAAAAGCTCATAGTTAAGGCCACGAAAAATTCAGCGGACAGTGGTCAACGGAGTTTCTTAACACTAAGTTCCCTTTATGTACCCTCCCTCTCTCATACCCAGCTATGTGCGGGATACATATGTGCGTGAAGCCGATTTTTTTATGTAAGATAGACAGTTTATTACGCATCTATTATACTGTTTTTCAAAATATCTTACATAAAAAAACAACGTAAGTCTTAAGCATAATATGAATTGAAAAAATTAGTAATGTAAAGACAAACACAATATTTTCTTATAATACGTATTAATTATGTACCTATATAAATAATAATTTAATTAATATAAAATAAAAAAGGCTACAGACCACGTGCCTGTAGGGTCTCTGAAATCACTCATCGACTACATTATAGCATATTTCATAAAAATGAAATGTTGACATTTTTATATGTATAAACAATTCAAGTCAACTTTTGATTTTACGTTGGCAGTACTTTTCACGTTTTAAGCAATTCAAACAATTTTGTCCGCTTATTTGTCATATGTTGTACGTTTCGTTTCACAGTATTTTAAATTATTCGTAGTTTTTTCACAGCAATATTGAACCTTTTTATATAAAATCGAATAGTGCAAAGCGCCGCTTGTACCAAATAGCTCTCCAGTCTAAAGTATTAATAGGATTTCGATAAAATGAATGCGATCAGGTGTATAATTATTTTCTTTCATAGAAATAAATGAAGCTTACATTCAATACAAAATATTCTTGGCAGTTTTATTTTTATCTATTACATAGACAAAATAGGAACCTACGCAGAATTGGGAAAGTTGTTCAATTAATTTTGTTGGAGTAAAAATTAATGATTCGAGAGGTGCTATCAGCGTAATTAATTTACACCTCCCGATCCCTAGTCCTACCGATCAAGTCGGAGCGAAAGGGCGTTTAATCGAAGCTGATAAGATTACTATTAATCACGAAATGAGTTTCGTTAACTGTTCCCATTAAACGTGAATGGGTTCCCGATGTCAATACACTTAAAGGGTAATTAAAGTATTTACGATAAAAAGAAATAAACCATGTTATAAACTTATTTGTTTCCTACGATAAAAATCATACATTATATTTTGGACGCCTTATAATACACATTTCATTCAACATCTGAGATGCTCCTGGCATACAATAAGTTTTATAATTAAAATAGTTTTATAATTAACAAAAAAAATGCACGCACGTTCTCGATCTAGATCGATACTGTTCATTCGGCCTGAGTAAATACTAACTGTTCGAATAGTTCCCGCAGTAGTACAAACGAATATTTATACCTCAATAACTCGTACGTAGTTCAGTGCACCTTCATTTATTTGGAAAACAAAGGAAAAATATTTTCGACCACTTTTTCCAACGATCAAACAAGTGAATCGATTGTGTGCACGTGTATTTTTACATGGTGATGTATGAACATAAATGTTACAGGTATATAGAAGAGGAGCCCCAAGCGTCGCCCCGCCGGCTACAATCATGTTCACCATTGCTCTTCTGCAACTGATAAGCAAGTGTTCCCTGCGCTACTCTAGTAACAACCTCGTCTTGAACTACTATATTACTTGAGTGAACGATCAAAGTGATTAATCAATCGAACACCAATATATTGACTTGCTACAATCTCTTTTGTTACGTATATAATTTGAACACAATTTATTGTAAAACAGATGTGTCGAATGTGTTTTTTTTAATGTTTATTATAAAATTGGAATTCAATATTGTTGCTAATTTGTAAATGATTTATGAATATAACACCAATTGTACAAAGTTATACAATATGACTTTAGTATATACATTTCCCGCTATTGTTGCCATCATGTCTGTTTCTCTCGTTTTGAGACTCTGCTCTGTTACTGTTTCGTCCTGGAACTTTATTGGTGTTAATATGCTTAGAGCTGATAACAAAGAAAATTGCAATAAATTTTTGTGAGCATTTCATTGTGCATATATGTTGTTTAAAAAAAAATCTTTAAATTGCCAATATCTCGAAAACGGTTAAACTTCGGACTATGATATATGTCACCCCATATATTTACACTCACATCAGCATAATTCTAAATTGTATTTGAGTGAATAATACAATAGAAATACAAGTCGTATAATTAAATATAAACGAAAGTATGACAAAACGAAAATATGTTCTTAAGGCAACAAATAAATCTCCGCGAAGTTTTTAAACTTTCGCGCTGCAAATCTTTTCTGATTCTCTCCAAATGCCCTTTACATTACAAAATAATCATTTTGGAGCTACAAAGGCGAAGTTCGGTGAAACTTCAAGATTCGGAGAAAGATGCTAGATGAAAAATGTTGTTCTTACGAAACAATGATCTCTTATTTTTATCGTCGTCGTCTTGTTGTTTTTGAAATTTTAAATTGAATATTATTCCTATTTTTATATGTTTAACTTTTTATAGATAGTTTAAATTGTCAAAAAAATCTTTAACATGCATGATATTCGGAAACTATGACATCAAATTCAATTTGGACATATTCGCATTATAGACGAAGTGCGTAAAATAATTCCGTTCGGAAATTAAGTAAAAAAAAACATATAATAAATAAAAAACAAAATTAAGTTCTGAAAAAAATACATACATAAAACTTCCCATAAAAGATCACTATAAATGTATGTATAAATAATGTATATTTGCTGAGGAAATGTCATACATACGTATATAAAACCCTTTTATTTTCTATGGCTAAGTAAATTTATCGCCAAATTTTTCTTTGCGCTATTATGTACCAACTCGACGATTTAGAAGTATTTTATTACAAAAAATATTTTTATATATTGTATTTTGAAAATGTTTTAAGTGTAAGGGAGGCCAGTCGTGACGCAGGGGCACAAAGTGTGACTGTACAAGCGACAGATTCAAATCCCACTCGACGAAATGAAGTATTTCATATTTTGCAATGCGTTTGAAAATTTTGAAAAGAATTTGGCGAAAATGTAATATAAACTAAGTATCTTAAGGAAGAAATGTATAATAAATCACACCCGCTTCCTTGGTTTTATTTATAAAGGAAGTTAAATCTAAGCTTTTATATATCAATTTATTCTTCTATATATCAATTTTACAACAGTACAACAGTATACAAAATAAATTCACATATTTACATATAACCAAATCAATACACATCCACATATTCATAAGCCTAAGTTGTCTCTAATGATGATATATAGTCAATTAATGATCGAACATCGACGATATTATTACCAAGTTAAATTTATGATACGCCTAATTAGACAGCTATAATTTTATGAAATTTATGATAAACTATTGACAATATTTTAATATGATTAACAGCATAAGAAACCAACTACCCAGTAGTCCTATAACTAGAGCGAATTATAGCTGTTTATTTATTTCACGATATAGAAATACACAATATTTCTTAATAATTAACAGTCAGTCAAAAATATATTTGTAATTAGTCTACATATATTTATTTTTACAGAATATACAAAGCCAACCTGTTGGTATTTTATTTTTTGTATAAACTTTACGTAAATTTGAAACAACTAGGTTGGGCGGCGGCACAAAAAGATGCATTTCGTTTTGAAAAATCGTTTATTTTTTCCTGAATCACACTGGATAGTCCAGGAGAAATTTCTAATTATATAATATACACAGCTGCACTCTGCATCCCACATATAGCAGAATAGACAGAGGGAGCTCAATGTTAAAACACTCAGCTCCTCATTTTATGCCGAAATCCATTGCGTGAGTGGTGGATGCGGGCACCATAGCGAAGAAAATATCAAATATTTCATTTCCTCGAGTGGAAATCGAATCCACAACCTAAAGCGTTTACAGTTACACGTTTGCCTCTGCGCTACGACTGGCTTCAATGGAGTATTTTCGATATTATTAGAGAGTTACAATAAAAAAGTTGCATGTATAGAAATACCAGAACAAAATATAGGAAGAATTGTTTAAAACAAAGTTATCCAAAATTTATTTGAGCCACCGAATAATATGTTCTAAAGCTAAACCCATTATATGTAACAAAGACTTGTCGCGTTGAGTGCCAAGTGTTTAAGTAACGTAAGTCTGGTTTACCAAGTCGGTCAGCTAACTCTTGAGTTCCGCTTTCGGTCTACTGTTACAACCTTTAGCTATAGATGAGTAGGAATATACGCCACGTAGTTCAAGGTAATCAAACTGGTCATTTCTTATAACTTTGACGTAATGGTAAATGAATAAAGTTAAAAAATATTATTGAAACGAGGCGAGGATATAACAAAAAGAGAATAGAAAATAAGAATAATAAGAAGAAGAAATAGCTAACGTTGTAAAGAAGCGATTTCATTTTTTTGAATCTGCAATGAAGAGATACTCAGAGTGGTATGTCTTTAGCGAGGATGTCGAAGTGATAATAAAGAAGAACATGCGCGGATAGTTTGAGCACGTCAAGAGAATGAGTGATGTCAAGATGGCAAAAAAGATTTATGAAACAAGAGTGGATGATTAATTGCTAATTGAAGAAAGGTCGAAAAAAAACATCAGAAAGCATGTTTGAAGATGTTTATGACATTGAATGATACCAAAGGAGGTATCCAGAGACTTTTCCATTTGGCTCTCCGCTGTCTCTAGCTACTCCACTAGATATAAAGATGAAGTTAATAAAAATTATTAACCAGTAAGGATTTAGAAATTTTATCAAATGTGTATTAGAAAACTAACTTAAACTTCCCGACAAAATCATTAACATCATAAATAGAATTGATAAGACATGGAAATAATAAGTTCTTTGATTTTCACGATTATTATACATTTTAAATAAAACTATTTTAACCGGATTAATCGCGTATATTTAGTTTTTACATTTTTGGAAACCCGACGTTTCGAACACTTTGCAGTAGTCCGTGGTCACGGGTAGACTGGTCAGTCTACCCGTGACCACGGGTTTCCAAACACGGGTTTAAAAGACACGGAAATCTATAGGGATAGTAAATCTAAATAAATACGCTGTGAATATCGTCAATGTCATTAAATGTCATGTAACATGACGTCTCTCCGTTCTAAAAACTATAACATAACATAAAAACTCTTTATTTCACACCAGAAAATTACATAAATTAACAAATAAATTCATACAAAAGAATGTGAAAAGGCGGCCTTATCACTAAGAGTGATCTCTTCCAGGCAACCTAATCAAAAGAATCAAATTTAAAGAGCGGGCATGGTAACTATCCTAATATTATTTCTTTAAAATCTCAAAATGTATTGGCATGTTATATATCACACGTGTTTCAAAACAGTTTTAAAAATATTTAAATAAAAAATTGTAAAATAAAAAAATCATAAAAATATTTAAATAAATAGGTCCTCGTGGCGCAGAGGCACAATCATGCGACTGTAAACGCGGAGATTGTGGGTTCGATTCACAATCAGGGGAATGAAATATTTAATATTTTCATTTCCTTTCTTCATTCTTCCATTTCTCTGATAACGAGAAGAAACGCCACTCAATACGCTTTCCGCCGAATTCTTGAGGGATTACCCTCAAGAATTCGGCGGAAAGCGTAGGACGAAAGCGTCTTTACATTATTATTATTATTCCCAAATCTTATATACCCTCCTATGTGCGGGATACGGCGTGAAGCTAAAAAAAAGTTATATGAGTTAAAAAAAATATTTATTTTTTATACCTACATACTTCCTGTATGGTAAGATAATTTTGGGCTATTTAGTTTTTATTTTATAATTAAACGATTAATTAAAATAATAAAATATAATCATAAATATGTTTTCCATTATCTGTCTCCGCCTCGCACTCTCACACAGAAAGCGTACGAAAAACGAAACGAAACGTAGCACTTGCAGGTCCAATGCCTTTATTTATAAACGGCTGTGAAAGTTGATATCGATCTTGAGAGCGTTTTATAAATACAGATAAATTCTACTTGATAAAATATTTTTTTAAATATGATATGCACAAATGCAAACCATATGGTGGGATTTCTGATAACCATTAAGAATATATATAACATTAAAATTAAAATTAAATTAGCTTCACTCTATATCCCGCACATAGCAGGGTAGGCAGAGGGAACCTAGTGTTAAGACACTCCATTCCCTACTTTCTGCCGAATTTTGGAGGCATTACGTGTTGAGTGGCAGAGCTCAACGCCGCGCTTTGCCTCGACACCGGAGCGAAGAAATGGAAATATAAATTTAAGTAAATATTTCATCTCCTCGAGTGGGGATCGAACCCACAACCAGTCGGTTTACAGTCACATTTTGTGCCACTGCACCACGACTGGCCTCAATAATATATATTAAGAATATAAAATATAACTTAAACATAGCTATCACTCGCAGAGACCAAGAGGCGATAAATAAATTAAGAAGAAACAAAGAATATGGAACCCAAAACAATTTAACGCAACCGCCGGAATAGAGCAAACCGTAACGTGTAAAAGAGTATTGAGATATAAATTAAAAAAAGGCAAAATCACAAAAAAAATCAAAGCAACAAAAGAGCAGAAAAGGGCACGGACCACCAATGTTTAATTGATAATAATAAAAAGCCTTTAAGATGCAAAAAATAATTAGAGATAAATAAAATATTACATATACATTTGTAGACGAACTATGACTAACTTCATCCTTTACATATGCTTTAAACTTTTTATTTGATAAAATAAATATTGCTGGAGCTACATGCACAAGATAATTGTGGAAACGTGCTACGAATACTAATTTTATTAAAACATAATGTATTAGGTTGGCGATGCTGTAAAACAAATAGAAAGATTCGACAAAAAAAAACAACAATATATAATTCAACTACTTCATCTTAATATATTCCAAATAATATTTATCTTATACATATTTTGTAAGTGTAGTTATAATTTGTTTTGTAAGTTGGTCCGAATTCTCGTTTTTCAGCAAAATAGTTGTCGTGGAATCTTAAACTTTCGACGAGGATCTCGCGGTAAACTGGCGGATTTGGATTTAAAATCTTTTCTTATTTATGAGGCTCCCTGAAAGAATTCATGGAATATGTTGAAAGCGATTTTTCAACGCGGAACTTCCTCAAAATACATAATGCATAAATGTCTTAACATATTATCTTTAGCTCCAAATTTGAAGATTATTATCGTCAGAACGCTTTCTAGTAGCACTTTCGTATTAAAATCAGATACGAGTGATTTGAGTAAAGTACAGACTTGATTAATATATCCGAAAAATATATATTTAAAATACTTCATATCGAAATTTAAAGCTCATTAAGTCAAGATCGTTATCGACACGATGGAAAGTTAAAGTAAAAACATGCCTTGTAACAATACCAATGAATATATGCATTTACGCTTAAATAAAAGAAAATATCCGGCACCGAATACCGTGCGTTGGCATTGTTTAAATAACGATTTATTAAAAATGAAATATTTTTTTATGTTAACTGGCAAACACATATATCTTAACTCGCAATCAACTTTCGCTGTGTATCGAGCGCATTCGCGTTCGAGTAGTGTTCAGAATTCATGAATAAATTTTGTGAAATATATAGCGGCACTGTATCGTGTTTTAGTAAATTTGCAGCTATTAAATAAAATATGCACGCCTACATGTAAATCATTTCCGTGTGTGTTTGTGCTTCGGGTTCATTAGTGCGGACCTAAATAAAAATACACTGAACGCTACTTTAAAGAGCTACATATTAATGATTTTGTCTAAATATTTTCACTAATTGACCATTAACACTAATTAAAGTAGTCACTTAACGTGGTTGATGGTTTTTACATCCACACACATTCGTATTTTGCAACTATATATAGTTAAACTAGCCACGACATGGATAGCAGGTGTATAGGTACAGCTGTTAATGAAATGTCACTTCATTCTCCAGTTTCTTCATACAGGAGTTGCAGGTTACTCAACTGAAATCCACTCTACGATTAATGGGGAATTATTCACATTATATATTAATAATTAATATACAACTTATAATTATTAAATTATTCCAATTTAAAGCTAAGAATTTAAGTGTTCATTATAACCAGAAACATTGTAAGACACATAGATACATATATTGCTAAAAATGCTCTTAAAATTACTTAGTCCTAAGATAGAAATATTCGTGAAATGTGAAATTGATTTTTAATTCAAATGTTGAAACATAAACATATATATATCATATTGAACTGTTTTTGTTTTCAATTTGAATTTTTATTAATTTCAACCGCATGGTGTGGTGGTATCCACTAAATGAAGTTTCCGATGCACTGCGGATGTGTAATACATTCGTCGATATAGGGATAAATGAATGAATGTTAATTTTAGTATACTCGTATTGCTATAAAATATGGATATACCTAATAAATATAAAAATGAGAGCTAATATAATAAAATGAGTGTGACTCTAACGTAACTAATATTAATAAACAAAGTGCAATAAAATATGTATAAAACCTAAAATACATTTAGAACATATAAAAGCATGACTTGAGTTATTTAATTTTAAAGTTCAAGAAATACGTGAGAATGGCTTCTCAAGTTGGATAAGGGTAAAACACAGCTCATTAAACTTTCTCCACTCACTCGCTGTCAGGGTGTTCTTGAGGACATTGATGTCAGTTGTTCGTAGAATAGTTCACCATTTAGACATTTCCTTATTACTTTCTACTTTCTCGTACTAATAAAGTAGAAGGATAACTATAAAAGCCTAGTGTGATTTAATTACTTGGAATACTAACTTATTTAAGGTACCTATTACTATTACCTTTACATTTGATACTCTGCTATCCTACATTCGTTATAGTAAAATTTATGTCGCTTTATGTAACAAATTATTGGGATTTACTTACACGAAACACATAAAATTTTATTTGTCGTAAGCTTTAGGTGGACAAAGAAGATCGAAACGGCCATATCTCTTAAATAAAATAAAATTTTATTGAATGTTCCCAAACCTTTTACATTGAGACCCGCATACGAATAAGGTAATAAATGTTGATCGAAATAACAAAAACAATTGACTGAAACTATTATTAATGTTATAGCTGTTAGTGAAATAAAAAGAGGCATCAGTATGCGTTCTACGAGCTCGCCATAGGCTCGTTAATTGTTCCTATGTATTCTGATATAATGAGAAGTAATTGATATTATAATTAAATCATCGTGCTATTCACATTTTAATAAAGGAAAAAGCATTAAATTTGTAATTACGATTATTAATATTAATTGAAATATATATGTAGATAATAATAAAAAATATAACGAAAAAAGGAAAATGATAACATTTTAGCAATATATTAACATGAAAAACTAATATAAAAATTACATTATAAAACAATATTTAATATGTATGTAAGTGATATTAAAAACGATAAAGATCCATCCAAATCCTATTGAAAATAGTACAATGAGGCTCCAGCTTCATCTTTGTTATTTTCTTGGGATGTTCGGGGGCCAGGGCACTTGAATAAAAGATTCCTATATTATACCAGGCCCGGATGGAATACAATGGAACGCGACAACGCACATAGTGTAATTCAGTGAGCCCAGCGACCGCATTGTGTAACGTGAGGTCACACTTTCCAAACCACTTTGAAACAGCAGAATATACAACAATATTTTTATTGTATCATATATGGATTAATATAGTCAGACTCGCGCTATATCCCGCATAGAGCACGGTAGAGAGAGGGAACCTGGTGCTACAACGTTACGACATTCCGTTCCCCTTTTTTTTGTTGATTTCTGAAGGTGTAGCGTTGTTGGTCGAATACCGTGTTTTGCCTCTACACAAGAGCAAACAAAATATTACATATATAATTTTCTTGAATCTTCAAGCCCACAACACCACCCACAGTCGCGTTTACCACACATTTCGGTAAAGTAAATGTCACAATCATATTTATTGCGTTAGGTATAGAAATATTATTTTCTTTATAATATATTTTACGCTATTCGATAAGTTGTTTGAGACGAGTAAATAAAGAAGTAGAAATACGCCTTTTACATTCATAATATCCTTGGTACGTATCCGTAGTCAATAGAGGTGTAGGCAAATTGTGATCGTCACGTAAGACGGCTAGGGTCACGCGCCAATGACCTGGCATTATTTGTCAGAATGGATCGAAAGGCAATCTCACCTATCTCGAGTCTATTTGTCACACATAAAACGTGATATATGGCGTCCTGCCATCCGGACATTTTCTGGTCAAGGCACTTCCCGATACGACTGTCAAATGGATCGACAGTACTTTTGATATTTATAGCGAGCCATCCCAATGTTTAGTATAAATTAAAAGTTAATTTCAACAGACATCTTAAACTTTCATCTTCTTTTAAATTATATTTATTGGTTATATTTGATGTATTGAATTTCTGAGTTATAGTACGAACAAAAAATTAATCTACTAATTCAATTTTTTTCCAGATACGAGTGAAAGGTATAAGGAATATAGGTAAGTATAACACTATTAATTACGATAAACACGCGAATTCTTCGCGAGTGCTACTTAATAACGTTGGCTCATGCTTGTAATGACACGAGCGACATAAAGAAAAAATATATTATCAAATGTTATACGTAAATAGTATTTTTTTTTATTGTAATATTTAAAGAAGATGAAAATGTTATATTTTGAGGCCAGTCGTGGCGCAGTGGTACAAAGTGTGACTGTAAAACCGACTGGTTGTGGGTTCGATCCCCACTCGAGGAGATGAAATATTTACTTAAATTTATATTTTCATTTCTTCGCTCTGGTGTCGAGGCAAAGCGCGGCGTTGAGTTCTGCCACTCAACACGCAATGCCTCCAAAATTCGGCAGAAAGTGGGGAACGGAGTGTCTTAACACTAGGTTCCCTCTGCCTACCCTGCTGTGTGCGGGATATAGCGTGAAGCTAATTTTTTTTTTTTTAAAAATGTTATATTTAGAATAGAAACGCTTATTTTGTATGTTAATTTAAATGTAACTTATTAGTTACATTATAGAATGTCTATCCATATATATATATTTATTTCTGAGTAATAGTCAATGGAAACTAAAAGTGGATGCATAATATTACGTGTAATATAATATGTCAATCCTTCAAACAACTATACACATATTATAATGGAGTAAGCGTGTCCGACATTGCGTTACATTTGTTATCATATTATGACATACTCATGTTATTAAATGAATGTGTTCTATTAGAGAATGTTGTCAAACGTTCAACAGTGTAGTCACTAGAAATACATAACATACATACATACATACATATATATATATATATATATATATATATATATATATATATATATATATATATATAATGTATGTATATATATGTGTAGGTAATGGTGTATATCGTGTCCACTCTCATTAGAGCTTATAAGATTTGCCATACATAAAAGCCGATTCTAAGCTTTTTCAACCTTAGTGTGAAGATATAAAGTCCATTAGGTTATTTCATTAATTTGTTCGAATACAAGACCGAGATTTCGGCGCAGATGTGAATTGGATTTTGTCGTATTTGTCCAGGAACAACTAGAGTTCGAAATGAAAACTTGTTCTAGACACAGCTGCAACAGCGTACAGTTAGTTTAGCGAGTAACCACCGATAGTAGGAAATTAGTACCTATACAATTATACATATGTTGAAACGAATTCTATGATTATTTTTATTTCTTTCAATTGGTTCCAGTTTCCGTTCGCTCAAAACGCAACTGACAGTAATCATTTCTACTACAACGTAGTACCTATTATGAAGACATGATAAATTTCACGATTGTTGATACAAAGTAGAATAAAAAAACCACTTGTCATTTTTAACGTTTTAAGAAAAAAAAATACTGAATTAATTAAATATAATAGTAAAGAACAATCACATATTGGATTTACAATGTTTAATAATTATTTAAAAACCGTGCCATTCTATTATTTTTTAATTATGATTTATAAAAATATTTAAAATAATTTACATGTATATATTAGAATACACACATTGTAAAAGCAAACCAAACCCACCAAATCCACAAATCATAAGTCGTGCTCATTTGGTAAGATGATATTAATTTTCTCGCTAATATATTTGTGTAAAAGCAACCATAAATTGTGGTTACTGTTGGCTTCGGTAAGTCCTTATTACGGTTTGTTCAGATTTTAGAATTCTTACATTAGCAATGTAAAATTTTATGATAAAACCTAGATTTTCCTAGTGTTTATTTATAACAATGACTTTTTAGGAATAACTAATTAATACTTATTAGGGGTAATTAATAAAATACTAAAAAACAATTTGAGTACAATTAACGTTACTGACTGACGTGATTCCTGGTCTAAAAGGTAAATAGAAAAAAATAAGCACAGGAGTCCGCTATAATTGAAGATGCGTAAAAATAAAACAATAACATACGAGTATATATTACACACTTAACAAAAGGATTTATTACTGAGATTAAAATGTACACACAGAAAATGTATCCAATACGTGAAAAGAAAAGAGCATTTATAAAAAGCGGATATTGCGATTCAATATCGCCAGTAAAATCATGAAGATATTAAAAATTTCAAATGAAACTTTTTGATGGATGTCTCAGAAATATTTCTACGCTCTTGCTTGTGCGGAGTTTCATAGTCGTTTCACTTTTGAGTGTCATTGCATAACCTCAAATGTATAAAATACGGTTAGCAATTAAAATATATACACACTAAAGGAATTGAGGGACACACGTGCAGAAAACTATTTCTTTATAATAATAAAAGGGTATACAAGTCTATAATTATATTTCTTATTTGTTCAAATTTATATTTTCATTTCTTCACTCCAGTCGTGGCGTAGGGGTACGAAGTGTGACTGTAAAACTGACTGGTTGTGTGTTCGATCACTACTCGAGGAAATTAAATATTTATTTATATTTATATTTCCATTTCTTCACTCTGGTGTCGAGGTAAAGCGTGGTGTTGAATTCCGCCACTTAACAAGTAATGCCATGTAGTCTACTGTGTCTGTAGACACAAATGTCTCAACACTAGGTTCCCTTTCCTGCGATACGAGATATAGCGTGAAGCTGATGTTTATATTTCTAGAATAGAAAAGTGGTAACCTTTTTTAGAACATTTTAAGTAATTCCCAAATTAATTTTAGTGGTCTCACTCACTTGGCTTAGCAGTCATCGACACTCACAATATGAAAGAAACTTCGTGCACAAACGTTATATTAATAAAGTTTCGCAGCTAGCTCAAGAGAAGTAGTTTTAGTGAAGTAGATATGAGACAATATCTAAGAACTGCAAGGATTTTATGTTTAAACCGTCATTTACAGTTATCGTGTTTACTTTGAACAGTAATTCCATTTTAAAAAATAATAATTTTACAGTTTTCCATTTACTTAGCATATTCAAATTATGTATCTTTGGTAACCACAGACAAGTTTAAAAAGATAACAGATTTAACACAACTAATGAAACGTAAATAATAACCAATGCGCAGGCAGAACTTTCTGCAAGCGAGTTTAATTTGTACTAGTCATTTTTTTATTAAAATGACCAATGCAAATTGTATGATAAGTTGCTTATTTTTTTGCAAGATTAAAAATATTTTAAATTTGCTTTTAATTTATACTAATGCTTTTTCAGATAAAAAATATAATAGTATCCTTTTTACTTAATTGATAATTCCATTACGTTTACTTTTCCTATGCCGAGCAATCAAAAAGTCTGCAAAGGAAGATCTTTTTCCTTTTAGTTAATGATAATATCAAGATATTTATATGTATAATAACGAAACTAATGCTAACGAAACGAAAAATGTGACTTTATAATCTGCTTTTACTGTTTATAAGGTTGGCTTATATTTTTTAATTTCGTGAGTGAGTTACTGTATAAATATAATAAAATGAACTCAAACTTTATCACCAATTTGAGGTGTCGAAATAATATTACTTTCAAGGCATCTGGGTGGTAAGTAATATATTTAATATATTATATTAGATTTGAAATTATATTTAAAACAAAGGATCTATTGTTAAGATACTGCGATCCCCATTTTCCACCGGATTAAGACTTATTTTGTGATGAGTAGCGGATAACAAGGCCGCGCATTGCCTCGACACCAGAGAAGATAAGAAAAAAATATTAAATATTTCATTTCCTCTGTGTGAATCGAACTCACAACCTGTCGTTACAGTATGTACCCATGTGCCACTACTGGCCTCCTGATATAATTTCTAAACGAACGATTTATATGGACTGATGGGACGTATATAACGAATGTGATCGAACGCCACAGGGCAAACGAGCGCGGGCTGCGCCTCGTTAATGCTAATAGAGCCGCATCAATTAATGCTCATTCTATATAGCTCCTGGTCGGTAGTCAACTTTGTGGTTGGACGTGGCAAAATCCATCAGGGTTTCAGTATTGATAACGATTAAAAAGTGACTGATATAAATTAAATAAAAGTTAATTTTAAAATATATAATTTAAAATCTACATTAATCTGCTATGAGTCTAACGAGTTTTTATAAAAAACCACATTTCGTATGATATTTAATATAAAGTAAGCGAGTACAAAGTGCCGAGCGACGGTAGTGACGTCGCAGCTTTTTGTAGTTATGCTGTTTTTTATAGTTACTATGTTTTCGGGCAAATAAAAACACTTAAAATTAATTCTATTTAGGACAAAATATATTTTATATAATATTTTATCCTAAATATAATTTCATATTTTCTTATTGGCGCACTTTGTAATAAAACTAGTTATTTATGAACCGATTAAACTTAAGCATACACTACATATTAAGATAAGTTTTCCAAAATGCAATAGTGAAAACTGTATTTAAAACACACGCACAGATAAGTGGAGAAGCAATAGAAAATATTTTTTTCGCGTTCTATTACATTGATACATTTACCCAATAATAGTTTTTCTCATATATTTTATCTTTCATGTACAGAGAGCGTTCAGTTACATTTTACAAGGTTTTATTCAGTGTCCAGGTGAAGCTGTATATCAATGTTTGTCTGTTTTCAAATCTTGCACGAAAACATTTTAAGCTAGTTGTCCTTCAAAGATTTAAGAAAAACTCATATTATTTTACATGAAATGACACAAGTTACATTAAAAATAAAACAATAAATCGTCATTTTTAAACAAAGACAAGTTGATACATTTACATCTACATCTGCCACTAAAATTTTAAGCACGTCAGTAGAGCGGACAGCGCTCGCAGGTTGCCATCGCTATTTCCACTCTTTTTAGTTTAAGACAAAAGAGCATCAGCGTTGGAAAATACGGCTTAAACTGAGTGAAATTCCTGACACCGCGTCTAGGTATTTGGACCACAATATACGTTTGTATAAGCGTATAGGATTACTGAGACAATAATGTTGAAAACAATACTGAACTTCAAGGGAATAGTGATGGCGATGCTGTCTCTAATAGAACAGAACTTTTGTAGTTTGAGTATTTAGTTACAAAGTATTTATACTTTACAAATTTATTTCCCAACAGAAACATAAATATGTATCTGTGGAACTTTTCTAGCGAAAGAGTAAAAATATGATTTTATATGAACATAATATTAATATGTTAAAACATGAAAAAATATTGCTATGCCTAAATTTTATTTAAATACTGATTTGTATTTCTCTTTTTGATTTGTATAGAATTTTTTCAGTAGTTTAAATTATGTATTGAAATTTATTAAGATTAAAAAATTAAATCAGTTTTTTAAAATTTTGTTTTTTTTTTTAATTCACGCAGAATAGGCAAACAGAACCTAGTATTAAGACACTCCGTTCGCGTTGCGGACTTCGTTCCGTTCTCCACCGAATTCTGGAGGCATTGCGTGCTGAGCGGCGAAACTTAACGCCGCGCTTTCCTTGACACCGAAGAAATAAAAATATAAATCTTAATAAATATTTCACTTCCTCAAGCTGGGATCGAACCCGCAACCAGTCACGTTTACAGGCACACTTGCCCCCTGCGCCACAACTGGTATCATTAAGATTAGATATATTTTCTCCACAAAATGACTAAATAGACATATAAGAAACTCCCATTATTAAAGTGGGGGGCCGAGTGACTTAATAGTAAGTCCCCTTCACTTTATTGCTATATGCAAAATATGGCTAAACGAAACAAAAAGCTTTTTTATATAATGACTAAAAACCGAAAATGTACATCTGTGATAGAAAGAAATGAAGGTGACTGAATTAGTTGTTTGGTTTGACTTACTTTTTCAGTCCATTAAAAGATTTTTTTCTTAAAAAAATTTAAAAAAATAATATTTACGTTTCGGTAGTAATTTACCTATATATATACGTCCAGGAAGCACGTAGGACCAACTTAACATAATAGAAGAGAGATTAGCACAATGTGCGCGTAAACATGTTGTTGGTTCTTGTTATTGTTCCACTTTAGAGACTTAGTAACATCATTAAATTAAAAAAAGAAACAGAAAATGAAATAAAAAAGTAAATCATATAATATTATAACGTTTCGATATGACCCAAATTATATTTTTGTATACTTAATATAGACTCGATTATAAATACAATGAATTATTTGTATTTTTGTCCTTTGTTATATTTAACAAAGGTTGATATCAAGTATAATTATCAATTTAAAGTATAATTATTAATTATTTTTAATTAGTTCTATAAAATGAATTGAAAAATATCATAAAGGAATTTCTAAAGATTGTTCAATCTTTTTCAAATAAAATCTACAATAATTATAAAAAAATACAAAAAATTATATTATTTTATTTTAAGCCTAGCATTAGTCCCAAAATACGTTGCTCATTTACGTGTTGTTCTTCAAAATGACAATATTAGAAGAGTGTAAATGGCACTGAGCTTTGAACTTTTGTTTGTTTTAGACGGCAAAGTTCCATTAAAAAATTTGACATGTTATATAAATACCTGCACCCGAAACAAAGGCGGAATTGTAAGAGGAAAAGGAATACATTTGTTTTAAAATATTGTGTTACAGAGTGAGATAACAATACTGCATCGCCAAATAAAATCATTACTAAACAAAAAAAAACATTTTGTAATTTTGATTTGACCGACCAAATTACTTTATAGAAAAAAAAATATTTATTCTGACGTACACGAATCTCGCAACTCAATACATTACGCTTAGAAAATTGGGGGGAAAGTGGGCCCTAGACACCTACCTACCCTGTATATGAGATGGAGCTCGATTTAAACATAATTAAAAAAATTGTCTTATATTTCTTAAGCAATTTCAAGTGTATACTTATCAAATCAAATCAGCCTCCCGCTGTACACAGCAGGGTAGGTTGAAGGAACCTAGAGTAAGATACTCCGTTCCCCACTTTCTGCCGAATTCTGGAGGCATTGCGTGTTAAGTGGCAGAGTGGCAGAACGTCATGCTTTGTCTCGACGCCAGAGCGAAGAAATCGAAATATACATTTAAATAAATATTTCATCTCTTCGAGTGGGGAACCGAACCCACAATCAGTCGGTTTTACGGTCACACTTTGTGCCGCTGCGCCACGACTGGCCTCATACTGTGTATACTTATAATATCCCGAAAAACAGAAATGTATACATAAATATTATATGGGTACGACGGAATCAATAATATGATCAAATTTATCATGATATTTATTCAAGCCCGACCTTTTTATCCGCTTAAATAAATTACATAGAATAAGTGAACAAGAGGAAAGAGGATAAAAATTTAAGTTAAATCAAACTATTATCTGCACTACTAGACATGTTTGTGAATTTAATCGGCTTCACGCTGTATGTGTTTGTGAATTTATTGGTTCATAATATTTTTACATAACATGGGACCCATTTAAAAAAAGGTTGTAACCATTCATCTGTTAATGTATGTACATATTTGATATAAACGTAACATAAATAGCAAATATAATGTAAATATTTAACCCCAAAAAATGTAAAACAAAACGTAACGTATTTTAACTCGACAAATACCGAGCAGCTAGTGAGAAAACAGATAAATTTCAAAAATAAGACAGCCTCAACTCGTTTGAAATACAGGAATGGGCGTGATTTGCGTCATCAGATACGGCGAGAGTTGACTGTAACGGAATTTAAAACTGTCACTGATAAGAACACTAAGTCATAGTAATGGGTTCAAGCCCGGGCCGGCCGCTCTGGCCACTGTCATGTCGCGCGTCGGCTTCCAGTAACGTATTTCACTACGGATCGCCGCCGGTATTGCTCACGAACGCCGCTCTTTATGACCAAGTAGCCATTACACGGCTTAGCATTACTCAAAGAGATTAAAGACTTTTATGGAATTATACGGTACTAAATTGTAAATTATGATTGTGACCCCTTTAAACTCGCGGTTTAACTTTTTATTTACATCCATATATTCGTATAGCATTATGGTTTTTCTTTATCTTAAGTACAATGAATGGCAAGAATTTATTAATACATTAAAGAAAACAGTACCAGTTATTATTTTAAATGTTTCAAAATTTCAATAGACAAATATTTATGTTGAAATTTTATATAACTCAATCAATACAGGATCTATATCGTCGTCCTTCATATCCTAAGATATATTCAAAATAAAAAAATATAAACTATATGTTATTTACATATTAATTATATTTTTAATACTGTGGGAAAAGAGTTAGATATTAGTACAATAATACACATATACAACTTCACAATGTTATATTTTCGATTATATCTACTCCATACAATCATGTATCTTTTATTTATATATAATTTATACATTTTAATCACTTTATTCTGACTCGTACGTAATTTTATTCTAACTTTAATACAATACATACCAAGCACAAATTACTCACTGACACTTAACAACACTGATATAATAACACGAATAACGTCTTCACTATTCGAATGCGAATATTCGAATGCGGGTCGGTTGCTTATCCCCCACCAAGAAATCTCTGGAATGCCGATATTGTAGCAAAAAATGGTGCGAATAACAACACCTGACCCGAACACGTGGCTGTAGGCCTTGCAATTTTACGATGGCGATAACATCCGGCCCTCCTGCAAACGCCTTCGTCCCCGAATGGCGTCTTGGTCTGGTGTATGAAGCTGTGAACAGAGCAATGAAACTTTAAATATACTGTAATAAACATTTTCAAGCATTTATGATTCACAGCATTCATATTGGGATTTCTCAGTATCCCATAATGGATGCCATATTCTATTACGCTATAACAGCCTTTAATGTCACGGTAATTAGTATAAGAGTTTTAAGTATTAAGTTATCCCATCATCGGCCAACTTATCCGTACTACATGGTTTAACTTCAGCACACTTGGTCACTGAAGTTGCATATCACCATGAACTCTTTAAGCCAAAGACAGCGTTCATATCAGATTCCTGTTCTTTGGTACTGAATCACCATGACATCAAGCTCTGTTAAAGCGTTATACATCAGACATCGCAAAAATTAACAACTCTTCACTTCCTAAAGAACATTATTAAACAGAAAAATAAGCAAAATATTTATTGAATAAAACATGTTTTACCTCACCACCGATAACATCCGCCATTAATCATTATTGCCTATGTTGATCCATGGTTTCATATTCTCAATACAGGCGACACCATCATACTTCTTTGTAGACCTCTCAGCTCCTCTCATATCTTGAACTCTGTATCTATCTTTGCCTAAGCATTCTTTAATTTGAAACGGACCTTTGAATTGTGGTAATAGTTTAGTGCTTTGTCCATCATTTGTGTGACTTGGGATCTTAATCACTACCAAATCACCGATTTTAAATGTTGGCGCTTCTTTTCTTTTGGAGTCGAATGTCATTTTCTGTTTTTCAGCATTTTCCTTAATGTTTTGATCCACTTTTGCTCTCAATGATGTTACGTCAACCACTTGTTCTTCTTCATCAAAAATATTTTCATGGTCCATTTTTAACCGATAACCAAAAAAAACTTCGCTAGGCACTGCAGACGTTGTTTTATTTATTGTGGAATTAATACCTTGTTGAATAGTTGGTATATGTTGGTCCCATTTATTTTCGCTATTTGCCCCTAGCGTACGTAACGACTCAAGAATCGTTTGATTATACCGTTCAACCTGACCGTTGGAACGTGGAATGGCTGTGGCTATCACGTGTTGTCTTATTCCTTTGTCTTTACAATATGTTTGAAACAACTTAGATGTAAATGCAGTACCAGCATCGCAAACTATTCTTTTCGGATTACCAAATATTTTAAATATTTTATTTAGTTCATTTATCACTATTTTGCTTTTTGTATTTTTAACAGGCGCAATGAACACGAATTTAGTAAAAGAATCTACAACTACTAACACATGAGAATTTTGTTGGGTTGTTTTTACAAACGGGCCTAAATGGTCTGTATGTAATGTATGAAATGGTCTTGCGTATTTTGGTATGGGATAAAGTTTACCCGGCTTTTTACCATGAATATTTTTGTAATAAATGCAATGTAAACAGTTTTTAATATATTTCGAGACAGTTTTTTTTAAACGTCGGAACCAATACTTTGATTTTATTCGTTCGACAGTTTTGTCTACTGCAAAATGACCTACTTCATCGTGATTGGCCCGGATTATTTGCCAAATACACTGTTTAGGGACTAGCCATCTTCTACCAAACTCTGTTCGTCTATACACTTTATTACCTAACAATTCATAATTATTAAAAATTTGTTTATTAGACTCGGCTTGTCCTGACTGTAAAATCTCTCTAATGCAACATATTGATGGATCCTGCAATTGTACTGATAACAACCAATCACCCTCTGTTATAGACAATACATTTTGTGTCGTTGTGTCATCAGCTTTAACCACAGGATTTCTACTTAACGCATCAACATGCTGCATTTGAGTTCCGGGTCTGTGTACTGTCTCAAAGGTAAATTCTTGGATTTGTAATACCCACCTACTTATGCGTGGAATAATTTCTTGTTTACTTAAGGCGTAACGAACTGCATTACAATCAGTTATTATATTAAAAGATGAACCTAATAAGTAGTGCCTAAATTTTTGTAAACCTACTACTATGGCTAACAATTCTAACTCAAATGAATGATAATTTTTTTCTTCATTGCTAGTTTGTCTACTATAAAAATGAATTGGTTTTTCGCCTGATTTTGTAATTTGCATTAAGATACAACCAAGGCCCTCGCGGCTAGCATCTGTGTATAAATTAGTTGGTAATCGCGGATCAAAAATACATAGTACAGCATTACTGGTAAGAATAGATTTTAACTTTAAAAATGCATTTTCTTGATCTTTTTCCCAGCACCATGAATTATTTTTCTTTAAAAGGTCAGTAAGTGGACGACAAATTATGGCACAGTTTTTAATAAACTTTCTAAAGTAGTTAATTAGTCCGAGGAATTGCCTTATTTCGTGTATCGATTTAGGTGTTGGATACTCATTTATGGCTTTAATCTTTTTAGAACTTGGGTAAATACCGTCAATAGAGATATCATAACCCAAAAATTTAATATTTTCTTTAAAAAAATAGCATTTCTTGCGATTTACCGTGAGACCGTTTTCTTGTAATAGATTAAGAACAGTTTCTAAACACGATATGTTTTCATCTAAAGTTTCTGTTGCAATTAAAACATCATCCATATAATTTATTATTTTACCAAATCTTAAATTGCCTAAGACAGAATTCATCAATCTCTGAAATACGGCTGGTGCATTACACAAACCAAACGGCATACGCAAAAACTCGTAGTGGCCGTCCAAAGTGATGAATGCTGTCTTGTGTACATCACTGTCTTTAACCATGAGATGATGGTAACCACATTTTAGATCGAGTGCAGTAAAGAATTTACATCCACGTAACCTATCGATTAAGTCTTCTATCAACGGCATAGGGTACTTATCTTTAATCGTAATTTTGTTTAGTTTTCGGTAATCGACACATAAACGTTTTTCTCCGGAAGCTTTATCGACTAACAAAGCTGGACTAGCGTACGGAGAAGTACTTGCACGTATAATACCATTTTTTTGCAGATCTTCAATAATTTCGCGAGTAATTTTACGTTCTGTATCCGACATGCGATAGGGCCGTTGAAAAACCGGTTTGCTTGTTGTTAATTCGATTTCTAGTTCGATACCGGGGACTTTTCCCAAATTACTTAAATCTGTTGAGAAACAACGCGGATATTTGGACAACATGTTATTTATTAAAACTTCTTTAGAAACATTCTCTTTTTCTATGACACTAACTTGTGACTGGCTATTATTTTCAAAATCATTTAAATAGTTAAATGTTAAAGTGTCACCAACGCGACTATAAACGATATTCTTATTCTCAGTGAAGTTTCTTCCAATCAACATTTCACAGCCTTTTAAGTTTTGTACCACGTATAGAATAACAGTTAATTCAACATTATCTACACGAATAGTAAGAGTGACACCAGATTCTATGATTATACTAAGGTCATTCGTAAATCCGAACAAAGAGACTGGCTTTTGTAACTTATGAGGTTCTAGTAAATATTTTTTTACAAGATTTTCAGTAATTAAAGAACAATCGCTCCCCATGTCTATAAACGCGTTGCACTCCTGGTTATTGTTAATTAAGATCTTTTTATAAAATTTTTGTTTTGATTCTGATACGGTAATTAATTTTACTTCGACATCTTTTTCTACTTTTGTTTTAAGTTTGGACATACAAGCTAGCTCTAAATGTCCCGGTTTTTTACAAAAAGTGCAACTGATATTACCTTTTACATTACAATCATTTCTTTTGTGTCCAAATTCTCCGCAACGAAAACAACGAATATTATTTTTTTGTCTTACTTCAGCGGAATTGTTACTAGTACTTTGAAAATCACCAGACTGTTTTCTTGATTGAGAAACGTGTTTTGGAACTGGATTCATATTTCTGAAAGAAGAACTTTTCTTATCTTTTTCGGGCTCATACGTTCTACTATGTAAGAAAGAGGCTAATTCGTCACAGTACCTAAAACTACCGGATTCAGCCGCAATACTAAGATTTTTATCTCCTATGGAACCTACAATTATCGATATGATATCTGATTCTGAGAACGATAAGGAAAGTTTATCTATTCGACACTTTTGTTGAAAAAAGAATTCGTATAACGATTGCCCTTCAAAAGGTTTAGTATCTACCAATTCTTTTAAAAGTAAATATGTATTTCTTTTAACTTGAAATGTGTCAGACAGTCTGTCACGCCACTGACGCCAATTCCACGTGGTCCAACGAGTTTCGGTTTTTTGTAGTGAATCGTACCATATTTGGGCGGTTTTTCTTAACTTTTGTAACGCTTGGAATTTAATCATCTCATCAGACCAACCAAACGCGCGGGCATTAGCTTCGACTACATTAATCCACATATTAACATTGTCGGTTAAGGGATCAAACTCTGGTATCATAGACGATAGTACTGCACTTTTACTCACGGTTTCACGGGACCTTTTCACCTTGCGCCGGCGATTGTGACGATTTCTCTCCTCTGAGGATGAACTTGATGGGCTCGATGCAGAAGTGGAAGCAGAGCTCGAACTGGGCGATACCCTCCTCTTTCTTCTCTTAGCATTTCGGGATCGCGATTTGCTTCGTGGCATTCTGTGGGCAGGGCAAACCAATCCCACTTCTGATGTGGGAAAAGAGTTAGATATTAGTACAATAATACACATATACAACTTCACAATGTTATATTTTCGATTATATCTACTCCATACAATCATGTATCTTTTATTTATATATAATTTATACATTTTAATCACTTTATTCTGACTCGTACGTAATTTTATTCTAACTTTAATACAATACATACCAAGCACAAATTACTCACTGACACTTAACAACACTGATATAATAACACGAATAACGTCTTCACTATTCGAATGCGAATATTCGAATGCGGGTCGGTTGCTTATCCCCCACCAAGAAATCTCTGGAATGCCGATATTGTAGCAAAAAATGGTGCGAATAACAACACCTGACCCGAACACGTGGCTGTAGGCCTTGCAATTTTACGATGGCGATAACAATACACTTTGTAACTTCCGTAGAATAGAAAGTCCAATAAAGGGTATCAGTTAATCCTTCTCCGTGTAGGATATTATAATCGGGTCGGGGGTCAATGTTTATTTATATAACTTAGCAGCTAAGAACCTAAATTGATCCAAATCAAAATAAACAATTATACTCTCTGCACTCATCCTCTATAGATAATAGATTAATACGTGAAGCAAATACTTTGTATCAATCTTTATTATTTTATATATATATATATATATATGTATATATATATATATATATATATATATATATATATATATATATATATATATATATATTCAAAACTAAATACTAAATAGACAGTATGGCGACAAACCTTACAAACAAACAGGAAAACATTTGTTTGCGCAACTCTCATTGTTGCAACGGAGGGGAAGATCATTGCTCAGTTCCGTATATCTATTTTACCGGAAGCGCGTGAATTACGGGTAAAAAACTATATTTTATTTACGTTTTCTTACGCACATGTACTTACACATTTTATTCGTTTTAATAAAACTATTCTATTAATTTAATATAATCGAAATAAAGTTGAGACGGATATGATGATGGATCCATATATTGTAGAAATAAATAGGAACAAATTTTTTAAACTGACATCTATCAATAGTCTTATATATTCTCAAGGGGCATACAATAATAACATACATAAATATACGTACATTTATATAAAGAGGCGTTTCCTCTATATTCGATATTTAAATATAACATTTTAAAAAAGTGTTGATTCTTTTCTCGCTTAGCAAGGTAGGCAGAGAAATCTAATTGATAAGACAGTTTGTTCTTCCCTTTCCGCCCAGTGTTCTAGACTATGTATGTTGAGTAACGGAACTTAAACCTGCGTATTGTCTTGGTATCATAGCGAAGAAATGAAAATAATCTATTCCCTAAATACGAATCGAACCTACAAACGACTCTGTGCCACGACGGACTTGTATAAATATTTCATTAATAAAAAACGTTTGTATTTCTAGAAATAAAAGCGTTCTTTGAAATAAACTCGCTTTAATATTATTATAATATACAAGGACGTAAAATTTGATGGACTTAATGTGTCAACGTAGATATTGATTATGTATTGAAAATTGCCTGAAATTTATTAGTATTTTTGTATTGACAGTATATTTAATGGTATTAACATAATACTGAATAGAACTTTTTCAGTGAATCATATTAAACGGTATGGTAAAAACAGCTTAATTTCTATTAATTGAAACAGATTAGTATGTTATACATTAATTACATTTACTAAAATTTGCATCTTATTATTATATATTAGTACGTATAATAAAAACGAATTATTATTTTTAATATTTTGTGAGTCTTATTCTATCTCCACTTAGGAAAGAAATATACTTATATAGAAAACGTATAAAAATTTTAACGTAGCGGGATTCGAACCCGCGTTTCCTGGCCGTTTTTTAAATAAGTATACTAGTACATAGTACAAACATATAAGTACTATATAAGTACTATTATTAAGTACAATTTCAGAAAATTACATGCACGAAACAAATGAATTTAGAAATCTTCATATTTATGTCACCACTTTCGGATAAGCGCTGTATTTTCTCCCCTTTCACGTGGCTCTACTTTAGCACAAATTACGACGGTGAGCGGTTAACATGCCGCGGTCGTCCCGCACAATGCATTCCAGTAATTATTCGAAAAAAGCCGTATACAGTGTAACACAGACTGAATTATTCTGGATTTTTGCATAAAGCGTGGAATGCCGTAGAGATTTTGTCATATTAAAATTCAATTGTAAGATCAGAAAAGTTTCTTTATAAGACTTTCCTAGTACATTAGATTTTTAAGAGTGTTTGCTTCTACAAAATATATGCACTGCAGCTATTTAAGCTTTTGTAAAAGCTTATGTAGAATCACTTACAAAATCTTAATAGGACAGTATACGTTTGCCAGATCGTAATGCCTTTGAGAAACCGCCTAATGGATGTACTCCGTTAAAAGCTGAATACTGACCAGTTTAGATGTACTTGCTTTGATATGAAGTCTCATAAACACAACAAATGTAACATCTACTACAGATTACAATAATACCGAAATAAAAGCTTATTCTGCATAATCAAACTTTTTATAACATTTGAAACATAACATCAAAAGTATGTATAGTGCTTACAATACTGACATAAGAAATAAAAGTAACTAATCTTTGCATTCCGTACTTCATACCGTTATTCATACCGTATTTCACCGTACAAATTTTGTCAAACTCTACTAAATATGTATTTAAGAAATTCTAGATATAACATTTTTTTTTTTAATTTTAAGATACTTTACCAAGCCTTTATAATAATACATCCTAACATTTTTTCAAAAGCCTACAGAGTTCTTATACCACAATACCTTATTAAATTAAATAGAAGTAAAATGGAAACGTGTACAACACAATTTGAAGAGAGAATCTAGTATTATTTATGAATTTACCCAAATTACCATGGTAATTTCTTTAGTTTAACGTTAATTCAATGGTAAATAATTGTATTAAAAAAGTAAAATTTAAAAATTAAATATAACCTCTCATATTTTGTTTGCATAGTTGGTAGAGAAAGAGAAAGCCTACATGAAACAATCAACATTTCCACTTATTTTAAATAAACCAATAAAGATGCCAAGCTGTTTAAAATGTACAACCATTGTGATCAAGCAAACATTAAATAATGCTAAAGTAATTGAAAAATTACTAAATCAATACTCGTACCTTTCTTTTACTTTAAAATACAAAAGATTTTACAATTGCTGAAGATAATGTTCTGAAAAATTAGCTTCGAGTTAGACGCAGTCTGCGTACAGAAGCCTAGCCAGAGCAAGTAAAGCGACAAACGCGAGGAAATTGCTCGCCCCTGGGAGGAAATTGAGACTCTCCTCGTAAAATCGAACCCCCCACAGAAAGTAGTCTATATGCAATCAAGTCCGGATCAGAGTATAATTTATGAATAAGCTTTTGAATTTCTACCTCCGTATACGACCATAAATTTCCGTAAATGGAAGCGCTATAATATCGCTATAATATCGGTATAGTATTGCCAATAAATATATATTATAGTATTAGATCAAATATTTCATTATTAATTTCTTCTTTTAGAATGAAAATGATAAACGTAAATTGCATATTTTAAAAATGTAAAAATATATTTTTTATATAATAAAAATGAAGAGTTTGTTTGGTTGAATACGCTAACATAAGGAACTACTGGTTTAAACAGATTTATTTTTCTGTTCGTTAATACTTTTGATGTGTACCCAATATATCTGCTGCCAGAGTTTATATTCGGTAAAAGGGAATTATGTGTAAATATATATATTTATATATATTTGCAAAATTATATATTTATATATATATATATATGTCTTTTCTCTTTCAATCTTCTGTTGTCTTTTGATTTATATTTTTTAAACATATTTTACCCTTTTCCAACTCAAACAAAGTCAACACGGTTTTACATTACGTACACCTACAACTGCACGCATATAAAAAGTTTAATAAATCTCCCACGCATGTCATAAACAGTATTTACTTTAACCGCATATTAAATATAACATGTTGTTTGTAAAAAAAAGAATAAATATAATAAAATATAAGAGCAATGACATCAAAGCTTACAGTTAAAGTGCTTTTCAAGACAAAGATTTGAAAGTACCTTTTTGTCAAAAGACAAAATGAATTCTTTGTCTTAATCAATCTTATTTCTTTTAATAAGAAAATGCAAACAAAGAGAAAAATTAACGATCAAATTCACTTTTCTCTTAACAAAACAACTTAAATGTGTAAACATGTATATTTTTTCACTTTATATTAATAAGCAGCTAACTTTTATAAGAAAATAGAGTTGCTCATGAAAATGTTGACCTCCAATATTTTCGCAATAACATTGAAATTTATCTGTATAGTAGTAAACTAGTAAACTTCTAATATCAATAGATACTAGTGATTTTATTTATTGTATTAAATTGATTATATATTGTTATGTTATGTTTTCTAGGATAGACACATTGCAATTAATAGAAGCTTTAAATGAACATAAATCTATTAGTAGATACACATACCACAATAAACTAACAATATATGTAAGTTTATTGTGGTACGTTTCGCATTTAATTTAATATATATAAAGTAACAAAATTTTGCCGATATGAAGGGTACTTATTTACTTAATAAAGTGAAGTTTCAGAGAAATAAAGAGGTGAGGTAAGGGAGTCTCCCATCAATCGCAATGCATGGAGGTCGATTGCAGACTCCACCCACGTACCGATTTACTTTTATACCTTTAATAAAAACTTTTAGTCAAGTACTTGCAGCAGCTTTGGCATGATTGCGACACCTACTTAGCTCAAAGTAATTTGCCAGTAGTTTGAGAGCTGATCTTAATGAATAATAATGATTTAAGATATATATAGGTAAAAAAGTATTACATAGATAATTTTGAATTATATAGTTATGGTGATTAAAATTCAATCAGCTTCACGCTGTATCCCGCAAACAGCAGGGTAGGCAGAGGGAACCTAGTATTAAGAAAGTCCGTTCCCCACTTTCTGCCGAGTTCTGCCACGCATTGCGTTTTGAGTGGTGGAACACAGCGTCACGCTTTTCTTTCTCGACACTAGAGCAAAGTGTCGAGAAAATGAACATATAAATGTAAATAAATATTTCATTTCCTCAAGCGGGGAAAGAACCCGCAATAAGTCGATTTTACAGTCACACTTGGAGCCTCTGCGCCACAACTGGCCTGGACTGGCATAATCGAAATAAGTAAGGATCCATCCATCCATTAGCCTTTCGAAGTCCACTGCTGAACATAGGCCTCCCCTAATGCTCGCCATTCCATCCGGTCCTGCACCCTCTGAATCCAGCGGATTCCCGCTGTCTTCCTTCGGCGGCCTGTACTCCTATTGCGGAGACGTGGTCGCCATTCGAGGACCTTTCTTCCCCATCGGTCGTCAGTCCTTCTGACAATATGGCCTGCCCATTGTCATTTCAGTTTGCAGATTTTGAGAGCTATGTCGGTAACCTGCGTTCGTCTACGGATTTCACCGTTTCGAATTCTGTCGCGTAGAGAAATACCAAGCATAGCTCTCTACATCGCTCGCTGAGCGACTTTGAGCCTGTCGATATGGCTTGCGGTGAAGAACCACGCCTCAGCGTCGTAAGTCAACACTGGCAACACACACTGCTTGAATTTTTTTGTGTGTTGCCAGTGTTGACTTACGGCGCTGAGTAAGTATACGTTTATGATATTTTAAAAAATAATCAACGTTACAGATAAGGGTTATAATATACGAAGGTAACAAATAAAAAGAAATAAGATTTAAAATGTTCATGGAAAATTAACTAAAAATAGCTAAATTAAAAAAATATTACGAATCTTTGTTCTTTATCCGTAACATATACTTAAGTGCATACTATCGAGATAGCTGAAAGATTGACGATAGATCTAGTGTGCACGAGTATGCTTCTAAAACTAGATGCCACGAATGGCATCAACGTGATGATGCGACGGTTTTCAGTATTTGATGGATCGCATTTGAAGTGATGTTTTTTAGCCACTATATATATGCTTATAAGTAAATATATCATACTCAGCTAATTTACATCATATTTATTTATTTATTTTATATATCTATTGAGGCTAAAAAAGAACTGGTGGAACACCTTGTAGCCCACTGGTTCTGTTACGTATATCTAAAAAAGCGAATACAAATTAGAGTATTTATAATTTTATTAGATATTTATTACACGAAAAATAATTGTTAAATAAGTATAGAAATGAATATTATAATATAAATAACATGTCAAAATTTATAAAACTCTGGTAGGAAATACGAATCGTGTAAAAATTCAACAACAGGGTTGACGCAAAACATTCAAACGCATAATATGAATAGCGTACGACATTTCATGAATATAATTTGACTAAAATAAGCAATTTTGTTTTACTGGTCTATCAAAATTGGTAACATTAAAACAAAATTGTAACGAACCGAGTATAATTGATTGAATTGTTTTCGCTATCAGCTTGTTTAGTTTAATTTTATGTACTTACATAAAAAAAATATTTTTATTAATCAAATAAAAATAATACTATCATATATGCATTCAGCATGGGAAAGCGTCACAAGTGTGATAACAGTTTGTCTGTTTCAAAATTAAATTACCACTTAAATACATTAAGTTTACAAAATCAGAAATGCAAATGTACATTTCATTTTATTAGTTATTACATCATTCTTTCTTTGTAGTGCATTACTTTAATATAAAAAGACCCTTATTCGAATGTGAACTAATATTTCACAAACGCAATTCATACCCAGCATGTTAAAACAGTTTTGAAAAGAAAATTGAACCGAAAATACGGAGCGCAACTGGACGAGTACAACGTAGAGCATAATTATCAGGATGAATGTTCGATAACGTCGATTTTTGGATGAATGGTGGGCATTGAACACGGAAATGGCAACAGCGTCCGGCCGCAACAATCGTTGGGTATATGAACGACGGCGGTCGTTTACGTTACGTAGTACCTACGTTAAATTGTTGAATAGATAAAGATAGAGGCCACGTATAACGCTATCACTTCGATAGTTTCAAATATATTGCCTGAAGATCAAACATAATGTGAAATAGTAAAATTCTATAAGATATATTATAATGGTTTTTAGCTTCACCTTTATCTTGCACCTTTTTTTAGCATGTTAGGCAGACGAAACTTGGGAACCTAGTATTAAGACATTCCATTCCTATTAAGACACTTCTGTTCTCCACTTTAAACTAAATTCTAGAGGCATTGCATATTGAGTGGCAGAACCTAACGCCGCACTTTGGAAATATTATAGAGTAAGTATCAAACCGTGACCTGTCGCGTTTACAGTAGCACACTTGTGTTTCTTCGCCACGACCGGTCTTATTATAATATTGAAAAAAAAAAAAACAATATATTCTTAGTGTTGGCATAGATATATGGCAAAAAAGACTTAATATTTAATAATAAGAGAAGAATAATTAAAAAGATGAAATAAAAAATGTAATTTAGGCCAGTCGTTGTGCAGGAGGAAATTATTAATTCAACTATCATTTAACGACATCAACGTGGACGAAGCCTCGGGTAAACAAAAATAATAAATTTCAATGCACGTTAAGAAAAAGTTATTCTTGTTTTAGAATTTCTTATTTCTTCTCTGTGTCACATAAAAAACTGTATTTTATCCCAAAACTACTATAAAGACAATCTATTGTCGTTATTTGTAAAACTATTCCGGCGCCTCAGTGTTTATACGCGCCGAAGTTACGGTCATAATTTTCCAAACTTTTGTAAGTGATGTTTTAATTATTACAATATAATAATATCTTTATAAATCAGATAAATAACCTTTCCTTTGCAGTCGGGTGAATAAGTACTCAATATTAGATGTGAATTTGTAGTTTGTATTATAAAATTACAGGTACACTCACAGTGCAGTTTTACGCAGATTTATAGTTTTATAGAGCTTTAATATTTTACAGAAATTACTTTATAATGAGTATCTTATTTTATATATAACGAAAAGATTTATTATGATAAAAAAGTTATTATAAAACAATATAGAAAATGAAAATGTAGATCTTAATTAATTACAATCCTTTGTATAATTTAAATTAAAAACTCTACGTCTCTGATTCAATCTCAACTTACCTTTACACAGCTATGTTTACAACTTTTGTTCCAATATACTTGAGGAAATGAAGGTACAAGGATTTGCTTACCTGAAACAAATAATAAGACTGATTAATTTGCGGGCAAAGTTCTAATAAGCTTTGTTCCTCGAGAAAGGTAACATTCCAATCATAAGTAACGCATGTGTTACCATTGTAATCTGCAATATGTTCCTATGTAATGTTAGCAAACTTATACAATTTGCTACTATTACATTGTATTTTGTAATACAAAGGTTTTGTATACAAACTGATACATGATATGCCGTCTTTTTTATAAAAAAGATTTAGTAGTGATATTATTTAAATATTAACTATATTCCTACTACATAAATCTACACCAAAAATAATTAAAAGCATAATATATTTTATATTGTCATTTAAACGTCAACATTTATTATTGTACTGAAATTGAATAAGCGACATCTGGTGGAGATCTGGGTAACATCAAGCTGTAGTAGAAACTCTACAAATCCTACATAGCTATAGAGCTTCTCTACGATGCCGTAGCGGGCGCTGCTACGCAAGGATCGATATTCGCGCCACCTAACGGAACATAAGAGAAACGCCACACGAAGGTTTATTTGTGAAAGCCATGGCAGCACCTACTACTGAGAGAAGATATTTTATCAATGTAGATGTCGTTATTTTATTATAATTCGTAAAAACACATTAGTCTTATATGAAATGCAAGAAATATGCACATAAATTATATAGAAAGTAAATGAAATATAAAATAAATACTTTTTTAATACATGAATACATGAATAGCTGTCCTCGTACCGTCGTTATATGTATAATGTAGAAATAATTAAAATAATAAACCGTTTTAAAATAACAGTTGAACCACACGAATAAAAAAAAATATTTTATTTGTCATATTATATAAAAAGTAAGTTAAGCGAGTATTTTTTGTTTGTATATTATTTTATATGTATTGATGATGTCAGCTTACCGACAAGTTACCGTATAAATAAAAGTTTTATTTTTATTAACACTAGATTCGAGTGGAAATTGAGTTCGCGGTTTTGATTAACGCATCTGAACGCTTTGACTTTACGTTCAGTTATCATCGTGGTTAAAGCTTTACATGGTTTTTAATTGGCTTTTATAGAAAGAGGTAGGAATAGACTGTTAAAACGCTGTACACATTTAAATTATAAACAATATATTCTTACACCTTACAAGTCTAGATGCTCTGATTTCAAAATTGTGTAGTGTGTCATCATATACATGACTTTCTGTTATATAATTTATGTAATATGTTAACGTTAATTACAATCTACGCTTGAGTTACAAAAGTGCGTGATTACTTAAAATGAAGTGTCTCTTTTGGTTTTGGGAACCATAAAAATATATTGTGGACAGGTTAGTCGCTTTATTCTCAACGTTTTATTAGATAAGTCAATGTAATTTTTTTATACTTTTTGTACTT
This sequence comes from Heliconius charithonia, assembly GCA_030704555.1. Classification (NCBI taxonomy): domain Eukaryota; kingdom Metazoa; phylum Arthropoda; class Insecta; order Lepidoptera; family Nymphalidae; genus Heliconius; species Heliconius charithonia. The sequence goes on along the minus strand of CM060809.1, from coordinate 7,441,936 downwards.
TTTTAAATTCCTATTTAGCATTATATTATCTCAATAATAATTCTTTGCGTTTTGACTTTGGTGCGTCAGAAAAAATCAGCTTCATGCTGTATCCTGCACACAGTAGGGTAGGCAGAAAGATCCTAGTGTTAAGACACTCCGTTCCCTACTTTCTGCCGAATTCTGGAGGCATTTCATGTTGACTGGCAGAACTCAATGCCGCACTTTGTCTCGACACCAGAGCGAAGAAATGGAAATATAAATTTAAGCAAATATTTCATCTCTTCGAGTGGTTTTACAGTCGCTTTTTGTGCCGCTGAGCCACTAACGGTGCGTCAGAGTATACATTATTTAATATCTATCTAAAAGTATAAGTTTTTAAAAAGCAAAATGTACTATTAGGTACTTTAAGGTTCAAATTAGTTGTTTTTTTCTATATTTATATTTAATTTCTGTAAGGGAACGACTTTACTTCACGAGCAGCAGCGCTGTAATCGGTTAGCAGGGATGGTGCTGGCGAAGACAGGTGGACAGGCCGTGTTCCCTGCAGCCGCCAGTTTGCGGTCACGGCCGTTGCTCCAAATTGGTAATTAATATGAAATATGCTATAAACAAACACAAGTTATCGTTAGATCAACTAACGGTTATTATAAGCGTTAGTGCGTTGTAGAATGACATGTACGCCTAGTCAGTAATGTCCCAGTTTATAGCATTATTAATAAGAGCACAATATGTTTATTAAAAACATTTAAAGAGATACATATTAAGAAGATATTTCACAAAACAATATTTGATTTATAAAATGGCAATCTCCGCATTTTTTTTAGCATTATTAAAGTTTCATTAAAAATTAACATTATATTTCATTAAGAAGTTTTAGTGTTCGGCGTTGTACAGTTATATCGAACATAGCTTTTGTTGATTTTTAATCAAAATGTATTTTCAACTAAAACTAAAGCTAAATCTTGACTTGATATTGTTGATATGATCTTTTTCTTTATTTGAATGAATCCTAGTAATATATATAACGACCTGTGTTTAAAAATTAACTAAAATAGAAAAGCAATATACATCTAGGTTTAGGATATGCAAATCTCTATCAAATAATATGTTGCACGACGATACTTTGTTTGACTTATTAGACGAGTTCTACTAAAACTTTGTTGCATTATATTATTGACTTAGCGTTCAACTACTCTGTTTGACGTATATACACTTGGTACGTATATACACTGTGAAAGCAAATGATAAAGCTTAAAATAATAAGTTCAACTTGGCTGGCCGTCATATAAAATCCACATCGCGAATTCACAATAAATTGTCAATTGAATTATTCGTGACTTGAATTTCACATCAAAATACAAATATATTTTGATGTAAAACGCCGAAATTCATTCAGTTTCATGTATATTGTATAAATGTTTTTATTTTATCTATTTGTATATATTAAATAAGTAAAGATACAGTAATAAGCAAACAATCTTTTCAAATTAATCAAATCAAACAAGAGAGCTTTCACAACAAGCCTTGGCTGCTTTAAACCGTTTTTATAATAAATGACGCGGAAAATAAAGCGCATATAAGAGCAAACTTTCGAACGATAAATTTGAAAATCATATAGACGTTTAACTTTTACGATAATAAATCTCAGTGATAAATTTATAGTAGTCACTAGAGGAAAAGTCCAAGGAAGTAATGCATACAAGATTATATTAGCATTTGCCTTCAGAATATTTGCTTACTTTATTTTGTAACTAGAAATATTTGAATAAGCATACCAATATTTACTATAATATCTCGTTCAAACTATAAATAATTAATAAGAATCTAACATGTGAATTTACCCTAAAAAATATATTTAAGTTACTGAACCCTCTAAGCATTTTAATTGTAGTTTAAAAATGTCTATGTTGAAAACGGTGTACTTATTTTTTTTTAGAAACTTTTTTTGCAATTTTAACAGTACGGTTATTTGCAAATGAAGTCTGAAGTCTTATCGTACCTTAATGAAAGCTAGTGTAGGATTTCAAAAAGTTTAAAGTCGGTCTCAGGTGGTGTGGGTCGAGGGCGCGTCATAGCCTCTTGACCTGCCACGAGACGCCGGTACTGGTAGAATTGCTGTTTGCATGTGTTAACCAAAACTTCTTTTTATTTCTGTTTGACAAGCGGTACTTACTACACAGTAGCCAAATGTATACAAATACGAAGGTTTAAACTTTTCACTTGTTTAAGTGTTTAGACGAGCATAATTGCATAGTTGACTTTAAATTAAAAAATTGTATTATAAATTACAAGAAATATGAATTTTAAAACTTTTTAAATCGATCAAATGGTTAAAAATTGGCATGGAGTTATTATTTTAATAACAAAATCAATATAAAATTACTAACCGCCGAGAGACGTGCCAAATGTCGTTTTGGTGGAATGTTTGTATTATTAATAAGCAGCGCCTAACGGGCGCAATTGTGACATCAGTAAGTAACAAGCATACACGACTACTCTGGGAGAATTAAAAATTATATTTTAAGTATTCGACTTTGAGATTACTGAACTATATTACATATTTATATGATGGCAGAAACTAAAAATGGATAACGGTACAACTATCACATTAGTGTGCGTCGGAACTGTCAACAATTTTAAATGTTATACCTCCTCCTGGAAATCGAATCAACTACCATCACGTGACAACGGTCAGGCACTACTCCGATGAGCCACGACTACGTTCTGAAGTATTGATAAATACTTAATAACATATCATAATCCGATATTCTTCAAAACTAAGATTGTCGCAGGCAGCGAACGGCAAAGATATATTAATTATCTATCTAAGTTGCTAATTAACTTTAAAGTTCCGCGTGCTGAGTTTGGCAGTTGACGTTACCTTATGAAGTAAATTTACGGTACCAATTATCTGGAGCATGGAGCGGTTTCCAGGTTTCCGCGCAATAACCTCTATTCACTGTAACACAGCTGCTGCAAATAATTTTCATATTAGTTTTGGACAAACCACATTTTTGGTAAAATACAAGAGCGTATATTTATAATATTTCACAATGAAATGTACTTTCGTTGTAAAATCTGTAGAGCGTGAGTGATGTTTTTATTACTTTTTAGTATGTATACAAAATTTTTAATTAATAACTAAAATAAGTTGAAGTTTGTATTAAATTTTCACATAATATTACAGTATTTTATATTAAATTTATTATAAATTAATATATGCTTCATGAAAAATTTATAGCCAAATTATAATTTATTAATGGAGCAATTATAGAAATTGTTTATGGGAATTGAAAGTCAATTTTGTTTATTTAAATCTATTTTTTAAAATATCTTTTCTCGTTTTTTTATCTTTTAACAATTGGCTTAGAACTACTGACGTAGAAACTTTTATTCATTTGAGAAAGCACAAAGAAAATTCAATATTCATATTTTAATTCATACTTCTTTGTGTGAATTTCTTTGTCTCTGGAAATAATATCTTATGCAATAATATATAGTGGTTGAGGACATCACACACTTAAATTAATTTAAGAGAAAAATTATTAAAAAAAAAAAACTTGATATTTCTGGTCAAATAATACGTGGTAGGTAGGTTTTATTATTTTATCTTAAGGTACATAAAATTTTAAAAGTAAATGCTCACTTTGACTAACGGCTTTAATACCAAATTATTAGGATATTATTTTGAAGGATTTGACCGCAAATGTATAATTCTGCTGTGTTCTTTCAGGTGCTAGCTGCTAAATTTCATAATTCTAGGTTAACCGGAAGTATCCTATTAATTTTGATATCTCTCATAGTGTCGCAATGCGCGCTTTTTACGATATAAACGGTCATATCAAGTGATCATAGATTCGTACATATAGTTTGAACTTTAACTCGATATCTGCAAGCGTACTTGAGATGACAGACAAACTGACAGACGGACAACAAAGTTATCTTGTAAGGGTTCCTTTATCCTTTAAAAGATACGGAACCCTAAAAATTATATATATTTTATTGTCAACCTTAAAATATGTATGTTATAAAAGTCCAAAAATGTTAATAACATCAATGCTATGCTAAACGTGATCATCTGAATTAAAATAAAACTTGTAATTAATATAAAACAAAACCACCGTTTTAACTAAGTGTTAACTAAAAATTATATATCTAAAATCAAGTAACTAATTGTATACTACAAAAAAATTTTATTAAATTGTACAAGTTTACAAACTTCTGCTCAGCAAACGTCAGGTAATGAATTATTGCGGCATATGAGATAACAAATGTTATAACTTAGGACTATCAGAATGTAATGTAATAAGATATATGCAAGTATTTTTTTACGGTTGTTTACGAACTTTATGTTTTTATTATTATTATTATTTTTAAATTAAATCAGCTTCACGCTGTATCCCGCAGCAGCGGGATCGGTAGAGGGAACTTGGTGTAAAGATACTCCGTTCCCCACTTTCCACCAAATTCTGGAAGTATTGCGTGTTGAGTAGCGAAACTTAACACCGCACTTTGCCTTGACACCAAAGCGAAGAAATAAAAATGTACACTTAAATAAATATTTAATTTCGTCGAGTGGGGATCGATTCCACAACCAGTCGCGTTTACAGTCACACTTTGTGCCCCTGTGCTAACGAATGGCCTTATTCTTTCATTATTTATCCTACAGTTGGGTAATTATGATGTATGATAGGTTTCTTGTTTATATGTAATTAGTATTTTTTACGTTTCTCATCAATCTACACTAGCAATATAAGTATTTGAACTATATAAAATAAATAATATATGTACATAAATACGGGAGTATCAAAGGGTTTCGAAACAGAGGTGATTTGTAACAGCACTGCGTCCTCGAAATTAAAAACCATTTTCAAGTCGGCAATGTCGCATATCAACTGCCCACTATCACCCGCAGGCCCTCTAGGTACACCACTGCACTGTGGCTATGAGTGAGCCTTTGTCCGTTGTAAACTCAACGCCTCAAAAAACGTGAAAAGTAAATATTACACGACTTTTAAAATATTTTGGTTTATACAATTTATCTATAATATGATGCATGTTATGTAAGTTTTGGAAGCTTTTAAAGTAACGTCTTAACACACATAAAAATATCAGTGGACTTTTACAAATCTTGGTTGTAGATTCTTATTCAATTCAACAAGGTGACCTTGTTTAAATGTTACATATCTTTTTTAATGAAACTTTTTAAAAAGATTTTTAATTACTATTTAAAATACCTTTTCTGAATAGTTCTTGTACACCAAGTCCATCAATTCTAACCTTACTATTTGCACTTCCTGAAAAACCTTAATAAGAAGGATTCTTTTGATCACCCTATATAATCTGGTATTACTACACCACTCTCAACTACTAAATTGCTCGGTTTATGGATTTTATATATATTACAATACATACAGCATCTAATTTAAGAGATAATTCAATAAGAGATAATTTATTGCTTTAAAAATCTCGGACAGTAGCTCGAAACGGCAAGTTTGACTATTGAACCAAATTTGAAAATATCAATAGACGTGTACAAGATTTCATTTAAATTGTTTTTTTTGTTTTCAATTAACTAAGAATTCGGATTTTTTGGTTTCCGTATCTCTTAAGAAAAACCTTAAAGGATTACTTTTTTATGCCTCTATTTACTCTCGTATGTCAGTCAAGATTTCTAATTTTTCTCAAAATCACAAGGAGTAGTCAATCTGAAATTATGCTAAAGATCCAGTCTATAGTCTTCTTAAAATTTTCAAAATTTTTAAGTAAAGTAAAATAAGTGTTATTTTTTTCCATTTTGAATGTATTGAATGTATTAGCCGCGTAATTTAAGTACTAAGTATACTTTTATTAGATAGTTTTGCTTGCTTTTCACGACATCTTCGTCGTAAAATAATTCCTCTTGTGGTTATTAAACACCCCCCTAAATTCCCCCTTTCGTTAGGATAATGTTATATGTACTTAATATTTTAAAATTAATATTCAACATCACAGAGTTAGTATTAGCAAATGTTTTCAAATCGCTTTTCTATAAAGTTTGTTGTATATATATGTTCAGATCCGCCTATTCTATCTGTGATGACGTCGACTAACATAACGACGGGGTCGGTAACAAATTTTATTTAATGTATAAAAAACAAAAATATATATATAAACGAAATTAAATATGTTGTTCAACCACAAACTGAACATCACAGTCTATGTTTAAAGGAAAATTTAAAATATATGAATATAATATACTGAGCCCATTATTAATGCATAAATTTCAAAAATCAAAAATTTGGTCACTGCGGTCACGAGCGCTCTGCCGCGTTATTATTTACAGGATTAAAAGAATATCACAACTATTTGAAGCGGAAGCTACATCAGAGTTAACTTTCATTCATCGTTTAATTTTATATAACAAAATGAAAATAAAGTCACATCAGTCATCATCAACAGTTTTCGTAATATTTTACATTGATCTACCTACACAGACTAAAAAATTAAAAACGAAAATATGTATAATTTCATAAAATCTTAAGAATATCTCAAATTATATATTAAATAACGATCAATTACTATACCGTTAATAAAATCTCCGACACAGTAGAAGATTTTATAAAAAAAAAATCATTTCTTAGCTATGTAATTTATATTAAATTATTTTTCAACAAAAAATCTTGTTACACACTATCACGAGCTATAAATTCAACAATATTACCCCAGCAGAGTAATATTGCTGATATTAAATTAAAAGTTTTATAATCCTGCAAACTTGTTTTAGTGCCGATGTAAAAAATATTAGGCAGTGCACAGCTTGTACTAACAACCGGCAATAGCAGAGAAATGTTACGTCCATGTAGCCGAATTAAACATAAATAAAGTTCAGGCACTAGCTTTATATTTGAAGAGTCCGTATCGCACGCATTACGGTACGGTATTGAAATTCGTAAAACGTGTAAAGCAAAAAGTAAAGTAAATACTTTATTGGAAAAAGTCTTGCGGTAGATTAAATTTATTAAAAATATTTATATAATCCAAGCCAACGAAAAACTGATGTCGTCTAACCGATTTCCTTTGAGGGAATTTTCCAGGAATTGATTATTTCCAATTTAGCCCTTGATTGTATCTAATAACATTTATTGCGAAAGTTTTGATGACATAACGGGACATTGTGCTTTGAAATTTTATTTCGAAATACGCTCTCTATGAATACTAATATTATGACTAGATTTCCTGAGGCAATTTATGCTACGTTTTATACAGTCTATTTATAATCAAGGACAATGCTTGCAGAATGTGTCGGAAGATTTTCTCTTCTATTCAACATGGATAATTTAACTATAAAACATGTATTTCCATATTTAATAATATGTATTTATACTATACGTTAAGTTACGGTATTTTTTTTCATTTTTTACTTAGCTAACCATATATCGTCATAAAACATGCATATATGGTTTATCACAACGAATTAAAAAAATACATATTAACATATATACATATAAAAAAGTAACTAAGACGATATAATTATTAACATAACTATCTACATATATCGACTCACCAATGATGAGCCGGAGGAGGCTAGCGGCGAGCAGGCCTATATCTGGAGAATTAGCCATGGGTCAATCTCCCGCGCGTACTTTCTCTAGCAGCCATCACACACGGGGGCACAAACTCAAACTATCCACTCAGCTGCAACTGTTCGACGTCGTATAGTAATATTCATCTATATCCACTTTCATGTTGTCCATAAATTTGAAGTGATTGTTAATTCACTCGATATTTGATTAAACAAGCTGCCATTCAAATTGAAGAACGAAACATTGTGACGCCGTTGCTTATTCCCTAGAAACCGGCAGACAACTGTGCACAATAACTCACTGAAAATTGGTGTAACTTTTTAATTTACGCCTCGCTATAAATGCAGGCTTTAGCTTGTGATTTATTCGAGATAATACTCATGATTCTCAAGCAGGGATAATGGAATGTTAATTTCTTACTATAATACCGTAGATTTATTGTGTTATTATATTTAAGTTATTTGTTATTTATTTTTCAAGAAAAGAAAATATATGTAATAAAATTAATGAAGCATTTACGTATGTTTTTAATCTACCTCTGTTTCCGAATAGGAGGAGGAGGACGTTCTAAATTTGTTAACCATATTTTATTTATTTTCGAAGTCCCTGTTCTAATACACAAACAAACGCCAAAATAATAATAAAAAATGTTGGTACAATAATAAGCGATTTTAAAAAGTAAATAGGTACATATATAAGTATTTCTATATAAGTATTTCTATATAAGCCTAGTTGAGTTCTGCCACTCAACACGCAATGCCTCCAGAATTCGGCAGAAAGTGGGGAACGGAGTGTCTTAACACTAGGTTCCCTCTGCCTACCCTGCTGTGTGCGGGATACAGCGTGAAGCTATATAAGCCTATATACATAAGTAAACTGTATAATTTGACTTATATTTTTTTATTTATTTTCTTTTAAGCAACAAAAATATTATATTAATAATGCATATGGTACCTATAGCATAGTTAAGGTTAATGCATTAATAAGTATAGTTTTGAAGTCAGTTTATTTTTTTTTATTATTATTTTATTAAACAACGTTCAATAAGTAATGAATTTTATAATTTATGTTTAACGAACTTAAGCTCAATTTTTTGTTCTGTATTTGACAATACTCAAGTCTCCTTTTATATTCGACCGCGAGGGTACATGAAACAGGGCTCGAGGCGGACACGTACCTACACTAGCACACATATAACAGATAAGATTTTTATCTTAAGATAGAATTGCTTGAAATATGTGTTCAAGTAGATATACTAACAATTCGCCGCCGTAGGCCGGGGGGTAGGAGAAAACGCTATATGAATTTTCAACTTCAACTCAATCCTAGAGGAGCTACTGTGGGAGGGTTACGGTGACCTTCCTGGAAGTCATCTAGGCTGCGAGTGCCCTAGAAGAAACCCCGAGGCACCCTGATGATGACGGCGGCCCGCAATTGGCAGTCTGTCCACCGAGGCGTCGAAGTAGTATGAGTGAGTGATCCTACGGTCTCTAAAATAGATAGAGAGGATTTCCGCTGGATTTAAGTGGGTAGGACTTACTTCCTTTCGTGTGGGCGGTCTGCGTAAATGCATTTCCCAGCGATAAAAAAAGGTATACTAACAACGAATAAAACATTAAGAAAGTTTAATTACTAACATACGATAACGTATTATTTTATATTGCCTAGATATGTACAATGTCGAATTTGATAATAATATCATATTGATATTGATAATAATCAATTAATAAAAAATAGGGAAAGGAGTGTCTTAACACTATGTTCCCTCCGCCTACTTTTCCCTATACGGGATACGGCGTGAAATTATAATCTATTGTGAGAAATTCTAGAGGGCAAAGGGCGCAAATAAAATAAGCAAAAAAAGACCAAAGATGAGTTAGTGGTCAGGTATATCCAGTTATCCTTTACTTAAAATGCAAATTGTCTTCTTTTGTTTGCGCAGGCCGATCGACAACAAAGCGTGGCCATGGTACAGCAAAAATGCTAAGCGCACATTTGCAAACCAAGCTGGCGCGCGTATATCTCTTGTTTTAGCATATTCAAAATTCACAACATAAGTCATTGTATAATTGCTTACTCTGTTACTGAGGCTTTGAAACGGTCATTTAAATAACAAATATTTTCTGTTTTAGGGTTCCGTTCCGTTCCATAGCCCTTTGGAGCATTTAAAAAAAATACAAATATTCATGCTTCGATTTTGCTGCGTTTTGTTTAAAATTTTCCGTGTGATAAAAACCTACAGGGTACTTTCCATCGATCTATTGTTATGAAATTTGGCACGAAGTAAGAACTTACAATACAGATAATTGAAAAATTGTGAGTCACAAAAATAAAAAACTACAGGTATTTATTTTAGAAAAAAATCATTACAGAGAAGTACGCACTTACGAAATAAGTGCGCATGCAGACTTAAGCGAGACGGCAAGCTTTGGGACCTAATGTAAAGATTTAAGATATGGCCTAAAAAATTTAATTATTTGAAGTTTTAGAATACTAAAAATTACCTCAATTGAGCATAGTTTTAGATCCTTAATCGATATAAATAATCCTTTAACATTTTAATTAAGTCTAACGCACTAATTTGTGCATATAATTAAAATATAAATAAAGAAAATGTCTATTAATTACTGAAAAAAACAAAAATAAATCTATTTTGAATCGGTTTAAATCATTCATATTTTAAGTGACTGATGTGACAGCTGATTGACTGTACTTCACTTTCACTTTCCCGTTTGTTTTCTACTTTGTACGACTCTGACTTCTCCAGTAGACACCGAAATCTTTTGAATCTAACGACCGCCACGCTAGGAATAAGATAGATCGCTGGGTTAATTGTACGATAGCCTCATTTTTACCAAATCTCTAATAACTCAGCTCTCCATTTGCCAAAACTGACAGAATTATCAGGGACGGAGTGATGTATCTGAATCTGTTAAATCATACCATGTTCATCTCTTTACCTTTTGGGCCCAAGAATGTATGCATCCGTTTCAGTCTCCTTTATTAAGTTTTATAAGTCGTACTTCCCGTTGACTTACAGCAGTTTTTTACACGTGGAACAGATAACAAAAGCTAAGCAATACCTGATATAATAATATAAATTATTATTGTGAATAAACAGTTCATTATACACAATATTCGAATGACTATTATAATCGAGTACCTTGTGTAATTTAATATAAAATTATTATATAATCAATCTTGTTACGTCACATCAAAGTTTATAAACTAATAATTTTCCGGCACTCAGGCAGATTACATAAATACGCTGTAAGCATACACTACTTTTATAGTTTCTTAAAAAAATATGTATAGGTTTTAAAAGTAAATAATTTATGAATATGATTTTTACTACTTAAGAATATTACCTAATATTCATCATTGTATGATGATGAGTACTAACTTATATTTTTAATATATTATGTTTTTTTTCTGGCGTTTTAGTTTGTGTACGTTTAAGTTTTTACATATTTGCCGCATTAAATATGTAGTGTTGAGATGATGACACTTTCCGTCAAATTTTCGAGGCATTGCGTGTTGCGTGGCGGAAATCAACGCCGCTCTTTGTCTTGTTACCACAGTGACAAAATGAAAATATTAAATATTTCATCCCTTTGAGAGGGAATCGAACCCACAACTGTCACCTTAACAGTCGCACGCTTATGCTTGTGGGCCACCATGGCCTCAATTGATTCGTTATATTCAATATAATAAGCTATCAAGAAATTGAAATAGGAGAGTTAAATAAAATGAGCGTTTAAAATATTGTAAACTTATAATGGTTCCAATTCTATTATTTAGAAATCCAGTTATTGTTACTAAAACTTTAGTTCCATCAAAGGCTCTTTATATTATTTTGACAACGACCTTGTAAACAGAATAATGTAGTTACTTTTATAATTCATTAAATTTCTACAATTTTTGATTATTATAAAATAATGTTTATTCCATAGCATTGTTATTTCTGAAACAATAATTTCATGAAGTTTTGAAATAAATGTTATTAGCGCAGGTTCCGTACAGTATCACGAAAGAGAAGTTCTCTCTCTCGTTATCTCTAGCCTGTGTGCACTGTGTAGTTCTATATAATATGTATGTAACGCATATATACTTCGTCATTAAAGCCATAATCGCTTTTATCATAATATTAACGACTATAGTATCGTATTATGTAACCATTCTCTTAATTATTACTGAAATATATACATAATTACGTCGCTCGTACATGTAACGTTGTAAGTGTAGATTATTATTGAGACAAGAGCTTCATACTTAAATCATAACAGAATAATCTGTATAGCGTAAATTTCTATCGAAAATATGTTCGATTATTACTTCCAGGAGATTCAAAACATTTCATCCTTTGCTAATATTTTTATGCTTAATAAAGATACTGTTTTAAATAAAATATTACGTTAACATTTTCCAATGAAACGGTGATGTTAGCCATCAAGTCTATCTCACAGTTTGACCATGCTACAACTATTTTAGCAGCAGGATTTTCCACAATAATTACACAGCTTTTAGGTATCCTATACAGACTGGCAAACATCGAATAGCAAATATAATTACATGGATATTTAAGTACTACTGATTAAGTAATAGGCTGTATGGAGCTACTATGGAATGATACTAGTAGTTTAAAGTTTCGGTAATCCACCTGTAATTAATTGTTAATTAACTTTTTATCTATATAAGGGCTGAACATTCATTAATATTTCTAATATAATTTCAATTAAGTTATGCCTACTAAATTGTCTTTCCTGTTCAACCTTCAAATGAGAAGGTCAAATTCAGCAGACACCCAAGGTACATCGAATGAACATCACTAATAGACGTTATTATTAGTTGAAAGCTTGAATAATTGTGTAGATGGTCTGACCGATTAGACAAAAGATATAACAGCAGTCGTTCCGCATAAATAGCTATAATCGCCCCACTTAGGGTCCAATAAAATGAAGACTAAAAGGAATAAAAAAATTAAGTTAGCAAATTCGAGTCAAAGTTCGAGTTCAAATTTTTATCGTTTTCTAAATAAGTATTTTTCTTTCCTAAATGTGGATTAACACTTTGAAAATGTTAAAAATAGCTTGCTATTGGTTCAAGTTTATACAAATCAGGTGTTGTGATGTAAACTAATATTGTTGTAACAAGTACGGAACAATGTATTTCAGTAAAGGCAGAGCTCAGTTTCGTAGATTAATAAATAGTTAGTCCAACCTCGTATGTACACGTGCACTCTAAGATCTTAGAATGCTCTTGTATAAGCTTTAGCAAGTATTTCAAATGCCCCAACCCCATATTTAACTAGTAATACACAAGATCTTGGGTACATTATATTATATAAGCCACGGAGAACCACATGGCAGTATCGATGTACAGTAATAACATTTTCTATTATAAATAGTTGAAATTTCCCAAAATGATTATAATTTACTAGGATTTCGGACAGGAACATTCTACCACGTTCAATTTTTTATTCCTGGGAAAAACTTGTAAAATTTTTTACAAAGCTATGTGAAGTTTTATCTACGGATAACGCAGAATTATATTTACTGAAAGCAAACTAACACATATTTTAAATATTCAAGAGTCTCAATCATAATTATAAAAATATTTTTTCATTCAATAGTTATTTTATATACTGTTTTTTTTTTGATATCGCAATTATAATTTATTTAGGGTGGTAAGAAAGAGTAAAACTACGTTATCACGTATGTTGTCAGATTATCACAAAACAGAATGAAAAAATAATATTTGCTAATAATTTGAAGGTAAAAACAAAATAATAATATTAAACAATGATCAAGATCTCTTAGATTAAATATTAAAATAGGACAAAAATAATGTATCAGGCAGCGGCATGCCATATTCACAATAGCGGATAAACTTTCCAATACACGCGTCATAAGATATTTGAAAGCTTCGTGAACGAAATACAAATGACGTCACTTCCTCTGTAGGCCGATGCCGAGTGCTTACCAACAAAGCGCACGTGACGCTACCCTCGACGCTACTCTGTAAGTACTTTTGATTTCATTCCGGCCATTACGCAGCAGTTACCCTCTTATCCTTCTTTGTTTCCCTAACTCTATCCGAAAACTAATATTTTAATTATACTCCATTTCATATTTGGTACTAACGCTTCTTTAATTTAATGCAAAGGCTCAAAACAGCGTCAGTTATAATGATTTTCGATTTAAATAGTAAATAGAAATTGTCAAGATCCGGCGTCGCAGACGACTGTAAAATCTTATTAGGATAATCAAGTTACACAACAAGACGCCTTAAGTCTTCTCCTTTAAGTGGCGGTTACGATAAACTTTGAAAGTAAATGTCGTAGCGTTCAGTTAAAGTGTGAATAATAAATGTAAGAATATAATTTTGAAATATCTTAAAGAACGTTTATTGTGGTGAATTAAAAATAAAATTCAAATTCAAATTCAACTTCTTTTACTTTGCCAGCCCTTAGAAAGGACCTATAAAGTGTGAGTCAGGACGGAAGTTGACCTAATTAATTAGTACCTACAATAAATAATTACTACTCAAGAGTTTTGTATATTTTTTTCCTTTTGCACTTTCGAACAAAAATGGAAAATGGAATTACAATATAATTAATAATCAATCATTGGGATAATTATATATTTTTTCTTGGATAATAAGAGTATATGAATGTTTATGAATAAATGTAAGTCCCTTTATTACGGTAAATATTAAATAATATAGGAGAAATTCTTAAAAACAAAATCCAACAAAGTTTCAAATAAAACAACAGTTAAAGAATAGAAGTAGGTCAACTATATCCAGCCATTTCACGTTTGCACATCCTAGTCATCGTCGGGCTTATTAATTTAAATCTCAGCTACATTTTCGATACAAATGAAATATGTGTTACCGATAATATTTAATTACCTTAATGAACGCCAAAGCGATATAAATGTCAAATCCATTTGTGAAACTTAACTAAAAGGATGATATTCAATAATAACAGGTGATAAAATGGAACTGGTTAACCAATTCGTTACTGAAGTCAATTATACAAATACAATAGTGCTTGCTATTCCACTCAATTAAAATGATATTTTGACATATACAGGTAGGCATGACCCAATCCTTGTTTATTAGAAGATCAAAAATACATATTTATCTTGCGTTATCTTCCTTTGGTTAATAATAACATTGTTTTGTGTTTTAAAACTAAACTCTCACTCTTTGTCGTTCGTATGTACGTATATATAATTTACATATATTTTCTATATAAGACAACAGCTAGTTCTGTTTTGAACTCGTTCTGAGTTGATCTTGGTGCTTAAACTACTATCTATACAGATTTTATCCCGTAAAGCGGAAGTCACGTTTAGTTGTTATAAACTAATTTAAAATACAATCGGAGCCAAAGCCACGGCACAGAACGAAATATAATAAAATATAATTCTATAACATTGACATTTTATTAATATTTTTTATATCATGTCAAATATTTTCGTGACAAGCCTCATAAGAAACTTATGTCGTAGATATGTTTTTTAGGCACGTACATTAGGACTGTAAGAAAGACGAACAAGACATATTAAAATGATATATATATATATATATATATATATATATATATATATATATATATATACACAACAATTTATGATAACATATAAAAACTATTAGATATGGGATAAGTTTCAAAGCGATTAGTTCTTGAGATTCTAGCTATTAAGAAAACTTACATATATCATTCCGAAAAGCAATAAGTAATTAGCAAATAAGTCTGTAGGTACAAGTGGTGTTGGTGATGATATATGGAGTGAAAGTATAGGCATATACTTTGTGACATGTCTGTATTTATAGTAGGCAATGTTTGCTTTCCCATACTTTACTATAAAAAAAACTACATAAATCCCCTTATGCTAGCATATTAAGATATATTATGGTCCACTACCTTTTAAGCTTCTTAAGCTTAAAGACCTTAGTACGCACTGAATATTTTATAAGTTCTTTAATTATAAATGTTACGGAACGACGCTATAATATGTAACAAATATGTTTGTTTTTATGTAATAAAATATCAAAACAAAACACTTGTATAAAATAGAAATAATTCGAAATGAACTGAGATCTAGTCAGATGATAATGGACTTGTTTTTCGCAAGCAAATATAAACACCTCGCGTCGTTTTCCAAACTCAATACAAAGCTCATATTTTGGGTAAAACGGCATTAAATTAGACAGCAGACTCAATGGAGTTTGTGTCATACCTTATTGTTACTGTAGAAATATATGTGCTTTACGTGGCTTGGAAGGGAAGTATTGTGAACATGTAACTCCATAGCAACGAGAGTCAAAAGCATTAAATTTCTTCTTTGAGAATAAGCCACAGAAAAATATATTTATGTCTCTTAAACTCAATTCTTTTGCAAAAGAACTCGTACAATTTGTTTAAAGTAAATAAGTTAATAGGGTAGAATGCATTTATACGAGATTTTTCTCACATTTTAAACTACGCCACATTAAAGTTGTAATCCTATTTCATGTTGGACAAGCTCAAGTTCTGTTGTAAAAGAGGTAATCGGATTTTGGGATTTAAAAAATAGTATACCAAGACCAATGTAGCCAATTTTAAAAGACAACTTAACTTTAATACTCTATAATCGTTGTTTTATAGTCTTCATAGAAAATCTTTCAAAAGTAGTTGTTACTTAAAATCTGCTCCAGCTTTACGGTATATTCCGTACATACCAGGATATTCAGAGGGAACCTAGAGTTAAGACACCCCGTCCTCTCACACTCCGCGAAAAGCGAGTTGTGCCAAATTCTGGAGACATTGATTGTTGAGTGGCGGAACTCAACGCCGCGCTTCGTCTCAACATCAGAGCGAATAAATGAAAAGTAAATTTAAATAAATATTTCATTACCTCAATGTGAGATCGAACACATAACCAATCATTACAGTCACTCTTTGCGCCTGCAACATGACTAGCTGATTAACATCCAGTTAAATAGTTAAAATCAATATAAATAAAATCCGAGTAAAACTCAAATCGTAAATTGCTCCAATGAGCTAATGCATCGCAGTAGTACTTTAGCGGTGAACAAGACACGGCTTGCGGACGGTTATCACACGCCTTTGCATATTAAAGGCACCAATCACGGCTCAGAGAACGCCGCTACTTATTACTTCCATTGCTAAATACTAAAGCCTCTGGAAACAGACGAGAAGCCAGATTAATTACTCGGAGACAAGTCGCGACGGAAAATATGTGAAAAATTTACAACACACACATTTCGATTCAATAGCTTTTTTGTGGTAGGTCTATGTGTGATTTATTACATTTCTTTTATTTTTTTGTACTTAAAACATTATCCTTTTGAAATATATTGGTATAAACATAAAAGAGTATTCTCAGCTAAATAACTTTAGCTTCGTTTATAGATAAGAAAAGAAAATCTTCGACAAAATGGCTCATTTCCGTATGATGAGTGCCTACTGCGCTCAGGGGTTGATAGCGGATTCCCGCTGTGGCGTATGCTTATAAAAACACACATGGCATTGACTTCTCTTATTCAACGTAAATAGACTTTTTATTATACATAGGCTTTATATATTATAAATGGAAATCGTAAAAACACATGAAAACATTCATAGGTTCCGAAAGTTTTTTCTGCCTGCTAATCGCTTGATACAGCGTGAAGGTAAAAAAAAACATATTGTAAATGGTAAAAATACAGTAATTAAAATTACATATAGCATATTAATCTGCAAGGATCAGATGTAATGAGAGTGGCGTGCCGGTGGTGGTAGTGCGTAATGTGTTATTCTGTTCAGTTAAGTAGCATGTAGTACTCGTATAAAAGGCTACTAGAATTGCTCTTGGGACTCTCTGTTAAAAACGGCAGTAGGTAATATAATAAATACTTAGTTCGAGTAAGTAAATTCAAATACACAACCATAATGTTTTAATTTTTTTATTTCACTTACTTTCTTTTCTTCACTTACTCTTTTTTCTTTTTATAAAAAAATATGTTTTGATGGCGTAAAAAAAATACCTTAAAAAGTAAGAAGCGATGTAATTCCTTAAAAACTAAAATATGCTTGCCTCCTTATTATAGCTCACATAGGTTATAATTTATGTAAATTATCTGTTTTAATACTATATTTTAGAATTTGTGTATAAAAGCTAAAATACATTGAAGCAAGAAGTAATGGTTTTTCTTTTGTAGATAATAGTATATTTTCCAAGTAATGGACGCTGTCGGCTCAAATGACGATGTGAAAAAACATATATCCTATTTTTATTATTTGTATAATTTAATTTTGAATTTAAAAATATTAATTCCTTTATGTATGGCTCATATATATAAACATTCTTATTTCTAACCCAAGTATTAAAAAAAATAAAACGTCTATCGTAACAAAAAATATTTAGAATAAAAAGTCACATTTTTATACTTAAAAGAAATAAGTATGTAGCAGAACGGAGACAAAATTTAACATAACAGCTTGCCTTTTAAAATGTTTTATGTATACTGCGGATAGAGAAGGTAAAACTTATAACATTTCGACTTCCAACGTCGTTTATCTTTATATCGCTGTATAACGGCTATAAAACGTATAAAAATTAACGCTACGCTACGTTTAAGCTTACATTAGAAATTTATTCTATAAAAATAACCCATTCAAGTCACAAAGATTTATGATTTTACAGGTAAGCTTTCTCGTAAATTTTCCGAACAAATTATGCAGGATAGCGTCAAGAATCTTTATCCATGTTAAAATAAGATACTTCTTAAGTTCCATATAGGCAAAAGTTGTTTTAACTTCTAAAATCAACGCCGTATTATTTTAATAAAGTCAGATATTGAATCCAGTTTGTTTGCTTGAATAGAAACGGAGCGCATCTAAAATGGGTAGTTTAAAATTAAAGATCAAAATTGAAAACCATTTCGACATGGTATAAGAGCTATTTTTGCCCCACTTAAGGGAACAAAGAATCTGGCATATACATTACCGTACCTGCACTCGCATACTAATTAAGGCTAGGCTATCCTACACTCACGAATGTTAGAATAGAAAACCTACACTAAGATACCTAAAGGCGAGGCGTACTCACATTTCTAAGTGTTCTTATTTATATGTATATGAACCGTGTTTGTTTAGTGGACAGCACTAGTTGTGCTCGTAAAGAAACGCAATTAAAATATATATGAATATATTTTAATTGCGTTTCTTTTTTAAAAAAATTTATAAAAACTGTTAGGATTGTATGATTTATTTCAAACATTTGTTTGATATCATAACCATAGACAGTGATGGCCTTGATACTAAGGCCGTTTTTAGCTGCCGAGGGGATGTTTTATTATTATATTACATATATAAAATGAAAATCAATATTGTTTTTTTTTTAGCCTTACGCTGTATCCCACAGATAGAGGGTAGGTAGAGAAAACCTGGGTCTCTACTGTTAAAATACTCTGTTTTCAGTACACTCTCGTCCCCTATTTTCCGCCTAATACTCGAGAAATTGATTAGAGCGTGAAAATGGAAATATCAAGTATTTCATTAAACCGTATGGGAATCGAGCCCATAACCGTCGCGGGCCGGTCTGTATTATTAATGGTATATTAATTTTGTTTTAGGGCAGGGAGAAAGATCTTAGTGATTAACTATTCCATTTTCTATTAATATCGCTTCAAATCATGACAAATAATGTCATTTTATAGATACAAAACAAAACAATTTATACTATTGAGCTTTCTATAGATAAAGAAAATTCTATAGATAAGTGGCTTGTTAAATATCTAGAATATATTAAATAAGCAGAGTTCACAGATACAGTTCGCTTCTAAACTATAAGTTGGGTATTAATTTCCATGAAATTCTTAATATTAAATTAGTTTCACGCTATATCCCGCACACAGCAGGGTAGGCAGAGGGAACCTAGAGTTAAGACACTCCGTTCCCCACTTTCTGCCGAATTTTGAAGGCATTGCGTGTTGAGTGGCAGAACTCAACGCCGCACTTTTGCCTCGACACCAGAGCGAAGAAATGAAATTATAAATTTAAATAAATATTTCATCTCCTCGAGTGGGGATCGAGCCCACAACCAGTCGGTTTCACAGTCACACTTCGTGCCGCTGCGCTACGACTGGCCTCCATATACCATTTAAATTATACAAATTCAATTAATATATCTTAAGTTAAACAGTTTTCTGGTCTTATGCAATATTATAAAGCACTTAAAATATTTTAAATTAAAAATAAGCTTTAGTTCGAAAAAAATACTTATCGCAAATATTTTGTACCTAATAGATTTAATATAAAGCGAATTGGATGTTTAAATTGAGTAATTACTTGCTGTTACAGGAGTGAGACCATTAATGAGTCATTAATTTTAGTATAAGGATTTAGAGCAGAGTGATTACTGGTTTGGACAACCTATTAATTCTGCATGTTTGTGACAAATTAGATGCCCTATATTTTACACATCTCGATTATTTAGTAAACAATTTTTTAAATAAAAATATAGTCGTAATAAAATTAAAATGCATCAACTGATTGGCTAAGAAAATCGTCAGTTGTAACTAACCAGCATGGAGTTCTAGATGAACAGAAAAAAGACAAGAATATACCAGGTCATATTTACCCCGTAAATCAAAATACATGAATATACAATAAAAAATATTTCTTTAATACAGCTTACATTTGAATTTTATTGTAACTCTAACAAATATTAACCAAATCATTCCAGTGGAAAATGAAAAAGGTTTGACAACGGTAATGATGAATGAAGTCCCGTCACTCACCACATAAGGAGTGAAAAATACAAGCGTACGCCAATAATACTATGTGTATAGCATTTGTTGCGTTTTTAATAAAATAACATACCAAATTAAACAATAAAAAGAGCGTTGAGAACAAATTAGCTTAGTTATTTTTTATGATACCTCATTATTTAATTCATATCAAAATAAAATTTTATCAAAAAACATTTTACTATTAAATATAGATAATTTAAATCACTATATATTTTCTATTTTTCTCATATATGTAAATGTAAAATAAAACATGCTTATTAAATTTATAATACCATATGTGGCTTTTCAACTTTAGAAACGTTCCAGTATTTTCGCAACAAAAAAAAAACGTTAAACGCTGGAGATGTTAAATGAAGCAAGAAAATTTACTCTCTTTAGATAGAAAATAAAGCTGGAAATTACCGTCTCCACCTGAATGCGCAGAATATTTAAATTCAGTGATATAATCGTCCATATTTAAATACGCCAGTAGGCTATAAGTAATAAATTTTCCATTGACGACGAGACGAAGAATTGAACAAAAACGGTTCTTGTTGAATTCGCAGGCCAACAATAGATAATTTATCGCAGCCGGCTCAGGCACGCCGCTTGTGTAAGAAATTGGTTGAACTTCACTATTTTTCAAAAGTGAACGAATTTATTCGAAATAAATAACTTTGTGGCCTTCATGATAACATAGCTTTTGGATAAATTTTTAAGTTACGTATTTTCTTATTTCTTCTAATATATAATTTTAGATTTTAAGCCAAATATTAGTATGTATGTATGATGAATGTAAAGATCATACTTGGAGGTTGAGAAAAAAAAAATATAGGAAAAAACAACGTAAGTAATCTCTTTATTTCAGTAACTTGTATTTATTTCGTTTCAGACCAAGTTGTTATTTAATTTACTAAATTATATACGCGACAAGCTTAAAAACATATAAATTGTTTAATGATGTTATAAGCCGATAGTAAAAGTTTTAAAGATAAAGTTTGTTTTATACTTTATACGTTTCAGCGCATTTAATTAAATAAAACCTTGTTTCTAAAATATATATTTTGTATTTACTTATAAAGTGTATTGAAATAATTAAGTGCTCCGCCACTATGGATTTAGATACATACAAGTATCATGCATTGTCATCGTAAACTAAACATATATACAAACACCAACCCAACCTGGTTATATCGCTTAGTTATTGCGTTACTGTTGCCAATATTTCAACACCATTATCAGACTCTGCTTACCATCTAACACTAAAGTACTAGTCGAGACGGGTAAAACGTGTTGTCGTTCCATCATCAGATCAATTCCATGTCATAATAATTTTGCAGTGCCATCCGATTTACACACGCGTGCAAAATTTTACTTGCAAGATTTGATTCCAGACAAACATTAGAACAGGTGAAACTAAATAAGAACTAGTAAAAAATCAAGAAATCTAGATAGTTTTAGAAAAGGAATCTGCTTACAAGCATGCTTTCTTCGCGTACGCTATAATAGCAATTTGACTTTTTTTAGCTTTAGGCCAAAACATGAGCTCACCCACGCCGTTCTCTCTGGCTACTGTACTAGAGTCCTAGTCAGATAACCGGAGAGAACGGACCGCCAACCGCTACGATAAAGACAAAGTCGGTAACTACTTGTTGTTACAAATATATAATTTAATAGCAACCGTGACTACTAACTATACTAAAATTATTTAATTACTAATCTGATTTATTTTCGTGTTCTAATATTATAATTTTACAAATAATATCATCATACATTAAAAATCAAAGTTTTAGGCAATTCAATAATAGAGTTATTTTGTAGCAATTTTACCGAACAAAATACTTTTGCATTGATTGTTTTCTTTCATCTAAAAAAGTAGAAAACAAGTTGCCGCCGTATTGTATGTCATTTAAACAACATATGTATATTAGATAAGTAAAAAAAATATATGAATATACACAGAGATCAACATAATAACACAAATTTGTTTAGTTGTTCATTACAAATATAAAATTGCGTATAAAAACTTAACTGGATCTCTAATAAGCATGTACTCTTTTATTGTAAAAAGAACCTATGGTTTAGTGGTCTGAAAGAACGGAACAGTTTTTAACCATAGTATTAAAAAAACGTATTAAAAGTGCGGTTAAACATATAAAAGAGCACAAGCGCAATTTAGTTTATTAAATTAATAATAATAAATTTAAATATTTCAAGCGGACGAAAACGCGGGTGGATCGCTTGTAATTCTTTCCTTACGATTAATTAGGGTAAAAATTGTAATTGTAAAGACAAAACAAAACACAAAATAAGTAAACTTGTGCGAGGAACCATTTCAAATAAATAATTAAAATTTATAATAATTGTTTCATAAAATGGGGAAACTTACAAGAACAGATAGGAAATATTAAAGAGTCGGGTAACCGCAGAGTCCCTTCTGTGATATTAGTTACTAAACAAATATAAACAGGTCCAACTCGAGTAATAATAGTTGACGTTAATTAATATATATAACTTGAAATTTTAACTTGTTATCATAAGAATATTAGAATGAAATATGTTTACGTTCGTTTTTGATCCTAAAACGTTACAATTACATAAATTAATCTCAATCTTCTCCTTTAAAACAGTTTTATCCATTCTTATAATTTATAACTGTTTTACGAAGAACCTTCTTTCATCTCAAAAAGTCATTTCACTGCTTATTTCATTTCGTGATGTTATTCGTTTAATATAAAAAGATTTGTTTCTTTGAATGACCCTAAATTTATCCCTCAAACGAATTAGGAAAGGATTTTGTTTCAGTTATAATTTATGATATCATTTTGTATTACAATCATTATGTTAAGCTGTAATTGCGTCGCTATTACTAAATTAGCTATCCGTTTCTAGCATTGCTATTAGTATAATGTTATCTCGATGTTACGAACTGAGCAACGTACACTGGAGTATAGCTATTACTTTACAGCTTAAAAGGTTCTCGAGATTCGGCTATACGAAACGCGATTGTTGTATGAGGAGGTCTATTCAGGCTCGCTAGTGACTGGAATCGCTGATAACCTTTCAACTGAATGTTACAAAATTTTTTACACCCCAAGGAAAAACGACAATTCATGAAAATAAAAATACAAGTATAGAAAAGATTAATGTTCTAAATCTTTTCATAGTGCCAAACTGTATATTTTACACTATAAGTTGAGTATATACATTCGTCAAATAATTCATAACATTTTTGCATAACATTTTTTTCTCTAAAAACTTGAATATGACACTACTAGTGTGTTTCTATTGCAAAATCACGATTGAATTGATGTTATTCGATGACTTAAATACAGTTAATAGGGTAAAGAGTAGGAAAGTATGCATGTGAGCGTATGAATACAGTTAATAGGGTAAAGAGTAGGAAAGTATGCATGTGAGCGTATGAAAAATTGCTTCGAACGAGGGCACACGCCTGAGAAACAATTGGTGCGCGTCGCAATATGTTGCTGAAATATGGAAACTCACTCACTACCATTCACTTGAGTGAAACTTAAGTATTTGGTCTAATGTTTGCAGAAATAATATATTATAATATGATAAATAGCACTATATAGGCCAGTCGTGGGGCAGGAGTCCAAAGTATGACTTTAAACAAGACTGGTTGTTGGTTCGATCCCCACTAGAGTAAATGAAATATTTATTAAAATTTATACTTTCATTCCTTCGATCGGGTGTCGAGGTAAAGCGCTCGGCGTTGAGTTTCGCCACTTAACACGCCTTCAGAATTCGGCGTAAAGTAGGGAACAGAGTGTTTTGACACTAGGATCCCACTGCCTACCCTGTGCTGCAGCGTGAAGGTGATTTAACACTATCACAAATACCTTTTCAATGTTTCTTCGGTTAAAGAAATGGCCTATATAAAATCATCTATTAGTGCCCCGTACACTCCCAAGCTTTCTGCGCCCAACATTTTATTCTGTACAATGTGTCTGTGAGTCACTGGTTAGAGATTAATATATTTTTTTATATATTTAAAACATAGACAGATAATTCTTAATTTAGTTAAATATTATATGCTATGTAGATTTATTTTACTAATGGCTACAAATTATACATACGTGTCACTTTTCTACTTATTAAAAAAAGAGGAAATATAAAAATCTGTGTATTTCACAATGGTTGTAGCGCCATACCCAATACTTGCTCGTCGAGCGTATTTATTAGAAACCCATCGACATTTCAAGGCCTAATAAAGTATTTATTGACAATGCCCATCAATAGCTTTTCAGAATCTCGAATTTCAAGCTCCAATTTATCTAGCAAATATGAGATAAAAAAGAGCTTTTTTGTCGTACTTATATGATATTTTTTGGCTTTACATAGGTCTGTTGTATTGTTTTATTCTTTATTTTGGAGTAGTAAACAATAAATAAGTACTATTATTTTCACAGTTATATTACGCAAATGGATATATATACCATTTTGATTTAATAATGAAACCTATGATATTATTGAAAAAGTATAATACACTTAAAATCTAGAACGAAAAAACTTTTAAAATAATTCGGAAACACACGATACATCATATTTACAAATATTCAGTTGTATTTGTGATAAATCTATATAAATCACTCAATTAGTTAAAACTAATTATCATTTAAAATTGTTCAACAATCCGATTTACCTACATCTATACGAAAACAGTGGCTAACTGGCACTTCATCATTTTAATTAACATTAATGAAGCAATTACTAGTTGCAGGACAATACATTACGATAAAAGCGGTTTTTTTTTATTTTAAAACAAAGCTCGAGTTCCTAAAATAAATACATTAAGCTGGCGGCGTCAGTCGTGGGCAAGTACCGTAAGAGATATTTCCCAACGTGCATTTTCGCCGCAAGTCGGTTTTTCAATTTATTTCCCCGTTTTAGCTGAGTGACGCCATAATTACGACACCACTGCGCGAGCCGCAAAATCCACACGCCGATTATTTTTAGATTTATTTAAAATGGATTATATTGTGTTTATTTTTTTTGGTCTGATACCACATTAGGAAAGTTGGCGTCTTTAAATGTAATGTTTGAATATCTATTGGAAATAAAGCATTAAGTGTTTTTTTATGTAAAAGACACGGCAAACGCCACCCACGACTCCGTGCAAAACCAGAGGATTTACAGGTGTGTTCCCTGCCTTTAAGGTGGGTTGGGCTCCGGAGTCCGGCATTACCTAATGCGAAACGCAACGGCATAAAGCCACTACTTCACGCCGGTTTTAAATGCCGGGGGTGGTAATGATCCAGTCGAGTCTGTCCATGCGTGTTGCCATTGCTGGCGACGTGACTCTACCACACGTACTTTAGTCCAAAGATGCTCCTACAAGGATAATCCTATTTTAGGCGAGGATCACACGGCACAAAAACGTTACTAGGTTGTTTCTACTTATAACAAATATTAAAATAACTTATGTGACCAAAAAAAATATGTTCTATTTCATTTTAGCACATTTTAAATTTAAATAAATTACTACTAATAACTTATCACAGAAAACGAAAAGATAAAGAAATCATAACCGTCATCATAAATTTGTGCCTAACTATAAAATACGTTTGTGTATAGATGTTAACATTTTTTTTTACATAGTTCAGTCACGATCGATTCTTTTACATACACAATGATATTCAACAAGAGTAAGCGAATCCCAACTTTCTAAAGACAAATGAAATGGGATACCATAGAAGAATGACAACAATATAAGGGACGCGATGGAAGTTTAACATAATTTTACGGTAGAGTTGGCGCGCGCCGAGAGCCTCTGGGATACGAGGCATAGTAGAGTACAATTCCCGCTATAGTCGTGCGATAAAAGAGATTGAGCTCACTTCGTCCGTAATAAGTAAGCCAAGCTACTCAATGCTTCAGACAGTCGCCATTTTGATCGAAAAGTAAACTTAGTCTTCAAATAAAAAGATCTGCGACTCCGTTTGCGAATCGTTCCACTAAATGACTTGTTGTAGTACTTACTAAATAATAATACCTCTTGTTATTTTTCGAGTTGGGTAAGTATAAGAAGCATGGCGCCAGAGAAGGCGTGGCGTTCAGTAATTTTCATCTACTACAGCGAATCGAGATATTTTAAGTTGCTGGATTCCTAGGACGGAGAGAATTTACTATTTAAAAATTAAATTAAATAAAATTAACAAATTTACTATCTAATATTTGTAATACTCAATTGTTATTAATGCTCTACATATTGATTACCGTAATAATGATAGTCTCATTAAATGTATAGAAATTATTATAGAATTTATTATAAAATTATAAACAACACCAGGGAATATACAACCCACAACCAGTCACGTTTACAGTCACAGTTTGTGGCCCTGCGCCACGACTGGCCTCATAATAACACAATTTATCAATAATATTATAATATTAACTTTAGCTAATGCTCTTGTCTGCTCACTCGCTTGTACAAACATATTCTGTTCATTTCACAGTCACTAGTCAATATAGTTCTTCCTTTGTTATAGCGCAGTAGAGACCATCACACTGAATAAGTGAACCGATTACAATGAATTGACAGACGTCATTTTGAAGTAGATACACGAAATCTGGTGCTCCTTTAACTGTCATTCGTAGATTTAGCTTCCGGCTTCAGAATTTTAAATACTTACATTTATAATAGAAAAAAGTAAATGTGTCAATTCTATAGAATAATTCACACTCACGATTATAAGCTATTTCCCCTAATGCTATTTTTTAATATTTTAACGCTTTTGGGTTAAACGGGGCTAGCACGATTTTTTTTGCATATACATATATATATATATATATATTCAGCTTCACGCAGTATGAGGGAGCCTAGTGCCTAATTTCCGCCAAATTCTGGAGTCATTGCATGTTGAGAGGCAGAACGCAACCCTGTGCTTTGCCTCAACACGAGACCGAACCTCGCGAACCTGTCGCGTACCCATGCGCCACGACTGGCCTCTGACCAATTTTAAATCTTGATCTTACGGACGACACAATATTTAATTTATATATATTATGATCTTCGAGTCGTGGTGAAAAGTGAAAATAAAAAGTAAGAAAAGAACCTGAAATTTAAATCTGCAAAGCCATCTACAATGAACTTCAAGGCGGCCACGACTAGTCGAGCGTACTGTATAAACGTGAGATCAATTTCATAATCTATATTTTATTATCATGACGAAGTCTAATGTTTAAGCAAGCCTTACTTAGTATCTATAAATAAATGACATATTAACTTCTAAAATGCAGCCATTTGAATAAACTGAGCCGACGCATCGTGCGTCTTTAATTTGGGACAAACACAATGGCCACGGCTAATAGTCCATTAAGGAGAATGGCAAGACAAAAGTAGTGATCAATAAAGGCCCCGTTTAGTGGGTTGAGAGGTTAGTTGGAATGTTTGGGATGATACGGACGTACGCAAGGGTGTTATTAATAGTTGACTCATGGGCAGGCTCACTTGCTGACTGAGACAAGCTTGCGTAACATTATGTAAATGTCGTAGGCTACCTGAACATTGTTACGACAATATCACACTTAAATCAATCTCTGTTGTAATAACATTGGTTTTCATTGACATGTTTGGAAAATTTTATGTAATACAGTTACTTTTGTACAAGTTCTATCAGAATACATAAATCTACTGTCTGTTCCTAAATCATTTTGATTAGTTAATTACAAATCAAATATGATATATTTATTTATACTGGCTAACATTTTTTTATATGGATTTGTACATTTTTAAATTAAAAGACCAAGTAGCATTGATTGGATTGCTTAGGAGGTTCTTCAGCATTTTTCAAAAATGTATACTTACTCTTGCTTGATATATATGTACATATTTTAAACTAAATATGTATAAATTTACTACCGCACCTGCGACTTATTTCACGAAAATAATAAAAACGATATCCATAACTTCTGTTTCTGCATATCATAAATATAATATACTATAAGGAAAATACACTTTTTTCCTCGGGGTAGGATTACTTTGATATTAATATAGAGTCAATCATGAAAATTTATAAATAAAAATTTAAAGAATCAGTATGCTTTTAACTCAAACCTTTTAAGCTTATATTGAAGCAAACGTATAACGTACGTATTTTGTATTGCACTCCAGTCTTGGAGCTCATCTCGCTTTTCTCCACTTCCAGCGTATATATAGATAAAGAATAAACCTAGAAAAACCGATTGTGTTTCGATTCAAATCTATTTTAAAAACCAATTTAACAATAGGAAACTGTAGTCCCATAGTTCCACTTCCGTCGCAATAAAAGGAACTATAAATTCAATCGAATTCTTCGCCACTTTGACGTCTATTCCCACATTGAAACATTACATTCACAAAAGTGTACTAAATCTTATTTAAAATTCTAGCACCTTTATAAGGTAAATTCGAACGTTTAATTCAAATTAAGGCTTACCAAGCAAATCGAGTTTTCATATAATTAACTAAAATAGTTTCATTCCATGAAAAAGAAATCTATTATCAAGCTTACTACATTGCTTAAATCTTATAATTGAACATGTTATGATATATCGCGTCGCTATATTTACTTAAAAAATTATATTTACATTTCTTCGCTCTGGTGTCAAGGCTAAGCGCGGCGTTGAGTTCTGCCACTCAACACGCAATGCCTCCAGAATTCGGCAGAAAGTGGGGAACGGGGTGTCTAAAAAAAAAACACCGGGTTCCCTCTGCCCACCCTGCTGTGTGCGGGATACAGCGTGAAGCTATATTTCATCAATATATCTATTGAGAATTGTAGTATTAGTAAAACTAAAAAAGAGGACAAACTGGCTATTGAATATTGCTAGCCGTTTTATTTTGTGAAATTCTATTAAAAACTCATATTAGTATGCAGAGTACGCGCATACATAGAAAATAGCGGATATGTTAAAATTTTTTGCAGTCCATCTCTATATTACGGATTTTGGAAGTTTTAACAAAAATATTTATTTTTCACTTTTTAAAATCGTTATTTATTCATCCTGCTTTTATTTTACTTACTTTATCTGATATTTAAATTTAATCTAAAAACAACACCATCGCAAAGTTGGCATCTTCACTAAATACAAAGGCGTGACAAACACACAATGCATTCACAACTGCCTATAATGTTTTCAACTCACGGTTCAATAACTCGGATCGCTGATGCAATCACGGCGATGTTGGATAAACCAATTTCGTACAATTCAAATCTATAAATTGGGGAAAGGAAATCAATTGTGATTTTATTTTATATAAATACGAATCCAGTACAAATATTTGCAATGTCTCAAAATGGCACTTGTAAAATAAGCACGTGCCAAAGGCTAAGTTAAAATGTTGTTAAGCGTAAATAAGAAAGATAAAAAGATTTACATATATGGTGATAAAATAAAAGCATTGTCGATTTTAGTAACATTGAAACGTTTCTTACGGAACGGTCACCCCTTCAAATCTAATTCAGAGAATATATATTATTACAAGGGAATTTATTATTCATAAAAAAAATAAAAAAAATAACTAAATATTTATTGCTTTTATCGACAAATTAGTAAGATCTTCTTTAGTGTCAACAATTTTAGTCAAAAATTACGTGACAAATTTTATAATGTAAAGAAAATAAAAACGTTTAAAAAGTACAGTTCCCAACCCTAGCAGCCCGTCTAAAATATAAGATAATATAAACCATTTCATGATATCTATAGATAATAAATAACGTGTATTAACTCATAGAAAAGAAAAAAAATACATATGTGAATAAGATATATGGATTAGTCTCGGCTTTACATACCACTATGGTACTACATTCGACAAATTAGAAGCAATGTTTACGAAGGAGAAGACGCTTCATTTATTTTCATTAGCCTCACCCACATATTATACTGAATACAAACATTTACTGTTAATGGCAATCTGTTGACAAATGACTGGCAATACCTATACATACTGAGTATGTGAATATATAAATATCACTAATAATTGGTGCTATAAAGGTTATCCGTAAATATAATAAAACAGTAAGAGGGGTCAATTGGTATTTCATGTCAGGAGCACAGCCCAAACTATAATTTTTGTAATTTTTATCTCTTTTTTGTTTAGCACGGTTTTTTATTATTTGTTATACATATATAGCAATTAGTTCGTGTTCACACAGGCTTCATCAATTGATGTGAAAGTGTATAAGATATATTAATTCTTCACCTTAGGAAATGTTGGTCCAGCTGATGAGAATTTTCTTATGATTTAAAAAACCGAAGGTCTGATATGGAATTCTAGCAGAAGGTAGACTTATCTAACCTTATCCATTTGCCTCGGTCACAGAGCATGGTGACACTACAATTGTTAAAATTTTACAATTATTTTCATTTACTAATTTTATAATACTTTTCGAAGATTTATCAAATTAACTTTATGTAATAAGATTTTTACATATATCTAATTAAAGACAGAGTATAAAAGAAAAATTATCCGTATCATCAAATATTATATTAAACTCAAAGCAATTTTTGCAAATGCTTCACCGACCAAATTTAAAAATTTCGATGCCAAGAGCATACGAAAATATAACACGCATATAAATAAACCAATTATTGAGTGTGTTTCATATAAATTACCAAAAATCGAAAACCGCGATATTAAATAAAGCCCAACCGTCAATTACAAATATATAACTACTAAAGTGTTTTATGTTCGATATATAAATAAAATAAGTTGCCATTCTAACCTTTATTTGTTTTATTGTCTATGTTCTAGAAAATACAAAATTGGTACATAAAAAAACAATGGCACTTATTGGTTACCAAAATAGTTTTATGATCTATATACGTATCTCGCATAGAATCTACACGGCTTTTGAAGTCTAAAACAGTTTGGAAGTGAATGCCAAGTAGTTAGTAAGTCGATCGAGAATGTGGTTAGACGTTTAGTAATGAACCATGTTCTAGAGAAACCAAATAAGCTAAATTCTGTAGTAGATGTTATTAGATGGAAGTGTAATTATAGCTATTAAAAGCATATTGAGATATAATTTATCTGCCTCGCACCACAGTCAGTTAAATTCAAATTTGTAGGACCCAATATTTCCTGGCCATGTTGTTTGAAACAATTTCGCTGGATATTGCTGATTGGGAGAAAGGTTGGAAGAAACAAAAACCATTACGGAATAAATCTTATTTGTAAATATTTTTTTTTTCACTTTGTTGTCTAAGCTTATATCGACAGAGACCATGTGTGATACTATTTAAGCAAATTAACCAAATAACTATTTTAATACATTAGTTAAACATCTCATAGTAACTAAGCAAAGTATCATTCAGTATAATATGCATTCACGCGTTCATATAATACAAAAGCCTCATTTCACTCGAACATGCAGAATTTATAGCACAAAATGATTTAGTATTACGATGTTATTCTGAAAATATAGAAAAAATAACGTAGAAATATCTCCCTATACACAGAAAAGTGGTAACGTCAACAAGTAAATCTGAACATACTAATTATAAAAGTTTGTTTTGATTAAGTTCAATAAGCAGCGCCATCTCAGTAGTACAATACATGTTCCATTGATTGGATGATATGCATTAAGAAATGAGCTTATATAAAGCTAAAAATCTAGTTCCCGGGCAACTAACAACCTAGCAAAATAACCTTCTACGTTCATTGGAAATGCACTGTGAACGAAGATAAAGCACCCCTGTGTAACAGGAACTGGATATATGTATCCATAAATAATTGTCTGTGAATCTGGACGACATGGGAATTTTAGAAAAGATTTAAAATCGCCAAGCTTTTATGGTTTCTCATGAACTATCAACCCGACCTTGGTTTTTAAAAGAAGGATTCACTTTAACAGTTGTTATGATACATTTCAGTAAAATTTATTTATATTATATAGCCAGAGCCAGCAAAATAAATAAATTATTATTTACTTTTTGATTTTATATTTTAAATGAATTTATTACAATAATATATAAATGTATTCATTTAAAATTTTAAATCGAAAAAATGTTTAGTTAAGAGTGGTGAAAAAGCTGAATTCTTAATTTAACAAAGCATAAGCAATATAAACTTGAACTGGACGTCACAAACGTAAACTCTATACTAGGCCCGGGCCCAGTTATCTCCAACAGAGCAGAACAAATTTGTATCATTTGTTTTAACAAGAGTTACAGCCTTAGAAGTGCTAGCGATATAAGACTTTGGAGACTAAAAAAGTTTAGGTAATTCAAAAAAAATAAAAAGTTTGTGTTGTAACAAAATATGTTACAAGAAAATGATTAATAAATATTGTTATTATTAATATATTTTTTTTAAGTTTTCTCGAAAGACTAGATCTTTCTAGACATTAATTTCTTCGAGGCCGTCACAGCATAGCGGCAACGCGGCCAACTATACAAGCGACGTTTGTGGGTTCGATGCCAACTCGAAAATTAGGCAGAAAAAGAGGAACGCATTAGCACTAGGAGCCTCTATCTAAGTCTGGTGAAGCTAAAAAAAGTTTTCTCTAGTTATTTTTACTATGTAATATGCGAATGACCATTTTAATAACTTTATGATTGATAGCGTCACGTTCTTATTAAAATATTTTACACTTTTTACACTTAACAAGGGAAACATAGAATAATATTTTTGGCCTACATAATAACAGTGATATCGCCTGCGCAGGGAGCAATGAGTTATGTTATCCGCTGGGAGCTAGATTTACTTTCTAGATAGAAAACGGTTTGCACACAATATTGTGGCCACAGCCCGATATGCTCCGTATTGAAATAGTGTTTTAATATTTTACAAAACCTTTGACAATTTTACAAATATCGTCGGAAGGAGCGTTTGCTAAGATCTGTTTATCGAGAATGTGAAAACAAAAAAAGAAAGTATGATACCACACATACAATTTTTCGAAAACTAATATCAATTTTCATATATTATAATATTATTGATATTTTTTCATAAATTCATTAAGAAGCCGCGCGAGGCCGCTAGTATTAAATAAAATATTAATATGTACACCAATTCATGTTTTTTCGTTTGTACCAACCAGTTTTAATTGATCAAAAGTAACAAACAAAAAACATTTTTAAGTAATAATCCAAAATAACTCACTAAAACGTTATACTTGTAGATTATGATATTGCGAAAAGGAAATGAGACAGCGATACTGCACATTTTATATTAATACTCCAAGACCCCGTTCCACTTGGTTTCATATTAGATAGATACATTGCGGTCTACTATAAAATGTAGCTTATATTAATAAAAAGCCAGCAAATTATTAATAAGTAAATATGATTTGCTTATAAACTGTAATTTTATTTTTCAATTTAAATTTAATAGCTAAACGTCACAGAAGTAATTAAAAATCCACCAGACCAGTGATTACCATCATTTCATCTTGTTGAGCACAAGTTGTAAAAAAAAACTTTTTACATCTAAGACATAAAACATTCTTAATTCCAAGTAGACTCAAGAAAGTTTCATTAGGCCCGCCCAGCGGACCAATAAAGCATTGTTTTTATACCAACCAACTTTAGAAACAGTAAATAATACATATACGGGTGTAGCACTT
Organism: Heliconius charithonia; assembly: GCA_030704555.1. Taxonomy (NCBI): domain Eukaryota; kingdom Metazoa; phylum Arthropoda; class Insecta; order Lepidoptera; family Nymphalidae; genus Heliconius; species Heliconius charithonia. Next base: position 7,408,029 of record CM060809.1, on the reverse strand, counting down.
TTTCTTATAGTATAACTTAGAGAAAACAGTATTTGATTTTTGTTTTATATTTTCCTAGCATAGGAAAAACTGTTATCAAATTGTAAGCAAGGCGTGTAAATCTATCGAAATTAATATTATTTCAGCAATGTATGTTGTTGTTCATAAAATATGTTTATAAACAGAAATCATTTGCATTTTTATTGCATATGATGTGGATACGTGCTTTATCGTCTATTATAAAGCATCTGGCCCTCATCAATCCTACATCGCCCGTCGTAAAATAAAAAGACTTGAAATGTTTCAGTTTTATGTTATATTTTTTTATTTATTTATATACATAATGCTAATGTGACGCAGTTGATATGTATCGGACTAAGTATTATAAAGGTTCAAATTTGACACTAAAATATGTTAATAGTATGTGTGTGTATGTCCGATCTAGAAATTATTTGAATTGAATAAATTTAAGCTGGTATATTTACAAAAAAAAATAAAAAAGCATATCATAAAGCGTAATGACGTATAACCTAAACTATTACTGTATATAAAATAAAAATAAATCGTCACATATCAAAGTAAAATAAACTTTACGTTTCATAATAGCTTGGTCCCTACTCTATAATATCCAATCTATAAAGTAAAGACATTCTCGTTTCTCAAATAACAATTTCTGCATTATTCCTCGTCCAGTTTTCTACTTTCTTTACTCGTGCCTCTTTCAAGATGCCATTTTGGCGCTTTTCGTAAGGTCATCATTATTTCTAGTGCAGCTGTTACTTTGCGCCCCAACTTTAATAATGGTCCCCGCATCATTCCAACCTTTCAAACTTTTTCCAATAAGTAACTTTCTATTTTTTTTCTTGTTTAAAATACATGCACACAATACAGTATACCAACAACTATTACAAATATCAAGAAATAAGTCTACCTTTTTTATTATTTAACAGAAAGAAACAAACACGTCAATTCGTAATGAAAATAAACAAGTTTAACCTGCTACGTGTTCACTATCCTATATAGATACTAATATTTTGCACTACTTTACCGCCATTTTGTGTCTTCGATAAATTCAAGTGAAGGTAAAAGAAATATATTTTCCACTAACTGAAGAATTTCTTGACAAATATTTGTCGAACGTGGGACGAATAGATGCCTTATCGGAATTACTTGAAGCCTTTCAAACGCTAAGTACTGTTGAGAGCTTCAATCATCAGATATAGTTTATTAGAGACAAATAGGGATAATACGTGTTTTGTTCAATTTTTGTTTACTGATTCGCATTAAAACCGATAAGGAGACCCTTTTACGTCAAAAACCTCTATCCCAAAACGAGATTTCACATTTATGTGGATAACAATGGCTTTTGTTTCCTTTGACTCTGTAATTCAGTCTCGCCATTATACTACATAAAATAGTACTAACAATCATGGAAAATTAAATTTAAAAAATAATTACAGAGTGCAGTTAATTGTAAGTAAAATCTTATTTGGTTTTGACTTACTAAATCATAATTTATAAATAATTAAAAATAATATTGAATATGTTTTAACTCAAAATCAACTTTAATATGAATTGAAAATCTAGTTAAGCAACCCTTCACCAATTCATATAGTCTTTACTCAGTGGATTTAATATAACTGAAGTGCTACAAGTTTTCAATTGCATGTTCTGCTTTATATGAGGTAATTTCAAAATTTTAATCCATATGCACAATCCGACAGAGTAATCCGAAACCTGACTACAAAACTTTTGAGTATCCAACATCCAACAGGCATTATATTAAATGAAAAGGGAAAAAAATATTTACAAACATTGGCTATATTGTAAATGTCAATAAAAAGATGTTAAACAATGTGTGTGTTCAATTTATTATGACATATCATCAATTATAAGATAATAATAAAATAAAGTTTGTTAGTAATATTTTACAAGAAGAAATATCGACAATATAACTCAAAATTAGTAGAAGTAAGCATTTTTCGTTTTACTTCGCGTCCTTTCCTATACCTACCATATATACAAGCTTATAACTTTATCTTAACTAGTATTAGTTCACTAGTAACAAAAAATAGCTTTATATAATTTATAAAAGAGAGTAGTGGCGCAGGGTTACAAAGTATGACTGTAGACGCGACGGTTGTGACTGTGTGACTTCGATTCCCAATCGAGGAAATTAAATATTTAATATTTTCATAGTCTGGTGTAGAGGTAAAACTCGGAGTTCCAGCAATCAACTCGCAATACCTCCAGAATTCGAAAAAGTTACAACGGAGTGTCTTAACACTAGGTTCAGCGTGTTCAGCGAGTGGGTGGGATACTGCGTGAAGCTATGATTTATTTATTTTCATAATTTATATTCACATCTATATTTGTAGAGTTAATAACACGAATACATTTAACTATAAAGTTATTAATATATAAGAGGCTAGTACATATAGTAGTATACAGGCTACACGTTATTACGATATATTGCATGAAATATTATTTAAACGAGGCTTAAGCGATCACATGGACATGACATACCTTTTAAGCGCATACAGTAGTCGCATAAAACAGGTTTTAAATTCGGGCATAGAGCTATATTACATTTTGAGTAACTATTATTACAAAACTCAGACTAAAATCCGTATGTAGATCCTGACATGACATTTAATTACATAAATTTTAATTTTTTTTGTAAAAAAAAGGGGGATATAGGATAAAATTCATAAAACTGTCTGGTTTTAATTGCTATGGGTTTACGTTTAGTTAGCATAAATTAGACAGAAATGGACATTCGATATGAAAGTAATAGTGTTATGCTAAATTATACGCTTTCGATAGATTGCATTCTTGATATGATTGTACTATTGCGTTACAACGACATTTCCTATACGTCATATTAGCATAGAAAGCTAAAAAATAAAAGAAAAACCACAAGAAAATATTATATTTTAATAACATAATTATAAAGACAATTTAACATTTAGTCCTCTCTAATTGTTTGAACGCCACAAAGTCTCTTAAAACAGCACTTCATACTAGAAGTGTTTATAAAGTTTCTTAGTTATGTTCAATTTATTTTACACGCTAGTTCCTTTATAGGATAGCTAACTATATTTTTGCAACTGACCAACTTGCCGTTTATTTTTTTATTTGTTTTTCTTTCATAACGCGAAGCCAGTACTTAAAATACTTTTACTTTTTAATGAGCAATAAGGATACTAGACTACATTTCTCATAAATAAACCTAAAATATACGCCTTTTTCATAGAATCTCAATGAAAAAGCAAAATTATTTTCACTTCCATTTTATATTCAATAAAATATTCAAACTAACAAAATCCGTTTTGCTTATAAGAATAAAACTCGTACGTAAATACTATTGTATTACTAGTTTATTTCTGTAGAAGAAATAATGAATGCCTGACAAGAGTGTCAATGCCGACTTACATCATAACTCTGATAATAATAAATAATTTAATAAGAAGTTTTCGATTAAAGCAAATTTGCGATTAATTTCCAAATAATTTGTTGGAATAAACCCTTGAGTGTAGACGATGAGCAGCATAAAGTAAAGTAATTATGTCATCACATATCAATCACCAGTTGACGACTGACAAACAGCTATCAATGTCCCACGTCGGCTTAACGGAACACGAGTGAGGCGCATTGAATATGCCAATCGACAATCAGTACGCAGTTAAACTTACACTAATTTGAAGCTATATAAACGTCGTCGTCGTCTTTTAACAAGTCTATTCTAACTTAGAATCGATATATTATTTTGACTTACAAGACTTAGGAAAAATCTAGATCTATGTTACAGAAGTACTATTTCATATTTCATTTATTATATCGGCCAGCATCAGCGGATAATAAATCTTGGTTCATCCACTAGCGATACACGATCTCTGCATTTGACAGATGACAATCAATCCTCTGCTAATGAGCCTGTCGATACAGAAAATGGTATTCTTTTATGCAACTCAAGATGAAAACAATTTTAATAATCGATAAATCCTTTTTAATATAACATAAAAAATAAAACACTACCACAATTATTGTTAGAAGTTAGTGATTAAAATGTAACTCCTTAAATAAAACCTCTTTGAAAGTTAATGCTTAACGAGATTTAAAGTTAAATTGAGCTTTATAAGAGAAAAAATTCCGGCAAAAGTGAATTTTTAATTTTAACCCCTTTGTAATAGAACAATAAACAGTCGAACAGCTCAACATTAACTTTTATTGCATTCTGGATTTAGACACGATGTACAGACAATTTCTATTCAATGATATTTTATATAAAACTCCATAAAAAAAATAACAATTGGAAGCATAGGGAAGACATATGTCATCGCGGGAAAAATAGTTTCATTCATATCGTTTAACACTGACGGCCGCCTAGCATTGTTCGCCGCGTACACTTCGCTGACTTTTATTTTTCAAATAAAATTTAATTTCATTTTAAAACTAACTACAATCCTGTTTTCTGTTTCAAATTCCTAGGAATATATAGTATATTCTAATATCATACTACGGCAGAACAAATATTAAAATATAGTTTAATTTTAAGCTTTCAAGCTGGAAAGTTGTTCATAAACAATAAAAGTAAAACAGTTGTACCTATGAAACGTGTATTGTGCAAAGGATATCATTTATTTCATAAAAATTAAATAGTGTTTTCTAATTTTACAGATATCTATCGTTTGACAATAGATTATTATACATTGTGAGTAAATGTTTACATACTGTAGTTTTATTTTTTTTAACTGCCAATTACTTTAATTTTGCAACGTCCATACATGTCAAGTATATAAAAACCAATTGAATATCGAATAATCGTATTTGCTCTGCATGTGAAAAAGATAAAAATAAAGAAGTGGAGAAGTGCTAGATACATATATGTATATATAGTATTACTTGAATACCCACCACTTGAGATAATGCTTTAAACGTCTTCAGTGAACGCGAATATACTGAATCATGGCAGTTAGAAAAAAGCAAAGACTCGGAAAAATAGAACTTATTTTAAGTTAGGAATAAGCTAATTCTATACTAATATATAATTTAATTTTAATACATTTTTATTTATTATAATTAGTAGTGTACAAGTATTTGCGCTTGAATTAATCGTACAGTCCAGTAATAGACAAAACGCAGTTTTTAGTTTCGCTTCTCGACACGCTACGTACCGAAAACTGGTCACAAAAATGAGTAACCAGTGTCTTAACACTACGTTACCCATGCCTATTTTGCCATATGAGAAAAATGCGTAATAGTGTAAAAAGCTAACTATAACATATAACAATACGAAATTATTTATTTCGTTACATTAAACCTTGTTAATTTCGAAATTAATTGGAATGATTAAACAAATGGAAAATATACATAATTGATGTTAGTGGACGTGGAGTAGAGTTTATTTTCAATGTCATTTAATGGTAATTGAAACTATTTAAACTGAGTAAAGAAAAAATTAAAACGTTGTTTATATTTTAAATGTTTACAAGTAAAAACCAATAAAAGTTCATAAAGGTCACAACTCACCCTGGATCTAACAGTACCTCACAGGTTTAATAGATGAGTAGAATCACTAACCAGTAGACCAATATGTGACTCCATTATGAATTCCAAGTTAGTTTAACAGATCTAAATCATGCGGATCACGCAGCTAACTACTATTTAAACACAGCATACTGCACATGACTAACGAAAATTAAATATTGCATTTGCACAATCTATACGCAAAAGCTAAAATATGTATAGGCATTTATATGAATTAACGTTACGAATGTACGTCAAATAATAATGAATACTATATTTGAAAGAATAGTAAAAAAAAACTTTCTTTTATTAATTAGTATATCAGGACTCCACATCAATCATTTAAGCACTTCTGAAAGCATTCCACTCCAGCATTTCATAATTTATATTTGTTTACTTCACGCAATATAATTATAATCGTGACATAAATGAATAGCACATTCTTCATTAAATTATAACGAGATATTTTCAGTAAATATTATTTACGAATCATTTTAATTGAAGATATCCTGTCAAGTATTAAAAAAAACCGACGCTAGTTTCTTTTAATCAACCTTTTCACGTGCAACTTCATTAGCGTATTCATTAACACTGGTAAAATTTTCCTCGATAATAAGACGTAAAGAATAAAACAAGTTTATCAAAAATAAAAATATTAAAGCATTTCTTTGTGAGAAATGTATAAAAACTTTCTTTAAGCTTATTTCTGTATTAGGTTTACGAATAATAGATTGGCTGTAATAATGCATGACAAAGATATAATTTTTCTTCGCACGTAACAAGCCAAGCAGAGAAAACCTGCCAATCTAGTTTTAAGACACTTCGTTCCCATTAAGACACTGGGGAACGGTCCCTACTTTCCGCCAAATTTTCGTGGCATTGCGTGTTGGGTACGACCCAAGATATTTAAACAAATATATTTAAATAATGTGTTAAAGCACAGAAGCGATAAAATGTGTGATAAATTTATAGTGACTCTACCGTGGCACAGTGTGTAAAGATTGCACGTCTTAGCACTCAGGTGAAGATGAAAAGCAATGAAGTTTTGCAGTATATAGAGGCATCGAGATCCTATTTCAAATATGCCAAAATTTTAACATATTATCTCTCTAAAATGTGATATAGAGCTTTTGATCCCTTGAGAATTTAATAAATATGTATACAATATTTTTTATCGGGCTCGAGTAAAGATATATTATTGAAGAACTTTGCATGGACACGTAAAGTGAATGGATATGTATAAATTTTAAATCGCAAAACAAAGACAACCAATTTACACGATTTTTAAGCATTCTTTACTAATAATTTTCTCCTTTAATATATTAAAAACAATAATAGACAAAAGTACTTAAATATAAAAGCTTTTAAAAAAAGGATGAATAAAAATTCTCTATATGTTATTAGGTATTCAACTTTTCCACATGTGTTTTTTATGTCAAAGAGTTCAGATGAGATTGAAGCTTGCATTTGTAAATAGTCGTATGTATGGAATATGATCTACACGCGACAGTGTAGAAAGCACGTTCTCGTCCATTGTCCTGAATATAGCTTTAGCTCAATAGCTTTTCTGATGCTATCTCGGTTTAGTTTATAGTTAGTGTTCTAATTTATTTAAGATGTTCACAAAAAAACTAAAACAATTGCCACAAAAATTATTACTAATCAAAAATGTTGTAATTAATAATTTTCTTCAAAGAATTTCAAGAATTCAATTATACAGTTATTCCTTTTAAATGTTATGGAAGTCCAAAATAGTAAATAAGAAATGTACACTTGCCGCCCTTTGTCTCTTACTAAGTTTTAAGCATTTTCTTATCTAGAAATAAAAAAATATATATACTTTTAGCTGTACAAAGCATAATTAGCTACAGTCACCGGTATTTGCTCGAAAACAGCGCGCCTTTGCGCTACAAAGTTGCAAATATTTCCGGTCTTATTTCTTAAAGTAATTTCCATTTGAGTAGATTCTTGCTTAATAAATCCCAAGAAAAGATTGCATATTTATTTTAAATGTTTAAAGAGCAAACATTCAGAGCAGATTTTAAATTATGCTTAAAGTTTCCACAACTTTACAGTTGCATTAGCATTTCAGGTGACATATCTCAACATATACATTATACTCGCTAGTGGTGCGCTCGGGCGTCATCTGCGCGAAACTATGATGTATGATCGTGCAAAAATATTGGAGCAATATGTATATCTTAAGTTTGAAATTTGTCGACGTAACAGTCTACGACACTTTAACTATACTTGGTTGGGTAATTCACTCATCGATCACATTTTGTTTGTTAATATGTTTAAAATAACTCTGAATTTAGAATAGAATGATACATTTTTTTCATGCACATAAAAAAATCATGTATCACTTTAATTTTAACCTAAATTTTAATATGTTAAGAACATGAACATGTGACAACAAATTTCAGATTCCCTCTATTCACCCCACAAGAGCAGACTCCCAAATTTTCTCTTTATTACAGCTAAGTGTATAAATAGTAAGTTTCTGTATTGGAAAATTAGATATTATATAATCAACGCATTAAAATATTCTATTGATGTTTGATCAATACTACCTACTGTTGGAACGGGTTGAAATCTATTCTCGGAGGACTCTAAAGAAAAAGTTATTTAAATTATGATGAATTTTCCAATTTTCTTAGACATAAACATAAACTATGACCGGTAGATAGTACAGGTAGTTTTTATTTATACACCAAATATATTTAAAAAGGTACGATATATTTTTTATAGTATGCATTGTTGAAATATTAGCTTTTGATCATTCCTATTGTTTTAAATAATATTGATAGCAGGGCACAATGAAAAATAAAACATAGTTCCATTTATGGTTGCATATATCGATTTCCATTAATTTATATACTTTTGAAATTCAAAAACTATTGAATTCAGTTAGAATATGTTTAGTTACAGGAAAAATACTTTTGTATTTTTTGTCCTTTTTTAATTAGAATTTGTATAGTTTATCTAATAAATAGACGTTGCAGTGTCGATGATAATATATAATTAACTTAAATATTACTGAAACATAAACAATTAATTGTTCATTATTTTCTTATTTTTTATTTTCTTATATTTTTTTTATAATTTACAAAAATATATAAAAAATTAAAGACATAATTACTTATTGTTTATTCATTGTGTATATTTAAAGTTCTTAGCCAAATGGTTTCATTAACTATTAGGAACATCGATGATATTATAAAGAGTATCGAAAAAAAAATAAGTAAAGGGTATAAATCCAGCATATTTATTGCATTTTAATATTGTATTCAGCGTCAGAACTTTACTAAATTTTCATATTTAAGCCGGTACGTACTTTTATATAATACGCTATCGCACTAATCACACAAACAAAACACGACGGTAATCACACAATACGTTGTCGGTAACTAGTCTGCCTGCTAACTCGCGGTTAAGTTACGATACGATGCGATTAGACACGCGTATCCGCGGTGCAGGCCGGCGTGTCACTGGCCGCCGCGCGCCCCGCCGCCCGCCCGCCCGCCTTCACGCGCAATAACGCGCGACGCACAGAAGCTGAGCCTACACTATCATTTCCTTTCTTAATGGAACACGGCCAAAAAATAATAAACGAACAACCCTCTACGGCAAATGTTACTGCGTCAACAGATATCACTGTAGTATTTGCCTATACAAGTTTCAGCTTTCAAGCTCTTCACAAAGGAGTGCCTGAAGTGCAAAAAACATTTTGTGAATTATAAAATACTAAAGTTTTAAAGTAGCACGTACCTTAGTTCACAATTAAAAGAATTTTAATGGTTTTAGAGCTATTTAATATTGTATACTATTTTTGAACATATTGTTAATAAAAACATAGAGTCTATGAAAGTCGTGCATATTTTTTTTTAATTCAGTAGAAAATAGGAAACGGAGTGATCAAACTAGTGTTCAGAATTAGTTTCCCTCAGCAGTGAATACTGCAATGTGCGAGATACAACGTGAAACTGATATCTTTAAAATGTCGTAAAAACGTTGTGAAAGCGTCATTTTCCAAACATTCGTCTAGATTTATGTCATCTTTGGTGACGGTAAAGAGTTTTTATTAGATGACTATCACTTTCGTATTCTAGCATTTTCACGTCAGCGGCGACAAAGATATGAAGATTTAAATTCGTTCGTACATTCGTTTGAATTCCATGTCTTTTAAAATGCCCGCACGCTTTGACTACGCTCACAAAAGTATAGCTCGGAAAGCATTCTCGTTTTAATTAGTACCCCGACTAAAATTTAATATAGGTAGTTTACGGACTTTGTAAGATAAATGTAAAAAAAGTTCGTTTAAATCATCATAACTTTAAAGACAGAATGTCAGTAGACTTAAATTTATTCGTTCTTATTAAGTTTCTATTTAATGAACGCTTCGAGGAGCCACGTTGAATTAACAATCATTTCCTGATTGCGTCACCCGCGAGTCGTTATGGCTGGAAAATAAATAATATTACGATATTAAGTCGCCGTTATTATTATTCTCTTACCTTAGAGATTCGTTCGTAAACTGAAGCTACCTTATTTTGTACCTAGCTGTGTTCATGGTAGTTAAACTCTCAATTTCGGTACATATTGCTAGTTTTTAATTGTTGTATGAACATATTTTTGATTTTTATTTATATTTACTAATATAAATACGGATTGTAGTTGTAAAGTTCATATAGATGAGCGACAGATTTTTCGCCAAAGTATAATTTTTAGTCAGACTTTCACACCTTTATGGCATTGATATTGCTTTAATATTATAGAATAGTATAGAGTATAGAAGTAATATGCATGGTAAACTAGTAATTAAAGGTTAAAGGTGTCTACGCAGCTGAATCAAGATGTACGATCGCAAAAGAACAAGTGTTAGGTGCTACTATATATATATAGCTGAAAGCGTTAAAACAAAAAAAAAACAAAGTTTTTTAGGTATACTATTATACTATTATGTTGTTCACAATCACACAAACAATTGAGTCTATTAATTGACACTTAAAACACTTGCACAGACAATTTTATGACTCTAATAATAAAAGTAATAATATTTATCTCATCTCAGATATGCACCTCGAGTGCATTACATTTAAAGAGAATCGTATGAAACTCACAGCTAAGTAGCTACATCTTGGATGGGAGAACCACATTATGATAATAAGAATGATATTTAAATACACATATAATTCTACATACAATTTTTACTATTATATAATATGAAATTCTTCACTTTGATATAGTACTATTAAACTGGTTGCCCAAATTAACCCATTAACTAAGTACAGTTAATATAGAGGCAGCACGTCTTAACCAAATCTGTACGAACTATGATGTGTGAGTTACATAAGCACCTCAATAATTAATACAAACATACCCGTAATGAGAAGATTGACCTAACGGTAGCTTCTTACGCATACAACATATATATAGATGTAGACCGAGTAAAATATATCAATGTTCATTGAAAGTATCCAAGTCTTTAAACAACATACAGAAATATTGAGTTCTGTAAAAATTCTTTTCAACCAAACTATTAAAATTTTATGTTTATTTTGATCGATATAAATATAATAAAATACGATATTTTTGTTAAATTTAAATGGCTATTTAGAACAAGACTTTTATATGAATATTGCACTTGAAAGCACGCGACATGTATATGACTAGTACATGAAGTTATTTTGGAAAAATATCAGAAGAGCATTCCTACAGAAAATATTTGTAGAAATATACCGTTGACAGTGTGAAAATTACTGACGTTGCATGCTCTAAATTTTTATTGCTTCATTCATATTCCGCGTGGACATAATTCGACTTAAAACAGCTCTGATTATAAAATGTAATGTATTTTATCTTATTTATATTAACAGGTTAATGTTTTTAAATTTGAATACAAAAAAAATATAAAATTACACGCGCTTTTCCTTAGTCCATTTTACCTTTTTTAAAAGTTAATTGGTAGGTGTGTCCAATTAAGAGAGAGCTTTCTATCTTTCATTATTGTATATTTTGTTTGATATAAATAGCATTAAAACTTTGTTGATCTACTTCCGGGTTTTTAATGAACCGCATAACTAATAGTGCCGTCTGTTTGTCCTAATTGTAATCATCACTTAACACTGACATAATGCATAGAGATTTATAAAAACGGTGAATGAGGATTTCAATAATGTTTAAAGAATATAATCTTTAAAATTACTATATTCCCTCAACATAAACAGATTTTGATCGATTGAAAGATAAATAATAATAAATAAAAATATTTTATGATTGTGTTCCAGCGAAAGACGATAAATTTTCTTTAGAACTAAACTTTTCGTGAATAAACAAAGTACCGTATTAGTTATTACGCACAGTGAATTCTTATTAGGTGAAAATATATATGAATGTGTTAGATTCGATGAAGTAAAAGCATGTTACTGGTAAAACGCGGCGTTCGATAAATTCCGCAACATCAGGATAATTCATTGGAAAGAAAAAATGATACCACCTCAAAATAAAGCACCGATATCTCTTCAAGCAGAATGTATTTATGAATGAAAATATTTTTATTTTAAAGCGTCATGTTTATAATATAAATAAGTTTTGCTAAGCTGATAATATTAAATACAAATGTCAGACAAATCTGTGATATTTTAATATTGTTACTATTACTAATTTACTATATCCGTACACCGAAAATGTAACGTTATGTTATACAAATAACAAAAATCCCCTCTTCTGAGAGTGGTGTCAGGCGGAGAATAGTGCTTGGTCGTCCGCAATCCTCTTACGCTTTTAAAGTCAAACGTACAAGATAAAATAAAAGTATTTAAACATTTTAAGAAATTCTTTTAGAATGGGAAATGTGATATTTTAATTTGAAAACTCATTTCTTAACATTGAAATTAATTTGGATAACTTTAACATAACACAACACATTGGATATTTATGTAAGAAATAAAAGTATAAAAATATTTACGAAAAATCTAGACAAAATGACATCAACAATAACACCAACGGAAGCCGACTGTTTCTCACATTTTACAATTAGCTTTCTTTAGTTTTTAACCTAAAAGCTGGATAGGAGAGTAAATAGTAGTCCATTACACCCAACCATCGCTCGTCAGCGTTGAACGCTTCCTCTACCAACGTGAAAACAATGCGCTTTACGCTTTTTGCAACGCCGGACGCTCCTTGCCTTCAAAGGTAGCACGATACGCTACCTATACAGTCTCTGATACACTATTTGAAAACAATAGGTTTTTCTATACAAAGAATAGTAAACGCGATGCAGACGTTCATTAACAAAGAATATTTTATAGGAGTGATCGATTTTAATTTTCTCGATTCAAAGCTAGACGTGTCGATCGACGGTCATCAGTATCGTGATAAAACACTATATCACTTTCCTATACTCTTCACATATTATTTATTAAAATACGTGAATATTGTTAAACTTTTAACGAAATACAATAGTATGTATCCAAACTTTACGTTCGCAAACAGCTCTTTTAAGTGCATATTGTTTCAAGTATAATTTCCTACCGTTAATTACATTTATGTTGAAAATTTAAAATTCACCAATACAAATATTTTGAAATATTAATATTTCATTTAATACAAAATTTCGTGGCGTAATAAACCATCAATGTTTTACGTGAGCTTACAGCTACGTAAGCACAGCGCAATACCCTATTGTATTGTATGTTTATAAGTTAATATGCGCGGTCAATACATGCGGGATACAGCGTGAAGCTGATTTTTTATAAGTTAATATTAAGAGTAATAATTACATATTGTTAATCGCCTCATAATTGTAAAGTGGCGGTTTTTACACGTCGTTCACTTATATATTTTTTCAACACAACACTGAAGAAGTGAAAGCAACACTGAAGAATTATATGTTAAATCAATTACTGTATTTTTTCTATATTCTAAAGAATATAGAATATTAATAATATCACTTGATATTTAAAGAAAGAACTTACCTTTATTTCATTAATTTGAACGTAATACAAGAATAGAAACTGCTTACCTGTAACAATAAATTTTCATTGAATAAACAATCGAATATTCTATATACTTTTTATTTATGGTAATAAAGGATCATCATTTATTTTTAGAAATATCCATTGACACAAAATCAACCTAACTTTCTTTAGTAGAAAAACAAAATGTCCAAAAATACAAATATACCTGATTTCGCAACTTTTAATTAAAGTGCCAATCATACAGATAATCAAAACCTAACTTTGTAGCTTACTTTCTATACTAAAAGTATTTCTTATTTTAATGTGGTTTAATTAAAAGTATTTCTTATTTTAATATAAAAAAAATGTATTAATAGAATAAAGCCATCGTAGTATAAGGACACATCACAAGCGAGCGTCTGTAGACGCAGCGGTTGTAGTTGCGATCCCCATTGTGGGTAATAAAAAAAATCATTTTTCCTCATTCTGTGACGAAGGGGGCAAAGCGCAACAGAAGAATTCAGCGGAAATTAGAGAAAGGAAATATTTTAATAGGCAACGTGGAGTATCTAAGCACGAGTTTCCCAGGTTCCTACGCCTACTCTTCAAATATATTAGTGAATATAAATATATAATACGTGATTTAAAGCTGCAATTTAAATATTCTATAATAACGTATGATAAATAGAACAGAATCTTATAAACAAAATTGTAACGAACCTAGTTACTATAAAAAATGATAGTTAAAATTTTTTCATTCATTCTTTGGTCAATTTTCTCAATTAAATAATATCTGGGTCTTTCGTGTCCCTATGGATTGTTTATCAAACGAACGGAACTTACGGTAAGGAAAATATAATTAAGGTCTCCATAATGTTCTAAACGTAATAAAATGTGATAGCAAATTAATAAATGTATCAAATATGTATTTATTCAGAAACTTGTTCTGTTCATTAAAAGTAGTTTTCTTTTTTTTTACAATGTATGTTGGCACACATTTGTTTACTTAACAGTTGCATATGCTTTTTATATATTATAAAAACGAATTATTTATTTGAGAAATATTTAAATAAATAAGGTTATTCAAAATGTCGTTTTCGCTCTGTAAAATATTAAACCGGGGTTTGATAACAGTAACTCAATCAACTGCAAATAAAAATCCCGATAAATTATTGACTTGTAAAAGCACTAACATCAAAGTTTATTCAGCGACATTTTTTGTTTATTTTTATTATCAAATCAAATTTTAGTTTAAAGTTTTATTGACAGCTCGTGTATATGAAATATGTGGATGCATACAAATGACGTATATGTATATTCATAGAATATATTTTTTTATCTTATATAACTTGTAATTTACGAATTGGGGCCGTTCAAGTATAACGTGAGCAGTTTTTTTGCAATTATTATTTATATTTTTTTTATATGTCATCAAAAATAAGCAATCCTCTAAGAAACATTTCATTAAAAACGTCAAAAATAAGCAAATAAAGTGTTAGGTGGCGGAACTTAACGCCGCGCTTGGCCCCGACACCAGAGCGAACAAACGGAAATATACATATTATGTAAGTAAATATTTCATTTCCTCGAGTGGGGATCGAACCCACAACTAGTCGATTTTACAGTCACACTTCTTGCCCTTGCGAAAATTAAATTGATTTAATTTCATGATTCACGACACTCACGAGGACATGTTACACGCATTGGCAATAATGCTAAGCCCTACAGGGCCCCCGCGAAGCCCCCGTGAAGTCGCCTGCCGAGACAGGAACGAGCAAAGTTTTCGGGGAGATTGTAAATCGATAGAAAACATTCACATTTTCTGCCAAGTTATAGACAAATACGATAAAACATAAAGGGCTCGTATAAACGTCGTTTCCAGATTTGAGATACGTCACGAAACAACTGTAGCGCACTTAAATGTATTGAAGTAAATTAAATGAACATTTCATGCTAGGTATTGCTATTTTAAAGTTAAATTGATAATACATACATCATGCATCAGCTTCACGCTATATCCGTCATATAGTAGTATAGTTAGCAGAAGGAAACTAGTGTTAAGACACTCTGTTCTTATAATGAATATAGAAAATTTAACCAATGTTCTGGTTTCTACATAAAAGTAAATAAGTCCCAGAATCAAAGTTTATGCTTTATAAAGAAATATTTTATAAGTAGTCATAAAAAGAAGAGCAATATCCCACGAACAATTCAATATGTAATAAGGAAATAACTCTAAGCAAGAAACTAGAATATAAAGCATCTCTTACATTCAAAGTTCTAAGAGCCATACAAATTCGATCACAAATAAAAGACACTTTCAGCTCGTCACCAGCACCTGCCCCTTGTAAATATATACGGGATCGTTCCTGTTTATCCATATAAAAACAATATCTTGCATCTCGTAAAGCGCATTAAGTGCTAATTAATAACTCTGAAATATCGGGAAAACTCTTCCATCTTTCTTTAGAAGATGTAACGTAAATTGATACGTTATCTTTGAAAATATATTTACCTCTTTTACAGATTACTTGCGATCCGTCAAAACGATATGATAAAAGGACGATACAAGGACATTGCGACGTTCACGCTTCCCCGACTTTAAGCTCTGATAAATCATTACGGTTCAAAAAAATGTACAAATATAAAAGTATTTTTATATTCAATTATTTTTTAAGTTTATTATATTGTATTGTTTGTTCACATATTAATTTAACAATGTACTCAGTGAACTGTAAATTCTAAATTATTGGGATTTATATTATGACTAGTTGCCGCTCGCAGCTTCGCTTGCCTTTACCTTTACTTTATGACCCTTGTCATGTCACTTCCACTTACCAACTGATGTCATTGAACATCACAGCAAGTACGTAAAGACAACCTAGTATCAAAGCTGTCCGTTCTCTGCTTTTCATCGTCATCGTTTCAAATTTAAGAACAAAAATTATTTAAAAATATTCAAGTACAGAACCCATAACCGTCACGTTAGTTAGTTTACGTGCACCTCGTCACGGTGGCAATTGTCTACCATCAACAACAGAAACGTACAGCAGATCCGAAAATGTGCCTGTACAAACAAACAGATAAAATTTTCAAAAATCATGGATTCACATTTTTCCTTTCCCTACGTATTTTTTCTCAAATACATTCAATGTGCAAACACAAATATATGTTACTGTTTTGTTATACTTATAACAGATTTTGTATGGGCATTATATATCTTTTAATAAAGAAGTATTTATTTAAAAACGCCAGTTCACTCATAGAGAATGTAGAACATGACATACATATATGAATATTTAATTATAATTTATAAATTTTATTGCATACTCAAAAAACTACCTTTAAAATAGCGCGAATATATTTTCATACAATGACACTGCCTACTAAAATTTTCATAAATATTAAAATAAAGTTTGCACACGGGAAATAAGTGATAAAATTAAATATGCGATGTAGCGCTATTTTCTTTTAAATATTTTATTTAACCGTTATAAAAACCTACTTTATGTTTAAGACTTGTCATATATATTTTTAAATGATATAAGCTCTAAAATTTGAGTATTAAATTTGAGTTACGGAGTATAAGCTTATTAATAAGTTATGTATTTCTTCATTATCTTATATAAAGGTTAGAACTCTTTATGAAGCGATATATGTAAGTAAATAAATGGACTAGCCTAGTATGACTATGAGTCAATATATATAATATAAAAAATATATTTTATATAGAAATATGAAACCACATTTTCCACTAACCAATTGTATTTATAAAGATATGGTTGTTCGGATATATGACAGGAATCACGCCAGATAAAAACGCTAGAGCGAAATTAGATTTTTTTTATTGTCTGCTTATGTTCATTACAAAAGATTAAAATACTTTTGTGGAATATTTTAGAATCTTACATAGTTGTTACGACTATTATAAATAAAACAGCGTCCGCTGTATCTTCCACGTAGCAAGGTAGGCAACTGAGTGCTAAGACACTCCGTTCCATTGAATTTTTCGAGGTGTGGCGTGCTGAGTGGCGGGACTCAACGCCAGTGCCAGAATGAAGAAATAAAAATACTAATAAAAATTATAATTCATTCTTTCGAGCGATGGAACTCAAAACCATCGCGTTACAGTCACAGCCTTATGCACCTGGGCCACGACGCCCTCTACGAATATTGTCAATAATTATTTATACTAACAAACGTAAACGTCTTTCGTCGTAGCGAAAAGACACAAGCGTGTGGCTATAAATACGATGGATGCGAGTCCCATTCCCACTTGGGAAAATATATTATTTAAAATTTTGATTGCCTCGTCCTGGTAAAGCGTGGCATTGAGTTCACCCACTTATTACATTATACCTCAAAAATTCGCCTCATGTAGTTATAAAATAATACTTTGTTTTAAAATTATTCAAAGACTACCTAAGACATGTAATGAAACATGTTCCTCATCAAGTGAAATAATTTAAGAAAAGTGTTCAAGATTGAGAAGATTGTGCACGTACGTTTGTACATCATGTTTATTTAGATGAGGATTGCAGATACTGAGGTAAACGACTAAGGCAACAGTTGTCATAAGCCTAGGGCATGTGCCCTTCTCTACTAAAGTTAAGTAAAGTAATTAAGTTGCATGCACTCACTTGCTATGATAGCATCAACGAAAATAAGCTACGTTACTAGGTACTACAGTCGTTTCGCGTTTGACAAACGAAAATCAACTTAAAGAGCAAACGACAGACAGACGGCAGACTGTGATTAACACAAATCAATTATAATGTGAAAAGTGAAAGGATTTTCAGATTTGGCTCGCATTTCATTACGATTCGTACATTTCTCAGAATGTTTCTTAGAAGAAGATTTATTTATTTTGAAACGAATTTAAAGAATAAAACATAAGTTTTACTATGATAGTTTAAATTAATTTAATTTCAGCTATAACAGTAATAAATAAGAAAACCGTAGAAGTTTGAAATGTACATCAATTACTTTGGACGAGTGGCCCTCAATATTAAGGTGCGCTGTCGAAAATAGGTAAGGGTAATCTTAATTAATATACTGTAAACAATAGATCGTGCACGACTCTCTTTAGGTAAGTAAGTGGCTATTTAGGCAATATCACGTTTCATATTTTGCAAATTGCAGTTTAAGTTCGAGCAGAGGAAGGTGGTTCACGCTCCCTTTATCGGCAGCACGTCGTGCGGCCTTAATTGATATTGCCCAAACGAAGACGCACTCATACTATGTAACGTTATCAATATCAACATAGAATAGAGTTAATTATACGTCAACAAAACTTTATTTGAAACCATAAAATTAATTGTACAGTCCAATAAAAGTTAGTTGAATGACATAATAAAAAAATCTATGAATTGATGAATTTTTACCAGCGAATCTGTACGCTGTAGTAATATAATATAAACCTAGCCATTAATTACATAACTGCATATACATATGTACAATTGTTGATATTTATCAATCCATTATCATTTTCATAAATCTATTTTCAAACTTTACAACTTATCGGATTAATTCAAATCAATTGTTTTATTGTGGTTTTAATCATATCACTGAAGAGACATTCCACTTCCCCGATCAAAGTGGATTTAATTAAAATTTCGCAATGGCGAGTTGTCTAAATTCCAAGCAAAACGAACTTTCTTTTTTTAAAGAAAGCTTTAATGAAATCTGGTTCGTTTCGGTTCACTTTGTTTACATTTTTTTCCACGTTCGCAACGTTCTTCGGTCCATTTAAATCCCGTGCATCTCATAACGAAAATAGATTTTATTTTACTCGTTCAATTACAGGTACAGGAATAATTAATAAATACAAGAATCAAATTGAAGGGCAAATGTAAATATATTTCATTCAGTGAAAACTAATTAGTGCATTACATTTCTATTTTTTTTTTATAAACTGTATACAAAATAATCTGTAAAATATTAAGAACGCAAACTTAAAAGAATCGAATGAAAAATCAGCTCAATTTTGCAATGATAAAATACATTTATTATTTAAAGAACATATGAAATATGATTCTTTAAATATAGTTAGGATAATACCGCTTGCAAATTGTTTAAATTTAAATATAAAAAAAAACAATTGTTAAGCTACAGCAATATTAATGTAGAAATTGTATAGTTAGCATCAGAAATCTTCTTTTTATGTATGTAAGTACCATAATTACGAATTAAAATCACATTAAAAGTACAATAAAGCAAAAAAAAATACTTTGTGCTATAACTATAATTTTAAGATATTACTATAAATATATAAGGCCGTGGTGGCGTAAGGGTACAAGGGCGTAACTGTAATGCGACAGTTATGGGTTCGATCACCGCTCGTGGGAATGCGTTATTATATCAGCGTTAAAAAATCAGCAAAAAGAAGAAGAATATATATATATATATATATATATATATATATATATATATATATATATATATATATATATATATATATATATATATTGTAAGGGTATGTAACAGAATATTCATTAAAATAAGTCATGCTCGAATAAGACGAAACGAACAGAATTAGGCAAAGTTTAACGCCGGTGCGTGAAGCTTATATTACCTTTACTTAATTCAACCACATTGTTACCTAAATAACAAACTTTATAATTATTGCGGTTCGCCGATTCAATACTGTACACGTGTCTTATATTCAGTTAATTAAAGTGAAGTTGTGATAGTTTAAAGCTACTTTCATTATAATATATTAGATAAAATGGATGATATTTACTTATGTGCATATGTGTACGTAGTAGTCGCGTCCTAGTATATAGTGAAGATTTAATTTTATTACTTACTAGCGACCCGCTCGCGGCTTTGCCCGCTTAAACCACAGAACTATTTACTTAACACACTGAATTATGTTCGTGTCTTGATATACTTATAATGTATGTTTGCAATGTAATGAAGATTTTTTATAAGAAAGTTGTTAAAACTTTAGGTCGCATTTTCGTACCTCCCATAAGAATCTTCAATTGAATGTTTGAAATAAAAACACAACTTATCGATACTTACTATATGTGCGTTTCTTTACGATAATCTCAGAAACGGCTTAACCGATTTAAATACTTTTTTTGTTTGTATTCTGGCAAACTGCCCTTAAATATTAAGCATTAGTTTTATTTTAAGCAGCTTCATGCTAGTCAGAGGGAGGAACCTAGTATTAAGACACTCCGTTCCCCACTTTCTACCGAATTCTGGACGCATTGCGTGTTGAGTGGCAGAACGCAACGCCGTGCTTAACCTTGACCCCAGAGCGAAGAAATGGAAATATAAATTTAAGTAAATATTTCATCTCCTCGTGTGGGGATCGAACTCAGAGAACCAGTCGGTTTTACAGTCACGCTTTGTGCCGCTGCGCCACGACTGGGCTCAACTGGACTGGACTTTATTTTAATCGGTTCACATAAAGTTAAAACCAGATCCACGCTTTATCACGCTAAAGATATTGGGTATAATGTTTGACTGATGTGCGAAATGAAAATATTATTAAATTATAACTCAATCCTGCATGTGTGGATCAGACCCACAACGTCACGTTACAGTTACAATTGGGCATATAGGGTAAAATAGTTTTTAAGATACATCAACAGTGAAGACGTAGGTTTTTTTTCTTATTTCACAATGTTTATTCATATCTATATTTCGTATGACGCGGTTACGCATAGGTACCAATAATGTAAACACATACTACTACAAAAATAGTACTAAAATGTTTAGAACTTTAAATTTTGCCGCCAATACCTACGACTCGATTTCGCAATGAGGCGTATGCGGCGGTTTCCCTTTGATAGGTTTTTATGTGCAAGCGTCGTTCTTGACAAATTGTATTTTATTTTACAACGATAATTTTATTATTTATTTTGTTTGAAAAAATAACTTTTTTATTTTCTGGTTTTTAATTTAATATGTAATAGGCTTTTATAGAGTAGTTAAACTGTGGTTTCATTTAAAGTGGTCCTAACAAAAAAACTCTGTATAATTGAGCATATTTAATATTTATAGTGATTTTTTGGAAAATTGATACCAATAGTTATTACAACCACTTGCGAAGAAGCATAGTTTAGGCAATTTTTTATTCTTATACCTTTCGAAAAACTACCAACGTTCTTATAGTTAATATATTATTTTTCCAAATTAAAAAAATTGTCTATGTCATCATAATGGCGGAAAAATTTGAAAATGTATTGTAATACCACATTAGTATCGACAATGTAGTGTTGATAGTAATTGAAAATAGTTATACTACAGGAGGACCTTCATATGCACAGTTTTAACCTGTTTTATGTATAATATAGAATAATATATTGTATAGAGGAATCACACATTCTTTTTATTCAGTTTAGTAAATACATTTTTTAGAGGTTACTCTGTACTAAAATGGCATGCAACTCTGTTCCCGCATTTACGTTCCTGATATATCGATATAAATAATAGAAATACAAAATATAGGAAGGAAACACAAATGCAATTATATTGCATTTTTTCTTTTTTTCATACTTGAAACGTATTAATAAATTACATATTATGTATTACATACAATTAATTTCTTTTGAATATAACACTAAGTTTAATCAGCTTCACGCTATTTTAACAGATAACATAAGATGACATTAAAACGTATTGACATCACCACGTGATACATCTAAACACAATATAAACTTTTTTAAACTATGAACTCACAATCAGAATTTACTTTCCAAATACATATACTTTTTATTCTACACATCGCCATATGAGCTAATTCCGTAAAATATACCTACTTTATTATGTTTGTTAATATCACCAACGTTGACGTTTGAAATAATAATTATGGTAGACTGAACAAATATTGATTATACTTCTTTTTTTAGCTTCACGCTGTAGGTCACACACAGCAGGGTAGGCATAGGACCTCTAGTGTTAACAACAACACTCTGTTCCCTACTTTTCTCGGAATTCTGTAGGCGTTGCGTGCTGAGTAGTGAAACTCAACGCCGCACTTAACCTCGACACCAGAGCGATGAAATGGAAATATAAATTAAAATAAATATTTCGTTTCCTTGCGTGGTCATCGAACCCACTACAGTTACACTTTGTGCCCCTGTGCAACGAACGGCCTCAATTTACTTTCTTCTTTTAAAATGTGGTTAAATGAAATAGTCGTAATTTAATTATGTCAGATTACTATTAACCGACTTCTTAAAAGGGGTCATCAATTGGGCTGTATTTTTTAGCCTTGTTACCTTAGAACTTTTGATTGTATGAACCGATTTTAATGATTCTTTTTTTATTTGAAAGCTAATGCCTCCCGTGTAGTCTTATTTTAATTTAGTTTATATCCAACAATGGTATCTATGAGAAAATCATATAAATCTCAAATTTACATTAAGTATATGCGCGACAAATGAACGTATAAGTCAATATCAATTCAACCGATTTTAATGATTCTTTTTTTATTAGAAAGGGTACATATAAGGGGTAGTTTGGTGAAAGTTTAGTTAAGTTCAGAGTGTGAAATCCGGTTGAATTTGAAGAAGTCGATTTTTTTTATTAAAAAATATAATTATGTAATTTTTTCTACAAAAAATTCTTTATACTCCATGATAAAAACTATCCTATAAGTGACATTAGGCTTTGAACTATTACCATGCCAAAATTAATTTAATTTCATACAGTAGTTATCGGTATTTTAGGTAATTTATATTTTTCAGTTTTTATTTTTTTTAAAGAAAACTATCATGAAATTCGGAATGAAACCCAAAAAAAATGTACCTTGAGGCCCTAGGCTAACACCATGCAAAAATTCATCAATTTCTGTCAGGTAGTTTTTGCGTGATTGACGCACAAACAAACCGACAGACAGACAGACAGACAGACAGACAGACAGACAGACAGACAGACAGACAGACAGACAGACAGACAAGAATTCTGCTGAGTGGTTTTTTAGGTTCTATAATCGACATATTAACCGACCTAATTTTTATTTTTTTTATATCTTTCATGTACAGAATTGACTTTTCTATCCTTTTATTATATATGGAGATTAATCACATTAATAAGATAATGAGTGCGACATGGTCAGGCAAGACAAAACTAACATCATTTTTTTAATTCTTAAAATAAAAAATAAGTATAGATTGTTTTGTGAATTCATGTGATAAATTACATTTTATAACTCCTTTTAATTTTTGACTTTTCAGTTCGTTTCAATACAAATTTAAAATACCTTTCGTGACAAAGTGCATTTATACATCGCTCATTTACCGAAACAATGTGTCGGTAACCTTCTTTCGTCGTACCATCGTTTCTAATTCAGTAGCTTAGAGAAATAGCTGTCTCCATAGCTGACTTGGAGCCTGCGAATGAGGCTAAGGATGAAGGACCTTGTCTCTCAACGCAATAGGTCATCACTGACACACACACTGGTCCTCCTAGTTTTTCCATTTAACTACACTTCAGATAGGAGACAGCCTACATAAAAAATAAACTTTTTTAAATTATAAAACTTTTATTGAAGTTTATTCGTGTAGTAAAAAATTTTTTATGTGAATGTGTAGTCACATATATAGATCACATGTGCGAATATGTAGTTACATATATGGACCACATGTGTGAATATGTGGTCACATATGTGGACCACATGTGTCAATATGTGCTCACGTATGTGGACCACATGTGTGAATATGTGGTCTTTCATGTGGACCACATGTGAGAATGTGTGGTCACATATGTGGACCACATGTGTGAATACGTGGTCGCGAATGTGGACCACATGTAGGAAAATGTGGTCACATATGTGGACCACATGTGAGATTTTGTGGTCACATATGTGGACCACATGTGTAAATATATGGTCCCATATGTGGACCACATGTGTGAATATGTGGTCTTTCATGTGGACCACATGTGAGAATTTGTGGACACATATGTGGACCACATGTGTGAATATGTGGTCGCGTATGTGGATTACATGTGGGAAAATGTGGTCACATATGTGGAACACATGTGTGAATATGTGGTCTTTCATGTGGACCACACGTGAGAATTTGTGGTCACATATGTGGACCACATGTGTGAATATGTGGTCACATATGTGGACCACATGTGTCAATATGTGCTCACGTATGTGGACCACATGTGTGAATATGTGGTCTTTCATGTGGACCACATGTGAGAATGTGTGGTCACATATGTGGACCACATGTGTGAATACGTGGTCGCGAATGTGGACCACATGTGGGAAAATGTGGTCACATATGTGGACCACATGTGAGATTTTGTGGTCACATATGTGGACCACATGTGTAAATATATGGTCCCATATGTGGACCACATGTGTGAATATGTGGTCTTTCATGTGGACCACACGTGAGAATTTGTGGTCACATATGTGGACCACATGTGTGAATATGTGGTCGCGTATGTGGATTACATGTGGGAAAATGTGGTCACATATGTGGACCACATGTGTGAATATGTGGTCTTTTATGTGGACCACACGTGAGAATTTGTGGTCACATATGTGGACCACATGTGTGAAAATGTGGTCACGTGTGTGGACCACATGTGTGTATATGTGCTCTCATATGTGGACCACATATGTGAACATGTGGTCACATATGTGGACCACATGTGTGAATATGTGGTCGCGTATGTGGACCACATGTGGGAAAATGTGGTCACGTGTGTGGACCACATGTGTGTATATGTGCTCGCATATGTGGACCACATATGTGAACATGTGGTCCCATATGTGGACCACATGTGTGAATATGTGGTCTTTCATGTGGACCACATGTGAGAATTTGTGGACACATATGTGGACCACATGTGAGAATTTGTGGACACATATGTGGACCACATGTGTGAATATGTGGTCGCGTATGTGGATTACATGTGGGAAAATGTGGTCACATATGTGGACCACATGTGTGAATATGTGGTCTTTCATGTGGACCACACGTGAGAATTTGTGGTCACATATGTGGACCACATGTGTGAATATGTGGTCGCGTATGTGGATTACATGTGGGAAAATGTGGTCACATATGTGGACCACATGTGTGAATATGTGGTCTTTTATGTGGACCACACGTGAGAATTTGTGGTCACATATGTGGACCACATGTGTGAATATGTGGTCACGTGTGTGGACCACATGTGTGTATATGTGCTCGCATATGTGGAACACATATGTGAACATGTGGTCACATATGTGGACCACATGTGGCATCGTGTGGTCATATATGTGAACCACATGTGTGAGTAAGTATTCACATGTGCAGATCGCATGTGTGATATGTTGTCACATATGTAGACCACATGTGTGATATGTAGTCACATATGAAGATTACATGTGTGATCATGTGGTCACATATGTGGACCACATGTGTGAATATGTGGTCACGTGTGTGGACCACATGTGTGAATATGTGGTCACGTGTGTGGACCACATGTGTGTTTATGTGCTCACATATGTGGACCACATATGTGATCATGTGGCCACATATGTGGACCACATGTGGCATCGTGTGGTCATATATGTGTACCACATGTGTGAATAAGTATTAACATGGGCATATCACATGTGTGATATGTAGTCACATATGTAGACCACATGTGTGATATGTAGGCACATATGAAGATTACATGTGTGATCATGTGGTCACATATGTGGACCACATGTGTGAATATGTGGTCACGTGTGTGGACCACATGTGTGAATATGTGGTCACATATGTGGACCACATGTGTGAACATGTTATCACATATGTGAACCTTTTATAAAATATATTTAATTCATTAAATGTAATATGTATATAAATAAATAAACGTAAAGAAACGTTACGTAACATCATACATAATAACAATTAAAACGTAAACTGCAGGCTAATTGATCATCTGGTAGACATTTTAATTAAATTATCAGCTGAAGCAGAATGTCTTTGTATCATCAGAGTTGTAAACCATTTGTTCGATAATCAACTTTAACAGTTATGAACATATACTATTGTTCAAAGACGTCACTATTACATTTCAATCCTATGAATATTTATAATGGAGAGAAGAAAGAATTTCAAATAAGATAGTGGTGCACTTACTCAATTTTGCACTTTCCAATTTCTTTAGATAGTATAGCGGAACACAAGGCTTCGCTTCGTTTGTTTTTACGGGCAGAAAAATAAATATATTCTTCCACTTAGTGGGAATTTAACCTAATTAAAATATAACTAGTGCTACAACCAGAAATCTCAGTTCTCTCAACTGTACCGTCATAGCGTCAAGTTTTAGCCGACATATTAACTTTAAACATATTAATTTTTTATCGACATATTAACCGACCTTATTTTTATTTTTTTTATATCTTTCATGTACAGAATTGACTTTTCTATCCTTTTATTATATATGGAGATTTTGTTTGAAAAAATAACTTTTTTATTTTCTGGTTTTTAATTTAATATGTAATAGGCTTTTATAGAGTAGTTAAACTGTGGTTTCATTTAAAGTGGTCCTAACAAAAAAACTCTGTATAATTGAGCATATTTAATATTTATAGTGATTTTTTGGAAAATTGATACCAATAGTTATTACAACCACTTGCGAAGAAGCATAGTTTAGGCAATTTTTTATTCTTATACCTTTTGAAAAACTACCAACGTTCTTATAGTTAATATATTATTTTTCCAAATTAAAAAAATTGTCTATGTCATCATAATGGCGGAAAAATTTGAAAATGTATTGTAATACCACATTAGTATCGACAATGTAGTGTTGATAGTAATTGAAAATAGTTATACTACAGGAGGACCTTCATATGCACAGTTTTAACCTGTTTTATGTATAATATAGAATAATATATTGTATAGAGGAATCACACATTCTTTTTATTCAGTTTAGTAAATACATTTTTTAGAGGTTACTCTGTACTAAAATGGCATGCAACTCTGTTCCCGCATTTACGTTCCTGATATATCGATATAAATAATAGAAATACAAAATATAGGAAGGAAACACAAATGCAATTATATTGCATTTTTTCTTTTTTTCATACTTGAAACGTATTAATAAATTACATATTATGTATTACATACAATTAATTTCTTTTGAATATAACACTAAGTTTAATCAGCTTCACGCTATTTTAACAGATAACATAAGATGACATTAAAACGTATTGACATCACCACGTGATCCATCTAAACACAATATAAACTTTTTTAAACTATGAACTCACAATCAGAATTTACTTTCCAAATACATATACTTTTTATTCTACACATCGCCATATGAGCTAATTCCGTAAAATATACCTACTTTATTATGTTTGTTAATATCACCAACGTTGACGTTTGAAATAATAATTATGGTAGACTGAACAAATATTGATTATACTTCTTTTTTTAGCTTCACGCTGTATCCCGCACACAGCAGGGTAGGCATAGGACCTCTAGTGTTAACAACAACACTCTGTTCCCTACTTTTCTCGGAATTCTGTAGGCATTGCGTGCTGAGTAGTGAAACTCAACGCCGCACTTTACCTCGACACCAGAGCGATGAAATGGAAATATAAATTTAAATAAATATTTCGTTTCCTTGCGTGGTCATCGAACCCACTACAGTTACACTTTGTGCCCCTGTGCAACGAACGGCCTCAATTTACTTTCTTCTTTTAAAATGTGGTTAAATGAAATAGTCGTAATTTAATTATGTCAGATTACTATTAACCGACTTCTGAAAAGGGGTCATCAATTGGGCTGTATTTTTTAGCCTTGTTACCTTAGAACTTTTGATTGTATGAACCGATTTTAATGATTCTTTTTTTATTTGAAAGCTAATGCCTCCCGTGTAGTCTTATTTTAATTTAGTTTATATCCAACAATGGTATCTATGAGAAAATCATATAAATCTCAAATTTACATTAAGTATATGCGCGACAAATGAACGTATAAGTCAATATCAATTCAACCGATTTTAATGATTCTTTTTTTATTAGAAAGGGTACATATAAGGGGTAGTTTGGTGAAAGTTTAGTTAAGTTCAGAGTGTGAAATCCGGTTGAATTTGAAGAAGTCGATTTTTTTTATTAAAAAATATAATTATGTAATTTTTTCTACAAAAAATTCTTTATACTCCATGATAAAAACTATCCTATAAGTGACATTAGGCTTTGAACTATTACCATGCCAAAATTAATTTAATTTCATACAGTAGTTATCGGTATTTTAGGTAATTTATATTTTTCAGTTTTTATTTTTTTTAAAGAAAACTATCATGAAATTCGGAATGAAACCCAAAAAAAATGTACCTTGAGGCCCTAGGCTAACACCATGCAAAAATTCATCAATTTCTGTCAGGTAGTTTTTGCGTGATTGACGCACAAACAAACCGACAGACAGACAGACAGACAGACAGACAGACAGACAAGAATTCTGCTGAGTGGTTTTTTAGGTTCTATAATCGACATATTAACCGACCTAATTTTTATTTTTTTTATATCTTTCATGTACAGAATTGACTTTTCTATCCTTTTATTATATATGGAGATGGAGATTGTTGGAATTAGTCTTCAAATATACAAAGGAATCTCATTAAAGTATTATTGGATGACGACCGTTATTTTTATTATTACCATGTTTTTTGTTTATATTCAGTTTCTTGTCTTTTGAATCTACGTGATATGCTTATGCAAAGAAAATCCTAATACAATATAAAAAAAAAACGATAAATTTTAATACATGCTGCCTAACTTTAAGATCTATTGTTGCCTTGTTTTTATGCTATATATTTTCGGAATCTTAATAATGACGACATAAAAAAATTAATTTTCATATTATTTGAAACATTTCATGTAAAGTTAAATTACTTGTTATTAAGTGTATTTATAGAGCAAATTTGGTGTGTATTTGATAGTTTATATAGCAATCAAAATATATTAGTTTACACGAGTGCTTGAACGTAAGCAGTATAATCTTATGAATTTCCACGTATGCACAGCACACACAGTAAAGTTCAGTCTAGACAAGGACCAAGCTATAAATATCACTACAGCATATAATACAATGGCTGAGAGCCACGCGACGATCGTAAAAACTATTCACATTCATCCGATAAAGCGACACTTGACCTAAAGTTTAGATTTATTTTTTGTAAATAAAAAAATAAATGAAGTTAGTCTAGATTATTTACTATTACTAATAAGTAAAGTATTTTGTTTCATGGTCAGTTTCCATAGCATTTTAGATTTTATACATACTTAATACTTAAATAATATGATTAATAGTCTTATTAGAACTTATATTTAAAGACTGGCATATAGAAATTTGTTGTTTTTTTTTTTCATATTTGCCCAAATGAAATGGAATCACTTTGTGAAATGTATTACTTTGCAAATATGCGGACCCGGCTGCTATAATGTACAGAGCTGTTCTTCATATTAAAAAAGTAAAACAACTTTCTATATTGTTATGTACTTGTTCTTTTTCATCGGTAGGGTACCGTCAATTCGTTCAATTTCACTTACCTAGTTATAAATTTTCCCATTGTAAAAAGAAAGGTTGAAATTTCTCTAAACTTGATTTCTACTCTTTTCGCTTTTCAACTCCACAAAGTTGAGAGACAGTTAAAAAAGAAACGAAAACCTTTTTAATACTTTCTCAATTAAAAGAACTTAAAATTGAAAAAATGTTAAAATACAGTGATCTTATTATGTTGTTTTTTTTTGTTGAAATATATTTTATTCATATCGATTTCCGCGCCCACGAGCAAATTGGTAGATGCTCGTTATCGAGACTCTTCAATTGAAAATTGGAAATCAAGAGCAAAAACGTGCCTCTCAAATAACATAAAATAGGAGAAATGACATGAAAGTAATATCCGCGAATGATAAGGTTGTACAAAAGCGTTAAAAAATGCAGCACGTAGTACCAGCACTCAGGCAGCTTAATCTATTTACGCGAGGATAGAGCCGTGTGCACCAGCTTATATTATGTGAGGCGAATGGCATAGCGCTGAATGTACCACAAACGTACCGAAAAGAGTTGATTTGAAAAATTACAACAGTTAAAATTATAGTCAACAATGAAACCTTCAATAACATATAAACATCCAAAACATGTGGAATGTGTGGTTATAACATAAAATACGTATTCAGTACACAAAACGCCAGTTATATGGCAAAATGAAAAGAACCATTGGAATTTTACTCCAAAGAAAGCATAGCTTTGTTATTGAATACAAAAATATTTTTTATATTATAAAATAACTAACACATTTAGTAATATTCGATAAAACTATTACACTGAACATTTAATCAATAACTCGAATAGAACGTGATTTTTGCTTTTCTTGCTTTTAAAATTAATTAATGCATTTCTTAGAGTTCCAGTGGCGCCAGATGTTGACGAATATAATAGCCGAGTTATGAATTTTAATATCTGCTCAGCGAACATCAGAATGGATATTGAACACTTTTTAAAGTACATAATTAAGTTGGCAAAGATATTTCCGACACCCGGCCGAGAAATTGGTTATCCGTAAAAATATTTAAATTATTATAAAAACTGACGACATCGTAGCGCAGAGGCACAAGGGTGTAACGGTTGTGGGTTCGATCCCCTCTCGGATGAACGAATTATTTATAAGCATTTCCATTTCTTCGCACTGGCACCAAGACAAAAGTCCGGTGTTGAGTTACGCCACTCTACACGCAATGCCTCGACAAATACGGCGGGAAGCGGGGAGCGGAGTGTCTTAACACTAGGCTCCCTCTACCTCATTACATACACTGTGAAGCTGAGAAAAAAATATATAAAAATAATGAAACGCTCAATTGATGGTCTTAGAATTATAAACATTTGATTTGCCATAACATAAAGTCAGTAAATAAATAATGGTTAAAGATGAAGTCTACGAATAGTAAAATTTAAATATCAAATGAATTAATATAAATAACAAATTTGTCAAAGTGCTGTTCATTACTAAAGAAAAAAAAATGCAAGTAATTTCCTTTTTATAAGTGATCCTTTACCATATCTAACAAAAAAAAATACTACATAGTATGTCATTAATATTGCAATCTGACTTGATTAATAAATGAGATACAAGTAAAAAAGTCGTGTGAAAAGATTATTTTTCCTTTTTTATTTTTCTAAATTATACATTTTTCTAATTAAAAATTCTTTAGACGGGAAATCAAAAGAACCACTGGAATTAATATTAAATACCTTTGAAATTGAAAAGTAATAAACAGCAGTAAACAAAGTATAGAAGCGTATCTAGTTGCAACAGGAGTTTGTTTATGTAAAGGTAGCTAAAGCAAATTGTGCAAATTGAGCGAATCTAAGGCTCCATCCGTGCTTCAGTTTGGCCAGTACGCCACATAATACAATTATACCGAACCGTGTTCGAAACATTGTGAACATACTTTCGTTATTTAATATTTTAAACTTGTACATACATGAACTTGTATGAATAGTTGTCATTTTTATTCAGACACATTCGATATATTAATACGAGTAGGCAGGCAGCAGTCCACAGAGACTCTTAGAACAATCATCTGCTCGGCTGCATTACCGATGGCCAGACCTACGTAGCGCAGCCTTTGTGTACTCATTCGAATGCCGCTCATATCGTTGCACCAGTGGTTCCCTATCCAATGGCGCAACAACACTCCATATTAAAGGCCCAAATTGCAGTTTAATTTATTCCAAGCGTGTCTCGGCAACGAATAGAATCGCAATAACTGGGCGAAACAATACCAACACTTATTAAGAATAATTCGATTGCATTTACATCCTTACTGCTCGTACAATCTCCGATACAAAACATAAAATGCAAAACATAAGAATGGAACAATTTCGAATACTGTTATAATGCTATTTCTAAGTAAGCTAATCGATACAAGTCCTATTCTCTTCAAAAAGATTTTCTCCAACCCGATATGCGATCGGTGTCGGATTTCACGGTGAAATAGACAATACAAAATAAATCAAAATAGCTTAACGTAGTCAGTACCTTACTGCTACATCTAAACAAGCTATCTCTCTTGATCTGATTGGATTTTGTCTGTTTGTTACTTGATTTTTAAGAGAAACTAGTATATGTACGCTATTAAATTGAAGCATCCGCGCCGATCCTACGAGTTGTTAACTCGATAAAAGGAACAAATATTTGAAACCTTTTAAAAATTTCGCTTCATTCGAATTCGAAATTTTCACATATTGTGAAATGTTTTTATTTTAATATATTATTGTTACAAAAATATAACCTTTTGAACTAATTAGAGAAACAACTTGGCATTCCGTGGATTCACCATGCGAATGCCGGACAACGACAGTCCCTAGGATTGGGGCTCATTAAAATGCGCATTAACGCTCTCCCCTGTCCGAGCTTCTATCTCTACCGCACCAAATTTATTCTACTGGCGCTCCTGTAAAGTACGTTCTAGAAATAAACTGATTGTCATTAGGACACCGAGATCTTATACCGAAATACATAGAGATATCGCTTTTACATCCTTGCCACTACCGCTACTTCTACCGCGTACTAATTAACTTAGAGTTAATTGATTAGTTCGAAATATAATTATAAACTTACTCTACTAAATTACGGTACTAAGAAAAAAGACTTATAAATGTACTTGACATATTTTTATATATGTATATAGAATTAATAAACCATATGAATTACGGTACAAGGGAAGTTAAATTTAAGGGTAACAATGGAATTGTAGATAAGGTTTTATGTGCGTTCAAGTACGTCTAGGAAGGATCAAGAAGTTTACGAGGGAGTTAAATTACCATACAAAAACAAACTTGTCAACAAACTTCAGTATCTTTTTTGCATATAGAAGCTCTATAAATATCCAGCTTAGTATCTTTTGCCAGGTTGAAATAAGTAAAATATTTTTTTATTTGAGTAATTTCTGTATATAAACTACTAGTGTTTTATTCTGACGCCTTTCCAGTTGGCGAATTGTCAGTCAAAAGAACTATCATTACACTGGATAGTGAGCGTATTCGATTGAAACATCCTATATCAAGTCGTCCACTACGCCGACCGGGTCTTAATAGTTACATCCTTGTAAAGTGCCTTGTCTTAATTTCTGGTATTTTGTTTAAATTTCGGGAAATTTAAACAAAATACCAGATTTTTTTTGTTTTAATATTTAATTTTCTCAGGTAAAAATCGAAATGAAAGCGCAAAAGTAAAAAAAAGAAATAGATAATTATAATTTATCATTTATTAATTCTTTATTAGACTTTATTTCTTACGCTAAGTTAAAACTTATTATACCTAACATTATATAACTAACATTAATATTATCGTAAAGTATATTTTATTTTACCTTAGCTTTATTAATTATATTCTAAAAATTACAACACTATTGCTTAAAATATGACAAGAATTCATCTTTTTACAATATGATATAAAAATTCGATGTTAACAACTCAATAAAAAAAACAGTTCATGAAAAATATGAAAAGGATATTGAAGTTGTAGAAGAATCCGGTTTGTATTAGGCTTTTACAATTTGATCATTTTATACTGGTAATCCACTTAGCGACCTTTCCCTTTTTAGAATAGAAATAAGGACTGCAAATTGTTTATGAAAAAATAATATTGTAAATAATCATTTTTTTAAATATTTTTTTGCAAATTCATCCCGTTCTGCAGATAGAGCGTAGCGATCTAACAAAACTCAGCAAGCGTTTTATCTCGCCAAACCAGAGAAATCAATTTTACACCCGAAACATATAGTAAAACAGTAACTATTTTACTGTTTTTTTTAAAACGATAAACAAAGAAGGCGTCTGTTTTTTTAACAAATTCGTAATTTCTTATAGGAATAGCCAGAAAGACAGACAGACCAGACAGAGTTAACTAAGCACGCTTCTACTATCACAGTAGTTAATATAATATAAGAAAATTATTAAAAAATAAAAACTAATCTAATTAGATTTTAAATATACCTTTTTCTTCTTTCTTTGTTTTCTTTTACAGACAAAGATTACAAGAATTAATCAAAAAAATATTGACTTTATCGTCTTATCTTCTAAAATTATACTTGGAGCAGTTATCGCTTAACTCAAGCAGCACATCTTATTTTAACAGAGAAAACATTGTTCTCTTACTTTGAAGACTTCGCAAAATACTTCCAAGAAACCACTCAATTCCCTAAAGAATTTGTTAAATTACAGTTTATACTTTGAAGTTTTTGAATCAAAGGTATATATATATAAAAATATAAAAAAGTTCAAAAGTAAAACTATATTTTTAGTAGATAAATAGAAAACTTATTAACTAACGTTTTAGTAATTAATCTGATATTACAAGAGTAATGGTAATAACATAAAGCACGTCTTGGTAATATTTTTAAAAGTTATCTCAAACATCACAAAAAATGGTCACGTTCAAATATAATAAGGGATTAAAACGTTAAAGTTGTATCGCGCGCTTGTGGACGTGGTGTTAGCGGTGTTGGATTTTATACAACTGGTGCCTTATGCCTGGACTTGTTAACAAAAATTTTCTCTATTTTCGCCACAAAATAAGAAAGAAATATGCATGTAAATCTTAAAACATATTGCAAATTACTGTTACGGATATTCCGTAAATATAAAGAAACGGAAGTCACGTAGAAGTATTTGATATATGACGTTCTATAATATTTAAACTGTGAATAAATAGGTGCATATACGAAACGAATACGCTTGTCTTCAAAGAACGTTTTAAGCTTTACCGTTCAGCCGTCTCGCTACGAAACTTACCATTGTTTCTCCAAAGTATGCGTCTTAATGCATATCTCGTACTGCACTTTACTTAACCATGTCCAACTCTAGATTACAGTTAAAGTTGTATTACAAGTTTTGAAAACTTATTTCAAAATATCATCTCAACAAATGTGTTTACTCATGTTCTTATCATTGTTTTATTTTTTAAGTCTATAAAATTACTAACCTACTGATAATTCTATAATTTACTATTCTAATTGTGTAATGTATTTGTTAAAAAATGTCATATTTCAAAATACATCCGTTTAAAAAAATAGTTGTGTAAAATATACTAAAATGTAACTCTTTAAAATAATAAGATTACCTTTATAAATAGTTTTAGAAGAGCATTTCGTTTTTTAAAAGATTAAGAAATACTGTGAATGCCAATTTATCTTCTTAACGACTTCCGCAACGTGACGCGTTCGGTGCGGCGCCCCCGCCTCCCCGGGCGGCGCGGCACAGCGACTGCAATCGCTCTACGACGTATCCTATCCAACCACAAACACTAACTATCGCGCGTTTGTCGTCATTTTTCATCTCGACATGCATATTCAGCGCAACAATAAATCATTCGGAGCCATCCCTGCGCCAAACGAAATAACCTACTGTCCACACGCTAACGGGCGAAAATATCGCACATAAATGAAGGCAAACAAACGGAAACGCCAAAATATCACGTTAATAATTACCCAACCTTTTTGCTCGGTGATAAATAGCCCCATTATTGTCACCATAGATCTTTTTATTTTTATACATTATAAAAATGATTGTTGAAATGTCCACAGGTTTTGTTTCAGTATATATCACGTCACCTCGAGATTATAAAGTTATTTATTTTTTCCATAATCAGGATTAACAAGAGATTTTGCGTAATTTATTTATTTTTATCGATTTTATTCAAAACAAAAAAGTCGGTAAGATGTAGGATAAAAACATTTATTACGTAATTGATTAAGAAGCATCCTTCCAAGCAGTCGCATTTAAATAGTAGAAGAACTGTAGCATTCGCTACGAGCGAGCTATCGCCATGAAATCCTTTTATTACGTAATTACTTACCTAGCCACGTAGACTGCTGACTGCTGATTAAGATAAAATATTTTTATGTTTCTTCCGTTCAAAACTATTAAGTAAACATTCTTAAAATATTATCATCGCCAATTTTAAATCTTATCATGTTGTTTTAAAATTGGTCGTAATTATTTAAAATGTTATAAGCTTTCGATGAGTTGATGTACGAGTATCTGCTTGTTATTCGTAAATATACCACTTAATAATTTTTAATGCTAACGTTGCAGAACTAAGGATCTAGAAAGGTAATATGGACGACTCGGCACCTACATAAACAAACTTTCAAAATTTATTTTCTCCATCGTACATAATTTATTTTCTCCATATACCTACATACCTGTTGCGGTTTATTATAAGTATCAGGCGCTTTACAATGCGTGAGCTCGTTAAATCAACGCGCCACGCGAGACGACGCCCCATCGACACATGCACCCAAACGAGCTATTTACATAATAGTCGTTGGATGCGCCCGTAACGCGTAATGCAGGGTTACCGCCTCGACTAATTTTACAAATCATTGTTTCAGTCACGACCGTCCGTCCACCGCTGTAATTAATGGTTATTTGACAACCAAAATTACGTGTCAGCTTTAATTTATTTCTATTGATAAATGGATATTATTACTGTTTCTAGTTAAATTAATCGTATGAGGATAATTCCTAAATCAGAAGATGAAATAAAAGTGCGCCATATTGTGTATGGGAACGTGAATTTGCAAAATATTCGTACATATTTTAGGAATATAATACGTACATCGCCTATGAAGTTATTCATAATTTGCAATATATTACCATTTTAATATAAATATTTTCTATAAACGTAATAGATAGAAAACTTCAAAAGAAGCAGATATTAAATTCATTTACTTGTAACTCTACTGTAAACGGTTTACTCTGCAATATATTTTATACTTTTAAGTTAGCTTATTCGATCAACTCGACACGATAATATCATAATAATGGTAATTTAGAGTACTAATAAAGAGAACTCCGTAATATGATCAATTAAAAATATATTATACTTTTAGTATAATTCGCGTAAGTATAAGAGAGAAACTATGTAATTTAGCTAAACATTTTTTTTTTGTAGCTTCACGCTATATCCCGCACACAGCAGGGTAGGCAGAGGGAACCTAGTGTTAAGACACACTTCTGCCGAATTTTGGAGGCGTTGCGTGTTGAGTGGCAGAACTCAACGCCGCGCTTAGCCTCGACACCAGAGCGAAGAAATTAAAATATAAATTTAAGTAAATATTTCATCTCCTCGAGTGGGGATCGAACCCACAACCAGTCGGTTTTACAGTCACACTTTGTACCACTGCGCCACGACTGGCCTCGCATTATTTTAAGTAAATAATAGTCGGAGTGTTTGTTTACATATCATTATAAAATGTTATAATAATAGTTTGATATTGAATTAGACAAAGTCAGTCAGTTGCAAATTTTAATTACCACCCAGGCACACGAAAGTTCTTGTAGATTTAGTTCTAGCAGATCGATCAATGTTACAATTAACGATATCCTGATGCGAGATCAGTATGTCCTTTTTGAGGAGATATTTTGATATATAAAATGTGCTGTTAATTGTTAGATAATTAATAGATAATGCCATCGTGGCGCAGCGGCACAATGACTGTAACAAGACGGTTGTGAGTTCCATCCCCACTCGATGGAATTTTTACTCTTAAACTTCGGCAGAAATGGGAAGGGAGTGTCTTAACACTAAATTCCCTGGGGTATGTGGGATATAGAGTGCAGCTGAATTGTTTTGATTTATTTATAATAATAACACAACGACCGTAGCCATAGTAACTATAAGAAATAAAATATTAAAAAAAAACTTCAAAACAATACTTACGTGCACAAATTTAAGCAAAAACTAAATTTTAGAGTTCCTCCTTTTTAAAGTCTGTTAAAAATTAAAGTTGTATTAACTTTTAACAAATGCATTGGCGTTTCCTAGTAATAGCTACATTATTTTTCAATTCATTTATTAATCTTTACATAATATAGAAGCTAATATGGGTAAACACAAAGACAACTTAACCACTAGGGGATAAGTAAATATACTCACAATCATCAGTTTACTCTAACCTATCAATAGTCTTCAAATTCAAGTAGTCTTCTAAAAGTTCCTAAAATATTTATTTTTCACTAAATTCTAATCATTGAGTTGGGCATCATCATCATCATCAGGTTAGTAATATAAGCAGATGATTACAACAGAAAAAAAGGTTTATTATTGTAAGAAATAAAACACATAGTACGTGCCTATAAAAATTGAGAGTTTCCCTTGATTTCTATGGGATTCTATATTTGCAAGATTGACGATTTGGTGGTAATGGGATCAATGGGAAATTATGCTTTTAAAAGAAAAAGTTAAAAATGCATATTCATCATATGTATAAAAAAAAATGAGTAGATATAGTCAACTTGAATGGTTAGGTATATGAAACGTTACACCCCTAAAACCACCGAACAAACAAAAGTTTTTATTTTAACATCAGGTAGCTCTCTTTTTTTAAATAAAAAAGTCGTGAAAATATGACGCAGTAGAAATTCAAACACCGCTTTTTGTTTAATTTTATTGGACTGCATACTAATAATAAAACATATTACCGCTTTTTCCTCTGTTAGTAAAATTTAATATTTAGACTAGGGATGGTCTATTTGAAATGTCAGTTCATCTTCTTAACTACGTTTTTTGTAGTAAACACATAAAGTTTAACATTATTCATTTTAAAATAATAAAGAGGTAGAAGTAGAGACATTGCTTGAGCTATATAGTTTTATATAAAGGGACGCGGAATAAAGAAAAATACATTCAAAGTCAGCCAACCGATTTTAAAGAAATGTGCAGAAACTTGTGTTAATATGTAATTTTATTTAATTACTATCAGACACGCGCAGATTCGCCCGCTTTTTTGCAACCTTATATATGAATTGTAATAGAACATGAAACACTCTGAATTTCATTTTTTTATAAAAATCAGTGCCGGTATAAACTTTCAACCACTATTTCATCCCTTAGGTTAAACATTTTTCAAAATCATGTGTTAGTGGGTGTTTACATTATAAAAATAAACATCTGTCCAAATTTAACATTTTAACCACCACCATCAGCGGTTTCGGCTATGAGTGCGTGTATTCCTCAATCAGTGGAAACTTCTCCTTTTATATACATATATCTTATTTTTATCAGTACTCTACAGATCAGTAATTTCACCCGCTTGAACTACACGATGTTTCTTCGTAATTTGTAAAATAACTTTTATACTTTGAGGTCGTTTTATTGTAATTTTTATAAGAAATTGGCTTCGAAAAAAAATGTACTTGACATTTCATACAAACTAATATTATTATTTTCTTAGGTCGTTTAAGGATTTAAGGATGAAAGCAAAAGACAGACAAGAGTAAAAATCATGAGCATGTTGAGCATTGTGTATTATGAGCATGCAAAAAAACAGCTTCACGCTGTATCCCGCACACAGCACGGTTCCCCACTATTCGCAGAGTCTTGGACGCATACGCTTGAGTGGCGGAACTCGAGGCCGCGCTTTGCCTCGACACGAGAGAGAAGAAATAAATATAAAATGACTAAAGTAATAAAGCTTATCAGAACTAACTATAATTTGCTTAAAGGTATACTTATCTAAGTACAGGAACTATATTAAAACTTTGAAATTGAATACGGGAATAAGTCGCTCGACACAATGTGTTACTTCACAAAAGTTTTACATCATTAATATACATGTAAAGTGATTTAATAGACAGTAATGTCTCAGTAATGAGTTAACCAAATAAGTATTTCTCTTTCTTATTTGCGGAATAACAAAAATATCAAATAAAAAAAAAGTAAAAAATATAGTATTTAATATGAAATAAATCACATTAAATAGTTATAATAAGTAGAATTATCTCAACTTTTAAGCTGTTATCATCTTATTAGAAAAGAAGATTTGTTGTTGTGAGCTGTATTTGTTGTAGTTCATTAAACATACCTGTAAGCTAAATGTTCAAAATGAACTATTCAAATATTCTAGCGCTAACCATGTTAAAGGACTGTTACAGAAAGGTTTAAAATTAACCTTCATGGCCTTAAGTGCTCGTTTCAAGCAAATTACATCTTAAGCGTGATTGTTATTACAAAACCGCGCGCCGGTGGTAATAATCTCGTGAATGTAGTTCTTACTTACTTGTTAGAATTATTAATGTGAGTTTCCACATCTTACACTACAGTTATTTAGCTACACCAAACAAAATTTCAAGGAAATAAATCGTCAAGATAAAAAATATTTATAATACCGTTCAATATTTATGGTGTTTGAGTGTGTCAGTAAAGCACAAGTTACTTGGCCAGTAATAAAAAATATATCTGTTACATTGTTTAGAACACATTGCCATAATAATTTAATAAATTACAAACTGAAATTTGTGTACGACATTTATCGTTGTCCTAATAAATACATATAAAATAGAAATTTCCTAAAATTATTGCTTTCAAAGTAATATATCAATTGTTGATACAGAGTGTATTATTTACAAAAATAATATAATTTATAGAAATAAATTACATTTTTTTACATCAATCTTATTAAATAACGTTAAATGAAGCAAATACGCATACGAGTGGGTATATACTTATAAACAATCTATTTATAGTTAGTACCTATTCCTTTATATGGAGGAATGCTCCGATAATATTCAATTTTCTATACCATCGGTCTTCAAATTTATTTCACGCCACACTTCATGAGAATACGATTACCATTATAATATATACCTACTGTTTTACAGTAAAATTTCACTTTGAAAAATGATTTCATTCACAATATTACAACGTTAACGTCAAAAATAAAATACACCTAAATATTATATTAAGTAAAAAGTTTAAAAGCCGTGGTATAATTTAAAAAAAAAAAACAGTTTTTCGCTGTATCCCGCACACAGCAGGGAAGGCAGAAGGAATCCAGTGTCAACACACTCCATTCCCCACCCACCCCACCTTCCGCATTTTGTTCCTCTGAGCCACGATTGGCCTCAAAAAATATAAAAAATACTTTAAAAATATAATTTTGATATATTATGAGGATTAACTACGCTGCAGTAATAAATTCTCCTTCTAGATATCAAGATGAATTCACTCATTCACTAAGCTACGTAGTTATCGTTTGAGTTATCTAAAAATTATTACTCGCCAAGCATTTAAGTTAACATTATTTTAAGCAAAAAACTCGTTGTATATACTGAATATGGCTTTAATCTCACTATACGTTAATGCAGTACTTGCAAAATGTTTCACTTTAGCTCCCACTTCATTAGTTTAATTACTTCTAGAATTTTCTTAGGCGTTATAAAAGCTGAAAAAGGCTGATTACATAGAAATGGTTACTGCTGAGAAAATTGAACAATAACGTTATGTATATTTAATCATTTGATTTCGGTGAGAAGGGTACAAGTCTCTAGAGTAAAGACTAGGCTATTGCCCTTGTTATCCATCATTTTAAATCAGAATTTACATGTAGATGTAACCTAAATATTGGAAATAAATTGAAATTCTAATAAGATAACGCAATCGTGTCACAATCAATACTTTATCTAATATGTTACATATTACGTAGTCTAGTCTAGTTCTAGTCTCTTAAATTCTCAATATAATTATAACAAGCTTTCCGCAAGTAATCTGTCAAATCCCACTCAGACTAAACTGGTCCTAATCACAGTCAATTATTAACCATTCACCGCAATTCAATATTGCTTCATGTATCCATCTGCTTAATATACGATATTCTACTTAAAAGCAACCATAATAGAGAATATAACTGTCCTAGTACGTTTCTATACATGTATATCTGCAATATATCAACGGTTGACGCGTGTCGGGCGAGGTATGAGAACTATTCTGGAATTCCCGAGGTTAACACCGGAATGCCTTCTAAATTAAGGTGACCAATCAAGGTCCTATTATAGAAATGGCTCGTATCGTCATACAAACGTACTACGATAGATTTTACCATTATTTGTTCATCTTTAGTAAATATAAGTTACTTTTTATATTATATTTTAAATATTTTTTTTTCTAATAAGGCGATAACAAATTTTAAAACATCCTTAACAAATACATAATAAATACAGCTCCAAAAATTCGAACAAGTGAAAATGGTTTGAATAGCACTTGATAATAGGGTCAATCAGGAAAGGGGGCTGAAGGGTGGGTAGGTCAGATTGTGGCAATCAAAACAACGTTAAATCGATAAAAGGAAACAAACACTTGACAGGATAGGTAAACTATGAAGTTCGTTCCAAGGAAAAAAATCACGTATTTAATACCTACTTACTAGAAATGAGGATACTCATTCCAGTTCGTTGCTAAATTACTTGATTAATGAAACGAAAGTTTGAATACTACTAGAAAACAGAAAAGCTGTAAATTCAAATTAGTGTGACGCAGAGTTCATTTTCTCACACTGGTCGCAAAGTAAAATGCAGCGTTGAATTCCGCAATTCAACACGCTTTGCCTCGAAATGAACGCAAGGAACGGAATGTCTTAGCACTATGTTCCCTCTGGTTAACATAATAACATATTTTAATGTTATAAAAAGTCGGTCCTAGCTTTTCTGTACGTACGTTACTTGAACTAGCAGCTAACAAAATTTTACCCCCTCTTTTAAGGCTTTTATTTTTTAGAAATGAACCAAAAATGCATAGTTTTCCTAAACTAGTACGACCTATAGATACTTAGCTGCCAAATTTCATAATTCTTGGTCAACCAGAAGTATCCTTTTAATTTTGATTCTCTTTATAGTGTTGAAATACGAGTTTCTTGCGACACAAACAGCCATTGTTTTAAAGTAAATGTAGAAACACTATTATTTCAGGAAATGGTTTAAATTTCAATTCGATATTTCCAATCTTTCCTGAGAGTTTCTTTTATTCTAAGCAAATAATTTAAATGAGCTATGAAGATACTTAATTTCAATATTTTTCCATTTATTTAAGCCCAATTTTCGACAAATCAGACGATCAAATTAGTTATATATTAGGTTATATTAAATTTTACCTTTTTGTTTTTGTACCTTGTAAGATGTTTTAGAGTACAGGAAAAATAAGGAAGTGTTTTTGATAAATATATTTTCTGTATCCAATAAATAAATAAATAAAATAAATAAAAAGACTACACTTATAGGAACTTTATAAAAATAAGCAACAATAATAAAAAAAAATAGTAATAATAATTCATTTTGATATATTTATTTATTACTTTTATTGGATGGATTAAGGCCGGTCGTGTCGCAGTGGTACAAAGTGTGACTGTAAAACCGACTGGTTGTGGGTTCGATCCCCACTCGAGGAGATGAAATATTTACTTAAATTTATATTTTCATTTCTTCGCTCTGGTGTCGAGGCAAAGCGCGGCGTTGAGTTCTGCCACTCAACACGCAATGCCTCCAAAATTCGGCAGAAAGTGGGGAACGAAGTGTTCACACTAGGTTCCCTCTGCCTACCCTGCTGTGTGCGGGATATAGCGTGAAGCTAATTTAATTTAATTTATTTTTATTTTATGGATAGCTGTCTTCAAGGAGTGAAACAACATGCCATGAGAATAAAAGTAAAAGTAGTTGCCTGCTGTACGCATATGATGCATTATTAGTATTAGAGAAAAAGAATAAAAGAAAGAGTAATGCTGTGGAGATGCGATATCTTCATCGAATATGCGGAGTCAGCTTAGCTGAGCGAATCGGCAATGAAGAATGGCAGGTACTATGATGTCACGGTGATGAAGAAGAACGTGATCAGTTGGTTTGGGCACGACAAACCAATGAGTGATTGAAAGAATGGCAAAAAAGACTTATAACGGAAAAGTGAGCAGTAAGAGAGGTAGGGGGAGACCTCGGTTGTTCTTCGAAAACACAATATTAAAGATACTGGAGGAAGGTCACGTAAAAAGCATGAGGACCTCCGGAGGGTATGTATGAACAGGACTGTGTCATGACAGTGGATGAGGTATAGCATTTGGCGCTTCGTATTGTCTGACTACCCCGCTAGGGACACAGCGTGAAGCTAGATTAGATTAACTTTTAGGTATATGGTGGAGCTAATCTCACATTCTGTCTAGCCAAATTCAGGGAACACTTATTTAATATATAAAATTTGTCAAAATATAATAATAAATTATCGGCACCAAGGTCGATTTTTGTAGGCGAGACAATGAAAAGTTATAGAAATTGTATTTTTCCTAATAACAGTACAATGTAACACATAATTTCTCGATATATTATAATATAAGTATATTTATTATCAAATTAATTTCGTCATAATGCCCTATCAATCATGCGAGTGTGAAGCGGCGCACTGCTCTTGCGGCTGCGACACCGTCATTCATCACATCTCGAGCGTTCTTAAGTGCCGTAGCGATGCTTTGGACATATTACTTATCCTCATAGTTGATGTACAAACAATAGAGAATCATTTCAAATTGATTGCATAAATTTTATTTTGATGTAAATATTTATTTTACTCTGTTTTCCTGAGCATATTGTGCAACGAATACTATAACTATGGCTTCATATTAAAGTTAGAATACTGGAAGTGATCTGAAAGTTTTATAGATTTACTTTCTATACCAGAGTTAGAAATAAAATGATAAGGGGTCCGATAAGGCTCATCTAATTGAGATGCAAATCTACT
Organism: Heliconius charithonia; assembly: GCA_030704555.1. NCBI lineage: Eukaryota > Metazoa > Arthropoda > Insecta > Lepidoptera > Nymphalidae > Heliconius > Heliconius charithonia. Next base: position 7,363,036 of record CM060809.1, on the reverse strand, counting down.
GAATTTATAGGTGTTCTGCTTCAGTGTTAACTCCATTATCCCTCGAGAACTTTGTGACTTAGATACCTGAACGAAAGTATGATAATTTTGTTCCGGTACAAAAATCTTTTATATAAACTATAGAAAACTTGACGCATAACAATTGTATTACTTTAACCATATCTTTTAGTATAAAATTTATGTTTATTTCATCATATAGTATTTGTATATTACTACGGACCCGCGCGGCTTCGCCCGCTTGAACTGTACGAAAATCCCTAAATATATTTAAGAAATTGTTTTCAGCTTTCAATAGACAAGTCGTAAGAAAATATATGCCTAAATAATCAAAATAAGCCAAAAAGAATAATAAATACGCATAAATAAGAGAAATGAAAATATTCATATAAAAAAATACTTGAGTAACTGAAATGAACAAAAAATAATAATGGACTGTAAAAGCGACTGGTTGTTGATCTGATCCCAACTTGAGGAAATTAAATATTTATTTCAATTTATATTTCCATTTCTTCGCTCTGGTGTCCACACAAAGCCCAGCGTTGAGTTCCGCCACTCAACACGCCTCCATCGGCAGAAAGTAGGGAACGGACGGTCTTTACACTGGGTTCCCTCTGCCTATCCTACTACGTGCGGGATACGGCGTGTAGCTGATAAACATAACTACAGGAAAATATTATTTTAAGCAAGAAATTAAACCAGGCTTATTATCAATATTATTAACGTAAAATTATTCTAGTAATAAGCTAGGATAACCAAATATACTGTTATTTCAAAATTCGGAAAGACAAATAGAACACGTATAAAACTTGAACGGTTGGAAAGAGGCGTGGGTTCAACACATTAAAATTTTTATACGCTTTGTAAAAACAGCAAATAATTACTTGAAAATTTACAAAACCATCAACGTTGTCTGCCCCTTCGGGTCGGTCATCCCGTAACCAAGCCCGCACTCTCGCACACCGTGCTGCTCGTAGGCTAGGTCACTTTGAATCAGTGATAAGGTGATATCTCCTTATTTATTTGTTATAACGCAGTACAGTAAAATATAATTTCAACGTAGATGAGATGATATACGTGACTAACTTATTTATTTTCATGAAGGATGAATACTCAGTTACTAAAAATTATTGGATGTATAATTTATATAATCAATTTCATGGCAAATACAGCATAATAAATTCATAATAATGGGTTTGGATAGTATGGATTGATTGTTTTTCCTTCATATTTTTTAATAAATAGATTATCGCCCAAGGAATAAGAAAAGTATATTAGGTATCTTTCTTGCCATATTAAATTTAGAATGTTAACAATTCAACTTATTACAATAATTAATATTATTACAATATGATTGAAATGCTTAACAAATTAAACAACTTTAAATTCTCAAATTTATTGGAAACCATTGTCTATTTCCCCAATCTAAAGGTAGAAAGTAGAAAAGAGGAAGAATACCGTTAATAAACAATAGCGATACTTCAAAAGTTCGTAATAAGAACTATAAATGTCAAATTCAATATAAACCTCACGTACGCCACAAAGGTTTATATGCAAATATTAATATTAAGGACTTTATTAAGCAACGGCACGTCATAATATTTAAACTACGGCACTATCCATATGAATGGCGAAATTGCGGTGAGGATATGACGAGAGATCTTATTCTGAGCGACAGCGGTCGCGGACGAAGGGAGAGCGTATTAGGGTCCACATTGATCCGGCCCGGCTTGGGTACAAGTCTTTATTAAACCGTTAATAAATTCGACAGCTGTACGTGAACAACAATCCAAATCAATTTTCTTCGGCCACTCTAAATGCAAAAGTTTATATGAATATGTTTTTTATCCATCGATAAATATATAAAACGTACAGTCCTGGTTTAAATTTTAAATAATTATTATAACAGACGTTTTAAAAAATATATGCTATGCGATATGAAAATGTGATCACATTTTTAAAAATGGTATGTTTTCAGCTTCACGTTATATCCCGCATAGAGTAGGATAGGCAGAGGGAGTTCTCCGTTTTCCACTGTCCGCCAAATTCTGGAGACATTGCGTGTTGAGTGGTGAAACTCCAGGCCGGGTTTTTTCTCGACACCAGAACGAAGAAAAAAATATTTCATTTACTCGAATGGAAATCGAGCTCACAACCTGTGGCGTTTACAGTTACGCGCCTGTACCATGACTGGCTTTAATAAAAAAAAATCCTCACTCTCAATTGATAATTTTATATATTGTCATTTATTGATAGTTTAGAAGCCATTTTAGTCTTTTAATTTCGGTAATTATATTACCGAAGGATATTAACTGTCATCGATCTACCTATGTCACAATCAACCTTTTAATTTTTCTGAGTTCAACTTTAAACCTCACAGGCAAAGTCGCGGTCAGCAGACTATACTTAAATAAAATTCACCGAGTGGACAAGCTTTCAAGTTCATTTCGTTGCAATTTAGACTAAGCTCAGTGATCGCCACATAAGCCGGCGAACGGGGAGGTCGAGAGTCTGGGCACAATCAGTATAGAAACGTCTGGTCGAGTGTAATCTATAGAATTTAGTTAAATGCAAGAACAACTTAGCAATTCGAATCATACTAGAGTATTATATTGCATTGTCCTCTAGAATTTAAATTGTGCTTTCAAGTTCTAGTTGGTGGAAAATCTGTTCCACGAAAATTTAATTATTTTGCCATAAATTAATATTTTAACTTATTATAAATTTCATTTAGTTCAACGTACGTTTATGAAATTGTTTCGAAAAGCTATGAATATACAAATAATGCGCTCTAGGGGTAAACGAGCAAAGAATGGTCGATGTCACAGGTGATACTTAATGGTGGAATGCATTAAGCTATGCGCAGAGTTTGTTGTGGAAATAAGGCCGAGAAAGGATATAATTCGTTCTGACGGAAGGTATCAAATGATATTTTTTTTAATAAAAATGTAGTCTATATAAGGTAAAAAAACCTCATAAAATTGAATGTTTTTTTGCGTGTGATATTTGTGCCAATGTTTAAATGTTATACTTGTTTTTATTCAGTACAGATTTTACTCTTTGACTATATTCACTATTATTACTAACAAAAAAGTGATAAATAGAAATATCCATTCAAAACGTTTTAAAGGGTGGCAATCGCAAATTGTCTTATTAGATCGGGAAAAGTAAATTAATTGTAATGTAATCGTCATTCCCCTAACCCGTTATTATTGGAGTCGATGCCAATCTAGTTCTTATTTTCTATTATTAATTTTATTACCCTTTGTTCGATCAATAGTATATGAACAATTAATTTCGTTAGTACGTTAACTGTCTTTACTATTACTTTAAAACCATTAATTAATACATTACTTTTGTTTGTGTATAATTAAAAGAATATTCTACGAAAAAAAAACTAAAATAACTGAGAAGATTAAACTTAAAGGTAAATGGACGTAGTAAACGTATATTTTTGTTTCTATTGATTTCTGTTATGTTTGTGAAATGATAGCAATTAGCTATAAAACATTACTATACCGAAGCGTCTGCGCTCCTTTTACGGGAGCAGCATATAGGGTAAAATATTTCAAACCCATATCTAAAAGAAATATTAAGAATCGGCAACAGTTTAGAAGTATGTTTTTTCCCATTTCACGATTTTTATCCATATTGTATTTTACGTGTGACGCAGTTACGGATAGATACCAACAACGTAAACACCTAGTATTAAAAAATACTTCTAAACGTTGCCAATTTGCCACTTTCATTGTCAAGGAACATACCAGAACGAGAATGGAAAATCTCTCGTTCCATTTATATACAATACCACCTACAACTCGATTTCGTGAATGAGTTCTATTTTAAAACGATAATTTTATTATTCATTTTGTTTAAATTTTTTTTTTTCATATTTGGCAAAATCTCCTTGTTTTTATTGTATTAATTATGCTTTTATAGATTAGTTAAAATTATCCCTTCATTTAAAATGGTGACAACAACAACACTCTGTATAACATACAGTCAAAATTATCCTTTTTAAAGTCGGTTAAAAATATATATTGATTATCGGAATAATAGTCGGTTATTACTGAAAACAATAACAGATTTTGCATAAAACTTGATTGTTTTGCAATGACAATGTAAAATCAAACAAATGACAGGAAATTATTTTTTGTTTTAACAATAAAATGTTAGGCCCTATACCTATTCTTGTATGTTCCTTTCATATGAACAAATTGCAACATTTATCTATCTGTATATAAAAAACGTAACACGGCGATGTAAGTAGATACCACATATAGGAGTATCATAAGATTTTAAAAATGAATCGGATAATTTTATCTTTTTTCATATGGATATTTGGATATGTATCTATTGGTATAGTATGTCAAGCACAAATGGAATATGTAAGTAGCTTTTGAAAAGCATATTTTTATATATATATAGTGCTGTTGAGCTACTCAAATGACATTTTTAAAGATTTTTGATTTTTAACAATGTTAATATTAGTAATAATGAGTAGTGAGGCCAGTCGTGTTTTTCTGTTCTGCTTACCTTGCTGTATGCAGAATACAGCTTGAAGCGGTTTTTTTAGTTCTAAAAAAATAAATACGTGAAGTATTTTTTAAATTACTACTAAAAGAACATTCGTATTAATATTAAACAAAAACATTTAACATAAACACAATATGAGCATTCACAGAAGAGCAATAATTAATAAATATTTATTGTTTAAATAAATTATTGTTTAAGGGTCCATATAAAACTGAATTGGTGTCAATGGAACAATGCAAAGGGCCAAAAAAAGGAGAATGCACTGTATTAAAACTTAACACAGCTCCGGATAAGTCTAGCGTCCAGTTCATTTTCGATATTCAAAAAGACTGTCTCATAAAAAATGTAAGAAACTATTAATTGCCTAATGATATAGAGTTATCGAACTAGTACTAGCGTATGTATGTCATATACGTATGTATTTCATCTAAATACATATAAAATGTTTACAGGCTAAAGTAGTCGTCAAAAAAGCAAACCACACTGACGCAATGTGGAGTTACCAAATAAGCCAACCTTGTCAGCACTTTTTTCTAGGGCCGGTTTTTAAGAAAACCTTTAATTTGACGAATAGTAATAATTGTTACATTCATAAGGTAAATTATAAAACAAACCTGCCATATTTTTATTGAAAAAATCAGAACAACATACATAAGTCTATTATTTCAGATATTAACATAAAAAAGTAAATAAATTGATTTATTTTTGTTGACAGGGACATTATGAAATAAATATCGATGTGCAAGAATCAGCCAGAAAGTTTTTAGGGCCAAATTTTTTTTACGAAACCTTTAATTTCAAGATCCTTGTGTACAGTGACGTTAACAATTTATATTGCATTAAAAGCGTGTTCAGAACAATAAAACTATAATATACTACAATAAGTAAAAAGTATATACATATATACCTATACCTTATCGTCTCCCTTAAAATCGACGTAGAAGGAAATACAAGGAAACTTTGATTGGCTGTTTTTATTAAATTCCCAGTTTAAGTATATTGAGAGAATGGTACGTAACGTACATATCTCTTCATAATAACCTTCCAAGAACGGGCGGGCAAATTTAATAGAAAATCTCAATTGAAAATCGAACAGTAATTCGTTCGCAGCGCTGCTCCCAAATAAGAATTTTCCCTAGATACGTCTCGCAATTCCCTTACCAAGTGTCTTTATACATTATACAGCTCATGTTTTAAACAAATATCGAAAAATGTACGTGCTCGAAAAATTAATATATTATAAGGCTGTGGAATATTTATATTTGAAACTCATGTTATTTTCAAATGAAAAAATACAAAGAATAATACAAACATGTCCATATTCAACAGTTACAAAGAAGTTTTCTTATGTAAGTTGTTTTATATAAATAAACGAAGGAGACAGGAGTGTCAAGACGCTTATTCTCATTTAAGACATTACATGTTAAGTTGTGGAACTCAACACCGCGATTTATCTATTTGTAATAGAGTAATATAGAAACAATATTAAAACACTTGGTTTTAATACTATAGTATAAAGTAAACAGGTTTTTTTTTTAAATATTTGATAAAGTGTAGATAAGGCTGTATAATAACGTTACACAGCCTATAAGTATAATATATTTATCTACTCTTTATTAAATAGTAAAATTACAAGTGAATTAGATATAATGTATGGAAAGAAATAACTTTAATAATAAGTAATATTTTTTTTCGCAAACCACAAACTTAAATTTTTATAATTCACAACGTGACGGTGGATTTGCACAGATTAAATTAAGAACACCGAGCTTAATACATTTTTAATGGGCACGACAATTACACAAAAGATTACGCGGTCTTAGTTAAAGTCCGTGTTCCACAGACTAAATCCCCGTGGTAATGGCCCAGGGCGGCACCTGGGCTGCTGTGGCCTCGCTAATTTTAGCAAAGCACAATATAAATTACCGCCACCAAACAATGACGCCCGTTTCGACCGAATTATGTAGTCGCATACTAATGCATGCTAAAAGGATTTCATCCATTACCCTAGCCATTTCAAATTGTTTACAAGTTTTCTCCTCGTTGTGATTCACGGATTTTAATTGCGTTCGGAGAGCTAATCAAAGATTTTGCTCTCACAATTTCCTAACGATATAAGGGAGTATTTTACGATTTAAGCGGTTAAAGATAAGGAAGGGACTTCGTAATGCCCTCAAGACTGGAGTGGGTGCTCGGAAAATATGTTGAGTCAGGCAGTTAATTAATTTCAACAGATAATGATTTGCAAAAAAATCTATGTTCGAGTTTAAAGAAAAGAGTCGACCTTTGATTTATTAATAATGATACATATTTGGCAGTACATACGTATATCTATTTTTATTGTCAGTAAGTTTGATTTCCGCTCGGAAAAATATTTTTTCTCACCCTGATAACTAAACTAAACGAGAATTCCGCCACACAATGTTTCCGAAAAATTCCATGTGGAAGTAAAATAGGGAAATAATTTCATAATTTTAGAATATAATATTATTTTAATATGATTTTGAGAAAATATCGTCAAAACTTTCAATATATTTGATTTTTGTTCTAGCATTACGATTGCTTCAATTATTAAATTATAAATATTTTTAACAATCATAAAATATCTTGGAACTATTCGTTGCTTTTATATTTTATTAAATTGTTAAGGTAAAATATTCAATTAATTTTATTTGTGAAAAAAATATATAAAATTTGTTAAATTGCAGATAATTGGCGGAACTTAACACCGAGCTTTTGCTTTAGTGCAAATGTGAATAAATTAAAACATTAACAAATAATAATGCATCCCTTCGAGTGAAGGAGATAGAACCCACAATCGTCGCGTTACAGTTACATTCTTGTGCTCGCTCCTGCGCCTGCAATAATTTATAAGTTGTTGTATAACTTAAAAATTATGAAGCTTTTAAAACCCTTGTCAGTATTCACTATCATATAAATCAGGCATGTTTAAAATAAATTTTGAACTACCCTGACACTTGGCAAAACTCCTAGATTTTTGTTCCATATATGAAAGAAAAAATTTATCAATTTAACACCGTATTTTCTGTTTTATATTAAACGCTACAAATTCTGGGATACGCAAAAGCTAGGCAATAAAAGTAGATAGTGCAGTGTGCAGATGCGATACCTCATATGCATTCACTCAGATTTAAAATACATAAATTTCGAGTTGTGCCTTTGTTAAATTTTACAATAAGCCAGAAATATTTTAATATAAATCCAGGTATAAGCAGCTATTCGACTTAAATTGTAATCATATTTACAATTTTAAAATATAACAGGAGTGCTTGGATACGTGAAATTTAATTATGATTCTGTGGGTTTTATATTAATTAATTATTTTTTACTTTGAAAAATGATCGTCACGCCGTCCATCTTTTAAAGGCAGAAGGAAGCCTTTCTCTTTTAATTATTATAAGCATTTATTAAAATAAGACTAAAAGGAACTAACTAAAGGATACTAGTAGTAGGTCTTTATTCTGACGTCTTTATAGCAGGGTATGTAGAGGCAACCTAGTGTTATGACACTCGCTCCCCACTTTATGACGAATTCTTGAGGCATCGCGTTGAGATGCGGAAGTCAACGCCGCGCTTTGGCTCAGTACCAGAGCGAGTAAAATGAAAATAGTATATATTTTCCTGAGTGAGAATCGAACCTACAATCTGTCGCGTTAGTCACACGCCTGTGCCCCTGTGCCACGACTAGCCTCTATTACATTTATTTTACTGCATACCGATATTGGGAATTGTATGTGAAATAACGAAAATTAATTTAATGTGAGCATGTAAACGTTAAGCGATCGAATTGGAATCAGGCTATTTGAATGCGTGACCCGTCATTAGGCACGGCGGAGGTCCCGTTCCGCCCGAGTACCCACTTGATGGGTTCGCATAATCGACCTGTTAACGGCCTGGTGTACCTTACAAGTATTTATGTATTTCAATTATAACATTGTAACCAAAGCCTAAAGTAGAGTTTGACATTTATGTTGTTTTACTTAAAATTTACGGATGGAAGCGTCAGTTATCCATTTACGGGAACAGCATATATTACAAACTCATACCTAAAGAAATTAATCAAGATACCTCAAAAGTTTAGACATACGATTTTTTTTCAATTCACGATGTTTATCCCCACTGTACTTCGCGTGACGCGGTTTGCGAATAAGTACGAATAAAGTAACCTTTTTAGTAGTTATAAAGTAACCTTTAATTTTAGTAGTAGATACTAAAATACTACTAAGCGTTGCCGATCTACCATTTTTCATTCTCAAAAATCAAAGTAGAACGAGAAAGGGATATCTCCCGTTCTATTTTACGCGATTCACATCGCCGCCATTACCTAAGACTCGGTTTCGTGAATGAGGCGTATGCAACGTTATGGCTTAGATAGGTTTATGTCTGTGTGCATCATTCTTGATGGCGTTTTACTTTACAACGATAATATTATTAATTATTTTGTTTGGAAAAAACTTTCATTTTTTTATTTTTTGAAAAATCTTTTTTGTTTTATTGTATTAGGTTTTTACAGAGTAGTTAAAACTTCATTTAAAGTGGTGATGACAAAAACACTCTGTATAGTTTATATAAAACAAGTCGACTGATGTATTTTGAACTTATAATATGATCAAAGGTCAGAGATGTACATATACTATGATAAATTCGGAAATATAAACTTTATCAATACGTTAAATTATGATATTTTTCGAATGTATGTAACTACACTTTTAAAGATTCACCCATCTCCCGGATATGGCAGAGAAAACAGAGATTAAATGGTGTTGATCCTCTCTTTTTCACATATACGTAATAATAATCTTGTATTTATATAAAAACATACAATATTCCTTATAAGTAGTACTTACTGCTCACGAGTAGATTGCTAACAATATTTACCTGGAAAGAGAAAAAACATTTTATAAATAAATTGCTCACAGTAACTTGACTCATAAAATAAATTTATACTCAGATAATCAACATATAACTTAGTAAGTCAAATTCAGCTTACGAGAAAACTCAATAACATAAAACTAATATTTTTCTAAAATTATATTTAAAGTAAAGAAAAGTAATAACCATATTATGGTGATTTATATTTAAAGGGAAAAAAAACTTTATCGATAATTGGATACTAAAAGAAAATTCTTGGTGGACTTCAATATTACGAATGCAATTGTATTACTTTCTATCGAGCTAGGATTATATATAAATTGAAATCTGGGTCTCGCAAACTGCTGCTATTTTGTACTTAATGGAGGTGCCTGTCATTAAAAGAACCATCATATCACAACAATATTATTATTTTTCTACTAAAAAAATAATTAATATTACATAAATATAGAGATGAATAGAATTAAAAGAAAAAGAATTTATAAAACTAGTACATTAAAATATTTTTAAATGCATCTTTAATAATAATTCTATCAGAACTAGATATAAAGAAAGTTTTAACTTGTTTTATGTTGTATATGTTGTACGATTTTTGTTTTTTTACACAAAAATATATTTTAGAAAAAGTTGAGAGAGTTTGACTATTATTTACAAAATTGTATTTTCTTGTTTTAAAATAGAAGTTAAAATTTGGGCCCCAGATAAAAAAAATGTTCAATAGTGGGCCACTGGAGGCCTGGCCAAAAAATATGTCAAGTATTGAACAACTTATTATGTAATGACAGCTTTGATTCAAAACCTCTAGAGCAATTTTGCTCGCTCTTTGTATGTATTTTCTATGCAACTACTATATTATGATTAGGTGCTGAACTAAGCTATTCATACTCGGCATACGGGAAAGTCAACTGAAATAACACAATAATGTCATATTATTTCTCACGAGTCATTGTTTCGAAGTCACGTAAGCATTGGCGGCGAACTACACCTGTCGACTGCATTTGCCACTAGAGACTTCTCTCGAAACTATTGCTTTGTATTTTCACACATGAACACAATTCTATTTCATTTTTCTTCACATTCGCCAATCGAAGAAAACTTGTCAGTTCCGCTCAAAAGAAAGGTCCAAAACCAAGAAGATAACTTCTCAAGTATAAGATGTTCAAATGTAATTACGCGCCTAACTTTGATCAAAGTTGCTCTGTATAGAAGCACGCACACATACTTAGCATAATGGTTTTCTTGGGAATGTCGCTTTCTAAGATTACACGCCGCAAATATTAAAGAAAAGTATTATAACGCTTAAACATTTTTTTTCAGCTTCACGCTGTATCCTATATGTAGCAGGGTAGGCAGAGGGAGTGGTGTTAAGACACTCCGCTCTCCACATACTGCCCGCCAATTAACAATTAGCAAAAATACAGCAATTTTAGGACGTATATAATTAATAATATTCTTAACTTAAACAATATAAAAAAAATATAAAACCGTTAAACACAAATCACCAAAGTGAATTATTGTTTGTTTAGTGAATGGATTGACACCTCATTCATCATAATGGGCTCTAGAGGGACGACGGTGAATTAAAATAGAAATACACATAAAAACATATACATACACACGTCTACGGAAACTCTTTAATAAATTACTTTACCTATACTTTTTCGAAAGACAGAAGAAACAAAACAAAAAGCGCTGCCGTATACACGTATGGATATAAGTATATAATTATGCTTAAACTACACAAAACTATTTAGAAGTTTCTACAATTTTATAATAAAATTTGTCTTTCCCTTTATCGAGACAATATTTTTAAACGTTAATTAATAAATCATTTTAAAATGTAATAAATAAAACATGCACTTTTACAATATAAATATTAGTATCTACCTAGTAAATTAGTAAATGAAATATTGAAGATGTCGAGGCAAAGCGGGGCCTTGAATTTCGTCGCGCAACACGCTATGCCTCCAGAATTTGGCGAAAAGTGGGTAACGGAGTGTCTTAACACTAGTTTCCGTCTGCCTACCCTACAGTGTGCCTACTGAAAGTTTGGAAAGAAAATATTTTTTTAGCATTACGGTTGTGCAGCTTACACACATATAATTCGAATATAGAACATCAAGACAGAACGTAGTGCCAGACACTCAGTTCTCCGCTTCAAGCCTGGTTTTGAGACATGGTATGTGAAGTGGCTGAACTCAAAATGGCAAACAATAATGAATTTTCCCCTAATTGGTAACCTCTTTCTGTGCCACGATAACTTCTAATATAATATTTTTTTATATTGCGAAAAATAACTATAGGTAATATTTATAAAGTTTAAATCCAGTCCATATATACTTCAAGATATAAAAGTGTACGTGCATGCGTTGATACTTTAGCTTACAGCCGCCATATTTGAACACAAGAAAATGCGCTCAATAGGCAGGAGGATTAAGGTAGGCTTAAGAAGATTTAACGCCGGCAACTTGGAGTCACTGAGACGATGTACACAGATATTTGGCGTAGTTTATTCGTAACAGGATATACTAGATTTAGCAGCCAGAAAATGTACAAGAGTCGAATTCAACAATTTCCACGCTTTCATAAGTAACTCTATTACCGTGAATGTAAAAGACGTACGTACATATATCTCTACCTTTGAATTACGAATTTTTATTCACACATATCTTTTGTAAGTTTCAGTTACACTTCGCATTCATAGCAAAAAATGGGAGGATAAATAAGAGCTTTAAAATAACGTAGAATATATTTTACGAGAACCTAATTATTCTAGTGTATATGAAATTATACTTATTTGTATATGCATGTTTTTAAAAGATACAAAACATTTTAGATTTACTTATATGCTTATTATTTTAAATTTTTAAGTAAATATTAATAACAAACCAGAGGCCAGTCATGCCGCAGTTTGACTGGTAATGCGACAGGTTGTAGGTTCGATTACCACTCGAGGAAATCAAATATTTAAGATTTTAATTTCTGCGCTCTTGTATCGAAGTAAACGCGGTCCAGTTCCTCCACTCAACACGCAACTGCCTCCAAAATTTGAACTTACCCTTCTACATGCGTACAGCATAAAGCTGAAAAAATATTGATAAGAAAGGTATCGTAAATAGAATCTTACATTCCACCGATCCTACCTACCCATCAAGCCTTAAAATACGTAAACAAAAAACAAGCAAATAAAGAGAATCGTAAATGTTCAATGCGGCTACAATATTCATGACAATAAGTAACCATAAAGACGGTATTTCATATAAGCGAAGTGCCTCGCTGTTACGAGTCTGAACGTGAGCTGAAAGAACCACCCACCCACTGGGTACCTACGTTTATTGGAACACCTGCTTACATGTAGCGGTACAGCCAAATCTAAAAGTAAAACCGAAATGCTCTCTGAAAAGCTGGTTTTATACAAAATAAACGCAATTAGTTCCGCACTCTGGCACTTTATGTAATAAGGCGATTCGATAGGCCGTTTTATGTGTCAATTTTTGTGATTGTGGGTGTCGTGGTGTGATTTATGAAATGAAGTACACGATTTATGTTTCGTAGTGTGTAATATTTTCAATTAACATCGATTAATATTAGTGAACATTACTCTTAAACGACGATTAACATTAATGTTCATTACGACGATTTACTAGACGGCAGATACATATTAGAATATAGCCACAGTCCATGTATGATGTATAAAATAAAGAAATTGTAACTATTGATTATTTGTTTTTTTTAGCTTCACGGGAAACAATCCTTGCATTTCGCAGAGTAGGTAGAGAAATTCTCGTGTAAGACGTAAACAATTTTTCGCCGATTTTTTTTAAACTCAACACCGCGCTTTTTTTGCCTTGGCATCAGAGCGAAGAAATGAAAATATTAATAAATAATAATTAATTTCCCCGAAAGGAAACTGAGCCCACAACCATCACGTTACAGTCACCACGATAGTCTCTAATTATTTGCTGTGTAAATAAAAGAGGATATCAAGATTTTAACTATAACTTATATTTTGTGAGAATATCCAACATTAAAAACAAGCGAATCGAGCGACAACCGCGCCATACGAGCGCGTAGGAAACACAAAACATGTCACATTGTATATACCCTATCTCATACTGAGCAATGAATATAAATCGTGAGGCATTAGCGTCGACAACTCGACGTACGCTAAAAGTTACTATGTAATTCTGGCCACCACACCGATATTTACGGCACATATGATGCAGTACGCTGCGTAATTAATTCCGATATATTGGCGCTTTTACGATGCCTTTCAAGGTACTCTGTTTACAGCTTCAGGGTCGGGAACGGGAACGTAGTGTTAGCACACTCCGCTCCTGGTTCACTCTTCTGGGGGCATTGCGTGTTGAGTGGCCGAACTCAACGCCACGTTTTGCTTTTACACTCAAGTGAAGAAATGGCATATTCTGAAATACGCTGTTTCATTATTAAGTTAATCAAGTATAGACAAGTGAAATTAAGTACGAGTATATTTCAATATAAATAAATTATGATATCCCCGAAAATTTATTACTCGAAACCTGGGAGTGCGGAAAGTGATCTGATCAATACTAATATGATCAATATTGATAATTATTATAACCGAGGGAATGGTAAGGGAAGGGAAGTTAATGGAATATTTAAATAAGCGAAGAGAATCTCTGTAAGATGAAAATGGGTTAAGAAGTCAATTGCAGTAGGTATGGCAACAAATTATGTTCCAATATCGAACATAATTTCAATTTAAAACATAATTACAAATAGTAAGTGCATTTTATTATTTGCAAGTATATGTAAAGTGTATTCATTATTAATATTAATTATCTGACGAAATGGCCAACTCGAAAAGCAAAAGTGAAACAAACCCAAGTCGTTAATATTCACCCCACAACTTCAAAATGAAACTTGGTTACTTTACGTAACTTCAACAAATTTCAATCCAAAGTATATTTACTACACTAAACAACCCGTATAGCAATTTGTGATTCGATTAAGTCAGAAATTCTTTAGTTACGGCTTTTAAGTATGTAATGGTAAGAAATAGCAATTAAGTTCATTTAGGTTAATTTTGAAAATAAAATCACAAATAAGATCTTTAGGCATAATTTGTTCAGATCAATTATTCCAAATTAATTCTAAAAACGTTATGATTTTATATACAACATTTATACAAAAACTTAGGTTTGAAAACAATAAGCAAACACTAAATGCAAGCCGTTTCTGAGATTAACGTACAGACAAACAGACAAAATTAAAAAACATATATATTTATATATTATCCCATTAATAAGCACAGTAAGCTATCGACGCGACGATTTGATTGCAACGTCAGTAAATATAATACGGTATACCTAACTATTATTGTATAATACAAAAAGAATAACTATAGAGTTAAGAATTTATCTAAAATTTTAAGTGTCCTACTTAAATTTTAAGATAAATTAATTATATAAAAATAAATATAAAATTGAAAAAAAGTAAAAAAAATGTGTTAGCACTTGTTTAGTTTGAACATAGCAACATGTTTAAATTAAAATTAGTAATTTATGTTATCAAATGTGACCGCACTGTAACGCACAGTCTGCCACTGCAATAATTTACATTATTTTGATATGTTTCGTAAAAAATCTAATGTTAGTGTGTGTTGTGCTTCATCTACGAAATATTGATTCCAACCCATTACATTGAAAAGTACAAGTTTCATTTAACAATCGACTCGTATAAGTGTAATGATCTTATATTTATTATTGCAATATTTATATTTATCCATTAAATTCAGCTCAATTTACTTCAATACTATATGTTTCAAACAATATCTATCTAATCTACATTTATAAAACAAATTATTAAATGAAAATCTACAGGTAAAATAAAATTACTATCGGTACTTTACATATAATACATTGTAATTCAATTTTGTTAGAGAAATAAATGAATTCTGAAACCGTTATCTTTATATTACTTATCGTTTAAAAAAATGTATTATATATATTTTTATTATTCTGCGATACATATATCTTAAGAATTTTCCTTTTTACTTAAAAAGTAACTTCCACTAAGTTTTGCCCAGTTTACAGCCCCAGGGATTCGCTTTTTAAACATTCTTATACTTGCCTACAATAAAAAAGGATTCACTTTGTAAAGATTCTATTTTTGTTTTTAGTTCTTAAAAATGTATGATAATATTTAATTTTAATAAATAAAACATTATGAAAATTTATGAAATATAACATAAAAGTCACAAAAGAACTATATAAAAATATTATATAAGACAGCCTTCGGTCTTTAGTCATATTTTGGTTAAAATAATATTGAACGTACAAGAAATGTACAAACAAAAAATATAAAACATTAAAAAGTATAATTATACATAGCATATCTATGTATGTACATAACATGTGTAAGAATTTTACTCCATTTTATTTTAGCCCTCCATTCAACCCATTAACCACTCATCACAAATACCGTTTACGAGCTCAATAGTTAACCAAACCTCAGAACTTTAAGCATCAGCTAATTTCGCTTGCTTCGAATAACTACCAGTAATTAAGTATTTCCAAGTATGAGTATATATAAAAAAATTAATATACATTTAAATTATTTTTTCTAACAATTTAAAACATACTATATAATAAAGGCCGACTAAACTCGACTAATATTAGCGATATGTCGCGTACCATTTAATGGATACATTAGAATTAGTTAATTACTATAATTACTTTGTTCCCACAACAGTTTAATGAAACAAATATGAATTAATATTATTCCGCCAATTTATACAGTTTTATGTTACACTGTACAGACATGTCTATATACTACGTTATTAGTTTTCCCATTTTTTATCTTACCGCTGTCATGGAAAATGAGAGGTTTCAGTTCCAAGGACGTCAGTAAACAATTGCGCAACACAATATTTGTATCCAATATATTTGTTAATGTTACAAAGGGTCAGTGTTTTTACTTGAAGTAACATTATCAATCATACCATGCCGTGACATAAGTGGACCCTCCTCATGCTCGCAGTACCATTACTCACAAAGCCACGCCCAGGACTGATTTCCCCAGTCCACCACTTCGACAATACCCACCCGATATCGTTGGGCAAGAATATTATTCTATGTTACGGAACCAGGGCTTTGGACAAAAAAAGGAATGATAAAAGAAATGAGCATTCCCCTCCGATGCTATCTCGTTACACCCGGAAAATTAACCGCGGCGGCGCGCGGCGGTGCGCAGACCGCTATGTATCTTATAAACATCTATAGTCAACTTTAATGCCGAATATCTAGAAAAAGACATTAAATTCTCATTACATTGTATTTACTTTGTAAATTTACTTATTCTCACAACTTTGTAGTTATCGGTGGTTGAAATCACTTAATTTTACATACAAATTTAGTCCTAGCTACAACTCCTAAGGGATAAATTTTATAAGCGTTCAAGAGTACTTTTATTACGTGAGTAAGCTGTGTAACTGATTAAAAACTTTATATTAAGTTATTTTTTTGTTCTAGCAAGAAAATATGATGTTCATATTTCATATCATCATATAATTTAAATAAACTATTAATAAAATAAATAATATTATTTTGTAAATATGTTTACAATATATTAAAATCTTTATATAAATCATTACATTAATTTGGTTTATGAAACAAAAATACGTGCAGGTATATTATGATGTAAAAATAATAATACATTATAAATTGTAGATAACAATTACACAAAAATTTTAGAGCAGTTCTCATATTGCGACACATCGCACACATTATAACGTCATTTACTTGGTACTAAATATAGATTAGGATCCAGGTAATCGACATAAGTTTTTACGTTAATTAAAAAATATATGTATGAACAGACAGTGAACTTGAGCTAAGTAGGAAAAGGGAGTGGGATACTAAAGTCGATACAAGGATCTCAGATAGTTATTATTATAAAGCAAAAAGAAAACATTCTAAAAAAAGACCTAACAATTGGAAACATCCTTGTTTCCAATTTATCGACAAATAATAATTGCTCGAAAACATCGTGACTAACGTCATGGCCAAGCTGCAAATTCCACGATACTACCAAGACTGTAAATTGTTGTCATAACAGAGAGGAAACAGGGTAATTTGGTTGTTAGTACTGTTGTTACGAATTAATTGTTATTGGTCTTTTTAATTAGAATCCCTTTATTGAATTGTCGACAGCGAGAGGAACAGATCGAGCCATTCTCTTGGACGATGTTGTTTTAATTAAACTTACGACTCATTTGTTCAGTTGTTGTTTTTATATGTAATAATAATAATATAAAACATTAGTAACCTACTCGAGATTACTTTAAAGTAATAAGTACAAATAAGTAAAGCAGTATAGCTTGGGTGTTAGGTGATTTTTATGACGGCCGAGGCGGATGGTCCCTGAATGTTATGGCGACTATAAACGCCCGTGTTGAGTTGACGTTTTAAGAAAATTCCACCCCTCGACAAAGCTATTCGCCTCCCGTAGAGGATCCTGCTTTAGAAGCTTTCAAATTATCAAGATTCATTTAGTGAATGGCCGACTTAATGACAAGTAAAATCCTTTGCAAAATATATAGCGCGATAAATAAAATTATGAATCAAAGGACCAACGGCTCTTTCGTGATTAAAGATTTCGAATACAATCGTAAAATTAATTATTTAGTAAGTGATTTCTAAGTAAGTACAGAATGGTTTTTGCTTGATATAAATTTATTATCTAAATTTAAAATTATTATTTTAAAAAAATCATGGAAAATTTATATAAAAGATTTGTTTATGATTTTTTATGTTGTTTGAAAACAGCACTAAGCTTAGAGTGTCTCTAAAATAATACGTAAAGCGGAAAGCGAAGTAGTCTATTCCGATGTTCTTTTTTTACCTATGTGTCAAGATGGAAGAGACGCAAAAGAAATATACGACTTTACAGTATGTGCCAAATTAGATTACTTATTTCATTATATTGTTGTATTAAAATAGTGACTAACCTATAAATGTATGCGATAAATCGAAATAATAATTTAGATTACTTTATCTCACTTAAAAAACCAATTACAATGTAAGGGAAGAAAACTATTTCAAGTTACTACAACCAGTTAAGCAAACTTTTTTGTAGATCCAGCGTATTTACTAAAAAGTAAAAGAAATAAAATAGTATAAAGATCATTTATAATATTTTAATTAAAAAAAATATGTTGATATGTTTTTAAGATTAATTAAATTCAGCATTTGGCCTGGACATATTGACAAATGATTCAGATGACATCTTGCTCACGTTCCGGCCCTTTATAATTTTTATGTTGTTTTGTATATTTTTTCCAATTGACAGCGTTTCGTAGCGCACTACTTTCTATACCTATTATAATAAAACAGTAAAAGAAGTATGGCTGTACAATATTTTTAAAATAAATTTAGAGTAATGTAAAAAAGTAATAGAACACAAATCTGTGATCTTTTAAGTTGTTGTCTGTCTGTTTGTTTATTTGTACACGCACATGTTCTACTTGACAGATTTGGATTAAACTTTTTTTATTCTATAGCTACTATTCCTTGGCAGGATCTAGGCTAATTTTACTTTTAAGACTGCCACCAATGAAGCAGAATCAGTGGTACAGCTACAAGAAATAATTGTAATGAGCTTTTTGTATTAACTTGTAAAAATAGCAGATCTGGATTATCTGTTAAATAACCATAATGGTCCAGCTAAATTATAAGAAATATTAGAAACAGTTATTCAGCATAGTTGTCAAATTTAATTTAAAAATATATAAATCAAAGCATCGGTGTGGGATAACGTTTGACTATAATTGCGATAGTCGTGAATTTGGCGAAGACTATAAAATCGACGCAAACGAAGGTACACGCCACTAGTCTATAATTAAGTACAACAGTACAAATTTCACTTTCAAGTTAGATTCGAATTCTACGGAGACTTATATTTAAATTATGTAAACAGCTGTAATGCATTAATGAATAACAGTTTTCTATTCATTACTACTTTTATATATTCTTGTTACTGCTATTGCTATAATAATAATGTACGCAAATATAACAACTTATTACATAATAGCAACTTCTACGATTTTGACGATTATTACTCATTTTACATTAAACTGTTTCACCGGATTAATGGCGTAATTTTAGTATTATACATTTTTGGAAATCCGACGTCAGGATAATAATTCTATTAATGACAACATTCATTTCACAACAGAATTTACAGGCAAAGAATTTGTTAGCTTTCCTTGATGTTTAGTTTGTTTAGAAATCCTAATGTCATAGTAGGCCACACAGTATATAGGAAACCTATGCACACCAATAGATATGTCAATAGTGAATCTACCCTACATATTTATCTACATTTCTACCGTTGGCGACCTTGTTTCAGAGAGCCCACCACCTCTGCGACGCTAGAGGGCGAGCTTCGACAGGTGAAGAGTGCCCTTCACCACAACAATCTGCCAGTTCCCCGCCAAAGTTGTCAGAACCGACCAGCCACCCACAGTAGAGACAGCTGGCACTCCTACCATATGTGAAGGGGGTAAGACAGGATTGGCAACTTCTTAGAAGAGCTTCCATACAAACTGTATTCAAGCCTAACAAGAAAGTAAGTCAGTTCTTGAGACCAGTAAAAGTAATATTCCTTTACTTCTCACTGGTCTCAAGAACTGGCTTGCACTGGCGTGCAGGTGTATGCAACCTAGATTATGACTGTGGCTTATCATATATCGGCCAGACAAAAAGAAGCATCGTTTGTTTGAGTGAAAGAAAACATCTCTGATATCAAAAATAGGCATGTATCGAAGTCATCTGTTTGTGAGCATACGGATGTGGATAAGCCTAGCCATTAGTTACATCAGATTTGATAAACCCCAAATCCTCGCTAAGGAAAACAGATATATTCCTAGAATGCTCCGCGAGGCTATTGAAATATAAAACATACTAGTGCTAATTCTGGAAAAATCCAGGGCAGTAAACGAGGCAGTTAAAAAATCGTTATCGGTAGTTTAATATAATAATTATGTCAACTGACAGACGAATGCCACCTCGGTCTACCCGTAACCACGGACTACTACTCCAAAGTGTTCGAAACGTCGGATAACAACAAATACTAATCCCGTTAAATAGGTTAATTTAAAATTATTATATAATATATTAATATATTATAAAAAATATCGGACAAGCGCTGGTCAAGCTCGCCCACCAAGGGTTCTGTACAAAAATTGGAGGTCTTTCTGAAATTAAGGTTTAGCTTAGTCAGAGCCCTTTTATCTGATACCTCACTTGAACTAGCGGCCTAGTTACTAGTACTATATAAAATTTAATACTATATATACTATAATTTAACCCCCCTTTTAGCTAAGTATATATTTTTTTTAATTTAACCACAAATGTATGGTTTTCGGATTTTATTAAACTTTTCGAACTAGTACTATCTGTATACCTATGACACATGCCAAATTTCATAATTCTAGGTCAACCAGAAGAACCCTATTAAGTTTGATTCACTTTATAGTGTCAAAATACGCGTTTTTTGCTATATAAATGTTCATATCTTTTTTAAAGTAAATATATTACCTATGCGTTTACGACTTTTAATATTATAACAGATTTAGATATGTCTTTGGATTCCAGACCAGCATCTCTGAGTATTACGAAATGAAAATTTCATAAATCCGAGAATTTTATGAATGCGTTAAACGTACGTCATTGAATTTTATGTGTGCTTTTAAATATTTAGATAATATGCATCATATCTAACTACGTTTGTTATTCCGCGACGATAAAAATATCGAGTACTTAATCTTTTATATCAATATACATATAAATTGAAATATAAATTACTTGGGTCATATTTATGTATAAGTAAATCATATTTTAAATCAATTCTATCAAATAATGTTTTTAAATAAGATTGTTTTTAAAAATATAACGTTGTCAAAAATGTATAATTAATATCAAAGTCGTATATATTCCGCTACAATTGTTTAAAAACGTCAATTAGAGAGCAGTGTTGATATGTCTAACTGAACTACCGAACTATCGATAGGAGCAACTTTAATCATTAGCCGCAAAAGTTGCAGCCGAGAGATCGCGGGCAAGGAGAGCTTAGGCAACAAACAGCAATATTTAGTAGTTCGTGACAGTAATCCCCAGCAAGCAGTGCACTCGAGCGCGCCCTCATCACGGATTCTCGAGGGCGCGCTAAATGTAGGCCACGAAGTCCCCGCGCCCGCCGCGCCCGCCCGCCGCGGGAATATTGCTTTGTCACTTGGCGACATCGTACTTTCCTAAGCCCAAGTAATTGGAAATACTTGAAATAACTCCGACAGTGTCATTTTATTTTATATGGATCTTGTCGTGGGCATTCTAAACTTAGATTTGAATAATAAATTATTATTAGATAGAAAATAGGATTTACCATGTAAAGAAATCCGATCAATCATCATATATAGCTTATAGCTATGTATATATGTCGATAAGTCAAAAGTTCAGTTTCAGCCCAAAAAGTTGAATAAATCAATAGTTGCCGAATTAAGGAAACAAGACCTCAAAATTTCTATACTCTTGGTAAACTTGAACTATGTACTATATGTGAACATATATTTTTATAGCGATAGGAAATTTTGATTCCAGTAAAATTATAATGATGCACCTACCTATTCCATACATATATCTATACATACACAGGAAGTGAGGCAATACTAAAATAAAAATTTTGCAAAAACAAAGGAATTGTAAAATATCTAATGAAAAGTTTCGCCGAGTCAATTAAAATAAGGTCGTAACTACAGCATTGGAGCGCGTGGCTCGAATGAGAGTAGGTACCTACCACAAAAGACGTAGAAAAGGAGCTGACACAATAAAAAAGAAACGAGAATTTCGTAGACCCGCAGTAGACATTAAACGAAGCTCGAACGGAACTGCTCTAATGTTTGCTCCTTCGTTATTATGATTACGTTCACTGTTTTTACTTGTAGCCAATATCAGTCTGATAAATTTAAAAAATAGAGAAAAGTATTTTATTATAAGCAAAGTAGAGTTAAATATAGAATTGATATGGCACAAAGTAAAAGGAAGAGCACAGTGCCAGTTGGCAATGTAATGTACTAAAAGTTCTTAACTCTGTAATATCAAGATGAATGTACATTTTTTTTTTTATTTATTTAAATCTGATCACAGACATATTATCCGTAATCCGTGCCCCTTATTACATAGCATATTATTTTTATAGTATTTAAAATTTTAAATATTTTCTTTAATTTTAAGAATAGGTAATGCCTAAACGATTTTTTTACATGTCTTATTATTATACATTACTTATCATAAATATTTTACGCGGGAATATCACGGCGGTTGCCGTTAATCTGTTTCCCCAACGTATGCATATCGAGGTAATGTGTACCTATTAACATGATACAAGACAGCTACTTCACAATGAGCATATGCACCAACACCGTATGTACATACAGACAGACATTAATTAAAGTTGCATTCACCTTATACGATTGATCAGATTACATTATATCTAGCACTGTGTAATCTAGTAATTGAATTAGTGACTTCACTGAGCACTACTAAAATACATGTGCTGATTGTGCGTCTATATGCTTAGTAATACATATCTATGAAAATTATATATTAATTATATAATTATAATTTATTCATACAAATTGAACGTAATGAATAAGTTTAATTTTACTATTTGTATACTTTATAATATGCAATTATGTACATTTGAATTGCTATATTGAATGTGCCCATTGCGGACGTTTTACACGTCGCATTACCAATCTTTTAAAATGAATACAGGTAGAGTCGAAAAGTGGTTATAGTTTCAAATATACTCGTATGTTTGTTTTTGAGTAAGAGTAGATCTTTACTTTAGCCCGAATCCGTCAATAAAATCAATTGATAATTTCATGAGCAAATAAACGCTTCGATTAAATATCAAACGTGGATGTTGCCGACGTTGTTTGTACAGCAGCAGTAAACAAAGATAACGGGTATGGTTTTACGATCGGAATGTAGTTAGGTTCCCGTTTTATTGGCTCGTATAGATGCTATGTATTTATGATACATTAAGGTAATTGTATACTACGGAACTATGTACGTAAGCAGCGCGCTGATCCAAAGCCCGCCATTGTGCACGTGAGACAGATACTGGGATGAGGAGCTTAACATAGGATTACGTTTCAGGCGCTGGTTGATTATGCTCCTGCTTGATTTATAGCGATGCGATATGGTTTAGCGGTGCCGACTTGCCTGCCTAGTTAAGGAACTTGCCGAAATCGGACAATTTATGGAGTCACGCGAACCGAGGCAATCAATATCTGACTAAGAAAACATTGAGATATATATTAAGACCCTTAACTGCCAACATTCGAAAAGGGTTGGTGAGGTTGTTAAACACAACCTTTGAAAATTTCGACAGAAAAGAACGTTCCGTCGGGAATGTTTACAAGGGAAAATGGTCATTTAAATTCGGATCACAGCAGTGATTAGCTATAGAATGGAACCGGTGCGCTGCTTACTGACGCCTCTTAACCTCTAAAGGTCTAAAGGACTTCTTTGTTACACCTTTTTCTTGATGGATCCTTTTATTGTAAGGTTTCTGTATGAAGTACGATTAATATTAATCTTTATAAAATGTTTACATTTGTCCAACTGTAAAATATGTTGCGATACAATATCTACTTGCATATTACTTACAATTTCAACGAATAGGTGAGTATGACCGAACGTTATTATTGTGGATTCTCTCGCTCGGTGGTTGTGGGCTCAATTTCCACTCAGAGCAATGGAATAAGAAATATTTATTTCTTTACTCTGGTAATAAGGCAAAACGTTCTGCCACTTTACATACAATGCCTCGAGAATTGCGCGGAAAGTGGAAATTCCGGCTTCCATGAGATTTAATCGGAAGAGTGTCTTGACACTAGGTTTCACTAGTAAGTCCGGGATACAGGGCGATGATAAAAAAACAGTCTATCAAAGTTATTAATCTTGATAGTACTGGTTGCATGAATGAAAGAAACAATAGGATAAAAAATAGTATTATGTAAAACCTAAAATTTGAATTTCAATTCATAAATTTGGTGACAAACTTTAAAAACATATTCAAAAGTCAATTTAATAACAAAACAGCTTCAACAAGCAAAATTGATGTAGGCTATCGGGCAGCTATGTATACATAAAAAAAGATCAAAAAACCCTTTAATCAATTATACGACAGCACTTTCAATCGGACCTAAAAGAATATAATACATATAATCTTGTTTTAAGGTTAATAAAAACGTGCGGACGTACCTGAATTGGGCTGGTTATCGGAATTAGGCCGCGCGGAGGGCGCTCCGTCCCTCGCCTCCACTTCTAATGCGTAGGCACCTTGCTTTTCCCTGTCGAACACCACCTTCGTGAAGATTTCTCCCGTCTGCATGCTGATTTCGAAGAAATCCTTTCCCTCATTTCTAGGTGAATCCACGATGTAGTAGTATACCTGTGTTAAAAGCCGTAATTTTATTTCATTCATAATGAGATTGATATCGGACTAACTCTATTTGAGGTTTTAGTCATATATACAGATTACAAACATATAAGAAATGTACATATTATGTGTATATTACGATTAAAAGATAGCAATGACTTCCAACAGTAGAAATCGTCGTATCTGCGGCTGATGACTGAGACGACAACAAACTTTGAACAAGATTTAATCGAGTTTCAGCTTTGTCCTCAAATAAAAATAATAACGCTCAACATTTTACTCCGGTTAAAAAAATCAATTAATTATATATCCATTACGCACTAGTCAATAAATTAAAAGTATTAATAATCAACCTTGCCTTAGTCAGGATGCTATGGAACCGTTTTAATTAGTTTAACAAAGGTATATCATCAATATCAGTAACACGACGAAGGTATGTGATTAAAATTAAGTATTCACGATCCCTCGGAATATCGCAAAGCCTGTAGTATGTAAATGTGTGGTGCACGTAAACACCACGCTCCGTATGTCGTCTAACTTAATCTGGTACTCGTGGATATTTTAAATTACGTAAAGTAACATAATTTCATTGCACTATTCCCTTGATATGTGTAGTGACGTGTTTTTGACGCAAATAGGAAATATCTATACAAGATGCTAAATAATTACGATTCCAACAGAGAGTTCGATTCCGTTATATTTCTGAATTTGTATAAACTAAAGAGATCCCCCATAAAAGACAGGCGATGCGTAGGAACATGATAACGTTGAACAACAGCGGTAAACAATATTTTTATAATATTAACATTATGGAATGTAAAATCCTGAAATTTCAACTCTTTAACAATGCAAGTTTGAAATAGCCACCACCATCATAACTGTCTGAAATATCTGAAATATTTCAAGGTATTTATTTTACCTTATTGTTTTCAAATACAATTTTATTGTATATGAAAGAATTCTTTTAAATATACCATGTACATTATTTTTTGTTTATATCCAAATAAAATAGAATGCAAAGGTAATTAGATTAGATATTATGACAATTACCTATAGGTAAAATGATAAATTCGTAAGTAGATATATGCGCTATGCATATGATATAGCGGCTATGCAGTAAAAGTTAGTAATATTGTACATTGTGATTATAATTATCATATAAACTTAACCACAGAAACAGGAGTTTGGATGAAACCATTCTCATATATTTTATCGGATATTTTTACCACCGTTCCCGCAGAACACGAATGTTGGATTTATTACATAATTATTAGCCAATCGTGAATAGCAATCGCATTGCAACGTAATTGGGATTTTATTTTAATGCCCAGTTGGATATTACGGACGTGGCTGCAGCCATTATAATTTGACTGTGGTATATATAGACATTGCAAGCACTACTGCCAATACATGTATTGGTAATTAGTAACATTGTAAAATTAATTTGTTTTGTATTTTTAGATGATTGTTTGTGCTAATAATAAATTT
Organism: Heliconius charithonia; assembly: GCA_030704555.1. Classification (NCBI taxonomy): domain Eukaryota; kingdom Metazoa; phylum Arthropoda; class Insecta; order Lepidoptera; family Nymphalidae; genus Heliconius; species Heliconius charithonia. The sequence continues at coordinate 7,336,630 of CM060809.1, read as the reverse complement.
ATTTACATTAAAAATAATTACATTGGGTTCTGTTACAGCAATATCAAGGTAATATTTACATATACCGCTACAAAATTATAGATAATAATATCTACTTTAACTAAATATCTATGATATTTTTTTATTAAGAATATTTGTAATCTAATTGTATCAACGCCGCCGGCTCCCGTACTATATACTTTACATAGTACGGGATATAATATCTTTCTTATAGTTTGGGAGCCGACGATACTAAATCGGGATTTACTCGAACGTCATAGAGCCCTATTGGGTTACAAAGAAAAAAATGTCATATAATACAAAAATGTCATATGTAATATTTCTTTCCAAAGTTGTGTCTTTCGTTTTGTTATATATATTTTTGCTTGTGATCGACTTTTCTGTATATCGTGCCGTGTAAAATCGTGTTTTACTATTTGCGTTAACACTGTATGTATATTTAAAGTGGTGTTGATTAAACTCCGTGATATTCGTAAGTAGACTTTTATTCTTCCATCATCAACACTACATTGGTGACCCCGACGTCATTATTAAATATGCCGTCGATAAGGGGGTAGGCGTAACCGGTTCAACGAGCGTTTTCATATAAATAAACTAAATATGAATACTTACCACAAAATATATAATATATATTATATTTACGTACATGCATTTAATATATTCTATTAAATGCATGTACGTAAATATGATATGTAAATAAATAAATTACAATATTGCAATACATAAATGACACATTTTAAATAAACTATAAATATAAATAATAGTTCCCTGCATAATATATAGAAAAAGAGTGAGAGAAACATAGGCAACCTGTAGCTGCATTAAACTTTACCGATCAAGTTTTATTACTTCGGCTTGTGGCTTCAGATTACATATTTTTCGTAATCATTAAATTATTTCTTCAAAATAAAATAAAATTGAGAATATCGAGATACGTCACTCTCAAATTCTCAGAATAGTGGAATATACATAACTTAGCATGTAAGTCATACTACTTTAATCTGACGCGCTCAAGAATTTCAGATGATCATTTTTTTTTATTAATCTGATCCTGTATGCTAGACAGGAGTATATAATATATTAATCCAATATATTAATCTGCCGCGCTTTAGTAAGTCCCGAAGTCAACGCATCGTTTCCCCTATCATTATAATTTATAATATTATAATATAGGTCTATTAACCTATATTATAATATATATATAAATTCAAGCAAAAACACCCTTGAGAACAACGGCACAAAAGAATGGACTAAATCATTGTTCCTTGTTAATGTATGCTTGAAACTAGATGCGACAGGTGGCAATAAAAAAGACAAGAAATGGGACATGACACTCACAATCGAGAACTGGACCTAGCACATGCAACTCTCTTTATATAAGTACCAACTGTAAATATTATATTACGTTACACGTATATACAAGGTACGCTATATACACACGGAAAACTGGTAAACGTTATTGTAGATCCAAAACTTTTGATTACTCAATTTGGATGTCAACATAGTGAAAGCATTCAGTAAATGTTCCCCATAGTCCTAAAAGTTTTTATTGCGAAAGAAATTGATACTTGATTAAAAACAGAAAATACATGACAATAATATTTTTTTCAAATAAGTGGTCTACCAGAACGTAACGTTTTCGGCGTCTCTTGTTTAATTCACGCAGATGGCGTTAGGTGGTTTGCGAATGTAAGTAAAATATACAAGATCGTATATCAAAACCGATTCACCTTTTCTCTCATTTTTTATTTGTTTTTCCAGGAATTCACTTTTTTAGAAAACCTTACCGAAAATGGGCTTCCTGAACGCTTACAAGGCCTTCTTTCTCTCAACTTTATGATACACGTAAACCATATCCACAAAAATATTATCGTTAAAAAACCTATTCAAAAAACGATGATCCGCGATAATATCTATATGTTTTTCTCTGAAGGTTGAGCCACAGTAACCATTTTTGTATATTTAATTGAAATTTAATTTTATCGGTGATTGTTAATGTATTTTCTTTAATTTTGTATTAATCGTTATCAAAATAAATATAATATTCCTTCCTACCTTTTTAAAAACACTATACCATACAATTTCCATATCATAAACGAGGTTACCCATTGACATGTCACATAAGAATATTTTATTGCTTATGAGGTTTTTTAGGTTAATACCTATAAGTACCTATTTTACATATGGCTGGCTGACTCCGTATTATTCATGTTCGCCATTACGATGGGAATAATATACACAAAGACATTTACAAAAATGAAATACAAATAAATCCGATCATACACGACACGGCACGCAAAACAGTGAAGCAACTTTGTAAGCAACTATAAGTACTTCAAACGTAATCATGCAAAACTGAAAAAGGAAATTTTCCAGGTTAAATTTCCAATGTGAAACTTTGGGATCGTATTTAACCTGCTTCGCGAAAACACCTGTGACAGTACATACATTCCTACTCACAGAAAATCGTTTACAGTATCAATCAACTTTCAAACTATTTAAAATACAAGCTCAATAATACTTGAACGTCTCAATGTAAATGGGACCAATGTTTTTTGGACTCAGAGTTTTTTTCAAAATGTCTACAGATACACGTAAACACGAGATTTTACGTTTTGTAGTCCAACCTAAGTTGCAGGCTACAACTAGTTAAGCAATATTAGATTAATATATGTATAGTATACTCGACCAAGATTAAGTCTGTATTTGCTCAATGTATGTATGATTTTTTTATTTGTGTTATTGCTTAAACATATCCATAACCTAATATGTTTAATTTAATTTCTTTTAACTTTAAATTCTTTTCTAAACCCTTAAAGCAAAACACGTACCTGATTGTTAGGAAAGGTCCCATCTTTATCAATAGCGTTGACTTGCGTGACCTTGGTGCCAATGGGTTCACCTTCAAGTACAGTTTCTTGTTCCCTCTCCGTGAACAGCGGGATCTCATCGTTGACATCTTCCAGCATTATGTACACCGTCGCTTCAGACGCCAATTGTTGTGCTCCGTTGTTCTGTTATTATATGTACGTCAGTGCTTACTATTTTTTTATTTTAAATAAAAAGTATAAACAGCCTTATAACGCATATTTTAGTATTTGAGACATATGTATGTTTTATTCTCTTTAATATTCTGCTTGATATTTCGCCAGCGTGGGATGACAGAATTATAGCTATTTCGTTATATTCATTTTGGGGTCTAATCGATATACAAAAATTTTTTTTTTACGATGGCACATAACAAATCTTTGATATTTGATAGCTTTCCACAAATAGAGTAACCGTGTATTAATATTCTTCTAGATCACTTTGTCTATTAGTAAAAACCGCATTGAAATATAATGTGAATGTTAATGTTTTAGGCAAACATGACTTTGTTTTTTACTATGTATAGAACAAAGAATATATACATATTCACAATAGAAACAAAAACAATTTTGTAAATATACTATAAAGACGAGGGATTATATAACAATTGCCACATATATTGTTTCAGTTAATGTTAGAAGTCTGACAATAAAAGGACAGTAAATATTTATTATGATGGTATGTAACAACGTATGTATATACATATTGTTTTTTACAGCATTTTAGGTCCAGAAGAGTCGGGCGTAAGTAGACATGTATATGTAAATGACTCGTTCAAGCTGTAATCGATAAAACAGCGTCGTAAATCTCACCTCCACACGAATGGTCAGATTGTATTCTTTAATACTTTCGTAGTCTAGGGGGTGGTTCACTTTTATATCCGCCCAAGTAAAACCATTATCCGCCCTTTGTTGTAAATAAAATGTATGGAATTTGTTCGTCTGAGCCGTCGATCCGGGCATCAGCCTGTAGAAAACGGTCGGGTTGTTCTCAATGCCCGAGCTGAAAAAACCAAAAAGCAATATAGATTTCTGTAACAATGAACGTTCGCTAAACATCTACTTTCACAAAACGACATCGATTATGAAATGCGTACATTAAAAAAGTATAGGTACTAAGGGGGGTGAACAAAAATCTAAATGTATATAGTAATTCTCAAAAAATAATTTAATTTCAATTATTTATTGACACTACAAGATTTAAGATGATATGAAATAATGAGGAAATCATAAAACATTACTCTATTTTTAACAATGTGAAAGTAATCATTATCATAAATAATGAGGAACACATAAAATTTACTCAATCTATTCATACATTCTTTATTTATGAATTTGAAACATATTTGAGTTTTAAAATACATAACTCTATAGGATATATTTATAGGAGCTAAAGGAAAGGTTAAACTTTACTTTAGAATATATGAGTAGACTGAGTATAATTAATATATTTAGATAGTGTGATGTGTTTAGTATAAAATGCTAAGCTTTTATAAGCATAGCTAAATCATTAGGTTAATAAAGTGATGTTAGTACTGTTTCTTTCTTTTCGTGTTCTTGTGAGTTTGAAATGTGTGATTTAGGACGAACAGATAGACCATAGACGTGTGAACCATCAACCAAAATTAATGCAATATTACAATAACTTTAGGTGCCCTTTTTATTTTAGTGATGCACATACAATGTTATCATTCTCACTTTAGTGACTTAGAACAAATTAAAATCTGAAAATTAGCGAATAAAATTTTTTCAAGAACATCTTAGATTTTATATTTATTTATAATCTAAAAATCTCGCGTTAACTGTATTTTTATTTCTTACATACGCGCCATCTTGCGGTGAGTTCCATTACCAATTTACCAATGGTACAACTTTTCAAGATTATTTTACCGCCATCTATTGAGGGACAACAGTGGCGCCATCTTAATTTATTAGTTTATATTATTATACGTAAAAGGTAAGCCCTATAAAGTTCGCAAATCAATTTGATCAGAAAAAAACTAGACGTCCTATTTAATAATATAATAAAAGAAATATATTAATTGACACAAACATTACTTGATATCAAAAAAATTTTAGAGTAGTCTCCTAGAGACTAGACTTTTTCAGAATCAAATGAACTGTAACTTGAATCAATATGAACAAAACTCACACTTCCCCATGCCTAGGACTTTTTACCTATTTATATTGTTTACTCCACATCTGAGATAAATATTTTTTGCAATTTTAGTTTTAAAAAATTACACTTCCATGAGTTTCCTGTCTTAAGTTAGATATATCTTAATCATTAATTTAAATTTTCATATCCCGTTAGGTACTTTTAATTTATTTAGTATCTGTATTTATCTTTATTCTCTCTTAAAAAAATATAAAAAATTTAATCCTTAACAACGTTTCTTACAAAATACTTGGATTTCAAGCACTAGAAAATTAAATTAAAAAGAATTGCCTAAGAAACTACGATTATTATAATACCATGCGTACACATAACGCCAAAGACGGGGTATACTATAATAGTCATATTATCGACTTTGGAAACTTTGAAGACGACAAAAATGCACGAGTTCCAGATAAATACCTACATGCACAATTTAATGGATACAGAGTTTATTCATCAATTTAATACCTACCATTCCTCGAATTTTAATGTTTACTCAAAAATATTTATTGTTTAGAATACTGCTGTTATTGAAAAAAAGAATTATGTTTCACAAACTAACATAAATATTTTTGAGCCTGTGATCCCATTCCACGGAAGCAGTGAGCCCTCTAAATGCACGCATGTGAATTTCAACAAGATCACGTGTTCGTGACGATGCGGTTGCAGTTCACGGACAAAACATAACATCGTACCGAAACCACCAAGTGAGAGGCAAATAATAACGATGATAGAGGACGCTCGCGGCGCTCGTTTCCGCACAATGCTCACCCATATTGTCAACATCGAATACGCCGATTCTACGTTTATTTCTCTAAGAAAATATAAAGAACGTGAATAAATAATTTTATGGATAAGCAGAACTGGTAAGATTGATAAATAGACGAGACGAGTTCGGTGGTGACAAGAGAGGCGGCAACACACGTGCAGGGGGCTGCGTGCGGTGCCCGTGCCGAACAGTTAGACGCACCTTGCTTTAACTGACACCACTTTGGCACCAACGGGCAAATTCTCTCGAATGTAGATGGGGCCGTACACCGTGTGGTCCCACACGGGGGGATTGTTCGCGCGATCCACTACGTCTATCTGGACTTCCACGGTTCTGGACAAGGGCGGGAAGCCCTTGTCTTGAGCCATAGCCTCCAACTTGTAAGTTTCTCGCTACCGAAAGATCGATGGAAACAGACAAAACCACGTCGTTAGTAGTGTTAAGAAGGGCGGCGGGCGGGTGCCCGCTGCCGTATACCAACCTGGCTTTCACACTGGTCACTACGGTACCCACTGTGACATTCTCTTTGATGTGAACGGGGCCATACGTGGTCATGTCCCAGATGGGGGGCTTATTGTTCCTGTCTACCACGTCTAACTCAACGTCCACGTCCGCGGAGGAGGGCGGGGCGCCTCTGTCCGAGGCGCGCACGCGCAGGCGGTACCTGTCCCGCTACAGATACACGGGTCAGAGGTCAGCGGGGACAAACAAAACATAACATAACTCAAATATAAACATATAATTGTCGCTAATAAATAATTGAAAAAAATAAATAAATCGAATAGATCGCTCCCAGATATTATCTGTTTACTACTGTTTAAATCATAAAATAAACCGGCCATTCGTCACGCTCGCATCCACTAAGCCAAACTAAAATGATAGAAGAAAATACTGAGAGTTAATTACTAATACTTCAGATTCACTCACGACGTCCGCTTCCACGCTAGCTTCATTCGTGCTAGCTTACTCACTTCGCTCGTCGTAGTCGACGTTATAGGGTGCAAGAAAAGAAATTGGAAATAATACGTTCATGTATTATACATTTCCGGTCTGTACATTAGGGAAAAGACAAACTGTACATTATTTATACTTTTTACAATAAAATTAACTAAACTAATTAAAAAAAAATAAAGTAAAGTAACAAAAAAGCAGGCAAATGCATGCAGCTCTGCATACAAGACATGGCGGAAAGGTCAGGTTGTCATAAGAAGGTTTTAGTGACCTCGTAACGACTACTAAAAACGACACTCATTGTAATGAATATATTACAAACGATGGACGTTACGGTATACTGTACAAATTGGGTTTGAGAACGTAGCCCCTTTCACAGAAGGAATAATGTCACAACTGGCCAGATGGCCAAATTGCCGAGTGGGGCAATCTGACCATCTCAGTTATAAACTAATATTTTATAAATTTACATAAAGTAGTTGTACCCTGTAAAAAATTTATTATTATGATGATTATTCTAGTAATATGATATCATGTAGCATGAGTAGTCGTCTCGACGGGCGGTATGAGGCGGGATCGAACCGCCCCGTAAAGTCGCTCCGCAAAATAATATCAGAGATTAGTAACAAAACATGTACATACATATAATACTGATAGGTATGTAAAAGCGTAAGCTTCCCAAATCAACCGATTAAATTACAATAAAATAAATTTCAAAAACTAGTCATGTGCGAAATATACAGAAGTGCGGTTACGGAAACTGTACATGTTTTAGAACTAAACATAGGTATCAACAGTGAAATATTTACAGCGGTATTACTTCATAAGTATCATACACAAGTTTGTTCTTATTCAAGATAGTCAATGCAAGATGGTGCTGCGGAAATAAATCTTAATGAAGATTTAGTGCTGAGCCGGCGCTGGCGGCAACTGAAAGTAATCGTGCTGAAGAAGAACAAGCGCCGGCGCCGCCTCTCCCCGCGCCCGGCTCGCCCCCGCGCCCCTCGCCCGCGCCGCGCCTGATGGACAACTACTCCTCACAGGGCGGCAGGATTACCCCTCCACAGCAATATACAGCGGCCAATTTAGAACTATTTACAGTTAATAAACTTAAAGTAGGTGCCAATTGAATCCTAAGGCCTGTAGGTAGCATTCATCCATCAAACTTTATAATAAAGTTGATCTCTTTCATGCATCCATCTCGGCACAAGTTCTCGCGCGATATAGGATTAAAAGCATACTTACGTCTAGTGGTTTCTTTAAAACGATCCATCCGGATTCCGGTTGGATCTCAAAGTAATCTATATCCCCTGGGTTATAAGGGGCGCTTAAAGTATAAACTATAGCTCCATTATTGTCAGCATCCTCATCGGATGCCGACACTCTGAGTATATTCGTGCCTATACTGGCATCTTGTTTAACGTTTTCGACGTATTTCTGCAAGATATCACGACAAACTTTAAAAGAATGCGTTTTGACATATAGCATGCTTAAAAGAACATGCAAATAATATAAAAAAATCTACGCTACTATTTACAAAGATACTTACTTGTCTGTCAAACAATGGAGGGTTATCATTAACATCAGTAATTTCAACTGTAAACGAACAAACACCTTCCAGAGATGGCTCTCCCTGATCTGTGGCTTTTACCGTCACGGATACAAATTTTCCATCGTCTCCTTCTCTGTCGAAGACTTTATTCGTGGAAACTTCTCCTGTTTCCTCGTCGACAGTAAACTTGGTGCCCTTTTGATTTGGTTGTTGTACAATAGAATACTTAACCTGACCGTTGACACCTTTGTCTTCGTCCGTAGCATGTACTTTTATGACGGGACTCCCATTAGGAGCGCCCTCTTCTACTTTTGGGAAATATGTTGGACAGTCTTTGAATATGGGTTTATTATCGTTTACGTCCGTTATAAAAACGACGACCACAGCCGTAGACGTATGTATCGTGGCATCACCGTTAACGCAGCAGGCGCCGTCATCCATAGCCGTAACGTTCAACTCATACTTGTCTCTGTCCAGCGATATTGCTTTATTATGTAATCGAATGACGCCAGTAATTTCTTCTATAACAAATTGTCCAGAACTAGTGCCGCCACCTACAAACCCAAAACGAACGTTATCACCGTCTTTGTCTGATGCCACCACGGTTGTAACGAGAGTGTTTGGTCCTGCATTTTCATCGACATTAGGCGTGTACACTTGCTGCGAAAACTTGGGTTCCTCGTCATTTTTGTTCTTAGTATATACTCTTACAGTTGCGGTGCCGGTTTTGGCAGGCTCTCCCTTGTCCTTAGCTGTGACGACGAATTCGTAATACGCGTTATTGTTGTCAGCGTCAAGTTGCTTGTTATTTGTAATGATGCCTTTAGAGTCCACGCTGAAATGGTCATCTGAAATTAACAAGAAACTATTTAAGCAAATGAAATATAATAGTTATTGGCAAACACCTATATAATCGTCCATTGTCATTTGGTATGAATCCGACTATTACTGGTATGTTTGTAATGGTATCAGTGATGGACAATTTAACATGTTGTGTGCGCGCCGATTTAAATTTTCCTTTAATAATTTAATTAATAATAATTTTGTATTATTCCTGATTATAAGTGAAAAAATATTACTATTTAATCTTACTAGTTACTAGCCGTATAGGATGTAAATTTGTCATCAAAATAGTTGTAGTACTTTTCAATTTTAAAGAATTTTTTTTTAGGTTCGGTTTGTTTGACCTGCACTTAGTCCTAGTCATTTGTCTAGAGAATAGTTTTTTCTTTAAAAAGTACAAGTAATGAGTAAAAGTTATAAGCAGGTAAAAATAATCGTTATCGATAAATGGAAAAACAAAAATATAATTTAGATGTAGTAATTGACATAATTGACAAAAATAAGCTTGCTTCCAATAGTTTCTTAAAAAAGTTAGTTGCAAGATATTTTTATATATTAAATAAACATAACAAAAATATAGCTTCGGTAAAAAATATAAAAAAGTACCTTGTGATTAATCTCTTAATAATTAGCTTAGAAATGCAGATATTTTCATTAAATCACACGTTTCTTTGTTACTTTTAATAAAATGGCGGGAAAAAATTATAGTACTTGATGTCAACAGGATATGTATAAATTAAAGTTTTATAATAAAAAAAAATATTATAAAATAATAAAAAAAAAAAGTTATGCTTTATAATAAGAAATTATAAATTCTATTTGTTAAAGATAATTATTTATATAAGTATAAAAATAAATATTTAGCATAACTTTTTCTTAGTAAGAATTTTTTAGAAATAATTTTAATGTCAGCTGACAGATTCACAATAGTTATATTTTTAACCAATTTTTAAGTATTAATTACCTGAAACTAAATATTCAATTTCAGCATTTTTTCCAGAATCGGCGTCCATAGCCTTCACTTTCAGGATGCTGGTGCCAAGCGGGATGTCTTCATCTACGTTGTGCGCTTGATAGTCAGGTAGCTCAAATTTGGGCGCGTTGTCGTTGACGTCCGTCACACGAATTGTAAGCTGGAATGAAATGATAAAAATATTAAGAATTACCGACAAACTGTTTTTATATCCGTAATATATAATAGCTATGTTAAATAGTAGTTTTTAATTAGCTATGTAAAATTTTAGTCTAATGTAAAATTTAACTTAAAAATTAATTATATCTAATTAAAATAACACGCAGTTAGCCATTTAGTAAACGTCACAGCAAAATAGCATCAGAAAAAAAAAACATAAAAAAAAATCAGCTTCACGCTGTATCCGGCACACAGCAGAGTGTGGAAACCTAGTGTTAAGACACTCCATTCTCCACTTTCCGCTTAATTCTGGAGGCCTTGCGTGCTGAGTGGCGGAACTCAACGCCGCGCTTTGCCTCGACACCAGAGCGAGGAAATAAAAATATAAATGTAAATAAATATTTCACTTCTTCGAGTGGGGATTGAACATATACAACCAGTCGATTTTATAGTCACACTTTGTGCCTCTGCGCCACGACAGGCCTCACAACTTGTTAAATCGCCTTCGTAAAGGAAAATTGGACGTTCTGATTACGAAGACAGGATTCACCACTTTAACCATGAACCAACTGGTACATAAATACGTTTTAGAAAACATAAAAATTTGAACGCAGCGGAAAGATAGAAGAAGAAGAAGGAACTGTTCAAAATTTTTGTATGTTTTCTATAACTCTCTTTCCGTGCTTTTAACTTTTTACTCTGTATTTTTTTTACACAAAATAAGGCAATACTGCATAAATGTTCTTTTCGCATTACATATAGGACGTGTCGTCTTACACAATGAGTGATCGTCGCCGTAGAAGATCAATTGTGTATTTGTTATACACATGAGAGGAGTATAAAGCATATTTATGTATCTACCTCTACAGATGTGGAAAATCCCCCGGAGTCCTCAGTGGCGGTGACAACTAACGAATAAACGTGGGGTTGTCGTAAATCTTCAAAATCCAGTTCTTTTGCCAGCTTCACGATCCCTGACGTGGGCCCGATGTTGAACGTGCCTGCCCCTTGGCCTTGTGCTTTCAAGGTGTAGCGAATTTCTCGATCGGCAAACGATTTTGCTTTCACCGAAATAATACTGAAATATGAAAAGACATTTGTTTTATATATAAAAGATATGTTATACGACTGAATGGATAAGAGATAAAGACATGATTATAATTTGATTATTCGGACTATGTAATTTCTCTAAGTTCCATATTGTGTACATTTACAACTGTGTTTCAGTATAACATCAAACCTTACAGATAACACTGAAGAATGAAAGTACTTCTCTTTGATTTATTATAATACTAATACAAAATATTTAAGTCAATTCAACGAAGCACTTCGAAAGCAATAGTGGACGCTAATAATAAAATTTCTAAAAATAAAGGCGAATGAGTGGATAAATTGGTGTCGCCTCTTTTTATTTGAAACGAACTAAATTGTTTGACGCGTCATGGCATGTAATTTGCAGAATAAATTTACGCGGCCGTTAACTGAACAGCACATAACATTTGATACATCTCATAATTCAGGTCAGAGTAGCAAATACGTGTGTTCCTCTTAATATATGAAGGTGCTTTGAGAATCACCTGAACGGACATTAAACATTTACTTCTGAAATTTACGATTATGGCAAGTCTCTATCTATCTTATATATGTATAGGTACCCATGTATAATTGTGATTAAAAATATTTTGGTCCTAGGGGAAACTTCGTGTTTTTAAATTTAATGACAAAGTCAACAATCATTAAAGTGATAGATTGTCGTACTACATAAAATTTGATTTTTTCCTAGCCTAAATACAATGAGGCTGTCGTGGAGCAGGCGTAAAAAAGTGCGACTGTATTGCGATGGTTGTGGGTTCAGTTTTTACTGGGGACTATTAAAACGATGTTAAGTTATGCCACTTAACACCCAATGCCTTAAAAATTCGGCGGAAAGTGGAAACTAGTCGTTACCTGCTAAACAAATCAATTCTAATATGTACTTACTCAGAATCTTTCTTTTGATTTTCCGCGATCTCTGCTTCATAACTAGGTAAATAAAACTGAGGCGCTCGTTTTCCACCGACGATACTTAATCTTTCTTCAGGAGTTGATTGAAATCTTCTTTCATCCACTCGGCCGCTCTGAAATTTAATTCACATTTCATTAACACAGTTACATAAATAAGTTAGAAAAAAAAAATCGGAATAACAACTCTTTATGTTTTCAGTATTTTTTTATGAAAACTGAAAATGAAATAACTCATAGTAGACATCTGAGCCTGTCTATTTTCAACAAGAACCTTCACTAAATTTATTAATTACCTGATCTTCCGCCTTGACATACAACACATATTCCATATCGAGTTGAAAAGGATCAGTGCCTCGTGTTCGGACCACACCAGAGCGCTCGTCGACCTCGAATCTTCCACCTGTTCTATCCCTTACTATGAAGTAATGGATGTTGTGATCAGTGTCGGGGTCTCTGGCTTGCAATGTGAAAACGGGCGTGTTGGGAGCGGCGTTAAGTTGCACAACCGTCTGCATTGGCAATGGTCGATTGATGAAGTATGGTGGCTCGTCGTTCACGTCTTTCACATGGATGATTACTCGTTGGTTGTCCGTATCTGTAATATCGACGTCAGTTCTAAATATTTGGTGTCATATTATGTATCAAAATTAAATGTTTGCGTTCAATATGTATACTACTGTATTTCAAATAGATTTATCGGACTTGATTTTATTATTTTCGCTCTTTGTTTTACGGTAATGATACATTAAAATAATATAAAGTAATGGATGCTTGAACCGTGACTCATAGAAATCCTTTTAAGATATAAGGTAACGCAAGGGGCATTATGTTTTTCATTACACGCAAATAAAGCATTCGTTTAACATTTAGTAGGAGCTTAGCGAAGGCTATATTTAGAATATGATAAAAAAAATTACACAGACACAAGTACCCAACACTGTGATGGTCACATGTCCATGCAATACACAATCTTCTACTATATGAGTCATTAAATAATGCTAAACTTTGTCATGTACGTAGTAAAAATATTTTTAATAGATATTTTTTTAGTAAAACATTCAACATTCGTTTATAATGTCTACTCAAAATATAAGAAATAACTGAATCATTATCCCTTTTTTTTTAGATTCACGCTATATCCCACACACAGCAGGGTAGGCAGAGGGAACCTAGTGTTAAGACACTCCGTTCCCCACTTTCTGCCGAATTTTGGAGGCATTGCGGGTTGAGTGGCAGAACTCAACGCCGCGCTTTGCCTCGACACCAGGGCGAAGAAATGGAAATATAAATTTAAGTAAATATTTCATCTCCTCGATTGGGAATCGAACCCACAACTGGCCTCAGTGGTACAAAGTGCCTCATTCCTTTTCTCCTTTTAAATTAAATTGCCTCTTGTAACCTTGCAATAGAACGATAGAACCACATTGAGTATATGGAACACTACCCATTTTTCGTTATCGTCAGTAATGCCCGCCCTCGTATGTCCTACTTCGTAATTAAACTCTTACTTCGCTACAACTTTCCTCATAGAATCATTCACACTGCCTGCGGTGAAACCCCATTAAAATTCTACGCCTTATTGAAGTTTATATTCCCGTGCTAGATTCATTATGTCGTTTGAAATTTCGTAGTATCGAATTTAGATCAGTTTTCCAATATCATCATGTTTCGAGCTAGAGATAAATAGATCTCTTTAAGATTATCATCGATAAAACCATCAGTAATCAGAGATGTATCAGTAAAATGCGATAAGTACGCTAATAAACAATGAAATTAAATTATTTGTCCTGAAGACGTTTTAAAAAGGATATAATTTCAAGTTGGTTTATCCAAAAGGTAATAACATACTTACATTTGAGAGCCACTGTCAGGTAAGCATGAAAAACAGAATAGAATTTTAGTTAGTATGTTGAATCGGTATAAAAATATATAATTATTAATAATTTAAAATTAACATAGGACGGAGAAATTGCCAAAATGGTATTAACTAATATACTTGATGTATATAATACGAATGTATCAGTATCCACCCATTAGTTACAAGTCACAAACAAGATTGTTTTTGCCATAGTCGTATATTATATTTGGTATCCCTCGTCCAATGGGATTTACTTATAACCGTAATAAATCCAACGTTCACTGTAATCTTATTCTCCAACTTCTCCAGATTCAGTCTATTTTGAAGTGCGGGTTCAATTAATTATCATTTTATTATTTTTAAATTTATACATAAGTCACTTTGAATTACAGGGTAATTATTTTATGAAATTATTTGGTTGTTGTACTAGTACTAGTAGAATATTGTTGAATATTATGTGCTATCTAATTACAATAACTCTAGTACTAGGTATAGTCCGAAGAAATTAACAATTCATAATGCTCTATCGATATGTTAAATAACAATAAAGTACTCGGCAACAAAAATATGGTTATGCAACAAAGCTCGTTCTCTGTTTATAGAAAAGCCAAAATTTCAATCTTCGTTGGTAAATATTTACATTTTACGTTGGTGTTATTGTATACTAATTAGTTGTACTTTTAGAATAGTACGGTAAGATAAATTTTAAGTAAATTCATCATAATTAAACGAGAAGATATATAAAAGTACTCGTATTTTTAAAGATATACTTATTGATAATCTTATCTTTTTCCAATTTCATAACAAAAAAATAAATTTCACGTTGACTGCCAGCTAGTAAAAACAGTCATATTTTCTATACCACCAAAGCAAACCCTGCCCTCACATGTTGGCCTCCCGCCAAACTCATTGATACTATCTGGAGTAGCAAAGATAAAAACTATTTTCAACGTAAAGGTCTTGTGGGAAGTACCGACTCAATCATAATAGCCGGCAAAACAGGGCCATTACCATAAATCAATAAGCTAATGTTAATCGACGTTGTTGTACACCTGATAAATTAAACAATAAGATAAAATAAGCAATGTTTTATATGGTGTTTTTTTGATTTCTTCATAGTGCGATGGAAGCGGTATCTTTTAAAAAATATATATTCTTACTGTTTTTCTTTTTAACTACATTTTTTTTATATTTTTTGCTACTTTTTTTGTTATCTTTTATGTAATATATATATGAATGAGCACACATTCTACATATATTAAGTAGTAATAATCATTTTTGAAATTCGAAATAAAAAAATACAGGATATGAACCACTAAAACAGATAAAAAATTATATTTATATTCAAAATCAACATTTTCACACAGCCCGGTAAGGAGAGAGAACCTAGTGTTAAGACACTCCGTTTTCAAGTCAAATTTTTCGACGTACTAGGTGTTGAGTGGCTTAACTCAACGCCGGGCTTTTGCCTTGCTGACAGACTAAAGAAATTAAAATATTACCAAACAATTATTAATTCCTTCTAGTAAGGATCGAACTCACAACCGTCGAATTACGTTCACACCCTGGCCACGACAGCCTCGTCGTCTACTATCTGCACTAATAAATAATAGTTATTGAATGAAGAAGAAGCCTTATAAATTTTCAATGGTTATCCGAGTCAATTAATACAATTAACTATATCACATATCAGGATATAAAAGCTTTCACCTTTAAAAGGATTCCAAGTGTGCAACGGAAGTGCTGCCTATGTAATTATACAACGTAACATTGTACCAGACGAGCGATTTAGCAATGCTAATTGAATTTTGATTTGCTATTCTAAAGAGACTTACTAGGATTGTAAAATACGGCGAGTTTTAATATCGCCCTGAGGTGTGGGATGGGGGTCAGGGGGTACTCCCTCGTGCCACCGTCCCATTCCTATGGAATCGCCTAGTCAGTTCCGTTGTTCTGCGCATGCGTACACTAGCAGCCGCGTGCTTTCCTCGTGGCTTACGCGACGGCCATGACGAATAAATTTGAACTTACATTCGTAGACATTGCTACGAATTATAGTACGTACCATATGTTCTTTTCCTGCTACTTCATTTTATTTTAATGATATTATTTTAAGTATAAAACGTACTATAGCATATTGAGGATAGTCGTGGCGCAGTGGCACGAAGTGTGTGGTTGTGGGTTCGATCCCCACTCAAGAAGATGAAATATTTATTTAAATTTATATTTCCATTTTTTCGCTCTGGTGTCACCGCTAAGCGCGGCGTTGAATTCTGCCACTCAACACGCAATGCCTTCAGAATTCGGCAGAAAGTGGGGAACGGAGTGTCTTAGCACTAGGTTCCCTCTGCCTCCCCTGCTGTGTGCGGGATACAGCGTGAAGCTTTTATAGCATATCAGCTAGATATATCATTATCATTACCTATATTTACAATAATAGTGTATTATATGAACATTATCATAAATACGCTGTCTAATATTAATAAATGCGCTATATATTATAACTCTGTAACTAAGTGTAAAAAATATTCCATATTCGTGCATGAGACATGTATAACCTACTTGTAACACGTTGAATATGATTCAACCCACACTATATGCTCATATGCCGTTATACAATGATGCAGAGAAACTTTGATAAGTTGGACTTTGTGAGTGTAATGTACGGGTACAGTGTTAACTAGACGGTCGTTTAGGTGGAATTTAAAATTGAATTACAAGTTCTAGAACTGCTTGCAAACCGTAATGAGCTAGTATTATAAAATATTAATTAGTCGCTTTCTTTGCTTAACCTTTAACTTTCTTATATTAAAAATTAGATCAATCTTACCATGTAAAGAATATATTATCATGTATTGTCTAACTCCTAAAATAAATAAATCATAAACCCAGCCAGTCATGGCGCAACGGCACGAAGTGTGACTGTAAAACCGACTGGTTGTGGGTTCGATCCCCACTTGAGGAGATGACATATTTATTTAAATTTATATTTCCACTCCTTCGCTCTGGTGTTGAGGTTAACCGGGCATTGAGTTCTGCCACTTAACACGCAATGCCTCCAAAATTCGGCAGAAAGTAGGGAACAGAGTGTCTTAACACTAGGTTCCCTCTGCCTACCCTGCTGTGTGCGGGATACAGTGTGAAGTCTAACTCCTGTTTTAGGCAATATAGAAATTTATCTATATAATTCTATATATATCGCACCTTTCTTAAAAGTATATTTTATTCCAATTATTAATAACCAAATATTGTGGTTAATAGTACTACTATTTACATACACATTTAAAAGCAGTAATACGGTAAATTGTAACTATAATTTATCAAAGCTTCTTATTTCTTTCATATCTATGGGAAAAGTTTTTAGTCCCGCCACAAACTTGTTCTGCACCAGAATTTGCGCGGCGTCCCCTCAATTTCTAACGTAATAAATCCTGCAAATCTGAATACCTGCACCATTCGGATAGAATATAATTTGTTACAGAATTCAACCACGTTTTGAAAAGACATTTATCACATTTGACGTCGTGTTTAAGCACGCTCCAAATATTCTCCCCGTATTTACACACCGCTTGGCCAATTTAATTACAAAATTAGCCTACAGCGTTTATGATTATAATAATTTTGTTAATCTACTGCTAGCGTACTCGTGTAAAAGAGGGTAGATTTAGGTAAAATAATTATAAAAGCAGTGGAATTGTGTCAATCGGGGGGCAGTTGCGTGTAAGTGACGACCCCTATTGGAAGGAAACTAGTGTGAAGTGTTGTTAGTAGGTGATACATATCACCTATTGCAATTACATAGTATCCCTTTCCAAATAGTTTAGAATCATATAGACGATGTGTGTTTTAACGTGTTTCTTTTAAAAACGTTACCCACTTCCGATTCCTAACACTACGTATTTTCCGTAGAAATTTTCTCCTTATTACCGTCATATTTATCTTCAGTTATTAGTGTTTCTAATATGAAATGGAGCAAAAAAATACACATAAGCGATACTGTTTTGTTATTTTAGAGGTAGCTGTTTTGTTATTGTAGATGTATGCCTTTGAGATTTGTAGAAGCCTAAATCATGAATTTTTTTTTTTTATTTATTTAGATTGTGCTGCATTGAATTTTTTTCACGTAAGTTGTTGTTTAATTTCTTAACGAAATTTTAGTCAAATGATTTTAAAATCTAGCGGATTCGGTCGGTGGCGGAGAGTTTCCAACTTCAACTTCTAAAGCTATAAATATATATATATATAGATAATAATAGATTATAGTTATAATTTTGGTTGTTTAGACTTCAAATCATGTCGTGTTATCATTAACAACAGTTAATAACAACAGTTTCGCCGTAGTCAAGTAGCCAGGTTTCATAAAGTCATTTTACAGACAGTTTGTGATTGTTGTTCTATTTTTTATTCTTAGGGATGACATCTGGAACAGACCACCAAACATTGATGTCTCATTTCTGAAAATATTTTATATAGTACATCTTTGTCCAAAAATAACGATGAATGATTACGATTATTGTACAAGAATCATTCTTCAGTACAAGTAAACAATCGATTAACAAATTATTCCGATTTGATGAGAGAAGGAAGATAAAGATGTGCGTTGAATTGTCGCTCTTTTTGAATTTTCCCCAATTAAGTATACACTTGTCTAGCTATTTCACTTTGCTGATCTGTGGTAAGTAAATAAAGCTTGGTTGCTTTACTACATTGTACTTTAATGATAATTGCACTTTGCTTGGGATCCGCTTCCAGTGATATTCAAGATATGCACTGAGTCTTGGGTCGACCACGTGGGTCATTAGATGGGTTGATACGTCACCCACTACATAAGAATAATGTATGATTGAATAGTTCATTATGTAAAGTTAAAAGATATATTTTAGAAAAACACTCATTTTTTGGAATATACCTACATAATTTATATTACTGATGAACGCTTGTCTACATGAACGAGTAACATACTCGATCATGTAGACAATGTGTCTAATATTTAGTTTATAAGTACCTATGTAACTTTACTCGATTTAGTCGATTAAATGGTATTTGAAAAAACGAATTCCTATATATAGCGAGATATTTTGGCAATTTCTCAATGTATGCACTTACTAGCACCCAGCCTAGTTATTAGCTGAGAAAGGGTAATTTTTGTTGATCTTACCTGAAACAAAAAAAAAGATATTAATTAACACAAGTATAAACAGACGCCATCTTTACATTCTCGAGATATATATATGGTAGTACTTTCTTTTTGAAGTATAATGGAGATTACTTTCAATCATGTATATTATATAATTTGAAATAATACTAGAATAAATTTCATATTCAACCACAGCATATGAAAGAAAACCACCAAATAATATATTAAGCAACACGTAAGTACATATTTTCACTACAAACAAATGGAAATCGTTAACAAGATAAAGTTAAATTGAATTTCACTGCAGAGCTACACCAAAATGTTAATAGAAGTTCTGAATTCATTTGAATAATATAGAAATGAATTATGTCAAAAGATTTGAAAAGGTATTAAGTTGTAACGTCTAGGAAAAGCTTAAGATAAATGAGAAAAAGTTAGCGATTGCACTCTCGTAAGTTATTTATTTACTATGTTACAGAAAATGTTATTAAACGCATTTTTCCACGTCGTATCTACTTAGGCGACTGGTCTTTATTAATAACTACCAACTGTGTACAATATACAACCAAGCACAAAATTACAGCGCTAGTTAACTGTTGCTTTGAAATTGCACACGCTACGGTCGCTGGTCGAAAATATTACACGACAACTTTATATTGCCAACTTAACTGCAATTTGTACTTAATTAATTAAATCATATTTTTAAGTAGAGCAATTTTTGCCAACTTATATTAGGTTCATAAACTAAGAATACATGAAATATTCCAATTCAGCTTTTTTGTGCAACATTGTAAATTTAAATACAGACATAAACGCACAGACATCATCAATCCTCATTGAAGAAAGGAATTGATCCCAAAATGTCGGTTTTTTGCATAAGCAAGTAAAGAAACCTATCGATTTGAACCAATTCAGCAATTCGTTTAAGAAGCTTGTGTAAAGTAAGTGCGAACTTTTGTTATATAGCTACTTTAAGTATATGTACATCATTATAGAGAACTATTAATTTTGGTGGATTTAAAAAAAAAAACATTTTTTATCACTTTGTTACAAATATGCTGATTCAAGACGTACTCTTATACCATTACGCAAACAATTCTCAAAAATTTTATAACAAGCAATGATAGAGAATCAGCTTTATAAAAAATTGTCTTGTACATACATAAATCTATGTAATTTTGTTATGAATCAAACGTAAAACCTATATTTTATATTTCTGCGGAAAACAGCATGTAATCGTAAGGTTTAATTGAAATGAATAAATATTTAATTGACCCAATTTTTGGCTCTTGACATTGACTTGTATTTTTCTGCTTGTTTCCTTTCCTCGTATAAATTTTATTATTCACATGAATTGTATCGTGATAAATTGCCACGTTCAAATGGGTATTTACTGCAATAGATTTTTTTTTTATTTTACACTAACTAGCCAAGAGAAAGTTGGTGTGCCCGAAAGCAATTAATCTTAAAATATTTAAAATAAAATTGATTTATAAAAAAATTGCTTTTTACCATATAGCATAGACAACGTTGGTGTTTATTAGATATATTTTTAATATCATTATATTTAATCAAGATAACATCATGCTATGCACAGATATTGTCCAATCACACAAATATGTAAAAGCTAACATCGCGTGTCGCGGTCAATTTGTCGGGTCATTTGACGCTAGTCTGGATACGGGTGCGAGGGGGGCAATTAAAACAGGGCTTCATTACGACCCGAGAGCCCTACAACACGCTTGTAACTTCCACGAGCTTGTATTGAATTGCTATATACATTATATGGTTATGTTAATTCATTGAATATTACTGGACATTATTATTTTCTAATTCCATGTACTTACTTACAAGACGGTTAAAAAACTGAATCCGTTGAATGTAGATATAGAAAATTTGGTGGTTGTTCAGTTTTTATTATTTATTTTGCATGAAAAATGAAATTTAAACTAATTTTCAACTGCGAATTATTAATAAATGTTCATTGAGCTTTAGCTTCGGCCCAAAATTTTAAATAAAAAATTAAAATTAATAACTAATAGAATTTGTTCACACATTACCTATATCAACACACCTTACAAAGGTCAACACACATTCAATTTTCAATTATTAATTATTTGTGACCTGTCCAATATACTAAACAACTTTTGCTAAGGCGGTTTTTTTACTTCTTACCATAAGATTAATTGGAATATTTGGTTCTTCGTCAGATACTTATTTAAAATGTAAATGAGAAATCGCTATCACGCTGAACAATTTCTGCTAAGGAGTTTTTAATTATTATTTCTTATAGTTTTACTATAACTGTTATGATTTTTTAATAGATATTCCAGATTTTTTATTATACCTCCAACAAATTTTGGAAGAGCAATATTTCGTTATTACTAGCACACTTCTTTGGTTCTTGAACATCATCAAGATACGTGTTCTATTACTATTTTTGAAGTACTCTAAGGTTTTCCGTGAAAATATTTAATGTACCTACTAAGATTCTTTTTTAACTGTTTTATTATAGTATCTATAAATTACAATAGCTTGAAGTAGCTCCTCTTCCTACAGGTACTTTGGGTAAAATTGATACGAGTAACGTTCAATACAGAAACAAAACAGGAATATTTAAGTGCTTACAGTCAAACAAACTTTTCAGTTTCCTGATATTAGTATGGAAGTATAGGTAACTGGATAACAAATCCAGAAAAGATATAGAATAACACCTGTCTTTTATAGCTACATAGAGAATGAGACTGGCTATTTCATTAACCATATGTATAAATAATAAGATTAGGTCCGCATAAACCTTATTACGTCTAATCTATTATGGTATGTTGCATGCGTCAAAGATATTTACAATATTAAACAGCAGAGCAACATTTGCAGATAAACATTTTCAACATAACAATGTACAAATTATATTCCATAGTATAGCCACTTTACGCTAATTTAAACTATTCAAGTTAGCATCCATGTACGTGAGAATATTAAAATGCTTATTTATGTATTTATATACAGTAAATGTCATTATAGTAAAAATATGTGAATTTATCAAAACAAAATTGTTATCGAACACGAAGTACCGCTATATGATATAGCGGTAGTGCTTTAAGGAAATCGCAGGGCACGCGCGACCTGCAGCCGCGACTAATGATATAGAATTTGTCGGGCACTAATAGCGACGGTTGAGTACGTATTGTTGTCTGAACGCCATTTAAATTCTTTTTATCAGACTAACAAAAAGTGAAGCTCAAGCACATTATTGTTTTTTTTTTAATTATTTAAACCTTTACCATTTGTATCTTATTATATAATCTGTAATACACTTCTTTATATAATAAAAACTTTATAATATTTGACCTCAGCAACCTTTAATATAAAAAAATAAGAAAAAAAGTTTGCTTCTTACCCCTCGCGCATAAGCGCAATCGATCATAATGTAAATTTGTACATATATTTCGTAAACACATTTTTATATAAATGTTACCAAGACGATGGCTCGCGCTGTCAAAAATTTATCAGATCTCATGTAGAACCAAGTTTCTAATTCAACATCCTCTAAGTCTATGTACAAGCCCTACTTCACAAGCCCAACGCTGTAGTCAAAATTTGTGACTAGCCGTTTAGTTACTACAAAGATACTATTAGAATAGTAGAGAAAACAATTACACAACAAACAACAACAACCATAATCTTATTTTACATGTAAATGTTTAGGTGGGATTTCAGTTCTTTTTATAAGATGACAATGTAGACATAGATGTGTGGAGGGAAGAAAAGGATCTTGCTGTTCGTAATCTTTCGAAGAATGGACGACGCATTTCGCTTAGCTCATCTTAACGGATCCATGAGTCCAGATTTGTTTAAAAGATAAATGATGAACAAAATGATGACAATTAATATGACATTTATATGACATCAACCAACCCTTTCTGGCATTCTAATTTTATATAGATAAAAAAATGTCCCTATAAATGTCGTTTAAATCTGTAACACCTGTTATAGAACTATAATTTAGCTCAACTACACTATGCAAATGTGTAAATAGCATCAATTTAGGCCTTCGGTGCTGAATGGAAAGATTGCAAAACGCACGGGCTTATAAATCTCACTCGTATAAAGACACAGTAGTAAAATATATGAACTCTATTACTAGATCTAATTGGATGGTAATTTTTTTAATCGACTGCTTTAGAAATTCGAAGTCGATCATGAAATTTAAAAAATAGCACTAATAAACTAAAATAAAAGTGGAACTGATAAATTATCTTTTCTTCTTTTATTTAGTTTATTATTTTTTTCTCACTTTATATTATCGGCTCATTTACATTTTATATTTTTGGTTAGTAACATGAATATGTTATAGTTAATTTGATATTGAAATTTATGCAGCAAAATCCCAGTCCATAGTGTATTTTAAGTCACTAGGACATATAAATACACGGTTACCACTCTATCGTAATTAACATTTATTTTCGTATTATGAAAATTTGATATATCAAATATATTAGTACTGAAAGCTTTTATTCACTACCAAAATGTTAGATTTATCTATTAATCACTTACCAAATATTATTTTAATTAAAAAGAGCAACCTTCGCAAATAGATCTATCCAAATCAGAAACTCATTTCGTCTTATAAAATACATTTCAAAAGCAAATTCCGAGGTATAAGAACAAAAGCATACCGAAAGGAAAATGATAAGCCGAAATTTGATGCGGGAAATTGGTTTATTCTCTGTGAAAACTCGAACACTGTAGTGCCGGGACACTTTCATTACAGTCGTGTCCGGCACTACTCGGTTCAATGTCCGGCTAGATCTATATTTAACGCACTACACTACGGCAACCGTAATATGCACGTGCGATACAGACAATCCGTATATTGACTGACGATCACATTAACAGTAGGTATATGTTTTATTTAAACGTAAATAAATACATACATACAATATAAGTGTTTGTGATTATTGAGGCCAGTCGTGGCATATAGGCTGAAGCATGTGATTGTAAGCGGAACAGATTTTGGGTTCGATTCCCATTAGTGGGTATGAAATATTTAATATTTTTATTTCTTCGCTATTCGGCGATGAATTCCCCCACTAAAATAGATAGAGAATAAAAAGCGGAGTATCTTAACACTAAACTCCATCTGCCTACCCTGATACATGCGTCATTGTCGTCAAACTAAGAAAAAAAGTATAGATTATTGATTTCCACAAAACAAATTTTGGGCGGACATAAATACATATTCGGCGTGGGATTTGTTAGTATCTTATAGTGTTACTATAAGTGCAGGTTCTAATTCATGTGCTTCTATTTCATTTGTTACACTAAATAATATTTACATATACGCATAATAAATTATCCACCGTGGCGCATAGAGAAGAACATATCTTAATGTAAATACGATGGTTGTGGAATCGATCCCTCTGGAAACAAAACGCGACGTTGAACACCGCCAATAAGCAAAAAATGGTCAGAAAGTAGCGAATGAAGTTTCCTTTTCCCACCTCACTAAATACCACAATAATTATATCACATTTACATAAATAAAATTATACGTATAGATGATAGAACTTGATCTTACAAATTATTTTAATTTTTAAGATCAAATTCTATCGTCTACGAGCATAAGAATGCAAAAGTTAGCGTGCCCTGCGCGCTGAAATCAATAACTCTGTCTCACTCTTGGCAGTTCTTTGCCAGTGTAGACGTTTACGTACATTGTTTTGTATTAATACTAAACACAAAAACCTACAAAGTTAGCTTTGTTATAAGATAATTCCAATACCGTTTCTAATAAAACAGTATATTAATCTGTCGCTACGGTAAATATAAAGAATATGTACCTAATTATGATAAAAAAATTTAAGACTTTTTAATATTACAATTTACAGAATGGTGTTGAAGCAAAAATGGGACGATACGAAAATACGCCAGCCGTGGTCAAAAAATCGACTGGATTCGATCACCATTCTGAGGAAATAATATATTTATTTACGTTTATATTTACATTTCTTCGCTTTGGTGTCGTAGCAAAGTTACGCCAATCAACACACAATGCCTCCAGAGCTCGGCGGAAAGTGGAGTGGGGCATGGAGTGTCTCACAAGGTGCACAAGGTTCCCTCTGCCTACCCTGCTGTGTACGGGATACAGCGTAAAGCTGATTATTATTAAAAATATATTTGTCTACTTAGGTAAATTACTAAGCAGTACACGAAAACTCCAAAAACGTGGTGATACAGGAGGTAAATAAACAAAAAACATTTATACTATTTAGTCACGTAACTGGCATTACAGATCCAATCTATCAAATCGATTTCTGTATTAGTTTTATAGATATTATATCAAGTAATGTTTGATACGTAACCAAAGGTATGCAGTATAGTATGTGTGTATTAAGTTTCTTTTGGCACGTGTTCGCTTAAGAAAGACGTTAACGGAAATCGAAGCACACGCGGATGAAACTTCCTAAACTCATCAGCCGAGTCCAGAGCACGCCGCCAGCGTTACTTGTGAGGGAACTTTCTTATATTGTTCCAAGTTCCCTCCTCGCGTTACAATAAGTCGACATTAAAGCCGTGTTCTTATGCTACATACATACAGTTGAGCTCGAATATCGTAACATTAGTTATATGACCTTTTCTACAAATGCAATAAATCAGAGAACGCGCACGGATATTTGTAGTTTGTCTAGCTAAAAACTCACATATTTCATACGATAGGAATTATAAGAAAAATATTTGAACAAGTCAACTACCGTTTTTGTGAATGACTACAAAAAGCAATTTACTTAAGCTGATAAAAAGATAATAGTATTCAATGCTATTTAATTAAGTGATTACTGAATTGACAATGTAGGTAATGTTACAATAATTTTTGGTTTTCTCATAAATATGCAAAGAAATATAGAAAATAGTACAAATATACATATTAAGAAATGAAAAGAAAGGATTGCGCAATGCCTCGTATCATTAGAACAAATAGGAGTAATATGAGAGTCTTGATTCTGCACTCCAGACGTCCAGGGGAGAAGTTTGTTTAAACACATTTATTTTTCACTAGCGCAGGGGAGCTACGAACATGTACATTTAAATTGAAGTGTATCAACGTATTTTGTCTATTATGTATATATTTTTTTTGTATTTTAAATAGCTGTAGCTACAGCTTTTTTACTTAGATTTTTACGATAAGTATTAGTCTAGAAATTTCAAAGTTCTATTCGGTATTATTTTATATCTAAAATTTGAAAGAACTCTACTATACAGACTAAATTTACTATTTGATATCAAATAAATTCGTCGTTGAGGTCTATAAAACATTGAAAACTGAAAACAAAGTAAATAATATGTGTTTTATCAAGCCAATGTCCCCTGCAGACGTCTCAACAGGGTGTTTAGGAAGACAATGGACGCGCACTACAGTTGGAGATATGATTGCAAGAACCCTTACTTTAACGTCTCTCTGTATTCACAATTATAAGTAAATATCCGTAACACTAACTTTCCATCAATAAAATGCTATTCTTTTAACGTTATAGAATTTTACCATCGTTATCAGCAATTACTAAAAAAACTATAAAAATAATTGATAAATATATGGTAATAAAAGGAATGAAAATAACTTTTAAACGATTTTTTTTAAACGACTTCTGTAAGAAAAGGAGGATATTTTAGAAGTTTTGACCAGGTGATTTTGATGTTTTTTTTTTTATTTAAAAGCTAGGGCCATGTGGTCCCAATTTTTTTGGTTTATTTCTGACAATGATATCCATGAGAAAATCACATAAATCTTAAATTCTTACTTGAAACAACGAACAAAAAAGTACAAAATAATTTTACATAAAGTAACACTTTAAATTTGTTAAACAAAAATAATTAAATAAGATTTGCTACAGCTACTACAGAGCGAAATAATTAAAATACGAAATATTTCATTTCCTCGAGCGGAAACCGAACCCACGATCTTTACAGTCGCACGTTTGTGCCCCTACACCACTATTTTACTAAAATTTATTTCAGAAATTATTACAATTAGCGAATTAAAATGGCCCGAATCTTTAAATTATAATTATAAAATAATGATTTTGATTTTTTTTAAATAATAATCTTATAATAAAACTTGATAATCAGGAGAAACCGAATAGTATTACACGTACCTACTCTTATATTAAAAAGTTTAACGTTGCAAATGCAAATGCGTTTTCTGCTACATATATTACGTCAAAGTTAAAGGTAATTTACTGGGGAAGGATTTGCATAGGCCAAGGTAGAGGTAACGACGGAGCGGAGGTACAAACTTTATTCCAATAAACGTAAAATAAACAGAATGTAGGCTTCGTCGATTTATTAAAAATGTTGTTGTAAATGAAGCGGTATCCGGATATTTATAAAAGAAGATTAATTAATTTATCTATGTAAAATATGATTAATAAGAAATTTCATATAAAACTCTAAGACATAATTATGAATTAACATTGTTGTTTAATTTTTACTATTTTTTAAGCCCTTATACTGCTGCTAAAAAATACTCAAAATTTAATATATTATGTCTTATATTGTTCATTATTCTTATGTTATCAATCAGCACTTAGGTAGAATATCTTGCCATTTTTTAGGTTCCGTATTTCAAAGGAATGTCCCTTGTGGACAACTTTGTTGTCCGTCTGGTGGCAACATGCTGAAATTTATATCAAATGTTCAAGTATACGATCAAATGTCCTAATAAAAATTACGATAATATAGTAAAAAAATCATAGAAGTTAATATAATTTTCAGTCAATTCTGTTTATTACTTCAACAATCATGCACTTTAAGCGGGCGAAGCCGTTGGCGGGCCGCTAGTACTAAGTATACGCAATTAATCTGGGTATTAATTTTAATATGTACTTTGGTGTAGTTTAACACAGCATATAAGCACAAATTTTAAAAAAATATTAATTCTATGTGACAAATGATACCTTATGTACTCAAATTGTTTATGATAAACAAAGGAAACATTTTGTTGAAAAGAAAATAAATAAGCATAAAAAAAACATAAAAATATAAATAAAATAAATAAATCAGCTTCACGCTGTATCCCGCACACAGCAGGGTAGGCAGAGGGAACCTAGTGTTTTTAGACACTCCGTTCCCCACTTTCTGCCAAATTCTGGAGGCATTGCGTGTTGAGTGGCAGAATTCAACGCCGCGCTTAGCCTCGACACCAGAGCGAAGAAATGGAAATATAAATTTAAGTAAATATTTCATCTCCTCGAGTGGGGATCGAACCCACAACCAGTCGGTTTACAGTCACACTTTGTGCCGCTGCGCCACATTTCTTTCCGCATTTTTTTATATAGCCCCTAACTTTACAATATGACCTGACAAGTGTAAACAATATTATACATTATTAACTAATAGTGTTAATAATAGTAACTAATAGTGATAATAATATTTCAAATGATTTCAAAAGCTCAAATTATTATAACATGCCCCATAGCTATGATGCTGATAACATGTAAATATTTTACAATAAAGCGTTATCTAATTAAAAAGGTAAGTTCTCTTGATATTTGTTATGTTTACCCGACTTTATCATCCTAAGATATCCTCAAAAGACTTGGCGTTCTCCTATCGGATTACCCACTCCGAGTCGACGTTCCTAAGTAACGAAAAAGTGTAGTTCTTTTCGTGAGGAAAAATGGGTCACATCTCAAGTTTACTCGGTTGCCAAATTTCAATTACTCCTATTTCCACTATTACAAGATGTTTTACAAAATATGTATGTTTATATTAAAATTATATAATTTACACGAAAAGTTTTGTTAGAAAATAACTAATGATTAATATTATTTTATTAATTTTGTTTTAATATTTATTTTTGTAAGCAAAATTATTTTAATTAAGAAAAACTGAGGCCAGTCGTGGCACAGCGGCACGAACTGTAAAACCGACTGGTTGTGAGTTCAATCCCTACTCGAGGAGATGAAATATTTACTTAAATTTATATTTCCATTTCTTCGCTCTGGTGTCGAGGCGAAGCACGGCGTTGAGTTCTGCCACTCAAAACGCAATGCCTCCTGAATTCGATAGAATGTGTGGAACGGAGTGTCTTAACACTAGGTTCCCTCTGCCTACCCTGCTATGTGCGGGATACAGCGTGAAGCTGATTATTATTTTAAGAAAAACTTACGAATAACTAAAAAAAATTGGTACGCATTACTTACTTCCAATACTACTCGAAAAGTGTTTTGGACCGAGATGAGCACTATTCTTGAATAAGATGATAATATTAATTTACTTGCTAACAACCGGCTGAACTCCTCAGACCTACAAGTCAAGATGTTGGCAATAATGCATTATTAAATTAATTCAGAGTAGGCCGAATATGGCAGAGTTTGATAAGTTTGTTAGTACTTTCAACACAATGCATAATATTTGTACAAATGTATGTGAATAGAATAAAAAATAATAATTTATCGACATTTTTCTGGTCTTGCATTCTATATCGTATAAATGACATACTTTTTTGTTTTTTTTTAAATCCGCTGAATTCTAGAGATATTGCGTGGTGAGTGGCGCAACTCAACGCTGCGCTTTGCCTCGGTCGGTTGACCAACCAGAGCGAGGAACAAAGTAAATATTTCACTTTCTCAAGTGGGAATCGAACCCACAACCTTTACACTCAAAGTGGCACGTTTACAATCAAACGCCTGAGCACCACCACTATATTCTTTGAATTTTTATTATTGACAATTTTTATACTTATTATATTTTGTATAGAGATAGCTTGAGCAGAAAGCAACCTGCTGTACCCCACCATCGATCACGAACTCAGTAAAAATACAAGGGTCGCAACTTGTAGTGAACAATAATATAGTCGTTACTATTGATTTTTGGCGTCGAGAACAATCAATCCGAAAGCCACGTCGCCGTCGTAGCTAAATCAGCGACTTCCGCCCGTCTCCCCTTATATCAATGGAGATTTCATCCTATCTCTCAATTACAATATATTACGACATCTCCGAATTCTCCAGTTTTCTCCAACTGATGTTGAATAGAAAAACATTTATATTCCCTTGGATTATTAATGTCATTGCGGATGACACTTGTTCCTCTCCATCCACTCACTTCGATTGGACTGGATCTTTTATATGTTAAAGAGAAAATTTAGATGCGCTATCATAAAACGTTTTACTCATATTATGAGGATGAATGTAACAACATAAAACACTGTTAAGAATATATAAATTTTATTTTTATATACAGTACAAATGTGATGGAGAGAAATATTACCCTATAGAAGTTGATCAGAAAAATGCACAGTGCACGCGCGTGGGGTTGTTGTGTAGTGTGTAGGTACTGTAACCGGCGTCGCGCCGCGGTGGCTCACGCTACCCCATGCACCACTGCATTGCGGAACCAGAACTATAATTCATTTTTAGAAATGCGAAATACTCCCATTGTATCACGTCTATTGTATAAAAGGCATTTTATAACGATATTAACAAAGCGTGCCACGGGATCTCAGATTATGGTAATGGTAAATATGTATAAATTAGCACTTTGTGTGAAATACAAACTAATTTAAAATGATTACTGTTCGAGCTTAAATATCGCCGCGCTATTATTTATTAAAGCTTTAGAACTTTTAATGGACTAAGGAAAGTTAAAATTGGAAGTCCATTTAAGAATATACTATAAAATGAAATTTAGTTTAGATTGTGGGTTCGATTTCCACTCGAGGAAATGAAAAATTTAATATTTTCGTTTCTTCTCTCTGGTATCGGCATGTAGGAATAAGTTGTATCTACTATGTGAAATCTTTGTTAACTTTTCACAATACATTCAATCCTACTCATTAAAATACAAAAAAACTTTTAACTATAAATAACTTCGGTCTTCCGTCTTCAAGTTTACAGTCACTACTAGCTTTATATTTCTTATCTTATTTTATCGATGGCTAAGATGTCTTATTACTACCTCGGGCTGTAATAGTGGCCAACGTCGCCCAGTCAGCGGAAAGACGGAAATGTTATCGAAGGGTACTGTGATATATTGCCGATTTATTTGAAAAATTTTGTGCGCTCAAGATAACATTCTATCTATGTTGGTAACTACTCTACGTTAGTTCTTCTTGACACAAGAAAGTAATCCGTAATAAAAATAAATAAAACAAAAAACGATTTTATAATACATACCTAAATAATATAAACCTGTTTAATTATATTCCCGTTTTGTAATTTTTTAAATATAACATAAATGATACCAAAAATGTACATTGTAGTGTGCTATACTAGACTATTTTTCGCATTTTCTGGACGGTTAAATAAAAAAAACTACAGAATTACGTAATATATTTTTTAACTTAAGTCAAAACAATAATCAGTGTAGGTAAAAAACATTCTTGCCTAATTTATACATCAATAAAATACTCCCCACTGAGTTAATAGGACCGGTGAACAACAAAATTTTCAAGGGTCATTCTTTTTATAGCTCTAAATAAAGATCCATTTAAATTAGCTCAGCATTAAGAAATTAGGGAACATACAATAAACAAAATTCGAAACGGCTTAAAACTATCAATCAACGAAATAAAGTCATCAAGGGGCCATAATAAGAACAGAGCGTGATAAAAGATATTAAAGGCTTTGTAAGCGTCTTAAAATCTTATCGTAAGAGAAATATTCGAACGTGTGTGCGAGCCCACCCCATAGCTCCCCCTTAGGGTGCCACCAGTGAGAAGCGTGGGGTAAGGGGTGCTCGCGGCCGTTGACACGAATCGCTTGGCATTCTGTTTATCCTAACTGATTTTTTCCATACGCGCTCATCGTATGCAACGCGCTCACGAATAGGTTTGTTTTATCTTTTGATTTAAACAATCGGATACATTTCTCATTCTTACACAAATAGTAACAAAAGACACCGTTATAGTTAAGCTATTAAAAATGTTTGAATTAGTTTCAAAATTTTAATAAACATTTCTAAAATTTAAATGGGTTCCGGATGTTAGTCCTATTATCTTGCAAAAAAATAATTATGTGTATCAATTATAAAACTATTTAAAAAGTGTAGTTGTTCAGTGTTGCTTCTGACAAAATTCTAAAGTATTTTGGCTTGTGTTTATTTTAGTTCTTATTTTAAAATTCTTTATTTGATCAGTATTACATTTGAATTAAAGACGAAACTAACTAACTACTAACGGAACCGTTCGTTTGTCATGGAACCCACCGTGAATACCTAACTAAACTCTCATCAAACTACACTTTGAGTACATTCTTTGCAATAAAAAAAGAATAATCGAAATAGATTGGCGAGTTTTCCAATGGAATTGAGTTATTCGTCCACTTGTCGCGCACTTACTATAGAACTTAATATAGATTTACATGGCAAAATTGAACTAAATTAAAAATGAGATCAGACGGGAAGAACCGGCTTTCATATAAAATAAATAGTCATCAAAATCGGTTTTCTTAAAAAAATTAAGACAAATCGACATATTAACTTGTTTAATTGATTTACTATACAAATACAATATATAATCATGTAATTTTTTTTTTTACTGCTTGTTCACTTATATATTTCCATCCTTGTTTTTGTGCTAGTGCCAACTTTATCTTTCACGTTTAATAAATCGAAATCAAAATTAAGATATTTTGAATTAAATATGTGACGTTGTTATCAGTAAAAGAGGTGTAGGCCTGTTGTCAAAAAGCAGTATAAACCGGTCTAGAACAATGAAGTGACTGACTGACGTTAAATTATATATGGTCAATCTCACTACATGCAAAGCTCAGCTTAGAGTCCTAAACCTCGTGGACGTGTGTGCTAAGAAATTGTTTATTATTAAGGCAAAGAAGAAATGACTCTAAGAATTGAAATGATGAGTGACACGCCGTAACCTCTATCTGTAAACAAATGTCAGTCAAATATAAATAACTGCCATTATGATTATACTACATCATTTTCGCACTGCACTCGAATCGCGCTACAAAATTTCGTTTCAAACATAATTGTGATTTAATTATTATGCTCTCATTCTTGCCGTTTCATTATTATCCGTCGGTTAGTAATATTTTTAATAATTCACCGCTCCTTTTATTTTTGTGGATGTTTGTATAATTAAAAAATCGACTGTTAGTTAAAATTATATTACCACTTCTATTTAAAAACATAGTATACCTATAATAAACAAAAGTTAATAGAAAGAAACGTACGTAATAATACAAAGCATTCCATATATATAGTAAAATTGCAACTAATCGCTGTATGTATACGGTAGCTATATGAGTAAATCTATAATAGGGGTGCGCGTCAATGCACGAGGACAATAGAACACAAAACAAGTATTTTTAAAAATTTTGTTTGTGCAATGTGTATGTGTAATTTTTATCTGTTTGTATGTGTGTTTGTGCACGCTTATTTTAAACACGGCTTAACCGATTTAAAGGCAGTTTTCACTATTCCACTCGTATATTGGCAAACTCAAGGAGAGTTCAGTCTTTATTTTATTTACATCGTTTAATTATGTTATAAACTAAAAATTACTTGACCGTGTTGAATTAAAACAGTCACAGCATCCATATATATGTTCCAATTGAAACCGTAACAAAGATGAAACAGTATGCC
Organism: Heliconius charithonia; assembly: GCA_030704555.1. Lineage (NCBI taxonomy): Eukaryota > Metazoa > Arthropoda > Insecta > Lepidoptera > Nymphalidae > Heliconius > Heliconius charithonia. The sequence continues at coordinate 7,302,755 of CM060809.1, read as the reverse complement.
ACAAACGAAAAGCTATTACCTCCGCTTTGTTGGACGATCACAGTTTAGATTTGACGACCTGCGCTAACCGCCTTTGTATCTCCGCTCTTCACACCTCGCAGAGCTGATAGTATCAACTTGTTACTGCCTGGTAACGAGGTCTGCGGTCGACCTACATAAATGATGTGATATTTAATCACTTATGTAACAAAAGTGCCTATTGTACACTGACTTAACCTTGCACTTAGTGTAGAAACAAATAATCATGTTTTTTTGCTTCATATACCACAACAGGATAGAACCAAAAATAAAACGCTGAATATTAAATTTTATGTTTATGACTGATACTAATACTGATATATTACAATTGAACCCGCACTCGTCGCGTTTACAAATGCACATGTCGTCGTGTTTAAATGTCTTGAGCGGCCATGTAAGTGAGATTTAACGACATTATAGATATCTAGTTGTGATTTCAGTCATTTCTAATTTTGGAGAAAGAAATGATTGGGAGAAAATTTTAGTGAGCTGTAATTGTAACTTTTCGCTACTTGTTCGTTATTTAATAAATATACATTATATTATTTTCTTTACAATTTGGTTTTTGTTATTATATTAAATTTAGATTCCTGTGATTTACCTTAATAAAATTACAGGTCTCTATAATAAATCACCTAATTTACGTTTCAAATTTTCTAACGTGCATTGAAAGTAAAATTATTGCCAGAACTAGAACGGACACAGATTATAAAAACTAATTTCCTCACGAAACTACCTTGATCCCAGTGATTGGCGGCTAGAGAGCTTAAGCTATCTCCGCTCCTGATCGGCGGAGCGGTCACGATCCCCGCTATTGTGGGAACAATACGATGCTATCTCAGTGGAAATGTAATACACAAACCCGCTTAGATAAACCATCTTTTACACGACACGACAATAATAAAGCGACAAATAACAACTCATTTCTTTTCTTGTGTTTTAAACGTAGAAGTTTGGTGTTCTACTACATTTTAAACGGTCAGCTTTATAAAACTCTGTCCATTATTATCTATACTCTATCCAACTGCATGCAACACGCAAAGTTAAATGAGACAGGAAACGGTGCGTGCAGCGTTTTGAAGGGGTTTTTCAAAGCGAACTCGTTAAACGGAGATCAACTTAATGCATTCATTACATAACGACATCCAAATATTGTTTTGGATAGCCTTTCGATTAATTTAAGGATAAACGTCCTCTGTCTGTAAAACGGTATACTAAGTACCTATAAGTAATTGTAATGTAAGTGTTAAACTATTCGTTATTCTTATAAATAATTGCACAACACAAAAATAATATAGCATTTTTTCATTGGGATGGAACGACATAAAAAAATGCATAAAAAAAATATTATTTTTGTTGAAATGATGTCTTGTACGAAGTGGCCCAATGTCTGAATGTAAATGCGACGGTTGTGGGGACTGTAGGGTAATTTCCTCTAGGGCAGGGGTTCCCAACCTTTTCTTGATCAAGGACCACTTTTATATCATTCATGGTAGCCACACACACACAGCATAGACCACAATGTTTGTAGGTATAATAAAAAATAACTGTGATAATTAAACAGAAAAATCGCCTCACCTCACAGAACCATCCTCGGTCATAAAATTAAAATCGTTCGCGGACCAGGCTTCTGGGGACCACTGGTTGGGAACTACTGCTCTAGGGAGAGTGAATTACTTACATTACTGGCTCTGGCTGACAGCGCGGCGTTGAGTTCCGTCATAAAACACACAATCGATCGAAAATTAGGCAGAAAATTGAACGGAGTGTTCCATTGAATTTAACATGGGGTTCTCTCTGATTATCCATTTAACAAAATACAATTTGAGAAAGCTAAAAAATAGAAGTAATGGAAATTTTAAAATACTATGCACCAGGTATCCTTCCTTTTTCTGGTTCACGTGGAACCTATAACCACATTTGTTGCAATCAGCTATATCGATCGTGTGTTTCCATGTCACCACGCCGTTGCGCGGCAACGTAATTGAGCCATTCGCTTCCTTCCGTTATACCACGTTGACGGTGACCACAGTCCAGAAAAATTTATACTACAATATTTTATATTTTTAAACTGTTATTCCACATTTTAGAATGAAAAATACTTATTTAGATACGCGAACGCATAGCTTAGTGGTCAGAACGCTACGTTCAAATTTTTAAAACTTTTCTAAATAAGTATTAATTATCCAAAAATTACGACTCCATTGTGCTATTAGCATTTCATTATATATCTACTTATACTTATTTGTATTTTTAAGTGAAAACCTTATTTTATTAATTTTGTTTTTTTAATTCTTCTCTGTAGATTATTACAGCTGAAAACTTCGTCATTTGATATAAGAAAATTGTATAAAATAAACAAAGGACGACCTTGTAATTTATTTACAAAGCTCTTATAAAATTACTTATCTTTTTCAACAAGTAATTTTTGGCTTCATCTCAGATTTCGTTAGCAAAATGATATATCAACTTATTTCGAGGAAACGCGATATTTAATCAAACTTTTATAAAAAAAAATAAAATGGCGCTTGATGGGAGGGTGAATTTCACCCTCATATCGGTTCCTCGACATATGCAATAGTCTTGTTTCGATCAATGCTCGCACGTTTTAAGATTGACTTCCACTTACCGTATATAGATATAAAATTTTATTACTTGAGTTCCTTGCAAAAATACTTATACTGGATAAATTCTATTGCTAAATTGAGAGATCAATCTAAAGGCATATTATGATTATTGTAAGCGTTTTATATACCAAAAAACGTAGTAAACTAAAACTGAGAGACACATATCCCCATTACTACAATAAAGTAAATGAAGAACGTCGCTTTTACTTCATTATATAATATTTTATTTCTGAAATAACTAAAAAGAGATTTTTGTACGCTATGGCTAGCAACAAAAATGCTCTAAAGTTCCTGCCGTAGCGATAACAAACTGCCCTTTCTCATCTATATACACATTGAAATTGTAACTGATCACTGTCTGTACACAGAAGATAAATAAGAAAATCTATTATTGGGAACATTCACGTCCATTTATCTGTTTGTATGTGCGTGTGTGCACGCTAATCTCAGAAAAGACTTAACCAATTGAAATGCAATTTTCACTATTTTAGGTATTTTGGTGAGCTTTCCTCGACATGTAGTGACACTATTATTTATATAAAACTAAATTACTATAGGTATATAAAATTATTCATACAATTAAAAAAAACATTGCAAATGGCAGACGAGTTGTTATTATATCGCACACGTAAAAACACGCCTACCCGCATCTTACTCAACAGTCTGCTTTGTAGGCAGTTAATTTGTGGCAAGCGTTTAGCCTACTTTCAAAGAGAGTCGTGCAAATCAAAAGAAACGTCCGTTTTCCTCCACATGCTACAGTACCTAAGTATCGTATAACCACCGCCACAGTGCGGGTCTACTGTCTCGCTCGATTAGTGACCTCGCACTTGCCTTTTAACGCCTTTTCATAATGTTCACTACATTTTAGTTATTTATATTGTACAAACATGGCATTGAGCAGTTTCATTTCAATTAAAAGCTTCGCCCGCATGAGCTATATAATTATTAATTTACTAATGTGCATTACTTTTGTTTTCTTATTATAATAGCATTTTAAAAAGAATATATATATATATATATATATATATATATATATATATATATATATATATATATATATATATATAATATATATATATATATATATATATATATATATATATATATATATATATATATATATATATATATATATATATATATATATATATATATATATATATATACTAGCGACCCGCTCGCGGCTTCGCCCGCTTTAACTACTGAATTATTCATGCAATGTACCTATGTATGTGTTTGCAAAACACTTAAGATTACCAATGTGAAAATTATTTAAACCTTAATGCAACCCACATTTTCGTAGTTCCAAACAATTGGAACACCCTTAGGTGTTCCAATTGTAAACAGGACACACATCCCTTACAATAAGAAAATATATTTAAATTGCCGTCTAATGCCCGTCTCCTCTACGCTTTCATTAGTAAGATTTAAACGATTGTTATTTGCATTTCTTGTTCTACTACCTATGAAGACTTTTTCGTGGCATAATTAAATTAAAAAAGGAAATGTTTAATTAAAAGGTAAAAAGATAATAAAAAGAAGGAGAGTAAACAATTTAAACAACAGGATACTTAAACGAAAGAAATGATAAACAAAAGACTACCTACTATTCTAAAAGATGAAACTAAATATATCGCGCTGAAATAATACATTAAACTCTAATTATCCAATACGTACAATCGCATCTAAATCTACTTCGATACAGAGACAGGCGGGGAGACGGGCGCGGCGGACGCGTCGCGTGGCGCGGACGCATGGCGTGTGGTGAGCCGTTTCGCAGCAAGGATATTTTGATATTGTAACAACTTCTAAAGTACTTATTAAAATGAAAAACAATAAAAGACAGTTTTCATCACCATTAAATGGCCAACGTAACTAATATACTTATTTATATGCTTTATGAGTAAGGGATAAACGAAACATGAGCCAAATCTGCGATTTATAGCGGGCGTGATGTGTCAACAATTAAACGCGTTTTTCTCTAAAACTATTCGTAATTTCCAATTAGTGTAAAAAGCAAATTTTATCTTCGTTTAACGTAGAAAATTAATAAAGTATTTAAAAGGATAAGGATTGATATCATTATGGACAAACATCCCTCACCATAAAAAATATATTCAAATTATTATTTTTAGACAGAAATATGCTCACTGTATGTTATCCTTAGAAGATAGAAATATGCTGTCGCTGACTTTTTTGTAGATCTTATTAAGAGGAATAATACTCTAGTACATTGTTTTCATGTAGGACTTACCATTAAAGCAGCGCATGCGTGAAAGTTTCTCAACGGGTAGGACTTTATGCACATTTATCATATTTATGTCAAATTACATTAAAATATATATAAAATAAATCATATACAAACCTTCTCTGAGAAATACTCTACCAAATGGTGAAAACCGCATCAAAATCCGTTGGGTGGTTTAGAGGAAGAACGCTTAGAAAGGCCAGACAGAGAAAAAGCGTTTCTTTTTTATAATATTTATATATATATATATATATATATATATATATATATATATATATATATATATATATATATATATATAAATATATATATATACTTATATTAAGATCCAAAGTTTTAGCTTATTTTATAGAACAGTTATTTATAGCAGTTTTGTCGAACATAATTTGTTAAAATGGGATAATTTTTTTAATTCATAGGTCAATTGAAATAAAACAAACCCTTAATGTTAAAGTCCAAATATCAGTGAAAACTGTAATTAAAAGTTCATATTATATATTAAAAAATCATAATTAAATTTAGTTTTCAATTGATTTAAAAAAAATCACATTAGATACGAAGAATATGCATAGTTTCGAATCTATTTAACGGAGAAATGGTAAAAATATAACGACAACTATATAATATAATTGTAATGTTTTGAGTATCCACTATCTTATTATACACTTTTGCCAAATAATAAAGTAGTGTAAACTTAGTTGTAAATACATACATTACGTACATATAGAGCTTATTGAGTAGTCTTGCAAGTATCTACAAATTAAAATATTATTGTAATGATGACAATCTGTATCATTTACGACTAAATAAACACTCACATCCAGGTCATCAAGGTCATCGGCAGTGTACGACCTATGTGGCGTGTGGGACCGCTTACTGCAACGTTATTTCCATGCGTGTGTTTCCAAGAAACGACTCCTTTATATTCTGTACCGAATAATATTTAAATATTTTTTTCCTTCACGTTGTATCCCACATATAGCAGAGTAGGCTAGTGGTAACACAATCCGTTCTCTACTTTCTGCCGAATCTTTCAAGATGTTTTTGACGCATGTTGAGTGACGGAATTCAACGCCGGGCTTTTAACCTTGGTGCCGGAAAGAAATTAAATGATATATTAATAAATAATAATTCAAACTCCGAGTGGAGATCGAACCTACAACAGTTACATACTTGTGCTCTGTGCCACGACAGCCTCATCTTTAAATTATAACAAAATATACATACATATATCATTACGTTTTTCTTATTCTATTCTTCGTACACTAATAATCTCCTTTTGTAGAATGTGAATTAATGAATTCATTTAAATTTTCAATAACGCTGAACAAATATTTAAATGGCATAAATATAGAGAGAGCAGATGCATCTCTAAACAGTTCATTGTGTTTAAAGTTCAGTAAACGCGTTTCGATTCATTTGTTTGTGCCCTTACAGTTTTATTTTTAAAAGAGCAAGAAACAGAGTTAAGATTTCTTAAAGTAAGTATAGCATTGGTTTTTATATTAACGTCGATACTGATCTGCAAATATATGGAACATTTTAGCAAGCTTAATTATTCATTCAATATATATCATTTAAGTAGGTTAAATGTTATGCCTATATATTGTTAATATACGGGATTTTCGGAATACGGGTTTCGCAAAAACTTAATTGAATAAAGGGACTCTAATTTTGTAAGTGATTGATTTTCTCATATACTGCCCAAATTCGTTTTTATTTGTTGAACCTTCAATATGTAATAATAATATGTGAAGTCTATAACAAGTTGATTTAAAAATACTAAGAGATAGTATTGAAACAAATTCGATGCCTAATTCAAATAATCAAAATAAATTGCCCTGAGCCGAACTATTTTTCTAATAGGTACAGACAGCTGTTGTAAAAAAATATCCCCAGAAAACAAAATTATTATTTTATGCATACGCACAGTTAGCATGGGAAACAGTGGAAAAGATATACCGTGACCGTTCTGTTTATTTAGATCGTCCACTAATCTGTGCAGTGCGCACGTGTGGCGCGCACATGCGCCGGGCGGCCGAACGCTCGCATTGTTTGAAATTTCACGTTCAATATGGCCACGTAAATATTTCGACAAAGCTCTAAAAGGGAGAGCGCACAATAGAACAACAGCATCCTTCTCTAGACGCAATACTGTGAACGAGATAGCAATCGAACTTTTTCGATTTCGATTCCGATTCCGATTCCGATATGATTATCAGGTCACATCGGAATGAAGTATTAAAACAAAAGAGGCTTGTTCCTTTTTTTCTTGTGGCTAAGATGTGCGCATTCGGAGCGCTCAGAGTAATTGTCGGACTGCAATAAAAACCCGACAAAGCGAGGGAGCTGGATTGTCGCACACGTGCATCCGCCTGCCACTTCGCGAAGTTATATTTAAGAGCGTACAACTAGACTGTGGCTGGTGAAAAGGAATTGAACGACTTAGTTATTTTTAGTATTATTTAAGTAATATTTTTTGCATTAAAATTAATTTGTTTATCATAATTTTTATCTAAAAAAATACAGTGTGTAATTAATATTGTGAATGTTTTTTTAGACAGAAAATATTCACAGTATATAGTAATCATAATAAAAATATGTATAATGTGTGTATTAATATATGCAGGCCAGTCGTGGCGCAGTGGCATCAAGTGTCACTTGTAAATCGACTGGTTATGGGCTCGATCCACACTCGAGGAAATGAAATATTTATTTACATTTATATTTTCATTTTTTCGCTCTGGTGTCGAGACAAAGCGCGGCGTTGAGTTCTGCCACTCAACACACAATGCCTCCAGAACTCGGCGAAAAGTGGGGAACGAAGTGTCTTAACACTAGGTTTCCTCTGCCTACCCTGCTGTGTGCAGCGTGAAGCTGATTTAATTTATTTTTTTAATGTGTGATACATAATGTGAAATTAAATAAGTTATTATAATGTCACACAGTCACGTGCATATGCATATACTACTGCATTCTTAAGCGCATTTGTTAAATAACGAAGTGTTAAATATTCTACCCATTTATAGCCATAAGATAAACATTATCCCGCCCGTTTGGGGCTTAATTACGATATCAAAAGCTGCATCGTCACTGGCAACCGTCACGTGCATCTCTTTCTAAGAGCAGGAACTCCGTCCATCGCATCGCTACATCGCCTATTAAACACGATTCTATGCGTACTCTCGTATTTTTATTTCATAAATAATATCTCGCAGTCGTTCAAAGTGAGATGGGAACTTAAATGAACCCTATTAACATTTAATTATAATTAATGGGAGGGCTCCGATGATATAGCAATAATGTAAGTAATCAAACATTAACAGTTACATATCGTTCCTACGACGGCTGACACATACTATAATGACAGGTTATGAAATTCAAATCGGTTGGCGTTTTATTAAATCTTAACAATGATCTATCAATCAGCCGATATTGATTGGACAGACGAGATTGAATATTTTTTAAATTATTTTATACAAAGCTATTCCATAGGTTTCATCGATTTTTAATGTTTTTGCATTTCTCGCGCCCTTTCTAAGTGGCTTAACAGATAATTTGATATCATATACAATACATACCTACGTACATATCTAGTACTTACGAAGTTACAATTACCATTATTGTGTTAAGCTGACAAACAGAACGTGTTACATATGTAAGAACTAAAATTAAAGCATTTACATTATAACATTTGGAATTGTTGATTTACTTTTGAAATGTAGGTCGTTTTGTTCTTTTTCCATTTTAATTTAAATATATCTCGACAGTTAGAGAAGCTTGTCCTCAAGTCTCTAAACTAAAAATTATACGTGTATCAATTTATACTGATTCTTTAGAGAATAGCCTCAGAAGCATAAATTCTACACCGTATTGAGAACTCCAATACTAATTTGACACAATGATTTTAAATGAATAATACATAATATTTCTACTATAATTTATCTTTTCTTATAATAAAAAACAATCTTATTTCGCTGGCTTTTCAAAACATTGCCACCGACAATTCACACACAAAACGATGACACGGTAAAACTACGCAGGCTCCAAATGAAACAACTGTCAACAGCGTTTGCTTGTTAGATATAACAAATATGAAGCTGCGTCATAGTTTCACTTTAGGCCAATTAAATAATAAACTTTCAACGTTAAAAACAAACAGAAACAACCCATTTGAATTTTGAAATTTGTATTTGCATAATTTAGGAGTTACTAGTGTAAAGAAATTTTACTACGAATTAAGATTTAGTTGTTTCTCTATAGAGACAACTAAATCTTAATTTATTTTTAAAAAATATATATTAATAATATTCGATCCTTGTTTTGTGATAGTCCGTTCTCTACAATAACATTGATAGCATTCTACATAATATTTATATTATTTACTTTTTACTAAATAGTTAATACCTAATTTATATATATAATACCAAAGAAGAGTCTTTATAAGAAATATAAAGCTAGAGGTGATTTAACAATACCATACAATATTCTATAGAAATTATATTTTTTTGCATGTATATTTTTCAAATCAGCATTACTTATTTTAATGTAGGTGCCGCAAATGTAGGTATCTCACACCTATAGTCACAACAATCTATAAGATAAAAAGTCTATATTAGACGGAAATAAATCTTAGTCACCAAATAGCAGTGGCGAAGCTAGGGTATTCGATGCCTGGTGCAGCTTAGGGCTTGATGCCCTTTAAAATGGTTAAAATAATTTTAGATTTCAAAACACACACATTTTCAAAATCAATAATATCGACTAGTAATAGTGACATGATAGCGAGATTGTAATTTTCATTTTCATTCACTCTTTTTTTTGTACACTTAAAAAAATTGATCGTAGACTTTGATGCCCCTTTCCTTATGATGCCCGTTTCAACTGTACCGCTCGCACCCCCCCAGCTACACCACTGCCAAATAGGCTCATAGCTCATGAGTAAATTATAAAGCAATCAATGTTTAAATTACTCCAGAACACTAATCTTTAGTTAGGTACAATGACATAAGATATTTAGATATATATATACTAAACAATATTTTTTATTTAAATTATATGTTCGATGGACCATCGTTAAAACATATAAAACAGCAACAGCCACGTGCCCCGCAGTTTCAGTCAGTTATTAGAAATATTTTAAAAAAATAATGTAGCAATAAAATATATTTCTAGTATAGGTTCTAGAAAAAATCACATTTATGTAGAAAAAGTAATGCATACGCTGTAGAAGACATAATGAACGTTGTTAAATTGTTATAAACTTATACGGTGATCGTGACCAGTGCCGACCGCAATCGGATCTGAGTTCCCATCAGATTTTGCTAACAGAAGTGTAAAATAATTACGGAGCACGAATCGTCCAAATAGTTGATGCACGACACGAGCATTAAAATCCGTTACCTTTAAACGCACTCAAAATATGACCGATTATTATCTTCTTAACGCATTGTTTACAGTACGAATAGAATGTAGGTATGTGTATAACAATAATGATTTAATTGTGAGATCTGGATGTCCAAAGACAATCCTTAAATTTTCATACCAAACGGCAAAAGAAGTAACATAAATGACAAATTATTTAACTGATCGATGTTTTGAATCATAATTTTTCATTTTTTTCAAAAAAAAAATTAATCTGTTTGACTAAGCATTGCGGACAAGCTTACGTCCACGATATTACTTATCTGACTTACGAAGTTACTAATAGCAATATATCGTTATAGATTACGTGTAGCGACGTCCCCACAAACATCCATCTAAATGGTCTTCTACTTCTCTACATATTTCCCAAGGGTACAAAAGCCCAGCAATTGCACCTTACCCCCAGAGTGCAGTAAATCTCAATAAAGTGTCGAATAGTTTCTGCGTAATTCGACATTTTTGTATCTAAAATTACGATGTACCGTACGTATTGTAACAATATAAGATATGTTCTACGCGTGTGATATAGAATCTGTGTTTATTCTTTAATCAATGATTGTTGATTTTATTTATATTTTATATTTTATTTATGTTTTTAATAATAATTTTATTCTTCTTTTTAATAATAATTTTATTTAGTCAGAATAATTTTATTTAATTGTTCTGAAGGAAGGAGAGAATTATAGTATGGAGAAAGGATTTAGTCGGAGACGGAACTATACACTATTATATCTACCTAACTTAGTTGCAGTGGGAGTTGCGTAAACCATTTAATGAACTGAAATATATATATTTTTTTAAATCTATACAAAAATATATATACAATTCCCAAAAAAACCTATTATTCCTCTTTTTCCTAATTCTCAATGGTTCAACTGACGCGTAATACAAAACATATTCCGATACATATACTTATCTAAGTGCATAGAGCTCCAGGCAATTACCCTAAGCCTAATGGGCAATCTTGATTCAACTTTCATTTTCTGGAATACTAGCTAGTATTACAGTCGAACGTAGACGAGGGGAGACTCCGTGCGGTGTGTACTGTGAATGCCAATCGGGTTGTGAGAGCCCTCCAGTTGCCTTCCCCGAGTGAACAATGCGTTATGAAGTGCAGCACATGCAAGACCGCACGGCACACGGTCTGGCTGGAGTACCAACTTCATTGAGCTACTCCTTGCTGGTTATGCACGTGGGGACCGAAGATCGTTTCGCTGGTATAGCCATAAATATAACTATTGATGTATTTTAATGTTTATTCTTGAAAATATAAATTAGGTTATAATTCCCTTTTGTTTTTTTTTTCAAATTGCTTTATCCTGCACACAGTAGGGTAGGCAAGGGTAACCGGGAACCTTGTGTAAAGACATTTCGTTCTCATGAAGAAACCCCCGTTCCCCACCTTCCGCTTAATTCAGAGGCATTGCGTGGAGTAATGGAAAATATTAAATAAATATTTAATATTTCATCAAGTGGTAATTGAACCTAGAACTTGTCGCGTTTAAAGTCGCATGCTTTGGCCTGTTTATGTGATTGTAATAGAATACAGTGACACATACATTACACACTACAAAATATAAATATAATTGGAAACAAGTAAAGACAAAAGTCTGACGTTTAAAAGATGAACAAATGACCGCAATCAAATCACAATCAAAGTGAAAGTCTTCTCTCTCTCTTGTACCTATACCTATTAGAGACTGGGATCGGCGTTCTCTGATGCGTGTTCTGTTTATATTACAGTGTGTTCGATCTAATTATATAGGATGCTTTTGGTTCACGCGCTAGTCACGACTACCATATTGTTCCTAAAATGATGTTGTTGATATAAAGGTACATTTTATTTAACAAAAGGCTATTTCCTGTTTAATATTTTATACTCATTATTATAAATATCCATATTGACTCTTGGTGTGGTGCAGGGGCACAAGTGTAAGACTATAAACGCGACAGGTCGTGGGTTCGATTCCTACCTATTTGCATTTCCTCGCTCTGGCAAACAAACCTTCAAAATTCAACGGAGTAGGCAACGGAAGTGAGACACTTCCGTGATGGGACAGAGTGTCTTAACACTAGGTTCCCTGGTTCCTCTGACTACCCTGCTACGTGCAAGATAAAGAGTGAAGCCAAAACAATATATTATTTTATCGTGACACTGTACATTGTACACGAGACATATTATTTACATTGTTAATTTTTCATAAAATATTAATAAATCCTTACGTAATGTTTTATATTTGTTTAAAAAACAAAATAAATGCATATGCAATGTTATATAATAGACTTAAAAAAATATGTGGGGCAATATATAGTAAATATTAATATTATAAACAATACTTATTACAACTTAAGCGTTCGGTCAACGTAGCCCTAAAATTAATATTACAAAGTAGAATATGTAATATATTATAAAAAAATAAATAAACTGGACAATACGGTACTTCAACCTGCGAACAAGTTATAAGTGCTCTGTACACACTCGAAGTAATTTCTTGACCCACGTAGGGAACCAGTGATGATTATACATTCGCACGGGTTACTTCATTTTTTTTTATTTTATATATTTAAGCACTTCCTATAAAATAAAAACTTTGTAAAACAATTGGAAAACGATAGTACAATCATAATTATTACAAAAATTGAAGACTTAACATATACATATGTACGTACAGATCCTCACTGTATTCAGAGTACGTCATTCTCTCTCTAGGTAGAGAGGACCCAGTGTTAAGTTTCCGCCGAACTCTCGAGGCATTACGTGTTGAGTGACGAAACTCAACGCTGCGCTGGGCCTTGTTACCTTGTTCTCTTGTTACCAGAACGAAGAAATGAAAATATTAATAAATAATAAATAATTTCCCCGGGTGTGAAACGAACCCACAACCAACACTTTTACAGTTACATGCTTGTTTCACTGCGCCACAACGGCCTCTACTTACAAAATTTAACTTTTTAAATCTATCAATATTTTATCAAATAGTAATAACACTTAAATATTTAAGAACGAACCATTAAAACTTTCAATAGATAAAGTCTCTCAAAGTCCACAATACAAACTTAACCGCCGTAACAGTAAAGGGAACTAAACCCATCCAAAATTAGACTCGAGCAATCATGATTCACATGGTGTGTTCATACAAAAAAACCTCGTACTCATCCTCATTACGATAAACGATTAAAAATAAAAAAAATAGGCTAGCAGATGCGTTCAAATATCAAAAACAGTTGGATATGAACTTGTGGGGTCGTTATAGGAAGTGCGTATGTAATTGTGTCGACTGGACCACAATAAGGGGCATCGGTCAGTGCGATTGTTGTGCGACCGACGCCCGCACCCATCGCCATTGATTGAATGAACGCGTGACTCTAACAAACAGCGTTGGCCAAACGGAGCGTAAATGTTTTGCGAGGCCTATAGGGAGTTATTACTATTGCTTTTCCATCGGTATTGTTGTTCTGGAGCACAGATTGGTTTAACTCGGTTCTTTTCAATTTTGGCAATTGAAATATCAAAAAACGTTAGACAAATATTATCTAGCATGACATCGTAACATATGCTGAGTGTCTTTTCTGAGTTGTTGTCTGAACAATCTTGATTTGTTCATCGTATGGAATGTCATTTTTAAGAAACGAAATGTAAACTGTATTAAATCTGTCGTGGCGCAGTGGTGCCAGCGCATGTAAACGCGACTGTTAACAAAGAAAGGCGCGGCGTTGAGTTTCGCAACTGGATACGCAATAACTTGAAAACTCAGGAAAGTGAGGGACGAAGAGACTTAACAATGGGTTCTCTCTGACTACCCTGCGATGCAGGATACAGCGTGAAGCTAAAAAAATTGTCACAGTTGCTTGTACTTTTTTTTTTCTTTTTCCAATTTTAAACGTAATTACAGCAACACATTGTGTTAGAACACATATAATAAGAAAATATCCAACAAAAAAATGCAATATTCCTACATCTAAAAAGAAATCTGTGGAAATTAGAAACTTCACAGATAATCCAGTAACATGTTGTAATAACATCGCTACATTACATAGAAATAACTTACAAACTGCCCGATTCCATCAATTTCGACACACTTACCTTTCGCGTGCGTTGTATATAGATACTACACATATATAAACGAGTAAAAAAGCATTTATTTTATAGATGAGTTAAATTGGCATCGCGTCGTGGTCATGGCGTATAGAATCGACGAGATAGCCGGGGCCGTGCGACGGGTCCACGATTATCAACGCATTCTGCTCGGTGGTCACAACCTGTCGCGTCTCTACGGCGGCTTTACGATTTATGATTGTAATAGCATCCCGTGGACACCTGTTCCCAGTCTCGTGCTGCGTATTACGGCTAACAATCTTCACTATTTGTTTAATGATTTACTTCGTTTTTTTTTAATTAATATGTATTTTATAGATATATTTTAAAATTTTATATTCATGCATTAATGTTAGGTATTGATGATTATAAGTTCTTAAAATTTCAAATTGTAATCTTCGCCATTCTCTAAAGAAATATGCTTATCATTACTTATTGTCACCGTTTTATTGTCTCCACTAGTGGAATTAAGTCGTGCAGAGAAAACAAAAGTGGCAAACACTTGGGTGAAACTTTTTCGCTTCTGCAGTCGTGAAACCTATATAGGTTATATCTATATAGGTAAACTAGGGTTGCATTGACTTCCCCCAGTTGGTAAAAAATATAAATATGGTAACGTGATAAAAAAGAACCATTGAACGAGCCAAATTTTAGGAACGCGATATAAAAAATCTGTTACAATGTTTACTACATTGTTTTACTTGAATACAGTCCAAATGGCGGCTCAATTAAAAATCATTTGGAAGGATATAATGATAGCTTTAACCAAGTAAAGGTTAAGAGAGTGAGACAATTTTCTTTGTATATGTTTAGAAAAATAGCACCTCAGCACATGGCAAAATTAAATTTAGATTTAAAAAAAAATACTAACAAGTAAACATCTACAATATCACTATAATGATAACGTATCTATTAATCGTAAAATCGTGACCTATCTCAATAAGTCTAGCCCAACAGTCTGGCAAGCGTTACAGTGCACAAGTGTTTACGCTATTACAGACGTACTCCGCCGAGCAAAGCCCATAAGAATTCAGTTTAACACAAAGAAATGTACTAAATCTATGTAAATAAAAAAGTAACCTTCAAATATCTTGCTAAATGTAAAACTTGAAATCGGTTCGACCTATTGTGCATGTATTTTCATAATTTTATTAAGACAAAGAAGGCTCTTATAGAGATAAAAACCGCCGAAATTAAGAGCAAAATATCAGCAAAAAGTTATATAATATCTTGTGTATGGCAAAGTATGGTTGGTCAACGAAATGAAAACAGCTTTCACAAATAATTACTTCACTCATTTCAAAAATATCATATGATTACAAATATTTTTATGCTATTTAAAATTTTCGCGAATTTCCGTATTAACGATGTACCTATATACATATGTATTTACAATCATGAATAGCGGGCTTTAAAAAGTGCTAAATGTATGACTAAACATCTCGGTAACCGACAGAAAAATTATTTAAACAAAGAAGAATTTGATAAACATAACTCTATTTTCATGTTGACCCATCTATCTAATTAAGAAATATGAAGTAAGAAGATATTATGAAAATTCTACTAGAGAATATTATACTAATAAGATCAATACAATATTAAAACGATTTTAAACTAAGCCAAAAATTCGTTTAAACCTTACGATATTTTTAAATCGATAAACATTAGAAGTTTCAAAGCTTTTAAATTTTACTTACAGTATAATCGTTTCAAATGCATATTCGATTGACAGTATCGTAGCAATTAAGCTTGTCGTGATGGGAATGTGAGTGAAGCTAGTGCGGGACCTGTCGACACGATGTCATGCACCAGCGAGCCATTCGATACGACAGGTGCAAACCACGAGTTTACCATAACTCCACCGTCATACAAGTTTCACTTTGAACATCATTTTTTATCTATAAATGTTATCTAATTGACGTGTGTATATAAATTTCTTAATATACATTTTAATTTATTTCTACGTACATATATATATGAAACTTGGATTATTATAAGTGAAAAATATATGATAATTTTTTTGAAATTAAATATATAATTTTCACTGTGTTAGAATTGTGGTATTTCTAAAAAAAATCATAATATTTAAAAAAAATAGGTTCCTAAATTAACATTTTGTTAAATAATTCATTTATTCAACACCCACTATATTTGTACTAACGAAAATTACTGAACAAACATGGTTCTGTTTGGTAACTACTTGCAATTTTACCGTTAACTAACTTAGAGACGATTAGTCTTATGAACATCTGCCTATTACGTAAAAGGTATTTAAAGACATATTTATATAAAGGTCATAAGTACGCATCTTTTTGTAGACAGAGTTAGTGCAATTTACTAGCACCTACTACGAAGTACGAATATAGAGAAAAACCGTTATTAATTAATAAAGATGTTTTGTTTCGCGTTATTTTTAAAAGTATATTTTGTAAAATTCTGACTTACCTCCATTACCAGCGTTAGTGATGGTAACCCAAAAGTCGATAGTCTTCTCTGGTCCCAACTCTTCGTAGTCCCACTTCTTTTTAACTTTCACCACACCACTTGGTTCAACTGTAACCCACGGATTTTCGTCCCTAATTTTGAAAGTTTCCCGATCAGTCTCTTTCTCGAGTGTAAACACGGCACGTCCTTCAACTTCGCCATCGGCTTCAGTAAATTCAATACGTTTGGTCGGACGAACCGCACGAGTGACCCTTCGCTTTTCTCGGTGAAGTGTTGGCATTTCTTTTCGTTCGCGGATAATAAATTCAATAAAAACTTGAGCAGGTTGACTTTTACGCGGAGGAGTTCCTGTATCGTGCGCTAAAACTTGCAACTCTATTTCGTGGCTATCAGGATCGCCAGCTAATATCAGTTCTCCTGTTTGAGGTACTATTACAGCAAGATTAGTGGGTGTTTTAATTGAATAATAAATGCGGTCGCCATCAGCATCAAAAGCCTGTACTTTGCCTATATTAGAAAATCGCTGCCAATGTGCAGTTCCGTTACGGCAATTATTATCACAAGTACCATTTACAGCAAAGTAATATATTTCCTGTTCGAATAAAGGTGCATGGTCGTTCTCATTGACTACGTTAATTCTGATTGGAAGGCTAGCTTTGTTCGCCCCGAGTATGTCAGTTGCCTGAATAACTAAATCATAATGTTTTTTTGTTTCTGCATCTAAACTTTTCATTGCTATTATCTCGATGTCACCTTCAGTTATGACTGATCTAACGTCTGACTTAGTAGACTTGGACTTGTCGCGAAGAGCGAATATTGATTGCTCATTGCCTTTAATAATTTTGTAGGCGATAGGTCCCACGCTTACAAGAGCAGTAGCTTTTATAGGTGGAAAGTCGACAACTGTTCCTGGTGGAGAATTTTCGTTAATTTCCCCATGTAGGCCATTCGTTTCAGCAAAATGTATCATTTTTCTGCGATCCATGACCAAAACATGAACTGTATGAGCAGAACTACTGAATGGCGTTTGCTCTAATACAGCTAGATTTAGGGGTTGGTTCAATAGAGGTCCGAGATCTGCTGTAGTCATCAGTAATCCATCATCTAAAAGTGCGAAGTAAGGTGCAAATTCAGGGTCCAGCAGTGTGTAACGTGAGTGATTGCCAACAAAATGACGAACTGCATGACCTGGGCGGACGTCATGCGGCAAGAGGATTAGCGCCCTCGTCTCCAGTGCTATCGTTAGGACACAGAGCAGCGCTCCTCCTGCTAACACAGCACGCGCCATAGCTCTGACGAGTTACACTTCAGTTATCCCAACATCTCCAACTATAACAAAATAATATTTGCCTTGTAGTAAGTAATAAAATCAAAAATTAAATCATATTATAAAAAAATACTATCGAATTGATAACCTTCTTTTCTTACAGAAGTTGGTTAAAAATAAATTTAATATAAGATTTGACGTGCACTTTTTAATTTTATCTTCTTTATTCAAATAAATTAAATATTACTTTAGTTTTATGTATTATTACTTTATTACTATAATTTATTCACATAACCTTTTAAACAGATACTTATATGTTGTAATGTATCTTCTAATATTTTTTAAATATCTATCAACCATTTAACCGATCAATGATTACGTTTTCTAGTAAAGATTGTATACTAAATGAGTAAATATGTACTCGTAAGTAAATCACTATTACAAATGCGTCTACAGTCTAGATTTGTCAGTCGCTAAAAGTGATCGATAATGTAGTGCAATTTCCAGTAATAATAATAGTATCACATGATGTGACAGCATGAAAGTGTAAGGCTGTCGGCGCTGTCGGCGCTGTCGGCGACGTAGGGCGGCAGTCGGCGGTGGGCACACATGCAGAGCTTTATTTAGGCGGCAGGCGGTAACGCCGGCGTCTCGCGCTCGGGCCCGCCGCCGCCGATCAATACCCCCTTGCGCCGCCGCGCGACGTTTTGCGAGCAAATCTAGACTGTATGCGCTCCAGTTCACGACACACCATCAAATATTCACACACTTATTAAACTGAATAGAAACTCATTTCGGCGTCATCGTTCGCAAATGTGCACTCAATCCACAAACTAAAATAGCTAGCGGTTACTTTTTTGGCGTAAGGATCGCCAATTTATCGATGTTTCGCAAAGCCAATCGTTTCACATAACCAGATTTGCACTATAATATAAATAAATTATATTTATAAATTTTTCATCAAATCTTTCTTTATATTCTTATAAGCACGTTATCAGTAAACATGTGAATTTAATGTAAACAAAATAAAACACTAGTGCACGACAGATTACGTAAACAATTAACACGATACTTTAAGAAAATACCTTATATGTATGTCACAATTTTTGAAGAATATAACACGATACGTACTTATTAGAAGCGTGAATAAAATCGCGATATCGCAGCGTTCTGTGTATATCCGTTTCATACGTCACTGGCGCCGTACGCAAGCGGCGTCAAAACGCGACTGGTGATTGAAATCTGCAGCGCGCGCGCGTATTGAGCGCGCCGCCCGCGCCCGCCGCCCCGCCGCCCCCGCCGCCCCGCCGGCGCCCCCGCCCCGGCGAGCGGCCGCACTACGTACGGTAGAGTCGTTCCTCCCCTTGGCTGCCAACTTCGGTGCATAGCTACTAACTACACACAGCTCGACACAAGCTTTTGTTTTGAATAAAAAGTTCTATTAGATAGAATTCGCAAAAGGTTTTTAATAGTGTATGTACATCTTAATACGCTAACATAACCCACGACCTGCTGTGCTGTATGAGTTGATATATGAATATACTATATGAATGTAGTTGTGATTTTTACATTAACACTTTTATACTATAATACACATTATAACACTTCAACGTGTTCCTCTAAAATATACTGATCTTGGACTTTCAAATTCTAGCCCCAACCCGTACAAACGTTACGACGTCGTATAAATAACGATGAGTACAAGTTTAGTTCACGCTGTATCCCGCACAAAGCACCCTGCTTTGTTAGGTAGAAGGAACCGAGTGTAAAGACACTTCTTTCTCCACTTTTTGCGGAATATAACGCCAAACTTTTGCCTCGGTGCCAGAGCGAAAAAATGTATGTGTGTATAAATGATAAATGTATGTATGTGCATTATAAGCATGTATTAAATATTTCTTATTCAGCAAAAGTATTAGAAGCTAGGAAGTGATTCCATATGCGCACATATCAAAGTCAAATAATTTTATACAAAATAAGATACATTTTGTTTTTAATATATTACAACATATTTTTAATAATATACATGGTGGAAATGTCTGCACTCCTTTTACCGGAGCAAGATATAACTGAGCGTATCTAAATATCAAGTTTAACGTAGATTTTTTTTTTTTCAATTTTATACCTATACTGTATATCGTGTGACGCAGTGACGAATAGATTCCAATAACGTAAACACCAACTACTACAAAAATACTACTAAACGATGCCGATCTACCACTTTCATTCTCAAAAAACATACCAGAACGAGAAAGGGATATCTGTCGGTCTATTTTACGTTATTACCTATCTTTACAATAAACATAAACTATATATAACTTCACCGCCAATACCTACGACTTGATTTCGTGAATGAGGCGTTTGCGATGTTATCGCTTTGAGGTACAGAACAACACAATAGTTCTTAACAAATGACGTTTTATTTTACAACTATAAATTAAATTAATTACTTTGTTTTAAAAAAAACTTTTTCAAAAAAACAAAAATCTTTTTTGTTTTAATTGTATTAGATTTTCATATGAACGCCCAACTATTCGAACGGCTTTACATTGTATGCTATCAAAAGTATCAAACTGATATGATACTGGCAGTTACTCGAAACTCTAAGGCCCAATGTACTGATACTGGGCGCGGCTACAAGGGATGTGTTTTGGAAGACTGGCGATACGATAAATGACGTATTTTATTGTGGTTAACGTGCAAACTTATGTCTTCTTGGAATTGACTTGAACCAAGTTCCTTTCATGAGAAAACATTCCGTGTAACTAACAAGCAAAACCAGTCGACAAGGACCTTGATACTGCGCCCAGTGAGAAAGCTGGCGATCTACTTGCATAAATTCTCGGTAAGCTCACAAAACAGAAGTTTGGCAAAGAGCGCCCCATGCCACACATACAAATCAGACCTGTGATTGAATGAATCGAAACCATCGCCTTTCTTCGGCTTCGGGTGGATAAGAGCGCTTTGCTGCGCGCGAGCGAGCGCTTTTACCTTAAAGTTGGTTACTCTACCCATATGATACCGTAGTTAATTTGAGCTGAGTGTGCCCCGCTTTTGGAAGAATATATTCTTGATGGCCAGATCAGTCGCAGTACACTTCTCAGAATATTTTCTACCCTTGTATGGGGAAGACATATCCATAACCCGCGTAAACACATACATGGGGCTTAGCACCCTTACCGATATGACCTGGGGGGTCATTTCGGTAAGGCTGCTGAACCCCATGTTTAAATTTAAACGAAGTTTGGGGGACCCTCAACTAAGACCATTTTGGTATACGGTACACGCTACTTCTCGCCTGGTAAGCATAGGCACTGATTAAGTTTGTGGTAACTCCTTCTGAGTACCTTTACCCGTATCAAGCGGTGGGAGCGACGGTCAACTTCAAGGAACCCATTCTGAAGCTCTTCAGAAAGCACTACCGCCACACCGTTTCTGACTGAAGGTGTGTATATAAGCCGGTAACCCCGTCTGATGTTACGGCACTTATTGCACTTCCAGTGCTAAGCTTAAGCCCATTTCCAATATAATATTATGCGGATAACCGATTTTAGCAAAATCATTAATATTTTTCATAATGTAAGTAAGTACATCAATAAAATATCGCGTTAAGGAATCTTCAGAGCCTAAGTTATAGATTGCGGGAATAGCTCGTTTCTGCATGACAAAGTAAAATGATATATGATATAAACACCGTGAAAGTATCTTAAGTAAACAAGGCCTTTTCACGAAGCTTTCTCACGTCAGTTAATAATCTATTTTTTAAACCGCGAACGCCACTAAGCTAAATCTATCAGCCAACTCTTCAATCATGGATTCAATCATTATCGTGTGATCTCACTTCCACAAATGCAATCACCCAATTATAAGTGTCATCATACATATGTGATCAATACACACGCAATTACATGTCTTAATCATACGTCCACATCTTATATGAACACTCATAAATGCATAGATAACTTCTAAGTCCACGGAATAAACTAAGATGGAATAAAATATATTTTATATAATATGACAATAATAACATATTTTAACCATACAAATCACTTGCTGTGAAACAGGAGCGCCCTTTCTTAAGGAAGTCGTGTATAGAAAATCTATACGTATATTTTATAAGATATGTAAGTAACTAAGTATAATGAATCAATTAAATCATTTATTAGGCAGACGGCACATTTAAAAAAAAAAAAATGATTTCACAAAAAAGCCCTTAGTAAAGGGCTTATATGATGATGAAATAAAAAATACTCTAGGTTTCCTTATGATATATGCATATACATATGAATTTGAGGCCGTCATGGCATCGTGTCAACAGTTGTGGGTTCAATTTCCACTAGAGAAATGAGATACTTAACATCTTCATTTTCTCGCTCTATGGTGGCGCTGTGTTCTGCATTCAACACCCAATGCCTCGAGAATTCGATGGAAAGTGGGGATCAAAGTGGCTCTCAAAATAATAATTAACCCAGTGCCTGCAGAATTTATGGTCCACTCATGAACCATCGTCTTTCGAATATGCGAATTTTACCTTCTTTTTAGTTTGTTACAAGGCTAAAATGGTTATTTCTTTTTGTCAAAGTGCTATGCCTGTATTGATATGTATGGGATACAGCATGAAGCTACTAATACAAATGGCTTTTGTAAGTCATATAAGTAGTCTGTCATATTTTATAATAACAGTAGGATACAATCTACTTACATAATGATTTCAAAGTTTTACTTTGAAATTACAAAAAAAATGGAAAGAATAAATAAAACTATATAAAAAGGTATAAATAATTTTATTTAAAAACAATTATAATAATTTTATAGACTAGTATAAAAATAGCCAAAGCTTAGCACTGAGCAAATTTTGTGACTTACAAGGGTAAATATAAAATTTATAACATATGTTTTGTTAACATTCATATAAATAACATTAAAAATTTTGTAATTTATGCACTCGGTGCATTATGTTAAGCTCAGTTTACTATAACTATTAAAGGTTAGGGCTATAAGGCTTAGAAGGTGCACTATCACTATTATTCTTGTATCTAATCTCTTTTATAGTCAATTGTTTTCCCTGATGAATTCTTTGTAAGTGGCTTCTCATGTCATAAGATCTTGAAAATGACCGGTGGCATACTGGACACTGTGTTTTTCCTGCATGAGAATCTTTATGAAGTGTTAAGGATGTAGGGTGTTTAAATCCTTTTGGACACAGCTGACATCTAAATTTTGCCAGGTCTGATTCTGTAAATATTACAACATTCCATAATTAAGAGATGTCACACTTTATCTGCCATATAATGAGGTAAAACTAAGCAGTGTGTAGTGTCAAAACACTCTGGTTTTAAGCTTACTATCAAACTTCAAAGTGTTGTGAGTTTTGTGGAACTTTTAACAAAACTTGGGAAGTTCACATTTGTTTAAATAATTTTTTATAAGACCTAAATTTTTAACTCTGTTAATTTCAAAAAATTTACACTTCTCTATAGGGTGGTTAAAACAATGTAGCTTCACACTATTTCCTGGATAACAGAGTAGGCACTAAGCATATGTTAAATAGCGCAACTTAACATCAAACTTTGTTTATGAATCTCTATTAGGGATTGAACCCTCAACCATTGTGTTTACAGTCAATGTCCATCTGCACAATGAGGGCCTCAATATACATAACATTGTTTTGCATAACATGATAAAATATATTCACAAACCTGTACTATTTTTATCAGATAAATCTTCAGCCGTTGCATTTTGTGTGTCAACTTGCATTTCATCAATAACAGCTGCTGACGGTTTTAGCTTTGTGCTCTCAAACTTTGAGGTTTCAGGCTGAGGTTCATTTACATGATTATCCAATTCTTGTACAGGAGCTGAACTATCTTGTGGAATGTTTTCATCTCTACTAATAGGAGTGGCTAGATTCATAGGTTCATCAGTAGGAATAAGCACAGGAGGGTCATTTGGTCTACTAGATTTAGAACTTAGATCTAACGAGTTATTGTCATTTATCCTTATTAGATTCTTTGATGACTCATCTTCAACGTTATCAGTTAATCCTTTAACCTCTAAAAGTTCAGCAGTTATCAAAAAAGATTCTAATTGTTCCTGAAAGATATTTACTTCGCCATGATACATAAAGTTGATAATTGCATTAAGATCCTCATACTTAAAATTTCTAAATATGATCACAGGGTGTTGGCATGGATTTTCCTTAAATATTTGCTTGAAATAATTACTGCATGCGGATAGCAACATCTTATGGGCTCGAATTTTACCACCATCACAACATAAGGTCACATCAACTAAATCATTTTCAAACCGCAACACATTAAATGCTTCTGTTACATGAGTAACATAATTATTCCAACGTAAAGAAAATTGAGGTGCGTTATTCATTCTTTTATATTGAATTATACATTTAATAAAAATAAAAAATACTTTTATGAAATAGATAAAAAAACATAATGTTATATTATCTTTTTTGATTGATATTTGTTTCCTATTTCCTTTCCTCTACAATCTGCTTTATCCTATGGCATGGCTTAACCACAGATTAAAAAAGATAACTTAACAAGAAATCTTCTGACTGAATTGGCTAAAATATTGGCATTGTAATTGCATTAAAAATTGACTTAATGATAAGTGCAAATCCATTAATGAGAACCAAATTTTATAAACGGTGTTTTTACAATAAATGTGGTAAAATCTTATTTTTGGCCTTATCCTTATTTTCTTTCAAAGTTCAACATAATAAATACCAAAGAAGAAGAGATGAATAGAAAACAAAACCAAAAAGAAAGTTTTTTTATATCAAAATATACATTACATTATACTATACATATTATATTATATTACTGTACTCTTTGCATATCATATCCATGTTTCCATATCATATAACAGTGATTTTGAATTAGAAAAATCGTTTGACTTTTTTAAAATGTTGGCTTTAATTTTATTTATTTATTAAGTAATATACAAAGATCGACTTTTATATCGATTTTAATTTAGGAACTTATTGGTTCATCTTCATTCTTTTATTGACTGTGCTTTTTTGAGTGTTTATAATTGACATTGACTTGACATACACTAACGTAACGTAACGTTATAAATAATTAAAATATAGTACAAGTACCTTAATATTTGTTCTTTAAATGTAAAATAAATACATATCCTGTAAAAGAAACTAAGTAAAAGTTGTATATTTCTATAGTCGGATTGAAACAACGAGTATACAATAAGATTTAAAATATTTTCAGTTAATGCTTTGAGAAAGGCACAATATACATCATGGATATCAATCAGCTTGCTTGTAAAGATCAGAACATAAAAATTGTTCCATCTCTCGAAGAATCTTTAAAAATAATGGGAGTAAATATCGACATTGATGAAAATATATTGTCATGGTTTAAGCAACTGAAAGTAAAATGGAAAACATGGAAAAAGAGTCCTACTATTGATCAACATTTTGATATTTTTTTTCATTTAACTACAGATCCTTACCGAGTAGCTTTAGTTTGCATGATAAATTGTGAAGAATTTAAGGACTGTAAACCTAAAACTTTGCCATATTACTTTTGTGAAATTCTGTACAAATGGTCTCTAACTAGTGATGTGCAGCCAGATGAATCATTAAAGTTACCTGCATTTCAAATTGCAGTACAACAAAGAAATCAAAACTTTCTTAGCTTGGTCATAAAAACATTTAAAATATTCACTATCAAAGACAATATATTACCAATTATTTACAATATGATTAAAAATGATAATTGCAAACAAGCATCTCAAATTGTAATAGCCATGGAACTATTTGATGATATACCTGTAGAAAATTTACTTTTTCCTCTTATATTGCAAGACAAAGCTAACTTAGTAGATGAATATTTGACTGAATGTCCAAATCAAATAAGACCTTTGCTATTATTTTTAGATAATTTATTGGATAAAAATTTTTCTATAAAAGCATATGCACAAAAATACATTGAAGAAAATAGGATATGTAATGTTAAATATGATAAAATTCATTATAAACCACTAGGAAAACTGGTAGCTCGGTTATGTAACAAATTTAACATTCCAATCGAAACATGTATAAATCTTAGTAAAAATCGCACTACAGGTGGACTTAGATATCTAATATATCAAAAATATGTAGAACATAATATAAGTTCAACAGTCTGGGACGACTTGGTAAAAGACTCTCTTCAAAATAGTATAGAATGTGCACAGCAATTTATTGACATGTTAGTGGAATATGACAGGAATGAAGCGCTGAAATGGGCTTCATACTTTCAGTTACCTGAGCATAGTTTACCTTTAGCTCTAAAAGACATGTCTATACAGGAGACAGTTACAAAAGAAGAAAACTGGGATACAACTGAACATGTAACACAGACATTCTATAAGCTTCCAATAACTGATAATAATATTGTTATGGTAAATACAGGAGAAAAATTTTATGATCTTGTTTCCACTTTGTTGAGTTATAGTATAGTAAGCATTGATTGTGAATGGAAACCATCTTTTGGAGCAGCACAGTCGCAAGTTGCTCTAATACAAATAGCAACTTTTGATTATGTTTACTTAATTGATACATTAGTATTAAATTCTAAACAATATGCAAGTTTCTGGTATAGGTTTAATAAGTCATTGCTAGATAATGCAGAAATAATTAAGTTGGGATTTGGGCTTGAACAAGATCTAAAAGAAATAAAGACTTCAGTGAATGGCTTAAGTAATATGAAAATTAAAGGAGAAGGATTATTAGATTTAAGTTTACTATGGAGAAACCTTATTAATATTGGCTTGTCACTGCCAAATGATAATGACAGTGGTGGTAACAGTTTAAGTTCATTAGTGCAAATTTGTTTTGGTCTGCCATTGGAAAAAGCTGAGCAATGTTCAAATTGGGAACTAAGACCACTGAGAAATACCCAGATATATTATGCTGCACTTGATGCTTTTGTGCTTCTCGAAGTTTACAAATTCTTACAAAAAATGTGTACAGCGCAAAACATAAACTTTGAAGAAGTTTGTAATGATGTTATGCTTGAAAAAAAAATAAAAAGTACAAAGAAAGTAAAAGTTATAGATAGACTTCAAGCTTCTACACAAGAAGTGAAATTAAAAAGCATACAAGATATAAAAATTTTAGTAGAGACTGAATTATCTCATTTATTACCATACTTTCGTTATTGTGGTATTGATACTATTATGCCGTCTCCAACTATGCAATGGTGTGATACTGTTAACTATGCATTGATTGAGGATCGATTTATTTTAACAGGTAAATTAAAATTATCTCCAACTCCAAAATTTTCACAGAACCACATTTTAGATATAGGCAAAGGAAATATTCGAGAACAAGTTGCAAAAACCCTGTATCATTTTAATATAAAAATTTCCCAAAGTGACATTCTAAGTAGATGTTTATACTGTAATGAAAATTGCGTTAAGGAATTATCACCAAATGAAGTTCAAGATCTTTGTAAACAATATAAGTTATCACAAAAAGTTAATCCAAACATAAACAAATATGTTAGTGATAATGAAGAGGACTATTTTGAAAATTTTCTTAGTGATTCAGATGGAGAAGAAGTATATGTATATCATCAACCTGTAAATAAACAAAGTAACTCATGTCAAACCAGTAAAGGAGCAGTAATAGAAATAACTGATGTTGATAAACTATCACAAACATCTAAATTCACTGTTTTATGTGAAACATGTGGAAAATTATACTGGGATGAAGATCCTTGTGTATTTTCAATTAGGGAAGTTATGCATTCATTTATAAATACCAGCACGTAAAAGGAGTAGAAGGGTAATATAAGTGATAAGATGAAAAACCTAAAGTATTTCTGTATATTTTTTATTATTTGTATAAACACCATACAATATATTAGCTTTTAGTATTTCCTTTACTTTTTTATTTAATTTTAAATAATAAGGGAGTCTTGTGTTTTCAACATAAATTTAAAAAAAACTAAATTATTTAATCTCATTGTTTAAAAATATTTTTTTTGAAAATTAGATGCACATAATACAATTGCAGTTGCTCAAATATTGTAAGCCAAACTTGGTGCTAACATATTCTGAAGAGTACCAATATTTAAGCAATATCCAATTTAGTTGTTATTTAATAATGATAAGTCTGTTATAATTATGAAATTCTTTTGAGTGATGTGTTATGTTTATTTTTCTATTATAGTGTTGTTATACAAACTGAGATAATATGACTTTAAACTGTGATAAATTAAAATCAATATTATGTATTTTAGATTAAAAATGTAGTTTTTAAAATGCAAGTTATAGAAGTAGTCATTTGGCTCAACAAAGAAGCACTTGTAACAAAATATATTATTTATATATAAATCTATAATGACATTTTCAAAGCATATAAATAATAATTTGTGCAAATAGCCCCTAGGATCTATCACCGACAAATAAATCATACTTCCATAACAATTGTAGTAAATTACTAGATATTTATTTATAAATAGATTCTATACAATTAAAATATTACAATAAAATTTTTGTGTTTTTCTTTAAATATAGAAACCTCTTCAGACTTTAAATTGGGATTGTCTTGTACATTTAATTTTTGTAAGTTTAAATTAGGAAATCCTTTTAGCGTGTTTAAATTGTTACCAGATAAATTCAGTTCCTGAAATCAAAAATATTTTAAATATAAGTAATTGCCCAGAATTTACTTTGTAAACAAAGAATATTTCTCTTTATAAGCAATTATGATCTTGAAATACTCAAAACTAAAAAATATATTAAGTTTAAGTTTCACATTATCATAGTTCTTTATTGATCAGTCCTAGCGCAGGTAACATTTGCCTGTAAAAGCGACAGGTTGTGAGTTCGATTACCACTCGGGGAATTGAAATACTTCCATTTTCTTTGATCTAGTGACGAGGGAAAGCATGGCATTGAGTTCCGTCACTCAACACGCAATACCTCCAGAAACACTACAAAAAATGGGCATCGGAGTGTCTTAACACTAGGTTCCCTCTGCCTACCCTGCTACGTGCAGGATGTGACACTAGTAGAAATATAGTTCTTTTTTTATTGAAACACAATAAATAAAATGTTGTAACTCACTATAAGATTTATAATAGTAAAAAATATGTTGACAGTAGCAGTCAACAGTATTTACTAGAATGTAATATAATATTTTATTTTAAAACTAGCAACCCGCACGCGGCTTCATCGACTTGTACTACACAATTATTTATTTCCTCATCTGAATTACTTTCGTGATCTAGTAATGTTATCATTTTAAAGACAATATCCATACATCGCTAAAGTTTTAGCCAATTCAATAAAACTATTTGCAAATTATATTACATATAAGTATTGGAACCAAAGGTCAAGGCGATAGTTGCGGGTTCAATCTCCACTAGAGACAATTTATTATTTTCATTTTCCCACTCTTATAGACAATGCGCACCGCGCATAAGTTCCGCCACTCACGACACAATGTCTCTCTTAAAACAACCCCCAACTCCCTCTTTCTACAATCAGTTTTTACCTTACCTTACAATGTTGTAGTTTAACTAATGATGGTAGTATACTAGAAGTCAACTTTTGATTGGACAGGTCCACAATTTTACAAAAACTATAATATTGTAAATGAGGTAGACTTGTTATTCTCTCACTGAGTTCTACTTTATATTCTGTTGAAACATTTTTATAGTTGTTGGACAGCTGGTTCTCAATGCTCCATTTAGTTATCAAGTCACTGTAGTACCCACTTCTTTGAATGTCTAATTGTTTTAATGTTTTCAGGTTATCTATTACTTCTTCATGATACAGGTTAGCATTGATACAATGTAAGAAGACAGTTGTTGTGAGTAATGTCCCTGAAATAGTTTAATTAAATAGTAATGATAGTTTATTGTTGTAGAATAAGAAAAACAAAAAAACAAATTTTCACAATATTTATACATTTATCCATTGACATTTGAACTTATTTGCTAAGCATATTTAAGTTAATACAATTTTGTATTATTTTAAATATTTATGTTTAATTTGTATGCTCACTACATATAGACATATTTAACTATGTGTAGTTTTTTTTCAGCCTCAGGCATTTTTTGCTTATATCAGATTAGGCAGATGGAATATAGTATTTACACCACTTGCCTTGCCTGTCTCATTTTCAAGACATTTCGTACCGGAGCTGAAAAATAAATTCATACCCCCAAGTGGGTAACTCACAACTATAGACAGACATTCACAAAGGGCCCCATCGCACCATGCCATACCAATATAGAAATTTTAGTTAAATTTTCTGTAACCACCTACATCTATTGTCTGGCTCTAGAGCCAGGAGCTGTCTACATGCTTCAAGTTGTTCATTTAGCTCCTCCACAACTGGCTTAGAGTATTGGTTTTGAAAACTGATATCATTTTTTCCAACATACACATTTGGTTCATATTTATCACAAATAATTATTTCCTTTCCATTTGGGAAGATATGTTCAAGCTGAAAATTATTTTCATCAAATAACATTCATGTATTGTTAAACATTACTTTGATTAATCTGCAAATAAAGAATAAGCAACATAAATAATTTACAAACCTTAACTTCTCCATCAATAGATTTTACATTGTGTTCCAATATCCACAAATCATCATACTCGTAACCAGTAGCAGATATCCATGCACCTCCAACTTCTAAACCGTCTAAGAGTATTTTTACATAATTTTTTATATATTCTCTTGATACACTTTTACTCCATGCTACTGTTGCTTTTGATAGATTTATACAAAAAACAACTGGTTGTATGGTGACTTTGACTGCACCTAAAGTTAGAAAAATTCAACACAATTATAGTAAAATGATTATGGCAAAAACAATCTAAAATATTATATTATATAACATTACAAATTATAATATAATCATTCAGCTTCACGCTGTATCCCGCACACAGCAGGGTAGGCAGAGGGAACCTAGTGTTAAGACACTCCGTTCCCCACTTTCTGCCGAATTCTGGAGGCATTGCGTGTTGAGTGGCAGAGCTCAACGCCGCGCTTAACCTCGACACCAGAGCGAAGAAAATGGAAATATAAATTTAAGTAAATATTTCATCTTCTCGAGTGGGGATCGAACCCACAACCAGTCGGTTTTACAGTCACACTTCGTGCCGCTGCGCCACGACTCATTCAAAATATATAATATTTTTTAGTTTCCCATTTGGTATCTTATCCACTGTTATTAACTATGAGGACATACATGGCTTGTGGGATTCTCACACTTTTTACGTGAACTTCCTCCAGTATCATCGACTTTTAATACTCATTCTTGCATCATAAATCTTTTTTACTTTTATTTTATCATGTACACTCTTATTTTAACATTATGTTACCTAATAGCCATCTTTGATAGAACCATGCACTGGTGTCATCGGGGTCAGTAAAGGCAGCACTTTGAACCATTTTCAATTCATGCTTATGATGATTATCTTGTATGGGTCTACCTCCTGAAGAAAATAATAAAAGTGTTATAATATGTATGAATGAGTAAAAAATTTAGATAGATTTTTATTTAGGAAAACAAATAAAAAAATACATGTAGTTTTACATTAAAGTGTAAAATTTTAAAATAACACCAAATAGTTGTTACAATGTAAACATTAAAAAAATGTTACCTTGTAAATCAGGAAACAGCTCTACTAACATCTTACTCCTATAATGCCAAGCTGAATAATTAGAAAAATTATCATACAACTTTTCAGTTGTATAGTCAAATTCTTCTTGCAAAGGTGGCTTACATTGACTTACTACAAAACGGCGATAGTCCCAAGTATGAACTAAAAATAATTAATTAACTATATTAACATATTATTTTAATAGAAATATGATATATAATAAAACATATACATAAAAACTAAACATACAATTTCTTTCGTCTAATTTGAGATATGTATTGCACAAGTCCAGTTCTTTTTTCCAATTAGGATCACTCCTTGTAGTTAGCACCCATTCTCTTTGATGCCAGGCACAGTATGACTTGGGATTCACTTTTAAGCAATATTCTGTCAAACTTAGTTCAGAGTCATATAGTTTAGACACTTCTTCATCACATTCTTTGGTTTTACTGAAATCAAGATTATTTTTAAGAAAAAAAAACATTTATGTATACTTAGATATATTACAGTACATAATATGTTAAGCATGCACACAGCAGAAGCACTAAATATTTAATACAAGCGGCCCACTTGCAGCTGCACTCTCATACCACTTATAATTATGCTGCATAAGATAATCAATATAAATTATATAATCAATAGATTCAACATTTGAAAAATCACAAGCACTACATGGTTGTGTGCGTTGTAGGATAAAATCGGCAGGCAAGGGCACCCCCCACAGGACTCTTGCCTATACTTGCGGATAAACAGAGCATTTTCAGAGCAGACTTTTTTAGAACTAATGAAATAGAACAATATACTGACATATATTTTACTATTTTTACAGCACACATGATTAAAGCAATTTGATCCTTATTATTATTTTAGTGTAAGACTTATATAATGTTATATAGCCTATAGCACTCCCTGAAGAACGTAGCTTTCATACAAAATCAAAAATAAGTAAATCAGACCAGTAGATTTAGAAATCTTAGCATTTAAACAAACAAATAAATTCTTCCACTGTTTTATATTAGTATAGGTTACCTTAAAATTTTAAGTATTTCCCTTCTTATATTCCATAAAGTATAAATATCAGGATTAGACATTAAAACTTTTGCAGTAATGTCTAATTGCTCTTCATCTTGTTCATTATTTTTTCTCTGGAATATCATATTACATTTTATATCAGTTACACCAATCATTAATGTAAAATATTTTGCATAAAATATTTGAATACAAACTATTTTCAATAATTATACCTTAGACAGAATGTTTTTCATAGCATGCTTAAAAATTTTCAACTTTTCTTGCCTCTCCTTTTCTTTTCTTGCTTTTTCTTCTTCTGATGTGCGAACTTTTAGTCTTCCATGCTGAAAAGCAATGAATATAATATGTAATATTCTTAAGTATGATGAAACAACACATAAAGCATGTATTACAAGTCTTACCATTGTAGTGAATGTTATGAATATATATAATATCTACAAAATATATAACTAAAAATATTGAAACAAATAATCAAAAATTATATATATTTCTTAACATAAATTAATCTAATTTGAACATATAAGTCTGAAATAATACACTATCAAGTCTTCAAATAAAATACTTTTTACAAGATTAAATTAAAAAATATTTAAACAATAATTCTTTTAAGCCTTTAGCTTCTTTACAATTTCATTGTTATGAAATACAACTACAGAAACAGTGTACTATGTAGTAAACCATTTAAAAAATTGTATGTTTCATTATTATGTACTTGTCAAATGGCAGTATTTGAGCGTTGTCATAATTTCCAGCTGATATTTTCAGGTTTACGTCATATGGATTCACAGATATAAAATGAATTAAACAATAATTACGTTATATGCCGTAGGTACGTTGCAATAATTTTAAAGTCAAAAATTTTGATTAAAATTAAATAGAAATAGTATATGCTTCAAAAATAAAAAGAGATTATTTTGTATACATTTTGGCATAGGCACTTGATCTTTGACCGGTGTGAACGGTATGGTTGTAAATGGCGAGACCAGTTGTGAATTCGATTTCCATTCGAGGAAATTAAATATTTAAATTAAATCAGCTTCACGCTGTATCCCGCAGACAGTAAGGTAGGCAAAGGAAACCTAGTGTTATGACACTCCATTTTCCACTATCCGACTTCTTGAGGCATTGCCTGCTAAGTGTTCCACCACTCAATGCCCCGCTTTGCCTCGACACCAGAGCGAAGAAATGAAAATATAAGTATAAGTAAATATTTCACTTCCTCGAGTGGGGATTGAATTCACAGTCGATTTTACAGTCACACATTGTGCCTCTGTTCTACGACTGGCCACTGAAATATTTAATGTTTTCATTTCTTGGCTTTGGTAACGAGACAGTGGCGCAATGCTGCAGAATTCGGAGGTAGGTGGAAAACGGAAGTGTCTTAATGGGAACGGAGTTTCTGAACACAAAATTCCCTCTGCTTATTATAGTGCGGGATACTGCGTGAAAGCTGAAGAAAAAATTACCGCTATCTAATTTATGCTCTCTTAAGTGTAGTTCAGAATCAAGTGCCTAATTTTAACTATTATTGCTAACAAGCTGATTTTTTATTAATAGCTTAATTTTTCCTACGTTTAGCCGTACAATAATTTCGTTTCGGTTTTGGTGGAATCAAACAGTGATGATGTTGTTTTGAAAATTTTCAAAAATATAATATATTATAATGTAAGTATATTGTTAACTGTTTTTTTTTGCTTATTCTCATGAAAATCTGAATTAGTGAAGTAACTGTAAGGTTTTGATCATATAAAAGACAAAGTTATAATCTTTGTGATGGTGTTGTAGATTAGAATATATACCCTTTGGGTATAAGTATTCTGTGGTTGAATGTGTTCTGTGGCACTGACAAATGCTTTTTGTTAAATTTGTCATGTCATTTCAGTGTAAAATTAAATAAACTTGTTTTTAATCCAATACTTTGTCTTCACGTATATATATATTTTTAATTTCGTAAACTTTAGAATTTCCCAAAATGGAACTCTCCGCCGAAGGAAAAACCCCAGAATATATGGCGTTAGCCGGAATCAAGTTCAAGTTATCATTACCTCAATTTAAAGATAATCCTCAACTTAAAGAACAATTATTACAAGGAATTAAGGCTGGTCATATGGCCCCATATTACAAAGAAGTATGTTCGGACCTCGGATGGAGCTTCGATCAAAAATTATTTGATGAAATGGCTAAAGAGAATCAGGAGCGACTTGCCAAATTTGAAGACGATGATTCGGAAACACCAGTATGGCAAGATCGGTGAGCTTTAAATTTGAATGATTTTCAGATATTTTAAAATACTTATTGCTTACGTATGAGTCACTGATACCAGTTTTATGTTTTAGATTGGACTATTTATGTTCCATTGGGGACAAAGAAGCTGCAACGGCTCTGGCAACATCTAAATATGAGGACTCTACTTTAACTACAAACCGTAGATTAGATGCTATATTTGCTATGTTTAGGATTGCTTACTTCCATGGATGTAATGTGAAAGAAATGGGCAAAGCAATCAACAAGGTAGAGTAATCTTTTGAAAAATTTAATTTAAGAAGAAGCCTTAGCTTTATGTATTACTGCCACAGCAGATACAGATTAGGTGGCTTTGCACTTGAAACCTATAAAGAGAAAACTAAAAACTAAACTAAACTAACTTCACGCTTTATCCCTAGCGGGGTAGTCAGAGAGAACGGAGCGCCAAACGCTACGGTCTCTACATACCTCTTTCGCCTCGTCCACTGTCATCAACCTCTTCATACATGCCCTCCGGGGGGTCCTCATGCTTTTTATGTGACCTTCCTCCAGTATCTTTGATACTGTGTTTTCGAAGGTCAACCGAGGTCTCCCCCTACCTCTCTTACCACTCACTTTTCCATCATAAATCTTTTTTGCCATTCTTTCATCACTCATTCGTTCGACGTGCCCAAACCAGCTGAGCACGTTCTTCTTCATTCTCACCGTGACATCCTCGCTAGTACCTGCCATTCTGTGTACCTCTTCATTGCGGATTCGATCAGCTAAGCTGACTCCGCATAACCTACGAAGAGATCGCATCTCCACAGCATTCATCTTTCTTTCATTCTTCTTCTGTAATACCCACGTTTCGCTGCCGTATAACAGAGTCGGTACCAAAACTGCATTGTGTACGGCCAAACGCGCAACTGTGCTGACGTTTCGCCGTCTCATCAATGCAGCTAAGGCTCCGTTAACCTTGTTACCGGCAGCAATACGCCTTTCCACATCCATCTCGTATCTTCCATCTCTACTGAACATACTTCCCAAGTATACCACCTCATTCACTTGTTCTAATATCTTACTATTTACACTGATCTTGCATTCCGTCCTTTCTTCATCTCTTTCAAAAATCAGAACCTTTGTCTTATTCGCAACGCAACGCAACCTATAAAGAGGAATGATAAAATATAAATAATTTTCCTATGGTAGCCCAATTGTGGTATTGATTTCTACTACTTAACACAATGTGTTGATAAATTGGGTGACAATGTGGAGAATTCTCTAGTGAGAGTCTTAACACTAGATTGGCTTTATTTGCTTAACCGGCTAGGCAAAAAAAACTGAAAATAAAGTGGTTTATATTTAAAAAATAATTAGAATCAATATATTATGCTAATTATAGAAAATATTTTTGTATAGGCTCATGAATTAGTAGACAAAGGTGGGGATTGGCGTTCCAGAAACAAACTTAAAGCGTATGAAGCAATATATTGCTTAGCTGTGAGAGATTACAATCATGCAGCTGAACTCTTTATTGACTGTGTCTCTACATTTGAATCATATGAGTTGGTAGATTTCGGTAAGTATTTTTATAATGTTGTGTGGGAGTTGAGATTTGTATTGGAAATTACTATATACTTATTCCAATACTATAATTTTCGATTTTCACTAGCATTTATTTTTTAATTTATAGTGCATGCTTTGTATCTTTCATATGATAAGCAGAGGAAATTTGGGAATATTACATTCCCACTTTGCGCCTAATTCTAGGAGCAAGAAATGACAATAATTTTTGTATTGTCATAATCATATTTTATTGAAAATAATATTTTATTTCCTTGAATCAATTGAACCTACAACCTGCCTTGCTTACAGTTGTCTCTGCCCCAAGACTAAACTACTTTTTAATGTAATAAGAATGTATTTAATATTAAAAATATATTAGCTTTAGAATATTTTTAAAGTACAGAGTTAGCAGCCCCATTCAAATGTACAATTATCTAATAATTTATGAAACAACAATTTATTACTCTGTTTCTTACTTCCCACCCAATTTTTGAGGAATTGCATATTGAGTGGTGGAATTCAGCCCCACACTCTGTCTTGTTAGTAGAGTGAAGATGTGAAATTATTTTATTTCTCCAACTGAGAATCAAGCCAACAACTGTCATGTTTACAGTCCAACACATTGTTACTGCACCAAAATAACTTCATACCCTCATTTCCTCTAATCCCTATTTAATGAAATTTTTCTTTAATTATCAGGCACAATCATCCAATATTGTGTGCTAGCATGTGCACTGGCCCTAGAACGTCACGCCCTACAAGCAGCTTTACGGCGACAAGGTGCTGCTGTGCAGGCTTTACGTTCACGCTTCCCAGAGTTAAGAGAACTTGTTGAATCATTGCATGAGTGCCGCTACGCTGACTTCATGAAGAGTCTTGCCTGGGTAAATTGCCACTTCTAATTTATTTTAAAATTATTTATATTGATCAGATTATGTGTTGAATTGCATATTGTAGTGTTTGTGATGTTACAATTTGATTTAAAAAATAGTTTTCTTTGTTAATATAATTAACAATTTTTGTTTAATTTTTGGTAAAAATTGTAATGACAAATAAATACAAAAAATTTCAGGTGGAAACTCAAATCTGTGTAGACCCCATATTCAGGCCCCACTACCAGCACTATGTAAGAGAAGCCCGCATCAAGGCATATGTTCAGCTGTTACGTGCATATCGCTCGCTCAGTTTAGACAATATTGCAGATACTTTTGGTGTCACACGGGAGTTTATTGAGGATGAGATCTCTACGTAAGTATTGTTTTGATTAACCTACAACGAAAACAGAGAGCTGGTATAAGTTTGACATGACTGTTAATGTGTATCTGTATGTATGTCTGTCTGTGTAGTAAAAAAATTAAATCAACTTTACTCTGTATCCAATACACAGTGTAGTCAGAGGGAACCTAGTGTTAAGACACTCTGTTCCACACTTTCCACCGAATTCTGTAGGCATTGCGTGTTAAGTGGGGGAATTCAACGCCGGCTCTTTGCCTCGACACAGCGAAATTAAAATTTAAATTTAAATAAATATTTCATCTCTTCGAGTGGGGATCGAACCCACAACCAGTCGATTTCACAGTCACACTGTGCTCCTCATGACGGGCCTTGAATTGTAACTCTGATTTAGTTTTTTAACTGATTCTAATTATTTTTTTTTGTTTGAAAGATGACTGGCTTAATTAAGCCATTTGAAGATTATCAGCTCTTTTCCAGTTGTTTATTTACTTTTTAGATTATATTTAAAGATTTGTATATTGGGTTTTTTTGTCTATTGTAGGTGTAAACAGGGTTGAGAGAGAATTATGATGAATACTTTTTCTTTTTCTTTCTATCAACTCCAATCGAAATATGTGGTGTATTGGCACTGTACTCTTAATTAATTGAATTCAAAATACGCAAATTATTATATATTTTGGATTCAATTAAAGCATTAAATTATATTACTATAACAATGCAGTTTAAAAAAAAAAAAAAGGCACTATAGTATTTTATATATTTTTTGATACATCTTTTGGCATAGATAAGGATCTACATAAGTACACTACCCTACCCTAATCTCAAGTTCATAACAATTTTTTACATTTTTTTATAAAAAAATTCTACTTTAAAAAAAAAAATCGATTTGGAACCTTACTTAGAGTAATGAATTATTTTCATTTTCCCCCTAACCTTACCTTGAATTCCGGCAGGTTTGATTTCCTTCTAAAAAAATTAATACAATAATATAATACAAATTGTAGGTTCACAACAGCCGGTCGCCTCCAATGTCGCATAGACGCGGTCGCGGGGTGCGTGGTGACGGGCGCCGGGCGCGGCGCCGACGCCGACCGCTCCCAGCTGTACCAGGCGACCATACGTGAGGGGGATCTTCTATTGAATCGTGTTAAGAAACTCGCCAGCGTGATCAACTTCTAAGTACTTATGAACCCCTCCTGTCCTCCTCCGGTATTTTAATAATGTTTGTTTTTTTTTTACTATAACGTGCATTTAAGGAGATAGTCGCGTATTTAGAATTTGGAATTAATTTAGTTTAATTTTTTTTGTCAAAATTTTCAATATGTATTGTTATTATTTGAAATGTAATTTATTACAAACAACTGAATAGCTTCAACGTTTTTTTGTTGCAATTAAAATTTGAATAATTAGTTTTTCAAAGAATTTTGATTTCTGTACTTAGAATCTTTATTTATATATAGAACTATAATAATCTAAAAATGTGACCTATCACCTTCATATTCATGTCCTTTTATATGTTTAAAAAAGCACTTTGTCGACAGTTATAATGTAAAGTTTGATAGTTTTATTTGAGTAATTACGAAGTAATGTAATATGTATTAGTTTATTAATTCGTAAATAAATTTCTATTAAATGACTTATTTATTTCATTTATCATCATGTAGCCATAAAAAAGCCATACAGAAAATAGTATTTATGTAAAAAGTAATATATTAGAACTTTGTTTAGAATTAAAAAAATAAATAAATAAAAAAGGATGGGAATAAAGGATAACAAAAAAGAAAAGTACTATTAGTATAATTGTTTTTTAAATAATTTGAATACTTTTTGGACATTTACATAAACATTTAATAATTTACAATGATTATTTATACTGACATGGACATGACACATCATATTCATAGCTAAACACTACTCTAGAGCTATCTGCAACTTGAAAATAATAAACTGTAGGTGCTATGAGAATTTATTCTAACAACTAAACCGTTTCGGGGGCCTATCGCCCCAAGCGTCGTTTAATACTAAGAGTGTATGCATGATTTGTTATTTTATAAATAATTTAGGACATTTAAACACATGTAAGTGCCGTATACAAAACAACTGTCCGATACAAGTGAACAAAATAGAGTTACATACAGTTCAATCTATCGACGTCCACTAAGTACGGGGCATCGAAAAATGCATATTTGGAAAGAAATGTTTCGTTGGAAACAGTTTTATGGCTCAGTCTGTTTCATAGTAGTGATAAATCTGAGAGCCGACGTCGCGGCGACGCCGACCGCTCACACTTTGCGAGAGATATGTTGAAGTATTCCAAAGCAATATAGTAGCTATGACTCTAAACACTTACATCTATGTAGACCTCAAATGCAAATACTTCTTTAATTTACATGATATGAATATGTCATTAAACTCTATTACAATAATTAAATATAGCGTACAGCGTACCTAAAGTGAGAATCGGTCGACGGTGTCATAAATAATTACATCTTACTACTTATACTTAATTCGTTTTTTTTAATTTAGGAAATTTCTTTTTATAAGGAGATTCGTTGCTAACATTCATATGCGTTACATAGGTACATATGTAGTTACATAAGCGATAACCAATTACGTGACAACCTACGCACAATCTATAAAGTATGCTGTTTATTTAAGAATCTCCTCTCGTTGGAATGTCGCTTAAAATCATGCATGTCGCACTCCAGTTACATATAATATAATATAAATATAATTAATTTAAGTTCAATATCGTATATTACCTATTCGTTCATTACAATACTATCATACAATTTTATATACAGTTAAAGATATAGATTTATGAATTTAATTAATTTTTGGGATAATTTATAATAATTTTAGATGTCATAGCACATGAGAGCACTGGAGCCCTCCACCGTGCACTATCACAGAGTAATGACGTAACCGGGACTCGGACGAGCCCCGCATTGCCCCAGGCCCGGACTCGTGCGTACAAGTTACCTACGTAATACTATGCGTAACTGCGAACCGGCACATCTACACTCGGCACTATCGCGGCGTGGAATGTGGGGGCGGCGCTCACACCGTGAGCCCCTCCGTGCGCGCCGGCGGCGGCAGCGGCGCCAGCGGGTGCGGCAGCGCGTGCGAGTGCGCGTGCGCGAGCGGCGCGGGCGGCGACGCCTGCGCGCCCGCCGCGCCGCCGTGCGCCGCCAGCGCGCCCGCCCGGTAGTGCTCGCCCTCCTCGCGCATCTGGCGGCTGCGCTCGGCCAGCTCGCGGCCGCGCTCCGCCAGCTCGCGCATGGCCGCCTGCCGCTCGTCGCCGCCCTCCAGCGACGGCGGCCTCTCCAGCGGCGACGCGGCCCCCGGCCGGGCGGCGCCGAACGGACCGAAGCCCAGTAGGCCCGGGAACTTGCCCGCCACGCCGTTCTGCCCGGCGTTCTGTTGTATCACTGATATCTCGTTCAGCTGTTGAAATTATTTCAATTTTAGTTTATAGGTCGTTCTTCAATTGAGTTAAAAATATATGATCGCAACTTCTATCGTGTTCATTGAAATAACTTTGTTAATGTTCCGTATAGACTACCTTCTGTTGCATGCCGTTGAGAAAGGGCGCCGGCAGGTAGGGGTAGAAGAGGTCGGGGCGGCGCAGCAGGTCGTGCGGCTCGTGCAGCGGCCGCGGCGGCAGCTCTAGCGACATGCGCCGCCCGCGCCGCGACGCGCCGCCGCTCCACATGTGCGTACCCATATGGACCTGTTACAATTATGATTAATTCATTACAAACTTTTTATTAAAATAGTCATTTTCACATCATATAACAGAAACTTGTATTATCGTCGTATAACAGCATACACGAAGGTAACCTTTATGCTACGGAGTAACAACTCCGTAGCATAAACGTAAGAATAGGGGAGCCGGTATTTTCGTGCTCACATCGAATAGTCTGGTCTTCCCCCAAAAAATTTAGTAACAAAAAATTTGCCCCAAATTAATAAAAAAAGTTACACGAACATATCTATGAAAGGCTAAAGTCTAGACCCTCT
Organism: Heliconius charithonia; assembly: GCA_030704555.1. Classification (NCBI taxonomy): domain Eukaryota; kingdom Metazoa; phylum Arthropoda; class Insecta; order Lepidoptera; family Nymphalidae; genus Heliconius; species Heliconius charithonia. Next base: position 7,260,897 of record CM060809.1, on the reverse strand, counting down.
CAAAATGTATCTCTAGATACGTCCATGCTCCGCTTTGCCACTTTTTTGAGACTGTGTGCTGAGTGGCAGAAATTAACGCCGCGTTTTATCTACCAGCATGGGCATATTCAGAGATGTTATCTAGGGAAGGCCTTGACTTTAGAATCAAATTTATCTTTTTGTACTACGTAAAAGTTGATTTTAAATTTTTCAGGTTAATTTTTTTGTTAGTATATAATCTGGAGCATAGATCATTGGTACGTCTATGTCTACCAGAGCGGGGAAATGAGAATAACTTTTAAATTGAAGGGAATCCTAAGAATTGAACCCATAATTATCGTGTACACATTCAGACGAGCAATCCACCGTCGCAACCATATTTTAGAACTAATAACTTTAAATGTGCTTTCAATGTAAACAAATATAATTGATATCTACTAATTATTACCGGAGTTAGCTTTAATATGTTTGAACATAACAACTTTGTAAATAACGTCTACATTCCGATTATAATAAATGTCTTACAGATATATTAGACATTAACGTCTATTTTTAAATCAGATTTGTTCAAAATGGTAACAACTTTGTACTAAATTCCTTAATTTTAAACATTATTATTATTAGTCGAAAGTTCAATTTACCTTAAGATTTCCTTTAGTAGTAAATGCTTTCTGGCACACCGCACATCGGAACGGTTTGTCGCCAGTATGTGTTCTCATATGGATCTGTAGCGCTGATGACGAAGAGAAGTTCTTACGGCATACTCCGCACAGGTGTTTGGAGGACTGCACTGGCGGCGGGTGGCTTGGGGCCGTCGGGACTGAAATGGGAAATGTTAATTATTGTTTGTTCGCTTCTTAGGGTTCCGTACCTCAAAAGACAACGGTACTTTAATAGAATCACTTTGTTCGTTTGTCCAGACTTTGTTGTTTGGAGCACAGAAAAAATAAGGTTCTTAATCAAACAACAAATATAAGCGCTTATATGTAGATTTTCATGCATTTTATAAGAAAATTTGTCGCGTAAACAAAACCGTAATAGAATACGTCCCGTAAACTTACAAAAATTACAAAATTTTAGAAAAAGTTAGAATTTCCTATATAAAGGGAAAAATCCGAAAAATGGAAATTTATGAGTATAGTATAGAAACAAAATCATTACAAACGTATTTTTTTTTTACATGTGAACAGTACGTGGCCATTTGTGGATCACGGTTATAAACGTGCGACTTACAGTCGGCACTATAGGCATCTAACGCAACAGATTGTGGGTTTGATTCTCATGCGAGGAATTGAAATAAGTGTTTAAAATTTTCTTTTCCTCTTTCTGGTATCGAGGCAAAGTACGGATTTGAGTTCCGTCACTCAACAGGTCTACATGCCTTCAGAATTCGGCGAAAGTGGCGAACAGAAGTGTCTTACTGGGAAGGAAGTGTCATAACACTGGGTTCCCGGTTTTAAACGTAATATAATTATACTAAGAAAAAATTTAAGATAATTACCGGTAGGCCTTTTCGGTAGCGGAGGCATATCTATTGGTGGTGGGTGCGTTATAGGGGTCGGAGGAAGTACAGGTGGCGATCGTTTTAAATCCATTTTGTCGGGCGACGAGCGTCGGTCCGGACTTGGCTCGCGGCCTTCTTCACTGGGCGGCCCCGTCGGTCCACTCTGACTCTTTTCGAAGCCGGGTGGCATGTCGCGGATCTTATGCGTCAACATATGCTGCTTCATGTTACCCTGTAGGCGAAAAGGTTCAACATTCAAATACAAAGTCAACTCAATATAAGTACAAAAATAATCAGAAAATTGAAAAAAAAATGCTTATTTCGACAGGCATATCTATGTAAATACACAAAATTACAATAAAACGTGTAATTTAAATGAATTGATATCATGTTCGTATTACATGTGTTGTATAAATGGAAAATTTTCCCACATGATATATTTGCTTTATGGTTAAGATAAACTAAAATTTTTCAAAAATTAAAAAAAATGTAAAAAATATTTTTTTTCTGACAATACCTACGAGTATTACTGACAATTTATGTAAGTGTTATAGCCTATTAATGTTCAACTTCGCGTTAAGGCTTATTATTATAATTGCCTTGAGTTTATATTACTGCCTCGTAATGAGATTACTTTGGCGTTTAACTATATGATATTTAATACTCATTTCAACGGGCGTCCATGCATATAAAATGCTTAATATTTACTTAGTAAGTAGGTATTGAAGAATCTTATAACTTGTACAAATAAGCATCTATGTTAGGCACTAATCTAGTAATATATTGTAACATTTTGTTTCGAATGTATATATTAGTTATGAAATGTTGTATTTAATAGGGAAATAATAAAAGTGTACTGTTTACTTAAGGGTGCAACTAAAGGAGGTCGAAACAAAAGGTTATATTTATAGGAATGTGAATAAATAAGAGTTCACGCTCAGGCGTCGCTCTCGCATACCGGATAGACGAAGGCGTTCCAGAGATCCAAAGCAGTGGCGTGCGGCGGGCGGGGTGCGCGCGCGCGCCTACCGCACCGGCAACCGCCGCCACTGCTCTGGAACCACAAATACACGCACATTTACGCACACCCTTACACAGGACAAAAAAATATACATTCAAATAAACATGCGCTACAGATACAAATTATCATAAAGAAACAAATAAATTACATTAATATTGTAATTAACTTGTACTGCGTACACATAATATGAATATTTTAAAAAAAGATTCAATATTTGAATAATTTGAATTATTTACTAAATAAAAAAAAATCAAGGATCGTTATTTCAAAATATCAGTTTTGTGTTTCCATAATGTGTATACCAGTATTTAAATAATATATTCAATAAATTGTATAAAAAGGATCGGCAAATATTAAAACTATTGTTGTTATACTTGTAATTTGTTGTTTATAACAACATTAATAATTAAATACATATGCAATTGCTGTTAAACGATAAAAACAAAAAACATAGAAGACTTCCAAGCATGAGTTAACGTTTAAAATATTTTAATACAGTAGATGGTTTGTACCTAGTATTAGAATATAGTTTAGCTAGCGCGTGAACTTTAGGTACGTGTACCGACGCCCGAGACTCATTGTAATTTTAAATGTTCTTGTAAGGCTCTACTTGATAAGACCGCGATTGTTTCTGATACGCGCTGCAAATAATTTGCGAAACATTTGTAGCTGTTCAAAATGAATTATTAATTTTTAAAAAAAGTTAAAACACCTAAAAAATATTACGTTTCCATATTTTGGAATCTATTTGGTATTCTAATATACAAATGAATGTGGTGTTAGTGTGATATAGGGTATCTGGCATTCTGGGACATATCTATCTGGCTATAACCAAATTTTCTTTTTTGTTAAGTATATAAAGAAAATGAAGGAGTCGTCAAACGATTGAGTAGAAATGTGCACGGATAGAACGGAACGGAAATGAAAAAAAAAGTATGCACTTGGTCATTTAAAAAAAACGACAGCTATTGTGATATCTACGTTTAATGTTTTTAGTGATTTATACGTTTTGGTAATATATGACAAAGGCGAAATCGCGGGAATTGCTTATTCCCAAGATTTCCGAGTTGTGAACAATATTAAGAAGCGTAGGTACATTATTTAATTTTTTCACCATTACTATATCAAATAAGTAGAAGATATTTAATAGTGATTACAGTGTTTTATGTTTTGTTATTGATATTATAATAATATCAAGTATAATAATATAGTAAGGTCACTCATATCACAATAATACAAATGAGTCAAATAAAGGCGAAAAAAAAATATTTGGACATTTATATTATGGATATTGTTGGATGAGATGTCACTTTCAGTGCTCCTCATATGTAATTAATTTCAAGATGAATCTATACAAAAATAGCTGTAGTATACCACTCCATTGTATAAATCTAGCCTAAATTGCCTTGACAGCAAATATGTTGTTGTATGTGTAATGTTTACCTACGTATATTACAAAATACACAAAATATTATATTTTAGATAAATACAAATACTCAAGACTGATAATCGGCTGGTATTTAGTTTAAGTTAATCTTGTATAAAATATAATACGGATCAATAAAAAATCTAAACAACAAGTTGTAATGAAACATTTGAAATAGATATCTGGCGATAATGAGGTGGCTGTAGGAATGTAGCTCCTAAACATGATATGCAGAAAATGGGGAATGTTATATGACGAAAGCGTATTTGTTGTAAATGTGGTATCAATAAAGGCTCGCTACTAAAATAGGTATATATTGAAGATAGAAAATGAACTATCAAATGAATACAGAAATTAGAAAAACAATTAGATTATTTTGTAGAAATGTGTGAATTGTATAAGGTAGATAGATGCTCAAATATTAAGGACGACATGTTGCTGTATTTGGCTTTGAGTTCAATATGCTGCATTTTTAAATACGTAGATATCTATGAGTGTTTAGTTGGGGATTGTGATTTTTAAAAATTACTATGATTATATAGCTTCTAATAAAAAAAGGAAATTTTTCAACTTTTCGTTCCTGTGTGTGCTTAAAGCACTTTCAAATTAAGTTTACATTAAATAGTGGCTGTATATTAATAACATTATATTTAATAAAAGTAGGTTATAAACATGTTGGGTATAATAGTTATCGTTCTATAACGGCTGCAAGCGTGCCTGGTTTCTATTTTATTGTTGCTTAATTGGAAATGATACTTATAAATTAAATTGCCTTGTGAAGGAGCAAAAAACAGATGAGTAGGAAGGAATTTTGTATTGAATATAACGATGAAATTGATTCGGTAAAGTGGGTACGTGTCTAAAATTAAATCATAGATTACTATAACTAGATTACATTTAAAATACTACCACGTATCCTGTACCATATTTATGCACGTGTATTGTTCACTATGTTATTTAGAATGCTATTATTTCTTTCCCGATGTTAAATGTAATTAGTTGCTAAAAATTGGCTTGTGGTAATTATCATGTTTTTTTTTTCAGTTATAGTGCATCGACAAATGCTTTTAAAAAAAATACAAAAGTTTTAATTTTTTTTTCAATTTACATAAGTAAAGATAACAACTTAAGTAAGCCAGTACAATTTATTTTTTCTTTAAACTTGATTGCTGTCAAAGCTGTGTGTAATAGACCATTTAAATATTGCCGGCGCCGTCATAAATAAACTATATTTTATTGATAAGAGCTCTGCACGGTCACTTTCAGAAACTTACGAAAAATGTTATTTTCTCATGCATAAATAATCTTTTTATGACGAGAAGCGTAGGTAAAGGCTCAAGGATTTATAAGTAATAAATATTTTACGACATGAATTAATATTCTCGTCGTTTTCCGTGACGTCGTTTTTATGAGTTATCATTTTTGTGGCGGCGATGGACCGCGGTCCGCGACGCAAGCACAGCTCTACATGCTTCAAATATTGGCCGAACTGATTATAAAACTTGAATCAAACCATAAAGATAAGAAATATTCTTTTAAAAACATTTATGTATTGTATAAAGTATTGAATATATTATTTTAAGTAGATTTCAAGTAGCTTTATTATTTAAAAATTCATCATAAGTGGACAGCGCCGTGATTGTTGGCATTTCTTTTATAATACCGCCCGTCGCGTTGCCTAATTTGAAAAGATTTAAAGGTTCAGCTGTCATGCCAGGACATATTCGTTGTAATCATATCATATAATGGATTTAAAGTTTTTTAATTGTATAGTAATTATTATTCATATAAGGTAGAGGACACAATAAATTTAAAAATTAAAAATATATATAAGTTAAAAACACTAAGCAACGTCTCAATTTTGTAATATGTACCTATAAATTATAATATTTCTGCCAGTATGAAATCTAGCCTGATGCAGCAGTGAATCAGCGAAAGCCGCACTATGTGGGCATTGAGTAGTTTGTTACTTAAGACTTAAATAGACATTAAAGAAAGTCGTTTAAAGGACTAATCCACCATATAAGGTTTATACAAAGAATATGTATACAGGAGGGACAGAGACAGCTACATGTGCTACAGCCGCGTTGATATTCAGTAAAAAGTATTCAAACCTATACTGGTAATGATTTCAAAGGAATGAAGAAATTTCTATACGTATTTAAGTATCTTACTATCTACTATTTAAAGTAATATACTCTTACAATACATATCATTACAGTACGTGTTAATGTGATTAAGTTCACAAATATAATTTTGTCAAGTATATGGTTTTTTATTGTTGTCATAGCTTTCTAGAATGTATAAAACGGATATGATCATTTTAATAATTTTAAAAAGTTTCATAATTGATAATTGTTTTTTACTGAAGAAAGAAACTATTATTTTCTTAGTGCAGCTGTTGATTTATTATTTTTAAATCGTAGAGCTATTAATTTGAATATGCAATTGCAAACTTTACAGGTAATGCCTAAGTTGAATTGGGCCTCAGATGTAGAGACAGACAACGGCTAAACTAATGTGAACAAGAGATGTCGACGGGGACTCGTAATTACTGCTTGCAAAATTAATGCACAGAAACTTAGATGAAATGAAACCAGAGCATAATGTACTTTAGCTTACGAGCAACTTGCTCTTCGACGTCTAAAGGAAACTTGCGAGTACCGTGTTGAACTGGAGTAAGTATTTATCTATGTATTTTATAGTTTTTTTAGTTTATTTTTAGAATCGATTAATAAACATAATCATGTAAACAAATATTCCTTCCATTATAGTCAACGTTACATATTTTATAGCAAAAGAAATCTTATAATCTGCTTTCTACGTAATATTAAAGTTATTATTAGATTGGTTTAAAATCGAAAACAATCAATTGGAAAAATAACTGGTACACACATTTATCTTATACGGTTTCATAAGGTCTTATAGGTAAATTACAGAAAAAAGAAATAAAATATTTACTAACCTTGGTGGAGAAGCCTCTATCACAAACGGTGCACTTGAATGGACGTTCCTTGGTGTGGCTGCGGTAGTGTATCTCCAGAGCGGAGTTACACGCGAACGTCTTGTAGCAGATGGTGCAGGTTGTGTTTCCGCGCACTGCACAAATAAATCCAATGTTCATTGCCACTATTAAAGTCCGAATACAAGTATTTCATATATTTACGGCAGTTTCTTCAATGTTTAGTTAAATTCCAGGGGATAACTATTGTAATATATAATTTAGCGCCCGGTACAAGGGTATATTATTAAGTAATGAAACATTAGGATAATACGAAGGAGCGGAACTGCGGACGACCGGGGCGGACGTATGTAATGTCCCGCTATCGCATACCTGCGGGCGGGAACGCGAGTCCGAGCGGGCTGAAGGGTGAGCCGCCGAGAGCGCCGAGCGCGGCCAGAGGCGTGGGCGGCGACGGCAGCGGCGAGTGCAGCGGCAGCCGCGGCGGCGTCGACAGCACCGACGCGGACGGCGACGGCGGCGAGGCCCGCGCGCTGCGCCCGCTCTCCGAACCTGTCGCCGATGGGAGGGAAGCCGTTGTGGTGATGGTTTTTACTTCGCATTCGGACGCCGAGGCGCAGACGGAGAGCGGCGAAGTTCGACGATCTTTAAGATCTGTGTCGTCGTCGAACTCCCGTGACGCGGGCTCGCTCTCGTCCCGGCCGCTCTCATCGTCGGTCCCGCGGGAGTCCGCCCTTCGGTCGCCGGGAGTGGATGGGGTGGGAAATATCGATGGTGGAACGGAAAGGTATGGGTTAAATTCAGATATTTCGGAGCCACTACTGAGCTGAAAATTGCTCGATTCAGTGTCTTGCATTTGTTCAAAAGGGACAATACATCTTTCGCCTGTATGAAGGCGAATATGTTGATGTAAAATATTTGGGTCTGTAAATTTCTTATGACATACAGGACATTGGTGCAACAACTGAGAAGGGGGCTTAATACGATGTACGCCCATATGTGTTTTTAGATTGCCTTTCGTTGTGAATGCACGACCACACAGTTTACATCGAAACGGACGTTCACCTGTATGTGTGCGATAGTGCATCTGTAAGGCACTTTTACATGATAAGACGCGATGACAAACGATACATTCATTGGGATCTGTAACTTTATTTTCTATATTGTCAACTAATTGTTGCAACTTTGCAGTTTCAGAAGTTTTTGTAATTTCAATAAGGCTTTCCCAGGAATTGTCATTGCTTCCAGGGCGTGGTAGCAATGAATTATAATATAATGGATCACGAGTTATATCAGAATCTATTGTGCTATTAAGATTAGTTTGGAACGGTGTAAGACACCCAGAAGAAACACTACTAGGTGGGGACTGAGGAAATAATGGGAAAGAAGGAAAAGTACGAAGTCCCGTTGCTATTGAAATTGGTCCAGATATCGATGAATTCTTACTTGATAAATTCTCCGGTTGGTCTGGATCAGGCTTCACGTGAGGACTTTCTCTGCCGATTTGGTCTTCATTGCTGTATTTTGAGTCCATGCTGCAATCGTCATATGGAGATGTTGAGGGATATCTATCTTGCTCTGTATGTTGCTCAACATCATTTTCTTCAGGTTCTCGTTTTGGTGATATATGATCTGTCTCTTCGAAACTAGAATCACGCTGACTTTCTTCATCTTGTGGTTCAGATTTAAACATATCAGATGCGGGTCGAGGAGGGCTTGGTATAGAAGGTTTGCTAAGATCAGCTGGAACATCTTGCTCTTCCCGCATACCGAACAACGGGTGGTGTGGAAGTGGTTTATCCCCAAGAGGACGAGGTGGTAGTAAATCATGGTGGGGTGGCCTGTACAATGGCAAGCTTGGCGGAAAAGGAGCTGGTGCACCCGGTTGAAACTGAAGTGGGTGGGGTGGCATACCAGGAATTGGCCCTGGTGACAGTTGAGCTAATAGTGGTGGATGGTACTTATCCAAATGTTCTGGTACGGGATTTGGATTCATTTTGACGTGTGGAAACTTTGCAGTGTGTCTTTGGAAATGCACCTTAAGATTTCCTTTGGTTGTGAATCGGGAGCCACATACGTTACATTTAAATGGCCTTTCACCTGTGTGAGAACGAATGTGAATTTGGAGTGCAGAATCACTTCCGAAAACTTTTCCGCAGTATCTGCATCGATGCTTGAAGAAAGGTTCGTTGCGTCCACCACTTTTTCCGTCATATGGAGACATTTTTCCAGATTTTCGGAATGCTAGTTCATCAGCAAGGTTGTTTGCAAGAAGCCCTTGTGAAGCGTTATCCAGTACTTCTTGTGCTCGTTTTTGAAGCATTTCTAGTGTATTTGGTTCATTTAGGGATGGCGGAGGATCATTATTTGTAATAATTGAAGATGCTAATGAGGAAGAAATAGAGCTATAAGGTGGGTGACTCATCATAGGTGGTGAAGAAGTTGGAAGCTTTGGAATAGAAATAGGTTCGGTTTTAGGTGTAAGATGTGAATGAGTTGACGGCAAGCTTTGGCTAGTGGGAGGAGCGGATTCAGCAGGAGTAGGCTCCCGCGGCGGCCGAGGCGGTGATGGCGATCGAACTGGCGACGTTGGCGCATTTTGTTCTGGCTCACTCGGTGGTGGACTTGAATGTTGATCTTCTTTCCGTCTCGTTAAAGATAATTGATTTTGTAGTTGACGTATTAATTGCAATTGAAACACTTGCTGGTGTTGTAAAGTAAATAAAGTGCTTTGTAAAACTGCAAGTTCATGTAAAGCAGCTTCGTTGTTTGCATTATTTGCCATTGCAGTAGCGGCAAATTGTGCTACGGCAACTTTGGTATTCTGTAGAGCTTCAAGAGTTACATGACCCGCCACAGGAAAAGGAAGACCAACGGGGGGCACATCGGCTTCAGGTACTTCTGCTTCACCATCGTCGAGGCTATTATTATTTTCAGCATCCTGTCGATGCCTTCTTACTTGTTCTAATCGCTTATTAGGCCCATCCATTTCTTCATCTCCAGACACTACCATATCCTCAGGATCTGAGTGCATCCTTTCCTCACCCATTTGCATTGCTTTTTCATCGCACAGTCGCTTGTGGTATATAAAATCATGAAGATGTTCAAATTGTTCTTGGCAACGAGGACACATATGTGTCTCTGGTCGTTCTCTGATTTCATTGTTAATATCTTCTTCCGAGCAGGATCCGGAACTATCACCTAGAACAATAAGAAAGTAAGTAAAAAAAGAGTTTATATTAGTAAATTTCACTTAATTCGCTCTTTTGGTACTATAAATACCTACAATCTAAGATTTGATTATGATTAGCTAAAACTTTGTTTGACTTAATATGTAGTCTTGTATCGATATTGCAAATGTATATTATTTAAATTTGTACTACCAAATCTACAAACATTTTACCTATCCATGTAATTATGACATTTAAAATACCTGTTTTTAATACAAAATCTCATAAATATCATAAGTTGACATGATTTTTACGATTTATGATACTTTAATTAATGAATTCAAACCATTATCTTGATATAATGTAAAAATGAAATGTTTAGGTTTTATCAAACTGTCATATAATTATTAAACCTGTTTGAAATCAAAACCTTTAAGTAATTTTCGTGTGGATTGTCTACTTTGTCTACAGAATTTAAAATTTATACAATAATTATAGATTATACACATATAATGTAAAAATAGAAAATAATCGATTTACAATCAACGAATAATGTGTCAGTAACGTATGTAGTAGTATTGTGGTAATGTCTATTTTAAAATTATGTAGGTATTTGTGTATACGCGTACCTGTAATTTCGTAATTACTAAGTAAAATTGTTATAATTAACTCAACGGAGCGTCTCATTATATTCATTAAATAATTTTTGTTTTTATTTTAAAATTAAGCGTAAATACAAGATGAAGTTAAAAGAAAAGATACGTCTACTCGTCAATAGATGTCGCTTACAGTAACTGCTTATCTCTAATCCAGCAAATACGTAGGGTTTTTATTCTATCAGTGTAACTTAAACAATTTTTTTCATTGTAAATTTTGGTTACATCTCTTCTGCCAATAAAAAATATTATTTATATTTTTGTATAATAAAATATGTTTGACACATCATAAACAAAAAAAAAGAAAGAAAAACTAAATTTAAAATAACGTCGATAATATTTGGCAAGAAACCGCTCCCTTATTAAGTTTCGTATAAATTATAATTAAAATATGTTTGTATTTAATACAAATATACCTAATACCTACTTTTTACTTTCCGTATAGTTTTTTGTCCTTGAAATTATAATTGTAAATAAAATAATGAAATTTGATTTTAATACTCGGGTATTTAACGTGAAGTAGGAATAGCAACTTTCATTGATTTTATAAGAATTGCCTTAAAGAAATAAATAATTATAGATGTCAAATTATTTGTGAAAAAAATTAACTATTTTCATGATTAATCCTTTATTATTATCCTTTAAATTTGAAAACCTAGCACTAAGAAAACAGTTTAAAATACCTACAAATTACATTATTCAACGATTGTATTGTTTTAAATATATTATTTTATATACATTTAGTACAAAACTTACATAATGTTTAAAAACAATAAAATTAAAAAAAATAGTAATTATTCTTAAAATTATGTTATTAAATATATACTTTTATTAGGTAGGCATACTTAGTATAAATGATGATGTAACGAAAGTAGTAGATTTATTTAGCCGCATGTCAAAAGATACCGATTTTTTTAAAAGACGGGCTTCAAAATTAATTTTCTACTTTGTGTTTTTGCTAAGAAGATCATAATGACAAATATATATATTTTTTAACTTAAAGGCATTAATTACTTGGGCGACGGAAAATTATGGAATTTAGAACGTTTCTTAAAAAAAAGTAGGGGGTGCCAAAAATGTTATTACTAATACCTATATAATATCCCGATCGAAATATAAACTTACAATAACTATTATCAAATATAACAAGTAATAACTCATAAACAATTATCAAAGATAAGAAAAAATAAAAATATTTCAATATTTTAAATAATATTTTACAGATATTTTACTAACCTAAGATAAACCTTATATTTTATAGTGCACATACAACTTTTTTTTCTTATTAAATTTGTGAAATTTTATAATATGTAGGTACCTATTATTATGAAGACCGGGTTTTTATATAATTATTGAAGTTTTACATATTAATGTGTTAATCTTATAAGAGTTTACATTATAGTTTTTCTAATAGCAAAGATATCTTATGTGACTTATTTAGCCTCATTACATATTGCTACGTCGATAATGTAAGCATATATAAATAGTCAAACGAAGGTAAGATATGCCTTAGGTAAGCGTAATAAGAAAATTACCTATTTTATGCATTGCGAACAGCTTTTATGTTGTGTTTATAGAGTGATAATTATAATAATTATCTATATTATATCACATACCCAGATAAAAATATATTGATTTAAATGAAAACATTTTTTTGCTTTACGTGGGATTAGCGGGGAAGCGGGATACAGTCACGCACATAATATAGTAGGCAGAGGGAACCTAATGTCAAGATGCTCCGTTCCCATTAAGACACTCTCGTTTACCACGTTGCGCCGAATTCTGAGAGCATCGCGTGTTGAGTGACGGAACTTAACTAAAGAAAAAATTAAGTATTTTATATCTTAGAGCAGGAATCGAAACCGCAACTTGTCCCGTTTGCAATTGGATGCCCCTGCGCCAGGACTGGTCTCGAATTATTTTGCTTTAAGATATTTTTTTCCAAAATATGTTACATAAACTTTTGAAATAGGAGTTTTGTACCTTCTAAAGTAATTCTTTTAAACTTTCTTTCCATTCTATTCGATTAAATTAAAAACTATTAATAAACGTGTTGAAGGAAAACCTTTTAAACCACTTCGTATCCTAATGCCGACATAATGCAATTTTTCACAGCCTCATACGATTGTGGATAATTTTAGAAGTACCGGCTCTACTTTTATTGTAGTCAAAGTAAAAGCTTTATTAATAATTTAATACTTTCATGTTTCAGCGCTGGGGTGGAGGCGCAAAGCTCGGCGTTGAGTTCTCACAAGCAATACCTCTATACGGTGGTAAACGGAAAACGGAGTGTCGACACTAGGCTTCTTCTGCCTTACCAGCTGTGTGCGGGATAAAGTTTAGTAAAATTTTAACGTAGTATGAAATGAATATTATCTTTATTACGACAGCAATGAGTACGCACTTAGTTAACCACACTTGCATATCTTAACCAATTTAATCATACCTTTTATAGTGTTGTAGGATTTTATGCAAAAAAGTAGTCACTAGTCTTATGTAAATAATTAGTAGGTCTATTAGACTCATTTTTTATGGATATTATTCTATATAACGTACATAAAATGTAAATATACTCGAAAAATTTAAATAAGGATAATTTAAATTTAATTACATTACTTTTTAATATACTATTTATCTTTAGGTATCTACTAATCAGATTCACGCTGTATCCCGCATGTAGCAGGGTAAACAGAGTGAACCTAGTGTTAGGACACTCCGTTCCCATCTAAGTGATGATTTTTGGAACCATTTACCACAAGTAGTTATCAAAATGTTTTAGTATTATATGATTAAAAATAATCCTAATGTACATCGAATTAAAAGAAATGATGTCTTCATTTCTTTTGTTAAAAAAGTCAGTTATAGTAGATTTAGCTTTTTCATGAATCCTGTATATATTTGCTATTATTTTTAAGAAAATATCTATCTGTATCACGAAGACAAATCTATATATTACTGGATTAGGTATTGTTAGAGTGTTATACAATTTCCGCCATTAGTGATTGAGTTTACTTTACATATATATGTATATATATTTTATAATTTAAGGTATTGGTTATTATTTAGAAGAATCAATATCAAAATTATGAGCGTTAATTGAATTTAATTTTGAGCTTTTATAAATTTGAACCTTTATTTTAATCTAAATATAGAAACAGTTTGTGAAACTATGAATATACGTACTTAGTTATATGTCGAGATGTGTAATAAAATAAACCATATATACATATAAAATTATAATTAATTCCTTTTGTTATCAATTATTATGTATTTTTGATATTTATAAATAAATACATTGTAAAAATAGTAAGGTGTTAAATTAAATATCCGACAACCAAGCGATGGCGGTTTTATAATATAAATAGTACGCACGTAGGTATACCTGAAATTATTAAACACATGTAGACGACCGCAGGGTAAGCCACCTTTGACATAAAAATAGCTGGTGCAACACTTTTTACAATTCGTCGTTCTTTATGTAAAATTTGGCATTTTAAAGTTAATTATTCATATTATTAAAACGTTTTTAACTATTCAAATAATACTACGAACTACGTAAAATGATTATACATATTGATGAAGTAGGTATGCCAAACATACCTACACGTGAAAAATAAGTGAAAAATAGAGTAAATTATAGGTACTTTTTCTTTCAGCTTCACGCTGTATCCCGCGTTTAGCAGGGTAAGCAGAGAGAGCTTCGTGTTAAGATACTCTACTGCCCACTTGCAGCTGAATTCTGGAGGCTTTGTGTGTTGAGTGATGGAACGGAAAGCTGCACAGCCTTGCCTCGAAACCAGAGCGAATTAATGAAAATGTCAAATATTTCATTTCCTCAAGTGGGAATCGAACCCACAACCTTTTGCGTTTACAGTAACATATTGTGATTATTGTGTTACACATTTTACTATATTAAAATAATATGTTTATTGATACTCACTATTTTATTAACTTTGCACAAGTAGGGCTAAATGCTACTTCTTTTAAACTTATATGTATATGATTCAATCCGATTAATATTATATTAATTTAATATTTACTTTTACAACATTACCTATGTGTTTTATTTTATTTTATTTTTATTTTAATTAATAAATGTTCTAAGTATTTACTACCAAGGTTAAAAAAGTAAAAATTAAAATATATAAAATTAATTTAATGTATTTAGTGATGGGTGACTATGATAGTTTAAGTTGGGAGTCATATATTTGGTTAAATATAATTATAGTTTAGTTTAAGTTACTTTTGGCGTAGGTGCTGTTTTATCAAAAAATATTATTGTTTAAAAAATTTTTTCCAAAGCTATGAAGGTACAATAGGTTGTAAAATAACATGAATAAATATTATATAATAATATAATTTTATAATTTGAGTTTTTTATATTAGTTTTTTTTATTTTGTGTGTTGTTTCGTATAATTCGATGAGGATAGTGGAAACAATTTATCCAAATTTAGAATACTATCTTATTTCATCATCAAATTGTTTCTTAAAACGCAAGAAACTTTTATGTTCCTTTTATAGATCAAAATTAATTAAAGCGAACGTTCACAGTTAACTACTGTAGTCTTTGATCTATTCGTAGTTATTTCAATATCATTTAACTATTAGTTAGTAAAATAAAATCGAATCTTTGTTGTAAAATAAAATAAATAAATCAGATTTACTATGTATCCCGCACACAGCAGGGTAGCCAGAGGGAACCTAGTATTACGACACTCCGTTTTCTGTCGAATTCCAGTAGCATTGCGTGTTGAGTGGCAGAACTCAACGCCGTGCTTTGCCTCGACACCAAAGCGAAAAAATGGAATAAATAAATATTTCATCTCTTCGAGTAGGGATCTAATCCTTCCTCTCTAATTCCAAAATATTCTTAGTAAATGCAAGGTAAAGTTTATTTAGATAAATAAATAGGTATGTAATAAATATTAAAATTATATATTTTACTATCTCATATGAGCGTCATATTATTGAAAATTCACGTTACCCATTATCGAGTATATTATATTCAATGTGACTGAAATCTATTTAACCTTTGGTATTGGGGCATCACTAATCATCTATTGTTATAATTCATATGAACGCAGGTATAAAAATATAAGTATCACTTTTATGTTTATTTAAACATTTTTAATTAACATTTTTTAAAATTTATTTGTATAATATATTTAAATAAATTTATGCTTTTTTCCATATTTTTTTTGGCAATGTGAATTAATTGGTGTATTATGTTATTTGTTGGTAAAGTACCTACTTACTTATTATATTATTGAGTGTTTGGTATGGATTATTTATTATTCTACCTATATAGGTATACATCATGATCAAAAGTCATAAGTTATTTTCAGATGATTTATACCTAAAATTTCTAAATTCTTGTTATCGCAGAGATGATTGTTTCTATTATCCAATGTCATATCGAAAATGTAAGAAATGGCAAACTAGGTTATTTCGGTAACCATTAAGTCATATTCCTGCGTACCGCGAGGATATAAATAAAATAAAAAGAAATCAGCTTCACGCTGTATCCCGCACAATGCAGGGTAGGCTGAGGGAACCTAATGTTAAGACACTCTGTCCCTCACTTTCTGAGGAATTGGCGAAGTGGCAGAACTCAACGCCGCGCTTGGGGATATAAAAACCACATAATATGGCAATAACGCCTTATAATAGATACTAGTCATAAAGTTTACTTCAGTAATTAGTAATTTAAATATTGTAAATAATTAACATACAAAATATTTAATATTATGTCAAGTCAAGTCCACTAGCATAAACTCTCTTATCAGTATCCCTACTTTCACTGTCCACATGAACGCCGTAACATAATTCTCTATCTTTATATGATATTGCCGGTATCTGTATCCGAAAACATTTTCGATGTCACATTTGAAAGTAAAATTTTTAAATTAACGATAATAAGATGCCCTCTTCTACTCGTATTGCACCATCCGGAATGTTTACATTGAAATGCAAGCGAAAAGTGAACACCGACACAAAACATTCATAATAATCCGGGATAATCTTGCGGTAAGGGCTTAAACGACTCATTTGTAGCGAGATACCGGTGCGGTTAATACTTAGTTTGTAAGAAGGAGGATTAGAAGTTGGTGTTTATCGCAATTTGGCTTCGAGCTTTGTTAGGTGAGCGAGCGCGGCCGCGTCAAAGACGGCAGCCCGTTTCGCTTCGTCCGCGCCGGACCTCGGTTACTCGGAAGACGTAAAAAAAATATTATACACATTTGTATTGGCCGTCTATCATGTGAATGTCCTATAACTGGTAATTTGAACCATTTAACAAATGATGTTTAAAATTGATATGTGGCAATAATGTCGCATAAAATTTGAAAAAATGGAATTATGATTTTTATTCTGTCATAAAACTGTAGCGTTTTCAAAATTGGATTTTTTAAATAAAGTGGACAATTATTATTTTGTAGCTACAGATCATTCGTTCTTAATATTTATTTTAGCCAATAGTTAATATTATTTAAAATGAGCTAATATTTAAAAAAAAAAAATTAAATGTTTGGTTGGCTTATTGTTAATAACATTAAGTATTATAATACGATTTACATAAAATTCTTTAATGATAATTTATTATTGTTCATCACTAATTCCGCTATATTTCATTTTAATACGAAATGGAACCGGCTCTTGATCAAATTCTAAAACATAATTTTATGACAAACAAACACACTGACGTCCGAATATATTTCATCAGGAATATGATTAGGCAGCGTGTTTCAAGTATACATTTATAGATAACATTTTTCTATATTATTTATATGGCGGTCGTAAAACAGTGTAGCGCTCAGATTAATAAACTTTGACGGCCTGTCACTCTACTAATATAGAGCCACTTAAGGCTTTTATCAGAGTGTGTTACTTAATCGTCGTTTACCACAATCTGGGCTTTATTTTTGTATACAATAAGTTTAATTTGAAACGTTTATGATAATCACAGTAACGTATGTAAGACAGCTAAAGTTGAAATCAATCTTAAGTAAATAACAGAATTTTAATGATATGATTATTGTAATTAACAATTTCAAATTCAATTTTTTATAGTTAAAAATGCTGGGAAACATTCAACATGCTGCGGTTATATTATCTTTGAAGGGAAAGACCTCGAAGCCATTTAATCATCCTCAATATTTGAAGGTTGAAAGAATATATTAGCTACATGCATAATTAATTGTTAGGAATTCCAATGTTAAGTGCACTTTTATGTTTATTAACAATTAAACATGGAAAGAAGTTAATCAACTATATAAATTTATTGCCTTAATTTTTAAGCTCCATGGTAATTATTTAAAATGGTCTCAGATTTAACTACAACTTAAATAAATAAGTATATCTATGTATTAGCTATGTGGGATAATAGTTGTGAGGTTGAATGACGTTTTAACATGAAAATATTTCAACTAAAACTTGAAGAAGGAAAATATATTTTTTTACTTATGTAGAGCTTTTGAAAACTTTATCTTTTTACTAAACTTGTATGAAGTAATCCTTAAATTCATTTCAATAGATTAAAACTGTCCAGCAAAAAGCTGTCCGTAAAGGTGATACGTTTAAAACTGTGCAAACGTGTTTGTTTAGTTTATAACGTAAAAATATTTTTAAAGTTGAATTACAAAAGTTACTACTTGCCCATACTTGTAAGCTCACTAAGCCTACCTACCGCACTTTTCCACATAAAACTCAGTCGTGTCGAGTTTCACTGCACTTTTTACTCACCACCTCGGGAGCGCTCGAAATGCTCACTTTGCTCATGAGATACTACTTTAATATGGCTCATTAACTTATTTCTCAAAGAATATTTCGCGTCCAGCAAGATTCCGAACATACTACTATCACAGGTGGCAATGGACATAATTTCACAAGTCGCAAACATCATGATGTGGGGGTCGTACCGATGGAGACGCGGCGGACGCAGGCGGGCTTGACGCGCGGCATGGTGGTCGCGCTGGCGGCTCAGGGCCGGCGCATGGCCAGGGCGGCGTGCGGCGCAGGGCTGGCGGCGGCTGGCGGAGTCGCGCTCTACTCGGGGCTCTACGCGGACGCGGTCGGAGTCGGAGTGCGGGCGGCCGCTCCTCTCGCCATGTGAAGCGGGACTGAGCGCGAGGCGGCGGCGGGCGGCGGGCGGCCGCGCGCGCGCGCACCAGGTACTCGGTTATGACAGGGAGGCGGGGCCGCGCGGGCCTCATAAATCAAACTTCGTCCATTCGCACGCGCCGCGCGGGCCCCCTCCTCCATATTCCATATTCGGGGCGGGGCATATTTTCATAATCATAACGCCTCATATTTATATGTGATATGTGTGTACCGAGCCCGTGAGCCCGCAAGGCGGCGGTGGGCGGCCCTCCCGCCCGCTAGATGGCGGTCGCCACTCGCCCCGTGAAGCCTCCCACATCCACTAATTGAAGCTACACTTTGTAAGTTATAATCCTTTGTTTGTCAATTGCTACATTGCTTTTTATTTCGTGCGAAGCTTATGCTCTTATTGATCTCTGTCTTTCTCTATCGCATTGTTGTTGTTCTTGAAGTAAATTCTCGTTATATTTATTTCATACATAGCACTTTCATCTAGTTTAGTATTATATTTAGTAATTTATATTTTAAAATCAGTAAAAAAACAAGGAAATTTAACTAACAAATTTTAAGATTCTAATTAACTTTGATGAATAGGGACGTATATTTGATTAACTACCGAAATTCCTCAATAATCCCTGACTCATCATACTCACTCTGAAAAGAAAAAAAACCGTATCGAATCCTCCGACATTGACATCCGTAACTAGATGCGTTGAAGCTACCGATTTAATTTTTAAAACTGCGAGTTCGTTATCAAAGAGCGGAGGCCGGGAGCCGTGTCGAGTGCTTTGTGTGGTTTAAATTAAATAGGAGCGATACACGCGCGTACGGGCCGAGTGCGAGTGCGACGGCGTGACTGAGGCCGAGGCCGAATTTGAGTCCGATATGAATGCGATAAAGCAATTTGGCCAAACCTGCCAGTCATCGCGTCCCACGGCATGATCCAAGGCTCCCTGGTGGGACTCGGGAGTCGGGACCTAAGCAGGCTTAACACTACGTTGATCATTATCACCATATGTAATCAATATTCATTAAGTGAAACCTTCTCATTATAGCATTTTTTAAATTAATACAAGTTATTTTTAATTTTATATCTTAATTTTACAAATTCATCAAAAGTATAATTTAAAGTTAAATTGAGGGTAATAAAATAATTTTATTTATTTTATTTATTACAATATATTGCTATTGGCTATCTCGATTTTTTAGGTAATAATAAGAATAGGTTGTAATAATAACAACATGTATTGTAGAGTCAAGGCAAATATATATTTAATGATGTATGATTTTATACATTTTAATTCTTTTCAAATATAAAAATGATACAACAATCAGATAAAAATAATAAATTCTTACCAAATTACCTAATATAAACAAAAAAATCTAGTCTAGCTTTATGTGTGGGAAAGTTCTACAAACATATAAAAATCAGATTGACGTTGTATCCCGCACACAGCAGGGTGAGCAGAGGGAACCTAGTGTAAGGACACTCCGTTCTCGTATATATGAAACCAAACATTCTTTGTACTTCACATAAAATTTAATATTACTACTTGCATATATCGATTCAACCACGTTTTATAAGTAGAGCATACCCTATAAATGTAACTCGCAGTACACAAATCAAATTAATATCGTTGGAAGAATAGGTGCCGCGTTTTTATATCGATGTGCTATATGTGTTGAATATTCATCGACGTGGCATTGTCATGTGCGAATGAAATTGCTGGTGCGTTTGTTGGGGGGTCTGTGAAGAGGGAAGCTCAATTTGTAACTATTTAAAATTGTTAGTATGGTGACGTTTTTCTTAATTTGCTTTTTTTAAGGGTTCCGTACCTCAAAAGGCAAAAACGGAATGGTAGGTCTCAAGCTAAAATTTATATCAAACTTTTGGTCCTCAAAAGCACAAAAAAATTTAAGCTTTTAAGTCAATGCAATCAAAAGATATCATAACATACATTTTGTTAGATTTTATTTGAAATTCGTCGCGTAATCAAAATCTATAGAGTACTGCCCGGGGACTTACAGTTGGCACAAAGTGACAACTTACTATACAAATAAAGAAAAAAAGGCCGAAAAGTAAAAATTATTTGTAGTTATTTACATAAAAAAATGAGTGCATATACCCGCAAACTTAAGTTTGTCACCTTTTATAATTTGTACACTTCCCGTTGACCTAAAATCCTGAATTGGTACGACACTTAATCTGTTTGTGTGTAATTTGGATTTACATTTTATTTCCACAATTAGATATGAAGAGATTTATTGGTGCACGTTTTTGATAACTCTACTATTGTAATAATAATGAAGTGAAGAAACCATTCATTTTCTAATTTATATTGTAAGATTTATTATATTATATTGATTTTTATATTTAAAAAAATATATATCCTTACTGTAAACTTTTAAAAAGTAGATCCATAATAAAAAAAAAAAAAATTGTATAGTTTTATTTATTATACTACCATTAAAAGTTGAACCTTATTTGATATGCAATGTCCGTACAACAAGGAGTTCAAGATATTTTTGACACACTTAGATCAGTCTTGTAAGTGAAAAGATAAAAATAATTAATACGCGTACGAAGATAACAACTTTAAAAACAATTATTCATATCTAATTTATTTTACAAAAAAAATAATAAATACGAAATACGTTCAAATATACAGAATATTTGAATGCATAAATATATATAGATTTTTAACTCCAAATTTATACTATTTTCATCCGAGCTGATATTTAATAACTTATCGCTTACATAAAAAAAATAAACCTAGTAAGTATCTATTATGTAAATTAATTAACAAAAATATTTAAACAAATTAGATTAGAAAAGCAAATGCTTTCCTAATCTAATTTTCGCTCCTGGTAATCAGACAACGCAACGGTGAGTTGTTGTTTTTAACCTCACTTGCCTAAATAATTCCTGTTTATGATGACACCTAATCCCCTATGAATTAATGTGACTTCTCTGAACGGTACTATCGAGGTGTTATTTCAGGTCCATCAGCGCGGCTGTTAAACAGAAATAGCTCAGTAACACAAGTCACTATCGATTTAAATACACAAATTTTTGAAAACGTCTGTTTATTTAAGCTGAAGCACGCGTCGTCCGTCAGTTTCTACTCTGTGTCGATGGTTTCTTGTCTATGCATTTTCTTAGCGTCGTCTAACGTCGTCACAAATATTTATTCTTAATATTTAATTTATATTTCTCAAAATACTAGAAAATTATTAAAGTATTTAAATATTGATCCAGCTTCACGCTGAATCCCACACACAGCAGCTTAAGCAGAGGAACCTAGTGTCCCCATTTTCCGTAGAATTCTGTTCGTATTGTGTGTAGGGCGGAACTCAACGCCGCATTTTGCCTCGACACCAAGGGGAAGAAATGAAAATATAAAATATTTGATTTAATCGAACTCACAACCAGTCACGTTTATCACATACTTGTGTTCCCGTGCGACGTTGGCCTATTTGATTATTATTATTACTTATGATGGATGATATACAGTATTTTTAACATTATAGCCGGAGTTAAAATAAAAATTTAAGTCGATGTAGTATAGAATAATTTTTAGTTGTTTATAAAAACGCTAATAACATTAAGATATTATATTTTTTTAAATGTTTTGAAATCGTCGTTGTTATTTATTATTATTTACCATTAGATCATAATTTTATTTTTGATTGATGAGAGGTGAGCGGTGGCCGAGCTGTGTGGACGGGACATTTGAATATGGAAGTGAATTCTAATGGCGTTGGTGTTTATTTTTACTGCACCCCTATAGCTACGACCGAATGCAACGCCGAATTTATTTCCATGAATTTTAATATCTCCCTCTGAATAACTACTGCCATTTTCACGCGGTTTTATTATCGTCTCTGTATATTTCTGTTTCCCCCGTTGTTTCAATATATTTCTATTTTCCCAGTTTTATAGATCCAACGGCTAAATGCATTTTGATTCTGAACAATATCGGCAGACGAAGCCTCTTAAGTATACAGTATAATTACAACGAAGTCGACGGAGCGATTATTTACAGTCATAATGGAAGGGTTGATGGATTCGAATGGTAATCGTGTATTTTTCTGCATTGTGAAGCCATTTGAAGGACAAGAATGTCAAAATGAAGTCATTAAGTTGCTTTGATCGATCGGAGGTTGTAACGGGCACGCCTCGCGGAAGTGCACGTAGCGTTTGCACGAAACACTTGAGTTACGTTGCGAGGCGCGTCGCGACGCGGGTCGCTGAACGAGAGCGCTCTACCGCTCTACGCTGGCAGGCTTCCCTCTACATTGATATGACTTTGTGCCTTATTACTATTTACTCGTCTCCACCTCGAAAGGGTTGTTATTGCAGCTTTGACAATTAGCGCAGACAATATACATATTGTTTAGTGATTAAAACGTCAGTATCAGAATAAGAATCTATTTGAGTTATATTGTTTTTTCTTATGTAATCCATATCTAAACTTATAATTATAATTTTAATAGAATCATACCTGATCAGTATCTGTACACGGAAGATAAGAGAAGGAAAATTGTTGTTGATGTAATTTAACAATATAATCCAAACAATCATTTAAAAAATGATGGCTTTTTATTTTTGCGTTAGTGCTAGCATTAACACGCTAATCTAAGAAATAGCTTAAATTATTTCTTCCTTTAACTTTTAGTGTTTGGTTTATTTCTATTGGTTTCACACACTTGTGTCCCCACGCCGCGAGTGGCTTCAAAGTTATATCAATATAAAATATTTTGTGAACAAAATAAAATATGAGTTGAAACTCAATTGCTGTAAAATAACTGTTTTATTGAATTGGTTCAAACCTTCGTTTTTACAATTTTATCCCTTTGGGTAGAATATTTCAACTAGCATCAAAGGATGATAGTTGAATAATTGAAATTTTCACAGATAATGTATTGCTGTTGCCGCTATAACAACAACTGCCAAAATGAAATATAATTCATATTTAAGGGGGCTCATACAACAACTGTATGCATAATGGTACGAAATCGGTCGTGCTCGAGTCCGAGTCACACTTGGCTGGTTTTTAAATATATAGATATCTAATTAATCAGCTTCACGCTGTATTCCGCCTACAATAGAGAAGGCAGAGGGAACCTCGTGTTAAGACACTCCGTTCCTCACTTTCCTGGGGATCGAACCCACCGCCGTTGCGTTACAGTCACACCCTTTTGCCCATGAGCCACGACGGCATCTAATGTATAGATATTATAATTAATTTAATAATGTCTTTACACAAAAAATAGTCCCGGTTAGTTAATGAATAGATGTGTATTTCAAGCGGGCGTAGCCGCATGCGGTTGCTTGTTATTAATAATGAAAATTGTTACTCTACATATCTAATCGGCACATTTTTATAACAAAAATAAAGTAGTAAAGCAATATAATTAGCATATATGAACTTTTTGTCGTCTAAATTCAAATAAATGTAGAAAAAATGGTATTAGCTCTATACTTTGGTGTTGTAATATAATAGACAACAGGATTCTAAGTGAAATAGGTCTGCTCGTAAAATATAAAAGTGTCCAGGGGCACTCTGCGACCGGACGCTCATATTTTGTTATTTTATTTATATTAAAAGTAATGGTTCACGCGCGGTATAATGCTCTAGACGGTTTTTTCACATTTCTCTCTTTTCCCTGTGTCGTATATTTTCACTTAAATGATAAAATAATGCGATCTTTTTTGTTTTGTTACAAATAAATATAATATTATACTAAACTTTTTACCAACGGTTATATGAAAATTGTATTATTGTTTCCATTTGGGGCAATCTAAGAATGTTAGAAAATTTACTATATTAGCATTTGCAATAATTGTTTAGCTTAATTTAATTTAAATTAATTGTGGAACGTAGGAACCTACCATAAATACATCACATACTGTTTCATGCTATCATAAACAAGACCTACAGACATGCTCGCTAGAAACTTTACATAGAAAAGCATTTATGTTCGGTCGCCAGAAGGCAACCGCGTGTTAGCGGAACAATTGTGTCCTATAGAGCAGCCAATAGGGTTTAAGTCCGAATGTAGTTTTAAGCGGCAGTTACAGGCTGGCAACCTGCTCGAGTACGGCTAGATACCGTGAGGCGCGAGGGCACGCGGGAGGGCAGAGTGTAGCTAGTGTCGTGGGCTGCAAGAGCTACATCGGCGCGGGCGGTGCGGGTGGTGTGGCGGTGTCGCGGGTCCGTGGCGGCGGCTCTCTTCCGGGGAAGGCGCTATCCGGGTGCGGAGGGAGTCGGGCACCACACCACCCCCTCGTAAACAACGCTCGCTGGCGAGCCGGCGAAGCGCCCGTGCCAGATTCTACAGCTAGAAACAGTTAAACGCTCATAATTTCGCGCTGGTTAAGCTTATCTTTGTCTCGTATACGAAATTTCCCTGTATCGTCCCCTTCGCGCGTTTTCGTGGACATATTTTATTTGCTGCAGTGGAACGTTCTGTCGCGTCCGGGGCCAAAGTTATAATTGTCGTTCGACATACCTACCATTGCAGCTTCTGCATAAAGTTGCTCGACGACGTTTACATTGTTGAAATTACTTGGTCTGGTTAATGTTTCAAGTTCCCCACTTCCTTATGTGAATTTTAATAAGAATTTGGCAAAGCGCTTTATTTATGTCTATTTTAGAAGTTATTTATTTTTCAATTGTTTCAGATTTTAGTTTCAACAACAGTTGATAACTCCGAGTGAACGGTAAGCAACATTTAAAGTCCTATGTTTGTTGTTCTATAGAAATAATATTATATTATCATAGCAAAATGTATTTAAATAGTAAGACAGGAAGAGGGGCGCGTGTTACGTCAGCTAGTAAGTATACACTACAGTCTTCAAAGACAAACTTATGCATAAACCTCAGGATGAACTTTTCATGTAGATATACTGAAAAGG
Source organism: Heliconius charithonia (assembly GCA_030704555.1). NCBI lineage: Eukaryota > Metazoa > Arthropoda > Insecta > Lepidoptera > Nymphalidae > Heliconius > Heliconius charithonia. Next base: position 7,235,159 of record CM060809.1, on the reverse strand, counting down.
CATTCGAATGGAGCGCGATAGTGGGGGTGGGCGGGGGGTGTTAAGCTGGTATCATCCGGTTTTATCGCGGTGTGGTGGTTTCATAATAATTTTAATACTCAAGTGCCGTATACTTTTACAAGCTTTTCAAGTTTTCGCATGTCAAAGCCAGTACATCTGGAAAAGATTTGCTTTGTAGAATTGACAATGTACAATTAGTTTAGAGGATACATTTAGGTATTATATTAACTAAGTGACACTATTAAAGTTTTGTTACTCTATTAATTTATCCTTTTCTTAATTTTATATTTACTTCCGCAATCTGCCGAAGACGGGACCTTAACTTTTACTTTACTTTTTTTGATTTTTAAACATTAAGCAAATACATACTGTACGTAAAAATCAAGAAAAGAATAATAATATAAATCAAAATTAGTTAGATTTTCTATACACAAATGCAATATCTTAAGTGGTAAATATTTCTTACGTCATTCAATTTACCTCGCCCATTAACTACTGGGGAATATCGTTATACGAGATCTGCTAATTCGCGAAAATGGATATAATAAATGGTAGGCGTAATAGAGGTGCTTCAGTGTAACATTAATAGAGCAGGTCGGGTGGGTGGTGGTGGTTTGTTCTAACGAGCGTTTTTATCCGAGGGATGATGAATGAGCCCACTTCCGTTGTAGCTTCTACTATTTATGAACGATTTCACTGTAACTGAAATAAAATATATTATTTGGTTTCAACTTAGTTTTTTTTTCAGTTCACGCTGTATCCCGCATATAACAGGATAGGCTGAGGAAGTCTAGTGTTTACTCCATTTGCCATTTTCCGTCGAATTCCAGACATTGAGAATAGAGTGGCAGAGTTCAACGCTGTACTTTTTGCCTCGACACCAGAGCAAATAAATAAAAATATTAAATATTTCATTTTATTGAGTGACAATCGAACCCATAACCTATCGCATTTACAGTAACACGCATGAGCCACTGCGCCACGACGGGCCTCTGATTATCGATTATTCTTTATGCTATGGTGTAAATACCTACCTCTACCGATACAACTAATGGCAACGAACTGAATTTATAGACGATAGTTATCCTAAGAATATATGACGTCAAACGCAATTTGTAGTAGAAAAAAAAACAAAGTATCTTCTTTTATAAGAAAATAAATATAACGCTAATTGTTTGAATAATGCACCGTTAATGATGATGGACAATGGACACGTCTAATCAACATGGGGTTCTCGCCCTGCTCTGTATTAGCCCTTCATTTTTGCTATTATTTATATATACCTACTGTTTCTGGAACTACTACATTTATTTATACATCTGAAATATTTGTATAATATTATTTAAAATAACATTTGTAATTATATCTACAATGATCTATAAATATTACTGGGTTCTATGCAAATGAAAATTCGATCACGACTAGGAACCAGTGCTTACGAATGTGAGTCGCATGGTACCAACGTGAGGCAAAACAACTAATTACAATATATATTGAAGTTCTAATCGACAATTTGATCAGCAGTATATTAACATGCGTCGGACATTTACATGTAATATTTAGATGGACGGTATAACGAGGATCGAATCCACGAACAACTCGGTACTAAACGGTTAATTGAATTTATATCCACGTCTTCAAATGAATATGAGTAGAGCGCTGACTGTTTCGTGCCTAATGATGGTTAATTAAGTATGCATCACGCCGCTGTCGAACGGTGAGAACTTCGTAACATAAATTTTGCGTATTATTTACGTTGACAAGATGCATTATGAAATTATAATGTCGTCGTTGGTATGCGGGCCGCGGGCTGGCTGGTACGAGACGTGGTCATCGCGGTCGACACGTAAACTTACATTGTAAACACGGCCCGAGCACCATACGAAGGAGCACAGTTCCCATGGATCAAGTGGGTTGCGGTGACGCTGACATTCCACCTACGCGGATACATGGGGGAAATTTAGTACCACAATCTTGTCGTTACTTAATTGAATCTTACCCGCTATTATAATCTTCAACAACTATCTAGTCCAATTTGTCTCTCCACGCGCGTAATTAAATAATGAATCTGCTAATACTATTTATTGATATCTTCGGTTCTATGGATTCCATATAAGCGGAGTAAAATACTATTCGAACAAATTAATTGTAGGTACTATCGAGTGGAGGATGCAATTTAACTGGAGTTTAGGTAATAAATTGTATAACACCGTAAGCTACTATCGTAGAAGGTAGTGTTCTATTGGCAGTTGCTTATGTATATATATATATATATTGGCAAATTAAAATGGTTCCTAGATGTCTTAGAAAATTAAAAGGTTTAAGATCTCCGCAAATTACTACACAAAGTTTTGTATGTGTTGTTGTTTGCATTTTAAATTAGATACAAGTTACCAAATACTTATTATAAACGGAACGAAACAAGCAATATATTTGAAATGTATGTACCTATGTCATAATCTAAATTATAACAAATAGATGCACTTATATTGTTAACTATTCTGTGTAAATAACTGAAATATTCAAACTTTTTAATCAACCACAGACCGTTAGTAAACGATAGCAGGCAACGATAGCAGCGCTACCAACATTTCACCAAAATATTTAAATTTCAAATGTGGTACATTCTATACGCCTAAGAATGTTCATAAAAATACTGCAAAGATACAAAAGGAGTTGTGCGAATAGTTAAATATTTTTTTCAATAAAAAAAATTGTCTATTGTTAAATGCAATTAATAATTTACTATTTTATTAAAAAATATGAAATTACTAAATACAAAAGCTGTAATAATATAGAAAAAAAATCTTAGGCATACAAAGACTGGGGGCATATGTTTACGGAAAGAGTTTATAGTGAAAAAAGCAAACTTCTCAGTTCAATCTTAATTTTAATTTAGACGATCTGCGTATGTTAAGATTTTAGTTATTTTTACATTATGAGAATTATCACAATAATATTTTTGTTAGATATAGAAACTACAAATTATATGTAAGTTTTTGTTTAAATAGATTTGCAGATTCGCGGCGCGCAAAAGGCAATTTAGGCGACATTTTTTAAGATAAAATAAAGTTATTATAAGGAATAATAAGAAAAAAATGATCTGATCTCATTGTTGTGCAATTAGCAAAAGAATTAACGGATTTTTATAGATTTATAATACACATACAACATTTAGTTATTTTTATAGAATCTCTAATAACCTAAAAGCTAATGCTCTATGCAGAGTCATATGATGTGCTAGTTTCAGGATAGATTCGCACTAGTCGAAATAAAGCGAGCCAATCAATATTAACACGCCGCAAACAGCGTAAATTGTTGCCTAATGCCATACACACACACACACACACGTCGACGTCCACGAGGAGGTAGTACACTAGCCAGGATGTTCTTATTTAGTTATTGTTATATATAAATTGTATAATTTTTTTTAAACAAGAAATTGGTTTTTGTTGAAAATGTTGTATTTTTATAATACGTTAGATTTTAATATTTTATAATTTGTTAAATATTTGTTAGTTGTGATGATATCGCCATATTATTCTCTACATGATAAAGACAAAATGGTATTATAGAACTGTCTGCAATGCTGAAACTATAGTTATCTATCTCATGCTATGTTTATATAAGAAGCGTGCGCCCACAGACACAGGCGTCCGCGTCCCCGCTGTATACTCTCACGCACACTAGACAGCGCCTGGCCTGTAATAACTCGGAACCACAATAAATCAATGTGATTAATGTCATTAAGCACTGTGTGCCGGCCTCTCTATATTCCGTCAATATGCACTGTTTTACGACATGCCGCGCCACGATAATTAGTCAGCTTTGTTAGGCCCATCCATGAATATTGTTTGAATCGAAACTGCTACATAGAAATTATATAAATAGAAACAAAAACATTATATGGTTGTCGGTGGACGTTCTCGTATTTTAAGACTTGGAAAAAGTTGATGGGAAAGTGATCGTGACAAGTTGAGAGAGATCAAAGGTGGTTTATAATAGAACATTCATAAACACGTCGATAGTGCAAAAATAATGTCTGCTCTATCTCAGGCTGTGGATAAAAGTTGAAAAGGCAATCACCACTTTGATTGATTGGTGGCACGGATCGGTCAAATTTTAGATTAGGTGCGTTCATAATACGTTTTTTTTCAGCTTCACGCTGTTCCGCATAAAGCAGGGTAGGCATAGGGAGCCTAGTGTTAAGACACTCTGCTCCAATTTTTGCGCCGAATTCTGGAGGCATTTCATGTTGAGTGGTGAATCTCAACGCCGCGCTTTGCCTCGACATCAGAGCGACGAAAATATTAAATATTTAATTTCCTCAAGTTTCAATTGAACCCACAAGCTGTCTGTTTATAGTCACACGCTTACGCCACGATTGTCTTCAACTTACGTCTTTTTGATGAATGGAAGGTAATTATAGCGACTAGAAACAGCATCGCAAATCATGAGAATGGCAAGGACAGCATGTGCACTAGTTGACATCGTTATCACCGCCGCTGATCTCTATTGTTGGTCCGATCTCGAACTCGGGCGCCGTTCGGTTGCATTAGCTGCGACTCGGCTATTTCATACTTTATTTCATCTCTTATTCACGGCGCAAGCCTCATGCGTGAGGCGTAACTGTAGTAGAACGATCGCATTGAGAATTGGATTCGTGACCCATTTAGATTGCTGATATGACAAAAGATTGATAGATCCACGTAATGGCAATAAATTTACTCTTTGTGTATTCAATAAGCGTTATTAAAACATTTAATATTGAAAATTATTTATTTTTATATCAGAATCCCAAGGTAATGGAGTTCTGTAGTAGATATAAATAGAATGGTCGTCTAATTCTCGCTTGCACGGGACAAGCGGTTGCCATTGTGGGAGTGTGGATGCATTTCGGTTGCACGGCAGCGCCACAAACTTTGCAATCAAATAAATATTTCGGCACAATTAAGAAAACGCCGGAGAGTGTAGCACTCGTGACACCCGGGAAACGGGCTGCTATGGAGTATCTAACTGTGAGAAAACTTAGAACGTTAGAAATATTTGTACACAGAAAATATAAATATGCTAATATATATTTTTTAATCATTTTAAGGTTATGTTCAATTATTAAGACGCGATGGTTCTGTTTTCTTTAGGTGTATTGTGTATGTTTAGTTCGTTCCAACGAGACATACCAGCTGGCTCTGTTCAATGTTCACATTGAAATGAAAATGAATAACACAAATAGCGCAGAAAAGGCTGGCAATAATTTTAATAATTGTTTAGTGCCGTGCCACCTCTCCATGTATGCCCGTGTGCGTGCTCTGCGCTCTGCCCACATCCGCTGAAGTATTTTGTTTATTGCTAATGCGATTTTATTTTTTATTGCTTTTTATTTATCTTTATTCAGCGATTGCAGTTTATTGTATTAAAATAAATAAGAATTCTTGACTTTTTAATTTTATTCGAGGCAACGTACAAGACAGCGCCGCGAGGAGAGAAAGAAATAAATTTTAATAAGCGTTTCTTTTTTAAGGCGTGATTCTTCAGTTAAAAGCGATTTATTTTTTATATAAACTTGAAGATAAACCGTATTCATTAGAGATCGGCTCGAAAGGGACGAAAATAAAAATAATCGACCGCGAGTTAGTGTCGTCCAGTTATTGTCGTTAATCAGCGCTGGCGCGATTGGCCGGTCGGTCGGTCGGTCGGTCGGTCGGTGCCTATTAATGAAAAATGTATAATTGTTAATTGCTTCTTTTGACTCTTGTCGTTTAGGGTAATGGTTAAGGCTGTGTCACTTTTTTTATTCTTAAAATAAGCATTGAAGCGGGTCTTTTCACATCAATATGTAAATAATATGTGTCATAAGCGTGAGCTGGTATCTATTTATGTTTCCATGTGGGTCGTGCTCATTGCGCACTCATTTGGATTCAATGAGCGATCACAGGTAGGTTATTACTTGGGACGCGTACAAACGTATGCTATGTAGAAATTTCATTTTCCCATATTAGGTGCCTGATTACTTTATATTTACAGGGAATCCAGAGCTGTCGCAGATTGTTGCATACAAAACTTGTGGTTAATGGCACAAGAATTTTTGATGTTATAAGTTTGTTATAATATAACAAAAAAACATTTATAATATTACGGTACATTATATCTATATGTAGATTACAAATCTCTCTTAAATGAGTACAGCCCACACATCCTTATGTCATATGTTAAACATTTAGTGACAACTAATATTGACTTAATAATATGTCAATAAATTACATTCTAGTTTTCATTAGCAATTAATTTTACGTATTGATTTATATCGATAGTGTCCAATCCTGTCGCATTCGGCGGAAGTATATAAATAATGTTTATCGATCGATCATCGCCAAAGAACAGTGACGCAGACGTTAGATTTATATTACCGTCATTGTCAGCCGTAAACTAGATCTCCATAAAAAGAAACATTTCCTATTTAAAATTTATATCAAAGACAATAGTGGACAAAAACTCGGCGCCCGATCGCGAAGCCGGGCGGCTGAGCTACGGCGCCAACTGCCAAATCTCTATCGGCCGCGCGTAAATTACGCCTTTTTACCTGGATTCCTGTTTTGACATATTTAAGGCATTAGTAATAATTATGAGTGCACGTCCGACCCCGTAAGTGAGCGCCAGTGAGTTTTGACACTATCTTAATGACGAACGTCGAGTGACAATAAATATTGAACCGTTATCTCTACCTATCCATGTTTGTGTCACCCGAGTTAGTATTCTAAAATAGACCTCCCAAATTGATTTTTCCCCAGAGATGGCCTGTACATTATAAGTTTCAGTATTTGTGAAAACAGTGCCTATAACGAGTAAATATGAATCGAGGTTAAGAGAATATTGGGGTGAGCGTGAAGGTCGGGAGTCGGGATGGCCGCACATCTGCTGCAGTTGTCCTCCCACACAGTACCGTTTAGTTAACAAGTCGCAGTAGTTTTAATTGCAATCCGATATTTGTTCCTATATATCATTGTCACTATAATATTGTACGGTTTCTATGGCATCGTAATACAATAACATTTCAATTATATAGAATTACACATTATATAAATATATATACATATATAGTTTTTCACTAACAGTAACCTTAGCTTAAACAAATAAAATATTCCTCATAGATAATGAAAATACAATTAATCAAACCCTAAAAGTACTGGACTGGATCTTTATTAATTTATTCACGATATGCATGCTATCATAATTAAGAATTTAACGAGCGATGCGAGCCGTATACAATTAATATTCACCTCAATTAAACATTGCGGCTGTAGAAGCAGAATAAAATAATAATAAAAAAAAAACAACTAAATACCCGCTATCCGAAAAACCGATCATGTGTTTCGGGTGGTATGAATAAATCAGATATAGCGACGCGACTGGCGTAGGCGCCCGGGGAACGAGGGGCTAACTTATCCAGGATGTATAAAACATATCGAAAAGTGAACTGAAAGAGTCACGCGTAAATATTAAGGGTTTACGATCGCTCATTGAATCATTAGAGTGCGCCTTTTGTTTATAACCGTTCGTAGAGTTGTCACAAATGGCAGATAACATCGGTCCCTGCCTTGTTTCTAATTATTTATGTGAATTTTGACAGAGCCACAGTAGTGTTGGGTTGCAGCAAAACTAGTATAAATTATAGCAAAAGGTAGATAGCGCACGGACATAAATAACCGGTCATCAAATTAAGACAAAAGGCAGTGTCGATAAGGCGTGCGATTAGGGCACACCTCATTGTTCTTTCCAGTGCATTTCTGACGTGGATTATATTTTTCCTGTTTTTACGACGTTCTGTGATTGCTGTTGGCCATATATACTCGTATATATATGGGTTCTTTTTATTATTTTATGGATTTTGATAATTTTATTGCGTTTGTTATATTTATAATGGAATAATAAATGTTTGTTTTTCGTGATATAGTCGTTATATTCTTTTGGTTAGTAAGAGTTGCGGGACTAAACCATATCTAATTAAATATTTGAAAAACGTAAACATTCATCTAACTACTTTTAACTAATCCAATTTAATCATTAATAAAATTATCCTTTTTAATGATACCAGTTGCAACGTTATTAAATAATTTATGAAAAGCATCATTATATAATAAAAACGGTCATATTATATATATAATATTATTATCCAGAGGATAACATAGCAAATAGGCAAGATATTGACAACTGACGGAAATATCATTTATACGAATTTATACTTAATAGGCTTTCCAGACGAGGGTGAATGAAATACAGTTAATGATAAATCCACAAATGAGATTTGCTGGAAGGCCGCCACTCCAAACCAATGTGCTATTGTCGCCGGACACTCACCTTATATTACACAGATCATCGAAATGTTCGACAGTATTCGGTTTATACAGCGTGTAGATATCCTATCACAATTGATGTCCTCTTGTTTTAATTTGAATTTTAGCACAGTAATAAGTAAGTAAATAAATAAGGTAAGGTAGTCGTTTACTATTTATTTTTTAGAAATATTTGATAATTAAAAACACGTTAAAATCATATTAAAAACATGTTAATATTCACACTTGTAGTTGAAATCTCACCCTTAATAATAAATTGCCACATTTGCTAGAATAAGGCCTTTAAAAAAACTATCGTATTTTTTTTAAAAAGCTATATTTGGCACTATAAAATTGAAACACTCTGTAGAGCGTAGTGATATAGGTATTGACGCTCCAGATGGACGCAGGTCAGCAGCTGCGTAGTAATTAAGAGGTGGCTGAAAGTGGCATGCGCCGGCGCACAATGCGGTTCAATTGAATGAGAATAATCTTTGCACCCACGCATCTTTTGTGTGTGGGTGGACTGCTGACCAATTGCTATATGACATGAACTTTGCTCTACTTGAATTTGTCCTTTTAAATTATACAAAGTAATGCTTAAAATATATTAGGAAAATGGCTTAAACGTATTAAAGTTTCTACAAATAGCAAATTTTTTTTTTTAAAAGTACCTTATATACCTATTTGGTAACAAATTACATTGGTTATGTAAAATTAAAAAAAAGAAATTATAAAAAAGAGATAAAATCAATAAAAATGATATTACAATATCAATAAAATTATCTATAAATATTTATGTAGAGCATAATGCAAGGTAACGGCAGTAGATTGATGGTCGAAATAATTGTAAAAATTGCCTTAATGATAAATTGGTAATGGCTGCCAATAGCCACAAGGGTAGAGTTCAACTGAGAACACAATCCACAGTCATAACGTCCTTCAAATACAATGGCACGTTCTCTATGATTTATCTCTTAATTGTGCACCGTTATCCTTATTTAAAATGTTGCTAATATTTATTAGTTACTGCATTTTATTTCATTTCATACATTTATTTTTGGTTTTAATAGAACGAAATAGTAGAGAATTATTTTTATTATTTGTTTCTAATAATCAGCTTCACACTGAATCCCGCACCCAGCAGGGTAAGCAGAGGGAATCTAGTGTTAAGACACTCCGTTCTCTATTTTCTGCCGGGTTCATTGCGTGTTGAGTGGCAGAACTCAACGCCGCGCTTTGCCTCGACACCAGAACGAGGAAATAGAAATATAAATTTAAATAAATATCCATCTCCTCGAGTGGGGATCGAACCCACATACTATGGTTTTACAGTCCCACTTTGTGCCCCTGCGCCACGACTGACCTCAACTACCTTTTTTCTAATAGATGAAATCATTTAAACATATAGAGGTAATACTTAGTCAATTGTACTTGTAAATGGTAAATTACCATTTTTAGTAAATTTTATGAATCTATATATTACATTCTTACATCATACAACATAGCATAGAAAATGCGCAACCAAAGCAAAAATATATATATATATATATATGTACAAATGACCTCGAGAAGAGAGTTCTGCACCTGTACTTGGTTAGTACCGGTGCTTGTAAACAAATAACCCAGAAAGCAGGTAGGTGAAACATAGCGGGATATCCAGTCGCGGATGACGCGGGCGACGATAGACGAAACTATTGTCAATACCACTTGTAAAGGAAACTAATAGAGGTTTCCTCGTCGAAACGACTGTTTTACTGTTTTTATGTGATATCAGGGTTGCTCAACATTTTATGCTATCATATTTTTAGAAATTTTTTTTTTTTTTTAATAAAATAAAAAAAATATATATTTTTAGAATTTTGAATATGATTATGTATATATATACGTATTTTTCAATTATTTTATGTTTGAAATACCAGGATTGGAATGGATAACTTATATATCTGTCCACTTGGTTTGGATTTCTATAAATTGGTTATTTAAAATAATTTCCAATATATTCATTTTATATAATGAAGCAATAATTTGAATAAAAATACTCGCTCTGGTGTCGAGGCAAAGTGCGGCGTTGAGTTCCGCCACTCAACACGCAATGCCTCCAGAACTCGGTGTGAAGTGGGGAACGAAATGTCTTAAAACTAGGGTCTCTCTGTCTACCCTGCTGTGTGCGGGATTCAGCGTGAAGCTGATTTATTTGATTTATATATTAAGAAAACCTAAAAATGCTATATTTGTTGTAAGATATTTTTATTCCAAAACGATAAGAAAAAAAATTGTGCAGGATTTCTGAAACCGCCGCAAGCGTATGGGTTGTCGTCGCTCTATTGATATCAATATAGGGGAGAACTTTAATATTGAAGCTATTTATTGTAAATCGCTTCCTTGCCCTTTTGTAATAAAATAATATTATCTATCTGTTTTTGCAGTTTGTCATTCCACGAAGACAGTAAAAATGGTCATATTAAAGTTATGTCATATTTCATGTAATTCACAGACTCTGAAATAATAATATTGTTTTACAGTAGTCTAAAGAAGTTACATACCTAGTTGGCATAAGGTTTTGTATTTTATATTGTGTACTCGTATCTGTATCCTGCTTCGTTCCCCACTTTCCGCCTGATTCTGGAGGCATTGCGTGTTGAGTTGCGGTACTCAACGCCACGCTGAGCTTAGACACCAGAGCGAGGACACGGAAATATAAATTTAAATAAATATTTCTTTTCCTCGAGTCGGGATCGAACCCACAATCAGTCGGTTTTACACACTTTTGTGCCCCTGTGCCACGACTGGCCTCGCCAATATGTCAGTAGGTTGAATTGTTGATATAAATATTAAGTAGTTAATAGTAAACTATTAGTATAAGTATGATAATATCAAGGGAAGTAAGCATAGACAGAAAGCAGACGTTCCCCGCAGTGACAATGCAAACGCGAGGGGGACCTTGTTTGCAATCGCGGTATGAATAAAGATATTCCCGTTATTTGTAGTACAGATGTCATGTAATTTTATTGTAACACGAAATATTTAGAGTAAACAAGCGGGGAGACTCCGTTGGGATGCGATAAGATCTCATAGTTTCAATGCTTTTTGTGTATACGCTGCCTAATAAAATATATTTTCATATCACCACAATGAATGTTCTATAATACGGGATTTGTAATTTTTTTGTGCCACCATAATGGAGATTATCCGCTTTTTCAATAAATGTATTAATGATAAAAATTTTACAAGATAAAATTAGGGCACGATCGATATCCACAATACCGTTACAATCATATAAAGTAATAGAGATATTGTGAGGTTTCTTGCTATATACGAGTATTTATGACAACTACAACAACAAAATATTTTACCGATTTAGGTTACTGCATTGTGCTTTGGTAATATAAGTATGCAGGTATAAGTAAAAAGACTTTATTGCGTGGCTGTGAACATTGATTACCAAAATTCTGCGTATAGAATTTGAACTTGTACCTTTTAGTTAATTGCAACGTAAGTCTCTTTCAGAGCTAGAATTGAAATTCATAATCACATCTCCTCCTCTATTTAAAAAAAAAACAACAAATAAAATGCCACAGCAATCCGTTGATTTTGTTTTTAAATGAAATATCAAGTAACTTTATCCATACTTTTTATTGTGTTACTAAAATTGTTCGATCCGTACCAATACATTTATAATACATTTAATTAAATCACGTCAGTCATAGGAAATCTGGACAAGCCCAACGAACATGAGCCCTCCATTAAATGATAATCCCTCCAATTTATCGGCAGAGCAAAAAATATACGGCATTGTGTTGTGAGTTGTCGAACATGAAAATTATTTTATATAAACACATTGAATATTCTCGGGTCGCGACCTCCCCGGCGGCCGCTCGCAGATTATTCCCGCTCTTCCCCACTCGTCATCGGATGACATATTTTTTTAAAATGGGGTGACGCGTAATGGAATAATAATAAACTGGAATTTACTTTTTGGTCATCAGAGTGAATTAAAAACAGAAAGGGGTGTGAACATATTGGTTTTTGTTATACGTTTCTCATTGTCGTCTAACGGACCAATACTGTGTAATCAAACGTTGGATGAAATGAAATGGAGTTCAGACCGAACTATTTATCGCATGTTTGACAGCAATAACAGGGCTTGCCACGCATTAGAGCCACCATATGTCGGTCATATCAAATTTATTTCTATTATTTTATTGGCTTGCTCGCCGATGATTGCCTTCATTACCTTTATAGGTTGTCACAGAGAGAATTCTTTATGGTCAGCGATAGCTTGATGACTTTTACAAAGTGAATAAAGCAATAATAATAGTAATAAATCGTTGCACGCTATCGTCAACAACCTATCATTTTTAATATATTGACCTAACTAAATGTATTCGTCCGGATTAACTCTACGCAAATGACAAATAATTTTGTAGCAATATAAAAATTACGTTCGTACGGGAAAATGTATTCTTAGCGTTGAATGTGGAGACAACATTTGTAAACGTATTAGTCGAGGACAATGGCCGCATGAGCAGAATGGGCTTAAAATCATCCATTTAAATAACGTTTTTAAATAAATACGCGTAGATAATAGGAACAATGCAATATTTTGTCAACTGCCGGCTCCGGCCACGAAGAGTTCACTACTGCGTGAAGCGGAAAATCCTCGGGACATTCGAGGACATTTTTTGTGGGTTAATATCTGCACGATATTGTCAACCGGCTATTTAATACATCATGCAACACAATACTTTAAATGTGACTAGATTTGTGCAAAATTTATAATTTTTACGCTCTGTAAGTTTCTTTGAATTTATTGGATTAATTTGTTCCATTGCCGGTACATATTTATGGATTATAATTGAAATGTATCTACTATATTTTTTTAACCAGCTTCACGGTATATCCCGCACGCATCGGGATAGGCAGAGGGAACCTTAAGACACTCCGTTCCCCCCTATACCTACTATATTTTTTCATGACATACATTGAGATAATTATTGTTATTTTAATACAATACAGTGTAGTTAATTTATAATGACTGAATCTTCAGCACAAACCGCCATTTCCATTGACAGCCACATACAAACGTAATGCACGAAAGATTTATAAAAGTAGGAAAAGGGCGGAACAAGTGTACCTATAAGTTATACGTACGTTATTTTTCATAATAACGTGCATTGTATTTATACGAAGAAATTACCTACCCTCTTGTGTTCGCCGCAATACATTGAATTGCTTCTCTGAACACGGACACCAGCAATTCTCTATTCAAAAGCAATAAAACAAGATATGACAAAATATCGGGTTTCATAAAGCTTTGGTTTCGTGATATATAATATTATATTTAAGGGGCATTACGGTTTTTGTCTGTCATTTTGTGCCTTAGGATACCATTAATGTCGTTGCATTTCTTTTTATAACTTATTGTTTTCGATGTGGAAATTTTCAATTGTGTTTGTTTTTTTTTTTATTGTGGTAATATTTTTTTAAAATAGGTAGTGGTATGGTCTTCTGTTAACCAATCAAATATATTTTATTAGATATATATAAATAAAATATATATTTTTTTATAATTAGACAGACAGCTGTCGATGATATATGTTAGAGATAGAGTCGTCGACTTTCTTCGATGAAGATTAATTTAAAAATATATTTTAAATTTTTATAATTATAGGTACTATAGAAAAAACAAAAAAGTTTATCTTTAACTATCCAGATGAATACTTATATAGAGATTTCACAATTAACCCATTTTATAACGCTGTTAAATAGGTTTTAACAGCATACCACAGTTATCAGTTACGGTTAAATACTAAATTAAGCAGTTATTGAATATTGATAGACGAGGGACCATCTCAAAGATACCTAAAAATGATTTTACGACACATACTCAACAATTTACAAAGTAAATTTAGATGTTTTTTACCACTAATAAATATTTGATAAATGTTGTATCAAAAACCAACAGTCATCTTTTTGTTGTACAAAAAATTAGGCTAAGTTTTGATCTCCTAGTTTAACACAGTCCAGTTCAGTTTTTTATTTGTGGCGTTTCGAGTGTAAATTTTAACATCTTAAAGTATTCATTTTTTTATTAATGAATAAATAAAAAAAAACATTTTTTGAAGCAAGTCGTGGCGCAGGGGCAGAAAGTGTGACTGTAAACGCGACTGGTTGTGGTTTCATCATTCGAGGAAAGGAAATATTTACTTAAATTTATATTTCCATTTCTTAGCTCTGGTGTCGAGGCAAAGCGCGGCGTTGAGTTCCGCCACTCAGCTCTATGAATTCGGCGGAAAGTTGGGTAGACACTCCTTCTTAACACTAGGTTCTCTTTGCCGACCCTGCTGTGTGCCTGATACAGCGTGTAGCTGATTTTTATAATTAAGTAACATAAAAGTATGAAAAACCACCCATTCTTTTTGTACAAATTTTTCATGGCGCCGCCGATGTATAATCGCCTAAAGTTAACTTTTATTACGACAATAAGATTATCGCTAACTCATTTAGATTCTTTATTGTTCTTGCTTTTATATCTACAGTTTATATGGGGCTCATCCGGAATCAATTTAGGTAAAAACTTTATTATTACAATCAACACGAATTGTTGATCATTGAATAAATAAATTGAATTAATACAACATTATTGTTATATAAATATTTGAATGTCATATGATTTTTTAAATTTAGACCTATCTAGATGTAGGTGTGGTCAGCTTGGACGTTATATTTAAAGTTATTTTATGGGCGTGCAGGTAGAGATGATAGGTAAAACTTTTGAAAAAAAAAATTATGTCTATATATTTTGAGCAATTTTTAGATTTTTCCAGATCAAATTTTTAGTAAAAGACAGATAAATGAGGCCAGTTGTGGCGCAGCGGCACGAAGTGTGACTGTAAAACCGACTGGTTGCGGGTTCGATCCCCACTCGAGGAGATGAAATATTTACTTAAATTTATATTTCCATTTTCTTCGCTCTGGTGTCCAGGTTAAGCGCGGCTTTGAGTTCTGCCACTCAACACGCAATGCCTCCAGAATTCGGCAGAAAGTGGGGAACGGAGTGTCTTAACACTAGGTTCCCTCTGTCTACCCTGCTGTGTGCGGGATAAAGCGTGAAGCTGGTTTATTTTATTTAAGTTATTAAATATAAATTTTAAAAGTATCTCAATTATATTATACAGCAATAAATAGCAAAGGACCGACATACGGAATTAAATGTAGGATAATTTAGGGTATTGTTATTTAAACTTCTAAAAATATATATTTTTTTAAGGTAAAATACGACGTTGTTATGTTTTAGTAGGTAGTATAGGTATTACATAAAACCCTATTGTGTTACTTTTATATTGAACACGCTGAATTGAATTTAGTTGTTGATTCCAAAATTATATGTTTTTTGTTTTTTTTTGTGGTTACATTAAAATCGTAAATTAGTAAGTACTTCCTAAACCATGAACAAAAGCACAAAAAAAACAAAATAAAAATACCAATTGCCGCCTTTTATACCACATATGACACTAGATAAATCGTATTCATCTGGAAATCTCAATAAAAGAAGTAATTCTATTTTGGTGAGTAATAAAATTCTTGCATGCTACGTTCACTAATGTCAGAAGCGAGATATTGCATTGGCTTGTTAGTTCGCCTCTTACAACTTGTTATAACGTTGTTGTAAACACGCGTGACGGCGTGGTATCACGTCATCGAGCACGCGAGCCGCGAGCCTATAGGTACCGATGCGATGAGCCTCCCTACCTGAAATAATAAATCTGCCATCACCCATCCATGCCCATCGGACACTCGCACCGAGTTTTAAAGGCGTTTGCTGATTTTGATACGACATCGACATCTTAATTTCGCCTGTCGAGCTCAATATCTTATAGATTTAATAGGTAAATTAATATATTAATGATATTGTAAATCAAGTAAAACTTAGCAAGAGATGACATTTAAATGATATATTTTTCAACATTTACTATTACAAAATATCTTATTTTGTACTAGATACTTTGTAATAGTAAATGCTGAAAAATATATCATTCAAACGTCCTCTCTTGCTAAATTTTACTTGATTTACTCTCTATAACATGATAGTAGATGTTATAGAATAGAATGTCCAATTAATCTTAGCAGGGGGTGTAACGTAGGCAGATCTCCTGAAACCATATATAGAAGTCAATATTTATGCATCACAGAGTTGCGTGCAGAAGCTGCGTGCGGCGGACACATTCGCCTCCTCGCCTCACATTGCACTCTAATTAATATAAGATCTCAATTAAACGGCGACACATAGCGAGGATGCATTTTTATATTAGCTGATATTTATTGTAAACGCCGGTGGATTGTAGATCGCATGTACTTAACAAGTAACAGTGTAAAGTATCTTATTATGGGGATCGTTTTTAAATTATTTACAATTGTCCAGTTTATAATTAAATATATATATGTGTATAGTTACCGAGTATTTAAAAACAAAATCGACAAAACACATACGAATTTCTAAACTGAATATAATTAGAGTTTAAACTTTAATAAGCGTCCTTTTCTACTTTAAATTTAAAAAACAAAAAAAAACTGTTCATAGGGTAAGGTAAAGGTATAATAAAATCACATCCATTCACAACCATCTTTGATAAATCAATACAGCGTCCAATGTATTCTCACAAACGTAGAGTTGTTTTAAGATTATGATACCTCCGATATAAAAAACAAACAAAAAGCATTAATTTTTAACTCCGCTTAATTGACATTGGTTTATTATGACTAAACAAATAAAGTATTCCGAAGTTATAAATGGCCACTTTTTCCTTTAATGGTACCCTAAGTTACTATATTCGGGATATAAGGTCTTGACCAAGTTTTGAATCGTAATATTTTGGGCTCTGATTACCAGCACCGATAACGCTACATCTCACCTCTTGGCAGGGAAGGATTCGAAATAATTCTTTATTTATACTAAAATAGACGCAACTTTAATGAAATTCTATATAATAAAAACAATTGGGAAATTAATGTATTGAATTTTTTTTTTATTATTAAGTACGATTTTGCCCTGCCGCTCTGTCGAATTATATACGTCCTATGTGAGAAAAGAAATATATTTTTATTCGTTAAATATTGAATTCGTCCCTGTCGAGGCACTGTGAGGCCACACGCGGCCACGTAGCGGGGCAAGGAGGGGTGCGGTTTCATTCATGTTGTTAGATCGGGCGGCTCATAATTTAGCTTTTTAATTTATTCTTCTCCACTTAAATCCAGTTTCCTCGTGCTCTGCCTTGCGCCTCGAATATCTGTAATTATACATAATTTACAAAAAAATACTTAAATTTATCTCTATTAACGGCTTAGGTACACCTGAAAGGGTTGGTGTAATGAAAGATTGTTTTGTTTTTGTAAGAAATGTTACATACTTTAGAAATATTGGCCTTTACGATAAAGGTAACTTACGGAGTCTTATATAAAAAAATATATATATAACTGAAAAGTAGACAAGAACTTGGTATTTCCTGTTAGCTACCAAATTCCTTCGATAAATACATAACAATTTAACATATCAAGGAAGCGTTACTTTCAAGCACACCAGATCCTTTCGTTCCACTATGCGACAATGTAACACCTACGCCTCATTTAAAAAAAAATATCGAATTTCATTCCGGTCATCAATCGAAATAGTGTGAAAGGCTTAATGTTGAATCAAATTGTTTTCTACAATATTTATGTTTGTCTTTAATTTTTACTCTTAAGCCGCTATCCATTTAATATTGGACATGGGTCAGGTTAACGATCAGTATATAAAATTTTATTTCAACGTATCTTCCGCTTCTTTTTTTGTATTAAACACATCGTTGGTTTTACTTTTTAATAATGTCCGATTTTAAGAATATAATTTGTTTGTTTATTAACTAGCTTTCTAAAGCAGTAGTATTTCTGTTTTCATACATAACATTTCTTATTTATTTGTTCTTGGAAATAAGTAAAATACTTCTTCTAAGTTGCGGCGTTGAGTTCTGCCACTCATCACGCAATACCTCCGGAATTCGGCAGAAAGTGGGGAATAGAGTGTTTTAACACTAGATTCCCTCTGCCTACTCTGCTGTGTGCGGGATACAGCGCGAAGCTAATTTTTTTGTGTAAATTTTTGTGTAACTAAAGTAACAATAATAGTTACTTTTCAGAGTCATTAATGGAAATTGTTATGTTGCAGTTGTTGCAAAAATTTTTTTTGTGTAGTTATAATATGAGTTTTTCAAATTCGAATGAATTGTATTATCCTTATTCGTTAGAATTTTAGAACTTTAGATTTGCCTGAGAAAAAAAATATAATAAAAGTTCGCATGCGTTCGTCGTGTATGCACTCATTTTGTATGGAATCAATTACAATTATAAAATAAATTTTTAGGATATTTTTTATTTGTTGCAAAACAAATTTTCTTTTGTTGTATTCCAAGTTTTCACTTATGTTTTGATTATGCAGCGATTTTATGAAATGAATCAAAAACATAAATTTATAACGTTTTTTTCTATTAATAAATGTTGACTTTTTGAATGGATTGATTGATCGATTGATCGATCGATCGAAGCCTTGAAGCTTTGCGTGTTAAGTGGCGGAACTCAACGCCGGGTTTTTGCCTTGGTGCCAGACCGAAGAAATGAAAATATTATGAAATACTAATTCATTCCCTCAAGTGGTAATCGAACTCACAACCGTCGCGTTACCGTTACACCTGCACCACGCAGCGCACTCGAATAATTTCTTTCATTATTGTAATATAATAATTTTGTTTACATTTATTTTATAGTTCATGGCTTTTTTTATAAAATCAAGCGCCAACAATAGCAACGGAAGATTTAATGTAAAAAAATAAATAATAAAAGTTTAACAACAACTTATACTATTGTTATAGAACAATAGATAGCAATATAAAAATAAACATTAGATCTAATTCGGATAATAATATAATTAATTGGAAGCAGTAATATTTTGATAACAAGGGGTCACATTGACGAGACGTCATACAAGGCAGGAGCGTAGTGTAAAATGAAGTGGCGGTAAAGGTCGAAAGATTTGCGCGCTATCTCTGCGGAGCAGGCATTCATGTACGCAGAGATAGGCCGCGCCGGCCGCTGCCCGACCGCCCGGGCCGCCGCCTGGTCCCCGGCCGCCAGGTCCCCGGCCGCGGGGCCCGCCATCGCGCCTCGTCCGCCTCTACATTCATGAGATATATTCTTTTAATGATTACAATTTCTCGTTATAATTTATTTAGGACGAAGCATAACAAGTTTTCGAATCAAATGTGTCGCCCATAAAGATGTTGTCTCGAGGGTTGGACTCCGCGCTGGCTAATTGCATATAGAGCCTTTGTACTAACCAGTCACGGCCGCTAAATGGTCCTTCGTCACAGAGCCATAAGAATTAAAACGGGTTGTAATCGCTAAACTTACACTGATCGTTTCAAAACTATTCAATGGCCGCTCGCGTGAAGCTAAAGGGTTTCATGAACGAATCTTAGCGAGAAATGAAATATTTCTTCGATAGAATAAATTAAAGTCGATAATCCAATTTCGATGTAGTCGCATCGAAAGTCTATCTTATTTGTTTCTTAGAGGAGAACGGATAGATCGAGATCGGCCGGAGAGTGTGAATGAGAGCATTACAATCGACGCGCGGCGGGCAGAGGGAGGGAGGCCGTTGTCGCTGTTGGATAATTCTTTATTCTTTATGAATATGTGAGCTCGTTATCTCCGAGCTGACGTGGCTCGAGACATTCGCGCGTGTGCCCGTGTGCGTCGGCACTGGTGGTGTGTGCACAGTGGTACACACACACCGAGACGCACTCGCTCTAGTGGCGGTACTAAATAATACATAGGAATCGACAGGCTCGTCTGCACAGAGCACACGGCGGGTACACGACCGGATCAACACACGGCATCGACGGCAGATTGAACGATAGTTCCCGAGGAACTGGTTATCGTTATGGGGCGACTGGCGGATGAAATTTATTGGCAGTGCGGTGGAGAAATGTTGTGAGCGGAAGGGGCTTGCGATTTTAATTAGGTAATGAATGTCGATGCTGATCTGCATATGCCCTGAACGGTTGTGTTTATATTTTCATTTGTTACATCATTGTAATATTCGATTTAGCTAATATATTACGTCATCGTTATTGTAGTGTTAAACGTAGAGTTGGAGGTCAGAAGTGTCTTATAAGTCAACGTTCTCTTAGGATATAAGCTAAAAAATGCTTATAATATTTTAGACTTACAATAAATGAAAAATATATTTGTGCACTATTACATATCTCTTGTGTTTTATGGAGTAGCCAAAAAACAATCGTCCACCCTTAGCGAAGTTAAATGCCTTATTTAATTTAACTAAAATTCACCTAAGCAAGCATTGAACTCACTACCTTAATGTAGAAGCTGGCTGCAATTAGTTTACTACTATACATTCAAAACCAACTGATATACAGTCGTAAATTCATACATAGCATATACAACTGTACATACCTGTGTATCAGGACGTTTCAACATTATGCTCAAATTATAAAATAAACAATACGAGAAGAGATGCTTTAAATGGCACATTTCTCTTCGAAATTGACGTTTTTCAGAAGCGGTCGGTTTTTAACATTTTAATTAGGGGCGCACATTACGGCACGCCTCGCGCCGGCACGCTCGCCCCTCTCTCTTCGCCTCACATTTTTGTATATTTCTGTCTATTTGGGGAAATTTTATTTTTCGACAAATGTGCGCTATTTTAAGTCGCGTGCAGCCGGCCTCGTCTCGACGCTAAATCTCTGTGGGAAAAAAGTCTCACCGCAGTTTCTACATTTGATCTATTTTTACCATTACGTCAAACATTAAATAAACATTTAAATTATTCATTTAATAAAAGGCGAATGTACTGTTAGTGGTTTTTATATTGGTCTCGAATTAATGACGAAGAAGTCAACTGTTTTAAAACACAATTTATACATCGCAAGAAAAGGAAACGAATAATGTGATGGATAGTAGGTAGTGATGAATGACACTTTCCTTGTGGCTGTAAAAAATAGTTTCCGTCCCCTCAATACTTTCACACCTGTCAGTTAATATCATTTATAGTATACTAAGTATTTTTTTTATTTTAGTTCCTCCTGGCTGAATCGAGTACTTAAACAAAAATGAAAAATATACCCTGAATTCACAAATTTAAAGATGTCACTTAGATACTTCAAAAAATATACTTTGTATGATTAATATAAATAAAACTTCGGTATAATAAGTAACAGTGTGAGGGTTCCTGACGCAGCTTCAGATATTCTTAGGCGCGTCACGTCACGTCATTTGTCGTCGTTAGCGATGACGCATGGCGCCGCTGACCCCGGCTCTAACCTACTCTATCACTCTTCAATCAACGCGACGATCACGTTTTGGTTACTTGTGTTTCTGGTTTGAACCATTATATTTTATCTCATTTTGCATAGAAATATTGAAGGCGCGTAATATATACATTTACAGTTTTTGATATAAGAATTGTAAAATTGTGTTTATTTAATTTTAAATATACTACGTTTTCAAAATAACAGGTTTTTGTTTATTATTAGATATCTCTCTTAACTTTAAATCTGTATTAAGAACTAATTTCGTGTAGTTATACATTATAATGTTATTATTATCGTCTCTGAACTCACAACCATTGAACCACTTAATTAGAAAAACTATGTCAAATAACATCGACATTACTAATACCCAATACTTGTTAAGTTAAGTAAATATCTATCATAAAAATGAAATAAACAATATGACAATAAATCAAAAGCAGGTGACAAATAAACATAAACCATTTATTTCTATAATAATCAGCTTTCTTTTCGCAGAAATATTCTGCAAAATTTCGAACAAATGAAAGACAATTTTTTCTCACCACCCACAATGAGCTGTGGTACGTGCACCAATAGGCAAAATCTATATTTGTGTAATGATGTTGTATTGAGGCCACGGCATTCATTCAGTTTTTATATTTCTTCCAGTGATTTATGGCGATATGCAACTAAACAATCGAACCGTTTTGACTTATGACGGGCACGAAGTGAAGTTTCACTGGTTACCCTTTAAGCGTTCAAGACAAACCCTTTGAGAAACGGGGTAGTAAAATTTTATTATTATATTTGCAAAAACCGAACATAACAATTATGCCGTGCACCCCGGAGCGGCAATGCTGTAGCAGCGCCAATTAGTCGTGACCGTTCGTCTACTAAAAAAACTACTTTTTGGAAAATATGTAAAAACAAAAAATGACACTACGCACAAAGCAGATTTATGATATAACCAATACCCAATATTATTATTTTTTGTTACAGTTTGAACGTAATAAACTTTTAACACTTTTCCATTGTTTTTACACAATAAAGGTAGGTAGGTAGGTACTCCAAAAATTTTTAAAATCGTTTTGTCTTATGTGATTCTTTAAATATATATTAGTAAAATGCGATATTTGTAGTTGTGTAACGTGATAACGATATTCAGAAAAACATTGTATCGGTGTATCTCGTAGCTTCGGACGGAGGCGAAGGGCGCCGTAACACGTAACACGTAACACGGCACGCGTCTACAGAGTTACGGACATTTGATATGACATTATACTATTTCTGTTGTGGCATCGCCGAGATGCGACGGGATGCGGCGGGATGCGGCGGGATGCGCTCGGGTGCCTGCAAATGGTGCGTGGAGATGTGTGACGTACACTACGCTCGCTCGTCTGCCACCCTTGTTACTGACGCAGGAGATTGTATGGAGTCGTTATAAACTTTTTTATTAGATTATATTGAAATTTGCACGTAAATATTAAATATACGACAACTTTGCCATTGTGGACTTTATTAGGCTTGAGACAGATAGAAATTTAAAAAAAAAAAAATCCAAAATAAAAAGTACATATTAATTATAACTTGATCATATTTTAACTCCACATAAGAAGTGTTACAATATTCACGCGTAAACTTTTTTACTTCTTTAAATGGAATTTTTTAATGTAATTTGAAAAAATAAATAATATTTTACTAATTAAAATCTACAAAGTAGCTACGACTCTACAGTTTTATTATTTGCCCGTTTAGTAAAACTAAAAATCTTTTAATTTTCCGCTGTATGCAAAGTACGACATTCCTTCCATTATTCTCCAGTTTCGATTTCATGTCCGAGAGAAATAACTTTTTGTCTCGTCACGACGTGCTTCGGTGGCTCCTGTAGTTAATACATTGTTTCACTGCAGACTGCGGTTTTGAACAATTTCTATATTGACTCGAGTGTAACTCGTTTATTGTGAAATCTTTTATGAAAATATACTATTTGCATTATAAATAACATCAAAAGTAATAACTGAAAGTGAAATCTGAAGGAAAAAAAGCTTTTTGTTATTTTAAATGTACGCCTTTGTTATGCTAATGATCTCTTGTTTTACAGCTTTTCTGCTAAGGGCAAGCTTTGTACCTACTAGATAACCAATTCATTGTACATTTTTAAAATCGACGTCGTTGTTATTGGTGCAAGAAATTCTTTGGAATGCTCTAATTTATACGATGGACTCATTAAAATGCATAAATTGCGATTGTTAGGCAACGTGTCGCCAGTCCCCGGTACAGTCCCCGGCGCAGTCCTGCGGGCCTGTACACTGTGCAGTGTGGTGCGCTGTCGGCCGTCTAATGAGCGCCGTGTTCGCCTCAATTGCACACAGCACTCTTATTCAGCTGCAATTTATTTCATTTTTGCCTGTGATCGCGCCTTATTGAGCGTCTTTTTATCTTATTGCCTTCGTGGGTCTATAACGTCCTGTTACTTGCAAATGAGACGCACCGGGAACGTGTCGAGTTCGCTCGGTCGTCACATACATAGGAATAATTAAAATTTTTGCTTCTAATTTACTTTTTGTGGATTAAATTAAAGCCTACAAAGCTTCGGCACTATTTATATTTTTCTGAGGTGATACAAACACGCTTAGATACATAGCTGAGTGTATCTTTTTTTTTTGAGTATCATAAACAAATCATTTCATGTGATTTAGAATTTTATTCGACGTTAATGTTTTAACGATTTATCGCTTATCTAGTATATGAAGACATTTGCCGGAGCAATAGTATTATGAGTAGGGGCGTCATTACAATAATAACAATCTTTGATATCTTGCCAAGCGGCTGTCGCGGTGATAAGACGCAGTGGGTCGTTCGCGGGAATTGCACTAAAAATATTAAACAAGATATTTTAAAACATTTTTTCGTGTCAAATTTATTTATATAAATTTTATTTAAAATGGATTCTTAATTTCAAAGAATAAATTGATTTAAATAATTTAATAGACGTTTATTGGATTTTGTTAGGTGATTTATAAAGATCATATACGTTCATTATTATTGATAAATTGATAAGTTGAGGCATGGTTAATAAGGTATGCCTTAATTATTACTATACTATAACAAAAATAATTAAATATATTCAATTATGTTTGATTAGTAGATAAAAAATAAAACCTCTACCGATCTAAAGTCATTTCTGCTTGTTTTTTAGCTTTTTATTACGTTCAGAACACTAGGGTAGAATCGTAAATTAAATGAAAGATCCATCAGTTCGGGAAGAAGTAAATCAAGCCGGACGGATTGCCCCTAATAAAAATTATAAGAGGGCACAATGGTTCGAATGTGCGTCGAGACCGTCAGGAGCTGTAAACTCTTGCTATGTTTGTTTATGGTGCACTAAAATATATTATAAACTACGCTATGGCCAACAAGTGAAGAACAAAGATCGATATGATAGATATCGTTAGTTTTTGCTAAGTTCTAAAGTAAAGTATGCTTTTGACCTGATATCTTTGCATTTATTATACTTATTGAGGAAGTCGTGTCGTAGGGAACCATGGCTGAGATTGTAACGCGATGGTTCGGTTCGATTTCCACTCGAGTAAATTAATTATTATTATTCATATTAACATTTTCTTCGCTATGGCATCAAAACATTCGGAACCCTGCTATATACGGGATATAGCGTGAAGATGTTTTTATTTTGATTAATTATATATATGTCTTATTTTCCTAAGATCCATAATATTTATCGACTTATCGAGTTATTGTAAATAACAGTGGGTAGTATATCAATCCAGAAAGTTAAATAATTTAACTTTGGAGAGCAGATATAATGCGCGGCAATATTTCTTTGTTCGCACAGCCAATGGTGCGCAGCCGACGTAGACGTGTCTTGGTGGGCTTTTTGTGTTGCTCTTATTATATTTTTTAGATGCATTTTTGGATGATCTTATTTGTTGGCTCAATACGTAGCCGTAAATCTGTAAAAGGGTATGGGAAAGAATTATATGCAGGTGTGACAACCCTTTCGTTTGATATATATATATAATATTTGTAGTATAAAGCTATGTGTTATTCGCTTATCGCAACAAAATAATAATATAATTTAAAATAGCTTTAACTTTATTGGTAATTTCATTTCCTCGAGTGGGAGTCGAACCCGCAATCTGTCTCGTTTACAGTCACACTTTCTGCTCCTGCGCCACGAATGCTTTTTAATTTTTTACGCTCTGGGGTCGAGGTAAAGCACGTCATTCAGTTTCGTCACTCATCACGCAATATTTCTAACATTCGCCGAAAAGTGGGGAACGGAGTGTCTTAACACTAGGTTCTCTTCGCCTACCCTTCTGTATTATAATTGTTGTTGTTAACTTAAAATAGAGAGTTTAGTTTTTATAACAGTATCACAATATAACTTATACATCAGTAAGCAGTAAATGCGAAAATAAAAAATCTATTTAGAATTTGGTCTGTTAACATTGCGAAAGAGTTATGCTATAAAGTTTTACCATTTTATAAATAAAAGTACCTACAGATGACGAATATATTTATTTGTAAAGTATTTAGGTCTGGTTCTGTTCTAATCGAACGAGTGTAGATATACTCAAACAAAACACGATCTATTTCAAGTTTAAATTAATTTTGTATTTAGAATATGCCCCATTTATTACATTCACAAATGTAAATGAACGCTTTCGAGTTACTCGTTTACGTGAAAATATTTCTATTTATTTATTTTATTTATGGAGAGAGAGAGCAGCGCGAGGGCGATGTGTTTAAATATCTTTAGATTTGATTCGAGTTCACTTCGGGTAGCTTAAGAATCCATTAGATTGACATCGGTTATCGTTCTTAGTGATCCGTCATTGGATTGTGTGCTTAGTGAATTTGTGTACATTGTTTTTATATCGTGTAATGTTTGACATACCTATTCAATGTCTTGTAAAGGGTATTTTAATAAGTAATTGATTAAAATTGAGGCCAGTCTTGGCGCAAGGGCACAAGCGTGTGACTGTGGGTTGTGGGCTCGATTCCCGCTCGTGGAAATGGAATATTTTACAGTTTTGTTTCTTCGATCGGTGTCGAGAAAGCGCGATGTTGAGTTTCGCTTACTCGCTTACCTCTGCTACATGCAGGATACAGCGAAGTGGATAAACAAATTAAATTTGCTCTTAAAGAAACTCTAAGTACCTACTACCTAGTGGCAATAACATATGACAGCTAATTATGTGCGCATGTTCATGTTCATTATAAATACGCAAATGTGTATACATATGACACACACTCGAGAAGGGAATCATTTAAAATGAAGCTAAATTATGGCTTTATAAGATGTTCTTTCTTGTGTCAACTTTAAAATTTAATGCCGTAAAATATTGTTGGTGTATTTGTGACGACTACATGCGCGCTAACGAATTTATGCCTCACTTGTCTTTTGCGTACTTCGTGAGGATCATAATGTCTCAATTCTATATTTTTGGCATTTTATTAGACATGTAAAGATGTGTGGAAACCGTGAAGGAGCACTTGATGAGGCTTATAAAGTGTAATTCATAAGAGTAATTACTTTTTTTAAACATTATCTTTTTGTTTTGTAAAACGATGTGTCTCGTGATATATAGTTGTTTGTTTTGGTTTTTTTTAACCTAATGAAAAACAAGTTCAGTTGTCCAATGATCGAAGTGCATTTAGGTTTACATAGATACTAAATGTTTCAACTAAAAGGAATTAATGAATCTTTCTCGGCCGGTGGAGTAAATAAATATGTAAGTTTCTGATGTACATACGTCAACACACGAGTCGGACTTGTCTGCCACTTCGTAAAACATAAATATTATCGTTTAGAAGGCCGTTCTCGATTGAACTTATTTTTCCGACTGCCGACAGTTATTTCATATAAATTAATGGCGTGAGTCGTCACGGCGCAGACGCTGAGTTCTATTTATAAGCTGACGAATGAGACGCGTCGAGCGCACGCGCACGCGCACGCGTCCCGTCATATTCCAATTACAAATAGCTGTCATCGTCTCTACATACCCATCGGGCTCTGTTTCTTATATTTCAAATAAACATTATCTCCATTCCGTTATTCTAACAAATATTACAAGACTACATAAAACACTACCTACCCACCGTGTATTTAGATGTAAACACGCCGCCTAAATTAGATTACGAACATAAAGAGATCTCCGATGTGGGAACGGCTTACCGCGTTTTAAGATATAAAATTATGAATTATGACCAAGTGGGTGTCGGAGAGCGTCTCTGTTGCGCCCGCGGAGACTCGCGGCGCGCGAACGAGACGCAGGGCGGCGCGAGGCGCGCTCGAGAGCGGGGCCGCGGCGACGTCGGAAGGGTTATTATATATGAATTATGATGACCGTAATATCGTTATGAATATGCCTCGCTCGCCTCGCCCATTGGCGGACAGCACATCCGCCTCGACTGCGCGGGAACGCCTCCGCTGGCCTTTTTATGCCTTTATTGACATTCAGATATGCACGCTGCGAGTGGCGTTGCACAAAATGTAATATTTCGCCTGGAAGAGAGATAAGTCGGCCCAACGAGCGGTCGCGTCGAACATTTGGGATGCAAATACGGCAGTCCGTCGTATGTAAACGAACTTATGGTACTCATGCGATACCTATAGGCGACTGTAGGCGCCCGCTGCGAGATCCACTCAGACGTTTCCTGCATTATATCAATTTGCATTTCAGCTGGTTCATCTGTACCATAACTATATTAGCATAATTTATATTGTTTACTTTAAGCTTTGTTATTTATAAGAAAAGGCGAACCAATAAGGGCTTTCCAAAAATTCTTATTAGAATATCGATATAAATTCTTGTAGTCTATATCGACTGAACGTGGGGAAGCGGAGTATCTTAAAACTAGGTTCCCTCTGCCTACCCAGTGTGTGTAGGATACAACATGAAGCTGTCTATATTGACTATTATTATCTACTTAAGCAATTTTAAGTACTTGCATAAAAAAAATACCCAAGAAGCATTAAGAAGATGAAAAATTATATGGCACATAGATTTAAAGTCATATAAGAGATTGATCGAAGGACAAACGATATTTCCGCGTGTTGAAAGTGGGTTGCGTGGCTCTCGTGGCATTCACCTTGTTGGCTCAACGCCAGCCCCGCTTGCGTTCGCCTCCAAACCCCTTTAGGCCACTCTTCCATATAGAACAATGAAAAACCCATTTCTACTATACGAATGCCTATTGCATTTTTAAATTTTATGTTTTATTAGAATATTCTTTATTAATCGTTTACTATTGTGAATATTAATTCGACGACGGTCGACATTGACTGAACATAATAAGTGGTACAGTAGGTACGTGTAAAAAAAATATTAATAAACTTGAGGCCAATCGTTTCGCAGAGCTACAAGCGTGTGACTGGAAAAACGACAGATTGAGTCCACAATCACACAATCTGTTGCTTTTCCCAGAGCCCAGGCCCTGGGCTTTTCCGCTGTACCCCACACAGCAGGGTAGGCAGAGGAAACCTAGTGCTAAGACGCTCCGTTCCCCACTTTCTGCGCGATCCTGGAGGCATTGCGTGCTGCCACTTAATGGTAGAACTCAACGCCGCACTTTGCCTCGACACCAATGCGAAGAAATAAAAATATAAATTTAAGTAAATATTTCATTTCCTCGAGTAGAGATCGAACCCACAACCAGTCGGCACAGTCACACTTTGTGCCCCTGCGACCACGACCGGCCTCTGGCTTTAAATGCTTACCAAAAATATAATATTTAAAAAATCACAAGTTTTAAGAATAATTCCAGTCGCAGTGGTGTACTAGCCTAATATATATGTAGGTGCTTTTTATATGAGAACATTCTTTTACGATTTATCAAAATTAATATATCTTTTATATTTACATACAGATTCGTAAGTTTACCACTGTTTTATAACAGAATCGACGTAGGTATTAATAATTACTAAATTATTAAGCATTTCGTGAAGAACTGTTTAAAGTTTTAGCTCTAAATGAGCGGCCAGTCGTCGGGGGCCGCAAACTGCTGTTTGCGGGGTACAGCGTGAAGCTGATAAAAAAATATTATATTTGTGAAGATTGAAATTAGAATATGTCTGCAATTGGTTGTTCATATCAATTCTCCATAATCGTATGTAGAAAATAAAAACTGACGAGACTAACTAACACTAAAAACAAACAAAAAAAGTAGAATAATTGACGATACAAATACAAATGGTTACAAATAGTTCATAATATGTTACAAAAAGAAACAATTACAAGGCTGCTTGCGCAATCACCTCTACCACTTACCCGTGCAATGCTCAGTTGCCTCCGCATCTTAATTTGATAACTACCATTCCCGATACGCCTATTTGGTCGCGTAAAACATTCACAAAAACCTTTTATTACCGCGTACACATTCATTACAGTATCTGTATTCGTAACACACGACAAGATAAAGTCATTCATTTGGTAGGACCGTAACGTCCCGATGCTGCGGCCGCTCTTTTCTAAGAAAGCTGTGAATTTTATGTGAATTAAAATACAAAGACCTCGAAAGCTCGAGAAATGTAATTAATAAAAAAAGCATCGAGCGCTATAATTGGGTATTGTTGGCAGTGCACCAACGGAATTGTGAGACCCACATTATGATTCTATACGTTATTTCATATTTTTCATTGCTTTTTGTGTATTGATTTAATTTTAGGCGTGTGAAGAATAATATAGGTATATAATGTGTTCAACTCTTATGAGACCTTTCTTTGTTTTTTATTTACTTAAATTCGCTTGGATGGAAACATGAATAAGTTTTATATTTTGTAATCGGAATTAAAATAAATCATCGGTAATCTTTCTATTTTGGATGCTTTCCTCGCCTGAGGCCAGCCGTGGCGCAGTGGCACAAAGTGTGACTGTAAAACCGACTGGTTGTGGGTTCGATCCCCACTCGAGGAGATGAAATATTTACTTAAATTTATATTTCCATTTCTTCGCTCTGGTGTCGAGGCAAAGCGCGGCGTTGAGTTCTGCCACTCAACACTCAATGCCTCCAAAATTCGGCAGAAAGTGGGGAACGGAGTGTCTTACACTAGGTTCCCTCTGCCTACCCTGCTGTGTGCGGGATATAGCGTGAAGCTAATTTAATTTAATCGGTAATCTTAGTAATATTTTGAAGGAATATGATTGCCAGCCATTAGTAGGTACCGCTCAGTATATTATTACTGTTTCAGTATGCGTTTACGTGTCAGAGATACAGGACAGACCTGCATACGGAGACCTAAGTCCATGCTAAGCACCTAAGGTAAGCTTAAGCTCGCAAATCTGTCGTATCGTGTGTACCTCACGGCTGGACTTGTATGTGGACCGGGTCCATGTAACTAGGTAGGTAGGTCCTCCATAATTTATAGAAGATTTGCCTTCATGCCTTATATTAAATGTTATTTATGATAGCCATTTAAGGTTAAAATGGTGTGTGTATAGATTAAAAATACATATAAGGACAGCTTAAAATTGCTTTTTCGATTTTAGGGAGCAGACAAACATGAGTTTTAAATAAAACGAATTAAAGCAAAATATGGCAAGTAACTCGTTTTACATATGTATGTTGTTGTGCAAGATACTAAAAACAAAAATTTAAAATGACAAAAAGATATTATATAGCTCAAAAAGCGCATACGTACGACCACCGTTGTGCTAAAGAAGCCGCTAAAATTCGATTCGTGTCGTACTTAAAGCGATTACAAATTCCTGTATTTCAATTTGGACAACAAAATGATCCATTACGACCTGCTCGCAACCATACAATATCGATACTATAAGAAACGTAATTGTAATAATTTTGATGAGTGCCTTGGCCTCCATGAGAATTGGGAGATAATATCTATTTTGGATGCTTTCCTCGTATTCGATAAAAAAATCTATACTCTAATAACACATTAGAAATGTATACCTAAGGACTGGAATCAAATTGAGGCAAAATGAAGGCGTTATCCTTATATGACAATATGTGTATTGTGCATTGTGAGTAATTGTTTTTTGAACACATTTCTGAGGTTCTTTATAAATTTAAATATATATTACATATACATTTTCCAGAATCAAGACGCTTATTTTTTGTTGTACGTATACGTATAGTTTAGATGCAAATGAAGACATTTGCCTATAATTCAATTATTATTTCTTTTTTGACTTATATCTTCTATCTTTCTTTTTATAAGTATCGTATAGACTGATCAAATAGACGCGTACATCTTATATTGCATATTTTTTTAAAGTTCAAAATTTATAATTTTTTACAGACATTGACCTCACTAAGAAAAGATATGCATTGTTTTATTAGTACCTACATACATATACATAAATATTTTTACTTAAATATTCCCAATTTGTATTGTTGATAGTTTTACCTTTTATAATTAAAAAGTTATATTTAAAAGTAAATTTCTCATTCTCAATTTTCCTGATGTTCTATATTCTCATACTTTTTGAGAATATGTTTTTACATTTTCGTATTTACCCAAAGTATAGATCCTTATAAAAACAAGATATAGGCTTCTTAATGATTTCTTATTGTAAACATCTTACATTGCACACAGACACGACACTCCGTACCTCCTTGTAATTGGGATTTTCCTTTGTGAATAGGTAGGTGAATAATTTTATGTGGCAAGTGTTTGGAACGACTCAACTAGGGCGATGTTCTGTCGGAAGTTAGCAAATTATCACTGGCTCGTAAAATTAACGCTTCTTATCGATCCAGAAATAATTTCAGTATTAAAACGGTCGTACGAATTTGTTCATTTCGAATGGAGAACAGAGATCAAAGTTGTTTGACGAGCGCAGTCCGCAGCGCGAAACTTATTTAAAACGTAACAAAATGTTTTCAATTTTATTGCCGATTTTATGTTGAATTCTTTAAACATGTACGATAGGGTGCGTGTGTATTTGACGTTTGAGTCCAGGCGCACACTACTGCCGCTAGATCGGCGTCGGCCGATAACAGTCCATCGGCTGTACGTGTTAAAGTGCAAAATTGGGGTGGTTCTGTGGGGACTCTGAAATTTGCCTGCTGGAAGTGGCAGTTCCAAGATAAGATCTCACGATGCCGCAATAAAAAGCGTTCGTAGCTCGTTCGTTGTGTAATGTGCACTCAAATTGCATTGTGCGAAAACTAAATTCGCTTCAGGCCGATTCGCACGTTACGATAAACACATGTTTCGATTAGAGCCCAACGCACCTTGTCTCGTCTGTCCACTGCTGGACATAGGACTCGTCTCATTTGATATAATATTATATTTCTTATGTATACTTAATTATTAACAATTAATTAACAATACTCTATGAAAGACAAATTTAACAATATTAATTCATATATATAGCTCCATTTCGTGTGATATTTAGTTTTTTCTAAGTAACCCACACGCTCTATAGCTTAGTCCACATTCACCCCATATACAATAACTAATGCACGATTGTTAGTAAATCCTCAACAACGACTCATAATGAATGTCATGCGAATGTTCTTTAGACGGGCTTTGAAGAGAGACAAACGTTCCACGAGAGATAAGAGTATGACAAAAGCCATTGTTCTATAGACCAATTACTCGAGGCCCGCGAATTACCTAAGCCTCATATAATATAAATTAACCGACGGCAAACAGCGGAAAGATTTCTCTAGTTATACGCCAACACAACAATTATTCGTAAATCACTTTACTATATGTTGAAATTTACGAGAGCTAACTCGTTGAGGCGCCGACCCGCACTTTCGTGTTGTATGCTTTTCAAGCGATTTTTGCCTACGGACGGACGACATAAGGTGTATTTTCTAGCCGATATCTATGTGTTGGTAGAGAACACGATGTTCTGAAGCAAAAGAGAATATGCATGGCGATTTCGTGATGAATATTCATTTCCTACGGGGCATGAAATTTATTGTGTTTTACATTTATATTCAACTCAGCTGTCTTATGTAACGGTAGCGGTGCGGGATTAGCGAATTGTGAACGTTAATATTACGGCTGACTCCAATTTTCTCTTTTAACGTTGTCAAAAGCTATATTTTTCTCGTACTTTCGGCCTTCGTGGCGCAGTTCATGGTTGAGTTTCAAGTTGATGATGGCTTCGTATTCCAGCAATTGCAACCATGGCATGTCGAATGTGTGCAATTAAAAAATATATTTTCAGTCTGGTTACAGATACTGTGGCCTATAGATTTCGTTACTAAACGCCCAATGTCTTTTTTTTAAACAAACGCCGAAAATGTCAATAATGTTTCTAGATTCTGTCTGTTCCAAAAATTGTGCAAAATCTCGTCAAAATAAACAAAAAGCTTAAAAATAACGTTTAATTTGTTACATATGCGTCTTTTTTGTACTGCATCTCTGTTTAAAAAAAATCTAATAAGTGTAAAAACCATTTTGGATTGTAAACTTTATGTACAACATTTTTATTTACATAAAAAAATATACATAACAATTTCCTGTGTTATACCTATATATATTTTTAAAGAGAGTGTTGGGATAAGGTCCTCGCTGCCTATTCAGCTATACGGAGGAAGCTCCATTTCTAGTTCGGTATCGATATACATATCAGTATAAATTAAAAAAAAAATGTCTATGCTAGTTTTTCATAATTAGTAAATTGTATCAAACATGAAATAATTTTGAAATAATGTATTTTTTATTTTAATAATATATCTCATATGTACATAAAGTATAATAAAAACTACTCTGATTGTTAATCACAACTTCGATTTAGAATTCACCAATCACTTTTATATGATTCAATTAAATTACATATCTTCTTATAAGAATTTAGTCACTGCGTTACAATAGTTAAAATGATATATATTATGGATGTGATGGGGTCACCACCTGATCACCTTACGTCGGTTGCGGTAACGCGTACAATTGTGTAATAGCTGCCAAGCGTGAAGCGTCACGCCGCATCCGTACTGGGTGCGAGGCAGATGCTCAAATTATTTGACATTTGAATATCATTTGGGGCATTGTTAGTCATCGAACTCTACTATCGACACACTTGGCACCTGTCGAATATTTAACGCATAAATCCATAGCGCCGCGGCTTCGATCAAGTCGTCCGTTTGATGGAATCTGAAGCTATATTTAATCGACAGACGCGACGTAAGTGTCGTTTTTCGATTGAATAGCGTTAGTATCACAATGCATTAGTATGTTGCTAGTAAAGGGAACTCTATTAGATTTTTTGCTTATTAGATATTTTGCTTACTAGAAAGAAGCATTTATAGACATGAGACTCTTCTTATTTATTTTGTTAATGTTCCATTGTTTATTTTAAATAAATCTAAAAATGTGTTTTAATAAAATCCATGACCATAAATTGTTTCAATTTCAATGATTCGCGGGGCCGAAGTTACGGGCGGTAGCGGTGGCGGTGGCGCAGACGGAGGCGGGTGCGGGTGCGGCGTGTGATTGCAGCGGCCGCGTCAAACAATTGATTAGTCGCATAAACTCGGTTTGGCGCGCACTAACGATGTATCATCCGGACTGATAATTAAATTGTAAATTAGCTAAGCCGATGCTAGCTTGCAGCCGCCGCGCCGCTCCGCCGTGGTCGCGCTATCGTTGTGTACAATTACTGCTGAATAATGTTTGTTTACGCCCATATCTAAACTATATATGAATACTAATTTTGAAAGTAGGTTCATTTATTTAGGTTATTATACAAAATAAGCTATATAAGCTATAGTCATTTTAATATAGCTTTGAGCTAAATCAAAATGCATTTGTGAATGCGTGGAATGTCGCACGTTACACGTACTCGTACATACTGGTACGTAGATGCAGTATTACATAAGTTCGTTTCGACAGGCTCCGCTTGTGCTGATTGCGAAAAATTCAATCTTGTTTCATGGAAATTTAATTTAACATACAAAATGAAAAGCTGCTGTCGCTCGATATGAATCGTCGGCCGACGACGGCGGGCGGGCTGCCGGGCGGACGGCCGGGCGGACTGCCGGGCGGGCGCTGCTCGCCGGTCGCTGCTCTTCCATGTTTGTGGACGCGATAGCGCTTTGTGTGCATATTGTAATCAATTGTCGAATTGTATCAATTTGTACTTTCAGTTTGCAATTTTGACGTGAATTCATTAATTTGTTAGGACTGTTAATGCAATCATGTTCGTTATATATGCTATATGCACGTATTTATATTGCGCATTGACGTTTGTACGTGTACCTTCTGTACCGGTAGAGCACATTAATTTTTACTTTTAATTATATATTAAGATATATTTCGAAAGAAAAAAAAAAATTGAGCCTGAAATAGTTTTATGATATTTTGCAAATGGAACCTAAATAAAGCTGATATTATACTCTAGATGAAAAAAAAAACAACACGTAATGTATAAGGGACAAACTAACAATTCAAATTCTTCTGAAACCAAAAAAAACTATTTCGAAGCCCACTTCTCTGTTCTGCTGAACATGACCGTCCATCACACACTACTCCGCCTATAGCGGTGTGATCGCACATAAAATATATTTATAGCAGTTCGTCGCTCCCGCACCCACCGCACCTACCGTGAGGAGGATTCGCGTGCCGATGCCTTGTCAATAATCGCTAATAGATATTTCAGAAGACAATGCAATCGGCTAAGTATAGACGCCGTGACTAACGTCCCGTCTGTCGCGGCGGCCCGCGTCTACGCATGCCCGCTCCTGTTGATCTTATTATATTCACAAAATTTATCACCGATGAACCTTGTTTGACACTCGCTGACGATTTCACCGTCTGCTGGCCGTTTTAAGTCTTTTTTTCGGTTGATTCTTAATTTTAAAATAATTTTAGACGTAAATTTTTATTTTGTTTTTTCTTTTTTGGCTAGTATTACACCATTGTAGATCAGTTGGGACGTATTTAACAGTATGCAATGTTACAGGTTCAAATTTTATTCGGTGAAGTATATGTAAATGTATATTCATAATATAAGAGTTTACTGGGCTAGACACAGTGTGACATTTTAAATATATGTTCCAATATATCAGAAAATGTTATACAGAAAAGCGCAAGTACCTAGGTACAATTCTTATTACTTGAATGAAGTTAAAATTTGAGTAGAGAGTCCATAGTATTTTTTGCCATATACTCAAAATTCAGTTAATGCATAAAATAAATAGACAAATAAGCATCGGTTAAGCTTACGTTAGATTTTATTAGCTTTATCACTCTCAATTGAATTGTGGTATGCGTGATTGTAAAGTAAGACCACTACAATGTGGTGCTAGAAAAAATTGCTATTCCGCACAGAGCCCATATGTTTGCAGGCGTCGGAAGTCGTAACTCACTGTTATGAAGCGAACGACACCAGTTTCATAAACATTGTTTTTCTTCATTTCGCCCCTAATATTTATATTTATCAATCCATCTACACATTTATTTATAGTTCAAAATAGCGGACTTCCGAGGGTGCCCAAAGGGCGCGCTGTCATTAGGATTTATTGTTTTCTTTGGTCATAGATGGGGCCCTTGAATCAGCTCTCTTAAGTAAAATGCGTAGCGTTAATGTATAGCAAATTATTATTTTGTTTGTGTAATTTATCTTATTTTTTTTTACGTTGACTTTGTGTACTGGATAAAAATATCATAATTTTATGTAATGACCATGATATTACATGATTTAATTATAAACAAAAATCTGCTTCACGCTGTATCCCGCACATGGCACTGCGGATCTCAACGCCGCGCTTTGTGTCGACACTAGAGCGAAGAAATTAAAATATACATTTAATTTTTTTTCATTCAACATTATTCTATTAACATGTTTATCTAATATCTGATTATATCGTTTAGGCTATAACCATGTCTGTACCTAAAATTGACTTGCTTTTACAATTATTTAAACCTACCAGTATGAGAGTAAAGAAGAAGAGAAGAAAGAAATAATACCTACTTATTAAAAATGACAAACATATCTTATATTACAATTTGAAATCATAATCGTCGCACACAGCACAGTACAACCATACCCACACAGCATTAAATATAAAAATTATATTAAAACATATTTAAGTAAACACTATAATAATATTTCTATTTGACAAATTTGAGATAAATCTCTAAGACTTGAGTATATTCATAGTGATCGAAATATAACCAATCAAATTATAACCACATAATTAAACAGACCATAAAATTTAACTAAACAAGTTTTTAAGTAAGCTAATAATAATAATTGCTCAAAAGATCTCTATTTAGAGATCAACAATCACAGTAAACTTAATAATAAAGCGGCTTTCTCCTCAAAACATGACATATTTATGTACACAGTAGGTGTAGCGCACGGGGACATATGGCGCGGCAATTTATGAAGTCGGGGACCCATTACCATTTTAAATATTATTTTTAGGGAATTTCGTGTCAGATCTCACTCGTCGGATGGTCGTATATTAAGAGATGTGATCCTCTGATTAAGTTGCCTTGATAATTGTGGAGTCGGCTCTGTTGACTTGAACTGTGCTTCTAATTAAATTTAGCTAACACACTTACAATTTATTTATTTTTTTGTTTGGTTTAGTTTGGGAAATTAAATATTCTGTAGTAATTTAATAGGTAATATTTTTGTTCAGCTTCACGCTGTATCTCCCAAGTAGCAGAAGGAGCCTTGTTTTAAGTCACTTCGCTCTGCACTTGCAGGACACGGCGGAACTCAACGCCGTACTCTGCCTCGACACCAAAGCGAAGAAATGAAAATATTATATATTTGATTTATAAGTATATACAGCCGTATTTTTTTACAATTCTCTTTAAACAACGGAGGAGATAATTGCCGCTAAGCAATTAATAGTTAACCGAAATGGTCCCGACTGCAGTTGTGAACTCGTCTAACACAAACAAAGCTGGGTCAATCACACCATTAAAGTTTATGAAACGGAAACCGTCAAGTCTGACATGTGCGCAGCTTGTCCTTCGATTTGTCAATAACAACTGATCGGCGCGTGCACACTCCAGACCTGCTGTCTGAGCTCCTACCCGAACATCGAACCGAAACTAACCCTTATATCATCACGAGCAAAATAGAATTTCCAAAACTAGTTCAATTACAACTTGGTTAATGTTTGTCGTTCGAAAAAAACTGTTTACTTTGGGCGGTTAATATTTTATGTTATAGAAATGATTTAAAACGTTATCCATATGATACTTTATAGTTTATAAGATGTTGATTATCATAAATAAGACATACTATATGTAAAATAAAGCAATAAAAGTACAAAAATATATGATTTAAAGACGATAAAATTTAATTTATGGTAATTTTAAATAATACTTAAAAACTAAAGTATCTATTTCGTTTGACATTTGAAGGTTTGATAAAAATATACATATACTTTTTGTAAATTTAAGGAATAAATATGTAATTTTTCATTTGTATTATGTTTATATTGGATTGTACTTGAAATTAACATGTTCAAATTATTCAAAAGATGTGACGTGGTATCATCAAGTGTAATGAATCGTGATAGTGTACCGTGACCATCTACCGGACATTGGTAGCTGATACCTGTCCAATACAGTACAGTCATCGCCATCATAACTCTATATTGTTGATATAATATATTTTTTTCATATTCAATGTCGTCGAACGAGTTATTTTGACATTGACAAAAACAGATATTGATATGAACTAATTAATTCACTTAAAAATTCCTTTTTGATAAAAAAAATATATTTTAATACAAAACATTTTTTAAGTTAATAATAATGTTTAAAGTCAAACAACTTAAATTATAACGACATTGTAAAATATTTAATTAGCTGTAATAGAACTATATACAAAATATAGAATTCGATTTACTTAGTTAACGTACTTGATACATAATAATTGGGTACTAAAATCGTGGCGGTGTTGTTAAAATGTTACTATTAAACATAGTAAGTAGGTAATGCAGACCTAGTGTCATTTTACGACTCAATACGATCGTAATCTAGGTTAATTGAATCTGAATAAGTACATTCTATACTTAACCTGTTATAGAACTAGTGCCTAACCCTAGTTTTTTCTACTAACAATATGTGTTTTATAATTGAATGGTTTACAACTTGTTTACGACTGTACCAAAAGTATAATACAGTTAATATCAAACGGAAATATCGAGTTCGTCAGCGGCATTATATTCATACAAAAAAGGTTACGTTAAGGTTAGTTAAGAGTTGCGGTACGGTGTTGTCATTTAAGCTATTCTTTAATATTTGTCTCTCAGTTGTCCCTCCCTTCGGAAAGATTTTGAGGAAAAGCATATGTTCGGGTGGTCACACTTGGTTAAGGATAGATCAGAAATTCAAAAATTCTCCTTGATGGAATGTACACCATACAAATCAAAGAAAATATAAATGCTGTCCAAAGGCGAGTATGCGGCAATCCCTCACACAAGTGGGAAAGACGACTTGAATTTTTAATGTTACACTCAGACCGTTGCAAACCGTAACAGTTTTCTTGTCATTGGTAGAGTGGAGATGTGAAATAAATTTTGCAGAGTGGCCCCATCTTTTCGTTTGACATTAATTTTTAATGTGAGCTCGCTGTATCTGTACCTCATACGTGGCATGTCTAATGGCGTTTGTGGCTACTGTATGAAAAGTCCTAACGAGAACTGTACAAAGTAATTATAAAACATTCATTATTACTTTATTAGGTAGCGTTACGGATTATATCAAGTAAAACAACACTAAACTCAGACGGCAACTATTGTTCGCCTTGAAACCGAATCGACTTCCTTGTAGAGCCATTGATAATAATGACGACGTTAAGACAATAATGTTTTTAGCTATTAGTTTTAAATTTTCATTGCAATCCAAGGTCACGTTAACAATACACAAAACAAAGTTTACGCGATTAGCGCCGCCATATAATTTTTTTTAGTTAGACAAACGTCACGTCACTATGAAATATTGAATCAATTAAGCGTTCAATTTCCGATGTTTTTAAAGTTACTTGAAATTGATATTAATATACATAAAAAAATAGCGACAATTGTAAATAAGTTGTTCGATCTCTTATAGTTAAAACAGTGGACGATCTGTATGGACAGTCAACTGTAACAACTTCCGTGATAAATGTTTATTTCTTCTTCTATAATTTGTTTTTAGGTACAGTGTGACGGTTTTTATCGTTTTTTGGTCGCTTGTCATCGTCGTGCTCTTGTTGCCGATGCTCGCTGCACCTGCCGCGGCCTCGATGAAAGCATTGGTTACTTAAAATTATTAACTATCTTTTTTACCAGATTTAATATTTCGATTGGGAAGTAGATCACCTCGTTGATTACGAGTACCTTTTTGTTATAGTTTTGGGCTTTAGGCGTGCAGTGAAGCGTAACGCAATTTTTTGATCCCATTATTTATGTCAGTACTATCAATACAATAGCACTTTGTAAGTGATTTATCACATTTTACAAATAATATTATAAGGTATATTAGTATATTTACATCATTTTTAAATCATCAACTTTACATCGTTTTAATAAAATAAGGTAAATTGAATTAAGATGTAATTGCTTTTTAATCGTATATCTTCTTGTTAACATTATATTTATCTAACACAAATGTCGATTGAGAAATATTCCGTAATTTTATTTTAGATACACGCGCCATTAATCGCTATCAAATGTATGGCGTGACATCATATTAATATTTTTATATGAGCTCAGTTTAATGATCACTTTCCGGTTATGCTTAGCAGGCGATATTTTATACTGTCATATGCGATGATTGAATAAAAGATTAGATCTTGTAACTTTTGGAATAATAGTGTTCATATTTTAGTATATTTCTTAAGGTAGTATAAAGTTTCAACTTTTTTACGCTGAGATTGCTTTAGGTTGATACTAAGCTAACGTAGAATTTTTTGTTTACAAATTAAGTTTTAAATTTAAAAATGTAATTATATTATTAAAGACCCTTTTTTATCTGTATGCTAAAATGTTTATTTTGACTATTGCTTTTGTTGTGAATATGATCCGCGCAATTTATCCCCCTGTCAAGGGTTGACAACGGTACCCTCCGCTCTACCTGGGAATAACCCATTTGTTTTCACTTCATTCATATGTTATATATGAAAATCACATCTAATGACTCAGCCATTTTCTACAGCAGCGATAGATTTGTCGTTGGTACTTGTTACTTTTTGGAAAGGAAATTATCTTATCGCTCTCCTTAAAAGCTTATGAAATGAAAATATTACACATAAATTTCAACTTTATAGTACATAGTATTAAGATCTTTTTTCTTTCTTTCCACCAGCGTCGTTCTTCGCAACGGAAGGAATAGCTTAGTATGTGACTGCACATTTGTGTTATTAAATGATTTATGGAGAAGGATTACCAAGAGCTTTGCTGTGACTTGAAATGTGAAGGTTAGAGCTATGGTGCTTAGTTCGATTTTTGTGTGCGAAGTGAACACGTTAATCATGCCCGGTAGTCGCGTGTTGATCTCAATGTAATTGAGTTAACTGACGCTTGATGACTTATTTGACGTGTGTTTTACAATTCCATATCAACGTTGACGTCTTCCGTTATGGGTCACGTCAAAATATTTGTTGCTGTTAATGCTTCAATTTATAATTTAATTTGAGATAAATTGTGTTTTGATTATGACGTACACATATTTAAAAATGATTAATTAACATATTTGACTTTTGTTTGATGTGTTTGAGTAAACACTATGTTGTGGGTTCGATTTATACTTGGAGGATATGTTTTTTTATAATATTTTTATTTTCTTGGTTATACAAAGTACGACGGTTTGTTTCGCTACATAATATGCAATGCTTTTGTTTCGCTTTATTTTGTGGTTTCCCTTTTACTTATCCTATAAAATGTGTTGGATAGATATATAGCTATAACTAACCTAGACACTATTATAGTGATTTTTTTAAATTATGGAACAAAAATATATGTAATGAAAATATTAGAATATCAGACAGAGTCTGAGTAGTTCTAAGCTATTTGTTAAACATATATACGAGTATCTCAAGTTTATTAAAACGAATTATCACGAAATCTTTATTTACAGTACGTTTAAAACAAAATATAGCGATATCAGCAATAGAAAATTCATCGATGGCGCATTATTTTACCAGATCGAGATATCAAATTGATAAGTGAGGCACATTCGAGGCGGGCGGAGGGCGGCGGGCGGCGGCGAGGCATTATGAAATTGGCCGTATGTTAGGCGCCGTTACTTCCGATAAAATATAACCGGCTGTTCCGCTCATATCTGTCGAACTAACCTCCGGCTTTTCCCAGTCCGATATCCGCTGCACGCATCATTTTATCTATTAGGGCATTTAATAATTTATTGATGCTGCAACGTGAAGTATTAACTCCGTTGGAATATGTAATTGGTTTGTCGTTGATTTAGTTGCTTCATTTGAATTATATTAATATAAATTCTATCATATTAATGTACATAGTGGTTATAAAGTAAACCTATATAGGAATTACTTACAAATAATATAGATTTTATAGAATTTGTTCCTAATTATTATTACAAATTCAAAAATATATTGACCAGATAAGGAAATGTTGATTACATTGCAGATAC
Source organism: Heliconius charithonia (assembly GCA_030704555.1). Taxonomy (NCBI): domain Eukaryota; kingdom Metazoa; phylum Arthropoda; class Insecta; order Lepidoptera; family Nymphalidae; genus Heliconius; species Heliconius charithonia. The sequence goes on along the minus strand of CM060809.1, from coordinate 7,191,924 downwards.
AACGAAGGAGTTATCAAAACATATCGACCACGTTCAACTTTGATAGTTTATACATCTTGTTGCAACTTCACTGGTAATGGATTTTAAATGTAATGAGCGAGCCTCAACAGTACGGGCAGTATCTCAGAGCGTTTGATGTGCTATAACACGGTAGCGAGGCGCGCAGAAATGGGTAAAGTAGTGAGGCAGCCGGCGTAACATCAGAGATTTATGTTCGCATAACTTCTAGATGCTGCTCATAAACAATCAATCTTATTGATTCCATTACACTATTTATTTTTGCCAAGATAGTCTTATTAATAGATAATTTTTTGTGAAGCCTTAACATGCTATATGAGGAGGAAATGTTAAAAGGTTAAATACCGTAATTTTTTTTTTTGTAATTCATTCAAAATTCATTTCTCTTGTTTTTAAAATTACAAAAGAATCATAATAATATGTCAATGTAATGATACCTTATTATTAATAGGCAAATCTTTAATATTTTATGAACTGGAAAAATTGTAATTGGAAACAAAATCTGTCTAGATAGGACGATCGTCCTTTCACGTTTCATGTACATATGTGATATGTTCCATGAATAATTAATTATGTTAATGGATAACTAGAAAACTCATCGGAACATGATTTATTCAAATGCTTGCCGATGGAACAGAACTAACTTGCATTAATTCCCATTGACATTTCAAATATAAAGGACAAGAGTAATGGGAATTCATAATTAATAAGCGTAGATGCGCATGTAAAGTAAAACTTCACATAGCTTTTTTATTGTCTCGTGTTCAATTTATCAGATACCTAAAATCTTAAAATCTTTAGTAATAAAGTAAAAGAATGGAACCCACGACCGTTGCGATTACAGTCATACGACGTCGAACTGCGCCAAGTGGCCAATTTGAATATTGTTTACATTATTTTGCTTTTTTAGCTGTGGCGTTAGGTACTTTTCGCTCCATCGTTTCACTTTGTCACGTAAATTCAAAAGACAAAACTTTTTACTATGATGAATTTATAAAAAGAGCACTATATAGTTGTTCAAACTTAAAAGCTCCATAATTCGGCGACCGAAACGTTTTGTCCGGAGACTGCATTCTCCTATCGCGAGTAACTAAAAAGGTGTCGTTAGTAATGGTTTTTGAAACATCATAAAGATGTCAAGTGAGCTGTTACCTGATTGTAGCTATCATACGCTGTAATAGAGCGTGCGTAAAGCCGCTTTCGTACAGTCAAGTCTAAAATAGTACATACTAATATAGTTGAACTCTTAAAAGTTTTTTTTTTGGTTTTAAATAAATGACTTATTTGTTGTTAATTATATATGTTTAGCAGTAAAATCATTTTTTTAGAGACTATTGAGAGGCCAGTCGTGGCGCAGTGGTACAAAGTGTGACTGCAAAACCGACTGGTTATGGGTTCGATCCCCACTAGAGGAGATGAAATATTTACTTAAATTTATATTTTCATTTCTTCGCTCTGGTGTCCGGGCAAAGCGCGGCTTTGAGTTCTGCCACTCAACACGCAATGCCTCCAAAATTCGGCAGAAAGTGGGGAACGGAGTGTCTTAACACTAGGTTCCCTGCTGTGTGTGGGATATAGCGTGAAGCTAATTTATTTAATTTTTTATTGACTCATGAGAGGCATCAGGCCTTAGAATTAATTTTTTTAATTTGTTGTCTTAGAAAATGTCATAAATAATTTAATGAGAATATTCCTCGTTGCTAAATTAATAAAAAAATATATTTTTCTTAATTTATCAAATATTTACTAAATGTTAACGGACATTTATAGATTTTCTCATTAGTAAAATGAGATAATGAAAATATACGTGGAGATGTGACGCATAACTTTGTTTTGCTTGTGATTCAAATAAGAATTGATGATAAAAGTTACTACTTTATTTACAGACTTTCATACAACACATTTTTATGCTGACGCTACTTTTTTTCTCTTTTAATCACTTCATAAGTCACCAGAGCAGCATTGTCAGCTGTTATCTTGTAATTTTTGATAGGCAATGGTCACTTAACACTTGAAATTGTTTCGGATAGCTGTTTATTTATTTTAATGGAACTTAGGCCTTTAAAGAGCATTCCCCTAATCAGGGCAAGTGCATTGTTCAATCAACGTGACGTGATATAAAGTAATAGATGGTGAAGTGCATACTATTTTGACTAGTTTATCGGTAATTCTGACTTCTATAGTTAATTAGCTTTATATTAAAGAATCATTTGTTTGAACGGCATTCTGTAATATAGTAAAATGCTACATAAATTTACTATTATAGTTAATCTTTAAGTGTTATCAAATCAAATCAGCTTCACGCTGTATTCCGCACATAGCAGGGCAGGCAGAGGGAACCTAGTGTTAAGATACTTCGTGTTTCTAGTGATATTATGTATTAAAAAAAACTCCATACTTCATTCGGAGGATGGTTAAGTGAGAACCCTTCGGAGTGCATGTATGAAGAGGTTAATGACAGTGGACGAGGCGAAAGAGGTATACAGCGACCATAGTGTTTGACGCTCCTTTTATTAGCTTCACATAATATATACTTGTCCCTTGTCTCGCGACGGACAAAGCGTGACGGAAAATAGCAAGTACATTGTAGCAGTTTTACTCTTTTTTCTACATATCAGGGTGAAGAGAGAGACCTGTGTGTCAAGACACTTTGTTCTCAACATTTTTTTTGTTTGAATTCAAACAATGCGCATAGAATGACTGATCTTACTACTACTACGCATTTTCTTGCTAAAAAAGAGGAATAAAGATAATTCAACACCACAAATATGGGGCTAAAAGCCACATTATTTATTTCATTTCCTCGAGTGAGAATCGAACTCACAACTCAATAACTGAACTGCGTCACGTCTGGCCTCATTATTAGAAAGTCACTAGATTAAAATATAAAATAAATAAATAAAAAAGATATTTCAACGACCATTATTATTAAACATTCAATTTTAATGAAATATTAAGCGATAAATGACATACATTAACTAGAAGTTATTGCTTCTTTATACTATTTATGTCGCAAAAACCAAAAAGGGGATGAAATGCTTACAGCCAACTTAGCTGATACATTACATTAAAACATATATTCGGACTTATTCAAGATATTCTATAATGGTAATTAGACAAACTCTTATGGTGATTATTGACAATTTATAAAATTTATTTGCTTATATTATGTTTTTGTTTTATCTATGCATAAAATTATTTCGATGTAAATACTTTACTTATAGATAAAAATATATATTTTTCGAGGACATCGTGGCGCAGTGGGATGACGTCTGCCTGTAAACGGGATAGTTGTGGGTTTAATGCTAAACACGGAGAATCTTAACACTAAGTTCTCTTTGTCTATTTTAATATATGCGGGATAAAACGTGACGTTCAAAAATATATTCCATTCTGTAGGCTTGTTCTTGTTCCCTTATAATATTTATGCTTGATTTACCACCACCTTCGTCAAGCGGAAATTTTAATTTGTGCGCTTGAAATTGTTTGTTTTTATAAGAACATTGTTTTTGTCAAGGCTATGGAAAAAGTTGATTTCTCTACATTGAGGAAATCTATACTTATTATTATTGTTGTACTTATAACGACAGAATAACTAAATATTTTAACTACCAAGTTCCTTGTTAAGTTATTTGGCCATTGTGGTCCAGAGTCACGAGAGTGTGACTGCAACGCGACGGTTGATGGGTTCGATACCCACTCGAGGAAATTAAATATTTATTTAAATTTATATTTCCATTTCTTCGCACTGGTGTCAAGACAAAGCGTGGCATTGAGTTCCGTTACTCAACATGCAATGCCTCCAAAATGCGGCGGAAAGCGAGGAACGGAGAAGTGAGTCTTAACACTGGGTTCCTCCTGCCTATCCTGCTGTATGCGGGATAGAGCATTAAGCTGATTTTTATTTTTAGTTACTCGTTGCAAACATAAATTATTACATGAATAATATATTTAGTACTCTATTATTGTAATTGTAGGTATGCAGTGTAAGAAGTAGCTATTAAAGGCAGCGCAAAAAAGTGAAACATTTTACTTGTAAAATATATATGTTAATATCGTATCGCAACGTTTAACAAAAGATAAATAACATTAAAAAAAAATTGAGCATACATACTTATGTAGATTGTAGTGTTTATTTCACTCCACATACCTCCGCTGGGCGTTTGTAGCCTTTAGTGCATGTTATAATAATGGTTTTATTAAATTATTGAATTGTGAACAAAGTTTAATTTATATTTAGTTATAACTATTTTTTTCTTCAATTCAACTATTTTTTTTTTAGTTGTGAGTAAAAAATGTTTCATTCATTTTCTGTATCTATCTATGCGTGGATCCAGAAATTGGGCAGAAAATTTGAAATATTTTAAGTTATACTTTACTATTTATTTATTTATTGTAATGATTCCTTGACTAGACTAGAACTGGCCAAGAAATTAGTCAGTGATATTTATTAAATGTGTTTTACTTTATTAATTTAGCACATTCCTAGGTTAAATCAACTAGAAAGTATAATAAATAACGATGGTGCCTAAGAAATAAACTTAACATAATTTTTTGTAGTAAGTATAATCCGTCCACGTTGTAACTTGAAAAAGTATTGACTCGAAACATGTTTTTATATACAAATTAAAACCTATATAACAACTATATTTCATTAATTACAAGAAAATACAATAATTGATTCAATATCTGGAGACGATAATACCCTTTGCGATTGGTTTCGCTCGAAGAACTCTAATCTACCAACGGTGACACGACAAAAACTATGGAGTCGGCTGATTTCATCCAATTAACTTTAATCATTTATCTTTTGCATGATTATTGATACGTCACAAATGCTTATAGCAGAATTGAAATTTTAATTAAACCGCTTTAGTCATTTCGGAGCTACTTATGCGTATCATCTATTGTACCAACGCCGGTACAAAAAATGTGAATCAAAAAATATATTTGATAAATTTTGTAGATTCACAGGTTATTATCAATTCATCGTTTTTTCAAGGTAACAATATCGATTGTTCGTGGATCAGGCGGAAGCGGAATGTGAGCCACATTGAGGCCCAGAGCGTGACTGAAACCACAATCTGTTCATAGTTCATGGCAGTAACGTTCTTGTCGTCCTGCTTTTTTATTAATAATTTTGTGAATTCACAGGGATTAATAAAAAGTTATGGGGCTATTGTTATAGTAATATACTTTAGTATATGAATAATATATTATACAACTTTCATTTTATTAATTAAAACACAGTACAAATATTTAGAACGTATGCGTTATGTTTTATATTTGATTTTATGGTATTATTTTGAGTTACTCTTAAATTTTTATTTTTTACTAAGTATCTTAGTAATAGCATTTAAAAAAATATTTGAACATAATCTATTAGCATATGATATTACTGTTTTCAACACATCTTGATACGTCGCAAAATAAGAGGAGGACAGGCGTGTCGTATGCCAGTTATCTACATCTGAACATTCTCAGAACAGAGGACTCTGCTACCAAATATCATGACTACCGTCTTACAAATGAGAAAATTTCGCTCTAATTATTTATGAATGTGTTATCGTCATATCTTGGGAGCTCACGATCCGGCGTCTGTGTGCACGACAAGAGCAAAACCGTCGGTAATTAGCAAATGTGGCTTTCTTTGTTCTCCTGGCACGTTTTGCATTGGTTCCCAATCTATTACTATATGCAAATGAATTTGTACGTACAAAAAGACTCATCGATATATCGTTAATAAACCTCCATTACTTTCATTAGGGCTATCTGCGGACGGCGGCCGTATCACGACGGCGACCGTCATGCCTGCGACACATAACGAAATTAAACGCGTCCACGCTATCGGAAGCCGCGCATCGACTCGCACCGCGTCGCATCGTGGCCGCGCCGGCGACGTCTCGCGTGTCGTGTCGTGAGTCGTGCCGCTATCCAAGGATTTACTCGATTGTGGAATACGCATAAATGTCGATAATACCCTCGATCATTACACCCGGCTCGACATCGTTCCCGGTAATTCTAAATCTTATTATGGAAATGTATGGAATACCTACCTGAGTATCAATAATAAATTACGTTTCAGATTATCGTATGATCCAATCGTAAATTAAGACAAGATACATAATTAAGGCGAATAAATAAAATGGTTGGCATTTCGATGGGAGCACGTTCGATTCTGTAGCGCGACGAATAAACTCTCTATTTTGAGCTATCAGACCTCTTTAATAAAGTGTACTTTGATTCGTTACATTTAATTGCGATTCAATCGCCAAGAATATTGAAGGAGGCAGAAGAGTGCGGAGGTGGGACGCGGCTCTGAATGTCACGACAAGATTTTTAATTACGGCGAAGATATCATCTAAGAACTGCACTCTCTACTATAAGTTGGCGACACATTGTGGAATTACAATTGAATAATTATTTCTTTAAAGGTTTATAATGAGTCAGTGTAATAATTTTAGGTGAAGGCTGTTTGTTTTATTGCATATGACCTTTATCGGAATTAAGTGAAGTGGTGTAAGGCACAGAATAAAGTTGGATAACATCCTAATATGGCGGAAAGCCACGCTGGTGATGGGGAGCTGGTGGCACGACGCGTGTCGAATATGATCCAAAGTTTATTTTCGTTCTTCTAATGCGTCTTTGCTGTCGTCCGGACGACAATTAAAAATACAAAAAGCGAAACGCTTGTTTCAGACATTCATTGTCTCCGTTATTAATAAATTTATTTTACCGAGTTGAAGTGGACGTGTATTTTATTTGCTTTAAGTGGTTTCACATTGTTTTATTTTTATGTGAGGCTATTTTGGGCGGCGACATTATAATGCACATATTGTGGGGGAAGATGAAGATGTGAAATGGCTCACTCTTGCTCCATTAGAGATATTTGAAACCTCGAGAGTGCACTCATAAATTTACTTTTGTAGTAACAATACACACGGTTTTAATAAATTCATGCTACTCCTTTAGAAATGTTCATAACTTTGTCGTTAATTTACTCCTTATATTAAGATACTAGATGTTATAAAGTTATTTTTCGCTCCTCGCTAACGACCGCGGCGCGGGCGGCACGTCTTGGTGACTCCGCTACTATCGCATTTATTTTACTGCGCTGGTCTCTCAAAGGTAGAGCTCTTAACTCTCATATGTCTTTTTTATAGTCTGCTTCATTTGTTATGGCCTAATGTCACGTGATCTTGTGATTTTCAAGGTGTTTTTTGTGTGATAAGGAAAAGTATATAGTCGTGTATATGTTAAAATAATATTAAAACATAAATAATAAGATTCTCGCTGTACGCACGCCACACAGAACAGGCAGGACACGTAAATGGAACCACGGAACCTTGTATTAAGATACCCCGTTCCCCATTATTACAATTTCGTTTCTTACTTTTAGCCGAATTCTTAAGGTATTGCGAGTTGAGTGGCGGAACTCAACGCCGCCCCGTTACCAGAGTGAGCAAATTAAAATATTAGATATTTCATTCCCTCATGTGAAAATCGATCCCAAAACCGTCCCCTTTACAGTGGCACGCTTGTGCTCATGCGCCAGGACGGCCGAAATAATAAATGTATATCAAGTAATAATGCATTCTTAATTAAAACCCTTGAGAAGTACTTTGTTATCCTAGCGTGATATATACATACACTGCACACGCTATAAGATATAAAAAAAAGACTATTAATTTCGTCCATATAAAAAAATGGAAGAGGTTCTGCAACAAAGTGAAACAAGATCCACTCCACTAATCCGACAAAAGCGAGCCTTGTTACCCTTCAAATTTATTTATAAGAAAACTCTCGGACAAGTCGTTAATACCTATAAAGTAGGGGCGAGAGAGGCGCGCGCGAGTTTATAACTCACGTACCGAACTTTACTCGCCGACACATAAAATAATAGGTGTAAAAACTAACACGGGAATGTACTCAGTGAGAGCGCGCCGCGAGATGGACGGCGCCTTCGCGGCAGCGGATGCTATAGGTTGCGATTCATGCGATTTTCCTTCCTTTTCTGCGTCCATCTTTTAAATTTCTAATCATATCGGTTACAAATTAGTTTAATTTTTTTGCTTCTTGCTGTATTTGAATACAGAAGGATAGATGGAGAACCTAGAGTTAAGACACTCCGTTCCCCATTTTCCATCGAATTCTTTATGCATTACTTGTTGAGTAATGTGTGGCAATGGATTTAGTTTCTTTTTCTGTATAAAATTAGTTAGTGAAACAAAGGCCAATAAAAAATTATCTTGCATAAATCATGGTAATGAACACCTTTCGACCGCTTTATATCGTTTAATTCAGATATCACTGCGGAAACAAACGTCGGTTTATCCCACCATCTGTGGTGCTCGCGCTCACTGGTAATCGTTAACCCCGAGGTGATATTATTTTAAATATAATTTTTTTATTATCTTCCTTGGGCGGAGGTCTTAGAGTCTAATTTCAATACAATAAGTAAGCGTTTAATCTAAGAGTATGACACAAATTTAAATTCGAAACTTATAAACGTAGAGTAGCCCCGGGCAGGGGGCACGTGCGTATGCGCACCTTGCAACACATTTTGTTCAGAGCACAAAATTAATGTCTATTTTATTTAAAGTGCATTGTTCTTTTAGTCACAATACCGATAAAACTTGTTATAGAACCCACACATTTGACTATTGATTACCCTCTAAGGTTTACTAAAATATTACAATATTATCTATTTACACGATCGTCTTGAGTCCAAGGTACCAAATACAAGAATATCACGTGTATATCATATTAAAAATAAACAATGTTTTTAAGTAAAGATAAAGGTATATTAGTATTTACGTCTCAGTCTCGTCAGCCCAACATATCCATTAGTCCCTTGCTGTAACTTGTACAGAGCAGTGGGAGACGGCATGTTTATCAGCCGACTCCGCCTCATATTTGCATGCGTTGCCTGTTATCCTTGCAGTGACCGAGGTCAATCAGGCTCTATTCTCCAACTATAAATTTATTTTAATAAGACACAAATCCGACTTTATGCTTGTTTTTGAATCGCGAGCCAAAGAAATTCAAATAAAACACTTTTATCAGATTCGACAGGTGGAGCAGTTATTTGTGTTTCTTTTTCCTTCGCTGTAGGTTACGGATTAGCCGGATACTAATCGATTCTCGATATGGAAGGGGAAAACCTTATTATACGTCATAATTTCCATGAACTAGACTAGACTTAATATCTGAAGTACGGAAATGGGATATGGTCCACAAGGTGCCTATTAAAAAAATCTAATAAAGTTATATTTTTATACAGTTCAGATTGTGCTTCAAAATACATAAAATGTAGGTAAGTATGTACCTATAGAATTTGTTAATACATAGTATGTTTATTAAAAATTGCACATTTTTTCTAAGAAATCAAAACAGTGTGGGAAATGTATGTTTATTGTACAAGAAAGCTTGAAAATCAATATTCATTAAGTAGTTAATCAGTCCACACAGCCCACCCACGTCCGATAGGGTACTTACCGTTCTCTTCACCATCGGTGTACCCATCGTCATACTAATTTTAGCACAACTCCGTCTACCAGTAGACTATGTGCAATAAATATTTAAGATTAATCTGATTGGGGCCCGCAGCTAGTTAGTTTGCAGAATACTAACGATCACTAAAGACTCGATTCTGTTCGGTTATAAAACAGGTAGCGGAGAATTTGTTTTGTTTTTTTTTTATATATATACCTAGTGCTTTTCTTTATTTTATTTAATTCAATTAATGGAAAATGGATATAATGGTGAATGAGGCCAGTCGCGGTGTAGGGGCACACGCGTGTGACTGTAAGCTCGTCAGGTTATGGGTTCGATTCCCACTCGAGGATATGACAAATAGGTGTCGAGATAAGGTGCGGCGTTGATTTCCGCCTCACACGCAATGGTTCCAGAAATCAGCAGAAACTGGTGAGTGGAGTGTCTTACCACTGGGCTGTCTCTGCCTACCTTGCTGCATGCGGGATGCAGCAAGAGGCGTAAAGCTGGGTATAACCTTAAAAATTTAAACATTATTTTAAAGATAGAAGTGAAAAGTCATTCAACATTTATAAGGAATTAAACATTCTACAATGTAATAAGAAATTAAATAATTATTACAAAAAATATCTAATATTAATTACAAAAAATAACGACAAGACACACAGCTCAGGTACATAATTAAAACTATCTAAGACTTGCGAATAGTAGGTAGTTGTTAGTAGCATCAGATTTGTTGGGCTTTGGGTCCCTATCAGGTTACAAATTGTATATCTAAGATCGATACCAGCGTAATGAAGAGGGCTCAGCATTTAAATACATTTGCATATTAGAATGCGCTCAGTCTACCGTCAGGGGGTTGCTAGTGTACCTACATAATGACCTTAGAACTAAGTGGACACACCGTAAATTGTAGAACTGGGAATCATTTTTTTTATCAGTTTCACACTGTATGCTGCACAAAGCAGGGCAGGTAGAGGGAACCTAGTTTTAAGACACTCCATTCCCCTATTTTCAATGAATTTTTCGAGGCATTGCGTGTTGAGTGGCGGAACTGAACGCCGGGCTTTTGCCTGTGGTGCTAGAGTCAATTAATAAAAATATGATAAAATAATAATTCATTCCCCAGAGTGGGAATCGAGCCGTCGTGTTACAGTTACATCCTTGTACCTCTTTGCTATGAGGGCCTCAATTTAAAAAAAAATAGCTTTTAATTTATACGAAGTGATCATTGTCCTTTATTATTGGCATTGAATATCTTACGAAAGTTGATTTTGTTGCCTCAATTAATTTTACCAGAGAAACTCCTAGATGTATTCAGATGCTGCTGAAGTCAGAAAAAAATAAAAAAATATATTTTATAGGCCCTATGAAGTAAATTAATTTATTTTAACAATTATATAATAGACTTTTCATTTAATTTAATTATAATATAATAGATAAAATATATTTTTTAATGGAGTACTCACCAATAAGATTTTTGAAATTTACTATTGTAAAAAATATTTGAATAAATTATTTCATTTTATTATCTACATTTTTAATAAAAGGGAAAAATATGGAGAATTCAACATTTATTCCCTCAGATTAAGCCTTTACGACCGTCAAACAAAATTAATAAATTTCTCTGTAATATTATATTCCTATACAAAATATAGTTAGCGTTGCGTATGTTTAAAATAAAATGTCTATATACAACGTCATACTAGTATATGCAAATATTGGGCGTGTGAATATATTTTAGAATACAGGGTGTACTACTTTCAGTTATACATACATACTGGAAGCTAGGTCGTACGATGCGAAGCTCGATAGCAACACCAATTAATATGCAATGTCCTAGCACTCGTAAACTAGTCACGAACATATGCCAATATGTTGGTGCCGTTAGTGTTCAGACTATTTGTACGTTTGGGATGAATTACTCCTAACATTATACTTCGATATATATTCGATTCGATGTTCATTAACTCATAATATATGAAACAATAAAATAATAAAAAAATAAAAATTTAAAAGATACATTGCAGGCTAAATAGGGAACCTGGAAAAATTATGTAAAGGCATATGTTGACTTGCGGAGCTCAACACCGCGCTTTTGTGTGACAAAAGACAACATCAAATATTTTATTTCTTCCAATGGGAATCCACAACCTGTCGCATTTAGAGGGACTCGCTTGTGCCCCTGCGCCACGACCGGCCTCAATGAATACTTTACAACTTTATATTGTTTTAGTTTGTAATAATGACATATATTTAAGCAAATGTCAATGAGCAGTGTGCTATTAGCAACGTAATTTTAGAGTAACAAACACAAGTTAAATAGTTAATCACAGATAATGAGAGCGGTGCGAACAGTATGGTAATGCGTGGTATCACCCATCGGCGGCCGCGCTGGCGCCCTCTATCGCGACATCGGCGGCGCCGGCTGCTAATGTAGCTTCTTCATGTGGCCATACAATGGAAAATAGTACCATTTTAATATTTTAAGCTTATGTTTAAATATTTAACACAAAAAAATATTAAAAAATAAATAAAATTTGCTTTTAGGAATAAATATATTTTTTTTTATACAATAACTTGGTTAAGACCCAAATCGAAAGGAAGACGTTGTTGGTGTAATAATATCGAACAAATGCTATGTGACGGCAATGACTAATGTTTCCAATGATAACGACAAGGAAACAACACTGCGGGTGTACCTGCCTGCGTACATTTCCTTTATTCGAGAATGTCATCGCTAATACCATTTTCAATTCAATACATTACTCTTATCAATTCAAATTTAACAATGAAATAGCTAATTTGACTGTTTAAAATTGGAAGTAATTTGCATTAATTATTTGAAGTATACGAGTATACATATGTATATACAGTTTGAATTAAAAAAGTTTATTTGACACGCAAAACCCTGAAAAGGATAAGCGATAAAGAAAACCAGTCATGTTACGTTGTGTAGATTGATGACCTACCGCAAAGTCGAGGCAAGAGCGGGCGTAGGTATGGATGTACTCGTAGGCCGACTGACGTTAAAGATCGCAACGCACAGCATAATAATTAGTCATTAGAAAGTAGGCAGCGAGGGTGAGAGGGAGGAGTGGGAGGCGGGTGGAAGGGGCGGTTCGCGCCTGTTTCGGGCTATCTGAAATTACATCTTTTATGGGTATCTGCGATTATTCAGCGCTGCAGCGACTTGCGGCACGTTAGCGCCGCCTGGAAAACAACTTCACGCTACCCTCAGTGTTCCACATAATCCGTTCAAGTACCTTTTATTAGATTGCTTCGGCTTTTCCTATTATTGTTATATCTCGTTTATCTGATATTGTATTTTTTTTTATTTTTGTGATAAAGTATCCACATTAAAGCGAAATATAGAAGCGAAACAAAAAAAACATTATATATTATACCGAATAAAGAAAACGTATAAAATTATGACTTTAAACTGAATAAGTCCGTTGAAATTTATTAGAGACTCCTTAATGGTCCTGGGAAGACGGAGTGGATAAAATCAAATATCTTTGTTTTGTTACACAAAAGCGCTGTCTACAACAACAAACGGAGTCAGCCGAGTTGAATTCATAATCAAGTAATTTATGTGCACGGCGAATAAATTAGCCGCTCCAGCCCGCGCGCCGCCCATAACTTACCCCAATAAATTGCCCAAAGCGGGCGAACTTCATTTTCTTTTTAAATAATAATAAGTAATGATATCTATGCAGCTATCAACAGTGCTATATTTAGTATAGTTTTTTATCACCACCACGATCATTGGGAATCGTCCTCTATATTATAAAAGAGGGAAACAAGGAAAGTATCATGCTTTAACGCCGGTATAAGCCCTTTGCGATTAAACATGTTTCTATTTTGTGGAAATTGTTGGACGGGGCATAACGTTTTTCATATAGTACATTTCTGTCTTAATAACTAGTCGTCACCCGCAACTTTAACTGTGTGAATTTTATGGTTTGTAATTTAGTCTTGTTTTAGGAACTTCGAGAATCTTCTTTTACTGCTCTTCCACACTCATAACCTACATACATGACAAATTTCAACTCTTTAAATCATGTAGTTTCGTCTGTGCGTTTAGAAATATTGTATTTAATTATAAATTATGTCAAATGTAATTTTATAATCTTTTTAGTTGATTATTATAACGGATAATTGGCTGATAATAAGCATTTTTAATATATCTGATTGTCATAGCTACACTAATATTAAGCTACAATAAATGTATTTCAGGTTCAACAGCTTACCGATCCCATCGGTTTGGTTCGATTATTCGAACACATATTGGTAAGTTACCTTCAGATTATACAAGAAAATAAGAGTGCTTTCTCTATTTGCTTATTTAAAATCAGCTTCACGCTGTATGGGGGATACACAGCAGGGTAGGCAGTGGGAACCTAGTGTTAAGACACTCCGTTCCCCATTTTCTGCCTTTGGTTTTGTGTTTCTTTAAATTATATTTTTAGATTAGGTACATAAGTAGGTATATAGAAATACCTATAGTTTGCATATTACATAATTGCACCTAAGTTTCTTAAGAAGTAAAATTAAAAAAAATATTTTTTTAATACACAAAGTATTTTCCAAATCGAACGTTTACTGTCGATGAATTATCAAGGCAGTAGGTATAATAAGAGACATCGTAGTAAAAACAAAACATTAGAACGAACTATATTTGCGCAACCGCTTTAAACATACTTACAACCTTTTGAATAATAGAGATCGGTCTTCGTATCAGGTAGCACCTGCTTTGCATAAAGCGTCATGTCGAGAACCCCACGTTCAAAGTGTAAATTTTGCGATTAAATGTAAAATAAAATCGAGCATAAATACAGGAAACAAAACGTTGTCGATAAGAATAATAAATGCACTATATAATGTGTCGAACAAAGGTCGTACGAAGGTGCCCTTATATTACAGATTAGAATTTTAAATATTTACATATTAATTTCAATTGGGAAAAACACGTTTTAATTAATTATCTTAAAATATCAAATTTTCAAAGATTACAATAACATTGCGGCATATCTTTCAAAAAAAAAATGTTTACATATCTCAACGACCGCTGTTACTATCAGCAAAAGTAGGTGCTATTCATGCATACCGACTGAATAAAAATTTGAATACAACAAAGGGATACTTAGCGACCGAAATATACAATTTAACTGTATACAAACAGCCCTTACAAAGACTGTCACGGCATCCAAATAGTCCAACCGAGCCAACGACAAAATTATCATATAGGTACTGAGCGGTGTCACGGCGCAGGAAGTGTGGCGTAATTTGTAAGCTTTGTGATTAATAAAATGTTCTAAATGTGACCCGAATAGGACAGATTAGCGACCGTTTTATCACTTCAATACCGAGTTAACGTCGCGTGACGGATCTCATTTGAAACTCATAAAGATTCCAAAGCAAAATACGCTTGTAGATAACGCTTACTTACGTCTTGGAACCTTCCACTTGCCAAGTTTAGTCCGAGTCACGCGGGAGGGTCAACTTTAACGAGTTTATTTAAGTTCAACATTATTTATAATTAAATTTCCACTTTAATTAGACTCGGTGTGTAATGTTCTTAGTGTCGCAAATAGTTTTGTTGTATTGTATTTAAAGTGACAATACAGGGATGTACTTATATAATATATTTCTTTTATTTTAGTAAGTTAGGTTTATTCAAATGCCTAACATAAGCCAAACAGGAATTTCTTAAAAAGTAGCATAATTACGTATTTATATATAAAAATATATTTAGCAAAAAACCTTGCCAAGTGCGAGTTGGGATAAGCTTAGCCAACGGTTCAGTACCAATTTCAGGATTGTAGGTCATCGGGGAGTAGGTACCTATAATTTATAAAAGTTAATAAGCTTAAGTTTGCGGATGTACTACTACGTACCTACTATGTACCTACTCATTTTGTATGAAGTGATTATTAACTACAATTATAAATTATTATCGGTATATATTTTTTCTCATTTAAAATGAAAATCTTAATTGCATTAATCGCGTATTCATTTAGCGTTTTTAATGAACGCAATGCTTCGAAAATTCTTCAGAAAATGGGGAGTGGAGTGTCTTAAGACTAGGAGACTCTTAGAACCTAGTGTTAAGGGACTCCGTTTCCATTGAAACATCCGCCAAATTCTGGAGTCGATCCGCGTCAAGTGACCAGTCAACGGCGCACTTTGTTACCATCAAAAATATGAAAATGTAAAATATTTTGTTCCCTCGAGTGAGGGCCCACTCTTATCCATAATCTATCGCAAGCTTATGCCTCTGCGCCTCAAATATAATTTTCTATTTTTTAGATTTTTCTTTTATTTGTATTGCAAGTTCTCATTTCTTGCCAAATTTCATAATGAAGGTCTGTGAGAAATACCTTTTTTTAAATTCTCACTTCGTGATTTTATAAATTCGTGAGAGTTATTACGTCTCAATTTCATAGCGATAGGTCCACAGGAAGAACCCTGCGAGAGGAAGGTTTTGATTACGCGGCGTTGGCTCAGATAATTAATTTTTCCTGTAGTTCAAGGGACTCTAGACCTAAATATCTGATTATAATTTCAAATTGATACCTCCAAGCGATAAATGGTCTTGATAGATGGACAAACAGACAACAACGTGATTTTATAAGTGTTCCGTATTTACCTTTTGAGGTACGAAACCCTAAAAAGTATATAACCACTAATTTGTTACTTAGACACTACATTGTCTTATCTTCTGGGATAACTCACGCGTCCCCCATTGTCCCGCCACATTATGAAGGTGTTCGGCCAAGATTATTGGCACTTTGAATTTAAATAACATTTTCTGTCACTCGCTTATCTAGAAAGACAAGAGTCGCGCATTATACGTGAATATATTTGACAAATTTTAGTATAAGGTATAGTGCGAAATATTCAAGAATGTCTACGCGAAGCTGGCTGTAAGCCGAGCACGACGGCGTGAGGCTCTGTGTATTTGAATAAGCGCACTGCGCTCAAAGCCAGGGTATTATATGATAATAATTTCACACGCGAGCGCTTCCCGCCGGCGCGGGGGCCGGAGCGGAGCCCCTCGACTCGCCGCATCGCCTTAGAGCAGTGGCTCCCAACCAGTGGTCCGCGGACCACCAGTGGTCCGCAGAAGCCGCAAAGGTGGTCCGCGAACGATTTTAATTTCATGACTGGGGATGATGAGGTGAAGGTTTTGTTTAATTGTCACAGTTAATTTTTAATATACCTACATGCATAGTGGTCCCTGCTACCAAGAATTACATAAAAGTGGTCCTTGATCAAGAAAAGGTTGGGAACCCCTGCCTTAGAGGAATGTGTGAAAAAATACCGCATTGATCATTATATGTAAGTATTGTTCATCCCTTGTCCGATTTGGTTACTATTAAACGTTACACCTTCTATTACCATGGGCGCAAACTCTACCCCTTAATTTTCTAGTAATTGATACTACAAATGTCAATATCACTCGAATACTAAACACGCTATCGGGGTGGGTTATTTGAATATTGGATACCTTAAAATTGTTCAACAGTTACTTTTTATAGTTTACACGTCTCCCGCATATAGCGTGATAGGCAATTAAGATAACCGGGTAAAATATTCGCGTTCCGTCTTACCACAAACAATAATACGTAGAGTGGAGATCGAACCACCAATTACCGTGGTTTCAGTCACACCCTGTTTACGCGCAATATAAAAATGATAAATTAAAAAAAAACTTAATTGACTAACTAATATTAAATGACTACTGTTCTATTAGTACCTACATTCGCTAAATAATAAAACTTGGTGGTTTCGTTATAATCTTGATAACTGATAAGACGAGGTATTTAAATTAACATGTCATAAAATAATTCAACACATTCACCACGAACATGGGCATCATAAAAGCAATAATTAATAATACTGTTGTTTTTAGATTGCATATCGTTAATGGGCGTGTAATTATTAATTAGTCCATAAAGAAAACTAACACTCCGGTGAGTGAGCACGCGCACCTCCCTATGATATAATTGTTATAATTTATAATATTTTTTTTGTGTAAAACCTATTTGTAACGTTGTATATCTAGTGAAGAAAGAAAAAAAGCTTAACATTTTTTTTCATTTTTACTTCGAGTAAATTATACATTTTGCAAAAGGCCATTGCATTTACTTATTAATCCTATAGGTTTCAATAATTAATATTAAACTACATATATTAGTACAATATTTTATATTTATCGACATTCAGCTTCACGATATATTCTGCACAAGCAGGATAGGCAGATAGAACCTAGGGTTAATGGCAACTTACAAAAAGGCACTCCGCTCCCCATTTTCCGCCGAATTCTGGAGGCATTCCGCCTCGTAGGCGGAACTTTACGCTGGGCTCTTCCACGACACCAAAGCGAAGAAATGAAAATATACATTTAAACAAATATTCCATTTCCTCGAGTTGAAATCGAACCCACAACCAGTCGCGTTTACAATCATACACTTTTTAATAGAGAACCTCTCTGCTCCGCAAAAAAATGAAAGCAAAAAAAATAATCAGCTTCACGCTGTATTCCGCACACAACAGGGTAGGCAGAAAGAACCTAGTATTAAAACATACCGTTGTCCACTTTCCGCCGAATTTTGGACGCATTGCGTGTTGAGTGGCGGAACTCAACGCCGCGCTTTGCCTAGATATCAGAGCGAAGAAACGTATATATATATTTTTTAATAAATATTCCATTTCCTCGAGTTGACATCGAACCCACAACCAGTCGCGTTTACAGCCACAAACACACCTGCGCCACGACTGTCCTCTGACGTTAGACATAAATATAAAGATTGACGCATTTAGACAACCACCTGAACAATGGCGATCACTAAAATGTTATATTATGACTTAGTGTTTTTCAACAACTTAAGTACATCGATATAATATCATATCAATAAAAAAATTGTTTATCTTTTATAATATGATATGTTAATAGCTTACATTTGAATTACATTAACTCGTGAACTGCTACTTTATTACGTAGAATAGTAAATGTAATACAAAAATATGTTATACATTAATGCGATTAACGTATGTAAGGCTTCATGATAGTCATATATAGAAAAGCAAGGTTTTAATTTGATCGGATTGTAATTTTATACAGAGCATTTATTTACCTTGAAATACTGTCATACATTTATATAAAATTTTTATAGAATAAATTAGAAAAGTTTAGCTTTATATAATTTTTTGATGTGTGATATAATTTATGTACTGAGACACAATCGTATTTAAAATAATGTCTTTGAAACACACCAAGTTGCAGCAACTGATTACCAAAATAGTTTTACACATTTATTAGGTAACGTATCTATAAAATATTATTAACCCAAGCTACCCTTATACAAATAGAGTAAAAAAGGCGTGACAAAATGCATAATTTGTTCAAATTAAAAATAAAAATAAAATCAAAATAAATTTCATGCACCACAGAAATGTACGCTCGTTTAATCAATGACAAATGTGTTGATACGTCTTGCGATATGACTTAACATAGTATATACAAAATAAACGTACTTCCTTCCCAACTGATAATGGTTACCCTTTGTAATACTAATACACATTTAAAAATGTGGCTATAACCGTATAATTAACTATAAGCTTCATGCACCAGTAAATGTAGACATTAATTTCCACACTAGTTTATCTATTTGGGTGCACAAACCACCTTTATCTATCATCGTTCTCTATCTAATACCACTGAAACAAACTACAATCAAAAATGCTTCAAATGATTTGTATCTCTAAATAAATCTTAATAGAAGCTATTTTCCAACGACCACAACACACCGCATACGATGTGAACAATAAAATATAACGCTCAGGGAAGGCGATTCCATGTATTGCGTTCAGTCGAAATTATTTTAATATGCAAATAAGAAAATGTGAAGTTAAATTGTTTCGGGAAGACGTCGGCGAAGTCAGTTACGTAGATGTATTCTTTAAATTAATAGCTCGGCAAGATTAGAGTACCTACTGTTAACTGCTTTACATGGAGCGGGCCCACGACGGGCTCGGCTCGTTCGTACCGAGAAACAGACAAATGAAAGTACGTAATTACTAGGCCGCCCCGTTCTAAATGCAACAAGGATTAAAATTTACATGCTAGCGTTAACAAGCACGCGTATGGCATTTATGACTGCAATATTTAAATATCTTTCCCTTTTGCAAAAGGCAACAGGATGTTCGCAGTGCACGAACTGAAATACTGCCACTGTGATGAGAACACGTAAAATCACAGTAAAACCACAGCTTTCTTCCAGCACGTGTTTTAAACTTATGATGAAGCTGGCTACTCTGGCCTCACTAACTCCCTTATATACCTTTATATATTGCTTATATCACGTTATTGGTAACCAGTAAATTAATATTCACTAAACAAGAGTAAGTTATTCTAAATTGCTTAGATTTAACGCAGTAGATCTGTTCGAATGTTAACTAAATAAGACGTTTAAGCAATATCTTATATCGGACACGGCGTGGTTGGCTAATGTTTTGGTAGTTCTGATATTTTGTTAGATTGTTATCGATTAAATTACAAATGATTGACACAAAAATAAAACCGGCGTTGAGTTCCGCCACTCAATATGCAATGCCTCGAAAATGTCGGTTTCTCGAAGGGGAACGGAGTGTTTTAATACTAGGCTCCTGGTAGGTTCTGCCTACCCTGCTGCGCGCGGGATACAGCTTGAAGCTGATTTTTGGTACAAAAATATTATTAAGTTTAGGAAAGGACTACATATGTTACCCTATATTTACCTATCTATTAGGTATGTAGTAAGGTTAAAAAGTAAAAAAAAACTCTGTGCCTAACCCAACGTAAAGCGTGAAATAACCCCTTTTTCGCTGTAGTTTTTATAAAAAGATACTTTTCTGTTTTACTTTTATTTACTCCTTTGAGTTGAATAATTATGATGTTATCTATACGATTCAATATGTGGAAACGCTCAGTTAATTTATAATGCCAATAAAAGCTTGAAGATAAAGTACTAATTAAAACTTAGTTGAATTAGAGCTACTAGGTACCTCCTTCATGTTTATTCTCATCACCTACATAAGTAATGACGACACACGACGAAGATGATAACATCATATGATATATTTTTTGTTTTTTTTTTGTGTTTGATTAAGTATTTTAGTTTATAGATATGGGTATATAATATAATTTTAATTAATTTATCGATAATAAACCATAGTCTAATTTAGCTAGTTTCGTCGGAACTTGCTTCGGAGCATGGCCTCCCTGCGGCAGTGTTTCCGGGTTAATATGACATGGGTACCTTAAAAAAGCTCCGTCAACGTACTTGTAGTTCCTTTAATCTTACACGGGTTAGTGGGCGCGGGTGTTCACTCATCATCACTGGTCGTTCATCCCTTCATACGCTCGTTTGAGTTATCTTTTCCATAAAACAAAATAGAAATTCTTGTAGAATAGTAATAGAAATATATTTTTTGGAACTGTATCAATATTTCGTATATTGTTATATATCGTTATAACGATTTTATTGAAAAATATTTAAAGGTCTAACCAGATTTTTGGCAGTACGTACGTAACCACTGTCTACTCTTACGCAGAATATGAAGTGATGGATGAACGCAGTCGCTGTTTTACATACAATGGCCAAAATAATAAAAGGTACAACAAATACCAGGTTTCCACAGACGTTAATTAAAACTGCTACGGTTTACGGCGTTTTGTAAAATCCCAATTTATGCGGGAAGCGTTTAGAACGTCTGACAGTGTTATCTATACCTCTCAATTATGAAAATAATAAACGCTCTAATTTCTACGTTTGTTTATTATTTTAGTATGTAATTTATATTCTGCTTTACATTTTTTCCCGCATAGTATAGCAAGGCAGGCAGAAGGGACATAGTGTTAAAACACTCCGTTCCTCACTTTCGCTGCGTAACTCAACGCCGCACTCTTTCATTAGTACCAGAGCGAAAAAATTAAACTATTATTACGTCACAATTCATTCAGTACATAGAATAAAATTATAAATCGTTCCATTAACTTCTTTTCATTGTGTTTTAAAACAATGTAAATAAGCTGTTATAATCTATACTTATAATAAAATCGTAATTGATTGGTATCAGTAATGTACATGGAAAATATATCAGGAAAACTATTACAAGGAGTATTTATCAACGTAATAGATTCTAGAATTCAAAACCATTATATTTTCTACTTTTTTTTTGTCTGTTCGTCTGTGCGTTTGTTTACGCTAATTTCAGAAAGTGCATACTACTCTGATTTAAATTCAGTTTTTACTATTGAGGAGGGTATTCAGAGAGGACTGGGTCCTCTCCACATCGTGAAGCTAAGTGAATTTAGTTAAGTAAAGTTTATAAAATTGAAGGTGATTGTGATTTCAATATTATCGTGTTTTTTCAGGTTAACTTACACGAGACCAAAACATAAGTAGACTATTTCAATTTTTTTTCTATCTTTTTGTCTTTCTGCTTGCCTGTGGACCGCCTGATCCGATTATTATAGGACAATCAAGATCGAGAGGGTCGTGGTCTGTGTCTTTGCTTGCAATGTGCGCATACCTAGACAGATGTGAAATAACTAAACATTTTTCTATTAAATACGATAAATTTTCCAAGCAAATAATTTCCGAAAAGACGATTACAAACAAATTATGATTTATGGAGATAACAGAGTATCGATTGTATGTACATGAGATAGTTGTGAGTTCAATTATTCGAGAAGTGCTTATATTTCTATTACTATCATCTAAAGCACAGCGGTACGTTTCACCATTTAACACCAAATTTATCAAATTGGATTGTCTACGCACAAGGATTACTCTACCGAATTGCTATATACAAAAGATACTTCTAATTCAGAATGCTATCCTGTTTAGCTTATCCTTAAACTATATCACAAAATAATAATCTTCGTCGTCGTACTTCACATTAATATAGAACTTTTTTGTGCACGAAGCCCAATTACTTAAAAAGATTCCACGCGTGTTCACAAACAAGCGATATAGCAGCGCGTTAAAATTGTTGAAGCAACATTATATGCGTTATTGAGACTCGAATTTGTGCGCGATTCAGCGTTTTTCCCGTCCGATATCGAAGTATAATTATAGGCAGAACAGCGATTAACATCTGTCGACTATTAAATAAACTCAGATTATATGGGTTCAATTGTGAGTAATTATTCTTATCCGTCGGATGCTCTCAAAGAGCTGCCCGCCTGCCCGCTGCCTGCCCGCCTGCCTGCCCGCCTGCCTCGTCCCGACGTGTGCTCCAGCATAATTTTCTCATGATTCTCAAGCAAATCAAACCCTACCTTACCCTTTTATTAAGAAGTCACACTGACTTGACTGCCTAATGTGCCTATCAGATATCTACTTGTATAATTGCTAGTGTAACCGATTACAGTATGTGGGTTAGGAAATAATATTCTTATTATTAACCAGTCTTCATATAAAGTATTAAATAAATATTCTAAATGACACAAAATAATGTTCTTGCAGAGGGAACGTTACCGCGTTCCCAATTAGATTCCGTTACCATTAGGAAACTTCCGCTCCACACTTTCCGCCGAATTCTGCGATTGATTTGAGCGGCGGAACTCAACTCCAAACGCGCCAAATTGTAAATATGAAATATTTTAAAAATAAAAATTAGTGACAATTATGGTATTATACATTAGATAATGTTCAAGTTTTATATAAGTGATATTACGTTACATAAATCTGTTTAAAGTATCCCTGAAAGAGCATTGAAAAATTTGCTAAATCCGATTAGTCTGATCGACGTATCGTAAAGTAATAAAAGCGGTTTCAGAGATTTAAACATAATGACTTTTTGCCTGTTATTGTAGCGTACCTATACGTATAATATTTAAAGAAATAAAAACTCAGGAATTAACTACTGAATATCATTTGTATATACTGATCTATACAGAATTTACATACAGAAATAGGTACTGGATATATCACGAAAAAACCATAAGAAAATTAAAAAGGGAAGCCATGGTAAAGAGCTACGTAAGCGATCAAAACAGCCGCTCCGGCTCTCAGAGCTGTAGCAAAAACCAATGTTGCTAACATAACGATTATAATATATTAGTTGGTCTTTAATTGCATCGATATAATTACGTCGGTAACCGCGTATACGTGACGATATCCCGGGCGCTCCCCTCCCCTCCTCCCCCCTCCTCCTCCCACGCCGCGCCTCGTTGATATTAAGAGAAATAACTCGGACTAACAGATCGAATGTTTTGCGATAATGAGCGGCGGCTAAGATCGAAGCATCATTAGGAAGCTGTAACTGACGAGAGGCACCTTAAGTTATCTTGCTAGTAGTATGCAGGAAATATACCAGATTAATATGTATTTATACACTATTTAGCTATAAATCAATGTTTTTTATTTATTTTCTTTTACGTTAATTAATTTGATTAACTGAAGAAGCAGATTATGTCATACTATATTCAATATTTATTAACGATCCTGCTGATATAGCATTACTTTTGTAAATGCTTCACATTTATTATATGTTAAAGGTCCAACTATTAACGAGATTAGTCGACGTAGTGAGGAAAAGGGATAATTTCCTATTGGTTCAACGAGGTGATAGTTAAACATCGTGGGAATCCAACCAACACTTGTGATGTCTCGTGTTTAATTGTAACTGTTGCTAACACAGCGCCATCAAGTTATCAGTGTGAAAAAGCGAGCACATGCACCTATTTCTCGAACCTGCATTCGAAATAATTAAAACAGGACAAAGGACAAACAAAGATCTACTAATAGCATTTAATTGCATTAAAAAGTCTATTTGAATCAGCACTCGTGACAAATAAACCATAAATAAATAATAGAAAAACAATATCAACATTGAACTCAGCAACAAGGATAAAAATTATGAATTAATTCAGATAGGGCGGCACCTCTCAGACGCGCGACATACTTCGTCCAGATAAGGGAAAAGCGTCGCTGGCTTATAAATGACTCTTTATTAAACGTGAAAGCAGCGACGTCGGCTAATGGGCCGATCATGCGCTACCATTAAACATTATTTAATATTCAAAAGCGACCGACGATAAATCACGATCGCCCGCCATGCTTCTTTGACTATACGAGTAGGTACTGCACTTTTGACCAAATATTTCTCTTGATTTGTTATGTAAATGTAGGTATTATCCTTAAACAGAATGCGTTTCTTGCTAATATTCATAAAAGAATTGATGATAATATTATTATTTCTTTATGTAAAACAAAGAACCTCGAGAATGAGATATAACGTTTGTTTCAAAGTTTATGTACAATGCCCCATTACAATATTTTCTTTATTTCACTTGATTGTAATTTAAAATAGTCAGTTGGTATATTTGTACTTATATTTTTTTTGAATAAAATAGTAATTGTATATAAGATTTTGGACTTGTGAAAAGAAAGAACAAGTTATTACATTTGATATTAAAAATAATCAAATTACTAGGCTACTAGATTAGGACTTCATAATATAAATAAAGAGAAAAGTGTGTTGTGTTATAACTTATACATTTATAATATAAACCATTTATGTATCTAATTTAAATTCTTTCAGTCAAATTTTATCATAATAGAAAAAAAGCACACAGAAAAAAGAAAATTGTTGTCATCGTTATAGATGCATATTTCTCTTTAGGGTTTCGTACCTCAACAAATTTGAACTTTTAGGAATACTTTTTTGACTTGCATCTGTCAAGAAAATTTTTAATCTGTATTTTGCATCTGTCAAGACAATTTTTCTCAAGATTGTGAGAAGGTATCAAGCTGAAATTAATATCCACGTCAGCAGTGTCTTGGAGCATATAAAAAGTTAAGCTTTTAAGTCGTAATCAAAGACACTGGCGTTTACGCGACGTTTTTTGTCTTTTTTATATGAATTTGATATTAGGCTAGAAGTGAAAACTTAAAGTACAAATAAATGTACACCAATCACACTTGACCGTGAGCTAGAGGGTATGTCTTTATTTTTACCGCTTTGTAACATCTGTTTACGTAAAAATTTAATAAATTTACAAAAAGTTTTGGAATACAATTATTTGTTTATCTTTTTAAACGTTTCCTTAATTTTGATTAAAGAAGCTGCGTTTGTCTTGGCTACCATTATCAATTCACTTTTACCTTTTCCATAAAATACGAAACATACAAGAATAAAGATATAAATTCAAATTATTAAAAGGTACGACGATAAAACAATGCAAATGGAACAAATTATTCATACGTTTATTATTTGTTAATTTTATTGATAGCCGTAGCCATATTTTCTGTAGAGTATTTCGATATATGGCAGGTTGTATACTATAATATAATACTGTTTGATGCGGGAGATAGCATCGCTTCGATAGTTTTCCCGAGGTTGTTGGACTACTATAATTAATAGTGTTATCCATTTGCGTCTTACTAAAATGCTGTTTTAAATTTAACATTATTGTGTCTATAAATGTAAACTAGAAGCCATCGTGGCGCAAGGGGACGATGTCCGTCTGTGAACGATATAGAGTTTTTTATTATTTGGGTTTGATTCTCACTCCGGTGACTATATTTTAATTATTATCACTTCCGCTTTTCTGTTAAAACAAAATGCGGCGTTGAGTTATGCTACGCCACGCTATAAAAATTTTGTGATAAGAAGAGGACGGAATATTTTTAACATTTTTAAAATGTTATTAATAAAATTTTTTACGTAGCGGGACTCGAACCCGCGCCTAGTTGGTTACCAGGAGGCACGGGTTCGAGCCCCGTTACGTTAAAATTTTTATACGTCTTCTAAATAACAGATTTTTTTATATACGAGTATATATACCTACTATATACAGGATATGACTGTAAAAACGTACAATGAAAATATATGTATGTATACGCTTCGAATGAAAGTTTTTTACTTAAGTGGTAAATTAGTTGGCCTTGCTATACTCTATAGGTATCAAACTCATAACCGTCGTGTTTTACAATCAAACCTTTAAATACCCCTGACATCTTTAAAAGACATTATTGAATCTTTTGACCTTTATTTTCATGTTTAACTAATGACAAAAATGTTATTGTTTTAGTTGAGCAGTAAAATTAAAATATAGAAATCATGATATTAATAACATCATAATTTCTATATTTTAATCACCAAGCACCAAATATTATAGTAAATATTTTTTTAATGACACCAATTCAATGTATTTAGAAACCATCTGACTGTACGCACTATTCACGATATTTGTGATTTATTTTTCCATTAATAGATATATTTATCTCTAACATATTTTCCTTAGTCCGGTTCCCTATAAGACTATTCGCGAAATGCGTACCACTCAAGAATGGGTCGGTGGTTTTTTAAAATAAATAATGTATTTATTTATTTTCTATCCTTTAAATTACTTCCCATTGGAAAATGAGAAATGGAGTGCTTTGACACTAAATTCCCTCTGCCTACCCTGCTAACTGCCTAACGGGATACAGTGTGAGGCTTTTAATTATTTATTAGAGACAATTAATATTATCTAATTGTCAAATCATTCAAATTCTTATTTTGGTTATATTTGAGTATGCTATCAACCTAATAACAACTTTGGTACTTGATTATATATTTTTTTGATAATATTATCAGTTGTTAATAAAAAAAAACAATCTAAGCCAATATCACAAACAGCCAATATACGTATACGAATTGACATCAGATTTTTTTGTAACAAATGGCAAAACAATAATTTGTACCCTTGCGATTGAGCTAATAACAATAAAATAGAAAGGCGATCACAGGCGCGGAGCGGCGACTGGTTCAATCAACGTGAGTCAGATTTATTTTTATGAAAATTGGCATAAAACCGGGTGGGTCAGCGCAGTGGCCCCGCGAGACCGCACGCCCGGACCTTTACTGCACCTCGTTTCCTCCGCCAGGCCGTGGAGCCGCCACTTCGAAATATGTCCAGTGCTCATAACTTTTTATATGCAGCGATGACATTGCAGAAAGTGTCGGGTGTCTCGTCGATCTTATAAAGTTGTTCATCTTTGTTCAATTTAATTTATAATATTATTATCTAGGATTTATCACTGATGTGTAATGATTTATGGTTTTTATAAGATTGTTAATTTTAGATAGCTTGACGTATTTACTACTCATATCCTGGATAGAAAAAGTTTAATAATATTGTTATTATATACATATGTTACGATTTTTTAATAAATAACAAAATATAATGATAATGATATGCAAAACGAAGAGCTAATTTGTATTACTTAAAGAATTTTGCTATGCCTATCACACCAAAAGTTTCACAAACACACTCGGTGGAACTGTCGCGTAGGTTACATTTGACGTGCTGACTTCGGTATCGTTCTCGTAAAGGCTTCTCTATCAACACTCAATATTCGTGCGCTACCTCACCCTTGAGGTCTTCTTGCTTTATGTCTGTGACACGTAGTCAACACAGGTTGTTGTGAGGTTTGAGACAAACAATTTGTTTGTTGTTTTTATTATTTTACCATTTCCTTATTGTCTTTTGATATTATTGTTTTTTTAGTGTCAAGCTGTACCTCGCATGAAACAGTGTACATAGAAAAGAAATATTGAGGATAATTTCGTGTTGAGTTGCGGTATTCAACGCCGCGCTTTGTATCCTTCCTGGATCGAGGAAGGTGAAAATAATTTATTTTGGATTCCTCTGAACGGGCGAACCTAACTTGAACTTGACTGGCGTTAAAGTACAAAGATGCTTTACTAAAAAAAATATGTTTTAGAATTTCATCATAGCGTTACTTTCCATATAAATGTACCTAATATTTGATTTTATTTAAAGCATATTTTGTCTCTTCCTTTATACAGGTTCCCTTTCAATAAAACGTCGAATGTGATGAAAGTACCCGAAAGATTTATCGTACGGAACGGGGTTAGCCAAAGTTATATTCATAAGTTAGAAATAGGGAAACAAAAGGTCGATATAAAGTTTTACATGTAACATAAATCTGGGAGTTATTCTCTTGGGAATGGGGGACTGATACAAGACTTTGTAATGTTGACCTGTAATGTTGATCAATATCTGTATTCTATTAAAGTATACAATATTTAGCTTTTCAAATAGTTCGTTTAATGAAAATGTCTGTTTCTTCTCCTGTACTATTGTATTTTAAACTATAACAGAAATTTATGTTATGGTA
This sequence comes from Heliconius charithonia, assembly GCA_030704555.1. NCBI lineage: Eukaryota > Metazoa > Arthropoda > Insecta > Lepidoptera > Nymphalidae > Heliconius > Heliconius charithonia. The sequence continues at coordinate 7,163,224 of CM060809.1, read as the reverse complement.
GTAAGTATATATTTTTTTCTAAATGTGATAAATATTTACAGACTTGTAATTGTTATCTCACATTGAAAAATATATTTTGTATTTTGTCAAGCATTCTCAATAAAGCAGTGTGTTACATCCTCGAGGCAAATCCAGATTTTCAATCTTGAAAGTTATCATTTTACCAAAGTAAAGCTCCCATAATATTTGCCCGTTCGAGAGAAGTCTTCGAATTTCATATTTATTCGCGGGAGCAAACAGCCCACACCCACGCCGCCGGAACTGATATTATTGTGCATTCCGTATAATATTGTTTGCTATTTGGCACATTCGCTGTTTGTTTTCGTTTTTCATATGAAAGGGGAGCTATGGATGCGCAAATAAATGGGTGTGAAGTGACTATACACTCGAGTTTGTATCGGAAAATGCTATTATCTCGATCACGTTTTATTTTAATACTTACTTTATAACGACATTCCAATATTACCCATATTGAAATGGTATACCAAATCAAAGTCGGCAATCATAGAAATAAAATATTGTTCGTCGAAGAATATGAAAGCAATCCATTAAGTCGGAACGGGAAGTGAATAGCAACCGAAGTCGAATCTGAGACGTTTCGCTTCTGATAACCCATAATACACGGGTATTTCTGCGTTGCTCATATGTCGGAAGTAATGGCTCGTGTGCGCTCGCTCGATGGAAACTTGAGGACTCTGGAGATGCGATTGCTTCTACTTTTATGTGTATCTAACATTAAAAACGTGTAACGTCATTAGGTATACAATATTTAATGTTTAATTTTTTTTCTTTAATGCATTTAAAGTTTGGGATTTAATATTATATAGTATTATAAAGTTATTCATGTTGATCATTAAAAATGGTTAAATAGAGAACTACGTTTACTGTACTTTCATTTGATAAATTCGTTGCAATATAGCAATATCACTTCTAAAGCAATGTGTCTTGCAAATTACAGAATATCCACCGTAGTCTTTCGTAATCTAAACCATAATATATTATATTTGGCATATAAAAGGCTCGCTTATCCAAGGGGTTTGACTGGAAACGAACATAAAGGGTGATCCTCTGTGACAAATACCGTGATATACAGAGCGACAGTCGTAAGAGAAATATTTTTATAAGATGAAACATTATTATTTTTGGGGGCATTGGGATCAGACGCTTGCGATATTACTTTTGTGATAACATTATTTTGGCTATTTCAGATACCTATTTGTTATATTTTTAGTGCGTGCTTGCGGTGCGGATTCTTTAGTGATAGTGCTGGGACTTCTGTAGGTGTAAGTGATAGATGAAAATTGAAATCTTACTTAAAATAAGTTACTGTATATACTTAACGATTTTTGATATGTAGTTTTCTTCATGTTAGTTGATCATGGTAAAGTCACCGCATTTAACGAGCACTCGCTATACGTTGACAGAAAGTGGAGAATAGGCTTTTTTTTCTATAAAAATATATATAGTAATTATATCAACATTTTATGAATCCTATATAAATATAAAAACTATTTTTATACAGTCTTCTATTTTTATTTTGATAATAAAGTAAGATAAGATTATAATTTATATTAAGACATTAACAAATTAAAGTAACACATGGTAGTTAAAAATAGCAGACAATAGGAATGGCACGGGGAACGTTTCCTCAACAGGAAACTGTCAGACGATTAACTGTTAATAAAACAAATTAATGCGCTTTAACCCTAAAATTGGACAAGTTCAATGCAGAGGCCGTTACCGCTATAGGAAATAAACCATCGTGTATTAACATTGAAATCTGTTCGTTGTATTTGGTGTCATTAAATCCTAAGAGAGGAGTAACAGCATTATGAGCCTTATTAATATGCGTGTTAGGTCTAGATTCAGTTATACGCGAGTGCGGCAACCAATCAAAACATACAAGGAGCATATTGATTCCAAGAAGTGTCGCTGTTAACGTGGAGGCTGAAGTAGAATACATTAGCTGGCGGCGTAATGAAGTCTCGTTGCTTGTAAACAAACATCGGGAGGAGTACGGCGTCGGTAAGGTGGCTGGTGGCTGGCGGCTGGTGGCTGGTGGCTGGTGGCGAGGCCCGGGGCGCACGGCGCACGTACCCTCTTACTGGAATTCTATTTCCACGACAGGCGTGTGTTAATTAACTCGCACCTACGATATTGAGATATCGCCGTAGATGCTACTGTTGTTATTAGTTGACGAGAAGGGTTATTGCTTAGTGTTCCTCTCTGCGTTTAGTCTTGCTCGTTTAATGTTAGCTACACTACGGTATGATATATTGGATTTGGGTACTTAGGTGTTATCCAATGTTTTGTGTTTTACTTGTTTTCATATTTTATTTAAGAGATAGATTATTGTAGATATGTGCTATTATGTATGAACATATATTGAGTACATATTAAGAGAATTAAAAGGTTGATGTGCATTATCAATATTTATTTCTTAATATTTTTGATTTACTGCTGATAAAAGGCATTTAAATTTTATTTTAATAGTATGATGAAAATTATTATTGTTGATTTGACAATTTTTGGTTTAGGTATCCAGCTAAATATAAAAAATATTTTGTGCCAAACCATATTCATACTTGTCTTTAGTATTCATAAAATAATCAATTAAACAACTTGACAAAATTTGTATGAAACAAATGCTTATTTTTTTTTAACTTAGATTTTTACAAGAATTTTCAACATTATTTTGTTACAGGTATGTAAGCGGTGTAGGTAAGATTACTGTGCCGCAATAATAATATGAAAGTTTGTCAAATACTTTGGTGAATCACACATATTATTAGTTATTTTTATTTGATGAGTTGATGTTCCACTTTGAAAAATAAACACGATTATTAAAGAGAAGCCGTTCGGAAACCACATAAAGTGCGAGCAACAGCTGTTCCCCACCGCGCCTTTATGATGAAAGAGGTGATCTTTGAAAACCTGCCACAGTATCACGTTTCCCGTTATGACTTCAGTTTTTAATAGCCCTTTGTTAAAATCTTTTTACTATACAGAAGCACTTACTATTCTTAATATAAATTTTATGGTACTTCTAAGATAGTCTATTTTAAATTTATTAGGCTTCATTTATCCAGTCCGCTTTTTTGTTGAGTTGCCTTTATAAGTATATTTCTTTACAATCAACTATAGTTAATACGAGATCAACCTTCCCTGTAGTTGATAGTAGATCAGTTAAGGATATAAGTTTTCAATCGTGGACAAATCTCCATATTCTATAACTGCGGGCATCGTATGATGTATTCGTATCATGCAAATGGAAAGCGCGACGAATGGCTCGTAAAATTTGCTGTTTCTTCTGTTTACGAGCATGGTTTTATAAAATTTTATTACTCGCTGTAGGAATGTTGTTTTGAGTATATTGTTGTCGTCGTAATATTGAAATACATTATATTATGTTTTAGCACGAGCATCATGTTTCTATAAGTAAATAATACGTACTTGCTACACGTAGTACTCGACTTTTTATTACAATATTTTTTAATATCATCCAGTACTAGAAATCATCCGAAAATGGGGAGCGGAGTATCTTAACACTAGGCTTTTTCTACCTACCCTGCTACATCCAGGATACAGTGTGATGCTATAAAAAAAATATGATTAATATTAGGATGAGTAAAGACAAATGTAAAAAAGATTTATGTCTGTTACTTGTCGGTCAAAAAACTATTACCCCATTAAAACGCGGAATTCAAATATATATATAATATTTAAATAGTTTTTATATTTTTAAAATGTTAATCCACACTTAGTTGGTAAATAAGTATTAATAAATGTTTTACTTATAACACAATTTTAAATGTTGTTTTCGATCAACGTTTCACTATCAAATTTTTACTTAAACAGTCGTAAAGCACTGTTAAAGTAAACTTTACCGACTTTTATACTATTTTGTCCAGTATTTTTTATTCTGTTTCGTCACTTTCGTTCAATTTTTGAGACATTGCGTGTTGAATAGTGCAGATCAACGCCGCTCTTTGTCTTTCTTGTTACACAACACATTCACTCCCCCGATCGGATCCACACCCGTCGCGTTTACAACCAGGCACTGTTCCGCTGCACCACGATTGTTTCAATTTCTCAACTTAATAAATAAATTTTATGAAAGTATATTTCTACAAATAATTTGAATTTATGCTAGACTAATTTATTAAAGGATTACGCTTTTAAAAAAAAACTTTAATACTACAAAAAATATATTAAATATTATTAAAAATTTATCGGTCTTTTTCTTAATTGCAAAAAAATATATATAATAAGCCACCATACTATAATTATATAAGCCCATATGATAAATTTTAATACTTAAAATTTTTGATACTTATAACTATATTATGTGCTATACATTAAATTAAACAAGAAAATACATTTTGAAAAAATAAAGCAATAATTTACGCCGATACCATTAATTATGTTAATAGTATGACCTTTCTGAACCGTAATCTAACATTATTAAAAAAAAAGTGATAAAGAGCGAATGACGGCCCGTTACCGCGAATTAGTCATTTTGGCAACGGCTCAAAATGATTCAAATTAAATACTTATAGCTACTTCGAAATATTAGCTATTGTCTGAAACGCACTCATCAGCTACGATAATATGTAACGAATTTAAATCTTCTATAATGAAGCCGCATCATTAAAAAAAATCATTTTCAGCAATTTGTTGAGATTAAGATCATGTTGAAAATATTGTGTTGTTAACATTCCTGTCGAGATGAGGTTGATTTTTGGCACTGAAAAAAATATAAAGTGACGTAATTTAATAGTCGTCAACCATGTAATTGATTGTTGTGCAGCTGTCGTGGGTGTAGCTCCGTTGTATTGCTAATCATTTGAAAAATAATTAAATTCAAAGATAATTTTCTGAAATAATTATTAATTTAAACTCTACATTTTTTTAGCTTCACGCTGTATTGTGCAGACTAGGCAAAGGTGACCTAGTATTACTATATTCCCTTCCCCACTTTCCCATGAATTCTCGAAACATTACGTGTTGAGTGGCGGAACTCAACACAGCGCTCTGTGCCTTGATACCTGAAAGATGAAATGAAAATATTTATAAACTATAATTCATTCCCCTCAGTAGGAATCGAATCGACAACCGTCGTAACCGTTACCGTTAAAGTCACGCGCTTGTGCCCTTGCGCCACGACGGCCTCGTAATATCTAATATCTACATTAATTAGATAAAACAGAAAATTGGCAACTAGTTATATTTCCTATCAAAAGAACTTGATAAAAACGTTAGTTGTTATTTTCATCCTGTTCACATAAACAGATCGAAATTACAATTTTAATATAAACTTTCCCCATCTGCTTCTTCCAAAACATAAATTCGGGTCTATATTAGTGTTGGCATTAGAAAAAATCCTTTTACTGCTTTTTATATTTTTTTACTTAAACTATAGGTTATTTTATTTTTTATTTATTTCTATATGTCACTGTCATTTAACTTATCATTTAACAATGTTTGTATTAAATATGTTTATATCATAGTGTTGTGACATAACATGAGTACAGATTTATGAGAGGGAGAGCAAAAAAACTTATGAAGGGAAGACTTGTAAGCGTTACGAGTGTTCGACTAATAAACACGTCTTAATTTCTCGTTGAATAGTGGGCTATTAAAATAAAGTTTTAAATTATGGTACGTCAGATTTTATTTACGCCGCTACAATTTATAGTGCATGGATGCGTGACACGTAGCTCCGAGGCGGGCGGCCGGCGCGGGCGCAGTGCGCGGGCGCATCGCTGACACGCTTATGACAACACGCTGATAGTTATATTTTCCAGGCGATTTATGACATTATAAGAGTACCGTACGTGTTCTTAATATGCTCTCAGTTTCATAAATAGTAGTGATTTTATTTTGATGTCCTGTAAGACACGTGTTGACACATATAATATTATTGAGAGTTATGCTGATGTGCATACAATATCTTTAGTAAGTATATTCTAATAATAATAAACATTTTTTTTAATCAATAATCAGCTTCCCGCTGTATTCCGCACACAGTAGGGTAGGCAGAGGAAACCTATTGCTAAGACTCTCTGTTCCCCACTTTCTGCCGAATTCTGGAGGCATTTGTTCATTGAGTATCTGTCATTCGGTGTGTTGAGTGGCAAAACTCAACGCCGCGTTTTTTTTTATTAAATTGTATAATAAGTTTATTTAAAAAATCTACATTTCACAGATCGTTCTTGCACTCGTAAATAAGGAAAATTTGTGTTTATATTGTTCACGCGTACACTGTTTCACTGTGCATTATCTTGATGATATATGTAAATGCAATAAACTTTTCATTGTTCTCAATTTTATCACGCTTAATGATGATAACGCTCTTCTCTTTATTATTTGGGGTTGCTCATTGCAATAAAAAGTACGATAAGTTATTGCTTGGTTATGATATTTTTGACAAAACATTACATGGGGTACATTAATGTAAGCTAAATATAAAGAAACAAATACTAAAATACTAATATACGAAAGTTTATTTATAAGTAAAAGTATAATATAATAGAAGAAGATACAAAAATCTTCTAAGATTGTAAACGGTATAGGATAGTGCAATTTATTTCATAAAGAGCGATGGAAAATTTACAAGCTGTCGGAACAAAATGATACCCAGAGGTGGCCGCGACTCCTCGCCGCTACCCCTTGTTTGGAAAAATATGTATCTAAAATATTATGTTCGCTTTATTTTTAGATAGCAATTAGATGTGTAGCTTTTTAAAAATAATTAACTATGTACAATAAACTTTTAATAATAACTACGTCCAATATTTTTTTTTTAGTAATTTACAATTTTAAAAATGTTATTCATATTATTGCATATGTTATATGCATATGCATATGTTATATAAGAACATTTGACGATGCATTTCCACTTCTAAGGCTAAAAATCATGAATTGCAAAATAAATAAATATAGTTCTGAAAGTGAATAGAATCCGATGAGCAAAAAAAAACCACTTGCCTCCCTCTACACGTCGAGTGCACCATTCAGAATGTTCCCCGAGCGTCCAGCGTAGCGGGCATTATTATTTATGTTCCCGAAGAAGTACATTTATAACAATATTACGGGTGACCGCGCCCGCCCTCAAAATGATTTTCCTATTTCCCGAAGATTGCAGGTGTATTATATTTCATGGTCGTTATTTATGACGCGACTTTTATTACGAGTGCGTGCGATGTCTCTATTATATTTTTTATCGGCTAAATCATTTGATCAATGAGTTATCCACAGAGGTATTTGGTTTATCTGTGTGTATAATATATTTAATTAAAGTGCTTGTGAAATATGTATAATTTTACTATGTTTCCTAGTTTATTTAGTAAATTAAATGGCAATGGTAATAGTTTTCTTTCATTCGCCCACATCACTGACTTTTTGTATCTTAATTTCCACTCCCTGCCTATGTAGAGTTATGACAAACTCTTTCTATATTTAGGTGGGATCCACTACAAGGTATAGAACCTACAGTAACCTAGTATAGTTAGACACAATCCAACTATGATAAAACTTGATATACTGCTTCAAAAAATATTTTACTCTACATATTTACTTTACTATTTAAGCTCATTATTAAATGAATTATTTAGTCGTCCGTGTCTGGTTGATATTGTGAGTACAGTATAATCTAAATAAATCCATAAGAAGAATACTGATGGACTCACTGATGGCTCTCAGCGATTTATAATTTTGGAGGAGAATTCCCCACGGATGGATATATCCGTCAGCCGGCGCCCTCGGCTTGGAAGTCTGTCTTACGAGGCTCGCGGGAGCCGCCGTCGCTCAACTCTCTATAACCAATAACCGTAAATAACCTAGTTATGGACGTAATAATAAAAAGATACCTGTATTTGCGGTTCAGGCTTATCTATCTCGATATAATAATATTGTTATTAAAAAAAAAGCATTCCAATTTTTTTCTAATCTCAGGAAATAACAAAGCACTAACCGAATCCGCAAGATACTTTCTCAAAGCGAAATATCTCAAAGCATCGCTCGACTATCGTTTATTTTTACCTGAAGCCCGCGATCCCGCACATCTCTCCCTATTAAATTTTGTTTGTATTTATTTTAAAGGTGCGACGCTCGAGATGTGGTATGTGAAAAATTACACCTCAGTCCAATATTTATGGGTGATATTCGGCAGCGGTTCCTTTGTACGGTGAGGGTGTATAAATAACATTGCTTATCGCGTGGGAGCCTATTCTCAAATTGGATTTATTTTAATTATTTATCGACACCATTATCCGTTATTCGATGGTAATTTGATATTTGTCATAACTTTGCAGTCTTCATTTAATTTCTGTCCGTATGGGACGTTTTTTAATGATTATATTTATTTTATTTAAATACCTAGTGTATATTAAAAAAAATATAATTTTTCTTTGAAAAATACGTAAAGGTATATTAACAACAGAACAAAATTAGCAAAATTAGTATTGGCGCAGGTACACAAGCATGCGACTGTAAGCGCGAAAGGTTGTGGGTTCGATTCCCACTCAAGAAAATGAAATATTTAATATTTTCATTTCCTCGTTGAGAGAGACAGCCTTAATTTTTATTTTTTTTTACCTTAATTATCAACTCTCGATTCTCAGGTTCCCTCTACATTTTACTTTGCGAATACAGCGTGAAGCAATAAAGAATTATAATTTTATATATTAATATATTTTTATTTAAATAATTCATAAATAAATACAAAAAAAACAAATAAAAGTCAGCATTTTAATAAGATGATATGACATAATTTTTGTTTACATATATTAGTTAATACTTACTCTCATTAAAAGAATATCCCTTTGGTTAATTAAGAGCATGTATAATGTACAATATAAATCTCCATTTTTTGTTTTGTGGCTATCTATCCTTTACTACGGTCGTAATCTCTATTTCTTCTATGTACCATCATAAACACTTCAGCTTTATCTCCGCGTTTACCTTACGTTTAAATAAATAAATTATAGTCAGAGAGTATAACGTTGGTTATTTTTATCTATAATCGCGGAGTATGACCATAAATTAGTTCTATATTTAAAGCACGTTGTTTTGCATACAGACAAGCCGTCTGCACATGCGTGCGACATCAATCTCAATTCTGGAATATTTTTCCGTCTGCATTACAAAGAATCCATTATAATATTGTCTTTTAAATTGTAGTAGATGTCTTAGTTTATATGAAAAAAAATATCTTAAAATATTTATTTTTATTTCTACCACCTTTCCCTTGTTGTCAGACAGATTAGTGGTAAAATATTTCATTTTAAATTAAAAATCAGCTTCACGCTGTATCCCGCACACAGCAAGACCTCTACCTACCTTAGAGTTAAGACACTCCGTTCACCACTATTCAACTGTCCAAATAGTGATCATCATGTTGAAATATAATATAATTTAATATACAAAAATTAAGTACAATACACTCAAGTACAGCGTCAATGAAAGCAGGTTAGTAAATCCACACAATCAGTCAAACATATTAGCTAAGAACAATATTGGGTCGACGTAAAGCAAACGAGGAGGGCAAAATGATTGACAGTGTCAAGAAATTTCATTTTGCGCCTTATTGAGGAGTCGATTGTATGTCGATAACGCGCCGAGGCTCCACTAAAACACTTGATTGCCAGCTCGAGGACTCTCTGTTGTGGCTCGTCACCACTCAATTTCATTTGTTACCCTCTTTTGGGTACAGTCGACTAAATATTTAAGAGCTTCATTGATCTGTAAGTACGTACATGATTATGTTCGATTCATTTATTGTATGTAGGGATATATTGAAATATAGAAATTATGTTAAATAGTCATGGAACTAAAATGATATTATATAACAAAGTAGAGTGTAAGTAAGCGTAAAATAAAAAAAAAATCAGCTTCACGCGGTTTCGGGATACACACAACAGGGTAGGCAGAGAGCTAGTGATGAGACAGTCCGTTCCCCACTTACCGCCAAATTTTGGAGGCATTGCGTGTTGAGTGGCGGAACTCTACGCCGCGCTCTGCCTCGACACCAGAGCAAAGATATGGAAATATAAATATTTACCTTGCTCGAGTTGAAATCAAACCCACAATCAGTCACATTTAGAGCCACAGCTTGTGTCCCTGCGTCACGACTGGCCTCTATATATTATAACGTTGGTGCAAGTTCAAATCTGATTTTTAATAGATTCAATTATAAGGTTATCCTTATTAGGGTTAACTTTATGTAAATTTATTATCAATAAAATTAAAGGAATCTTTCTGAATTATATCATCCAAAAAACATTGCTTTTAAAAAAAAATCGAAATAAACAATCAGTAATGCCGACCACTGCTTTACTACTACTATTCATAGTCGTTTAAGCATCCTCTATTTCAAGAAAACAAGATCAAAATCCGAAAGCGGCATTTTTATGCTTATTCAAATGTCATATTATTTTGCATTTAACATTTAGCTGGTTGAAATGAAACAGCCGGTGACAGGGGAATTTAATAATGACAAAATAATACAAGGCAAGTTTAAGAGCGACCCTTTTTGCTGTCTGTCATACAGCGTTCTATTCATGCACATAATATATAAGCGATATCCACCGGCCGCCTAACAACTGACTAATTTATTCACGTGTGGTATGATATTATATGAGATTTATTTTACATAATAGAAATAATAAAGTTTATCAACTAAATACAACGTCTTAACTAATAATGTCGTTAAAATTTTATTCAATTGATTCGTTTGAATGCGATGTTTCGAAGGTTTAATGCCATCATAATGATAAATGCATATCACTTCATCTCGAGAGCAAAGATTAATGCCGGAGAGGCGAGAGCGGCTAGACAAAACCGCCTGCGCGTACCCTGCATACGTACACTAATTCGATCCGTGACTCCGACGACAACGATAGCTCTTTCACCAATGTTTATTATTAATCTCATATACAATTCAAAAAGTATAAAATACGTTGATAACGCATATAGAATGTTATCAACTTTCTTATAACTTTACTGAGAGTTCAAATTTATGTGTTCAATTTGGGCAAGGAACATCAATGCTGCTTTAACATCCAACAGAAACAATTGCGTGATCTAAATGCAAGGCTGTTATTATTATGACGTGATCTAAAAACAAAAGGAACTTATTATAAAAATAAATATTTTTTTCGGGCTTTAATCTGTAATTCTGTACATAGCAGGATAGAGGGAACCTGGAAATCATTTCCGTTCCCCACTTTGCACAGAAATTCAGAGGCATTGCGTATTGAGTGATGAAATTCAATGCAGCGCGTTTCCTCGACGCTAGAGCGAAGAATTGTAGTTATTAAATATTTCGTTTCCTCGAGTAGGTATCGAACCCACTACCTGTCACGTTTACAGTCACACACTTGTGCTCGTGCATCATGAATGTCCTCAAGATAATAAAATAATACAAAAAAAAACAGATTCTTGTATTGTTCACAGTGCTTTGTGAGGACACAATTACTATATTAATACGCGAGAATCCCGCTCGATTAAAGTCATAAATGAGAGAAATGTGGGATCAAAAGAATAGCAGGTGTTCTCTCTATTATTATAATTTGTCATTCGCTTTCATTCCGTCTCTGTGTGCTTTTGTAGTTTTATTTATCACCGCCAGCTTATTAACCTTTAATTCTTTTATTATTTCATTTTCGTTGACTAATACCGATTCGTGACAATAAACATAATAAAGAAATCGTTTTATAAGTCTCTTGTAGGGTAATGATTAAATGATTGGCATTTTATCATTTATGTGATGTTTTGTTATAGATAAATACTTAAGAAAAAAAAGATTTTGAATTAAATGCTGTTCTTAAATTTTTACATATAGTTGGAATAATTTATTTTTTCTCATTTTCGAATATTGTATTATATAAAAAGCAAACTATTCAAACAAATTTAGAGGTCAGTCGTGTCGGCGCAGGAGCACAAGCGTGTAACTGTAAACGACACCGGTAGTGAATTCAATTCTCACTCAAGAAAAAATATTTAATATTTTCATTCCATCGCCCTGGTATCGAGGTAAAGCGCAGCGTTGAGTTCCGCCACTCAAAACCCAATACCTCAGAATTCGGCAGAAAATATCTTAAAACTAGTCATGACACAAAAAAAATCACTCAACCAGAATCTAAGCTCAAAGGGAAGCTCACATTAATTTATTCGTAGCACAGTGATTCATAAACGATAAGCGTAAACTTCATAAATTGTTTCATGATCGCATCCCAATTGATACAAACATTTACAGACTGTTAGTTGAATAACAATGACCGAACATCATCCAAATTTAAACGCCAGTACAAACTTGACGGAATATAAATGTGTGGCTTGATCCTGCTGGCTTGTGAACCGAGGACGTGATGCTTCGTTATTAACAAACCTGCATTAATGACCCATAAATACGTAACCGCACTCCGCACTCCGCACTCCGCACTCCGCACTCCGCACTCCACAGCGCCCATACATACACTTTCACGATATTCGGCAGGTTACGTACAAATTTACATATCTATTACTAGCGCCCGACCCGCGGCTTCGCCCGCTTAAACTTAATATTATATTTAAATAGCAAAATTATTCATTTTTCTTTACATAAATTAATATTTTGATGTTTCGAACACTGCGGTAGTTGTGGATTGTGATCACGGGTTTCCAAACATATATAAATACTAAATATACGTGATTGAACCGGTTAAATAGTTTTATTTAAAATATGTTGCTCATATCATAATATAACAATTTTTATAATAATTTGTATGCAGTAAGTCGGTAATATTGCGCGTCGCACGTTTAGTAAGTATAGACTCGATTATTCCAAATGAACATATGTATATTATCCGTTATTATTCTATTACATCGAAATAAGCATTTGTATTTAATATCTCGAAGCCTAACTCTTTAAGACGTTTACATTTTTATGATCGAGATACGTAAGTATTCAAGATAGACACAGCGGTGGTTATGCCTTATCGGTATCGCTTACTGACTAAAATTATACAATTTCATATGTAGGGAGTGTGTTTTATTGATAATAAGATAATAATTAATCGACGATTACGGAGCTAGACGGTATACTACGAGGTGCACCGCTCGCTGTGACTTATAAAACACGGTGGACGCTCCCCGCGGCCGAGACGCGCCTGATAAATATTGACATTTATGCACATATTGTTCCATATAAGATTTTTATTGCTGTAAAATATGAAGCTAGAGCGCAACATTCGTTTAGCTTTTAATGTCGATACCCCTTGTAAGTAGCTATAAAAATCTGCATAATTGAATGTTTCTCGTTGTAAATACATATTATTCGGTCATATAAGTCCGTTACGTCTCTGTTTATGCTTCTTAATCAATAGGGAGTACTTATATGGTGCACTAATAAAAACTTCGAACTGAATTTTGTGTAGGAGATCATAATGAAAGTTAAAGATTATGAGGCCAGTGTAATTTGTTTTGAAAACTTCCAGTACGAACGAGGCCTTCCCGCAGAGTGGGCGGCGTGTGGCGACAGCGACACGTCGATCTGATAACATGCACTAGACAACATCCAGCAGTTATCTGGAGACGTGGAATCAATTGAGCTCGCGGAATTATCGCATTACGATGCCCGAGCTTTGCCTAATTGGACACTTCCTTCCATGTTCTTTCTCAAATACAATACGTTCAATCGTTAGCTCTTGTGCGTACTCCACACGGGTGGGGTATTTATAAATAAATATCTTAAAATAATGTCTAATGTCATCCGTATAGAAACATTTTCGTGTCGCAACTATAAAATGACGCGACAGAGAATAACAACAGAAATATAAAGGCATTTACATCACAATTAATCACCATTTTAGTGAGGCTGAAATATTTTTTGCTTGTTTATTATTGTAGGCTTAAACGTAAGGGCGTAGGGTGCTGTTTTGTTTTTAATAACTATCGTCGTACAGTAGCAGGAAATGCCGCTGCGGTGTCGAGTGAATAAAAAAGTCTGAAACACGCATTATGCTGTTGACTGCGATCTAACTCATCTCATATTTGAAAATACTCCTCGTGACAGCGACCATTTAATTTTATGATATAATTTATGGGATCAGATTTAGTGACAAAGTTCATACATGACTTTGTAAAAGTATTATTAATAGTGTGTTAATAGTGATTCTTTAAATATCTTATTAATAAAATATTGGAATATTGTTTCTTAACATTGATTAACAAAATAAATTAGCTTCACGCTGTATCCCGCACACAGCAGGGTAGGCAGAGGGAACCTAGTGTTAAGACACTCCGTTCCCCACTTTCTGCCGAATTTTTGGAGGCATTGTGTGTTGAGTGGCAGAACTCGACGCCGCGCTTTGCCTCGACACCAGAGCGAAGAAATGGAAATATAAATTTAAGTAAATATTTCATCTCCTCGAGTGGGGATCGAACCCACAACCAGTCGGTTTTACAGTCACACTTTGTGCCACTGCGCCACGTTGAACATTGATTAATGTATATATTTTAATTTCACGTTTTGTCCAGCATACAACAAGGTAGCTTTGCAGTCTTACTGTGAGCAACTACAGCTCCACTGTGGCGTCGTTAGTTATTTGTAACGTAGTTACGAGAGTCAGACTGAATGTGACATAGGTATGTGGATTCAAATTCTAAATTAAAAATAAACAATGACAATGACAATAATAAATGTATTTTTCACTCATTATTACACGTCACTGGCTTCTAACATTAAATTGCATCGCGAAAATTTTATTTTTTTTAGCTTCACGCTGTATCCCTAACACAACAGCTTAAGTAGAAGAAACTTAGTGCTAAGACACTCCGTGCCTATTAAGATACTTCCGTTCCCCTCTTACCGTCGAATTGTGGAGGCGATGCGTGTTGAGTGGCGGAAATCAACGCCGCGATTTGCTAGAGCGAGGAAATAAACCTATTAAATATTCCAGTTCATGTAAAAGGAATTTGACTAAAATGATAAAACAAAATCGTAAATAAACTACATTAAACAAAATAATAAATGAAAATAAAAGAATACACGAGTCTCGTATAAAGCAAATTAAATTCCTCCGAATCAAAACAGATATCTGATATTATTTTTCATGTTTTGAGTAAGGTGACGAATACATATTAAAGGGGTCAAGCCATACATTTCTAATGCATTCACTGACCATTGTAATATTAGCCATTCAGCGTAAACATTATAAAATCACCTCATCATATTGTACGTCTTTAAGTCAACACTTTATATAACACGCCACCGGTATAGTCAACTAAAAAATAATCTTTTCAAAATGTTTATCAAAGATATAAATAATTAAATAATGAGCGGACGAGTAGTTTAAGCTTTATTTATAAAATTGATAGAAACATTTATATGTGGCCAGTCGTGGCGCAGGAGCACAAGCGTGTGACTGTAAACACGACAGGTTGTGGGTTCGATTTCCATTCGAGGAAATTGATCGTCCTGGTGTCGAGGTAAAGCAATACTTCGGCGGAAAGTAGAAAGCGAAGTGTCGTGACACTAGACTTTCTCTGCCTACCCTGCTATACAGCGTGAAACTAAAAAGATCTATCTATAATTAGCAATCATCTAACAATAATATTAAGATCCATAATATATAATTAATTAAGTCGTCCCGCTACAAGCACACCGTACTGTCTCTAATGATGATACATTCGTGTATTAAAACTGAGTATTTTGAAGTGCCTCCATAAATTGTTCATACTGTCAGAATATAGTGAAACGACAATTAAATGGTCGAACAAAATTACCACACAATACGCCATGTATATTATGAGATGACATCTGTCTGCCACTCTGGAGATGCTGGACCGACCACTCGTCATACACCGCTTGAAATATTATACGTAGAACTATGCTATTCAACTTCTCCATATTTTAAATGAGCTGCGTTATAAAATATGGCTTTCAAGTAGTATATTTATTGTCTATTAATCCTTTTACTGTTTATCTTGTGTATGATGCGTTTCATGTAGATTTAACCTTGGTGACCCTTGTTTTAATAAAATGGGGTCAGAGAGTAAAAAATGTCTAGAATTTTCTGTTTGATAATAGAAATATTACCGTGTCTTTTTTTCCACTATAACTATAAAAATACCATTTTAAATAATTTTTTTTGTGCTTTTGTATTTACAATTCTTTTATTTACTTTTTTGTTTACCTCACCTCCTGTAACGTGGTATGAGTATGAGCATTTGCAAGCAAGGCGAAGGAAATGAAGCTACTTACGACACTTCGATTAGTACTTTCTGCCTAAGTTTCAAATACTGCGGGTTGAGTGTCGAAAGTCAGAACCTAATACGCTGCTCTTTAGTTCTGGACGGCACCGTAACGAAAATAAAATATTATAATCAGTTTCACCAAATGGAGATCGAACCCATTATCTTCCGTCTACAGCGAGATTTTTATTTAATATAAAATATTAATTATAAAATCAATATTTAGTTTTTAAAAATAAATTACATTAGAGTTGTAAATATGTATATCAATTAAGAATATTATATATATTATTTTAGCTTCACGCTTTATTTTGCATAGGTATAGGCATATACATCATTTGGCTAGCATTGATTGGCGGAACTCAAGGCCGCATTTTATCTTATCACCACATTTTATTTTATCTTATCAACATTACACGTCCCCGAGTGGAAATCGAACCTACTTAACCTGTCGTATTAAAAATCACACGCTTTGGCCCTGCGCCACTTTTGGTCCCAATTAAAATATTTGTTAAAATATTATTATAAAAATATTCATTTAGTTCATTATCGAATGCTCAACGACAAGGCGTACGAAACGGAATGCACTTAATAAACTTTGTAAAACTGATGCACTAAAATTTGATTTACTCTCTTTAAGCCTACACCCTCTACATACCTCTTATTTGTTACCAAAAGAAAACTACAAGCTAATTACGCTTGCTATTAAAATATGGTCGGTAATTTATAACCCTTTAAGATTTATTACTCAGAAGAAATTGAGTTATGATCATATTCATACCATATTTTATTAGACATTCCACAAATTAAATCAAAAGAAAATAACTCACAAATACAAAAGTACAATATAAAACGCCTATCTTTAACAAATTGTAGATTCCGTTTGACTTCGAAATAGATCTCGTTATTTATTTAAGAATAATGCAAGTCTTTATGTTAATACGTTTTATCGCAACGGTTACAGATTCATAATAAAATGATGTCCATGTATTTGTAAAATAATGGCGTGATATTATTATTTTGATGTTTTCACGTGTCCGGTAACGTGGCCGCGGGGGCTCGTCAGAAATTCTAATAAAACTCATTTTAATTTCATTAGTCTATTTGTAGGGATATTCATGTGTATTTCGTAACATTAGTTTTAATATTTAAAGGGTCTTTTAGAGTCTTTCCACACCATTTTTTGTGAACGTGTTTAAGCTTTTTTTGGTTTTAGTTTGATATTTAACCGACATGTAGTATTCAAATAAATTATTATTTATTATTGTTTTTATTTCTTCGGTCTTGCATCAAGGTAAAAGCCCGGCGTTTAGTTTCGCTACTCAACACGCAATGCCTCAAAAAAACCGGCGGAAATTGGAGTGTCTACACTAGGTTCCCTCTGCCTACCCTGCTGTTTGCGGGATACTGCGTGAAGATAAATATATTTTACGTTACCACTTTATTATGTCCCAAGAACGGTATGCAAAATTAGTACCTACCTACTTACCAATTGAGAATTTTTTACACAGAAATAAACAACATTGAGTTTCTGTGCGCAATTAGATAACTTTTCTTACAATATCAACAACATTACTGGCATAATTTGAACAACAATTAAAGTTGTTTTTTTTTTTTAAAATACTTAACATTAATTATAGTAATTGAACAGGTCATTTCTTATGAAATGGTAGAGAAGTCGGCGAAAAACAATTATTTACATTTTTTATAGCGACTGACAGTTATCAATACACAGTATTGCCAAGACATTAAAATAAAATAAAATGTGTTGATGAAAATGATCTGTACCTAAGTAAGATCAGTGTTGAGTATTCTGAATTGGCACAAATAAATATTTTTATATGAATGTATTATTAATTTTGATTTTGCATGTGGATAATGAGAAAACAATAATTTTAACAACAAAATATTTATATCATTAATTTTTAATTAGTTGCATGTGGTCCATTCGACCTCAGACGAGTATTTTTTTCACGCGACTCGTAATGTTTTATACATAATGTTTTCTATTTTAAAATTTCATGAAGACTCATATTTCTCTACCAAAACTTTACAGGTATATATAAGAAACCACATGAAACCATTCTTTAAATATATATTAGGCACGTCTATCTCCATCTTAAAAGCTGGCAACGTACATGTTGTTCCTCTGGTGTTAGACGGGGTCGTGAGCGATGGTGATTACTTACCATCAGGTGACCCGTACATTTCGTTTGATAAGTCTACCATTATCACAGTAAAGTTCGATGATAGAAAAACAATAATTAAATATGATAAATGGAACAATTTTATCTGTAACCAACATTTTACGAAAGTGATGATATAATTTAGATTAATTTCTCTTAAATGTACTCCATGTTAATAATGTACTCCACATTATATTAGTATGAAAACGCTCTATACGCTCTAGATAGCTAGTTGTTATCCCACACATTGTAAATTCAATACCATAATGTGGCGATGAATTGAATTTATCTTTTCTTTATCTTAAAATCCGAAGTTGTTAATTTTTTTATTGGCAACGATAATAAATTCTATTTCAGCACAAAACAATGATTTGTGTCGGTCATATTTCGTTGTATATTTATAAATGTCAGCATATATAAATATATTTGGAACGATATTATTATTATAACGTTTCTGTAAAAAAAATACCTAAAATAGATTTCAAGGAAATACAAAGACATTATTAATAGATTTTTATAGTTAAATAGTTGATGACTGTAAGAATCACTACAGTTTAAAATAAAAAAATTGTGATTAAAATTCATCATCACTAAGATGAGATGTAAAACACAAGGAATATAAAATTATTAAAATATTGTAAGTGAGATTCAAATACTAATTTTAATTGCATATATAGATATAAGATTGTGTGTTGATTCACAAATGTAGAGTATGAAATAGCAGACTTACTTTTCATTCTATAATGAAGCCGAAAAGCCGAGATAATCTACATATATTGTATAGTAAAGACTGTCCGAAAACGCTAGATTAAAAATTTTACAATGTCCTTTTCTAAAGAATTTACTGACATCTATAAGTATGTCTCAATACGGTGTAGGTGTTACCTATTAAAAATTAATGTACAAAGTAATAACATGGGATGGTGGTAACTGGACTAACTTAAATTTCTCCTGAAATCTCAATATTACAAGAAACATTTTATTTTTCTAATACAAATTGACTTTAAAAATATATATCAATAGGATAATGGCATGGCAATGGATTAAGTTATTAAATTCTACCATCTAAAATATACAATCTTTAATTTAAGTTAAAATCAAGTCTTATATATTGAAAAAGAAAACTTTCATTGCAATAACACCACCATTAAACCATGACAACGTTTTTTATGTTGTTTAAACAATGAATAATTTATTGTAAATAATTCAATAAACCTCCTTTATTTGTTATTCAGGCCAAAGTCGTTTTCCATAGGAGAGAGCAAAATGTCAAGATGATATAATGAGGCGCTTACCATTCATCAGGTACGGCGAAAATGGGTAAATTGCGACATTTTTAAGTCTGTTTATATCAAAACATTGATTTCATCAAGTACTCTTACGGTACATATGCTGCCCGC
The DNA here is from genome assembly GCA_030704555.1 of Heliconius charithonia. Lineage (NCBI taxonomy): Eukaryota > Metazoa > Arthropoda > Insecta > Lepidoptera > Nymphalidae > Heliconius > Heliconius charithonia. The sequence continues at coordinate 7,143,402 of CM060809.1, read as the reverse complement.
AGCGCACGTTCGGCCATCTATCTACGTTTAGAATGTTAATTTAATATATAGTTACGTACCGATATCGACAAACAAATGCATGGATGTATTATAAGCTAAAAGCAGAGCTTCCTTGCCCCCTGCGCTATTGTTTTACGTTACTGCGTTTATACTTGACCGAGACTACTACTTGAAACGTTAGAGCTCTTGATACGCTGGATACGCCATCGACAAGCCCGCGACTGAGTTCAGTCGACACGCACTAGTTTTATTACCCTCATGTTTCTAAATGGCCCTCATTTCGTTTCAACCAAATTATTTATATTTTACAACATGGACAGATCGTTTCCCAACCGCCTGTTGACCTAAAAAGCATTTGTAACGCATTGAACCGTTGACATATTATTACTGATGATATCCGTAATGCAAATGATTTTTTTGACTCAAGTCGGCTCTATGTTTTTCCTTTTATCTCTATATAACAAATTGTGTACTTCACTAATTTATCTAGGTAGTAATGCAGGTACAAGGTTATTACGGCGTCTAAAAAATAACCTTGGCAATATCATACCGTTTAAAATAACAAATTAAATACCCAATCGTATTCTATTATTTCCAATTAACTCAACAGCTACGCAGTGATTAATATCGATGTTAATTATAAAAATCACTTTAAAACATTTCATAAAAACCGAATTCTTGACGAAAATTGTTCCCAATTTTAATATCTATTTTCAACTTATACATACCTATAGGAGTATCTAATATACTTGCTTCTTGACGGTATAATATTTTAAACGCCACATTAATATCAATTAAATAAAGTAAACGGTTATAAAATTCAAATGACAATAAATATCCTCTATTACGGATCGTACCGTAATTTAACTCTAATTGATTATTTACTTTAAATCGATCCAAAACTTACAACAATAAAGTGAATCATCTATGTGTAGGGTGACAATACTTTTGTGGAGAGCGTCTTTTATTTTTACGGTTATCCATGAAACGATATATAATTTTTGGTTGTACATGAAATTGAAATTAATATATTTAATTAATGAATTTAAAACATGATAAGTCTTGAGGTATGGCAATGGCAAGATACATATTGACTTGATCCAGGTGCAATCAATTACAATTTCTTTAGTGATGAGCTATTTAAGAGATATTTCCAATATCCATTAAATTATTTTTCACACTTAAGGCCATTACAAAAGCCTATAAAATAATAGAATAGTATATACATAAAAATGAGAGCATTATAAATACGTATTTTTTTATGTTAACAGATGATGTTTTCTTTAGTAAAATTAAAAAATAATTTATTTATAAATATAAATATCTTCTTTAGGTGGGCATCTAAAGAAATTGATATAGAGTGCATCAATTATGCACTGCGCCTGTAACTTAACCTATAAACTTTAATATTTTAATTATTTCACGGATGATAGGGTTCCCAGTGTACAGCTGTTTAGATGTTGATTTACGTTGGTTAGATCGAGCTTGGCCAATTATCTTATTAGTGGTCGATTTATCGTTCGTCACATTAACATATGGACGGCGTGGACTCACAACGATTGTATGAATAAAATTATTTACTTTCGGAAATATTTTTTGTTGCACAAGATTTAATTTGTTGAAGTAGTTACTCATTTTAATTTATCAAACATTTTTTAAATACGGTTACAGTTTTAAAAAAAAAATCACAGAATGTTTTATTTGTAATTATTCGATCGAATTTTGATTAAATGCATAAAACTATGAACATAATAAAATAATAAACGTTCTTTTTAATACAATGGAGTAATTTCACTGGATCAGTTTCGTTCGCAACGTCACCAATAATTCGTTTATTCCACTATCTGCGGGTCAATATTTTCTCATGAAGCTCGACGTTTTGTCACACAAAATAACGTGTTTTATCGGCGTGCGCTGCCCGCTAAATGTTTTACGGTAATAACAATAAAGAAAAACAAAAGTATATTGTCTTTTCTTTCTCGCGAAAAAGTAAGACAATCGTTTAGAGATTTATTAATATTTATCTGTTGACCAAAATACTTTGTGACCTCGTATAATTTTAATTTACCTTCTTTATATTTTTGCGTTCGTCTTGTGGTGAAAACAGAAAAATTATAATTTATTTTACTGTTGTATATCACCCGTTATATTGCACTCCGTTTTCCACTTTATTAAGACATTGCGTGGTGAGTGTCAGAACTCAACGCTGTTTTTGTCTTATTACCAAAGGGGGGGAAATGAATATTATTAATTCCTCCGATTGAAAATCGAATCCATAACTATAGTTCTACAGACACTAAATCACTGCGCCACTTCAGGTCCAATCTATAAGACATAAAATTATATACGCAAAACTAATATACATATATATATACATAGATATTTATTTGTATTGTGAAGTAAGTATTTAATATTTTAAAAATAAAAATCAAAATCAAGCTAACGCATATAGCAGGTAGGCAAATGGAACCTAGTGTTAAAACACTTCGTTCTCTATTCTCCGCCGACTTTTTCAAGGCATTGCGTGTTGAGTGGGCTTTTTTTACCTTGGTGCCAGAGCGAAGAAATGATAATATGTAATTCAGTACTCCGATTGGGGATCGATCCCACAACCGTCGCGTTACAGTCCTCTGCGCCACGAAGGCCAATTTAATATCTTAAAGACTTACCATTTATTAAGCAAAATATTCTCAGAGAATTTTAATATCATACATCACATTAGTAGAATTGTATATAGAGCTGATTTATGTTATGATTCTCACGAACCATGCATTGACATGTGTTTTCAATAATATACATTACAATATACATATGTAGCTCCGATCGTGAGGTTGTCGGTGCAACCATTTATTTTATTGTTGTACTTACAACATTTCAGTACGTAGATAGATATATGATAATAATAATGAAATATCAATTTGTTTGTTAAAAATAATATATAAAAATGTACGAATATATGAATAAAATATATAGTTATTTCATATATTATATGCGAGTGTAAAGAATGGGTATCTAAGAAAAAATATTTATATTTATAAAGACGAAGAGATGTTTTTTTAGTAGTAGATAAGTTCGGATGTAGTCGCATGCATTTTATATGAGTAGCCGCTACAAGATGCAACACGATGCAACAAACAAGCATCCTTCTATACGTTTCTCTGAATTTCATAACGATCAGTGCAATTATAGTGGGTAATTTTATGAATCAAGTTTCCAGTTATAAATTAATATTTAATTATAATTAAAAACGTATTTTTTTTAGCTTAGCACGCTGTATCCCGCACACATGGGTATCTTCAAAAATTGAATCTACCTCCACCTGTAATTCCTCTTGTGTAGCACGCGGTCGTGGGTACCGGAGATCACGTACCATCAAGCGAGTCGTGCGCCTGTTTGCTTTGTCGTTTCTATTAAAAAAATAGCAGAGGGTACCTGGAAACCTAGTGTTAAGACACTCCGTTACCTTTAAGACTCTTGTGTTTCCCTCTTTCTGCCGAATTCTCAAGTCATTTTGTGTTGGATTGCGGAACTTAATACCGTGCTTTGCCTCTGTACCAGATCGAAGAAATGAAAATATTGCATTAAATATTTTATCTTATGCTAATATCAAAATAACTACGTCATAACACACACAGCTTGCGGTTCGATACTGATTCAAAAAAAAAAAAATTAAGTTCCGGTTCATGTAAGATAAAGCGCAGTGTTAGGTTCCGCCATTAATTGCACTATTCAATATTTTTTTTATATGAAAGAGAAATATGAAGTTAGAAATAAGTGTATAAACGGATATAAATGTTTATATATTTTGTTTATTACTAATGATTATCATGCTTATCATGATTCACACAGAAGAAAACAAACAATGCTTCGCATAGTGTCTACTAGATAGAACACAACCGGGGCTAGTCGTGGGTTCGGTTCGTACTCGAGAAATATGTAATATTTAATATTTTAATTTTCTCACTCATGTGTGTCTGTCCTAATCAGAATAGAGCCGCTTAACACTAGGTGCCCAGGTTCCTTTTGCCTATCTTGCTAAACGCGGGATACAGCGTAAAGCTACAAAAAATAGATGGAACCTGTTATCGCATTCATCGAAAACAAACAGTATTAATAATAATAACCAGCCAAATAACAATCTGGAATGAACAATGTTCTTCGTTTTTCAAAGATTACGATCAAAAAACCTCCTCACCACTCACACTTAATTAGCATAATATTTATTTTAGGATTGTATACACGTATCCGCTATAAAACGTAAAAAAAAGGAAGAATATCATAACTGCTTCAATGAAATATTACCGAAATAAGTTTGATATTCAGGCAGCAGAGGGGACTTCCGTTGGGAACACAGAGCCCCCGATGCACTGCCGAATTTTACTGCTACAACCGATCTGAATAATCACACGGTACATTAGTTTCCCATTATGCCTTCGAGACAATAAAATTTGCCCAATTTTACGATCACATTAATAATTTTATGAATGGATGCAATCGATTTAAATCCTTAAATGCGTTGAAATAAACAAAAAGTATATTTTAAGAGGACAACGGAGGTCATTCCAATATGTTGGTGAGGTGTTAAAAAGTATAAAGGCTGGTTTTCACCGACGGACGGAAGATAATCAATTCCCAGGGTATCGCTTGCATACACTATTACACCGCCGGATACGTCAACCCCATATTTTATCAATTATTTTTTAAGATACAATTATCGATATGATAGTATTGTAAATTTAAATAATAATATAAATAAATTTAAATAGAATAATTAAAAAAAAGTTTATTTGTTGTTAAGTTTGATTTAGCGTTAAGCTAATTTAAGTCTGATTTCGCTGTAGGTATTGGTGTTATGCAATTTTAGTTTACTCTAGACATATGGACCTTCAACCTTTTAACAACCTCTTAAAACGTTTTTGTAATTCAAAAAATTACTAAACAATTTGGAGTGGACCTAGAAATCATAATAGCTATGTAGAGTCGGATAGGCCCTAACATTGGAGCAGTGGTATACGTTGGTGTTTTTTGTATTTTTTTTTTATATTAAATAAATGAACATTATAAATTTGTTAAAAGTATAAACAATCGATAAATTACACATCACTGGCTCATTGTAATAAACTTCAAGGATGTGCAAGTAACCTGGTCGATCGGGTTACGCGAAATGCAACCGCAACACAACATCAGCCGGCCGCAGGACAACGGAAGCGTGGTATTCGCTCTCACGGACTGTGACTTATTAATTTTATAGCTCTATATTTTTTTATTTTATTTATCTAGCTAAGTTACATATTTAGCTAAAACGTATATTGATGCCGATGTGGTGCTGTGGCATAAAAGTGTAACTGTAAACGCGACGGCTTTGGGTTCGATCCCCACACGGCGGTATGAATTATTATTTATTAATATTTTCATTTTTACTCTCTGGCGACAGGGCAACGAGCCGCGTAGAATTTCGCCACTCAACAATGTCTTAAAAATTCGGCGGAAATTAGGGCATGGAGTGTCTTAACACTACTCTGCCTACCCCACTATTATCTGGATACAGCGTGAACCTGAAAAACAACTATATGCGAATCGACATAATTATGACTTTTTTAATCAGCAGACTTGCTCTTAAAAATGACAAAAGGTACCGATGTTATTTTAATACAAGAACTAATTAGTAAGTGTCAATGTAAGCCTAAGTAGAATAGTAATGGATTGTTTTGAAAATTGACGATACAATTTTATTTTATAGCCGGTGGTGGTGTCGACAGGGACCCTATATGGGTAACTTAATGTATCTTTATGTTTCTACGTATTCTAGTTACAATGTGTATGATGTAAATATACTTAAATAAGTAAACGCTGTTAAAAATAACTACCAGTATACAAGAAACAAATATTGAAATTTTCCAAGTAAATTAGAACCGTAAAAGTGAAGTGAGTGCGTTTATGGCATTATTCAAAGGCATATCGAATGCGATGGTCGCACTTTTATACACAGCCGTTCACAAATGTAACATTTATTGTAATTGTATTTAATGAAAATCAAATATAATTTGGATAAGATCTTGATTTTATTTTCTGTAAAATATCTTTTTTTTCAAGTAAAACATCTTTAAAACTAAAAAACGATTTTTATTTGAGATTTTTTATTAATCAATTACATGTTTTGAACGCTCGAAATGTTCTGTACTTTGCTCGATCAATTTAAATTTATTTATGTTGTAATATCAGTAAAGTGAATGTGACTAATAAACTTTTTATTTAAATACTACTAGCAACAATATCTGATATTAGTTAATTGAACACATATATAAACAAATATTTTTTCGTATCTAATCTCAATAAATAATAACTCCAATTATAAATAATAAAATTTACCTACTTACTCCACTTCGAATCTTTAAAGTACAACGGTTTATTTGCACACCCTTATTATGGCGGCGAGTGTATATGAAGAGTTATAGGTTTCATTTGCGGGCGATAGACGACAATTTTCAATTTTCTTGCGCGTGCGTCCCATTTGAATATTTTAATTTAGGGGGCGGCGCGAATATTTCAATTTATTTTATGAGGCTGTTGCAGAAGGGGTTCGCCACTCTCACCGTTTCAGATTAGTAAATATTTGATTGCTTTATAGCTCGCTGTGATACACAGCTTTGGCACAATTGAAAGTTCCCCATTACGGTATTATATTAGGTAAGTCATTGTTGAAGTAATTGAAATTATTAATTATTATGATATACCCTTAGTAAATCTGATACACAACGTTCAGTTAGATGGTTATTATATCTTAGATTAAACAGTTGTATCAAGTTAAATTTTAAATATTAAGAATTATAAATAATATGTTGTAATTAAATCGTAGGTATATGTATTAGTATGTTTCAGAAACACGTTAATAATATATTTAAAAAAACCACATTTAAATAGTTTATTTCAAATTCTATTCAATATAATATTTGAACTTAAATGTTACTATTAATAGTTAGACTACAAACTCATAAAGCACTCACACACAGCAGACAGCAGGCGGGACTGGCGGTGCACCGGAGACGGGGTGCGCCGCCGCGTTTAACCTCACATAGCTATGTTTCATCTAATAGAATTGCGAGCTCGTTATCTACGCAGATTAAAATATTCAGTATTTGAGTGATTTCACGAGCGAGTGAGCGGCAAAGGGTTGACTAGTCGTTTCTCCCGCTTTGAACACTTGTGGGGAGAAGCGAGCTTTGGGTTAGGTTATCTTATATACCTACCTATTTTACATACACACAGGGAAGCGACTTTATTATTTATATTCATCATTACATGAGTATATTTCATTAGTTTTGCCATATTTATAAATAGCATATAACGAAATTTATATATTTTATACAATATACCTACACCGTAAAATTTTTGGACATTTAATAGTTTAAAATTGACAATGAAATTCCGTTTTTTAAATAAAAAAATATATACATTCAATACTTTTTTATATGGAGAACCATACTATTAGTGCAAACCAATAAACTGGGAAATTTCATTGAATTTTTCCGATATCAGCTTCCATGAATAATTCCATTTATATAATGGCGGCGACCGCATAAAATATTTTATTCTGGATACTGCATATTTAAAAATTACAAAAACATGTTCACATACATACCAAAGATTGTATTAACGTACACCGCCACACCTATACACAAACTGATTAAGCTATTAATTTAGAGTTACCGCCGACGTACACAACTAAATATAAATTCACAGAGTTAGTTCGACTACAATGGCCCTATGCCTATTGCCTATAGATACTGCTATACCTAACACACGTTCGCTCTTATTCAATATGATGTGAGGTAATCTGTCACGGTAATATTCAACATAAATAGACGGATGTTGTCGACGGATAAATATTGCACTCCACCCATGGAGAGCTAATTTTACAAGTGAAATTAGTTATTCACCTGTTGTTGCCATTTATTTATAGTGACTACAATGAGACCGGCAGCGGAGCGCTCAGCCGCACCCACCTATTATTTGCGGACGCATTAAAACCAATTCGTTGATTTCATATCTACTACTATTTGTTAAATGCTTACGTGATCTTTCAATCTCTTTACTACTTTGAAAGTAATCACTACTTAGGTACTAGCGAAGCTTTTAGCTACAAATCATATAATACAAAATTAAACGTTATTGTTTCGTAAAAGGGATTATTGTTGATGACAACATATTTTTCGTGTTTGTTCTTTGTATAATTCCATAAAAATTTACAACTTATATTATAAACATGTGTAGACAGAAACATGTATAAAATAAATTAGTACAATTTACTTTAATTTACATAAAAAAACGATGTATGTAAATAAAAATAAATAGATATTAAGAAAAGAACTAAGTAAAACAACAAGACGTAGATATCGTTTTCAAGAAGTGAACATAATTAAAATTACTATTGTATGTGACACCATTAACCAAACTTAGACCAAAAATTCAAACAGGATCTAAATGATGCTTATCGATAAATTTCGATTAAAATAAAGGTATAGAAAAGAAGTGATCACGTACGATGCCACGGGCATTCGTTTTACCGTAGATGGATCACTCCGTACAATTTTTACTGACCGCCAGACCGGTCCATATAATTCGTGAAGTACGTGAGCATCATTTTTTGTGTAAAACGAAGCGGTACGAGCGGATCGGAAGCGTGATGATATTCCCATTAAACAGGTGCAGTATTCAGAGCGGCCGAATAAACGTCACGTGCTCTAACACCAGCTCATCGATGTCATTAAACAATTTGTTCTAAAAATAAAAAGCCATAAGCTCAAAAAGTCGCCATAAGTGACAGTGTGTTTGTTGTTTTCCAAAGTTTTGTTTGCGCGACAAATTAACAAAAAGCCCTATAAAATGTATACAGTTGTAACTGACAACGCCTTATAAATTTATACTTAACGACTTCTATTTGCATGTATGGAACATGACATAATGGCTTAGCAGGTAATTTATTTTGACGATGGCATTTATGACAACTGTATGACAATATTAAAAACAATTTCCAAATACGTAGTTACAGTAAGCCTGAGACCTATTGTCGGCATTGTAACGAGTAGTCACGTACGGTTGTTAGCGAATATTTTCTGTTACAATGCTTAGCTCCGGGTAAGTTGGTAGAAAAAAATTCAAAAGTAATTATATTTCTTGATGGACATATATGCTCATATGGAATATATTTTTAATTAACATCAATTATAAACGACTTTAAGGTATGTTGTGACGTTTAATTCAGAAAGAACTATCATATTACAACACGAAGTCGGTAAGTGATCGCATGTGTGTTGTGTTGCTTAGTTCAAACCCAAATGTTATTTAATTTAAGATATGTTGGTTTAAAATATTTAAAATCCGAAATCAATTTTTATTTTGAGAATTTTGATATATCTTTTCCATTAAATATTTATATATATTCAAACTTAAAGCTAATTAAAATATAAGCTTTCAAATACTTTATACTATAAACATCATAATTGTACAAAAAACGCAACTATAAAACCGAATACGTTCGATATTCGGGCATGCCGAATCGATTACACCGCGCTACCGACAAATGCATCTCTTTAGTATACGATCTCCTCGATTATTCTTCAGCTCTATTCGATTGAAATAAAGTCTAAATTTGTTTATATAATAAAGTAATAACACATATCTTAAAGGATAATGATTAAGCACTTTCCTTGAATTAACATCATAACACGCAATGGAATCTTCTCATTAAAAGAACTTAATTGTTCTTTGTCTTGAAACCTGAAGTATTTAAGTTTTCGAGAACTATTAAATATATGTGGTTGCATTAATTAATTAACGTTGCAGATTAATATATTGTTACAGGATTTTTAACTATGTATTGTATAATTTTTCGACAAGTAATTTTTGGATCTCTAATCTCTAATTTGAAGTGTTTTATAAATAAATAAAATAAATCAGTTTCACGCCGTATCCCGCACACAGCAGGGTAGGCAGAGGGAACCTAGTGTTAAGACACTCCATTCCCCACTTTCTGCCGAATTCCAGAAGCATTGCGTGTTGAGTGGCAGAACTCAACGCCGCGCTTAGCCTCGACACCAGAGCGAAGACAATGGAAATATAAATTTAAGTAAATATTTCATCTCCTCGAGTGGGAATAGAACCCACAACCAGTCGGTTTTACAGTCACACTTCGTGCCACTGCGCCACGACCGGCTCAAGTGTTTCATAATATGTACATAAACATACTCCACTCTAAATCAAAACCTCCCGGACAGTGTCGCTGTAGGATAATAATATATCCATTAAATATAAAACAAGCCCCCTAAAAAGACGTAGAAAATACCTATTAACAGCTAACTTTACTTTATTTTTTACATTGTATTACTTTATTTCTCCGATGATCACAACAAGGCGCTGTAATCTGCTCAGAACCACTGACCATACATTCCGAGTGTACTTGCGTTGAAATGGAAACGTTCTTACAACAATTATCGCCCTGTCCCTGTGACAAACGGAAGCACGTAGCGATGATGGACGGATCGAAAGGAGTCAATAACATCATCACAATAAGCCTGAATGCCAAACTGTCTCGCTCTACTCCCGATGACTTCAGGCTGCTCGATCTTGATACTTTCTCGATGGTCCTGTCGGAATTATATATTTATAATTTAATTAATCTTTTGCTTAGAGTAATGCTCTAAAATTTTTGTATTTTTTAAATATATCCAAATAAATAAGTTAGGAATATCTATGTATACTATTTTGTATTTCCTAAATCTGTCAATTTGTTAACTGTTTTTAACTTGGATATGTCATGTAATCTATATTAAGCGGTCTAGACCAAACCAATTAGGCAATATACCCACCATTTGAATATATTATTTATTTGGTGGTTTTTTCCAAAAAATATTAATGTAAAAAAACTTTTCTTTCAATACTATACAGTTAACTTATCATTTTGGCCATTGTATAGAGCACGTTTATATTTAATTATTTTTTTTTTTACCTGAGCATCCTAAGTATCAAAGTTAATAGGGTACACTTATTTTTGGAGGCGATAGAAAAGTTATTATTTTCTGAACTATGGTCATTAAAATTTTTGATTAACTACGTTTGATCCGTGTCGAGGAGATGATTCGGCGAAATGTCCTATAAGTTCTTACTCTTTGAACCATAACAAAAGCTTTGGTCGTAACTTTATATTTTTTGTATAAATATTAATAAAAAAACGATATTCGAATTTTAGTTTTTTTATACTACATCACCGTAAACTATTATAAAAACGATGATTTATGTATGATTAAACTACATATGTATTTATTTTTGACCTAATTATGGAATATTTATTCAATTTCAATTGAGATGGTTAGATCCTGAATGATCTACATCAACAAAATGAAATGAAATAATTTTATTGATTAGTTTAAACACAAGAATCATATTTATTACCTTAAAGTAACATCAAAGTATCGTCATTAATATTTGGAAGTTAACCACCGCACTAATCACAGGTTCATGCAGCAGGTACAAGAAGTAGAAGTACCACATTATTTCTTTCTCCTAATATTAACGATAAGATTGATGATGATGGTTAGAATTATTTTTTTATTTACTGATAAGGATGTATAATAAAGTCAATTTAAAAAAATATATTGTGATTTGGATTTTAAATCACCATGCCTAAACCAGAGAAACAAACATAAAAGCAAAACAACGTTATAACATTAATATACATACATACATACGCATTTATGACGGTACCATTGTGGCCCCACCTCAATTGCCCGACTCCGGTATAGAAACTATCCATTCGTCATCCATTATTCACGGCCTAAATTGCACAACTTTAAAGCGCCATTTCTAAATGACATCTAAATCTGTTAGTGTATTAACATTGTGAATAAAATTTATATAATCAATCTACATAAATGTCCGTGTGCGTCCGTCCATTAGTCAGCTGAAGCACAAAGGGCACACGCTCATCTCGTAAATCAATCGTACGTACTCGTATTGAGTCGCCTGCCCAAATCGCGCTCAATACTGACGACGTGCGCCCGCGTTGCGTCTCTCTTGAATATTACAGTTCCTAGTCATTAAACAACAGGCGATAGTAACAGTCATTGAAGGCTCTGAAAGTCTTAAACTACTTATACTACATTTTATTTTGCTATACGGAATGAATCAAAATTGTATTACTAAGAGTTTTTTTTTGTTGGGTCAATGGCAAAAAGGTATCAAACCACTACTCCTGTCTATTCCCACTCCACCCGCTAAACATTTGTAGGCAGAAGGAGTCTAGTGTTAAGACACTCTGATTCCCAATTTTCGATGTATTGCGCCTTGAGTGACGGAACTCAACGCTGCGCCTAGCCTCGATGCTAGGGCGAACGAAAATATAATATATTTCATTTCCTCGAGTGGAACTCAAACCCACGACTAATAAAGCATACAATTTTGTTGATATATATTTTTTTGAATAATTCTTATATCTACCTGTGAAGGAAATCACTCCTTACCTAGAAGGCCAACACACAAACAATATTTAAAAGATTTTAAAATTATAACATCAAAATATCAATACAGATTATAGTACTTACCTACTGGATTTACGTCTAAAATCAGTTTTCGATAAATATAAGCAAAACATTTAAAAACAAAGTATAAATATAACTAATTAAAATAAAAAACTACATTATGGCAATTATTACATTTAAGAATGTCACAAACATAGAGACATAATCTATACAAAAGTCGTTGTTACGACATCATAACACGTAAATAACTGTAACTTTAATACAAATTAGATAATCACTGTCGTTTTGTCAGACACAAATTGGATAATTATTCAAAACGTTGCATAAACACTCCCCAAACGGTTATTAAGATATTAAATATGAGAGCGGCGTTGAACGGCGGCGGACGTCGCAGGAGGCGCTCGGCGGGGAGCACAGCGGGCGGCGCTACCGGACGCCGCTGTACGCTGGCCTTAGGGACAATACAATTGATTGCTGAGATACACTTTAAGTTTAGTACGTTGGGGTCGGAAGTGATTGGATCGTTTTGAAAATTTTGATAATTTTGCTTGTTTTAATAGTCTATCTTTTAGATAAATTATAAATAATCAAACTTAGTGAGCATTGCATGTGTAAAAACATAATCTTTAACTCGCGTTGTATATTAATATTAATGATGTGATTATATCGTATTCAAATTTCGAATGACCTCTATTAACCTTGTATCTTTGTTTTTGTTTTGTTTAATTTTATTTTTCATATAACTCAGCTGTTATGAATTTAAGCAACGTTATAAACCGATTCCATTAACAAACACCAAAACCTATACGATCATAAAAAATAAAACAAGAAAAAATTTAATACCAAAGACAATTAAAAAATAAGATTTATCGCATCCCGAAAACATACTCGTTTAATGTACTCGGTGTCATAAATATAACAGATTCAGTAAAGGGTCGAGTTACATCAAATGGCTTTAAAGAGACCTTATCTCACTATCTCTCAAACATTGTCGCCACATCTCAAAGCGGTTAACACGCTGGCATACGATAGGTGACGAAGGCAACTTTAAAACCAAACATATTAAAATAACGATAAGAATAATATTAAAGAGTATTATATATGCGTAATAACGATTTTGGGTGAATAAAAATGAGGGAACCAAACAATATTAGAAATAAAAAAGTGTCGGCCACCGCGCGGCCGAGGGAGCCCTAGCGCTAGATGCCGCGGCGAGATTGTGCCTCGAATCCTGCTATCATTTATATCATTTCATTGCGGTTGTTTACATTTCATTCATAAGACCAACGGCAATACTTATTTGTTGAATTTTATTTTAATTGTGATTTTTATTTTAATATTTTGGTTATAAAAATTGGTATTTTTTTCGGAAATTTGACAACCTTTTTAAAATTGTAATATTATGGTTACACTAACACGCTATAAAAAATTGCCTTTAACGTTGTGAAAAAATAGAGGCCAGTCGTCGCTCCGGAGCACAAGCGCGTGACTCCAACTGCAACAGGTGTGGGTTCGATCCTACTCGAGGAATTTGCAATTTTTATTTCCTCACTTACTAACTTTGAGTTCCGCCACACAATACGCAATTCGGCGGAGAGTGAGGAACATAATGTCGTAACACTTGGTTCCCTCTGTCTATCCTGCTATCTGCGGGATACAGACTGCAAAAAAAAAAGAAATAAAGAATACATGCACACTTTACTTTAATAGTAAATGTTGCCTTAACGTCAGCGTAGAGTGAAACATCTGCCATAACTTTTGCAACATATTAAATAGTATGGTGATCCTTAACGATAGTGAATTTAACATTTATAATTTTTTAAACCTAATAACTTAAGACATAACTAATATGAGAATTCCGAGCATTTAACCTTTAGGTTCAAACATATTTCCAGTATGAACAAACAAGAAAAGAATGCCAGCACAATGTTATACAAAGTATAAGCCGCCATTTACAAAAAATATAAATATATTTATATTTATCTACATGATGAAGAATATGAATATAACCGGCCGGAGGTAATATTATAAACATCGTATTCATTTTGTTTTAATAAGCCCTGGAATTGTATGTGTCGCCGAAGCTCGCACGTTGCTCCTTATTTATTGACCTATTAGAGATAACATTAAGATCAAGATGCACGGCCAAGGACCTTTGTTATAAAAATGTCTACCACATTATTTTTAAAAAAATTAAGATGTTTTATTGTGGATTGGCCTTATTGAAAATGTTAGAAATTATTAAAAATTATATATTATTATTATTTTTTAATTAGTTTCAATTAAAAGTAGAAGTAAGCAGGTTTTTAAATAGTGCTGTAGAGGTGATTTTTCGCTTCGATTGTTCCTTATAAATTGAATCAATACATCGTTGTTAATAACTGAGGCGTGTCCATAGTACACTCACTGAACCTGAGTGATGGCGGCATCCTGTCGTTATAATTTTTCCCAGATTTTTAATCTAACCAATTTAAATCAATACTCATTATAGGTTCCAAGGGACGCACATTTTGAATTTTAACCTAAAGTGATAGAAAAGTTTTTTTTTTATTATTATTTCTTTTTGGGGACAACTATTTTGTTCTAATATTGTCTCGACTATTGTATACATTACTTATTACTTGGTGATATTTATTTTACCACATTGATTATATATATGTAGGTAAATTATGTGTTGTAAGTAGGTAATATTTGTATATATGTTTTTACCCGTTTATGCTATGTCCCGCATACAGCAGGGTATGCAGAGGGAACTTAGTGTTAACACACTCCGTTTTTTATTCTTTGCCGATTTTTTCGGTGATTATTATAGGGGGCTCCCCCTATAATAATCACCGAAAAATTCGGTTGACCTACAAAAAACACAGTATCAGAGGCATTGGAGGAAGGTCAGGTAAAAAGCATGAGGACCCCCCGGAGGGTTGTAGACGAGGCAGAGATCGTAGCGTGTGGCGCCCCGTTCTTTCCTACTAGTCCGCTAGGGATAAGCTAGATTAGTTTAGTTTTTAATTCATTCCCTCGAGTGAGATCGAACCCACAACCAGTCGATTTTACAGTCACAATGTGCCCCTGAGCCATGACCGGCCTATGGAATCTATTATGCGGTCATTAAACGAGATATATTTATAAAATATTTGTCGCACCTAATATTATACTTTATTTTATACTAACATATCTAGGTAAGAAAGTACCTATATATATGTATGTGGATACATCGCCTTAACATGCTTAGCGGTGTGAAATAAAATGCCCATATTTGATGACGTCGTGCAGGTTTGCGGTGCGTATGTTTTTTTGTCATTATCATAAAATTGTAGTAATTTCTATGTACAAAACTAGTATTTTTATAGGGTTCCGTAGCCGAATGGCGAAAACCGGGACGTTTTTATACATATATGGAACTGAAACAAAAAAAATCATCAAATCTATACGTATCTGTAGATATGTCCTAAAAAAGGCATTCCCCAAAAATCCCAAAACCATTTTTTCCAATGTCGATATTTCCAAAGTAAGAACCTTTCAAAGTGATAAAATGTGCGTCCCCACTCTAACTTTTGGGGTCGTTCAATTATTACGTAAGCACTAAAGGGGGAGGGGGGGTCTTGGACTTGCTTATTTTTTAATGATATGGGAAGTGGGGGGTATTAAAATAAGCCACGAAACACGTGTTCAATGAAATATTTTTAGAGGATTGCTTATTTTTGATGACATAGGGTAAGGGCGGGCGGTGGGTGTGGGGGTCAAAAAATGCAAAAAAACTGCTACTTGAACGGCCCCTTTAAACTACCAGACTGAAAAATAAAATAAAAATATGTCATCTATAACAAAATGAGAACTATCTCAACAAACACGTTCAACGAAATTTAGAGATACAGTCCGGAGTTTGAAAACTGCAAAATTATAACTTTGATATTCATTCAAATACCATAAGACATTTTGTAAAACAAAGTTATTTTCGTAGGTATTTTAGCTAGTTGTAGGTAATTTACTTTTCTCAATATACCTATTTTTCCTGATCTATGCTTGCTTCTACGGAACCCAGACTTCTAGGAAGTCCGACTCGCACTTGGTCACTTTTTTATATTATTTTAAAATAATTAATTTGCTGATTCCAGCTATCGATGGTAACATCTTCTTCTTCGTAACATGTGTATGTATATTTTAGTAATACGTACGCATGTTTCTAAGTAACTAGTATATTTTTATTTATTTAATTATTCTGTGGCTACTATTACCCTTCTTCTCTCTTATTTCAAATACAGTATAAGCCCTATGTAACCACTTTGTTACTATTTTCAATTTTCAATAAAATATAATTTGTGACTGTAGACGCGACAGATTGTGGATTTGATTCCCATTCGAGGAAATAAAATGTTTATTCAATATTATTACTTCGTCATTCTACCGAGTAAAACTGCGGCGTTGAGTTCCGCCACTCAACATGCAATGCTTCCAGAATTCGTCGTGGAAAATGGGGAACGGAAGTGTTTTAATGGGAACGGAGTGATACCCAGCGAAGCTAAAATAAATAATAAAATTAAATTCCTGCAAAAGTTATTTACTTATTCTACGTAGGAGAGAGAGAGAGTACATATTTAATATGAGTAATACTTTCATGTCAAATTTGTTCTTTTAACATATAGAAAACTCAACGCCACGCTTTATTCTATTACTAGAGCGAGTGGAAATCGAACCCTCAACCTGTCACGTTTACAGTCGCGCTCTTGTGCGCCACGACTGATCTCAATCATATTAATGCATAAAAATATTAAGGCTTTATTTATATACCTCCTACGTAGGGCCATGAATACGCTAAACATAAAACCTTCGAGTTTAATCAACAGAAAGTTATTTCCTCCTTTTAAATTCTCCTACAAAACGAGTAGCGTAATAAATATTCGAGAAAGTTGTTTTAATTTCTTCTTTAAACAACGCAGATTACCAGAGCGATCGGGAAAACTTCCTTTTTTTTAATTTTCTTCAAAAACATTTATTTTGTTTTTTTTTTATTACATTTTATTCCAGCGAATAGTCAGATAGCTTTCTTAAGTTCGAATCGCTTATCTTTTTCCTAGAATATATACATTTAATTGTTAATACTATTTTCGACTTTAAACACCTCGTCTCAAGCTACATTTTTTGATAATTACTTTCGTTTATTGTTTTTAACTTTTTAATTGTTTTGCAGATAATTAACTTTACTTAGTATTTGAACTGTATTTTTCTTTTGTTACAGAAAACGATTTTCGCCTCTACCTTCATGTTAATCGCTCATTATGATGTTTGTACGTTATTATTTTCTTTGAGTAAAAGTTTAACCAACAATATAACATATCAATCGAACCAACCAAACCACCTAATAGATTCAGGGTAAGCAAATCCTTCTACTGTGTAAAGAAATTTAAATATTTTACAATTGGAGATTAAAGTGCAAGTGTTTTATTTATTACACGATCGGGAGATTGTTCGTATATTATATTTTTCATTTTATTTTGTGGTTTCATAAAAACGACATCTTCCTCTCAAGTCATGTCCCTAAAATGACTGGAGAAAGAGGAAGATGTAATGTTCCACAAAATTTTCACACAGCCTCCACTATTAAAAAAAACCTTAAGCTATCTTTATGTTGATTCCTTTTATATTGAAAATAATATTTCTAATCTAAAATACGGTAAAACAAAGTACAACTGGGAGGCTAATATAAAATGATCGTTTCTCGAACCAGAGACAATACACGCATATCGAATGCACAGGCTTCCCATCATGGGAAAATGACCGATCTGCCGACAATCAGCACTGAGCACGGCGGGTGCACCTTATCACTGCAAGCCGCCATTGTGTCCGACTGCCAGACGACGCACCGGGCACAGCTCACATTTACAATATTCCATGCCATTTGACAAATACTTTGCAGATTAAAACTGTGATTAGAATATTGCTACTAAGTTCAAGAATGCGTCTCATATCCACTTATTTTTTTAACATTAAGGCTGATGCGCGATATTTAGAAAAATACTTTAACAATAAAAAAATGCTTTACGCTGTATGTGAAGTGCTGTAGGCAGAGGGAACGTTGTGTTAAGATACTACGTTCCCCATTTTCCACCGTATTCTGGAGACATTGCGTCTTGAGTGGTAGAAGTCGACGCCACACTGCCTCGACACCAAATCAAAGAAACATAAAATATTAAATATTTAATTCCCTCAATGGGGAATCGAATCCACAACCTGTCGCAATTACAGTCACACTTCATGCCGCTGTGCCACGACTGGCCTCGACTACTTAAAAAATTGCTAAATCATAAGTATTTATTAGGCGGCGACTTAAAAGAGATTGAAGAGAAGATGACGACCGTTCATGAATTTATTTATCATCGTGAGGAATTATGACATAAAAATAAAGTATTATTATAAATAATAGCTACCTATTCAGATTCTTTGCAAAGCATTAACTGTGGGTACACAATAAAAACTGATCCTGTTATAGTTTGCGAAATCAATTAAGTTATAAAATTTAAGGATCTCAGGCAAATGAAATATTATTCTATGGTCATTATGTACGCTGGAATTTATTTTATTGAAGCAATATAGTTAGATTTCTGTTATATTAGTTCTGTTAATCTGTAAAGGGAATAAAATATAATATACAGGTACGTTAAGTTAAATTATAGAGTAATATTTAGTGTCCACAACAAGTACTAAAATAATGTTAATAACTTTAGTTCAAAATGTAAGCAAAATACAATATATAAAATACCAAGAGTTATAAAAAATAACACGTTACTGGAGATTCTACGAGAGTTCCTACGATTATTTATAAACGTACCTATTCGATGCTATAAAATAATGAACGATATTAAACGATCACATAATAATTATTGTGGAGGTTTAAAACGTCAATATAATTTTAATAATATAGCCAATCTTCGAATTATAGATTGTAAAGTTATAAGCGGGTTATTAACGAATGCCCGGCAAGGGCAATTTAACTATAATTTAAATGTATATTAATTAACATTATTTTTATAGGAATTCTATTAAAAATCTATTTTTATAGGTATCTATAGTAGTAGGTAGTTTATCAATCTTTTAGTCTTTTCAAGCGCTGTTAGCACGTGTATGATCTGCACGCGGTGTTTGTGGATTGACATTTTATAGGAAAATGCTTATATTTTAAATATGGCTACCACATGATCTTGATTCTTAACATTTAAAGTAGGTAACAACTTTTTGTACTTCACATTTTGATCTGCATATCAAAATGCAGGGTAGGCAGAGAGATAGAAGCTTTAAGACACTCAATACTTTCGTCAACGTTAGACCCAATTCAAGACACCATGTGCTCAGTGGCTCATCTCAGAGGCTGCCGATCAGAAGATGTTAGAATAGTAGTCCTCTGAATGGGAGTCGAAGTCACAATCATCAGAATGAACCAGCCTAAAAGCATTGTATACAATTACTTCAATATTTGTATTCAGCTAAAACAACAGTTTGTTCTAATTAATAGTAATTGATATTATTTTTCGTCGTTTCATTTCGTGTGTTGGTAAATTCAGGAATCGATATGAGGAAACATTTTTTATGAAGGATTAAATATTTTCTAACTATAATTGGGTACTCCATGTTTTTTTTTACCAAGTGCATTTTGGGACAAAACCGTACAGGGTAATATCCCGTACCTGCTACCCAAATTTTATATGAATATCATTTATTATAAACTCATGGAAATATACGAAAATAACGGTACAATCAAACATTATTTTCTTAGTAGTACTTGACCTATGTAAATTGTACGGAGATCAAACTCGGGTATGAGATTTGGATATCCGTTAAAACCGTTAAAACACAACTTTGGCTTAGTCATTTCTCTTTACTATATTTTATTATATAATAAAAAATCAGTTAAAGCAAATAGACTTTAATTGGTGTAATGAAAAAAATGTGTTTTTGGTGTAAAGTGGACTAGAAATACTCACCGTCTTTTAGGTATACATATGTTTACTTTGAGAAATTATTATTTTTTATCTTACGAGAAATTCAATAAGAAACTCGAGTGGAAAGTTAGTACTTACACACACATAAATAATATTTCGTGCAGAAAGTACGAAAATATTTGAAATTCTGAACAGGTCGTGTATAATTATGAATTTAATGAATCGCGTAGGAACACAGCTTAAATCAGAAGCCGACGATTTCTTCATAAATCAGAGAAGAAAAGACCACGATATCATCTAATTAATATAAGCACTGAGAAGTTAATTAATTGTCGGCCTCTCGTGTAGGGTACATGAAATATTTATTGAATTCATAACACAGCTAATTATGAAGCAACGACGCGCCGCGGCCGCGCCACCCGCAGGCATCCGACCGCTCGCAGGTCTTCACCGAGGAAAAACTTCACAACTCCTGCCGGCTTCACTTGCTCCTCTTTTTGTTCCGTTCTCAGTATCCCGACAACGCACCGCAATCATAAGTAGTTTTTGTTCAAATGACCAAATGCGTTGAGAAGTATGTAGTCGGTAATTGTCGGGGCATGTAGAGCAGGCGCAAGTGACTGCTCAAAGAAAATACTTCGACGGTATTAAAGTCATAAATCATTAATCTCTGATAGAAGACCTATCTATAGATTCTATCGATCTTCATTCATAGAGATTATTTACGAATGGAAAGAAAATAAGCACGCGTATAAACTACGTTGGCCGAATTGCGGGAACCATAAAATTTTGTTATTGTAAAACAAGAAGTAACGTGCCATCTGCAGAGGTGGAACTTATATGGCGGCCGCTAAATATTTATCAGTAAATTAGTATGCCTAAACTAACAAAATCAATTAACTTCACTTTTTGCTGATAACTGGTTTCGTATGACGAAATTCCGGTATTTCACAACATGGATGATGTGGAACAATCCCACTGCCATGACATAGTAATGTTTTACGTACATCGCTGCTCAATGTTGGGTCGTTTTTATCGGGCTTTGATAGTCTTCAGATTCTAAATTCTTAACAAGATGCGATATCTACCTGAGATAAGATTTGTGTAAACGGTCGATAAAGAACTTACTATGTATTAAATTAAAACAATCACCATCATGTAAGAACTTTAATTTATTTATATATTTGTCTTTATACGATATATTCAATACGAGTATTTCTTTATTGTAAAATTTAATGTAAGTAGAGATTGGAAAAGTTAAAATTGAGTCTCCTACCTAAAGCTAATGAAATTTTAATGTAAAAGTATCTTTTTCTTCGTAAACTGTCTGATGATATAAGTTACAAGCAATTTATTTTATTTTTAGAAATCTATACTAATATGTATGTATGTGTAAAACGCCAAAAGAATATATATAGCGGTGTATCAATAAACATGCAACGATAGCAGATACTTTTTACAGAAACTGACGCAAAACTCAAAGTTTCCAAAGTTGTGACCCTACAAGAGGAATATCCAAGTAACAACTCAAGTTTTGCATATTCGAGTGGCCGTACATCAAAACAAGTGGTGTCGTGGCGATGAGGCGAGGTGGTGTAGCGCGGGGCGAGGGCGTGGGGCGGGCCGGGGGCGGGCGTGCAACCTGCACGCCTGCACCTCCCGGCCGACGGCCCACGGCTGCACTCAGTACTAATGTATCGAGCGATGCACTGCTATGCATCTCTTACGATCACATTCATATCTAATATTACACAAATATATTTATTGTATCAATTCTTTATCGCTGGTGAATAATAAAACCTAAAATTATTTTTTATTCCTAAAATTGTAATAAATAGAGCATTTAATATGATATCTAATTCTTTACAGTAACCTCCTAAAGTTATTGACATTTCACCCCACAGCGACATTGAACTGTATCCCAATATTTATTATCTATCGATGCACATACCGCCATCTGTTGGCTGATAGCTGTACTATAAATAAGCTTTAAGTCGTCCTTGAATAAATATGAGTACCAAATACCGTGTTACATTGTTTTATATAGTTACGCGAAAGCGTCCGCTAACAAGTTTAAAAAAAAAACAAAAAACTATTTAATCTCCGTACATCAAATTTTTATTTGAAACTTCTTTAACATCTTAAATTACAAGTCAAAAACCAAAATTAGATTAAAGAATATAAAAAATAAAGTCATTTCAATAATAACAATGTAGTAGTGATTGCTTGTAATAATTGCTTTACAAAAAAAATCTCATCAAAAATATTAATACGAAATGAGAGCCAAGTCCAATAATGCGTCATTTTTGACTTCACCAATAAAATAATCGAAGATCTAAATGCGTATCAAGTTCTTTTTCATTCTAGAGGAATAAAAAGTTCATTATTTGAATTGGTTATTTTATTTCAGCAAACTTGCAAATATAATATAGTACCTACCTAAATAAAAAAAATGAGTTTACTGTTGAGCTTCAATTACATAATGAGTGAAGAAAGAACTTGGCACTCATATAAATCTCGTTTTATATTTTTATATTTTTATGAGATTTTAATTTTAATACACGTAAAACGACATTCAATATTTTTTGTTATGCAAAATTTATACAAAATGCAGAAAATGGATGCATAAACGCTCGTATCTTTTGATTGCGTTGACTGTGAATCCTTGATCTTTGCTATGCTTTATGAGGCTATAGACTGAAATATTTGATAGTAATTTCACTTTTGAGACGGACAGGCGGACAATAAAGTGATCCTACAGAGATACCATTTTTACCTTTCGAGGTACGGAACCCAAAAAAAACAAACAAAAATGTCCCATAAAACATTTTATATATAAATGTTATCGACAACCTGTACAATGTTATGAGATCATCAAACGTCCTGCATTTTATAACTGTGTCGTTGCACATTACAATTTGTAATGGTTACATCCGCGGATACGGACTTCATTTACATGCAAATACATCGACATTAATACTGAAATGAACATCCTGTCGCAATACGATCGATTTGCATATTTTTTAATAAAATATCAGGAAAAATAACAATGCCACACATTTATAATACGACGACGGACAATTGTTAGCGTTTCCGGTGAATTATTCCAAAAAAAAAATTATACAGAGAGTATTATAATCTATGTTAGATGATAATTACTAGCTTATTATGAAGTGGTCAACGGGAAAGCGTTTATTCATTATAACACGGCAAACAACGGTGTGCATAAATTATATATAAATTATCTGTACCGCTCACGTCATTCCATTATAATTATAAAAATTCGACTAAAATTATCTAAATTAATACTACGTTGTTAATTTAAGAATGTTACACAATTTTGTTTGTCAATTTTCTAGTGTGTTTTCTAGTATTTGTGTATATCTCTTATAATTTAAGCAATATATAGCCTTTATATTGGGTTATCATCATTATACAAATTATCTTTATTTTTGTGACCTTTTGTGAAATGTTTGTATTGAAACATGCCTCTGATAATTCTGGGTAAGCAAATATACTCAAAATATTTAGTAGTATAAAGTTAGACAAAACCGCGGCGTTTGGTTCTTTCATATAATACAAATTGTCTCTAAGCTGTCCAGTTAGCTAATAGTTTTGCTAGAAAAGTTTACAACGAAATGTGGAAGTATTTTTTGTTTTCTTTTTATTGGTTGACAAAGTAAATTACCTATAATTAATATAGTTAAGCACAGTAAGTACACACTATAACATTTTTCAAGATGCAGACAGCATATGACGATAATTAATTAGTCTATTCCTTAAAATGCAAACATATTCAAAACTATATTTATCTATAAACCTGTTTATTTAGGTAGCTATAAAGTAGTCAAGGTTAATTCAGCTTAAATACAGCTGACGGTAGTAGCTCGCAGATTTAATGTCCAAGTTGGTTAGCATCTATTAATAAAAAGTAATACTTTATTTATTCACTTTACACCGCATTCTATAAATATTATGAATATTAAAAAATTATGAGGCCAGTCGTCGCGCAGTGGTACAAAGTGTGACTGTAAAACCGACCGTTGTGGGTTGGATCCCCACTCGTGGAGATGAAATATTTACTTAAATTTATATTTTAATTTCTTCGCTCTGGTGTCGAGGCAAAGCGCGGCGTTGAGTTCTGCCACTCAACACGCAATGCCTCCAAAATTCGGCAGAAAGTGGGGAACGAAGTATCTTAACACTAGGTTCCCTCTGCCTACTCTGCTGTGTGCGGGGTATAGCGTGAAGCTAATTTATTTTTTTTATTTTTAAAAAATTATGATAACAGCAAGTGAATGTTATTTGAATGTGTCACTCTTAGATATGTTATAGACACATTCTTTTATTTAAATGATGTATCACAAAACCGTTTTATTATCACTATCATAGGTGAAATTAATATCGTGTCAAAACAGCTGCAGATGGAAATATTTCCTAAAATACAAGAATAGCGACAAATTATGTTGAAACTATTCAGATAATATCAAGTCGTCACCTGAACGGAAGCGACGCGATGTGTAGTGACACAAAAAGTGCATTAGTTTCGTAAACTTAATTATATTCTATCCCTACTTATAGACAAAATATTTAAATACAACACACAACACTGATAATAATCTAATTTATTAACTTTAACCGTAACATATTTCTATGTATATATCTGTGTTGCCAAACTGAATCTAGTGTTGAGACACTCCGTTCTCCACTTGCGGACGAATTTTTGAGGCATTGCTTGTTGAGTTTCGGAACTCAACGCCGCGATTTTTCCTTGGCGACGAAATGAAAATATTAATATATAATTCAAATCTATGAAATACAGCGTGAAGCTGATTTATTTATTTAATTCAAATCGAACCCACAACCGTCATGGGACAATTACACGCTTGTTTCTATGAATTGCTTTGTGAAAAATACAGAACTATGGTAGATTTCCTAAAACAATAATTATTGTTATATTAAAAAGTACCTGAGTACTTAATAATATAAGATATGAGCTTCTGTTGAGTGAACACTAATGAACCAGCAGACTCGGGCCAGATGTTCAGGTGGGAGGATATTTATTCAATTCCAAATTATTTGTAAATGAGTAACTGTAATACACATGTCTGCTATAACGAAATAGATTCTAGAATCAAACAATCTTTCGGCCGCTTCCACAAAGCTTAGCATTTTAAAATTAATCGGGTGAAGATCGTAAAATATTCGATAAACAGGGCGGGTGTGTTTGCTTTCGCCAAGTTTAACATTGCTATTAAACAGTCGTGAAATGAACAGAAATAATCGGGCCGAGCCGTTACGGCGCGTCATTCGTATTGTGCTGGCGTGCGCATGCGTCGCGGCTTGCGATTGCCATGCCGGTCTGCTCTCCGCCTTCCACTCGATCGTTAATTCATTAAACATTACTTCATTACATTTGGCAAAATACGCGGGTATTGTAAAATAATTAGCATATCGATGGGTTTTCGCCGAGAGCGGCCGCTTGGCATGCAGGAGAGGCGGTGTGACGGCGCTGCCCTGCGCTGCGGCGGCGTGTGGCACACACGCGCACGGGCACTGTGCGGCTGTGCGCCGGAGCACCAGACGGCTACGTTTTTGCGAGACGCGTCGCGCGCCTCGTCTCTTCGCGGGTTCCTCAAATTCGCTTTGACGATACTTAGAAATAGAACGTTTACTCTGTTCGATACTTCACATAGCTTGTAGCTTAAAATATTTAGCTAATTTGTTCATTCTCATTGTTAAGATATTTAGTTGCATATTATGTCTTCTTTTAAGAGATTAATAATTTTACACTACATTTGAAATATGCACCATTTGTTTAACATTCTACGTCACTACCAGCACAAAATGACCCAAGAAATTGAGGATTTTTCTCAATGACTGTAGCGAGTGTCTGGTCATTAAAGTTTAGACACATTGAAAGAGGCCCGGAGTACCGAGCACGGCGGCCAGCGGGCGGCTCGCTCACTAGTGCCCGTGCGCAGCCTCCCGCAGCGTTGCTCTGGCTCCGCTACTTTTTACCGACGCATGCTTGGCTCGTGTCTTTTTCGCTCTTTCTGATTGGAATTCGTTGAGAGATCGCCACTGTTGGTGGCAACCCACTTGTGACAAGACGGCGCAGTACGTGAACTGCGTACACGTTAATTAATGAACGTGAATAAAGTGCTAACTGTTCACACCTTCGAATGTTAGTTAAGCTGCGATACAATAATTAAATATGTATAATACAATAAAAAATGTATTTTTATAAACTTCACAAATTACTTTCAAAGTTTGGAATACACATATTATCACTTTATATCGATGCGTACAAAAATTTTTTAAGTAAATTTTAGAAGACTAATCAATACATGTATATATACATATACTATATAACCTATATCTACTTATGAAATTCATATAAGAAAATACTAAAAATTAAAAAACTTATTACAATATTTGTCACATGTCAATAAACGATTTAAAATATACCAATTACATACAAAGTATGAGGCTATCCACTAGTGGACCAGCACTGTCACAATGGCAGTCTGCTGTGGGTTATCCGAAGAATCATATTTCAAATATTTTCAATTTCAGATCCAGAAGAGACGAAACACAAAAAATACTAGACTATAATTTAATGTCAAATAAGTTTCAAATTGACAGCGACTAGTATAATCCTTTGATACATAATGCGCTATCCCTAAGTTGCTAAATTATGTAGTCAATGCCTAAAACTAAAAAAGTCTAAGGCATTTAAAAACTTTTATTATACTTATTTAGAAAACATATAAAAATTTGAACGCAGCGGGACTCGAACCCGCGCCTCCTGGAGACCGACCAGGTCTGCCCGGTTTCCAGGAGGCGCGGGTTCGAGTCCCGCTGCGTTCAAATTTTTATACGTTTTCTAAATAAGTATTTTTCTTTCCTAAGTGTGGAATAACACTTTAAAAAATGTTTAAAACTTTTATTATGTTAGAAAAAACGCTTAAATGCAATTAAATTATGTTTTGCATACAGATAGCTAATGTCGACATTCCATCTGCTTTCAATATATTTAGTGTATACATTATTCTTAGTAAGCCGATAGACTTTTTTTTTATAAAACTAAAAAGTTGGAGCCCATTTATCGATTTGCGTCGTAACTCAGTATTTATTCAGCGAATTAACATAATTAAGCGTTTCATATCGAACAGTGTTACGCAGGAGAATACTAATACACAGAAAACGATTTTTATTTGAAAAATATTTAACAAACAAACATTTAGAAATAATAATAAGCTCAAACGTCTCATAAACATTGAGCTCCGAGTAAAATATAGTTAAAGTGTCAACATGCAGTTAATATACTGTACCCAAATTTTCTCACGTAGATGCTAAAATAAGTATGGAAATGGAGTGTTCTGGTGCAATCGAGTATAACATTGGGGCAATTATGGAGAAGGCGAAGGAAGGTGTCGTGAGTAGCGCGGGAGCCGACTACAGAGAACACGTGTTAGCGACCGCTTGCATAATGCCTCAGGGCTATGCTTTTGATGCTCTACAGACCATTTACCTGTCTATATACTTATTATAATTTTTAGATAAATTAAAAAAATATTTGCACAAAATTAAAGGGAATTCTTACTGTGCTCGTAATGATATTGCCATTGATTTGATAACTGAGCAATTGAGAATCGCTATTCCATAGCAATAAAATATTATAATATTTTTTCTTTTTTTACACATTTATATGGCAGGGTAGGAAGAGGGAACTTAGGAACTTAGTGTCAACATTTTGTTCCTATTAAAACCCCCCCCCATTTTCTGTCAATTTCTAGAGGTTTTGTGTGTTGAGTTGCGAAATTCCATTCCATTTTGCCTCATTACCAGAGCGAGGAAATTAAAATATTAAATATTCCATTTCCTCACGTGGGAATCGAACCTACAACCTATGTATAAACGCTTACAGCCGCATGTTAGTGCCTCTGCGCCAAGACTACAAATATTTCATAAAATCCACTAATGATTCTAATGATGACGTACATTTCCAATTTTTTGTGATTTTATGTGTCATGTTTATCTTCTTAGAAAATGAAATAAGTTGGTAAAATGTTACTCTTTTAAGTAACTGGTTTATTATTTATACATAACGTTGATAAATATAGAAAGCTAAATGAAAAAAAAAAAAAAATTAATATTAATTTGAAACATTAATAAAATTAGTTACTGACGCTTATGTTTTACTGCCTTTTGTTTACGTTCAAAATTACGATAGTCCAACGAAATATGCTATCATCAATATTCATCTATTCATGAGTTTCAAAAGAAAAATATGACGGAATATTTTGGCAACCCGCGCATAATAAGGCCATATATAATATTAAAAACAAAGAAATGTGGCGAGCGAATGCCCCGGTGGCAGCCCTTCGCAATCACTGAAAGAGAAGCCGCTTGCCCTTCCATTGAATCAAATTCATATATTTTGAGATTCAGTCGCCAATTTTATCTGTACAGCCAGCAGATGTTGTTGCATTTATAATAAAAAGTTTGCCGATCTATGATTAGAGGTAGTAGGCAGTACATTAAACGTTGACTTTAAATAAGTAAATTGACGCGCGTTTCAGATGACATGTTTATTGATAGATTTTATTATTCACGTAACTTACATATGTATGGTATACTAGTTTTTACTTGCGGCTTCGCTCACGTAGGTCAATCGAATACAATATAGGCAGGTAGGTACTATAGAGCCTTCCACGATAAGTTGAAACAATTAAAGCTAAATTTTAACTTCATTATTATATAAATACTTATATATTATTTAAATATTTATTAATGTCTAATCACATTAGAGCAATAAAACTATAACCGTCAACAATCCTTACAAATTTTTGTTATCAAATGGATTAACTTTACATTTAATATTATAAAATTAATATTCACAAAATTGGAACGAACTTATATAAATATAAAAATTTAATTCTAATCGAGGTAGCATATTCATAAATATTAATTTTCGAGAGCACAAATATTAATAATATTATGAAAATAAAATGTATATTTGGACACACCGCCCATAGACAAACGATGTCGCTCTGACCGTACCGACATTCCCAGAATTGTTTTATTGGATTATGCGGCGAGGACGCGAAGCAGCTATAACTATTCAGTGTCGTCTTTTGTGTTATGGAAAAACTTGTTCTTGAACCCATGTAGTGTGAAAGTGTTGTTTATTTTTGCAGTTTAATGTTACATATGTACACATATTATCATCGCCTGCGCAGCGCGACTGTCATCTCGTCGCGGCGCGCATGCGCTCCGTTAGCGCGCTCTTGTTAGCGGAGCGCGGAGTGCGGACAATGCAACACTGGCTTACACTCCAGTAATATTGTTTTGTTACGTTTAAACTAACTTATTATTTTTAAATCTCTGGAGATATGATATTAGTTTTGAGGAATTGAATTAAGTATATACTGTTCATTTTGTAGTGTTCAATTTTTTTGTTGTAACGCTTGTGTTAAAATTAAATTATTATTTTTTTGTATTCACTTAAATATATGCCATTAAAAAAAATACATTTTGTGTATCCATATGCAGTTAAATTTTATCAATACATTTTTCCCATATTCAATTTTCCAACAATATTAATTCATTGCACGAATCTAGGAGGAATAAATTACATTTTCTTACATTCAATTAAAAAAAACTTTTACAAAAGACAATCGACAATATGAAATTAGACTCGCTGTTTTAATTTTCCATTTCTGTTAATACCCATACATTGTTACACATATAATATGTGATATAAGAAATGAATCTTGCATTTATTTGAGTAAGTTAGCTGAATATGTATGTACATACATACATACAGAAAGGCTTCGGGTATGTTGTCCCTCGGACTATTGGAGACTAATGTTTATTTGGACATATTTATGGCTATAGTTCCGCTTTTTGTGCGGATGGAAATATGTGTGGCGGATCGCACGTCTGCGTGAGATTTCGGACACCTCTCCGCTTACTAAATTTAATATCGTCGGCCTTTATGGCGAGAGGAAAACAAAAAAAGTAAGAAATCGCCATTGTGTCGGCGACGCGAGCGACAGTTCGCGCCTACCGCCACTCATGAAAATCATTTTGTTTTTATTTCAAAATGTATGTTTATGATAACACCTGTTTCGCTGATGCCTCCGCGATCGGTGTCAGTTGAGGCTTGTCGCGCTTTTTGCCAATTTAACGACTATAAAGACGCCCGCATCGCAAGCTAATTTAACCACTGTTCGCCGAATTACGCGTTTGTTTTTTCGACAGATAAGTTTACTATATTTATGAGTAACTTATAACTTATAAAATTGTATTTAATAGAAACCGTTGAATTCTATTTGTAAACGACATAAAAGTCAAGGTTTCATTTTATTTAACGGCAATAAACATAACACAAAAAAACACACCAGAAAATTACACAATTAAAAAATAGTTTCATACAAAAAAAAAATTGAGAAGATGACCTTACCACTAAAAGAGATCACATAATTAATTACATATATTTTAATATTAAAAGTTAATTATGAACTAAATTCTATATCTTAATACACCTACAAATTTATTTAACAATTTCAAAGACTAGTCAATGCTATTATAAAAGTAGTACTAACAAACCTGATTAAAAAGAAGATATGTTTGAGATGCAGGCTTAAATCACAGTACATATGACATTTAAGTGGCACACAGTCGTTATAAATTGTACGTAAATTAAAACAGATAATCTTATTAATATACGATTTATGATTGTAATGATTACATTAATATCAAGGCGAATGGAATATTTCATATTTACCTTCTAATAAATCAATCGTATAAATCTTAGTTTATGTCAACTATAATGATGCAGTTGTCAAAGGAGGGCCGCCTCGGCCACGGTCCAGCTTTTTGCATAATTACGTGGATGGAATGTCGTCCCTTCAATATGATAACAAAGAAAGATGACCGACTATATGATTGCAAATATTTATGGCCGTCTGAACTTAAATATTCGGCTTGGAAGCAGTGAGAACCGACGATTTTTTAAATTTTCTCATGGAACTCAAGGATACACCCCATATACAACGTTAAAACTGCCTTGTATTGAATCTGATATGTATATCTTAAAATAATGAATAATTTCAAGACACCTGTGATTTAACAAAGACGAAAACACAATCTATCTCGTAAAACATTGCAAACATACTCCGTGGGTAAACAAATATGTCTATGGAGCCGTTCAAATTGATAAACCACATGAAATCACAGATAGTGAAGCCCTCCTTAGCGTATCCACGAGTTGTATATTATCGTAACACAATCCATAAGAAAGCGCTACAATAATCGTACATTTCTCTTGACAATGTTCTTTTGAATATAGAAAGTTAAGGCGAATAGATATAATGTCAAAGATTTGTTTACCGAGCACTATGCGTCCAGTGTTGCATGATTACCTCTCTAGATCGACCACTTGAAAAATGGACTCTCCTGCCGGGATATATAAGAAGGAATTACCTTTCGAGGGAATGCGATAGCAAATCTATTAGAAGATAGCGCGTCGACTCACAAACACTTTGCAAAGCTAAATTAGTATATACTCAAATGTCATCTTTCACTATAATATCCTAATCAAAATTGACGTGGGAAATACACTCGTTTGTGGTTGTACGTACCCGTTCGAACTACGTCTATAAATTTTACAATGGAATATAGTTAGCCGCGTTAACGTGTATAAACTCAGAAATTGCATATTTCAATCATGCATTTACTCAATTTCTGGTAAATCTCAAATTCCGATTTATCTATATTTAATATTACACGTAAAACTTACAGAGACGATTTACTTTCAAAATAAAATACGAAACGGGCAGAAATATGAAAAAAAAGCAAAATAACAAACTAAACCGCTAAAAATGTAAGCAGTGCTTATGATTACTGTTTCATGGATTCATGTAAAGATACATCACGCAACACTTCCATCACCACGGCCAAGTGTCGCAGCGGCACGAAGTGTGACTGTAAAACCGACTGGTTGTGGGTTCGATCCTCATTCGAAGAGATGAAATATTTACTTAAATTTATATTTCCATTTCTTCGCTCTGGTGTCGAGGCTAAGCGCGGCGTTGAGTTCTGCCGGAGAGAACGGAGTGTCTTAACACAAGGTTCCCTCTGCCTACCCTGGTGTGTGCGGGATACAGCGTGGTCATATCTGACAGTCACGGAGACACTGATTCTATTACTCAGGAACGTAAAATGGCAAAAACATTGTATTGAATTAGTTATTGAATCATTTAACTCAATACAATATCATGATCCAAACTTCTAGTTACTAATAAAATTATTGCATGTTTTATCTTTTTTTGTCATTAATGGTGTAAATTGTGTCACTTACGACAATTTAAAGTGACAACGAGCATGGTTGATTCGGAGAGAGCCAGGAGTGATGGTAAGTTAAGAAAAGTAAGATTTAATAAGTTCCTTTGGTGCCTCAAGAAGTACTTTAACATAAGCTGAGGTAATTTTGTAGCTTTGCTATAAGGTAGCTCAGAGACTTTTTTTTCATGGAAAAGACAAGGACAACGAGCGTACGGGTCATCTGATGGTAAGTGATCCACGCCGTCCACGACACTGTGTAACACCAGAGAAGCTACAAGTGCGTTGCCGGCCTTTAAGGTGGAGATAGACGCACTTCGGAGATGTATTGTCAATAATCGGACTGTTTTTAAGAGATAACATTTTATATAAAATAGCATTTTATATATAAAATAATATTTTATATATATATTTTATATATATTTTATATATATTTTATATATAAAAGTCTGCGTATCCCGCAGACAGCAGGGCAGAGGGAATCTAGTGTCAAAACACTCCGTTCGCCACTATCCACTGAATAAATTCGAGGTCTGGTCCACTCTGGGATTTCGTCTCAATACCAGAGTGAAGAAATAAAAATATTTAAAAAAAAAAATTTATTCAATC
Organism: Heliconius charithonia; assembly: GCA_030704555.1. NCBI lineage: Eukaryota > Metazoa > Arthropoda > Insecta > Lepidoptera > Nymphalidae > Heliconius > Heliconius charithonia. Next base: position 7,109,972 of record CM060809.1, on the reverse strand, counting down.
GAGTGGGGTACAGTCACACCCTTGTGCCCACAAGTCACGATGGCCTCTAATATTCATATGAGGGAGACATATATAAATTACCATCAAAACGGCAAGATGTATTGCATAAACAAAATTGTGTATCGACCTAATTCATATTATTATAAAGATGTCAAATAACCCTTCATTTTGTGCTCGAATATCTTTACCATACTTATTATTATTATATGAAAAAATATGATAATTAAAGTAAGTATTTTAATTAATTAAGTAACGGCTATATGTCGGGATGAGGTGCTGGATTCAGTGTCCGGGTACGCATATACATAGAAAATGTGAGCGGTACGGCAAGAAACGACTTCCTGTTTTAATTTCTACTTTTTGCAAAATATGTGAGGTAGGATGTCTTATGGAAAGTAAACTGGTTTTACAGTTAATATGTTAGTTTATGACACGATGTACATATGTACATGTATCTAGGAATCTTTTGGAGCGTTAGTCGACTTAATAATTGATCTTATTTGGGTATATTATTTATTAAGTAATAAATATATATATATATATATATATATATATATATATATATATATATATATATATATATATATATATATATATATATATATATATATTATTATTATACATATATTATTTATTAAGTAATAAATAATATACCCACATAAGATCAGATAATTTATAAAGTTATAAGGGAATAGTGAAATCCGCTTCCTGCTGTATCCCGCACATAGGGTAGGCAGGGGGAACCTAGAGTTAAGACACTCCATTCCTCACTTTCCGCCGAGTTCTGGAGGCATTGCGTGCTGCGTGCTTTACCTCGACACCTTTTATGGAGTTAATTTATTCTCTTACTTTATAAGGGAATAGTGAGTTATTAAAATTTTAATTTTTAATATCAAAAAGCTAAAAAGATATACACACAAGTTGTAAAATATATATTTTGTAGCTGAAAAGTATGCATTTTATAGCAAGCATCTGTCTCACGAGCCTACTATAAATGAAGATAAAAATGATATCCCGAAATTCTTATCTAATGCTGATTAAAAATAAAGTATGTTTATCTAAAGTATATCTTCGTTCACTACACAATATTACGCAGTACATATATGTATTTGTTATTATGCATTCGAAACAGAAAGTATAAAAGTCGGAGGGATCACGATTGTATTTTCTTATAAAGTGCCTGCGCATTGCTTGCAAAATTGACATCCAAATCAGATTAATCCAATCAATGGAAATTTATGACGCACCCAAGAGCGACCGCGCTCCATGCCATTGAGAGATCCGCTGCCCTCGCTAATCAGTTCCCAACTTAGGAACAGCATCCTGTCTTCCATTTAGTTCTTTTGAAAAAAATATCCTTTTAGCGTAGATAAAAAACTCATTGATGGCTCCCATTTAAATATTTCACGAATGTAGAGCTTTAATCTTAATAAATGCTAAAGCTTATTAATAAAAAAATATGATGGAAGTCGTGGCGCAGCGGCACAAGAGACAGGTGGGTTGTGAGTTCGATTCCCACTTGAGGAAATTTCCTATATAAATATTTAATATTCCTTACTTATAGCCAAAGTGCGGCGTTGAGTTTCGCCACTTAACACGCAATACCTCCAGAATTCGATAGAAAGTGACAAACTGACGCTTAACACTAGGCTCCCTCTGCCTATACTGCGGGATACAGCGTGTTTTAAAAATCGCATTTAAAAATTTATTAGATACATCGATTTTTACAATAATTACGAAGCCGTGCCGAGCGAACGTCTTCTATTTGAACAGGCTTTGATTTATATGTCTGCTGTCGATCCAAGATGAGACTAAAATATGAGACGACTCATCTACTATTCAGCCTTTTTAGAACATAGAAGCAACCTTTCTAGCTCATTATAACAAAAACGCGACAGTCTATGTTGAAATATGCATTGCAAAACAAAACCTCAAAACGAATATTTCAATCGTATTTGGATGATATCTTGTCCTTTTACAGCGCTTGAGTAATCGTGGTAATGGAATTGAGAATTTTATTTTACTGTCATTACAAATAGCACACGTTTACAGTTTGTTTTTTCTTTAGAGGTCTTGACTCTAGGTTCTCTAGCTATTTTGCTTTGCGAAAAAATGTGCAGGCATAAAAATGATAGAGTCATATGTATAGATACAAAATTGAATAAAGTATTTTTTTATCAATATCATGAAACAGCTACAATACTTCTAAACTATAAAAACATACAAAAATAGTAGATGTAGAGATGCCGCCGCATTACTTAGGAGCGTACGAGCAGCGGAACTCAACGCCGCACTTTGAAAAAATGTTAAATATCTAATTTTTCCGAATGAGATCAAACCCAAAACTGTCACACTTACAGTTGCACACTTGTGCAGATACGGCCCCCACATATATAGATAATTTACAAAAAGTTGTCAGGTCAGAAGTATAAATAAATTCATTTTAAAAAAGGTTTATCTTAAAACAATAAAGTATCTAAATCCCTCTACCTTACCAGTTGTCAATTATATTTTATAGCCATCTTTTATCATGTGATCGGTTTCAAGTATATTTTTGTAATTAAACTAATTAGGCTGGAGATTTAGTCTTTATGTAATCTTTTGCATAACAGTTCTAAATTTATATTCGTTTTTATAAGTGGATCAAAGTAAAGAATATATTATAAAAAAATGAATTATATAGATTATCATTAGTTAATTAACTTTTATACATAAATATTATTCAACGTAGCCATATAAGGAAATTACAAAGATTACAAAACAGTTGTATTTATTCTGTTTCTTTTTAAAACATATGTATATACACATCTTAATGTATGTATCATATTGGTCATATTTTATAACTCAACCTTTAAAGTGATTTAAATAACATTATTATAATTTTTCTTAGAGGCCGGCCGTGGCACATTGGCACAAGAGTGAGGCTGTAAACACGACAGGTTGTGGGTTCGATTCGTGCTTGAGAAATTGACATATTTAATATTTTCACTTCTTCGTTCTGGTGTCCAGGCAAAGCGGGACGTTGAGTTCCGCCATTATACACGCAATGCATCCAGATAGCTATCTTAGCAGAAAGTGGCGAGCGGAGTGTCTTATCATTGGGCTCACCCACTACATACGTGATAAAGCGTGAAGCTGAAAGAAAGATAAACAGTATATTTATCACTCGACCTATAAAATGTTATTAAGATATTAAAATGACATTACTATATATTTTTTTCATACATAAAAATCGTGACACACGGACGGATCAGCAGTATATTTCTCAACAAACATAAAAAGGGTCGAGTTATTATAAAACGTATAAACATTATCGTGGTCGACGTATAAACATTCGCTATGGATTAAGGCCAATGGCCGGCGTCGATACGCGTCAATCCGCAACCATTTACGCGACTGTCTCGCGAGCAACGACGCGTAATTAAAATCAATATTTATAGTCTTATTAGGAGACATAAATAAGAAACGTTGGACGTTCCCCCGTTGATGCGTTGACACTTCTTCACTGTCAGATGTGATCATAAACTTAAAATACCCACAGGACTTTTATTGACAGGAATAGTGATCCAGCGCTTTGCCTTGTACACTATAATTTTATACACAAAGTTTCATTTTTTATCTCACTTTTTCTGTAGTAAGTATAACTTTCAATCAATCGTTGATAAAAAATATTAAAATATGTTTTTACATTTGTAAATAATTATCTATGTTACAACTCATCGCCAATCTTTAATACAAATTCTATAAAGAAACTTTTCATACCACGAAGCAACTAGAATAAAGGCCAGCCGTGGCCGGGGCACAAAGTGTGAATATATTCAACTTAACACGCAATGCCTTCACAATTCGGTGGAAAATGGGGCAAGGAGTGTCTCAACTCTGGGTTCCCTCTGCCTACTTTGCTGTGTGCGGGATATAGCGTGACGTTATAAAAAAAATATTACTAAAATATAATAATAACACATTATGTAAATAAACCAAAGCTCACTTCAAAAGTCCATTATTCAAATCACGATGTACTAACATATTAAGCCAATGAACCTTAAGAAATCTATAAATATATTAAAAGATCACACACACACTGACGTTTATTGTAGATAATTAATTACATAAAAGAATTTCAACCATTTGCAAAATAATGATTATATTGATATCTGTAATATTTACGACACGAGTGTATTTGAGATATCTAGAACATTATAAATACATGATAGTTGTAAATTTAGCGTCGCTTATTCAATTAAGACTTCGATTGAATGATATAAAACTTTTGTGAGTGTGCTATAAAGTGCTTGGTAATTACAGGTCAAGCTGTCCGTCTCCAATGCAATAACAAAACATTTTTTTTCATGCTTCGACGCAACGATGCGTATTTTGTACTTCAATTATATTAAAAAGTTTAATATTAAAACTTTACATTCAGAAAAAAGACACTATGATATCACATATTACATTATAAAAATATATATATATTTTTGCTTTTATATTTCAATGTATGATATGGCAATATCTATACTAATATAATATAACGAAAGAGTTTGTTTGTTTCCTTCTACGCTAAAGTTTAGCTTTGGTTTTTATAACATGTAATTTGGGTGTGTACTTTTCGAGAAAAAGTAAAACTAAAATAATTCAACGCTGTTTACGGCCGCAAGCCTAGGCTGGACTCGCGCAGGGGGCGCACTTGTCGCTGAAGACGTCCTCTCAAGCGGCCACATAGTGCTTGTACTTTGTTAGAATTATGAAGATAAGTTGTTCATTATTGAATATATCAATCTGTTGACAAATGAAGCGTAATAACGTGTACATTCATAATTTTTTATAAAATATACATTTTCATATGTACGTATACATAAAATTCTATAGAACCAGGACTGGACCAGGAGACTAAATATGATTCAAGTTTAATTGTCTATATATTATTTTTATATTACTACCATTCTTCAATTTCACAGGTCCATTATTCAAAACATTTTATCGTATTGCCATTTTATTGTATATGCACAAGTGATATTTGTATAAAAACGGTTATCTACAGCACATTTTGCCTCGGACAGTTTTGGCCCTTAGGTACTTATTTACTTGGCGAAATGACAAAAAATAAACTATAGACATAGAGCAGCAATAACTTGGCTCATATCCAGTTATAGGTAATTAGTTAAATGTTTCATCTTTAAAACAAAATAATATTTATTTATCTGATACACGAACAGTTATTAAAATATCAAAAATAGCTCGAAATTATGATAAAATAAATATATTTTAATATTTAAAATGATCGTCGATTGCTTTGACTTTGCTGAACGTTGTTAACAATCTAATAAGGGAAGACTACTATGCCACCAAATGCGCTTGATAATTTAAAACACGTAAACGGCTAAACCTCCTTGTCCAATTTTGATCTCGCCATACATATTTAAATTTACTATTATATATTAGGCATTTAAATAATATATACTTTGAAAAAAAAATCTTTTTTAATATTTAGGGGTGATATAAATTTCTTTAAATTTCATGACATTTATCAATTATTTAGTATTTTAGTTAAAGCTTAACTAAATAAACACAACACAATAATTGTACCTACGTGTTAACCAACTAACAAAAAAAAGGTCATTTTAAAAGGACGTTCTAATTTAACCGCTTTATTCCTGGAATCATGAATTTAAAGGACTATAAATATATAATATAAATACTGGGTTTATTTGTGTCTAGACTAAGATGCATTAAGAAAAAAAACAAAAATTTACGTTCTATACGTTAGAGTTTATCGCTTCAATAGCATCTATCGAATATACCTAAAATTTTCATAAAATGTAGAACATTTTAAGGGATTGTACGGTTAATAATCAAAAGTGTTCATTTTCAGCACAATTTTTTTTATGACATTAATCGGACAGTTAAACATTAAGTTATGACGATTCTTAGTATCAATAAGATGGATCGAACGATGTTCATTATTATCTTTAATTATGACAGTTTACCATATACGAATGCTTTACTCGATTGCGACTGCGGACAGCACAAAAAGCAGCCGCGTCCAGTAATGTACCCATCTACTATACATAGCAACTTGATATTTGATTAAAAAACTTAATGTCTTAGATGTTATGCGATAATTCTTATGAAACACATGGAAAATATAATAATTATATTTTGTTTATCCGTTCGGTTTCCATAAGAGATTTTAATGCGGCCCAAATTTGTCTTACTAAAACGGTTAGGGCACATCTAAATATCGTCCTGGTAAAATTTCGCCGAACAAATTTCAACAGTTTGACTGTAAGTTGAAAAAAAATAGTTTTACGTTTATATTTTAAAAATATTTCCTCACTTAAGATAGCGCGGCGAAAGATCCTTAGTGTGCAATATTTGTAAGTAAGCAAAAAGTGATATGAAGAGAATTTAATTATGAGATTCTGTTTCATTACTCGGTCTAAAAAGGTATGTGAGGCAAAAAAAATAAAAGTACCTGTAGTAGAAATCTTACTTAACCTTTAACTACAAAAGGGGACACTAAAGACATAGAGACACCACCGTATTGCATTTGGAAGTGCCATTTCATTTATCATGTAACAAATTAAAATTAGATTATTATTATTAATTTAAACGCACGCTATTTTTTAATGATCATACTCAATTAATTTAAATATCTATTGCTAGACATGGCGTAAGGGCACAAGCGAGTGTATGTAAACGCGACAGGTGTGAGTTCGATTCGCTATCGACTATATTAAATATTTTATTGTCATTTTTTTGCTCTGATGTCGACACGAAATTGAGCTCTAGAATAAGAGGGCGGAAAATAGGGAAAGGAAGCGTTTTAATAGGAACAGAGTGTCTCTACACTAGATTTCCAGTTTCACTCCGTATACTCTGCTATGTGGCTTGAAATGGAAAAAAATATTAATTTATCAACCAATAAATACTTTTACTGATGTATTAGATTATATTAGAAATATCTCTTCTTAAACCAAAATAGTGAACTAAAAGTACTTGTAGCAATGGACGGCCATGTTTAATTGTGGCTATTAGAACAGATGGCTTATTCATTTGTAGAGCAGTCGGTCGTAGTGCTTATGTCGTAAGCAATTCGTTCCTGTGCGGATGTTATTGTAGCGTTTTGTCTATGCTCCGCTATTTTATTGAGGCGTTTTGTTGTCTCTACGACAGTGGATAAACGTCTATCCTATGATGGCACGTTGATGAAAGACGCAGTAAATCTTTTATTATATTTTTTTGGCTTCACAGGGACGCAGTGTTAATTCACTACGTTGCTCTCTTTCTGTCGAATTTTGGCAGCATTGCTTGTTGCGTGGTGGGGCTCAACGCCGAGCTTTGCCTTGTTACCAGGGCGAACAAACGAAAATAACAAAAAAATATTCCTGAATAATAGGCCAGTCGTGGCGCAGCGGCACGAAGTGTGACTGTAAACCGACTGGTTGTGGGTTCGATCCCCACTCGAGGAGATGAAATATTTACTTAAATTTATATTTCCATTTCTTCGCTCTGGTGTCGAGGCTAAGAGCGGCGTTGAGTTCTGCCACTCAACACGCAATGCCTCCAAAAATCGGCAGAAAGTGGGGAATGGAGTGTCTAAAAACACTAGGTTCCCTCTGCCTACCCTGCTGTGTGCGGGATACAGCGTGAAGCTGATTTATTTATTCCTGAATAAGCACATTCAATCGAACCCGCGTCATATTTAGAATCACAGGCTTGTGCCACTGCACCACAACAGCCTCAATGCTTAAAACATTTAAAAACATGATACATTTCTACAATATCATACGACAATAATTTTCCAAGTACATAAAATTATAACAAACATCCATAAATCGTACGTGTTGATTTTCTAAATAGTACAAACACAAAATCGTTTCTCGCCGTGGCCGCCTAAAAGGCACGGTTCTACTTGCCTTTATCACCTTGTGTTGTGACCATTAGCGTGTCCCCAACCGTACCTATTTGAATTCAATTTTGCTAACGTGAGTGGTAAAAATAAATAAAACACAACGAAGCCATGATAGGCGGGTTGCGAGTTATAGGTCCCCGTGCGCTGTGGCCACTCAATATCTCTAATTAATTAACGATCTCGTAGATAAGACCCGCTGACAATCTTATTTGTGGCGAACAAATCTTTTAAACATAAATTTTAACGTACATGCTCTAATGTTGTAAATACTATGCACAATTACGAGGCAGCTGATAAAAAAGTTCCATAGGGAGTTACGTGAATTTAATAAACCAACGTTGTATGTTCATTTTTCTTTGGAATTGTTGGTGATTTTGAATTGTTTATGAATTTCGGAGTAGGTAAAAGTAATCGAAACGGATATGTTACTTTATTCTCCAGCTTGGTCCTATTTTATCGATATTTTAATAAGCATCCTTTTCGATTATAAACAAATGCAAAAATACTGTCATGGTATTTTTTTTAATAGCATACGATATCTTCGACCTACAATAATTTATTTTAATAAAATACATATTAAAAATTACGGGACACAGTGGAAAAAGAACTTAACGAACCATGAATCAAATATTCTTGAAAGATTCACCGTATGCAGTTCTTTGACAATTTGCCATATAAATTAAAGAGTAGTGGCTAATGAGTAGGCATTATGGAAACAGCACGCTGCACCTCCACGCTTCTTCTGTTAGACAAGCAATTCCTATAATAAAATCTAATAACGTGAGTCATTCGCTACTAACTGAAATAAAATAAATTAAATCAGAAATAAATAAATTAGCTTCACATTGTATCCCGCGCACAGCAGGGTAGGCAGAGGGAACCTAGTGTTAAAACACTCCGTACCCCTTCTTTCGACATTTCGCAGAATTCTGGAGGCATTTCGTGTTGAGTGGCGGAATTCAACGCCGTCCTTTCCCTGGACTCCAGAGCGAAGAAATGGAAATGTAAATTTAAATAAATATTAAATGTTCTCGAGTGCGGATTGAACCTACAACCAGTCGATTTAACAGTCACACTTTGTGCCTCTGCGCCACGTCAAGAAATGCAGAAATTAAAATAGTATTACAAAACTGGTGTAAGTAGTTCAAATTGTTTTCCATGGGAAGAATAAAACGACACTGATGTGTCGACAGGATCGGTCACGGATAATAAACATTTAGTCAATTTGTCGACCGCTGTCCTGTCTACTATCGTTTATTAACATTTTTTTGTCTCCCCATTTTCGATCCTCGCCAAGGTATGACAATTTGAGCGGGTATAGTTTTATTGTGGTAATTAAGATATGAACATGCTTTTAAAGTTAGGGTAGAATCGCTTTGATAACAGAAGAAATTATGACTTTACACAATCAACATGTATACATTCCTAAAAAAAAAAGATACATATTTCATGTATTTTTTTCATATTACATATTATTTATCTACGTTTATATTTTAAGTTCTTTGCACGAACAGTGTGTAATTAGTAACTTCGTTAGTTGAATTTAAAAGTAATTTACAAACTATATGAGAGTAAAATTTATAAGTACCTACTGTGGAGTCATTCCATGAAATAACACAAACTTAAAGTAGTATATTGTCTAACGTTATTGAGGTAATGTTTAAATAACAGAAAAAAATCAATCACCTGATTTTATTTTCCAACGATTTTGAACGATACTTTATTGGAGTACAATCATTTACGTTTTTATGATACTTAAAATTGTAATTACATTATAAAATGTATAGTGACAACCGTGGGAATACTATAGCTTTATAGTAGTCTCAAACGCTGTCACAAATATTTTTTCCTTCATTAAAACAATACACGTGTAACTAACTTCTCCTCAACGGTTATTCCGTATTGAAACGCAAGCAGTGAGGTCAGCGAGAGTGGGGAGACACAAAACTAAGACACGAATACCATATCATCACAATTTATTGCCAGCCCATCAGAGCGGCATCGCAAACAGCTCATTGACCGACCTCTTACCAGTGAAGCACAATATCTAAACGTGACATCGCACAACTTTAAGTTATTGTCTAGGTAGAAGGTTAAGTGATGTTGCTTACTTTCGTTTATAAATTTATATTGTACATAATATATATTTTATATTGTTCTATCAACGTCCTGAGCTTGGATCATTAGAAAAAAAAACTTCTAAAATGTAATGTAATACATATACCTACTACAAATTGAGAAAAATCTACTTATAATTTATGTAATAATATACTTATTACACAATTAACGTCTATAATGCAAATGTCAAATAGCACCTTTCAATTTCACAGTAAATTGCAAAGCGGTTGTTTATTCTAATACAAAGTCCGCGATGTCACGAATTCATATGATTTGTATAATAATCCGATGTAAGCACATATTTATCCTCGTGGCTCAGTTCCCATGGTTATTGTGGTGACGTGACACAGTGGACAGGTCATTGCTAAAATAAATCAAGAGGTAACAACTAATAAAATATTCTTCATAGACGGTAACGGTCGTGCAATACAGACGCCGGCTGCCGATTCTGTGAAGTCGTTTGGAAAGCAGGCTGTGATTTGCAAGGTCACGCGTATAACACGGATGTTCCCGATATTGAAATGGACAGGCGTGCTTTATTCACCCACATATCAACATATGCAACGAAAAGATCGGAGCCAAGACTCCTATCGACGTGAAAGTGGACTTTATGCGGCGGTTAGAAGCGACCATTTCACTTGGAGAACATCTTACGCCTGAACGTTGCCCAATGCGACAGCAGTATGAGAAACAAACACTCATATTGAATACGAAGCAGATGAACGGTACGACACTTCGTATGGTAAATTCTGTATTGCGAATTATTAAATTATTTATGCCGCATATCGCGGTGTGCGCGGTGTGGCCGATCGCTGAACCACAATATCGGGAATCCCTGTTCGCTACTAATGCAATAATTTGGCGTATTTTGCAATCGCGTATTGAATATTGAATAGTTGGTAAATAGTTTATGTTCTCGACGTGGATTTTGGAGTACGTGATCCGGCGCGGCTCTGTTCTGATTCGTTGTGAAACTGCGCGACATATAGATAACACGCTAACAAGTGGTCGTTTCAAATAAAACGTTATATCTAGCTGTTACAGCGTTTACATCAGATAACCGAGATAGCCAGCCACATATTAACTATCGCTTTATTTTATTTATAGTAAAGTATTTAAATCTAACAATTTTTTTTAAATATGTAGAAAATTTTATTTATTTCGTTCCCAAGTGTCGTATTTTGTATCTAATACATATCTCTAATTCTAATATAATACATTTAGTATAATTTGATCCAAATTTAGTTTGATCTAGGCTTTATTTTGTTTCACTACCTTAGTTTTGTTTATCGACAGAAATGTTGATTGAAATTTCACTTGAAGTCATAACACACAGGTATCGGACGACTTAATGATTCCATGAAGAGCAGATGTTTCTCTATCTTCGGATAAGACAATAACAAAACAATAATTTAATATCTAAACGAATTAAAAGTTATTTATACATTTGTATAAAGCATTATAAGTTTTGATAAATATAGTATACTTATAATAATTTCCTATTATTTTAATATTCACCAGACTATAAATCTATAAGTCATTAGAAACGATACAGTATGTTTACCTAATTGTGAATTCTTTTAATATGTTATGTTTATGTTAAAATTATTCCATGTATTTACGATTCCGTAAAAGAGGATTCTTCATCTGTAGTGGTCGTGTTTTGTTTGTTAATTACATTTATGTCGGCAAGTAATTACAAACAAAGAAAATTTTCCGTTTCGTTCCTGTATGCATATGAACGTAATCAGAGTTGGAATATTAGTTTTAATTCATACTATATGGAAAAACACCTATTCGGTTATAGACTACCATAGACAAGACTTACAGAAGGTATTTATTTTTGCGACCCTGTGTCACTGGATCTAACAGTAAACGCGAAGGTTGTGGGTTTTTGATTCCCTCTAGGGAAGAATGGACTATTTTGTTTTCTTCGCTCTGGTGAGAAGACAATCCGTAACTACGATTTTCGCGACTTAACGCTCTCGATGTCTCGAAAATTGGACGGAAATTTACAAAGTATTTTAACACTACATTCTCTCCACTAGGTAGGTACTAAATATTCAAAGAAACATTACTACTCAACAAACAGTCTGGACAACTGGATAATTAACTGTAACACTTTTTTTGTGTTTCATTTAGTAACAATAAAAAGATGAATAGGGGCACGAGTGTTTAAACTAAAAACTGATTTTATGTGTCCTCTGTTCTTTCAATATGAATGTTCAAAATGGATTTATTGCATGTTTCATAATTGCAGATAATACAGAAATGAGTTAATTCGATTCGGTTGGGTGGTTTTAATAGATACGCTAAATTCGAAGTAAATGTGTATATATGCTTTGTAGGTAGGCAACCTACAAAGTGTTCAAAATTAAACTCATATAAGTAAATCTAACATAATTAAAAATGATAAATTATAATTACTAGACCTACTTAGTAATTTTTTTTATGAGTATGTCATGTACGTGCATATGTATGTACCTACTTACATCTTATTTGTAGTAAAATTCTATTTCATATACAAAGACAATAATTCTTAAAACTTAGTTAGATGACCCATAAAAATTACCTATGACTTTATTTTAACTTAATGCTAAGTTCCCAGGTTCCCTCTGCCTACCCTGCCATGTGAAAATATTTTTCGCGGATTTATAATTAACAACATGAATCTTATCATAATCAGAGCAATCTTGTTTATTAAATTATTTATCCCAACAACATTAAAATAAAACAACAATTTAGATAAAATATTCATTATTAACTTTGCTATGCCTATTCTAAATGACGACTGCACTATGGTCATATAGCGCTTCGGCAATCGTTCATCATCAGTCATCGCGTGACCAGGTAGTGTTGACTTTATAGAGTGCTCGAACAAATTTAAAACACCTCGTTATAACCAACAAGGGTTCCCCTTTATGAGTTATGCCACGATTGACTTAACAATTGACTGAAAATAACGCACTGACACGCTAAAATTAATGTATTTAATAATAGCAATAAATATATGTAACATATACATACATAACAATTCAAATTTGATTTACAAAATTAAATTATTTAAGCAAACAATTCCAAATAATACAAAAAATAGAATATAACAGGGTTTCGCAAAGTTAACCCCCAGGCACCCGACGAGACTGGGGATTCGTAATTGAAAAATAAAAGGCCGTAATAATAGAATTTACGTTACGTGCTTTTCAATGACAATTTTTCTGTCTGTGTTTTTGTCAGGAGGTAGAAATTGATTAGCGTATGTAAATATATGTCTTCTCTATGTATGTCGTTTTAAATTATAAAAACTCATGAAATATGCCGTGAAACTATAGTGGCAATGACAATGGCACAATAAGATAGACTGTTAACGCGATATTTGTGAGCTCAATTCCCACTTGTGCGAATGAAATATTTAATATTTTCATTTTCTCACTCTGGCAACTAGGCAGAGCGCATCGTTGAGTTACGGCACTGGACAAGTAATGTCTCAAAGGTACCACTAGGTTCCCTTTGTTTACCCTGCTATATGCGAAATAAACGTGAAACTGAAAAACAAAATAAATAATACGCTATTGTAGCGCATTGAGGATGAGACTGACTAGACAAGATGGTTGTGAGTTTCAATGACATGCAATATGGAAATATACAAACACTAAAAGTTAATTAGTTTAATATTTTTTCTTATCATTATTAACGAATAAAAACAGTTAAGCGCATAATAGCCCCTATAACAGTGTAACACAACATTTATATTTAAAATAATAGAGTTTTCACGATGAACAATGTTCCTAAGTCAAGTATAAACGTAGTGGCGAAGCCAAATAAAGCATAAACACATGCAAGAAATGCCCCGGCGAGGCGCCCAAACATTTGCTTGCAGATATTACTGTATACAGTAGAATTGTTTCGTGCTCCGTTCGACATTTCCGTACAATACACTGGTCAGGCGTGGTTTAGCTAGTTAGCGGAGATGTAAATATGCGCCGGCGCAGGACCAAGGGTCGCTGCAGCTTCTTGCATTGTACACAAACCTCTTTATCGAATTTTACATATTTTAATGTAATTTATTTTATTAAATAACTGTATTTAGTATAAAAGAGGTCAGTCGTGGCGCAGAGGCACATGCAAGTGTCTGTAAACACTACAAGCTTCATCACTCAACGTGCAATGACTCCAGAAATTGGTGAAAAATAGGAAATAATATCTTAATGGTAAAACTGTTTAAACAATAGGTTCCTAGGATCTCCTACCCTTCAATGTTTATAAATATACAGCGTGAAGTTAAAAACAAATTATAATGCAGCCAACGGGGACAAACTGGAAATTATTGTATGGAAAATTAAACTTAATTAAAACAACAAAAAGGCGGCCATCGTCGCAGAGGCATAAGCGAGGGACTGTAAACGGTAAAAAAATAAAATTTTATACTATTTTTTTTTTTATTTTAAAATCGAAATATGATTGAGAAACATTGTTTGCCTTTGTGGGATACAGTATCTAAAGAACTCTAATCAAGAAACTAGAATAATTGGTGCGGCGGCTTCTATTATACAAAATATTTAACCATAAATAATGTACAAAATAGAACCTTCTACAGCAATAACAACGGGTTAGAAATGAAAATCAGAGAGATGACATTTTATTCATAAGCAACTGTTATAAATCTATACAAAAGTCAACGTTTCAATTAACGGTCTGAAAGTGCCTATTGTATGCCAACAATAAAATACAGATAGAATATAAGGTGATAGATAATAGCTGGTTGCGTAATGTAAATATTATGATGATATTTTTAAATAATTTTAACGAAGCTAAAAACTAGGAGACTATGTTGAAGCGTGACAACACTCTTTTATATATTTAGTTATTTTATTTTTTTATATAATATATTTAGTTATTTTTTTTTATTATTTAATTTCTATTATTATTTAGGGTTATGTACTTTGAATACTTTGAATTACTTTGAATATTACAGAGAAATGTATAGATGTCAAATAGAAAAAACTTCGCAATTTTATATTTGTAGTTAATTTCATACAAAAAGAAAGCACGGCGTTGATTTCTGCCACTCAATATGCAATATCTCTAGATTTCGGCGGCAAATAGGGAATGGAGTGTCTTAACACTAAGTTCCGTAAGCCTAACCTGCTGTGTGTGGGATACAGCGTGAAACTGATTGATTGATAATATAAGTGATGTGATAAAACATAAGTTCGTCATAATGGGAACAATGTCTTACAAAACATAACTTTGCTCCCATTGACCCACAAAGAAGAAGTACGTATCCTTCGGTGGGCGAGACCGACTCTCACTTGACCGGTTATTATTATTTTCATTGATGCCGTGGTACAGTTAGAGTTGGAGGGATTCTGGCAAAACGAAATCGCTTTGGGCTATTTAAGTGTATATTTTAAGCTGTTTAAAATACAACATTTAAAAAAAATGTTGTTTTTTTAGAAATCACCTATCGCCTCGTACTTGTTGTTGTAAAATGATTTTGGATGCATTAATAATAATAAATTAAACGAAAAGTCATGGAGTAGACGTATGTGATATGTAATACAACGAAATGTCAGTAGCGCGTTTGTTGACCCGCTTCTTCGAGCTACTCGCGACATTTCGCGGTAATTGTAAGTTACCATAAATTAGGGTTGCATTAACTATATTTAATGTTTTAAAAATAAAACAATATATAATGACGTACTTGCCATGCTATTCTTAATATTAATATAATTCGTTATCGATTTCGTTAAATTCATTTAGATGATTTCGCAAAATCACAAAAATTCTTTCCAGTAGAACTCGACAACTTATTTTATAATTGTCTAGCTCAGCTTACTTTATAACAGAGAAATATGCTAAAAATATTTAAAACATACATTTATATATACTTATCTATTTTTATTTTTATCCTATAAGCATACGAATTGAAATTAAAATTCACGCTATGTTGTAATTACACTTTTTTGTCTATTTAATCTGTGCATTAATATTAGCTAGAGCACATATGTACCAACATGAGATGTTCAATTACGTTTAAGGATAGTACAAAAAAATATATATTTTAGCCATTTTGTGAAGCAAATGTAGACGTAAAACTAAATTTTAAAATAATGCTTATTGTCATATTATATAAGTCCATTGTGGCACACTAACACAATCGTGTGACTATAAATACTAGAAGATTATGTGTTCGATTCCTATTTAGATGATCCGATGAAGACGGCAATTCTTCTTCTAATGTACGTACTTTATTCTTATCGATTCAAATAGAAATATGAATTATTTTGATGTGGAAGCAGTACCTGGGATTTGTGGAACTACCACAGATGTAGGTTTCAGAGACCTCTTTACAAAGCACTAACACACGCCATTATCATTTCCGCCAACATAGCTAATTACTTCAAATCAAATAAATACCGCCTTTCAAGTTCATTTTTTAATTCAGTAACAGACCTTATTAGAAAAATTGCGACTTAAAATAAATATGTATTTCCATACTCAAATGTCCACGGACGAAGTCGAGCCACCTTTGCGAAAAGGCACCGACACCCCTGATCTATAACTTCTTATTATTTGAATGAGATCTATTGATCCGAGGTGTGGAACTCACAATCCGATCCAACGAAGATCATTTTGTTCTCCTTGAACGACCGCTTCTGAACTAACTTGACATTACAATGGCGACCGGTGACGGCAATGATTTAAAATCTGTTAACAGGACGCTTTTCTTTTTAACGATCTGTATACAATTTCCATAAATGGTTTTCCAGATGATCTCAGTATGTGAATGCATTACACATAATAAGGCATAACAGTAGGGTGAGGCCGCTCGTGGCGCAGCGGCACAAGCGTGTGGCTGTAAACGCGACTGGTTGTGGTTTCGATCCCCCCTTGAGGAAATGAAGTATTTATTTAAATGTATATATTTTCATTTCTTCGCCGTGGTGTCAAAGCAAGCGCGGCGTTGAGTTTCACTACTCAACATGCAATGCCTCTAGAATTCGGCGGAAAAATCGGAACAGAGTGTCTTAACACTAGGTCCCCTCTGCCCACCTTTCTGTGGGAGAAATACAGCTTAAAGCTGATTTCTTTTAGGTATAACAGGATCACAGTGACATGCGAAATGAGATGGGAACCTATACGATAGAAACGCTCACGACGTGGTTTCAACGGAACATTGTTGCAAGGGATTATACATGATGAAACTGAAATCCCCGCCCTAATGAGGTTCTTGTTCACTGCTCCCCGTATTATCTCAAGTAATTATCTCCTACTCCCTACTATTGTGAATGGCGGATCATCAAGATGTCAATTAATGTTCAATACAGACATTCAATGATCTTGATACTTTATTAAGTTTAATTTATTTGCGGAGTATATAAGTCTTAGATGTTGTTTAAGTTAAAATTCATTATTTTATTATTATTTTTAATTATAATAGCAATAATAATATTTACAAGAAAATTAATCAATTCGTCTTATAATTTATCTTTACAAAAAACACAAGAAACAATTTAATTAAAAAAAATAAAAGAAAACTAAATGTATCGTCCACAATAAGAATGTGATGTATTAGATTGATAAAAAGCTGATAGCGACATCTTCTGCCTGAGATGTGGGTCGCAGTAACCAACAAGATTGGCAATGCCAATCATCAATGATAAAATAATGGCTCCACTGCAGGAAGCGCGTTTCGCAACGCCCGCGCCCGCGCCCGCGCATACGGGCTTTTAATCAACACTTTATTGTTTAATGACCCCTCGTCCAGCTCGTAAATTAAAAGGGTGACGGCTCAAACCCTATCGACGAGTGCGTTATATGTGAACGGATTTGTACTAAATATTTGATGGTCGATAATAGCACTAGAGGTATTCCCATTTTATATTCCCTCATTTACATACTCATCTTCAAATCTTTATAATTACTCATATCATTGTGAACAACCTATTGTATTGATAGGTTGTTCACAATATATATTATATATATATTGAATCCGTATTGGATTCAAATAATATATTCAATGCGAAAACAAAAAGTACTTTGAAAATAAGGAAAAGATTAAAGATTACTAACACACCATAATTGATTAACGACGTTTGACATATTATCAACTGAATATGAGATAAGTCGTAACAGTGTAAAATTGTAGTTGTTGTTAAAGTATTTCATTAAACGGCTTTACAATGAACTATAGTTTTAGTACAGCCATAAATTACGCGTCAAAAAAATGTCATAAATACCTATATATTTATAAGTCACATTCATAATATACTTAAAATCTTCTTCGTCATCATATATGATTATGGAATCAAACGTCTTTCTTTATCTCAGACCAAAAAAACATATCTAGTCTATAAATGAAATATAAATACCCAATGTCAAATTTGAATTTGCAATCATCGCTGTAGACACATATCAAAGGACCGTAAGGTTGTTTTGTTCACGTTTTCAAAACATCAACTTTCTACCTAAAAGATATATTAAAACAAAGCTAATGTAGCAGTAGGTAATTACAATATACTTATTATGTTGCTCAGTGGCACTTGACGGCAAGTGTTATTAGTGAATATGATTGGAGATTAAAGTAAATCGAGTGCGGACGGCGCAGGTAAGCCGTGAGCGTCGCGTGCGCCCTGCCTGAATAAACGCCTTATACTTTGTTATTAAAAAGCTATAGAGATGACACATTATGTTAATATTTAATATTAATACAATAATATTTGAATATGCAGCTTATATTAATGTTGCCATAAAGTTTTATGACCCCAAACGCTTTTATGACCGCACGTACCTTGGCCAGCTAGCTTATAGGCAGGTGGTTTCTTTTGTTTAAGAATAAATTTACTTTATTATACGACAATTTTTCATAAATATGATATGTTAAATACAAAGGATTCCATTTCTTAGGTTGATAATAACAAATGATAACTTTCTGTAGGACTGACGCTACTGACATTTCTATGTAATTTGACCATTCAAAATCGCTTGTAATAGCCTAATTAAATAGAAAATTAAATTTTATGTTTTAATTAAATACAATAATTGTGTAAAACCGATGTGGACTTGTAGCATAAAGGCTGCTCTATAGTTTTTTCACATAGTATTAAAGGCATTTGATCCCTGACTTTTAATGCTTCACCCCAGCATTAAAATTATGTGTATATTTGTATCACGCTAGCTATTGTAGGGCCTCAACAGCAACACACGGTGAAACGAACACCGCGCGCCAAGGTCTTCACCGATACTCATTACTTTATTATTTACATACATTTTATAAAGACATATTATGTATAAAGTTACCGATCGTCATTTGTTATTATAAAAATAATTTACATCTTTACATCAATAAAAACATTTCCATCGCAGTGTTACTTTTAATCCATATTGAAATAGGACTAAATATATTATTTTTAAAATCTCATGTGAGGCCGATCGTGGCGCAGTGGCACAAAGTGTGACTGTAAAACCGACTGGTTGTGGGTTCGATCCCCACTCGAAGAGATGGAATATTTACTTAAATTTATATTTCCATTTCTTCGCTCTGGTGTCGAGGCAAAGCGCGGCGTTGAGCTCTGCCACTCAACACGCAATGCCTCCAAAATTCGGCAGAAAGTGGGGAACGGAGTGTCTTACACTAGGTTCCCTCTGCCTACCCTGCTGTGTGCGGGATATAGCGTGAAGCTAATTTAATTTTTTTTTTTTTTTTAAATCTCATATTGATATTTAATAACAAGAATAACGATATGCCGCTGGCGCTAATTACCCGAAACTTGATATCATTCATTAGGAGATTCCGAAATTATTACGCTAGCAAAATTCTTAATTATATATCTTAAATTTCTAAGTAAAATATAGCCTTAAGCTTCGTTGGCGTTGGCAAATAATATGTTTGTAAACAACGAAATTTTACCGTTAGCGCTAATTATACTTTTGATACCATTCTGCCCGCGTTGTGATAGAGGCTTGATCGTTTAATTCGTTATTAGTATCAAAATTATGCAAATTTTAAATATCTTATATAAAAAAATAAAACGAATATGTTATTAGCGGGTATCTCAAAGTTAATAATTTATTTAACACTTTTCATAGAGCTTTAGCTAAACGCTTAGATAATGCGCGAAAAGAGAAGCTCATCACCCCTCCAATTAAATGGATAACGACGGCGTTCAGTTGGAGTTATTAATTTAATAAATGAGGGAGTTCGGGTGTCGCGTCAGGTGCGTGGTGGCGGCGCGTGCCCCGGTGACGCCGCGCTGACGGGTTACTCTATAAAATATCACATTTATTAATCCATCAACAATCCGTATGTAATCCTTAACAAGGCCGACAAAAACGAAACAAAAACACAACAAATGTAGATGCAAGCTGTTTTTAAATCCGTATTCATCAAACAGCTCTTATCTATGTTCTAACACTTTATGGGCGCAAAGAAATGTAAATTTGTAAAGGACTACGCTTAAAACCGGCGAAACACAAAGAATCACACACTTTAATTTATATGTCTGGCATGCTTCAATGAAATTAATGTGGATTTGTAAGAAACAACCAAGACTTCTTTCATAAAAATTGAATACTCTAATTTATCCCTCCGGCTTGCTCTCCGCGCGAGTAATTACAGTAAAAGGTCTTAAGCATGAATGTTATGACGGCGTTTATGAATCGTATTTCTGAGTAGGTATAACGATTCATTCACGCTTCTTTTTCGGCATCTGAATGCTCTCCACACAATAAATTTTAGGTCGAAAAGATCTTTTATGAATTTCAAGCGTACCGCCTCCTTTGAAAAAAATAATTTTGTTTTTCGCACACAATTAACATTAATTAATAACCATAAGTATCATCAGCCAGAATATACCGTTATATTAAACGACATGAACTCAAAAACCCAAAATCTGTAGACATTTTTCGAACTTTTGTCATGTTTTTTGCTCATGTTGACATTTAGATGAGACAAATTAATTTTGGAATTCAATTGAATTACCGATAGGTTGCTTACATACGACGAGCCTTAACATTTGACATAATGATATTTCGAAGGGAAGAAGTCGAATTTAATAGCGAGTTAAATGATACGTGCCCTGATTGGAAAATGTATGCTTATTCAGGTCGACGAGGCCTCACCCTCCCGGCCTTCACACGGCTGATTTGAAATGAATGGTAATAATGCCCGAGAATCCTGCTCGCATCGTTTTGTATGATTATTCCGAATTAATTATTTGTCGGAATTTTGCTGGCTAATTTTTCGGAACAGGATTTTTCCGCTTTGACTGACGTTGTAATTCCAGCTCGTCATGGGGTGAACGGTGAAAGGCATATCTTTTGTGCGTAATTTTACCCTTTTTTTTATTCATAACTACCGATTAAATTTTTTTCTTAAATATATTTCTAATGTTTAAGAAATAAAAATTTCATGACAATGTAACGTGTTTATATTTTGTTGTTGTTTTCATTCGTTATTAAAGTAGGCATGTAAAAGTTTATACTTCAACAATATATATCTAGTTTATCTAGGCATTTATAGAAAACGATAAAAAACCGAGTGATTTCAGCAAGGGTAGACCCCTATTTCACTTTTACGGTGGACATTATAAAAGGCGCATGATCGATTTATCAAAGCACATTCCCATATCTAAGTTATAAAAAGCTAGTAGTTTTGCTACAGCATCATGTCACAACGGTCCCGAGGGCCGTCTGATGCGAATATCAAATCGCTGCCACCCTCGCACTAAATAATACTCATCCATTAGACGAGAGGGAAAAACGACACCTATGTCCATCATGCTACGTACATCTACTGTCAATACTTATGATAGGGGTTTTTAGTATAGAAAAAACAAATATTACAATAAACATTTTTTTTTATTCAGCACGCAATGAGCGCCTCCAGAATTTGGCGAAAAGTGGGGAACAGAGAGTCTTAACACTAGGTTCCCTCTGCCTACCTTGCTGTGTGCGGGATACAGCGTGAAGCTGAAAAAAAAGCTCATATAATATATACTTGTCAGCTATTGTAGAAATTTAATTTGATTACCAATATATTACTATAAATATTTGTTATCAAAAACACAATAGGAAACGGGAGAATAATAACATCTAATTTAATGTATTGCTATACTTTCTTCATTAACCGGCTGTTTTGCTCTCCCATATTTAGCAGCTGAAAATCATTCGTAACATGAAGGTCAAGAGGTGATTTTTGTTTGGCATTAATAGGTCTTTGTAGCAGTGCTGGACTCTCCCAAGGGGCCTGAGCTGGCATTCTGACGACTGAACTAAGTAGAAAGATAGAACAGACTTAAGCGGGCCAATTATCCCGTATTGGATTTATTGGTAATCTCTGCACGAATGGGCGCGAGGGTGCGAACCGAACCAACTTTTGATGATGCCTCTATCGGTATTATGAACAAAGTTGTTGCAATTTTTATGTAGGCGGATTTATTGTTTGCTTTCCTCTTGTTTTGCCCTCGATTGTGTGCGGACAGATAAAGGAAGGCTACCATTTCATTACCTATGAGTCAATCTCTTGCCGAACAATACCAGTGGATTAGAAGTTTGATCCTCCCTTGATCCTCTATGAATTTTATTACATAAAAAAATCTTGGTTTATTTTGTGAGGCTTTAGATTGTCGATGTATAAAATGATTTTCTGGACTTTAAATTTTTTCAACAAAACTAAATAAATATTTTTTTCTTATACTGCCAAATGTCTGACATTATAGAATTATAATGTTCAATTAATATATTGAAGTAACATCACAGCAATAAAAGACTAAACAAATAAATTAGTTTTAACTACTAGATGTACATCTGTTATAAGATACAAAGAATAAATAATATTTAACATCCATAAATATTATAGATAAACGAGGGTCAATCTTTAATAAATATCGACAATCGAATTTTTATTGCGTCCATCCCCGTCCCGGCTGACCTACTGCGTGTATCACTGCTGCCATAAAGAAGGGTCATCGTAAGATTTATAACTTATACCCTTGGTGACAAAAAGCCAAAACTATGAAACGCGACACGGTGCTCAATATCGCATGTTTAGTTTTAACCCAAATGTATATTTATTGCTATATTTTCGATTCGATGATTTTTTACTTTGGTATGTTTGTATGATTAATATTACAATTTAAAGTAAATACACACAGAAGTACCAATGTAATGGACAATATATAGTATACATATGCTACTAGACACCAGTCGTGGGGCACAAAGTGTGACTGTTCTGTTTACTTAAATTCATATATCCATTTCTTCGCTAAGACAACAATCATAGCACTCGATACCGACGAAAAAAAAATATATCAAGAAATAAAATGTAGGGCAGCAGCATAATCTTACGGCGATATATATTGATTATTTAAATATTTCTTCTTTTCTTCACTTAAAGTATAAAGGTTTTTTTAAATTTATTCTTAAAATGTTCTCCCTTTTCGATATTTCTATATGCCCAAGGCTCGAGTTACCCATATCATGAAAATGTTATGTTGTAGTAAAACAGTTTTGCCTCAGACGTCGAACTTGACAAAAGAAATTGATATATTGATATAAAAGCATATTTATGTTCCCGGTGTATTGGTAAAAAATCTTAGTGATACGTCATAGCCGTCACTCTCGCATTACGCCACTAGGGTATTGGTAAAAAGTTTCGTCTACAGATGGCCCAAATTGAGTAAAATAACTAAAAAAAAGTATAAAATAAATTCTAAATACATTATATATTTTAGTTGTTATTGACGGCTTTTTTAAATAACAAAATATGTATATAATTATTAAAATAGATTAGTATTGCTGTTTGCAATTTCTGTAGTTTGGTTTATTTAAGCCTTTAATTTAATATAGAAATCAAATATTTTTTGCTTATTTAATTAGTCTTGTTTAAGTAGTCAAATATTATAATTATTTTAAAAAATAAACAATAGATCGACTCATTATAGCGCTAATTTCATTGTAGAGCAATACCAATATTTTACGAAAGGCAACAAATTATTTCCTTAATGTTGCCATTAAGCAGGATGTATTGATAATTATATAGTAATTCCTCGTAGACATTCAGATCACGATTCGAACGTATCTATAATATATTTTTCAACAAAAATGTTGTATTCATGATATGATAATATACGTGATGGCGTTGTGGTGCACTGGCACAAACGTGTAACGCGACGATTGCGGGTTCGGTTCGAAAGACCGAAATATTATTTACTCATATTTTTTACTTCGCTTTGGTAGTAAGGCAAAAGCGCGGCGTTATGCTCCGAAAGTTAATAAAAGTAAGTGTTTTAAAACTAGGTTCCCTCTGCCTTGCTATATGTGAGAAACATCGTGAAGCTGAAAATAAAAAGGTTGAATCTCCTTAGACATGTTCCTTCCGCTATCTTGCAAAATCTGGCGGATGTATTAGGAAAATTAAACAATATTAACAAAGATTAATAACAAGGATTAATTGATTTTGTTTTTCGTATGTGAAATTTATATTTATTTTATGGTAGCAATTGTATTATCGGAAATCGTAGTATTGGTGTAAGTTGTAATGGAACTAAAAGAAGAACTATTAGTTATAGACTCAGTAGAATTACTCGGTATTATTGTACTGGAATAAACCGTGACGTTATGTATACTACTTTCTGTAGAATTTGCAGCAAATCTAGTATTAGTTACTTTCTCGTTATCAGTGAACTGAATAGTTTCTTCGGTTGTTGATGGCATTGAATCCGATTTATGCGTTATTATTTTTTGCGCCCACGCTGGTTTAGATGTCGTCGGTGCACCTAATTTCCATCTGGTGGTCAAGTCACCAAATTTGTTTAAATATTTAGACTTCTCTTTCTTTATATAGCACGTACAAAAACAATATTTGTCTGATGAAGCGACATCATATTTCAAATCTATACACTTTTGAATGCAAAGGTATGCTTTTTCGAATATTTGACACTCGGACGTCTGATGGAATCCATAACGCAAAATCAACTTCAACGAATCTGTAAATGTAAAATTATAAGTTATTAAATTACGCACCATTACTTTTAATCTATATACGTAAATTCTTTAAAAATATTATCCAGAATTCAGAAGAATAGATTGTCTTAACACTGCCTAATCTGCTGTGTGCGAGATTAAAAATAGTTACACGAATAAAATTGCTGTATAAATTAAACATATAGTAGATACTGTAATTAGTATATTTGTGTTTAATGCAAAAAGAGAATATATTAATATATCTTTTTTTACATTAGGATATTTTTTTAATAATATTTCTCCCTAAATCTAAATATTGAAATTATTGACATAACATGGTTTTAAATTAAACTACTAGATACAAGTAAAGCTTTTTAAATTATAATCTTTTGTAAAAAAATACAATGACAAAAAACATAGGTAAATATAAAGACAAAAAATATACATACTGTTTGTTAAAATATTGTCGCCTGATAATTCCGATGGCGCAAAAACTGAAACATTTGCATCTTAATTAGAGAGAAATTGAATTTCCAAAATTTTGTATAACAAAATTAACTAAACTTAATCCCAATTTACTATTGCAAAAAAGAAGTCATTCCGATTATTCATTGTGGTAATTTCAATACAAACACTAATTTACATTTTTTTATAATACTCATAACAACTCTTTCACGTAATTCTCTCAGATCATCATCTCATTCGCTTTCTTAATATTTATAAAAATTAGGTATATACATACATCACTTAGCGCTCCAGTAACACAACAGCACACACTCGTCTCGCAAAGCAAGAAGTTAAAAAACAAACAAGCTGTCTTACTAGACCAAGAAAAAGAAATTAATTAATTTATTAATTTTGAAAAATTCTTCTCCAAAATATGAATTTAATTTAAACTGTTGTTACCTTATTAATCTCTTCTTTAATAAATTTAAAGAAACATTTATCAACACAGATTAAAATAAACCGAATATAGCTATAAATTAATTTTGGTAATGGAATTATTCAATGCTTACCTATTTTTGATGTAAAATTCTCACTTTTAATTATATATATAAATTGCAACATAGTACACAGTATCCTCACTGTAACATCCATTATTAAAACTGAGCATGTATAATGTACATTGATACCTCGTATAGATTTATATTTAATTAGTAATCATAATTACTTTAAAATAATTACAAATCCGTTATCAAATCAATAAGAATCTAGTATTACGAATTTCTAGATTCTACATTTTTACATATACGAGTATATTGGCAGAAACTAAGGAACGGAGTGTCGTAACGCTAGGTTCCCTCTGCCTACCCAGCTGTGTGCGGAATACAGCGTGAAGCTGATTTTTTTTTAGTATTACATAGCTGAGCTTCGCGCAGGAACGTGCGTCTCAATTTAAAATAAAAATTTTATATATTGCATATTTTAAAATATATTTTACAGATTTGGTACATTACAAGCTCACGTTTCTTCTATGCCGTGTAAAACAAAGAAGTTTAGATATAACAATATAATTTGTCATATCTAAAAAAAACATTCATCATAAGGATATAGGAAAGAATAATAGATAAAATAAATATAAGCATTTGATATTTTTTTTATTTGAAATAATCAAAAATCATTAAAAGGATTATTTAACTAACTAACTAACGGTAGTTGTTTCACTTCCAGTAACATTTAAATTTGTAGTTTCGTTATTACTTCCGGTGCCTGTTACACTTTCAGTTGTAAAAGTATTATTTGTGCCACCACACGGCGACGTAGTGCTTGCATCTTTAGATATACCGCCAGATGAAGTGGTTTCTTCCGTAGA
Source organism: Heliconius charithonia (assembly GCA_030704555.1). Lineage (NCBI taxonomy): Eukaryota > Metazoa > Arthropoda > Insecta > Lepidoptera > Nymphalidae > Heliconius > Heliconius charithonia. The sequence goes on along the minus strand of CM060809.1, from coordinate 7,083,162 downwards.
ATTTGTTAGAGTACGTGGTGATAAAGTTCCTACTACATGGTAAAGTCGTGGACTAAATGTTTTAGGTATTTTCATTGTGGTCCCATTTGTCTTCCATTTGAAATAAGGTAATACGGTACTCGTTTTCATTTCGTGACAACTACACTTACATAGGCTATTCAATCTAAATACTTGATAACCGATGCTTTTGCAAGCTGTCATACATTTGAAAGTTTTTACGTAGTCACCGCAATTGCTGTAAAAGCTAAGCCCGTAGTGTTTTCTGTGATCTGTAACTGTTTTAAAATATTAATATAATTGAATAATAATTTTAATTACAAATATATTGAATTTATATATAAAACGAACCATTAGAAAAGCTAATTTTAACGCATATCAAGGCTACCACAAAATATAACATTTTCGCTTAAAACTCGTAAAACGTGAATTTAATTAAATGCATTCAGAAGTAAAATAATAAACACACTTCATTATACTTTTTACGACACTATTTCAATAAAACCCGTAATATGTGTTTACAAGTACTTACTAAAAATTCATACATAAATGATGCTGTAATTGCAAAAGATTATAAAGATTGATAGATAACATTTGTTCATAACTTGCCTTCAGGATTATACATATATATAATGCAAACAAACTCACAGTCCGTTTCAAAAATCGTCCGCCTTTGTTTTCTGGCCCGGGACTATCTAAGTTCTAATTAATAAATCAGGAATGTGATAATGGCGGTGCACATCGGACTCTACTTCTCGGAACAGACCACTCTATGGCCACCCAAATGATGATTTCATTATGTGTATGATTTTGATTGATGTATCAAAAGAAGTCTCCAGGCAGCCGAATTCTTTTCATAACGGACATATTTGTCTTTGTTTATTACTTGGAACTAATTGATCTGCGGCGCCATAGTTTTTGAGCGCTTTCAAATCCTATTGGAGAATTCAAGGCATAATATTTCAAAACCTCCAAATAAGAATATAGATCGTATGTATTTCCGTTGTATATCTTGATGTGTTTCAAGAATTTTTTCAGCTTAATTAAAAAAAAGTCGGTATTTAATTTTAGGTACAAATATTAGTTCTATATGTAAATACAAATGTTTGTGTATAAAACAGTTTAGGCTTATTCGGTTGTTTTTGTTTACGACCAGTAATAAAAGGAAGATTCCAAAGAGAGACTGGCTGTCTAAAAGGAAGGTGACAGGTCCCCACAGTTTACGCCAACTACGACACAAATTGCGATATTAAGCACAGGGCGTGATGAAAAAACTCCAACTGAATATAAATAAGGCAGGAGCGCTATAATCAATATAAACGATGCTAAAGAAGATTAGAAAAATCCTATGCGACAACAAATTCACAAGATTGAGAAAGTATTACTACGCTTCGGTTGTTTTAATTTATCAAGGTTGCTTATAAAACTAAAATTAAATTTTATTACGGATGCTATAATTAAGTTAAAGTCAATGGATAGAGCGACATTTATTTGGGTAGGTTTTTATGTTATCTTGTAAGATATAAAAAAATTAAACTTTAAGAAACTCCGTTGGCCATTGAGACACTCCATTGCCCATTTTCCGCCGTATTTTTGAGGCTTAGCGTGCTGAGTGGTGGAACTTACTTGGTACCAGAGCGAGCATTTAAAAATGTTAAATATTTTATTCCCTGTAATGAGGATCGAAACCATAACCATCGCGTTTACAGACGTATGCTTGTGCCCCTGTACCATAAAGGTCTCAAATTTCAGTTAATGTTAATTTAAATTAATGATTATTACCAATTCAAAATATTACTCTTGGCATATCCACAACTCTCCTCACGGCAGACGTTAAAGTTATACGGCTCTAAAAAATCGAGTAAAAAATGCAAAGGCGAAATTGAATTTGATTCCGATACATAAATTTTACTTAGACTATTTGTCTCCCTTGGATCAAGCGGGAAAATAAGCCATGTTGATTTAATTTGTTCTTTTCAAACAAAATTACCCACCGCCTTTTAATTGTCTTTTTGAACTTTTAAATGTTAGAACGCAGTATATATGGGTGTATATTATGTATCGGTTACTACTTCGTATAATCTAGCCGTAGATACCGGCTGCCTCAATGCAATACAAACAGTTGTTCTGATTAACGGCTCTCGAAATGACTAAAGACAACAGATATAACGCTTTTTAATGCATGTTATGTTTACATAAAGATTCTTTGTGTGTGGTGTTTTATGGTTTTCTGTTCAACCGATTTGTATACGAGAGAAAATAGATTATAGCCAGTTTTTCTTGTTATTAGTGGTCATAAATCATGGCACATCCGTGGTTCTCGATCCTTAAATAAGATCTGAGGAAAACAATAGATTCACTTACATGTTCTATCGATTTTTATGTTATTTACATGTTCATTCTTATCTTTACTGTATATATAACTAACTAATATTATAAGGAAAAAAGATGTCGCTAAAATAATTTATCATTATGATAGGTACCTATTTACCGCCTTCTCTCAAAGCTACCAATCCGAACTAATGCTCTGAATTCAAATTTTCCGTATCGCATTAATCCACCCGAGGGTCGTAATAAATTCCATACTATACGCGCGACACGCGTATTAAAATAAACATATAAACATATACACCCCCGTGTACACCCACTGGCGAAATGGTATATTAATTAGATATATTTCAATTAACAAAATAATATCACTTTAACTTAATTAAATTTTCGAATTACTTTACTATTTTATTTTTATATTCTTGTATAACGACATTTATTTGTTATTAATCATATACATTACATTATTTACATCTCTACATAAAATAATATAATATATATTATATAAAAATATATATTTATTTAAAATATTTTAAGCAACGGCTGGAGGAGACTGCAGTCACTAACGGTAATAAAATATTTAGTAATTTTTTTCATATCCTGGCTTTGGTAACGAAGAAAAGCGCGGTGTTGAGTTCTACCAATCAACACACAATGCCTCAAGAATAAGGAACGAAAGTGTCATATTGGAGCACAAATCGTGTTAACATTAGTTTTCCAGGTTCCCTCTGCCAACCCTGTCATTTACAGGAATCAAGGAAACAACGTGATACTAAAAAATATAAACAGTTTTTTTAGTACTAGATCCTGTGACTGTGCTGTGACGCTGTGAGATGGCGTTTTATTATAACAATAATGGAGTCTCATCTCCCAACGGGGCACAGGGGCGCGAGTGTATAATTTACTTGACACGTTGTCGAATGCACTCTACAATGTTATGCATATAGTTTAACAAATAATCATCTAATAATTTCACTTTGAATTTTGAATGCAACTACTTTTTGCTCATTTGTAATCAAAGATATTTTCATATAATAGAACGTGATCCCATCGTGGTGCGTCCAGTAGAAGCAAGTATGCTTCGTAGAAAAAAGTTAAAAGCCAGCGAAAACATTATGATGCAACAAATGGGATAAGTAAAGAAAAACATGGAAATTTCTGTCCAACTAAGCACAGTGCATGTTAAACGGTAAAACCTTAAAATGAAAACAGTCTTTCAAGTGGAAATCGATCCCACATTCATCAAACGCCACATATTTTACTACGACAGCTTGAACAACAACAAACGGGACTGAAAATATTTTACACAATAAAAAACACTTGTCAAATCATTTTATTTCGCAAAGAACCGATTAATTTGTTCAAATCCCAAATCGCACTTACAATTTATTATAACAAAGTCATCCCTTAACGAACGATCATTTATAGATAGCCGTAGGTAGCTATATATATTAAATTACCGCGACTCCCCTCGCCTCCCCTCCCCTCCCCTCCCTCCCCTCTCCTCCCCTCTCCTCCCCTCCTCTCCCCTCTCGGCACCCGGCAAAAGCGCTCATTGTTGTCTAACACGAAAATATTCATTTGAATATTTACTTAACATGGATAATATTTTAATCTTCCCCTTTGAATTATACATTTTCCAACGGAGACAATTTCACGCCTATCTCATGTAAACGACACAACTGTACTTCATTATGCAGTGAAATATAGCCGTGAATTACTTCAAAAACGAGTAATTAAAGTTGCAATTCGCTTGAACCCGCGACCAATATCAATTTAACAAGATATTCCTTTTGTTAATATTCGCACACGCTTTATCAAATTCTCCAGCGGGGGTGACAATAAGCCGCTGTAAGTATTCTCTCTGACATATGGATAAAAGCTTTCATTTCGCTCTTAGCTCTTTTGAGTGTGATATAGAATTGGATAATGGATATAAGTAAATGAGGTAAGAAAATAAATTAAACATTTGTAACATAAGACATAGATACAATGTTCTTTATTTAAATAACCACTGATTATTATAATTACTTTAGTTCATAGTTTAAAGTAAAAAATGGTTATTTTTTTATCGGCTTCTCGCTGTAACCTGATAAGCAGAGCGGCCAGGGAAAACATAGTGATAAAGAACTTCGTTCGTTTCGCCTGAATTCCGAGACGTTCCATGTTGAACAGCGGAATTTAGTTGTGCACGATGTCTCAATCTCAATAGAGAAGGGAAATTAAAAATGCGGGCAGGTATTTGACCCACTACCATCAAAGTCAGTTAAAGCCTTGTGGTGACAAAATGACTTTAAATAAAATATAAAAAGTTTAAAATAAAAACAAAAAAATTAAAACTTAAGCTTATAACATACATATCAGTACCTATTTATTTATACCGAACTTCAATACATTCGTACGAATATTTCAACTGACTACACTCACAAAATTAAATTACCCGTTGCAGAGCTCGTGCTAAAACGCCTTTGTTGTGTCAAATTATATCATAATTCTATTGTGAAAACTGTTAACTGTCTCCTCGACGCCCTCCGGATAAAAAATAACTTGAACGGGGTCCTGCTCCTCTGTTTAATAACATAATAGCACAATTCCCTCGCCGCATGATTCAATTTGGATTTCCTCCAGCCTCCCCCTCGCACCGTGCAAGCTAAAAAATGACAACTTCATTATATTCTTCGCCGTTGGGGGTGACTTGTTTGTCGCACGGATTATAATGATTAATTCCCTAAAATATTAATACCCATAGCACCCGATTTGAACACTTGCCAGCTATTCAGCCTAATCGAATTTTTAAGCTCCTTATATTCTGTAGTCATTAAAATTTAATATAAAAAAATTATGAATATATAAGACATATAGGAAATGACTAATAACACTAGTGTATTTGTTTAAATTTAAAATACAAAATTTAGATTAAAATCACAAAATGGAATTTAAAAAAAATGATGTAGTTAAAGAAAAAGCTATAATAAAAACTTCTCAAATAATAAAAAAAACTATTATACTTTTACATACTCAAAAAGTAAGTATTTTTTTTCATTGCCAGGACAGTATTAAAAGTATTACATGGCCAGTTTCTTCCGGGCTTTTGTCTGCGCAAAATAAAAACTTCATTTCTCTCCCCGAGGAATTTAATTTGGAGTAATGGAAGTGTTATATTGACTTAACAGGCCAGAAGCTCCCCTCGCAGTAACAGTTATTAAAATGGAGAAATTTATTATTAGCATTTCACCGTTACACTATTTACATTTTGAATTTATTTTGTGATTCCATTAGTCACAACCTAGTGCATTAATACAATAACGCGGGCCAACTTTGAGGACAAGGTTAAAACGTTGGAGTTACAATTAATCACAGAGTATTGTGTATAACTTCTACATAGACGAAATTATTCGTTTATTACATAGAAATCAAATGTATAATTAAAGAAAATATGATATTTAGACTTAAGATTCATTGTATTCAATTAATTTTCTTATATATTTATTATTTTATTTTGCCAAAAACTTTATTTCCCTAAAAATCCTCTTAAATTACATACTAAATCTAATTATACAATTAACATAGCAAAATTCATAAATTATTCCTATATCAATCAATCTTCAAACATTTTATTTGCATAATATGTGTTTAACAAGTTGAAAACAACTGATGCCAACACTGATAGGATCTAAAACATGGAGGGGTAATTTTAAAACGTATAATAAGAAATATGACGCGCCCTGAGTATATCATTTATAGTCCTTTTGTCGCCGAAATTATATTTACAGAAGTGAGCAGACAATTTCACGCTCTCTTCCCCGCGCCCTAGCTCGGACTCTAATCAACGGCGTGAAATATTAGTGTGGATCGTTTTGTTTTAGCTAACATTGTTATATTGACTTTGTTTTTCTTCTCTTTTTGATGATTGCTATATTTATTGTATTTTTAAATAAATTCAAAATTGTCAAATGAAGAATGAAGTTATCTTTTATGACAACACTCCATCGAAGTGTCTTATATCTCTGATTGTACTTTCTTTGTATTCACGTTTGCGTTTCTTTCGAAAATAGAAGCAATTATCTTGTAGCATAATCGGGTTCACCACCTTCTGTGTTGTTTAAATATTCTCCCGAGAGAAATTTCGCTCTTAAGCCCGTAAATACCATTCACATAGACACGTCATCACATATAGGTCCTCTTTTTTATCATTCTATTATACACACTGTTATTTTGTTATTTTACTGTACAATGAACACCCTGAATTTGCCTATTTTCACAATTTTTGTAATAGACATTCTTATATTATCCACATTGTGTTTTTCTATTATTTATAAACAAAAATATTAAATCACTTGTACTTCTTGCAATTTTTTCCTGATCCATATTACTATAGCTTTCAAGGGTGCCGATCAATAAAGGGTGAGCGTACAGATGAGCGTGAAAGATTGTCCACATGTTCGATCACACCCCATGCGATCCGGTCTTAGCGGCTATCTGGACTATGCATCAAATTAATAACCTCTGTCCTTTCCGCTACATTATCTAATACGTCAACAGTTTTCACGCGTCGTCGTTGTTGATCGCGATAAAACAATAACAATTATGAACAAAGTGTTACGTTTGGTATGTTTATTATGAGCAAGTGTGATTTAGGAAAATCTCAAAGTATAGAAAATTCGAAGTAATTGTATATTTAATTTGTATATAAAGCCAGCTGTTTCGCATAGGCACAGGCCTTTTACTGTAAGTGAGACAGCTTGTGAGTTGTGGTTCGATTTACACTCGAGGAAGTTAAATATTTAATTTTTCTTTTCTTTGATCTAGTAAAGAGGTGAAGCGCGAAGGTGCGCCATTCAACATGTATTGCCTCTAGAATTCGGCGGAAAGTGGGGAGCGAAGTGCCTTAACACTAGGCTCTCTGCTTACATCGCTACATGCAGGATACAGCGTGAAGCTAATAAAAAATATTTGTATATTTTTTAAACAAAGATTTATAGATATGCACAGTTTAAATCTACAAGTATTATAAAAGTATACTATTATTGAAAATATCTTTATTTATTAGAAATATATTTATTTTACTCACGCCATTTCACTGCGTATATTATTGCTAAATCATGTTAATATTATTTACAATTACAATATAGATACGATTTATCGATGCGATACGAACGCAAAAGAGTCGCGTGTCCTTTTCCTGAAATTGACAAGCAAATAAATTGCGAGATCAAAGCTGGTACTTGGAAAAACATCGTATCGAAAGGGGCGGGCCGTATGACATGTCTCTGATCGGAAACGGAAGTAGAGACGAAGGAAGTGATGTAGAGCGGCATACGAGCCCACTTCCTAGCGCTGCCTTCACTTAACTCAGCAGGGTGTACAAAAATTATCTACACACTTCCGCTCGTAACGACATTATTGGATAAATAAAATATTGTAGTAAAATATTGTAATTTATCACTGTAGCGATAACTAAAAAAATGCGGCGCTGAATTCCTCCTCGACTGCTGACTAAACACGCAATGCCTCCAGGATTTGGCAAGTGGGACACGGATTGTGAGAACGGAGAGTTTTAACATTAGATTCCTTTCGTCTACTCTCTTATATGCGGTATACAGCGTGAAGGTGAAAAAATGATAACTGCTATTAACATAAAATTGGTTCATCAAATAGTGAAATAATTGATAAGATCTGAACACAAAAATAAATGTAAGTTGTAAACTTAAAACCGCAGCGAACCGGTGCCATAATAAGCCTTGCCCATCAGGTAAGTCAACTAATTTATGAAGTTAATAGTATTTCTATTGCGTGTTTCAAAAATTAATTTGTTTCGAGTTCCTTATTGTTGGGGGCTTTTGATACTCATCGATAATTTATTGTAAATTACTTCCCTTCCGAAGAATATGTTGCTATGTATTTATTTATACCTTATTTTGATGTTGATAGCTTTTATAATACAAGTCTGTCTGATTCTACCTTTTAGGTACAGATGTTGCAAATTCTTATCTATAAACTTATATTGTAATGATTACACTAAATTAAAAATGTAGACGCAGAACAGACAGAAATAATTTATTTAATATATAATATATTAGTAATTTATTTGAGAATCAATAACAATATTTAAGGATTTTTTAATATTCATTTGGTTGAAACACTTCCATATACAAAAATCGATCTTACAAATAAAAAAAATACAGCCACTTACAAAATCATAACTTTTATTTTTATACTTATATTAGCTTAACTATATACATATATAATATATCAAATTTATAATGATTACCTCAAATATTTTGTGTTTTTACCTTATATTAACATTTACATATAAAATATTATTCTTGAAAGAGTTCATTAATTATTTCGTAAACTTCTGTGAAATTTACGCCATAATATTCAAAAATAATCTTAAATTGACTGAACTTTGGACTACTGACCATACGTATTACAATATCCTTAAATTCCTTAGATGTAACTATATCAATAAATTCGGCTACCTCTACGTCATTTTGAATTTTGGTTTCTAAAAGTTCTTTCATATCTTCTATTGGTAGCACTCCCAACATTGCAGCTATGAAACCAGACACTCCTGATTTATATCTTAGCAAATTTACTGCTTCATTAAATTCAGGTAAGCTCAATTCAGAATTAATAACATCAATCACTGATTTTAAATCATATCCCTTAGCATTTAAAAATAAATAAACCTGAAAAATAAGAAAGGGAAAAAATAATTTTAAAGTACCTAAAATCATAAAATATTCCACATCACATATTTGTTCAAAAACTATAGTTTACCTCTTTGAACTCTTTCATATTCTCTAGGTCCCAAACAATATCCTTAAACTTAGGACTTCTCAAAAATTCTATAAATCTTATAACTTCCTGATCGTTTATGAATCTAATAGCAGTATTAACGACCTTCTCTAAATCTACTAGTTTTAGGAAATCCAGTATATGATCGCGCCATTGGGTTGCTTTGATTTCTTTGCTGAATAATGCATATTCCTCATTTAAATTAATAAGAGGAGCTCTAATATTAATAATTTCTCCATAACACGACACTGTCAAACATAATAAAATAAAAACTTTGAACATTTTAAGAGAAACTTCTACTATACTTTACCACTAAGCGGTCATCAACTAATTAATAAATATTTTAAAATCATATAGTTTATATAAAGGTACAGTAATCTAAGTTATTGCGAAATTATAATCATTCATTTGCTTTAGTTTCAAAACTGTTTGTACCTAGATTTGATTTCGTTACGATTAACCTACAACGATAATAATCTAAAGATATAATACGATAGATAAGAACCAATTTTAGCTACAAATACATTAAGTTGTGGAATTAAGTGTAAAAGAGACTTATCCATATTTCCTAAATAAAAAAATATATGCATGTATTTTCCAACATTTGTACGGTCATAGTCCAAATTAAATAAATCAGCTTTACGCTGTATCCCGCACACAGCAGCAGGCAGAGGTAACCTAGTGTTTAGACACTCAGTTACTCATCATCCACCGAATTCTGGAGGTATTGCTTATTGAAAGGAGGAACTCAACTCCGCCTCATCATCAGAGCGAAGAAATGGAAAAATAAATTTAAATTAATATTTCATTTCCATTGAGGACTTCCAGTTGGGATCGAACCGACAACCAGTCGGTTTACAGTCACACTTTGTGCCCCTACGCCACGACTGACCTCATATATAATCATTACAAAATAAAACAAGCAAAAATACCAACAAACAACATACAACAAATGTGTAATTTCAAACTTGAGACACTCCGTTAGTTTATAATGGCAACGATTGTTCCCGATGCCTAGTCAAGAGATTGTAGAGGAGGAACAAATTGCGCAACCAGCGCAATGAGCAGAACTGACGGACGCGTGACGGTCGGACGCTGTCCATCGAGGCGTCCGATGTATCGCCTGCAGACTGTGTTTATCGCTATTATAACGACACTAAGGTAATTTTGTACGTACCATCTAATGCATTAAAGTGGATGCTCAGTTATATGATTGTTAGTACAATTTATAAGGCTTTACGAAACTATGGTTTGAATTTAAAATGTGTGTACTTAAGTATGGGTAGAAAAATAAAATATAAACATAAAATATATATATCAGCTTCACGCTATATCCCGCACATAGCAGGATAGTCACAGAGTTCCCTAATTTCCGCCGAATTCTGGAAGCATTGCTTACTGAGTGGCTAGGGAAATTGGTAAAACTTATATGAAATAGGTATATGTGATCATTCATTAAATGGTAATATTTGAACTTTGTAAATATGTTATTTGAAGCAATATATATCAGAAATACATATATTAGAAATCATAATTAGTATTTTAATCATTTTGAAAGCAATAAAAATAAATAAAATAAATCAGCTTCACGCTGTATCCCGCACACAGCAGGGTAGGCAGAGGGAACCTAGTGTTAAGACACTCCATTCCCCACTTTCTGCCGGATTCTGGAGGCATTGCGTGTTAAGTGGCAGAACTCAACGCCGCGCTTAGCCTCGACACCAGAGCGAAGAAATGGAAATATAAATTTAAGTAAATATTTCATCTCCTCGAGCGGGGATCGAACCCACAACCAGTCGGTTTTACAGTCACACTTCGTGCCACTGCGCCACGACTGACCTCGAATGCACGTACACGAATGAATACATGAAAGCAATAAAATCCTGTAAATATACTTAAAGGATATTTTTTCAATTTAACATAGGTTCAATGAGTCGTGGCGCAGGAGTACAGGTGTGTGAGCGTAAACGCGCCACGTTTTGGGTGCGATTGCACTCAAGAAAATTAAATATTTAGTATTTTCATTTCTTCACTCTGATATCGGGGCAAAAAGAGGCGTTGAATTCCGTCACTAATACGCAATTCCTCCAGAGTTCGATGGACTTTAGAGAACGGAGTGTCTTAATATTACGTTCCCTCTGTGTAACCTGCTGTGTGCGGTATATAGCGTGAAGCTAAAATAAGAATAAATATAGGTAAGTATATCAAGGGTGAGCACATTCACACTAATAGGCAAGTATGTATATAGGCATCTTAGGCAGAGAAAATCAAGTGTTAACGTGTTTACTCTTTGTGAGTCGTATTCTATCATTTTTCATATAAAAAAATACAGTCGAATTGATAACCTCCTTCTTTTTAAAGTCGGTTAAAAATACACTTTTAAAGCAATATTGTTACAATGTTACTAGTTATCTAGATTACTTTAATAGTATCTAAGAAATTATCAGTAGTACCGTGAAGTACAATGTGAGTTTAAATTGATTTTTATTTTCTCTATAATGGAATTTAAAGTGTTGCAAAGGATATTTCCTTTTTACAATTCCTGACTCGTTGGCTGCGATCTCTTTCTTAAGTCACGACGGCTAATTATATTTATACATTATTCCTGGCTGACCTCGATCATTAGATTCAAGTATTTACTAGTGTAGTAGGTGTAGCAATTACATTTGGAGATACACAAAAAGAATAAAAAATACTAGGTACGTAACTTCAAACTTCAAAATTTGGCATTAGATTAATCGCCACATTTAATTTTATATAAAAAAAAATTATTTTTTTTTAATAATTACGGCTCAAAAGTTGACTGTCTGTTAACCAGAATGACATTCAGTAGTAGTTTAATATAATCTAATCACTTACCAGGTAGCAAAAAAATATATCAATTTATTATTTACTTATTTAAAATATAAAGATAATAGTTTAACATGAAACTTTTCCATAATGAAGCACTCACGATTCACGCTCTATAAAAGGTACATAGAATGTGGATATTATTAGACGTGGTATCACGCTGGTTGCTGGTTGCTGGTCCCACAGATTATGTATGGTAATATCGAGTCTATTAATAATCAATAGTATATAGATGCGATGCGATAGTTTTTTATAATATGAAACATGTATTGTATTTTATCATCGTATTCTTAACAACCCTATAATTACTGCCAATTCGAAGTACCTAATACTTTTTAATTAATAAAACCTAATGAGAAAACTTGAAGTGTTCATTATAAAGGTACACAAATAACATCAAATATTGAAAATTATAATATATTCGATACATTTGTTACAAAATATTTTTAATATAAAACATATTTTTATATTAAAAATGCTAGTCTCTATTTTATTGCCCTACTGCATACCTTTGTATATGTCTTACATTTGCCCATTTGAAATAAAATGACAGATACACACAAATCTGGCTGAAGTTATGTAAATTTTTACTACAAAATCTCATCGTAATTTTGGTCCAAAATTATCATGTTCGAACAAACTGCTTCATCTGCGCTACAGTAATAACTTCACCTACAAAAATGTTTATTAAATTTTGTAAATATGATCGTTGATTTTCGAAGTAATATTATATAATACGCTATATGGATATGTTTAGATATTGTAAAACACCACAGTGACGGAGCTGGAGAACCAAGGCAGGAGGATAACGCGATCGCGGTGCACGCGCCTCGCAATCCAATGAGTCTGAAACGGGCGAAACGTTCAAATTGCACCGCCCGCGCCTGCCCCTATCAAATGTTGTTTTATAGCTAATTCCCGAATTCGGTTATGGCCTATAAACGATCCGCTAGAATAATTTAAATGCGAACCAACTGGTATAATGTCCGTACTTTACTTGAAATAAGGTATTTGTATGCGAAATGTTTTGAAATAGGATAATTCTTCGACGTTTATTTCTTGTGTGAGCATCCGATTTTACTACTTAAGAAATGTCATTATATCTGAACAAAATTGAAAAATATATATTTAGGTAAATTTTTCAACAACAGTTTAAACTGAACTAATACCGTGACAAATTGTTCACATTTTATCAGTAATCAAAATTTAAAACACAGTAACTTCATTAGGGGACACGTTAAATACATTAGTTAGTGGCCATTGCCACGGTTTTTACACCTTAACCGTTAAAATATAATAAACGGCTCTAAAGGTTTTCTCTTGTTGCCGAGCTAATTTCCAGACGGACATTTCCTTTCATTCAATATGAGCGATTGTTTATTGGCGGACTTCGCTTCGCAAGACAATTGAACAAAATTGCTTACTTTAACGGGACTACGTGTCAGTTCAATGAGAATTACCTGTGTTTTCCTTCGCACAATCTAAATGCTTGTCTGCCTGAGAGCGTTTTGATTAATTTGTATCCTTTATTGTATGTTAGGCAAGAAACAATTATATTTATATAGCTATTATTTTAATTTTAACCATCTAAACGTATAGAAAAAACACCAATATCGTTTTAATTATTAAGTTTAAACATATAAAAGTAAATAGCATTAAGGTACCATTAATATTTGATATTCAATTCGACTGCCAACAATCGTCGACGTTGAACGATGCTTCCATAACCAAATTATCAGATAACGGAAAGCTATTTCGCAACCGAAATTCCATTTGCCGGATTATTGTAGGTGCACATTATCCGCTTATATCTATCGATCGGCGTAACGGTGTCCTAATGGTTGAAATTTAATCACGACAAACCGAGTACCACCCGTTTATGAAGTCGGATGACTAAACACCTTTTTAATACGATTCACACGTTATAGTTAGTTAAGTTTTTGTACCGACACATTTCACGGTGCGATGTATTGGAGTCTTATTATATGAAATGTGATGCCACATACCGGTTACTGATAGTATCTATTATTATTGATCCACGGTGAAATATTCAATCACGATACTCGGATAGACATTTTGTATTTGTATAAAAAAAAACTTTTTCTTTCCACTGTTTAAGTAGTCGCATTATAGCTGTCTTATTAAAATGTCTACACATTGTCTTAATTTACTAAGTTAGATTTATATCATTTCCTTAATCGGTGTTAATAAAAATAATTTGGTTTAACGAAGTGAGAAAATAAAAGGTAAAAGTAAGAGCGCCTTAATTATACATATTACAGGTAGAGCTAGTAGCCCGCGCCTTCATGAGATCTAGCGAGTGCAAAGGGCGTACAAAATCGTGATGTGGCTTTTTAATCGGTTTCACGTTCGTTCCCGCGCCACTTTTTGTATTCGAATTTCTCCCGGACCGCCAATCTGTATACTGGACGATCTGGACTCCTAGCTCCGTCGACAAATGAAAATATGCCATAAAACTTTAACTTAGAAGCTATTTTTTGAATTTAAAGACGTCGGTGTACCTTCGCGACCAATACTGAAGTAATAAGATAAAGAGGAGGAGGCATTTTGTTTTGCAGCAAACTCACTCCAATTTACGCGGCGCTGGGACTATTAGCATAAGTCCAGAGGTAGCGGAGCGTGACGCGCGCGAGTCCCGGCGCCCGGCAGTCGGCGTGACGGTCGCCGTGCCCGCTGCGCCTGCGCCGGTCGTCAGGGTAATTGCGACCGCGCGACACTTTGTTTACTATTGTAAGCCATCGTATATCGACACTAGCTAACTCTCTCGAATTAGCGCGCCAAACACTACTGTTTCTATCTGCTATGTGGTTTTTTACGACGTCCTTGTGTCGTAGCTGTTGCTAAAATTATGCCTTATTGTAATGTCGTGACAAAAATGCTATTATATGTATATTTATATATAAATATCGTATCTCATTTTGATTAATTAAATTAAATATGAAATAATGACATGAGAAATTTGATAATTTATTATAAACCACTTTTGAATTCATTGAAAGTTGGACAAAAAAATATTTAAAACGAAACAAGTTTTTATTTAAATATGAAGATAAGTAGGAGCGCTATAGGTATAATTACGGCTACCCACAACAGGGTTGTCTCTAGTTCAGTAATAGGTTTTAATTTTTTTTAGCTTCATACCGTATCCTGCGTTTAGCCGGGTAAGCAGAAGAAAATAGTGTTAAGACATTCCGTTCTCTCCTGTCTGCCCAATTTTCGAGCACCCAGAGTAAACGAAAATTTAACGATTTATGATCTAGTGAGGCTACCCTTATGGCTAATTTAAATGTATTAAATTTAATGACAAAAATCACAGATATGTCACCTGTACAGCCGGTGTGAGTCTATCAGTTACAGATATGACGATAAATCTATTCTTCTCCAAGCCTCTTGCTAGAATAACTCGTATCACAAAATATACGGACTGTATCTGAGCTCTCAGGCGACGACGGTCTTTTTAATCATATTCAGACGAGTTCTATGACTTTTTCATTATTGGAGTAACTGATGGAGTATACTTCTGAATATCGTCTCTTTGTTATTGACTAGAGCTGCTGGCGACGTCCTCTCTATCATCGCGGCTGCTTCCGCATCCAAGTCCGCTTCCGCTTTCACGATTTTTTCGTGATAGCAAAAACTCACCTAATTTGATAGCTGATAACAAATTCTGTCTAGGCAAAACAGTAAAATATTTAAATACAATACAAATATATCCGTATATTATATGGTCCCCGGGATCATAATACCAGCAATATAGGGGCTAAATTATCAACATCATAAAATTTATTAACCAGCCTTATATACCCATATAAAATATTAAATACTATGCACATTTACCTTAAGCATTCTGTAGGACAACATACATTAAACATAATATCAATTTACTCTACAAATTAAAATGAATAAAATATGTTTTTATACAATTAAAAATAATCTTTGACAGACAATATTTATTACTTAGGATAATAATGTCCCTTAATAAATGTACCAATCACACGTATACCTAAATTTACACCAATATTTACGTGCAATGGTAACTCCATTTTATCTTATTATATATGATTATATCGATCCTATATAATAATAAAAATAATCAGCTTCACGCTGTATCCCGCACATAGCAGAGGACGCAGGGGGAACCTAGCGTGAAGACACTCCATTCTCCACTTTCCGCCAAGTTCTGCAGGCATTGCGTGTTGAGTGGCGAAACTCAATGCCGCACTTTACCTCTACACCAGAGGAAAATGAAAATATAAATGTGCCCCTGCGTCAAGACTGACCTCTATAATAATTTAGGTAATATGTTAATTACCAAAATCACTAACCCTATTATTCTATGGCATATAAAAATTAAAGAATTTTTATTATTTATTGCCTATACAGGTAAATACATACCTATCAACAATTTATGATAACCCTACTCCATCAGAGTAGCGGGGCACGCGCGGACTAGCGAGCTTTCATTAGAATGTGGAGTCTCAAGCGATTTTCCTACTTTAGATAAGGTAATGACAGTAAAAACAGCCACTAAGGAAAAACGGACAGCATAAAAATATTGTATCCTTAGTGCCTATATGCCACAGCCATTTCTGAAAATCATACGGAGCGAATAGCAAAATCAAGTCGGTTCACATATTTTGCCATACAGAGACACAGCTAACGATTGCAGGGACGATTTTAATGTCACTAATGTGATTCTCGCAATACATACATACATACATACATAAAGATATCGCGATCTTTTTTGCATAAATGATTACGGTATTTTAATAGCGAATTGAATTTATATTTCGATGTAGTTTATTCCATAAGTGACACTTACTGGACACCTTGTGTGAAACAACGTGAGATACTAAGTACCCGCCTCTTCGCTGGGGTACTTGGCTTTATTAGGTCGTTTAACGAGATATTAATAATTATATAAAAATAAATTAAAATAAATTAAATTAGCTTCACGCTACATCCCGCACACAGCAGGGTAGGCAGAGGGAACCTTGTGTTAAGACACTCCGTTCTCTCCGGCAGAACTCAACGCCGCGCTTAGCCTCAACATCAGAGCGAAGAAATGGAAATATAAATTTAAGTAAATATTTCAATCTCCTCGAGTGGGGATCTAACCCACAACCAGTCGGTTTTACAGTCACACTTTGTGCCACTGCGCCACGACTGGCCCCAATAACTAAAATATAATAATTATATTTTAGTTAATAAGTCTGAAAAAAGTGTTTGTGTTTCTTTTATGCCTAATATTTAAAAAATTCTTGATAAGTTATATACACATGATGCATCAATGATACCTGACGTCATTGTAATGCATTTCAGCAATATCTGTTAACGCGATAGTTGTTGGTTAAATTTACATTTAAGGAAATATTATATTACAAAAGTTTTCGTTATTATTGTATCTACATATTAAGCTTTGCTTGACATGCGGAAAGTAAAAATAGTTAATATTCAACATAATCGCAAATTTGTAGTGAAATATAATTAAAGTATTTAGATTAGCGATAAAGGGATATCAATAGATAACAATAACAATATATTTTTTTGTATATACATTTTTAAAAATATAAATAAACGCTCTGGTGAAACATAAAAAATGTTTACCTATATGTAGATTAAATACAACCTTATAAGTTGACGTAATGATATACAAAATAGGAAACTGGTATGCGATGCAATCCAATAGATGTTTACAGTGGGAATTATAATATCATAATATATTATTTAATATTCGTCCCGAGTCCGTATAACATGAATAATTTCAATCTTTGTTTACGATGAATCATAAGAAGTATGAGTTACTTGTCGTCGCCGTTATATGCCTTTCAATACTAAGGTGAGGTAAGAGTGGTAAGAAAGACTACAAAAAGCAGTACCCATATGTAGTGCTAAAGCGGGATGCGATCATTAGACCTTCGCCATAATAGCCACATCCTGAATAGGTAGGTGGTGAAGCGTGCTCGTCTCTCCGGGTTCCAGTGTTGGTTCATTGGAACTATGTTCATTCATCTTAAACACCAACATTATATTTACAAATTCATTCAGTATCCTTTATTTAGAAAATTTAAAAACCAACAAATATTTATTGAGTATGAAGCATTATTAATTTTAAGTAATTTTACACTAACAATTAGGTGAGTAAATTTATATTTTGTTTCGTATCTTATTTTTTATTATGCAATGTTAATTACGCCATTAATAACAAATTTAAATAAAGAACTGCTGTAATCAAAAGTTGTTACTTGCTTTTTATATATATATATATATTTTAATAATCGTATAGCAGATAAATATTTTAAACTTCCACAATCTTACATGAATACTACTCATGAGTCACAGGATACTTCTTTGGCTTACATTTTCATTTTTATTATGATATTAAATATAGGTAAAAATGTAAATTATATTAAAATCAGCTTCACGCTGTATCCCGCACACAGCAGGGTAGGCAGAGGGAACCTAGTGTTAAGACACTCGACGTCTCGACGTTCCCCACTTTCTGTCGAATTCTGGAGGCATTTCGGGTTAAGTAAATATGTTATAGTACTAATAATAATACAGATTCTGATAAAAAAAATTATCTCTACATTTTAGTCATATAATAACTATATAAAACTGTTTGTTTTTAATATTTATTTATGATAATGATCACAAATATCAACAATATCGGATATAATAAATTAACAATAAAAAACTAATCAACTTTACAACAAAGTCACGACGTACAATTCTAAAACGTTGAACATGTGTTAGTTGGTTAAAATGGTAATAATAATTAGGTAAAACGTAAAAGTGGCGTGAGAACGTGCGGGGTGGGCTCGAGTGGGCAGCATACAAATTGAAAATTGTCAGATCGGTCGATCGGCCCGACCAGTCTCACGGAAGCGTTTACCCTAAGACATACAGACTACAAGACATGCATCTATTACCCTTTTTAAAGTTAAAGTTGACTGCTCCTTAAATACCGGCCCTAAGTAAATGATAACGCGGTCCGACTACGATGCCTTCTCTATAATTTGAATCGGTTTCGTTGGTGGTTTTTAAGTTAAATATCAGTTACATTAATCCGTTTTGCGCCAGACAATTGTTCACGAGAAAACCTTATTTTATTAATTTAGGTATTATTTTTTTTACATATATCACAGGTATGTTTCGTTTTTGATAATAACGTTTCATATTATTGAGTATAATAACGAAATGATTGCAGTCCACAAATTAGTTAATATTATTTTCGTCAAGACAACCCCAACGTTATTTTATCAAATCAAACTCTACCATTTATCACGAAGTCAGTTTATTATGGCCAATGTGTACACAATTAAAATATCATTTGATATGCTGTCAAAAATAAGTGCAGTCTCCAATGCAAGCAAATGCGAGGGTGTCCCCGAGACAAACAAATGACGTACAGAGAAATGTACTCGCGCACCCCTTGCCGCTAAGCCCTATGCAAAATAAAACACGCGATTGACATCTCTTTGAAATTTATTAAAAATTCACTCTTCGGCTTACACTTTAAACGGAGGGTTAAACGCTGAAGTGAAAGGATTACCTTACATCCAAAATGCCTCCGACTTTATCTTTCTTATTTATAAGTGTTGAAGCAGTGAATGCTAAATTAGTTTTTAATATTTATTATGTATACGAAAATAACAAAAAAAACTTTGTATTTTTTTAAATTTCATCTGTATAGTATATGGTCTTTTCCTTTTACTTTATTATATTACCAAATTATATTTTTTTAAGAGTTCCAAATCCATATTTCTAATTATAAAAAACCATGTTGTATGAGGCCAGTCGTGGCGCAGTGGTACCAAGTGTGACTGTAAAACCGACTGGTTGTGGGTTCAATCCCCACTCGAGGAGATGAAATATTTACTTAAATTTATATTTTCATTTGTTCGCTCTGGTGTCGAGGCAAAGCGCGGCGTTGAGTTCTGCCACTCAACATGCAATGCCTCCAAAATTCGGCAGAAAGTGGGGAACGGAGTGTGTTAACACTAGGTTCCCTCTGCCTACCCTGCTGTGTGCGGGATATAGCGTGAAGCTAATTTAATTTTATTTTTTTAATTATAAAAAACCTATAATAACCTATAATCCAGTCAATTGTAGAGAATAATAAAATTATGAAATTAATAATATTCATAATATGCACACGATGTCCAACATATAAGACGGAGCGCTATATGTTTATGATGATTAGGCGGTTGCCGAGCAACGGGGGTGGTCAGCGGGCCACTTCCTCATACTACATCCACCCCTCCAGACTAGTAATTATTCTCGTTGACCACGTTCACTTTAATGCTACTTTATACTATCTACTGTCTTTATGCGATTTCTCTTTATTTGTTTTTCTAATATTGTTACTTGTATTGTGTTTTTTTTTTTCATGAAATAAATTATTTATATTTATAGCCGTCGTGGCGCAGCGAGTTCGATCACCTCTCGGAAAATGAATTATTATTTATTAATAATTTCATTTCTTCGCTCTGTCTCCAAGACAAAAGTCCAGCGTTGAGTTCCGCTACTCAACACGCAAAGTCTTTAAAAAATTTTGCTCCTCAAAAAGCAGCTTATATCGCTGTATATGATATACAGCGTGAAGCTGATGAATTAATTACTAAGCTCTGCCTACCGCACTGACGACGGTTATGAATTTAATTTACAATCGAACACCAATCACAGGGTGCTCTTTTAATTTCCCCTATTAAGAAAATGAAAGCGCCTTATAAAAAAAATGTCAACCGTCGTCGCCAGTATTATCAAAGAAAGCGATTTTAAGTGGTGAGCGCTATGGTAATTCACCGTGTTCCTCGATTGCTCAGTAAATATAAATTTAATAACCGTAAATTTGCTGGAGGTATTGTGTGTTGACGTATAGAATTTTGCTTTATTTCTTTTAAATAAATTTTATATATTCAGTTTACTCGTGAAGTATTTAGTCACCATTATTTCTTCATTTCTATTCATTATCCGAAACATAAACCACTAAATACGAGACACATTGATAAATTAAGTATAAATGAAGTTTACACAGTATTTTTTCTATTTTTACCTCATTTAAAGATTTAAACAAACGAGTTCAATGAGCAAAGATCTTAATCAGACACCACTTTGGATCCTCATCCGATTCTATTTGAAAGCTAAATAGCAAAGCTTTATTATGTGGTGACGAGGAGCTTTTTTTAGTAATAGTCTTCTAAATCGTAAGCCGTTTAAGTAGCAGTTTTTCAATAAGTAAAAAATATTATTAAAAGCGTGTCTGTAACCCGACGGTTGTGAGTTCGATCCCCACGCGAGAGTATGGACTAATATTTATTAATATATTCATTTCTTAGCTCTGGTACCAAAGCGTGGTTTTGAGTTCAGCCACTCAACACGCAATTCCTCGAAAATTTTGAGGGAAGTGGAGAATGGAATGTCTTTACACTAGGTTTCCTGTGCCTACCCCATTGTATACGGGTCAGAGCGTGAATCTAAAAAACACATCTGTAGTAATACGCTTATATTATATACCTACACACTAAGGGTATCCCAATTGACATGGAGTAAGGGATAATAATTTAATCCAGTTATTTATTCCGCTATTGTCTATATTTAAATAATTTCAAATATTTTTTTAATTAAAATTTACATAAGGTTATACAGCCTCAATATGTTTATAAGAAAACATTTAAATATTATAGAACTTTACAATGTGTACAATACAATAAACTATCAAACTATCAAGAGTGCGTTCAACTCTAACGCGGTACTATTATTAAACGGAATTCGATTTAAAACCGAACCCTCCTCGTCGTTTGTGAAATTGACATTTATTCTTCGTGTTTCATTGTTGCTGCAGTCGTTTCGATCTATTGTTAATTAGCTTAAACGGCCCATGCGCTACGCTATGCTGAAATATAACAATCTATAAAGTAAACTTGCTATTTAGCTACTTCGGTATTTTAGGTTACTTTTCTTTTTTTTTATCAAATTCACGGTGTATCCTGCATGTAACAGGGTCAGCCGAGGGAGTCTTAAGGCGCTCCGCCTTCCACTTTTCACCGAATTCTGGATACATTGCGCGTTGAGTGGCGGAACTCAACACCGCCCTTTGCCTCAACACCAGAGCAAAGAAATGAAAATATTAAATATTTTACATTCTTGATTGCGAATTGAATCTACATATTGTCGCGTTTACCATCACACGCTGGCACCTGCGCCACAACTGGCCTCGATAATATATAAGATGAAGATTCAATTAAAGAAAATTATTATATTTTTTACAATGTACTATGATTCATTACTTATGGCGCTGATAGTGTGTGGCGGTAAGAGAAACTACATTTCATTTTATCGTGTAAAACACATACATGCAGCGCCATCTATTAGTGAATAGTTGCAATTAAATTATGAACGCCTAAAAATGACGACAAATTGTAATATATAATTGTTATTATTGTTTTTTATCATAACATAATTCACTTGCCTTAATTATAAAAAAAATAAAAGAATTTATTAAAAAATAGGTATATCGACAACTATGATATAAGGGAAATATAAATGAGTTAGTGGCAATGACATTACATACGAAAGTTATTTGCCCCCAACGGGAGCGGGGCGGGAGTGTCCCGATTAAAGCCGTAAATACTTTGAGATTAATTATCTCGTAAACAGTGGCAGTGGCGCCGCCTCGCTCACCTACGCCGTGAGCGCGGTACGAATTCAACTTTTCCAATTAAATTTCCTGAGGCATTAATAATTATTTGGGTACATCAATTTGTTTCATCGCCTGCTGCTGCCTTTTGAGCGTTTTGCACACAAGGTATCGGATACGCTATGGAAAAATATGTATATTTAAAGATAATTTGAAAGCATTTATGTACATACTTTTAAACAAAAAATCTAGATAAATCATGTTTATTTTCGTTCTAAGAACGTATAAAATTTTGGAGTATATGTAACTTTTTTCCTCTATATAAATTATTTTTATCATAAATAATATAAATACATTGATCTACATATCATGTGATACATTTTACAATTACACATTTAGGCTTTATTATTTATGATTTTGGCTTCTGCCGCGGTTTCACACACACGTGTATTTCAATTTTGTTCGTAACCACCAAACACTGTTCAGAGTTTATGTGGGCCCATACCATACTAGTAGCTCAAGATACCCACAATATATATTTTTTTTAAATTATAACAGCATATATTCGATAAAGCTTATATTACTTTTGGTTCACTGTATTTTTAACTGGACTTTATTATAATTATATTACATAATCCTAAATGTATCATCATCAATTAAATTTAAAACTTCAAAGTCAATAAATCAAGACTTCAAAGTCTAAGATAGATCAGTGAGATTTACACCACTGCGCGCCGAAGATTGTGAACTTTTGGATTAATTAAATTAAACTTGGAAATGAAATATTAACACTTTGACGTATAAAATGTAATACTGTTAAATTATAATGTGATTATTCAACTCCTCGGCAATTTTGAAAACATCTGGGAAATTGGATTGAAGCAGCGGCAGCGCCACCTTTGAGCGCTTCCGCTTTGTCGGAGGCGCTCGCCACTTCGCACTGTGAAATTAATTTCGTTCGTCTTTATGTAATTTAATTATAAACATTTCAATATGGCGCTTCGGGAATTTGTGCTCGGGCGAAATTTAATAGAAACGTTTGATACTTATCTTCTAATACACTTCAGAGATGATTGCACGGCTTCTAATAAAATGTAACGTAGAGAATTTTAAAATAACATTTAATAATTCATTAAATATAAATAGTGAAGCATGAATCTTCTGATTAAATAATAGACAAAACATAATTATGAATATTAAAATAAAATAAATACCAAATACCATATCAATAGATACTTATATATTATGTATTTTCTATTTTTGTTCTTAGCTCTGTACTAAAATATAGATTAAATACCATCACTCTACAGTACACCGCTGCACATACAGATCTCATACAGTGATATAATCTTTTACAAAAGTTACAATATAACTTTAATCTATCAAATGGAAAGTATTATTTATATGAAGTGTACATTTACCAGATGCCATATAAAGTAGCGTTTGCAATTTTGCTTTAAACCGTTCACGCTCCGGCGACGAGAGGCGACATCAAACATACGCGCTGCTTCCAAACCTTTTGCAAGCTTATCTCTCATTCACTATCTGAATCTTCCCAAAACTATCTACAATCCACCCCATTGTTAGATGTTTATTAAATTTCATTTTACGTTTATCCAACAACACTTTTGTCGGCCACTTTTTGTAGTTATTTGGGACACTTTACGCTGGATTACCTTGTGACGTCTACTTTTCTATAGAGTCGATGTCTTTTTGTGCGGGTCCGGTATTATAGGTTGGCATTGCGCGTATTATGTCATAACAGACGAGCACTCGTCGCATTTGTCCGTTTTTTTGTCACGTTATTTAATTCTAAATTGAATTCTGCGTTGACAATGTCGAACATCCTGCCTTTTATACACGTATATTATTTTTAATAGCAATCCAGATATTAAAAAGTGGAGTGGTTCTTTTTTGGGTATTACGAATCAACTAAATTGTAGGTACTTATATATTTTTTCTCTTAACCCATCTCTCGCATAGCCCCTTTTTCGTTCTGTTTTGTATCCACTTTGAAAACGTTATGAACTGGGTAACCGGACCCAACGCTTCGCTTTGTTTTATCTAAACCAGAAATACAATGAAACAATATTCTCTCTCCAAACAAGTCCGTCTGTGACGCCGACGTGGCGCAGAGGCAAAAGCATGCGTTTACAACGCATTTGTGGGTTTGATTCCCACTCAGGGAAATGATTCATTATTAATTAATGTTTCATGTCATTGCTCTGGTATCGAGGAAATGCGCGGCGTTGAGTTCCATCACTCAACAGAGAAGGAACGGAGTGTCTTAATACTAGATTCCTTCTGCCTGCTATATGCGGGATACAGCGTGAAGCTGATTAAAATCACAAGTAAAAAATTTGTTTAGACATAAGACATAAGAGACTTAAGGAGTTGTTAACTAAGTATTTATATACATGTGGATTTTATTAAATAAATATAATAAAGAAAAAAGAGCATGGACTTCATTTCAAAAAAGGTAATAAATATTACAGTCAAACAAAACAAAACAATAACATTTCTTTTATAAGGATTAAACTAACAACCATGACGCAAACAATCAGACGCTCTCAAACATTGTCGAAGTGACGTCAATGTATTAGATGGAAGCTGTTTTTAATAGATTTATTTTTGTAAAGATAAGGAAGTTCTATATTCGTCAACTAGATATATTTCTCGGGTTTTAGTTGGTTTCTATGTTATTTGAGGACTGACTTTTTTTTTAAAAAACATACTTTCCCACTGATCCCAATAAAACCAAGTCAGGATCTGATGGTAAAACTCCTCGACATTGAAGAGGCGAAACATTGAGGGAAACCCTGGAATTTTACATACACATACTATATGTGTCAAACAGTTTCTTATCATATATCAGCTTCTTGAAGACATCATCCAGTGACATACTGGCATGATGATAGACGATACAATTTCTTGACTATTAGAACAAGTTGTAAGAGAATATTTCTGTATATTTTTCGGACTTATAGCGGGCTAGTTATATAATATCACGTTTTTTGGGTAAGCTGAAGATTTCTAGTGGTTATGTGGTGTTTTTGAGTTTACCCATATTGACTTGAATATTATGTAAGGATTAATAAATGAACTGAATAACAATGCACCTATTACTTAGAGCGCCTCAATACTTCGCACAAAAGCAAAAAAATACACATACAGACACCGACTAAATAAAATTGTAAGCTCAAAATTTTTTTTCTTTCTTTTTTTTAAGTTTTTGCATGTAAGTATAGTTTTTTGTTGTCATTAAACCTTTTTTTATCGTCTAGTCTATTGCCTAAGCTTTGAATATTAAAAATATTTTAATTTCCCTTATTTATTTACTTATATTTACATAACATACTAACTTATCTTACAATAACTATTAACAGAGTCTTCAATAACTATTAAAATTTTAATATAAAATTCGAATTACACTAACATTCCGGTGTCTTTATTCGTCTTTGACAGCGTCAACACGTTAAACCAGTAAAGTACTTACTATGCAGTAATAAAATTCATAAGCACCGTTTTCCTCACCATATTTGAATTCAATTTAAAGTGAATTATGTATGATGCTATTGGAAAAGTATATACGTAAAGATAAGGTGATACTTAAACATGCACAGCAGTAGACCTATTATAAGAATCAATTTATGAACACGCAGAGCCGAGCGAAAGCTGGTGCGCTACGAATTTTAATATACTAAAACAATGCGTTTAGAACGTCGCTAGAATTATTTTGCTCACATAATTGAATAAATATTTATTAATTTATATATTTGACTTCTTTGTAATTAGATGGTTTATTATGTAAGTGGAAAACGGGTTAAATTTGACGTGTTTTTTATTTGTTTATCTATTTATTAGCTTCACGTTGTATCCCGCACACAACAGGGTAGGCAGAGGAAACCTAGTGTTAAGACATTCCGTTCCCCGCTTTCTGCCGAATTCTGGAGGTATTGCGTGTTGAGAGGCAGAACACAACGCCGCGCTTAGGCTTGACACTAGAACGATGAAATAGAAAAAAATAAGTAAATATTTCATTCGAGTGGGGATTTGTATAGTAAATATTAGCTAAACGTGTATATATATATACTAATATAGTTCAATATTTCCTTTCATCGAAACGCCCAGATTAAGTAATCTAGCCCTGCTATTCTAAAAGCAATAAGACTTACAACTCCACCCCTAACAAAACAATCCTGTACCCGGTGTCTTCACTAATGGCGCAAGTTCGACAGTCGAAGTTAGTTTGAGTGTTCTACAGCAGCAATAAAGATAAATCCAGCAATAATACGTTCGGTTAGGCCTTACGTGGAGCATCGCCTGGATACGAAATTGAATTTGCATGGAGTCTTAAGTCGACACCGATTGAGAGGCGTCGGGCGTTCAGAGCGTTCAGCTGTCTCCGGCGGTGGACAATTACGAGTTCCACAACAGTTAGACGACGATTACGCGGTTGAGCCTGTTGAGCCATCCTGAACCCGTTCTGTAGACCGCCACCAAACTTTGAATCTAATATAATTTTACTATCTTAATACTAACTACGACAATTTGTGTGAGATTGTTAGGTATGTATTATATTAAAGTGTGCTAAGAGTAGTATAACTAAATTTAATACGTTCATATTTATTTATTTCATTGTTACATCGAATAATATTAAGTGTTTCATATATATTATATACGCTAGAAACATATTTTTTCAAATTAATACAACATTTAACAATTTCAAACATACGTAAAATACAATCGAAGACATTTAATTTGAACAAGCCCACATTTCTGTAAATACAAAAACAAATCCAACATAACTAAACAGCAAATATTTTTTCCTCATTAAGTCCGCACGCACAATATTAATTAATTATATTAAGCATACACTCAGTTATATGGGACGTGAGCAGCAATCTTCCTCAGAATGCCGGTAATCCCCGCCGGAGGACCAGGACCAGCATGGAAGGACGCTCCTTATCCCTTGATCCCTTTGTTTACCAGACATTAAACAGATAACAACTCCGCGCCCTGATACTCTCCAGATTAAGCCTCGGCTCCCATAATCCGAACTTCGATTAATTTCATCCAATAATTACACACGGTTTACTTGCTTTGCAAAATATTAGATTACTAGATACAAACCTATCCAGTCTTTACTACAGAGAACATATGTATATTAATAAGGGATATTACTATCAGAAGTAATACTATTAAATTCGATTTGTTAATGTAATAGAAATCTTATCCCAAATTAAGATCTTATGTGTTGTGGTTCCCTCAGTGAGTTGTCTATTATAAGTATTTTCAAAGTACCCAATAGTAATAAACAATATGAAAAAACAGCAAATATAACATTCTTAATGTAAACAATCACGAACAATAACAGGATACTGGAATTAAGTTAAGTTAGAGACCTTCCATACCAATACACTATAATTGGTCTTACTTTAGACTGCAAGATAGTCATTTATGTAGGTATACTCTAATATTGCAAGCTTTAAAAGTCAAACGTAGATAGATATAAGCTTTCATAGTCCAATGTCAAGTACATTCTACTTCGCTTTCGTACTTTCCCGGAGATATTACAATCTGTGTGTATTTTACTCCTTAAATAATTGAAATTATCATGAATCTATTCATCCTGCGTAGGTATACCTAAATAAAAACAGTAACTCAGAAACGAGGCACTTTTTTAGGGATCGTGCCAGAAAGATACGAAACGGAACCCTTATCTAGATCATTTATCTCAAAAATTTAAAACTTTTAAGTCAACGCAATCAATACAAGAATATATGCATCGTTTTTGCTGGATTTTGTATTAAATTTACCGCGTAACCAAAACCTATAGGGTTTTGACTACGGGCTTACTTCCGGGGACTGACAGTTATTTAATGAGAAGTAACAATACAAAGAAAAAAGTTATAATTTATAGGTTTTTCATAGAAAAAAATTGTTAAAAACTTATCTTTCGTTTTTCGTTCGTTCTTTCGTTTTTATACAAAATTAAAGTGGACGCATACGTCGGTTGGCATATGATCTTGAATTTAGTACGGAATCCTCGATATGCGAGTCCAACTCGCATTTTACCGATATTTACATAATTAAAGATATTTAATCAAACATTTTTAAAGTCAATAAATAGAAACATTTAAAAAAATATATTTATTGAAACTGGGACCCAAGCCTTGCGAAAAACACTTAAAAAAATATTGAATGTAATATTTATAATTTTTTCTTTAGGTTATAAAAAAAATCAATTATGTTTCTAATTCTTTTTCTTATATCAATAATCCAAAAGCACCGATATGTTCTAGAGATATTTTCTATTTATTTCCACACATCCATATAAATGTACATATAACAGAATCATGTGGGGTTAAAATTGACTTGATTATGTTGCTATCTAAACATAAAATTAATTAAGGATGTGACGCATCTGTCGACGACACGAAGCTACAGGGCTACAAGTTACTGCGACAGTGCAAACACACGGCAAAGCAAATATGTGAATGATACCCTTGCACCCCATCTATAGTCGTTCGCGTATATTGAATCACATTATGATATAGTTAACCAAGTTTCAAACTATATTTACGACTGTTCGAGGAGAGCCGTGGAGAAGGGGCACACGGTGTGAGTGTAAACGCGACAGATTGTAGGTTCGATTCCCACTCGAGAAAATTAAATATTAATCTCAATATTTTCTATCAGTTATGTTAATATATTCATTTCATCGCTCTGGCGTCGAGGAAAATCGCAACGTTGAGTTCCGCCACTCAACACACAATGCCTCTAGAATTCGGCGGAAAGTGGGCAACGGAGTGTCTTAACAGTAGGTTCCAACTCCTTTCCTTGCTGTGTGTGGGATATAGCGTGAAGCCAATTTATTTTATTTTTTTTTTATATATCAATGTTAAAAAACCAGAACATATTCCCATGTAAGTAATTAAAATTGAAATTTTTAAGGGTCATTTAAAATCATTACACGAAGTAGCAATTTCCGCCTAAGACAATAAATAAAAATGTGTTTGATCTATCCATTTAGTATTCAACAACATTACTCATTTTCTTTATTACGTTTTAAACCATCTCAACTTTCATAAAAAAAGTCAGTTTCACGCTATATCCTGCACACAGCAAGATAGGCTGAGGGCACCTATAGATAAGAAACTCCGTTCCCCACTTTCCGCCGAGCTCTGGAGGCAATGTATGTTGAGTGGCGGAATTAAACGCCGTGCTTACCCTCCACACCAGAGCGAATAATGAAAATAAATGTAAATAAATATTTAATTTCCTCGAGTGGTGATCGAACCCACAACCAGTCGATTCACACTTTGTGCCCCTGCGCCACGACTGGCCTCAACAAGTTTCATTTAGCAGTTAATTAAGTTATAATCAAACTGTATCAAATATTTAGGGTTTTGGAACGCTTTGGTATTCAGAAATAGATTCATCACTATTCAGCTTGGATAGGTACGTACTGGTATATACGTATGTAGTATGTAAACTGGCCTACGTAATTAGGTGCCCTAGCGGACTAACAAGAGGTACACCAATATTTGTGGAGCGTCTTAAATCACATTTTCTCGTAACAAACGGCCAGGTATGTTTGTGAACTGATAAAATTTAGTTTGGTCTGATCAAATTCACGTCATGCGTCTGCTCTGTTCGAACAACGGTAACCACGTGCGGTTAGGTAACGCACGAGTGTCTTGTTAGAGTAACTTGTTACGTACAAAATATCATCTGATATGTTTAAAATTAATTTATATTATAGAAAACAAGGTCAGCAGGGATAGAAGCGTATGTGTAAACCCGACAGTTGTTGATTCGGTTCCCACTCGGGGAAATTAAATATTCAATATTTTCATTTCCTTTCTCTGGTAACGAGGCTAAAAGTGGCATTGAGTTTCGCCACTTAAAACGCTTTGCCTCATAAATTCAATGGAAAGTGAGGAACGGAAGTGTCTTAAAACTTTGTTTCCATTTTCCTTGTGCTTGTAGCGTGATTGTTTTTTTTTTGGTAAAACAAAGTGCAACGATGAATCTAGTTATTACAAACTATTTCATAAATTCTGACGGAACATAAGAATGGTATAGTGGTGGTATGGTAAGCATGATGTCACCTATCCTGCTAAATAGAAAAGAGCAAAATTAGTTTTACGACCATATATCCTTAACCTTACCATAGAGCTAGGTTATTTATAAAGTTCTACTCAGCAAGATTTACATTTAAAATAATATTTTTCTTAAACCAACTTGTTGATCGAATAAAGTTGGTGAACGTTAAATTTAACCATCAGACACCCAAATCCTATAAATAGACGAAAAATTAAAAAAACTTATTCCTGCCTCACAAATAGAAATTCCTTGTACATAAGTCTAATCTAATAAAACAAAAAGTATATAAAACATTTAAGTTTTGTTATGTTGGCTTATAACATTGAATAATGATAAGTAAGTATATTCATTAAAATTAAATACTTAAAAATTTTAATTAAATTAAATTAGCTTCACGCTATATCCCGCACACAGCAGGGTAGGCAGAGGGAATCTAGTGGTAAGACACTTCGTTCCCCACTTTCTGCCGAATTTTGGAGGCATTGCGTGTTGAGTGGCAGAACTCAACGCCGCGCTTTGCCTCGACACCAGAGCGAAGAAATGGAAATATAAATTTAAGTAAATATTTCATCTCCTCGAGTGGGGATTGAACCCACAACCAGTCGGTTTTACAGTCACACTTTGTACCACTGCGCCACGACTGGCCTCAAATAAAATACTTAAAACTACTAAAAGTGAAAAAAAATATATAGGATTTTTGATTACTACTCTAGCTTAGCTTTATATAATACCCAATGCCTTCAAAGTGCTCGGCGGAAAGTTGGGAACGAAATATTTTAACACTAGGTTCCCACTGCCACTGTTTTATTTGATTTGAATATATTATTAAATTAAAAATGTGCATACAGATTGAAGTGGTATATCATAACTCATTATGTTACGTTACTTTTTAAAATCTTTCCGACACACTTTTTGATTGGAGCATGTTTATATCTTAAATTATACAAGAATGTTACGAAAGTTGTCCCTTTAACTTTCCATTAGCAATTATAGTTAACATAAATTTATTAAATATATTTGTGTATAACTGTTATACATTTTTGATACATATTTTAAAAATATTTTATACAAAAAAAAATCGAGTAGAGCTCCAAAATTAAACCATATAATAAATGTAAATGTTGAAGTTTCTAGATATATATGACATTAGATAATATTATAAAAAAATAACACAAAATAGTTGTATGTTATTATAAAAGATGTCAGCTTCACGCTGTATCCCGCACACAGCAGGGTAGGCAGAGGGAACCTAGTGTTAAGACACTCCGTTCCCCACTTTCTGCCGAATTTTGGAGGTATTGCGTGTTGAGTGGCAGAACTCAACGCCGTGCTTAGCCTCGACACCAGAGCGAAGAAATGGAAATACAAATTTAAGTACATATTTCATCTCCTCGAGTGGG
This sequence comes from Heliconius charithonia, assembly GCA_030704555.1. Lineage (NCBI taxonomy): Eukaryota > Metazoa > Arthropoda > Insecta > Lepidoptera > Nymphalidae > Heliconius > Heliconius charithonia. Next base: position 7,051,011 of record CM060809.1, on the reverse strand, counting down.
GATCGAACCCACACCCAGTCGGGTTTACAGTTCCACTTTGTGCCACTGCGCCACGACTGGCCTCAATTGGTTATTATAAAAATTGTTGTAAATTAGCCCTTTAGTACAAACAACAATAAATATTATGCACCTATTAAAGCAAATTAAACACCACTTACTCCTACTTTTTTCACTACTACTATTATCTATTAAAGAGATTCTGTTACATCTTATGCAGCATCCCTAGTACGTTACATCATTTAATATACCACAAAACCATTAAGAGTTAAGACATTATTAATATATAACTTGCGAACCTCAAGCGTCCCGATGATAAACTGAGGAGAGAAGTCTCTATCAACAAACACAAATATAAAGCTAATTAAAAAGTTTCAAACTGAATTATGAAGCGGGCTCCGATGGACCCTGTACTAAGATTGTAGCTAAGATTTAATCAAAGCGGGTGTCATCGCCAACCCCGCAGGAATGTTACCCCGGGAAGCTAAGCGAGTGAGTGTAACCTAACGTGGCAAAGTTTCGTGGTACCAAAGTAAATGTTTACTTGAGACAGTCGCAAACATCGCTCTCACACTCAGAGAATTCCAAATTTAGATTACATATTCATAACAGGCGTCGAGGATCTGTTCATTTCGTAAATCCCAGCGGGGACCGTTAGTGAGAGGTACCAGGATGTAGATTTGGATTTGGTGTACATAAATATATAACGCATTTGTGGATTTGATGATAGATAGTAATAAATTTAATGGTTAACCAATAAATAAAGTAATAGCTAAGCTTAATGTATCTCAAATAAATAACTTTTAAAAATGTTTTGTTATTTTAAATCTTTCATTATTTTCTGACTTGTGACAAACTTTTTTTATAGATATATAGTGACATTTAATAAATACAGTAAATTTTCTTATATACCTAGTAACGGAAAATTCCTCTGTTAATTTAAAATTGTTTCCGCTAATTTGTATCCGCCTCCTTGAGACTTAACATTTAATATAAAGGGACAGAAAAGGCAAAGAAAAATTAAGAAATTTTTGTGTTGTAATTCTAATTTATAAGGATCGCGATATTTATGTTGTGTATGTGTATGTCTTGAGGCCTGTCGTGGCGCAGGGGCATAAACTGTTACTGTAAAATTGACTGGTTGTGGATTCGATCCCCACTCGAGGAAATGAAGTATTTATTTACATTTACCGTGAAGCTGATTATAAAATTCGTATGTGAATAGAATGTAAAGAATCGTTTTTTTAAATTATTTGTATGTACCTACAAGCCTACAAATAAGTTTCTGATTAGATACATAAGTCATGTCAGTAATGCACGCTGTATCCCGCACACAGCAGTATAGGCAGAGGGAACCTAGTGTTAAGACACTCCGATCCCCACTTTCCGCCGAGTTCTAGAGGCATTGCGTGTTGAGTGGCAGAACTCAGCGCCGCGATTCACCTCGTCACCAGAGCGAAGAAATGGAAATATAAACGATTTTTATATACGTACATAAATTATATTTAAACAAAAAGGAAGCTCACATTTTACATTTACATATACTTTTTAGTTACCAAGTTACTTTACCACTCGTATAAAAAGTGATTACAAAAAATCTATCCAATTTGATCGAACTGTATTAAATATATTCGTAATTGATTTAATTTCAATACAACGATTATAAACTTTTTGCTCGCAAGAAACGTAACGGCGGGAAGAGCCATTGTAATGATTAAATGTTCCGAATGAAATAGGTTTAGATACAAAATCGATTACATAGAATAATTGAAATTGATCATTTGAAACGTTTTTTTAAATCGAGAATTTCCATTGTATGTATGTATATTTAATGTCGTTATTTACATTTAAAGTTGTATCAGTTTAATATCTTATATCTACTAAAGGTTGCGTTATCATTTTCAAAAAGAGGAAGCGATTGTATATGCATCCCATTGGACTATTAATCCAAGTCAAAGCTTAAGCGACAAACGCGAGTCAGCTCATAAAATTTATAGGCGATCGAATGAGATAATATGGTCGACGTTAAGAGCTTAGACAGTTTGAAAATTTAAATGTGAAGTAAGTTTTGCGAGATTGTGCGGTATAAATCAGTGGAGGACAGGGCGCGAGGAGCGACGCGAGCGCTGCCTCTTCTCGTCAACCGGCGGCTATAAATCCGGAACTCCCCCGGGCTTCTTCACCTTTCTCCATCCTCGTATAAAACACATTCTTCTTAACATATTTGAATATGTCACACCTGATTTACTCTATGTCATGAAAAGAGCCGTTTTTTTATTCAATGAAAAGATTATTTTATCCTTATATATAGTCAGATTTTTTTTCAAAATTAATGGGAAACTACTTTTAAGATAAATAAAATACCTATTTAATAAATAAAAAAAACTATTAAAATTTGACTAAAAAATTAACATAAAAAATGTACTCTTTTAATAGAGAACCTCCTCCTGTTTATTCGTTAGTTAAAAATAGCTTATGTATTAAGCATTACTCTGAATGGGAACAACACCACAATCGTTGCGACTAATATTTAGGAGTAACTTCAAATGAATACTGGAAATTGGATAAAAGTCAATTCTTCATAATATAATGTTGTACATATGTATAATTATATTAGGGTTTACATGATTACACACACCGTTCTATCAATACATTAGAATAGCTACTGCAACGCCATGAGATATACATATTAAACCGATAAACTACAATTTTCTAATGGCCGGTAAAATAACAACTGATTTCAATGATTCCTAGAAAATGATGCAATAATTAGGCACAACCTTAATAAAATATGTAAGAGAAAAAACCAATTTAATTATAATTTTTAGACAGAAAAAAACTCATTGCTATAAGAGCAATCCAAGCCTAATATAATCGCGGAATATAGCTACTCATTAACAAATAAACATTTTTCAACGCTGTGTTCTTATTCCATCTGTCAGTTGTAGTATTCAAGGTATTTTCCGCCAACTTCGCCTAATTCTTTTTCACGCTACATTTCAAGAATCTTATTTTTGTAATTACAAAAATGTCTAGTACGTCGACGTTATCCTTAATTGTTGGACATAAAAATTCCATTTAAATTTCCCTTTTAACGATCAAGGAGGTCTGTCTAATTGTTATAATACACTCGTTTACGTATTTTTATTGCCGGTACAATAATTAGAATATAACGGTGCGCCTTTTTTTAGTAATTAAACTTTTCCTACAGAGAAAATAGAATGTTATAAGCAAATGGAGGGAGAGTTTGAGCTGTCATAAGAACTGAAAGTAAAGCAATTTGTTTTTGCAGGATTTAAAAAAAGAATGTAATGTAATGAATTTAAGATAAATATTTTAGTCATGTATAGTCAAATTTTGTCAAACACAAACTATAAACATATACTTATAAACATATCACAAAATAACCAGCCACATACAATCTGTTTTCCCAAAATACAACATAGGAAGGTACACCAAATTCTCAAACTGCTAAAACTTATACGGATTTGCTTATTTGAGGTGTTCGCCCAAAAATAGATTAATCTGCAAAGTTACTCTATTATAAGTTGTTAGGCGAGTTAAAGTGAAATTGGTTTAAGTCGACAAATTCCTCCCGTAGTTCGACGACAACGCGAGCTTGAGTTAACTCTGGTAAGACAGTTTTCCATGACAGCTACGAGACTGCTAGTAAATAATACATTAGATTTATATTCGTATAGTCTACTATTACGTTCGTATAAATGTAAATATTGAGCTCTCTGTTTTGCTATATTTCTAGTAAATTGGTATTATTCCAATTTGTACTTTTTTGTACCATTCACTATAATAATGAATATTATTTAAAACAAGTATATTTATTTTAGCTTCAGGTGTATCCCCCATGTAGCAGGGGAAGGCAGGGGGAACATGAGAACTTAGTGTTATGACACTTCGTTCCCTACTTTCCGACGAATTCTTGAGACATTGCATGCGCCAGTTAAACTAAAATATTTATAAATAAAGAATAGAATAGAAAAAATCAATCAGATCTATTTTTGGATTAAGTACTAAAAAAAAATTAATATGAATATATTAGATTAGGACAGCTGTCAGAAATATAATTTCAAAATTTTCCAAGAACATATGAATTCATTATAGTGACACTGTCACTTGCATTAATCTGTCGATACTAGAATGCGTGGCGAAAAATTGCAATTATGTGTGGGGTGCATTTCATCACAGCTGGGGTGTCGCAGGGTCGCGACCTGAGATCAAATGTTTGGTAGTTAACCCCGGTGCACTTATCGTGAATAGAATATTTGTACGTACACATGTTTTTGCAAAAAATCTGGACGCACATTTTTACATGGATTGACTTTCGTTTATATGGTTTTTATTTTTTGATAAAAGTAACATTTTTCTATTTTGAGATTTTGTACGCTTGTAATTGTTATTTCATTTTTTTTAGTTTAACGCTGTATCCCGCATATAGCAGGGTAGGCGAAGGAAACTTGGCAACCTAGTGTTAAGACTCTCCGTTTCACATTAGGCCTTTTTCACCGGCCACTTGGCGGCAAACTCCTTGCATTGAGTCCATTGCGGAATAAAATGTTTAATTTTATCAAATGGTAATCAGACCCATAACCTATCGTACTTACACACTATTATTGCCCCAGTATAATGACTTGATATTTTTTACATTAGTATACATTTCATACATAGATACATACATTAGAGGAACAAATGTATATTTCACAGAAACTAAAAATCTTTAAGTAGGTACTATACAAAGCCAATCTTTTCTAAAATGAACATATTATAAATTTACATAATACTATAGAGATTGCATTTGCAATTAATTTTACATAGGCGCTATAAACGTTCAATACATCTACCTAATATATATTTGATTTGTTTCTTTAATTAAAATAGAGACACTTAATCCAAAAAAAAATGTATTTAAATATGTATATTTAAATACTTAAACCTAACCCTTTAAATTTATTTTAAGTAGAGTTAGTTATAAGAAAATTCTAAATTGACTGCCAATTTAGATAAAACGCACCCACCACTTAATAGGCACTTCGATATTATAATTTAATAGCATATCAGTCATTCAGTTCACTTGTTGTCTGTGTTTAAAATCTACATTCAAAATAAAATAATGAGTTTTTACTATCAAAAACAATTACCATTATTCATATCGTTTTAACTCAAAAAACCATTTACTATAAAATGCTATAAATGTTATGTTTGCTCCCGTTTTAAAATATATAGGTATCTACCTATAATATATTCATGTTTTCACGTTGGACTCTTTGGAAATCGAAAACGTTTTATCAATGTGTCACTCATTCCATAACCATTTAAAAGTAATTAACCGATACCAGTTATATTTAGTTATTATTCACGTTATAATATATTCAATACAAGATAATATTCATTGCCACAAACATACTGCTTTCGAAATCTTAATATTCGAGCATGAGAATTTTCTAAGCATATATCAAATGATATAAAAAAATACATCGATAATGGCTATCATTAGTTCTGGTGATCGAAGGTTCAATATTTATCAATTGTATAAATTATACTGAAACGGTTTACGCTCAATCATTTGTAGCTAATAAATATTCCTCCGCTGTGTCTTAAAACGCTGCGTCAACCTATCAATCAGTTTAAAAATTCCCCGTTGATCCCTTTAATTTAATCAAAAGAACGCTTTAGTTGGCCTGGGGAGGAAAAAAACGCATGATGACATGGACGTTACGGTGATATAACGTTGTCGTTACTGTATCTATAATGCGTGCAATGAAATAATGACCATTCGAGGGCGTGTTTGTGAAGTAAATTTATTTTTTCGCTCAAAGTTTATTTGAAATTGAAATTTAAGTTTTATATTAATAAGTATAGGTAATATGAAAATTGTTAAATCATAAACTTTCTTACTAGAAACTTCGCAAAATAAACAGTATGTATAGTTGTGCAAAGTGCACTTAAAAATATATTTTGTATTTTTTAAACTAACATAAAATTCTAATTAATATACTAATCTGAGGCCAGTTGTGGCGCAGGGACTCAAAGTTTGACAGTAAAATCGACTGGTTGTAGGTTCGACTCCACTCGAGGAAATAACATACTTATTTACATTTATTTTTTTAATTTCTTAGCTCTGGTGTAGAGGCAAAACGCGGCGTTTAGATCCGCCACCCATTAACACACAATGCTCCAGAACTCGGCGGAAAGTGGGGAACGCAGTGTCTTAACACAAGATTCCCTCTAACTATGATTTTATTTTACTTACTAATTTTAAATTATTATCTTAAGTAGCATTAAACGAGAGTAAGATACAAGCGAAGATTGATATTAATTACATTACAGATACGAGTTCAATTGACCCCAATCGGGTGTACGTGGCTCCCCAGGCCGGCACCCTGTAGGATGTAATAAAATTTGCATACTTTTAATCAAAGCCCGTGTCGCGGAGAAGTTTGCCAATAACGGACCGCCGTGATCGATCTCGTGCCGCCTTGTCGTCCCATTACAATGCTGTTTGTTGTGTAAATGGCGAGACAAAGTGATAATCATCATCGAAAAATTTATTCTTTTTTACTAAAATCTCCAATTATTAATGATTGGAGGATATTGTTTTTTCTATTGACTTATCGGGGCGACAAAATTTGAAAATAACCTTGTAATAGAAATAATAATTTATTATAAATATTTCTTATTAAATTTAAATACCTCTGAGATAAATTTAGCCCATAATAAATAGTACTACCATAAATTGAATCCATACTAAAGATAACAAAGGCATCGTTAATATTGTATAAAGAATCCTAACAGCGCAATTTGCAATAAATTAGCTAGCATCTAATACAAAACGACAAAACGGCTACAGCAGCGTCACGGCCCGCCCGCCGCCGACCCGCCCGCCTGTCCATCTCCGCTCCGCATTAATCGTGTTTAGTTAGCGGATATTGGCGGCGGAAATTCAAATGCAATCAAATGAAAATAGCATTCGTAAAAAAGCAAAGAAAACAAACCGACAGGCGTCAGTCTAGCGAGCGAGCGCCCGACGCGCCGCCCGCCCTCCCCGCCGCACACTGACCGTACTTACACGATTTTAAATTGTACATATCTGAAATTCCGATCTGTCGCGCACCCACCCTGCGCTATGAAATGAAACGAAATAAAACTAGGACGACACGGCGCGCCCGGAAAAAATCAAAATCGAAATTAAAAATAAAAGGATTTTCCGACGCGAGCGAGGGAGGGATGTTGCAATGTTTGCGGCCATCATTCAATGCAGTCCGCAATAAAAACATGCACTCGACATCTATATATGAATATGTGCGGTGGATTGATTGGAAACGTGTGTGTGTGAGTGGGGGTGTTACGGGAATCGAAGGTGAACGCCGCGCCGCTAAGACTGTAATCGGTTTTGCCCGGAGCCGGCCGGTGCCGCGCCGCTACAATTAAACTTTGTTTGTACATGTGTCGCTGGAGATTAGCCACATTGGTCTTTTTAAGTGTACCGGGGACGGTCCCGCAACTCATTTAAGATTCCGAAACACAATTTTAACTATATGTTTGTTAATGTATTCCAAACTACCTACCATTTGTGCATCGAGTATAAAAACCTTTTTTAATGTATTGTGGAATGCAATTTAATTGAGGGCGAATATAAATAAAATATAGGCACATCATAAATCCACAACTTCAAACAAATAGCAATAGCAGCAACGTTTAAAGATGTAAATGTAAGCGGCGAGCGCACGACGGCTATAAATCATCGGGGAGGGGGCGCTGATTGCCTACAATTATGGCATTAGCTTCCGTGCCTAATTTTATATTGCTTTAGCTTCTAAATCTCAAGTGATCCAATAGATAAATAATGAAAGTAAAGATTATGAAATGGTCAATAATTTATATTTACATAGAATACACTGATTCGTTCATGTTGAGGCCGATACGGCGCTATGAACGGCTGTAAACGCGAGGTGAGGTCTATCCCCATCTGGGAGAAGTAATTTCCTCTCTTTGGTATCAAGATAAGGAATTGAGTTTCGCCTAGCCGAGCCGCCGAGTTGGGCGAACGCCTACTTCTCGCTGGAGAGAGTGTCAAATATTATGTTCCTTCTGCCTACTATGCTATATGTAGGATAAAGCGTCCAGCTTTATATATCTATTTTATTTAATTATTATTTTCTAATTAGTCACATAATAAATAAATAATGTAGTAAAATAGTAATAACTAATACATTAACATATATACATATAAGAAAAATTTTAAATAGGTTTTGATCCCCTTAAAGTACCTACCTAATATAACGATTCTTACATTTATCAATGAAAAATATTTACTTAAATCAATCAGCCGTAGCATGACAGTTACAAGCACGAAATCTTCAGGGGCAAGGAACAAAGATAAGTCCCGTTTAACTTCCGTTTCCAACTTATCGAATAATTTAACTGAACATTTATTTTTGCGCGCTCATCAATCAAGCGAACTCGCTCTCCGCCGATAAGCCGCGCCTCGACGCCGAGAAATGACTAGGCATTACATAAATCCCCTCTGATGATGAAAAGTGAAGTCTAACAGATAAGAACCGACAAAAAGTTACGATGAGAAATGAATCGCGATTTGTATTCGCGGGTATCCCCGCGCGTAGCACCCGCTTCTGCGCGTACCGAGATAGTACGTCCGTCCGTCGGTAGCTGCTAGTTGTTAAAGTTGTTTCGCAGTTCGTATATATATTGTACAATTTTTTTTACACTACGAACCAAAATGTAAATATTTATATGTAAAAGAATATATATTTTTTTTTACGATTTATCTGTATACGTCCAATGTGTACATCTCTAATGTAAATGGTATAATTACATCAAATTTGACCCAAATCTTCTGTAAAAGCGCACATCTACTTTATAGCAAATTATTTTTTATTCTCGTATAAAAATGTCTGATAAAAAAGCTCAAGTTTAATCGAAACTTTTCTCCCGGCAGCCATTATTAAGATAAACAGTACAATACATAAGCCTATCTCGACATTTATTTTATCACGGGTTCACATCACGCGCCGCTATTCCTTGTTATGATACGGCCCGTACCTGAGTGGAGCTGAAAGAAAAGCTATAAACCTGTTCGAAGCGTTTCTTCCGGCGCGCCGGAGCGTCGCGTACGCTCGCCGACTGCCAAGCAGCCCGTCCCGCGCCCTCGGCCCTCGCCCCCGGCCACCCCCCACATCTGCCGACCATATTTTCCACTTTATGTGTGACAGTTGAGGTAATATCGAGAGTCTCTCCGTTCTCTGATTGGACGAAAAATACACATTAAAGGAACCTACCGGCTGTGGGCGAGCGATTCGAAACTGTATTCCCGTGGAAAATGTCGGAAAATATTGTATTATGGGGGTGGAAAATTGCCACCCTTCCGCCCGCTCGCTCGACTCGGCAAAAACTGTCGAGTATTTGTTTTTGATGAAAACGATTTATTATTCTACGTGGGTTGGAGGCAATAAAGATAAGCCAGCGAGGTGGCGGAGCCTTATTACGGCTAACCCTCGCCTTTGTTTCCTTATAAAGAATAATAAATGAGGCCGCCACGCTTATATACTAAGTTTCTTAATTACGTATTTATGGAATGAAAATATTTTAATATTTACAACGATATCGAGCTTACACCTAGTCCGTAACCATTAAAAAAAAAAACAAATACAAATATCTAGTAGTCTAGTAGTAATCTGCAAATTTTGTTACCCGTTGTCCAATGATTTCCTTGATATATGTAGACAAAATTACCCTGGGTATATGAACATACTCGTATATAAAAGAAGGAGGCTACAAGATCGATTCTTTCAAATAGAATTATTGAAAATGAGGAAATATCTATATATTAAAAATATGAGCATACTTATTGGATTAATTAGAACATAGTTATATTATATAACTAACATTATTATTATTGTTTTAAGCTTCACGCTGTATCCCGCGCATAGCAGGAAAGCCAGAGCGAACTTGGGATCCTAGTATTAAGACACGATTTGACTCGACACCAAGGGGAAGCATTGAATATATAAATTTAAATAAACATTTGGGGATCGAACCCACAACCAGTCGCGTTTACAGACACATTTTGTGCCTCTGTGCCATAACTGACCCCAAACTATGTTATAAACTCACTCACTTGAACTAGCGGCTTTAATACCTATTTTTATCCTAAACTAGTACTACCTGTAGATGCTAGCTGCCAATTTTATAATTCTAAGTCAACTGGAAGTACCCTATGAATTTTTATCCCGTTTATAGTGTCGAAATACGCGTTTTTTTACTATATAAACGGCCATAACTTTTTTTTTAGTAAATGTAGTAACACGTTTTTTTTTCAGGAGATCATGGGGCTGTAGATCTAGGTATATGGCTTAAATTGCAACTCAATATCTCCAAGCTTTCCTGAGATCAAGGCTCTTGATAGACAGACAGACGGACAACAAAGTGATCTTATAAAGGTTCTTTTTTTCCTTAAAAGGTACGGAGCTCTAAAAAAACTAGGTACATGACGTCGGCACCTTAAGATTGTCGTGAATTAATTAGAATAAAAGTCTTTAAAAAAATTATAAATATTAAATATTTCAGCTTTACCAATTAGAATCTTTTTCCTCTACACGAAATGTTCATAAAGTATCTATTTCATCACTACATTCTCCTTTTTTTTATTACCTATTCATAAATACAAGATAAACAAAAAAATATTTAAATTATTGCCTAATTTAAAAAAAAACATTTTATTTGTAGATGGTTTTTTTTTAATAAAAAAAATAAAAATCAACTTCATGCAATATCCCGCATACAGCAGGGCAGAGTGAATACAGTGTTAAGACACTCTGTTACCCTACTTTTCGCCGAATTTATCTGTGGTGGAAATCAACGTCGAACTTTTTGGCTTGGTGCCAGAACGAAAAAAAAAAAATATGTATAATTCATAATTCAATCCTTCGAGTGGGGATCGAAACGTTGTGCTCCTACGTCACAACTCAACATAACCTCAATGTTTTTTAGTATACAACAAAATAGTGTAGATTTTTTTAATTTGAATAAAGCTTAAAATAATTTAGCTAATTTTTATTATAAAATGTAAAATAAATATTTTTTGCCAGTTTCAACCATCTCTATTGGTGTTAACTAATAAATAATACAATTACTTGTTAAATTATACACCCCATGACGTGTTGATAAATCCGAAGACCCCCGCGGAGCGCACGCGCTGCTATCACGCTCCATCGTATTTAAAACATTAGACATTATTGGTGACAGATTTTTTGGTTGCTTCAATCATCTGCTGCGGTTATATTATGCCATGGTTATAAATTATGCTAAAATATTTGATATTTTATGTATTTAAATAAAAAAATAAAAGCATATTGTTTTTTTTTTATTTTTTTCAAAAGTTACCTATTAACAAGTTATTAAGTTTTCTATATTTTTGACTAGCGGACCCGCGCGGCTTTGCCCGCTTGAACTATGCAAATATTTATTAAATCAATGTTATTTGTATAAGAAATTATTTCCAGCTTTCATTGGTATTCGTAAGAAAATGGAAGCCTAAATAATCAATATAAGGCCAAAAAGAATAATAAGTAAGGGAAATAAAATTCTTAATATTTCAAAAAGTACCTAAGTAGTTAAAATTAAGAATAAAATAACTACAAAAAATTAATAAAAATTAAATAGGCTTCACTTTGTATCCCACATATACAGCAAAATGGGCAGAAGGAACCTAATGTTAAGACACTCCTTTCACCACTTTGATACAAAAACGAATAAATGGAAATATTAATCTAAATAAATATTTAAATTCCTCGAGTCAATCGAACCCACAACCAGTCTCATTTACACTCCTCCACCACGCCTGGCCTAAAAATAACTTAAGGAAACTCTTAATATTAAAAATAATAAACCCCCTCAAAAAAAATATTACCACAATCGGATCAGTGGTTTGGCCGTGATAGCATCATAGACAGACAGACAGACAGACAAACAGAATTACTTTCGAAGTTATAAACTATCTATACATACAATAAAACAGTAAAAATATTATATCTGTACAATTAGTTATTTTGACAGAAATGGACAGAGGTACACTTAAAAAGAATAATAGAAAACAAAAACTTTGATGTTTAAATAATGATATAGTAACTTTTTTACCATTCATAGCTTTAAATAAAATCACAATTAACAGAATTCACTGATCAATTGCTTAGTTTAAAATTGGTTAATAATATTTAAAAAGATCTAATAGGTATCTGTGGTACTGATACAAAACCCTCGCGATATCAACATGAAGAAGGGATGTTTACTACCACCGTATGAAGGGTGCCAAAATAGTCAACAGTGCATAACTCATAAATAAAATACAATATGGTGAGCAAAACATTGAATTATGCTGGTATTATGTCACATTTAGCCTTAGTGAATTTGTCAAAGCATAAAGTAGGGGTGGCGGACTTTTAGGTATCGGTGGCCATTGTTGCCTGATAGTAAGGGGTACAGATTTATGACTCTTATCTTATCTTATTAGTTACAATAAATATGCATAGAAGCATAATTAATTAAATACTTTAAATATAAGTGAGGTCAGTTATCGTTGCTTTGGTAACGAGGCATAGCACGGCGTTGAGTTTCGCTACTCCTCCAGAATTCGCGGACAGTGGGGAACAAAAATGTCTTAATGATATTAAAGTGTCTCAGCACTTAGTTCTTCAGGTATACTATTATGGGTAGCACCTGCAGCGTGAACCCAAAAAAAACATGTATGCTTAATAAACTTTTCCAGGATGATACTTATTTTTATTGGTGTTTACCGAAAGGACTCGAACGTGTATTGAAAGCACTTCACTTTATAAACAAAATGCTCTCTTTGCTTTGGCATAAAGGGGAGAACAGCGAGCCCGATTCAGCGAAATCATAGAAAAGCACATAAATTGGCGCGCATTAACATTTCCTTTATCCTACGTGTCGGCGTATGACGGGGGCGCCGCCGCCGCCCTCCGTCGCCCTCCGCCGCGGCGTGGAGCCGCCCAAGACAATAAATTTACATATTTCACCCCTCAAACAGACCTTTTTTGCCATTCCGCAGAATTACGCACATATGGGAATATTCCGTTGAATATATCAGCAGTAAGGAGATATACTCTCAGAATAAAATTATCGCCTCCAACACATTTGCAAACGAAGAGCCCAAATAAAGCACCGTATAAAGAATATTAATCTTTTTTATGGTAAAAATATTAATGAGCGCCATTATTGTTAACATTTTTACCATTTTTATGTTTATATATATTTAATATTACGTATTTTAACTATAAAAATAATTAATGAGCTTGTCTTAACGTTTTATAGCATTATATACAATTAATTTGCATATGATTGATCTATTTTTTTTAAATATTTCCATATAAAAATATCAATAAATAATTATTTAATTAATAAGCTTATTCGTAATTAGTATTCCAATGATACTATAGTACACATGAACAAATATACAGATGGAAATGTAATTTTGCGGTAGAGGCACCCTCCAAAGGGTCAAATCAAAATCATTTTCACAGTCCAGTGAAGCAGTGTGCGTACAGTCAGACAGACGCTCTGCGTGCCTTCTGACGATTGCTGAATTTCACGTGAGCTTTGCGGTAACTCATACGGTTCTATGATTGAAAACATAAATGAAAACATCATATAAAAACATAAACGAAAATATCAAATAAATGTTGTTAAACATTGTTTTAAATGATAATGTTTTTTATATTTTATAATATGCTATGTAAAATAAAATTAATATTGCATTATATAATATACCGAGGAATAATGACTGTATAAACATGCGATGATCGTGGATTTGAACCCACTTATAGTAGCTCATTTAAAAAATAAGTCGAATGAACTTATTAAAAAAATACTTCTATTTCAGCCTTGGGTTTCGCCATACACTGTCATAAACATGTCAAATTATGAGCCATAAGTCAAGAATGCAGTCTTTACCTATGCTGCTTTATGTCACGGTAAATTAAAGCAAATATATCCTTTTAAGACTAATAACTACTATACGTGTAACCAGTTTGCCAAAAAAAAGTATTATTAAAACACGGAGTATTATTACCTCTCACAACGCCGCTCCTATATAGCAATTTAGTATTTGAAACTTGGAGGTATGTGAATAGAATGAAGTAGCAGCAGAACCAGAACCAGCTAGAGAGACGGACGACACTAATACTCATTAGAATTACATGGCGGAACGAGCGGTTGCAGCGTCCACCGTCGCCACTCGCCGCACTGCCTAGCACGCTCTATGGATTTGCCCATATCCGTAAACTGGGAAATGACATTTCGGTACTCGAATTTGTAATGTTGCCTAAAATGAAAAATACCATTTGAAATAGGTAGTACTTTTATGAAACATCGACTACGTAATGGATTATTTAAAATATTTTCGATTGGCTGTTTATTGTATAAATATATTTTCTGTTTAGATTAATAAAATATTATAACATTATTAAAACAGATTATAATATTTTTATTATAAGAGGCCAAACAATAGAGATCGCGACAGGTTGTGAGTTTGATTCATACTCGAGGAAATGAAATTTATATTTTTACATTTCTTGGTGTCAACGCAAAGCGTGGCGTTAAGTTCCGCCACTTAACATGCGATTTCTTCAGAATTCGGCGGAAAGTGGCGAGAAGAGTGTCTTAACACTAGGCTCCTTCCACCTACCTTGCTAAATGCGCCATACAGTGTGAAGCTAAAAAATGTTTTTTCTTTATTTGAAAGATTGTTTCCCATATATGGATAGTCTGCTATTTTATAATATAAGTAATTCACATCTATTTTATTACTTATAAAATAGACAACCCGAACTTGACTCTAACAAAGTTGTCATTTTTGAAAAAGTTTATATTACAAATGTTCGTTTTATTTTCTAAAGCTATATATCTGTATATTCAAAAAGTCACTATTCTTTACATTATTATACATACGACACTTTGAACGATAAATAGAGGCTCAACTGTTGCGGATAGCGATAGTGTAGTGTATTTACTCTAGGCGCTTTACGATTCCACCGATCTTTCTATGATTAATTCTTGTAATAAAATGTAGATTAATAACTATATCGGTGTTCCAATATTATATTGCGATATTATAATATGTTACAGAGTTTCCAAAGTTGTATGTGAAGTGGCAGAATTTAACCCTGCGTTTTGCTTTATTGCCAGAGCACGGAAATAAACATAATTCGTTCCTCTAGAGAGAATCGAACTCAAAATGATCACTTTTACAGTCAGACCCAAATTTTTGAAAATTTTTACAGTTTCTTTGCTAATGAAACAAATCTCAAGAATCATAAAGTTTTTATTGATTAAAAACAACGCTCTTTACATAATATACATACATATTTATATTGTAAATACAAAACACTAATACAATTTTCTTTGCGTATATCTAGGCGAACGTAGCGAACGCTGGGAAATATCGCATTCTCTTCACGAATTCCACCACAATCGATAAGAGAGATGACCACTAGCCGCGAGGGAGCAGGGGGCGAGCGGACGATGGGGAGACTGTTATTTGATTAGTCTTGCTGAGAATGAGCTCGCCTCGACTTAATGGGGTGAGGGCTTGTAACCCGACCGTGTGTAATTTTCTATATTCCCTAAACATACACCGGAAAACAAAAGAATATAATTATCTGAGCAATTACGCGTCAAGATCTCATTTGATTCTCGTCATCGCTTAAAAGACACACATTTGTATATAAATGGATTTCGCTTGAAATTAATTAGTTGCACGATTCCATTATAAGGACAAATGTAAAAGCGACCGCTTAATAGTGCGGTGGAAAACTCGCTAGTTTTCGCTCGCGAGAATAGGGCCGGAGAGAAATTGCGGATAGACATAATCAGTCTTCTGGCTTTGAGACCGTCGCCCTAATGTGCCTCACGCCTCTTCACCTGATGAATACACACGCATTACCACCCGCTGATAGAATTCAATATCTACGTTTCATTTGAACGTAATTGAAATGTTTAATTTTCCGCGCTTGTTTTCCTTGTGTAAGCAATTAATTTGTGTCGTGTCGATGTTTTTGAGATACTAGTATATTTTATTTTTATTTCTTTTAACTTGTGCTGGTTAAGTAACAGTTACAAACTCTTTAGTAGGAATTAAAAATGTGTTGTTTTTTTTATCTTTCTATACAATCTATTAAATTCATCTGAACTTAATTATTCATAGTGTAGAATTTTTGTTTTATAAAGTTTTTAAGCATAAAATATTTTAGCCCATATATATCTCACGTTGAGTGGCACTTAAGAACATATCACCTCTCATATTACTTTGAAATAATTGATTAACTTCTAACACAATTAGTTCTTATACGAATTTTAATTATACGTACTACAGGTGCGAAAACAACATAACACACTAGTATGTAAGCCTGAAACGGGGACCACCCCGCGCACCTTAACTACCTCCAGGCACACGCTTTACGACCGGGGGATTAACCCATGTAACGAGATTCATTAATTCTTGTCGTTAAAATTTGTCGTTCTCGATTAATAAGGAAGTCCCGGGCGGTGATACGTTATTATCACTCGACCGCAGCGAGTGTCACAGACGCCGGGGCCCAGGGAGTCGTCGCCGCGAAACTTCCCACTCCGTTCGCTTTATTTACACTATCAAGTAAATTAAACTCACACTCGAGTGTTGGAGAGAAAACTTTAACAGAACTTTGTGTAATAAGTGGTACAACAACACGAGTAGAAGAGCAAACGTCGGACGCGGTCTCCGCTTCGCACTTCTCTCCCACTTAAATCGTTGGGACATATTTATTCGACCCTCCGGCGACCGCTGCGATGTTCACCCGCCTCGAGCCCCTGCAAAATTAACCTAACGAATCAAAGAGCGATATTAAACGCTCCCAGACCACCTCTACATATAATCAGTGCTTACATTATGGACCTTTACACTACGACTCCATTGATTGACTATTCTATAAATTTTTTATTTGTCTCGAACACAAAGTAGAACAAAGGAAGTATTTTCTCCCCCTGGAAATGAACTTTCCTCTATCTGTTTGTATGTAATTTTTAATGTGGGGTCAATAAGGAAGGTACACAGTATATCTCCGTCGGCCGACACCGTAACGATAATGAATCGTTACTGTGAGTACGACGGACCACGCTCACAAATTATTAAACGTTCTATTTACGTAATAACAGCTCTCGTGCTTAAACTGAAATGGCTTAAATTGTACCGACTCCGTCCTGAACTTCTACAAATTAGACGCCCTACAATTTATTTAAATCTGTATTAATCTGCTATCAAGTACACTGAATATAAATTTACTTACAATGGCGATCGTTGTAGTTCAGTTTCAATTAGTTGATATTATTAATGCATAAAGGACACCTTGCGGTATCCTCAGTACCGCATTTCGTTGTCGTTTAAGATGACCCTCCCTGAGGAGGCGCGGCGGTCTTGTCTTCTGTTTGTTTTACCTACCTGTGACCCTCGTACAATTGTCCACTGAGTGTTGATTGCTTGTAAATACTGTGTCTTCAGAAAATGTTTACTTATAACGTAATCGTATTTGATAAGGTTGTAACACTACACTCGAGTCTATTTTGCCAGGTTAAAGTTGATATAACTTTATTATACGATTTAACGTTATATGCGTGGAAAGAATTGATAAGACACACTTGAACCTTTTCATCTATTGCTCGAAATTTATCGCTGTTTTGGGTTTTTATTGTTCCGTTTTACGACCTCTTCGTACATAAATTGTATAGATAAAAGATTAATTTTGCGACCGCTATCAATTTATTTTTACTTATATATTACATAAGTAAAAATAATACAGAATTCTTTAATGCACAGGAAACGTTAGTAACATTTCATATTACACTCATTTTTTTAGATTTACGCAGGGTAGGCAGTGGGAACCTGAACTGTTATTATTAAGATGTGTTCACATTAAGACGGAGTGTATTAATACAATTCTTTAAAGAAGGAAGGAAAGTTTCCCCAGTTTAAACCGACTTTTGACGGCGTTGCGTATTGGATGACGGAAATCAACGCTGAGTTTTGCCTCTTTACCGTAGCGAGCAAATGAAATATTTGATATTTTCATTATATTAAATATTTAATTTACTCGAGTGGGGATTGAACCTACAACTTATCACGCTTACAATTGCATACTCGTACCACTGCGCCATAACGACCTCATTTTTGGTTTAGTTATTAATAACACACAGTATAAAACAATTCCAAATTAAGCAACGCTTCCAGTATACATTACTTAGGTTCTATTTCAGCCGCAATAGCAAGAACTTAGAGAACTTATATACGCATTTTTTTTCTCATAACAACATTAGACCCATACAACCCACTCCACAATATATCAAGCAAAATTATTCTTGGACATAGCCACGAGTGCGACAGAGAAGAAGCATAAGGTGCTGACCCTTGGCCCATAATGTACGGTCCGGTTAGGTACGACTTACGGAAAATGGTACCTACGTAACACCCGCGCCCGCACCCGCGCCCCGTGCATGAAATGCTTATTATACGCGGCACGTACGCCACCCCGCGTTTTTCGCTGGCCTCTCGCCTCTCGCCTCTCTCTCTCCTACACACACTCTCTACCCTCCGAGAGGGACGCAAGAACGATATTACAGCAAATCGAGGATTGTTATGTCCGTCCGGCGGAGGTCGGCGTAATATATAACCACGGCATTCCGGGCTCATATATTAACAGGGAACTCGCTTCATACGAAAAGATCTTGCACGATGGAAACAAATGGCAAGGAAAATTTTGTTGGTGAAATTCATTGAAATGGAAGAAGTAAAATAGGATGAAAAGTTTCTATAATTTTTCTCGTTATTTTTATTTTTTATGAACGAAAATGAAAAAAAATTTAATATAGGGTAATGCCACCAGTATTTGACACTTTAAGGAAGTGGAATATTTTCATTTATTTCATTAAAAATACTAAAATAAAAAAGATAATTATCTTTAGTGTATTTATTACTGAGTGTTACATTAGAAATCGTTAAATATACTCGTAGTTATTAAGTTGTAATTTTGTCATGAGGATTTTATTGGCCCTAGTATTTTTTTTCTAGGAAATATTTTTTTCTTTTAAATAATAGATACTAATTGGCATAAACATAGTGTACATGCTAGATAAAAATAATTGCTATTGATCTTTCAATAAGTGGAGAAACGCAACTTAAAACTAGTTACTGACATTTGTGATTTAGCCAAAAATAAGCTGACTTCGAACAGTTTCATAACGAAATAAGTTTAAAGATATCTTTAGAAATTCATGAAATAATTATCAAGGTAAAAAAATAATTATAGGTACCTTGCGCTTAAACTCTTAACAATTACCTTAAAAAAATGCAGGTATTTTCACTCTATACTACGTTTTAACTCGCCATCTTTCAATAAAATTTCGAAACTAACTAATAAGTGCGATGCATCAAAAAGTATATGCAAATGCAATTAGTTTCAGCTTCACGCTGTATCCCGCACACAGCAGGGTAGGCAGAGGGAACCTAGTGTTAAGACACTCCATTCCCCACTTTCTGCCGAATTCTGGAGGCATTGCGTGTTGAGTGGCAGAACTCAACGCCGCGCTTAGCCTCGACACCAGAGCGAAGAAATGGAAATATAAATTTAAGTAAATATTTCATCTCCTCGAGTGGGGATCGAACCCACAACCAGTCGGTTTTACAGTCACACTTCGTGCCACTGCGCCACGACTGGCCTCACTGGCAATTAGTTTAATGTTCATAATTAAAAAAATATATATTTATATACAATTTTTTTAAATAAAAGAAAATATTTCAATCATTGGCCCTTGTCGGTTACTGGTGCCATTACGCTGCATATATAATTTGTAGTATTTTATATATATCCTTTTATTAATTAAAGTTTTTTTATTATTTTTTTTTCTCCTTATAGTTAAATTACAACATACATCTGATATCATTCACAACAAGAATCAAATAAATACAAATGTATGGAAATAAAGCTTAATAAATTGTCGGATTCGTTTAATAAAAAAAAATAAATTTAAATGGATTAATCGAAAATAACTTTGGAATGCAGTTTCACTATCCCTTACTCGTAGAGAATGTGAATTTTGTCAAATATGTACTTATATACGAGTATAAAGTGCAGTCAGTATATCATGAGCGGTCAGGCACTGTTGCGACATCGTAAATGAAGAATGATCACCGCGGTGTGAGCGCACCTAGAATAGAAAAACACTATGACAGCAAGTAAGTGAATGATGGAAAGTGGATGATACCAATAAATATAATGGTATATCTTTTTATATGTAATAGTAGTTTTATAGAAACTGTGAAAAAAATGTAATATAATAAAAAAAATATATATTTTTTATTATATTTAGTATTTTTTACATGACTTGAAATTAATGATCATTTTTTTGGATATTAATAAAAATGGCGTTAAGACATTATTTAAAAACTATATTTATTTTATTACATATTTTGTTTATAAGTCTATAGAGAGAGGTCTCTTCCTCGATTAAAATGCGATATGCACCCTAACGATTAATGTTTCGGAGCGCAGTTACCACCCGAACAAATTTAAATAAAATCGAGCATTAAAATCTCCAGACGATCATGCAAAAATATACCTATGTCAGAAGAGATTTGAACGGAATAAAAATTCCTTGGGCTCGTCGCATTATCGAGGGGCGGGACTCCTGTTTTCTTTGGTAGCTGTCGTACGGTATAATCTTTGAGAAAAATGCGATATTTAAATGAAGTGAATTCCTCAATGGGGATTTGCTTGATACCAGTTGCCATTCCATTTATTAATTCAATAAGACACGGATAAGCGCATTGGGAGTGTTACCCGAACATGTTATGTTAAATTATCAATATTGAATACTAAAATACATTTTAAAACAAAGAGATTTTGAACATTTTTACCATTAACACAGATGCTGTGATAATATGAGGGGTTATTTATATTTGACATGTCGGGGGGACTCTTTGTTTAAACATATCGCTATCAGAGCGTTAGCTAGTGTTACGCACAGTATAAACATTAGATTGTAATGAGGACAGAGCCGTGCGCGCAACGCTGCAGGAGATCAGCGCCACGCGACCGCCACGCGTGACACGTCTCTAATTGCCCTTCCATAGGGATTGTGACAATATTAGGCAATCCAGTGAAAATAACACCGAACCGTTTTGTATACATTTCAGACAACTATAATCTCTCATTTTAATAGATAAGTGGAGGCGTAGTCGAATGATTTGTTGGATAGGGCGAAGTCATGAAGCTATTGTATAATATTTATAAAGTAAACTTTTAGTCTGTTGTACCAAAAAATAACAGTGAAAGCTTTTAATTAAAGTCGATAAAATTAAAAGAAATTAGGGTCTGTCGCGAAACAAACTACCGCCAAGAGAAATAAAAAGAGCAAAACAAATGGGACGAGCTTATTTAAGCGACCACTGAATTGTATTCGGGAGAATAATAAAAACGGAAGTCATCAGTGACACGCACAATAAGCATCAACCTCAAGAATATCATAGATAACGGCGCGGCGCTGCCTCCATCGAGACCTCATTAGGAGGCCGTAGGGAAATTAAAAAGAAAGCAAGATCTTGGACTCGATTGCGGGCGAAGAAAAACCTCGGCCGTCTTCTCATAACATTACATACAGTCTCTCTAGATTTTCCGGGCAATTATTATTTTGTGGTGCGTAAAAATGTCCCAAGATGCGAAGACGGTAGTTAATTGCAGAATAAGGATTGCACTGGACATTAAATATAAACAAACAGGTCTCAAACGGCTTGTATAATAGAATCATATATATAATGATTTAAAATATAGAATTCGAAATTATAATTGAGCAATAACATATATAATAAATTAAGCAATTGCGGTTTACGTTATTATAATACATGGAACATTATGAAAACGGGTCGTGATTTTTAAGCACAAGTTGTAAATATTATTACTTATTTTTTAACATAAAATTGCAACAAAATATTGTCTTTAAAAATAATTTAAAAGGACGCTAAAACTTTACAAAGAAAAGAAACAATTAATTGCCTTATCCAAGAACAAATTTCGAGTCTTCGAACTTACTCGATTTGCTGGAAAGAACCTATAGAAATCTTGCATTTATGCAAAACAAAGGCAATCAAGGCCCGGACGAACAGAAGAAATGAGCTTCATTAAGCGACGGAATGAAAACTTTAATAATGTAAGATGCAAAAAAGTCGACAAAAATGCTCAAGAAAATCTGACAACATAAAGGCTGTTGTAACCGGGGAGTCGCCGTAAAATCATTAAGATGCTAATAAAAACTTCCTTTTATCGCACAAAGACGAAATCGGGGGATGGTGAAAAAAATATTCAAATAAAAACTCAATCGAGAGAGTGGAATAGGAAACGACGTCCATGATTATTCTTCAAAACATAATGAACAAAATTAATGTAAATATTCTTTTGCTTGGAACTTTCCTCCCTTCCGAAAGTTTTATTTTACAGCGTGTCGTTTAACAACCGACCCCACTTATTGACATTCAATTCAGGGGGAAATTGATTTATGAAGATTGTTGCTTTAATTGGGAATAGATTTTATGCGACGCATATACTTCCTCGTAAATATACACAATTTAATTATATTTACATATAAAAAAGTGAATCATTACAATTTACATGTTAAATAATTTATTTACATATTTGTATATTTACGATTATTGTATACTTACGTCTCAAGATTTAACGATGGTGTTCGTAAAAATCATAATAAAAATTAAATTCTGTTACTATTCGCGTAAACGTTATAAAGTTATAAACTTCTATATTGTTTCTGTTTACTACACGTTATCGGTAAAAAAATTCGAGAACAGAACTTAACACCGCACTTTATTTAACCAAAGCAATAAAGGAAAAAGTAAATAATTTAAAAATAATCATTCCTCCGAGTGGCAAGTGACTTTTGCTTTTACAAAACTAAAAAAAATATATATATTTACTTTTGTTACCATCATCAAAAATAATTTGACTTTATTGATTTTTTATTTTTATACAGAAACTACATTGAAACTATGATGAAAAAAAAAAGAATCTGCTTACTAACAGATATTCCTTTCTATCTAGTATTTTTTTACTAAGTCGTGCACAAACTAGCAGACAAACATACAAGAAAATCTACTAAGTGGTAATTTCTACTAAATATTAATGGGATATCTACATATTAATGAACATTATTAATATTTTTCTTTAAATGTTTCATGTACAGGATTCACTTTTCTATCCTTCTATTACATGAATATATGTACATAAATAATACTAGTAATAAAATAATACAAAAATAATATTTCAATTAATTAGATTGCACATTTAATTTTTAAATAAAAAATCGGTGTCTGTTTTAAATTCATACCTAATATATATTTCATAAAGCGTCAGACGTAGGACAATGGTGTGCATTATTGAGTAGCCATGACATGCAGCTGCATATGCAGGACATGCGGAACAAATGACCGTGTTTATTTTATAATTTAGAACACGCGCTACTTTAATTTCGAGAATCCATTATTATACTTGTAGCTTTTAAAAATATTTATTTTATTGTAATAATTAATTGAATCTGTTCAACCAACAAAGCGCGACGTTGAGTTCCGCCAATTCGATAGAAAGTGTGGAACAGAGTGTCTTAAAGGAGAACAGAGTGTACAAGTGTTAACATAAGGTTCCCAGGTTCCTTTTTTATGCGGCTGTATCCTTATATAAATGATAACAAATAATTATCTACGAACTACCAACAACGTAGTAGTCCAAGTTCAGGATATATTTTGTATATTTTATTAGTATTTCTTTATTTGAATTAATTACATCATTAAGTACGTGTTTTCTTTGTTGTTTGAAATTAAGCACATTACAGTATTCGACAAGAACTATAAAAGATTTTTTGTACACTTTGTATATCGAAACAATCGAAATGAATCGAGACAACACAAACAGACATTAGGCTAAATTATACACATTAAGACCCCGAATCGACTCCTAATATGCAATCACATACTTTATACAAAATTTATAGTACCTATTACAAGATTCGCATTAAACTACCCAGAAAATCTTTAACCTAAGCTTTAAGCTTATAAAAGCTCGGCGCTAATGGCCGGATACCGGAAATTGCGCTCTCATATATCTCCCGACAGATTTATGAAAGTACTCACACATGTGCTCCTGTGTCTACTCCCTCACAGGCTGTACCAACACGCACACACAAACGTTAATGTCGCGATCGCTGCTAAACTTTGACACTTATTAATTTGAAAGGTCATTTATTTCGGCGTATCGACTACCGATAAATTTAAACAAACACTATTAAAACAAACTCACGTATAATGAAGATAACTTTAGGACTATTACATTCATTACACACACTGGTTTTAATAATTTAGGTGTTACGTTGCTTTCGCGCAAACATATAATATATACTGCATATTATCATAACCTTATATTGGGCACATTAAAATTATAAAATAAAAAAAATACTTAAATTAATTTTGTTAGTACGGCACTGTAGCTATTAAACCAGTTGTGTTTATTTTATCGTATAATTCGACCATATATTTTGTAGAGTAATATTAAGATAAAAATCTGAGAGGCTGCCTACGCGCGTAGCAGCTTAAAGGACTACGGCGTAGCCGCGTAGTAGATAATCCGCGGCCGGCACATTCTCACGCCCGCGCCGCTGATATGACTGATGGTCTTTCCCTGTCATGTTTAATGCATCTGTCAGCTCTGCATACAGTAATGACTGCCATTTTAAGCCTTTTGTACGATATGATTCTCTTTTTGTTTTACATTTGCTGATGTAATATTACTTATTTATTTGCAACTAAAATTTGGTGGAACGGAATGATTCACTAGACTCCCTCTAGGTGCAGGGTAAGGTATTCGAAGCTCGAAGCTAAAAAAAATATTTTATTATAATTTGTGTCTATGCTATTTCTATATACTTTTTTTAAGAACATTCTATTAAATTATTTGTTTATACAATACAAAAAATCGTTACTTTGTAATTTCTTCAACATTGTGAAGAAATGAATTTGTGAGTGGCATATACTTGAGTGGACGCTGTTTTTTTAGGATCGTAATCTTCGATGGCTATCCCGCCTTAGCTTCGGCCGACACGTAGCGGCCATTGTGACGTCGAATACGTCTTCCGTGGCGCTTCTTATATGAGCGTTACAAGTGCTTTCTAAATAATCTAAGTCCAGCTGAAGAGAGCGTATTGTATTGACACAGTAGAGTGGTGGCCGGTCGTATAATGCCGCATGAATGTGTGCGTACATCGTCGGCGCAAACACACTCCTGTGTGTTCACGCTTGATAGAATAAGCAAGTCGTCCGGCGCCGCGGGGAGGGGGGGAGGTGGTTCCTGCAAGGGGGACACCCCGCAAGTGTCTTGAAGACTGGACCTCCACCACCCTGGCCCACTACACGTCTTCTCTAGCACTTCCGTTGCCACACAGATATTTAAATGTCCTTTATGAGCTGTTTTATGATGTAATGTAAGTTAAGATTTTTGAAAATAAGTTTTTAATTATCTATAATTTTAATTATGGTATTTAATTTCCACTTCATCATCTATCTATTTAATCTTCTTCAGAGCCTACATCTATAATTCATTATTCTTCACTTAAAAAAAATTATAGGTACATAATATTCACATCTTTACATAAAAATTGTAAATTACCAATAAAATACAATTTAAATTCATATATTTAAAAAAATATACGTTGTAAAATATATCCGCTTAAAAATGAGTGGAACGAGCAATTTCATTAAGTCTGTTAGAACGTCACTAGCAGCCGGAGCGGAGGTGGGCGTGAGCGGGAGCAAATCATATTAACAAGAGCGACAGGGTTAGATAACCCGTACTATTCCACTGCCAGTTTTCCATCTCTTGTTAAAACGTGCACCGAAATAAACTAGAAGGAATATCAGTGAATTGTTCCTGTATAGAACGTGAACTGATGCATGAGCCCAGCGATTGAAAATCGTTTAACTTTCACAACGTACTCTACGGTTACATTAACATTGGAGTGCTTACAATATTTACATGCTTGCGTTTATAAAAATACTTTGTGTTACTTTTTTATTGATGTTACAATATATTTTATACTAAAGGATTTTCTTTGACAATATCTAAATTCAACCAATATTATTTCAAAATTATTAAAGAGAACTCTTGGAAATAAAATATAGGTATATCAATCCAGTTGACTAGAATTGGACAAAAATATTGAGAACCAAAAAACATCTCTAAATTTCCTCCATCTCTACATTTTAGGCTTAACATGTATAAAAAAGAACCGAGATATACCGTCATACATGACACCCCTCTGCCTACATCACAACAATTTGCGTGTTAGGTTCAACGTTATTTTTACATTATGGAAATGATCTCTTTATAAATTACTTATTTTAAATGAATTAAACACATCTTGTCATCACCTGTCGGACCTACGATCAGCTCCTGATCATAGCAAGCTGCTTAATGCTGGCATCACCGGACCACGCTGCACTGCAATTGTTTTTATTTTCAATATTTTTTATCTGAAAACTGCCTATCACAATAAACAACTCTTACTAACGTGCATTTCCTTTATTTATCCAAAGTTCTGATCTTGTTTATTATAAATACATGGTTACGGTATTTTATCGAACGCTGGACTTTTTAAATTTAGCTTCATTTTATACTTTGACTACGCTTTTATGATTTTTCATAAGATTTTTCAGACGTTTAAATTAGTTATAGCGTAACTATGCAAAACTATTGTTAAAACAGCATTTTATTATTTCTTATAGCTAAGCTGTACCACTATGGTTCTGCATCAGGTGTGCCAGTCTTCAAAAACAAAAAGTTTCATTCAAATCCGTCCTGCAGTTCAAATAATGGGCACTAAACTATAACTTAAGATACATTAATTAACCTCTGCAGATAAATTTGAAAACATTGAATATGCTTGATGATAAAAAAAAAGGAAAATTTGAAAAATAAAAAGGAAACTTAATCTGAATACTACGTTTTTATTATTATTTTTATTCTATTTTTTTTTTATTTTCCTACATCCTATCCTTAATCCTATCTATATAAAAACATTGTTAATAATTTATTAATACGCCAACTCCAAGAAATGTAAGAGATTTAATGTAAAAAAAACCGAGGCTTCCGTATTATTTTCAGGATTGTAAATCAACGGAAACTATAACTTATTAAAGTGAACAATCTTAAGTTTGCGAGCATATACACTCATTCTGTATGAAATTAACTTTTTTTTTCTTTTTTTTTTTTTTTTTTTTTTTTTTTTTTTTTTTTTTTTTTTTTTTTTTTTTTTTATGGAAAAGGACAAGGCAAACGAGCGTTCGGGTCACCTGATGGTAAGTGATTGCCGCCGCCCACGGCCCCGTGCAACACCAGAGGGGCTACAGGTGCGTTGCCGGCCTTTAAGGTGGAGATAGACGCGCTTTTTGAAGGTACCCATGTCATAACTACAAATATAGTTATTATTTTTGGTTCTACACCAAATAAAATAGGATAAATTTTGTCTTTTCGGATTTGTTCCTTTATTTCTATTGTAGGTTCTCTCTTCGCGTTAAATTTTATAACTGCAAGTGGACGAAGTACGCCAAAGGTTTTGATTACGCGGCGAATTTTTTACAAAATGCAGCTAAAAGGATGCATAAAAGATAGAGATGCATCTTCGGAGACCATAGAGTCATATAATTTATATTAATTCAGCATAATACCTCCACGCGATATAGAAAAAAATGATCTTGACATACCTACATACCAACCTTGACGTACCAACGGACAACCAAATGATCCTATAAGGATTTCTTTTTATCTTTTGAATGACAGGAATGTAGAACGGTAATATAGCTTATTCATAAAATTAACACAAAGGAATAATGTGAGGATTTTGTATAAAATGGCTTCAATATAACAATAAACAAAATCGGGCAAAGCCATGTTTGGGTCGCTAGTATAATATGTATACAAACTTTAACTTCAGCAAAGACAAAAGCATAGTAAATTTCACATTAATTTTAACAATGTCCGCCACAGATTCCGCACTCGAGCCAAAAGTTATGTTCGAATACTTTTAACGGGCGAGCAGCGGTATGAGTAGATTTACAATAAATACACACAACAATGAAAATGGAATCTCGCTACAAAACAACTTCAGCTTAAACCTCGTATATTGCGCCATTGCTGTTTGTGTATAAATAAACTTTCTTAGACGTAACAGATATATTGTATTTGTATTGTATGCTTTGAATTAATTTTGTATGAAAACTATAGAGATATACTATATAAATATATGTTTATACTTAATTATTTTTTTAATTAATTCCCCAGTCCCAAATCAAGCTAGCTTAGGATTTATTTGGAGATATAAAAAAATATTTTCCGATAATATGTGCGTACGATTGTAATTGTAAATTAAGTAAAAAAAACAATCCCATACACCCTTTCATGGTAAGCGATATGTTATAAATAAATAATTTAATATATTAATAATAATATCTACTAATTACTTAGGTAAATATTGTAAGTGTTAATATTGTTGTGTTTATAGGCCTTAAAAATAGGATAACTTTAATGAAAATATTTTAAGTTTATATGATATCTATTTATTACCACCACTCAGGAACTTAAAGTGGGCAATTAATTGAGCTATTTACTAATATCCCAATATAAAATATCTTAATTACCTATCTGAACCATAAGTTTATATTACCCTAAAGTACGATAAAAAAAAGAATAAATCCGGCAAAATCATGGTACGACTAACAATATCCTTTCGCATTTCACATCCAAGCTAAACGCACTTGACGCGTAACTCACCTGCATATGTTGCCGTAAGCTATATATACTTGAGTCTTGAGCCACCTGATATAATTGGACTTCAAAACTCCACAGATCCCCAATACTTCCGCCTCGATTCGCACATCGTCCTCCCATTTATTTTGTTTGCGTTGTCTATGCCGCTGGTACTGTCACCCTGCCAGTTGAACTCCTTTCCATGTGACGCATTATAGACGGTATCAATTCCTTTCAGATATACCGATTTGTTTATAAAGCGCTTACTTTGATCTCGTGGAGCTGTCGTAAACATAATTGATACTTATTCAAATTTTTAGTAGCTATTTGGTATTGTATATTAGTTTATTTGAGCTATATTTTAAGTTAAAACGTAAATAATATTTATATTATAAAGAATTATATTACAATAAAAAATAAATGATAATTTTGCTAGAATAATCGTTTATTATAAATTATTTATGATTATTTGACATGAACTTCTTGTGTTGGTAGATAATTATAAAAAAATCAAGCAATCCCAAACATTCTAAGCAAATAAAATGTCAATTTCGTCCACTCGAGAAGCAAATCAAGAAAGAAACTCCGCTCCGCCGCGGTCGAGCGCCGTTCACGCCTCAATCAACTGCCAGTTACGTTTCTTTGTACTACGAATGCTCCAAGACTCGAATCTTAAACGTACTCCCGATTATATCCTTGAATAAAGTAACAACTGTCCGCCGTGATTTGCTACATCTCTATAGTCACCAGAATACATGAAACTGAATCAACTTTAACTTCATATTGCGTATATGAAAATAAAAAATAAGTGGCTGGTATCTGTTCCTCCAATCGCGTACCTCGCTTTTATTACATCCATAAATTCATCATATCGCAAAGGCAGTGCGGGTCGCCATTGGCCGCGCGAGTGAGATGCCGGTGCTTCTCACTCGCACCTCCTTCATATTAATATTGAATTTTTCTCAACCCCCGCCCGCCCCCTCACGGGAGGCTCTACACTCGCTCGCCCCCGTATTGTTGTTATCTTTAATGTTGTGGAAAACGCGTTTTCTTGTGTCGTTAACTTTTATATTGCACGAGTGATACTTTTATGAGTTTGATACATAACTTATGTAACATCTAAACTAACTTCATTAAATTACACTGAGACTGTTATAAGAACTCTACCCTCGTCTTTACATATAGAATTTTAATAAAACATTTAAATTTGTATTTACACATACAATGTATATGTCAATATAAGCTCCGATCTCACTTCTTGTTAAATTTATAAAATGTTCTATGGAATAACAATAACAGTAAGGTTTCTTTACCTATATAAATATAATCCAGCTATAATAACTTTCAAGGAACCAAATCAAAATAGAAACAAAGAACATAATAAATTAATCACTTCTAAAGGGGTCGGTTCCCCTTTTATGTTTTCCTTTACGTTTTCCTTTAATGCATTGTCTGCCGGCAAAATTAAAAACAGAGGAAATAACCCGTCTCCGGCTTTAAACGACATTGACCTTTCGCGAACTCACTCGCTTTAACGGTAAGTCAAAATGGAAACACGAAATCAATTTAAAAGATTATAGTATATCGATTAAGTGATATTAGTCTACAATCGAAGCATTTTTATTTTTAAATAACTTTTTGTTACTTTGAGAATTTATTTATGTCAAATTTAAATATAATATTTTTTCCTATAAAATATTGTTGTCATTTAACAAATAATAACTATATAAAGTGATATAAAATATATAAATGTACTTCCATGAATTTCCTCCCTTATATTTCAAAGCTTAAAAGAAATCGCTAGCAATATCTGTCTGAAAAATATATCGGATTGCTTTGTCGCAGCTTTCGAAATCGAAATCTATTTTCCTTCAAATCTAAGTGAATCCCGTGCGGATTGGAAACGTACCCTTTACCTACCGCCGGGCGAGGCAATTGATATTCTAACAATACAATGTATGAATAAAATATAAACTGAGTTCCTATCAGGCTTGTTCGGTGCAATCGCCGCTTGGATTTAGAAGGTGTCTCTTGTTATTTCGAGCTTACGTGTAATGTAATGTTTGCCATTAATACTATGAATCAAATTTGTTATTTAAACAACTGTTTTATTAATCATTTATATATTTTCCAGTGAGGCCAGTCGTGGCGCAGTGGCACAGAGACTGTAAAATCGACTGGTTGCGGGTTCGATCCCCACTCGAGGAGATAAATATTTTACTTACATTTATTTCTTCTCATCAATTCTTCGCTCTGGTGTCGAGGCAAAGCGCGGCGTTGAGTTCCACCACTCAACATGCAATGCCTCCAGTGCCTCTGTCCACTGTGCCTCTGTGCACTAGGTTCCCTTTGCTGTGCTGCTGTGTGCAGCGTGACGCTGATGTAATTTTTATTTTTTTTTTAAATAGCAATTTTGAAAATATTTTGTCATAAATATAGTTATGTATTATCTGTATAATAACATGCATGTGACATCATTGCTGGAAACTTTAATGATAAATTAAAATCTCTCCTTAAGTTATAAGTCGTGAACAGCAGATGGAACAAATTATTAACAATAGCTAGACAATACTAACTACAGTTACAGCTTCACGCTGTATCCCGCACACAGCAGGGTAGGCAGAGGGAACCTAGTGTTTTTAGACACTCCGTTCCCCACTTTCTGCCAAATTCTGGAGGCATTGCGAACTACAGTTACGATTACCAATAATAACCAATAAAGCATGCATTTAGCATTGTATGACAAAAATAGTATAAGACTAAAACTATAGAAAAATATTCAATAAATTTCCTCATAGAAATCCCTCGTTGTTCATATCGTGGACAAAATTTTTAATAAGGAAGTACTTGAGAGAACCAGTAAATGTGCTCTTTTATCTAGCGCCGAAGCCTAAGGGATTTCTTCTATTGCTATTACAACGAAGACGTCGAAACCTTTCTGATAAATTGAATAATCTATACTTTAATATGAGATGTAAAACACTAATAGATATGAATTTATGATTATTAAAAAAATATTGTATAAGAAGTACACTCGCATTTTGGGATCTAGTGGACAGATTTGAATATTTTTTTTATGAGACGAGGGTAGAATCTAGTTTATAATATTTTTTTGGGACCTTCACACCTGATGTAGAACTAATAACTAATAACTAATAAACTAATAAAAGTAATATGTATCTTAACTTTCTTTTTCATGGAAAAGACAAGGCAAACGAGCGTACAGGTCACCTGGTAAGTGGTCACCGCCATTGGCCCGTGCATCACCAGAGGAGGTACAGGTGCGTTGCGTGCTTTTAGGATGGCGATGGACCTTTGAGTGCTTTTTGAAGGTACGCCATTTCATAGTTGCATGGATTTTTCATACGAAACCACGTAATAGTATAGTGTCCAGATGGAGAACGAAGTGTCGTGACACTGCATTCTATATGCCAACCAACTAACGGCAAGTTTGAATGTTATTAAAATTTAATTTTCTACTTTTAGATGAATCGCAAACCAAGTTACAGGGCGACTACTAGTTGAATATAAGAACTGACATGAAATGGACTACCATATAAAAGTACCTGTTTGAGTATTAGATATAATAAAAAAAATATTAAATGATACCATTCAATCATCCATATAATGTTTTATATATAAGTAGTAATATTTTATATATGAGGCCAGTCGTGTCGCAGTGGTACAAAGTGTGACTGTAAAACCGACTGGTTGTGGGTTCGATCCCTACTCGAGGAGATGAAATATTTACTTAAATTTATATTTCCATTTCTTCGCTCTGGTGTCGAGGCAAAGCGCGGCGTTGAGTTCTGCCACTCAACACGCAATGCCTCCAAAATTCGGCAGAAAGTGGGGAACGGAGTGTCTTAATACTAGGTTCCCTCTGCCTATCCTGCTGTGTGCGGGATACAGCGTGAAGCTAATTTTTTTTTTTTTTTATATTCTAAATAACATTCTATCCACAGCCACAGCTAACCATGTCTGCCACCTACCGTAAACCATCGGAACTAGTTCAAAACAAATTCTGTTAATAATGACGATAAAGATATTTGATACACGTATAATTTTCTTTACAATTTTTCTAATATTTCTTTATATTATTAAGATATTATTTATTTTTAAACCACAAGTACCTTTGATAATCAATATTTCAATATCACGTTACGTGGCACAGTTGGGAATTTGGAATTGTCTTGACTAAAGTTGATCCGATAGTTATGAGTATAAATATATATTAAAGAAGAAAATGTAAGTTAAAATATCATATATTTAAAGTTATCATTTTTTGTAACGTATATATATTTTGTTCGTTTAGTTGTCACCGACCTAATAAGTGCAGAAAACTAGAATTCGTCTATTTCAATTCGTATTGTAAAAGTGTCTTCATTATTTTTATATTAATAAATATGGAACCGAAAAATACAAAAATACACACTGGTACACAAGTTAACCAATATTCACATTACAAAAAAATACAGTATTAAAAAAATCTGTTGTTTGGTGCTTTTCAACATTTACTTTCAAAATGACTCTAGTAGTTTTCTCTACATAGTTCGGGTTCTCGACATGACTACTATCGTATAATATAATATAATTTAGGAAAGCCACGTTGTCCGCGTCCCCTACTCATTTAGCTGTCGGAGAGTTATTTAACACTGTGAGTGACCCGGCCTGGTCTTTCGTATATATTGAACACATCTACCGGACATCGGAGGTATTATTGCGGAATGTGTATAATAAATTAATGAAACAATACCAATACTGTATGAAATTTCGCTTTGTAATAATAAACATATAATTGATTTTAGTATTTGATAAATATTAATTAGTTATACATATTTATATTTATCCGAAAGTATCTACAAAAATTGTTTTCCACGAATACCATAAGTAATATAACATCGTAACGTAGCGTTCGTAATCTTCTGCGTCTTAAATAAAACAGTATAGCGTAAGCACTATATGGCCGGTATCTTATGAATTAAATATGAGCGCTTTATTTGATTCCGTAGTCCCTCGATATCTGATAATAAAAAAGAAATTTATCGCACACATACATGTGAGTAGATGCCGGCTCATAGCCCGCTATTTTTTACGGCCGCCGTCCGTCGACAATCACTTCATAGCGACCCCTGTCCGAGCGTTCGATGACAGAATTATTTATCAGTTTGAAAAATGACGGGAAATTGAATGTAGTCGCAATGTTTACAACGCATTTTCTGTCCGGTGTCCTCGGGGGCTCCTTCCCCCGCGTTCCGATGTCCACTTTTCAAAGAGGCCGCTCGGACGAGGGTCGAAAAAGTGTCCCCAGAGTAAAAAATAAAAAATAAGTATTCGTATTGTATCTAACTTCGGCGATGTAATGGCTGTGAATGACAAAGAAAAAGCAACGTCAAATGAAAAACACGACTAGTGTATTGATAGAACTTTATGACTTGGTCGCTTTAATTGTTAAATTGTACTAGGGAATGGTATTACGTATGACGCAATCTATTTGAGTGACCGGAGCCATGTGTCCGCCTCGCGCCTGCTGCCGCCGAGGGACTTATATCTACTGCTTCCCGACTTCTGATCTATATTGAATTATCGACCTCTCATAAGGAAACTTGGAGGGAAAACTCAAATAAATTTTAACGTAACGATATCCAGCTGTTAGGCAGATTAAAAATATCAATGTTGCTGTATTCTTACATCTCATTTCATTAAAGAAATTAACATTAGATATATTTAGATGTGATTAAAATAATATACCTTGATACAATTTGATATACTGCTACGACCTATAGTCTTCTTCTTCTACCTGGCATTAGTCCCGGCTTTTGCCAGGGTCTGCCTTCCTACTCAACCTACTCCACTTTGCACGATCTGTAGCGTCCTCGGTGGTTAGTTCTATAGTGTCCTTACTTAATTAAAAAAGATTTATACACGATACACATAGAAGGCATGGACTAATACGCATATGTCATATACTGTAGGTACATAATGAAAACAATTTTATATTTTATTACCTGCGATAGTACATAGGTACGTATTATAACAGCCATGGCCGCTCGTAAAAATGTTTTATTCACCCCATACGGCGTCGTAAAAGGCGTAATAACGCGAGGAGGCATCGTGGAAGCAATTACCGATCTGTTATAGTTTGTTACAAAGGCGCTCGTTTATTATCCTTTTATTATCAACTCATTTGCTGAACAAGGATACCTTTTAATTCAATACTGTTTTTATGTCACACGCGAAAGCAGTGTACTCAAATGTATTCATTAGCACTAGTTACTTAAATTAAATTCCAAACAATAAATAGAATATATTTTTTCAAAAAAAATAATATAAATAATACAGAAAATAAACACCTCATTACAATATATACAAGCGTTATTAAGTTATACAATGATATATTTTCCTGAAGTAGACTTATGATTGGATAAAACATCTCAAGCAAATTTCGCACCCCATTATAATCTTCACGAAATATTATAAGCCCGCCCGCCCACGGCGAAAAACTGAAGCCTGCATTCGCTATAACCCGCCTACAATATCATAACGAGCTGCTATTGGCCGTTATAAGTTGATATAATATCATAACAACTCGGGGTTGGGCGAGGGCGAAGGCGCTCCCCGGCCCGCGCCCCGTCTCATTAAAGGTTAGTGCACCGAGGTGGCCTGCGATATAATAAGTCGTACGTCCATACGTTCCCGCATCGTTCCCTTCCCGCGCGCCTCAATAAATATGTCGGGAGTGGGCCCGCGCCCCCGCCCGCCCGAGTATGAGCGGTAGGAAATGCCGACCGCCAACCGCCCGAGCCGGATCAATAATAATACTCGCCCATATCTGCAGTGGACTGGATCTGCTTGAGAAAGCGACAGGCCACCACCCGCCACCCACCGCCACTACACAAACAATATAAATCATTTTCTCAATCCTGAAGCCGCGGCCACACGCTATCGCTGAAACGTAGCCAGCTCTTCACACTAGAAGCGTTTTTTTAGAATATAGCATGATATTCGTTTAACTTAAGGTATTTATTTAATATAAATATATTTTAAGCTAATTAGTTTAAACAATATAAACTATAACATAACATAAAGCAATAATAGACCATTACATTTAAACTCTTGATTTAATATCAAAATTACAAAATTAACAAATAACTCAATAAAAAATAAACATGAAATGGGAGTAGACATATTAAAAACAACTTTTCCCTATTTCATCCTTTTCCTTTAAGTAATATTATTATTTCTTTATTTATATTGAGAAAGAATTGTAAATCCCTATATAATCTATATATCCCTATATATGCGAGAAGATTAATAAAAAAACTATGAATTTCATAATATTCGCGAATGATAGCTACGGATATAATATGCACATTATAGCTTATAGTAACTATGAGGAGAAAGAATTAATAAATGTAGATAGTAGCCAAAGAAACATAATATACAGTGCAATTTAAGATTTATTATGCGATGGATATCATCAGTTATAGAAATAAATATTCGATAGAAATTACTGACCAATATAACGCCTGAGAAGTTTTTTGTAATTATTTATGCTCGCTAGGACGAAACCTGCACTTCAATGATGATAGTGTTTGTGGTATTTAGGTCTATAAGACCTTACAAGAAGTTCTTATAATCATCCTTTTATAGTAGAACGCTATCGCCGTTAGTGTAATCGAGATCGAGGCAACTATCCGGGTTTTACCCTGACTACTTCATAAGGCACATAAAATACGCAAACAATTCATAACTAACATTAGTATATACATTAGATTCGTGTGTGTGTCAACACACATTGAACATTATTATTATAATAAATAAAAAAAAACTAAAAATGACCAAAAATTTTATATTAAAACGTTGCTCTTATGGAACAGCTCTTATTTACTGTACCTCGTTATACTTTGTCCTGCTCTATTAATACACGTACACTCCTCGTCCGCGCAAGCTTTACTTTTTGTATTTAAAAAGTTTCTTCTAAATCAAAGCTGGTTGTATGTAGCCTTTAATTTATATAGTTACTTTATTTATGTGATAAATTTTACACGTTAATTTTAAAAAATATTTTTAGTAACATTTGACTTAAGAAAAGCTTGTTTTATAAATTGTTTTTGTATTTGTGTGTTGCCTATCCCTTAGTATATTATGTCTAACTTTCTTCATTCAGTGCTCGTAGTATTGATAATATACATATTGATTTATATGAAACTTCATATTTTAAAAAATGATATCGATGTTACTCAAAGTTCCCTTCACTATAAACAAACTATTTTAACTAATATTATTTTCTATGAATTAATTTGTTTAAAATATGAAAAAAAATCTTAAACGCATCTTAAAATTTTACATTAAAAGTAGTTTTGTACAAATAACGAATATTAATTATGCTACTTTTTTTATAATATCTAATAGAAAAAATAAATGAACATTATCGTTTAATTTTATAATGTCCGGGAAATGGCATCAGATTAAATGAACACAAGCAAATTTCATTACATCTAGACGTAGCGACGTGTCGATCGAGCTCATGCAATACAGCGCCGGCGAACTTTGCACAATTTATCAAATTGAGTTACTGAGGGGCAATATCGCAGGGCGAACGCAATATTGCAGCGCGTGACCGCGTCTGCAATACGCGCTCGATACATCGGCCGGCGCCGGGCCCGCACGTCCGCCCCCGCCCGTCTTCGACGCCCGACCCCCGCCCGCCCAACTGACCACCTAGATATTTAGCTAACAATGCCGCCCCGTCCCGCTCTTGCCGCCCGCCACCCGCCGGGGACCAGGAGCGCCGCGCTGGCCTCCGGTCACTGCTGTATTTATTGGCGACGCTCATAAGTACGCCAGTCAGGTTATAAGTTCTGCGAAATAAATGGCCGAGCCACGTAGCAGGCGAGGGCCCGTCGCGCTTAACAAGAAAGCACCTCCACTCAACTTGACGGGGGGGCCTCCCCACCCTCGCAGCGTTATAATTAAAAAACAAAAGAATACAGAGGCACTCAGCCTCTTGGCTGCCGTTCGTTCGACTTCATGCGAAAAGTGCAGCGACTAAAGAAATGGCTATTGATTTTTATCTTCGTCTAGTAAGAAAATATCTATGCTTAAGACGAGCATGTATCTATGTATTTAAAACTATAAAACAATATTTTAATGTATTTATATTGTTTTAAACTAGTAGCTGTAGAAGGTGTCTCTAAATTATGTTATTGATATATAAGCAGAATTACAGTCTTATAGCAAACATTTATTTGTTGAGAAATTTAGTTACAAAATATTTATACACTAACAACCGCGTTTTATTGTAGAGTTTTCCCCTACGTTCTCTCTGGCTACCGCACTATGAATTACGCGTGAGGTTAACTAATATAATAATAAATATAATAGATTCAGTCGGCCTTCATGCGGATAGTGCAGCGACTTAAGAGATGGCCATTTTTTTCTTTATTTAGTAAGAAACTTTCTTACTAAGAAATATTTTAATATATTAGTAATGTTTAAAAGTAATCGATTTTGAACCACTTATTTTTAAATAATATCGCACATTGGATCTAAGCAGACTTAATTAAAAAAAACTTTTTTTAGAAGAGACGAAACACCGATTTCTGTTTGCGCTGTACCATTCATGCAAATAAACAAATTATGCAGTTTAGTCATTTTAGAGATGAAAATTTGGGTTTTATTTGATGTAGATATATTAATTGATTTTTATATTTATTATGAATATTAGTGATTCTACCAAATACAAAAATAATTTATAAAATTAACACAATTAGCTATATCATTAATGATAGATTAGATTTTACTTAAGTAAAATCTATATAAGATACGTATAACAGATAGACACGAAAAGACATTTAGGATGTACTAGTCGGTTAAAATGGCTAAGGTAAAATTTACATTAATACTAACATATAAATACTAAATACACTAAACAAAAGCTAAGTATTTTTTAAAATCATGCAGACTCGCACTGATTCCTAAAATAGCGAATTTTAAATAGTAAATAGGTAGGCTTAGGTTTATTTTTTTATTGTTTGGACAATGGTGAGTCAAAATTAATGGTTCCGGAAAAGAAAAATGGAATTCCTTAACGGATCACTTTGTAGCATGCCTATCAAGACCTTTTTTCAACAACTTGTGGAAGTGTCAAGCTAAAATTAATATCAAATATCCAGATACCTTGAACACAGAAAAACATAAGCATCTAAATCAAAGCAAATAAAACATTTTTACTTTATATTCTATGAAATTCGGCCAGTAATGAAAACCCAGTACTTCTTAGATATTTACCGGCTCCAGATGATCTAGAGTTTAAGCTTTATAAAGATAAAATAAAATAATAATGATAATTAGTCGGTCGGTCGGTCGGTCGGTCTACTGAAAAAATCTATAATAAATTCAAAATTTGTAGTTCATTTGATGTAAATTGTAATGAAACTTGAATTTGTCAAATTTTAAAAGTTGAACTTCTTGTTGTCTAGCAATTGTGACATTGGTACGAAATACTCGATAAGCTACGATTCACACTTGACCGATTATATTTACTACTAGATATTAAAATTTACTTTGTCAATTTCGTGATTATTAGCGTTAGAGAAATTACTAACCGTATTTTTCTAATTTGAAAGTCCATCAGTATTCTGTACATATTATCAATTTTTTAGTAGCAGTGATGGCGCGGCAGAAGTACAAAAGTGCAAATGTGAAGGCGGTAGATTGTGGGTTCGACCCACTCGAGAAAATGAAATATTTTATATTTTCATTTTCTCACAGTGGAAAGGTAGTGAGCTAGCCTCCCTACCACTATCTCTACCTTCTGCTAAAATAAATTGAGACAGATTTCTTTTTTTAATTTGAATACATTCAGTCACGATACACCCACCACCCAGCAAGTGACAGAACAACCGATTTGCTCTACGAATCGGACTAGAAAAGAAAAGTATTTAATTTTAATGAAAAAGTTTTAAATGTAATGAAAAAAAATTATGGTAACTTATAATTTTAAATATTTACACTGAAAACAAGTGTGTAGTATGTAACATCTACTCGTAATTCTATCATCAATGCTGTTATACAATAAAAATATATATTATTTATTTTCATTTTCAATTTTGTTTTAAAATAAATAATAAAGAATTTTATTTAATTTCAAATCCATGTTTTTAATACTTAAAATACGTTAATTGATAATTACTCATTCACATATGTACTAACATACAAATCTAAGAAAGTGATAAAATACAGACACGAGAACCATACGCCGGTCGCTTACAATTCATCCAAGCGGCTTCTATTACGAACAGAATTACGGGCTCCGCAGATGACCGCACGGTTTTATAATGCGAGAGGCAACGTCGTCCAGCCTCCCTGCCTCATCCCTCACCTCTCCCTTGACCATCGACCGACAATTGTAAATGGCATATAAAATAAATGAATGTGCAGCGGGACTCGCCTCTGCAGCAGACAATATAAATTACAAACGGCCGATTATATTCCGCCGGGAATTAAATGTTTTCCTTCGGATACACTTTACGTTATACGCTGATGAACTGCACGTCTGGGTTTTTATTGATTTAAATTGAATTTAAAGAAATAGCACCAGTTTCAAATAATTCTGTGTTGTGATAATAAAATTAAACATAGATTACTAACTGTGTGTGTATTAACATCTTGTTTTTAGTTTCACGCTGTTTCCCGCACCCTGCTATGAGGCAAAGGGAACCTAAGCATTGCGTGTTAAGTGGCAGAACCCAAACACTCGCTTTGCCTCGACAGAAGCTCCTCGAGCGAAGAAAATGAAAATATTAAATATTTAATTTCCTCAAGTAGGAATCGAACCCATACCCTGTCGCATATAGATATCATTCGTGTTATTTACCTATTATTCCTACTTACCTGTAGACCACTTTTCCGAGTATAAAAGATAAGATATGCTTAAGTAACGAAGCCATGCACATTATGGCAAATTTCCAATAACGTGTCACTTATGTTACTAAGGGTAATATATGAGATAATTAGGGCGGGAGATAGCTCGCTCTGTACACAAGACGGCGCCGTAAATTAGTTTGCCTCCATTAGATGCCCACCTTACAATGAATTCATTTTAAAAAGGTAAAACAGTTTTATGAAGATACCTTATTATTTTTAAAGGTACTTTTTTTTTAAATAATAAGACACCACGATCCCATAGGAAATAGCTAAACGAAATGTATAACATTTTTTGCTCATTATATTTTTAATACAATAAAATCCGTTTGCAAACCATTAATTTATTTAAATAAGGACAAACAACAGCTAGTTTAGCATAAGTACAGATATCCTACATTAACTACGAGTCGATTTGGCTTGAAATTACTTTTGTACATTTAGAAAATCACAGAGACTAATCACGAACGGAATGAGTCATTCGATATAACAGACCAGTCATTTGGTCAGTGTCGCAAAACTAATGACACATAATGACGGCCGGTACTAACGTCCAGAGGGTGGTGGTCAACAAGGTTTACATTAGAATTGGGATGGGCGATATTGAACGTTATCGCCACGCGGTAAGGTGTTCATGGGACCCATACATCAGTCAAGGTCTGTTAGCTGGCCTCCCTGGGAGGTCTTCGGGCAGTCGCGACCGACGACGGCCACCTGAACACCCTAGCCACAGCTAATTGAAGCTCCCCATGGTAATCCGAAATATTATCAAAATTATATGAATGGTTAATACGATGTCAAAATTGTATTTAACGTTACGGATAAGTTGTAAAAATGCAAGGGAGGCGCAGTAGAAGAGTTTCTATACACGCAATAGTTAAAAACGCAATCTTGATTTGAAGGCATCATTTTCAGTTCCTGTTTGCTATTAAATATCACAAAATGCAGTTTCTCCTTCTTGCCTTTCTTCTCTTTCTTGCAATTTGGCAATTGGAAATAGATTTGAGAAAACTTTAAATAATGAAGATTAAACTAAAAGAAAGATTATGATTTTCAACCTTTTTCGCTAAACTTTTAAATGTTTCATGTTATCATACTTTTTTTAAATTATTAAAACTGATAAGATTTTAATTAGATAGGAACTACAAATATATCCATATATATACCGTAGTGAAAAAAAATATATAAATATATATTTTTTATTACTAAATACTATGAACTATATCTTATTTGATCACAATGCAGACAGGTGTCCTACTAAACTCATAACGTGTGAAAGTACCGTGCGTGCGCTCAAAGCGAATTTGCAATGGGAATAAGCCAACGTTGCGGAAAAACCTATTAAACTTGATAATGATCCACGACCTGATTCTTTTATGTACTCAACAAAATCTTCTTCATAAATTATATTAAACAAAACGTATATGAGATTAATGGTCTGATTCACTTAGGTTTGATAAATTGCATTTCTACATGTACGATTTTATAATTTTAAAATGTATATTTATTTACTTTATTTTTTTATACTTCCAGCCCTAATAAAACACTAACTAAATCGAACTTTTACGACCAATTCTTTTCCTACTTTTATTATTTCTACATAACTCATATTAAAATAACATAAAAATATTTTAAATTGTATTAACTGCCTGTTTCATAATACATGTATATCTATACCACGAAAACAAACTCTCATTATCTAATCTAGCAATCAACTAGTTGGTCCACGTTTTACCTGTATCCTAATTTTGGTACACAAACCGCAGCGGCATCCACTGAAAATCAGCACAAATTGTATAATTGTGCTATTAATCTGCTAACTTTGACAAATAGTTTTGAATTATTTAACTATAGTGAATGATTAATGTGAATAATTTGTAATAAATTAATATTATTTGTTATCATATCCATACTTTTACTTAATTAAATTTTATATTAAACTGAGGACGTAAGAAAAAATATCTATTCTTTGAATTCCTTTTCAAAACATCGCAAATATGTACCTCACTATTTAGTAATTAAAACATTATCAAAAATATGATATTTTAACTTATAAATAAACACGCAATAGATTATAAAGACAAAGCGCGGTATTGTGTACCGCCACTCAAAACGCAATGTAACCAAACACTATGTCCTCTCTCCTTACCCGATTACATGAGAAAGCAAATAGCAGAAAAATAATCAATTAATTTAATTAATATCCTAGCGTCATGAACATTTTTTCCAAGCATTCCCAATTGTGAAAAGTGAAAATTAGAAAGTCGGTCACTTATAATTCAATTTCAAATGCACCTTGCAATAATTCCATTTCCACAGACAAGCGTGTGTGTGTTCTAATTACTTTCACTACTTTCTTTTACATGTAAGAAAATCTTCGTATGAACTTCGATGAAGCTGATACTCTATTTATTATCGTATATTACCTAGGTACAATATTATATATATATATTTTATTTATTTTAGTTTCATGCAGAGGGAACCTGGAACCCTAATGTTGAAACACTCTATTTTCATTAAGACACTTTAGTTCACCAATTTCCACTGAATTCTGGAGTCACGCAAACACGCAAGTGTCTCAACACTTCAGCTACTC
This sequence comes from Heliconius charithonia, assembly GCA_030704555.1. Taxonomy (NCBI): domain Eukaryota; kingdom Metazoa; phylum Arthropoda; class Insecta; order Lepidoptera; family Nymphalidae; genus Heliconius; species Heliconius charithonia. The sequence continues at coordinate 7,007,562 of CM060809.1, read as the reverse complement.
ATGGCTGAACTCAACGCCACGCCTTGACTCGTTACCAGAGCGAGGAAATGAACATTTTAAATATTTATTTTTTTCGCTTTGTAATCGAACTCACAATCTGTTGCGTTCACAGTCACACGTGTGCGAATATAATTAGTATAAACTATGCATAGATAAAATCAATACGTTTCTTTGTCTATAATACGTTAACACCCAGTGGACCATATGAATTGAGAACTGCTAAAAGAAAGTGCATTAACATGTTTATTTGCTATAATCGTTAATATTGTACGTAGCATTAATTAATTAATGCACATATTTATTAAAAAAAAACTTTAATAAAAACTAGGACCCGCCGTATGCTGTGTGCTGGCGGGTGCGACCGAGTGAAGCTAAATTTTGCGAAATTTTCTTTATTGTCCGATCGCGCTGGGTTAGGTTAGTTAAAGTTCAATCTAGGCATATGAAATTCAAAACAGCAACTCTATGTTACATTTTGGCCATTTACTCAAAAACTACAATTACAATTAAAACCAAACTATGAACTACGCTGGAATCGCCACATGGTGATTGACACGACGTTCCTGCAAAATTTCAGAGCTGTTGTGTTTAACGGTCTAGGAGAAGTAGCATTACAACGAAACACAGTTTTCACCAGTAAGAGTTCGCTTCGCTTGCACCAATACACTTGTCTGGTCTTGGTCTTGGTATTACGCTCACAGTCTTGGTCTTGGTCTTGCAAGTCTCGCAAATACCTATTGCAATTATAAAACGTTAACTTAAAACTTAGAATGACAAAACAGAATATATTTTTTTAGAATTTACTTCGAGGGACTTGCATACAGTTTCTCAAACTCTATTACGTCTTCATTTTCATCATGTTCACATACTTTCTTTTCATTTCTTGGCGATTTTAGAGTTATTTTTAAAGATTATAGACTTTTATATACTTTATACAGTTCATTAAATTTGCGCAGGCTTTCTCTTTTAATTTGCTTCGCCCATATTGTCGCATCAAAAGTCTGAGTCTTATGCCTTGGGTTTAAAATTGAAGAGGTACACGAAATCCAGTAACTCTTCTTATATTGTTTAAGCATTTTGTCTCGAGCTGCTTTGAAACCCAGAATGAGCCTTTCGTCCTCTTCAGATCGATTAGGTTTCTCATCTAATCATTTTACCACGAATTCAATTTTATCGGGCAAGGGACTGAATGTTACAATGATTAACAGTGATGTAACTTATTTTTCTCCACCACGTTTTGTTGATTAAAGGTTAAAGTTTATTAGAAACTTGTGTTTCTTTTCGAGTATTTGTCATTCACTATCTGTGATTTCAAAATCAAAATCATTCAATTCGGTGACAGAAGTGCACTTATTATAATGCCAGTTCTCACCTTTGCACCAAATCCAATCATATGATGTGTGGAAATCCATTTCGTTGGACAGTCGAGTACGGGATTCAGTGTTTCACAAACAAACTGAAAATTCCTCTTCAATATCTCATTTCTTTTTAAGTTACTGGAAATATTGCGTAATTTTGTTATTGCTGTATGTCAGTCAGCAACATTTGGCACATTTTCTACATTTTTTTCAGTTACGTCTTCATAGTCTTCATATTGTTGTTCTTGTCCATTATTATCAGCTTCAGTGTGTAACGCTAAGGTCTTTAATAAATCTTGTACACTAAGGATCAAAATGTGAGCAAAGCACCGGAAATGTTGATTGTCTGAAACAAAGTATGGCAGTTGTTTGCCCAGTTCATACATCAATTTGATATTTGCAGTTGCGTTGTCGACCGTAATACCCTGTGTTTTATCAATTATGTCATATTTTGTAAGCATTCGTGGAAAATCTTTGTAATGTCTTCCCCAATATATCGACTGCGTATTGTATAAAATCAAGAACTACAGATCGATACTTTCATTCGTAGTACCTCCTAGCAGCAATGGACGTCAATGTTAAATAACATTTAAGATTAAAATTGTTTTTTGTTTTTCTTAAGGATCACATGGAGCTCTTCAAATAAATCCTAAGGAAATAAATATACGCAATAAGGTAAAAAGGTAAATAATAAATTAGTATTTTTTTCAGAGACATTACGCGTTGTCTGTTGGAACTCAACGCCGGGCTTTTGCCTTAGTGCTAGAACGAAGAAATAAAAATATTAATACATCATAATTCACTACCCCCGAGTGGGGATCGAACTCACAACCGTCGCGTTACAGTCACGCCCTCTTTCATCAGTATTCATATAAAATATTATATTATATACGCATGTAAAAGTACATTAATACCTAAAGGTATAATGCATCTTGTGTAGGTATAATGTATCTAATATGGAGCACGGAGCGAGAGCGCTGGACGTGTACAGAGATAGAAATGAAATTGATGAACTTTTCTCGCAGCAATAATGGCTTTGGCACGTACCAACATAATTCCCAACAAAACTTCCTCACAGTCCGTCCAAACTCAGGGTTGAACGCCATTTAATTAAAAAAAGGACATGCATTTAAAATTATTATTTGCAAGATTATATTAATTTTGTTAAACTAAGCATGTCTTAGAAAAAAAACGTAGCGTACCTTTATTAAAATTATATATTTTTATTTTTAAATAAAATGAGATAGTATAACTACGTCTTCAATTTATATTTTGTTGTATATAATTATAGATCAAATCATTACAAATCAACTTATCGACCATTAATTTTTAATTTGTTAACCATTGTTAATAATCGTATTTGAAAGTCTACCAGGTTATATAAAGATTGAAAAAGTTCATAATTTAACAATAAATAAAAACCAGTGACACTGGACGATCTTCTCTCACGATTACGCTAAAAATTATCCATAAGATACTATTACAAATGATTTCTATAACTGCAAAGAAAAAAAATCTTTTTGATTTCTGTTAACCAAACATGTACCATCTTAGATAAATTTCTTACGTACAAAATGTACCTTAAATATTTAAAATATTTAGACACAAATATAAATAGTTTCCAGCAGCCCTAGTTCAAAGGACAACGGTCGGCAACGCGGCGGCTGAAGAAGGGAGCGTACATCCAATATAAGAAGAGAACAAAATAGGTTTATGTCGGATACTTTGACCATTCGCCCGTAAAGTAACTTCGCTGTACGACTGACGCCCGCAGTTTCATATGCTATGTCCATACACGTACCTAACACAAAAAATACTTTACTTTACAGTATTCTTTCTTTTCTTTTAGACTATTATAAATTTAAAATAATTAATTTTGTTATGTAGTTTTGTCATAACATTATTTTATTTTCTTATAAATCCAGTTTTTAAGCTAAACTTCATATTATGTAATAAAGATCAGAAAAAATATATATTAATATATTGAGATTGCAAATTTTACTAAAATAAAATAAAAAATCAGCTTCACGCTGTATCCCGCACACAGCAGGGTAGACAGAGGGAACCTAGTGTTAAGACACTCCGTTCCCCACTTTCTGCCGAATTCTGGAGGCATAGCGTGTTGAGTGGCAGAACTCAACGCCGCCCTTAACCTCGACACCAGAGCGAAGAAATGGAAATATAAATTTAAGTAAATATTTCATCTCCTCGAGTGGGGATCGAACCCACAACCAGTCGGTTTTACAGTTACACCTCGTGCCGCTGCGCCACGACTGGCCTCATCTCATCTGGCAAATTTTACTCGTTATAATAATTTTAATAATTTAAGTATATGATAGTAACGCGACGTATATCATTTTTTTTTCTTTTAAAATGTTAAGAATAGTCATACATTATGTTGCAATATGTTGTTAAAATATGGCGACAAGTTTTAAAATATATAAAAATATATTATTTTATGTCTTGTTACTCAAATTGATCTGTTTGCCTATCGCAGTGGCGGCTTAGAAGGTGGTCGCTTCTCTTAAGCTTTACAAGCAATTATGATTGGAATAGCTGACGCCCTTTTCCTATTGAAAAGTAAAAAATAATGTATGCACTCTGTCAAATCTTCAGATGTAATTTGTTCACTGTATGCAGTACGTGGTGGTCTAATTTGAGACGGAGATCATTAAATATTGATGGCGGCTATTGATGCACAACTAAGCAGGATAAGTAGATGATGCCGGCTAATGCACCAGTGGCTGACAGTTTCCTGTAACGTCCATTGAGATTTCCTATCTCAAATTCTGTATATAGGCATTATGTAATAAGACAGAAATAAACGCTATAATCTATGTATATACGTATTTTACGTACTACATACACCTTTAAAGAAAATTTGTAGTGCTTCTTTTAAGATTTATAATCAAGTCGCCAGTCCATTAAAAACAAAATAACAAATTGAGACTTTTGTGCGACCAGCACCAAATTTAGTCCAAAATGCGGAAAACTAATCAAGCGTAACGTTGCTTCTAAAACAGAAATGAAGCCAACATCACCGCCATGGTACCGCTTAATCAGAGCTGGACCGCCCGCCCTATATTTGCGTATGCAAAGAGATTCGAGCCGCATTAACTATGCCATATAGCCAACGTAGCGTGCAGCGATTGGGCAAACACATATCTGCATTATAAACACCGTTCGGGAGCACAAACGCGCAATGTGGTCGGCCTTTACCCGGGCCCGGCTAATCAACGAGCTGACCTTCCGCAGCCGAACAAACGCTATACCACACAGCGCGGCATTATCACTGCCCTCCTCAATGGAAATACCTAGTTACCTGTTAGTTTATGTGAACAGTGTAACAACTGAAGTAGATAATTGAGGCAGCGTTCGATATTAACGGATTGCTACGCAAAGAGCTGATGCTTAACAAAAATTCCTTCCAATATCAATGTAAAAAGGAATCGGAAACGGCTAGCAATGTAACAGTATCTATGCATGCATGTTCAGTGGATCGCTAAAAACTTTCTACTTTCCACATTTATAACGACTGCAGTCACATAAGTGGAAAATCTGAACATATTTCTTGACTGCTCTGTTCATTAGAGCGTGTAACGAAAGCGGATGTGTATTATTAATTAAAAGTTGTTAGAATAAATTCTACATTGTTGACATATATATTTATATGTATGTATATATGTTTGTTTTTTTGTACTTATTGAGTTAACATTTGTTAGGATAATCATTTGAAAAATTTGTTTTATCTGTGACCCATCATTAAAAGATATTATAGGAAAATTTAATCTATAATAAATTATCAGTTTCACGCTGTATCGCGCATACATTCGAGGGAAGGCAGACGGAACCTAGTGTTAAGATACTCTGTTCCCCATTTTCCGCAATTTTTTTCAAGGCATTGCGTGTTGAGTGGCAGAACTCAACACCATGCTTTTGCTTTCGTGCCAATGTCAAGAAATGGAAATAATACTCTGTAATGAGTTCATTATTATATTATATTTATATGAAATCTATTAAAATAATGTATCTTTTGTTGACTAATGTAGCCTTAAATAAACACATTCTCCTTAATTAATAAATTACTTTAGTGAAATAACAACGCATTATGTATTATTGTTTTTATTTTTTCCTTATATAATATATTTTTAATAAATAAATATCTAAAACCGAGTAAATAAATTACAATAAATTATTAACTGACATAGATACGAGCGAAGGTGGACATTGGGTTTTTTTCATGTCCATCAGATGGACAGAACTTTGGTTTGAGGTCACTTTGTATGTTTACAGCGTAGGGTCGTAGCGAGGTCGGCGGGCCGGAAATCTTAGTGCAGGCACCACAGGGCTACGCGCGATCGCTGGCTTGCATCTGCTCCGCGTAGAAGCGATAAGGGTCCACGGTGCCTGACCTCGCTGGCCTCACCACATATAGGTTTCGCCTTCGAATTAAAGACTAGAATTATAAAATATTGAATTAACGAAAGTTAACGGCATTTTTTTTTTCGCTTTTATTGTTTATATAATATTTGTTATTACAGTGTAAATTCATGAAAACAATAAAATAAACGAATTAATTACAATGAATGTGGTAAATTATAAAATGCTTAGGTTTTTTTTTTCAAAATGATAGCAAATGTTTTTTAATAGGCAGAATATTTATATTTTTACTGACTTTAAAACCAAGTGACTGTAAAAATATTTTTAACATTTCAAAAATTATTCTATACTAAAGATACCAATAATACTTTAGAAAACATAAAACAAATATTCAAAGCATTAAGAATATTTTATTCCTTTTCATACCTATGGTGTCCATCTGCGTGAACTTGGAAAGTAGTTTCACCGGTGGCTCCATCATGACTGAACAACTTCTTAAGGGCAATAATACCAGCAATTGTGAGTGCCACCTTGCTGGCGATTAAGGCTTTACCAGCAATAGCCGCTAACGTCTTTAAAGCTATACCTCCCACGATACTAACGGTCGTGAAGATTCCAAGCAGTAAGTACGGTAGAACTTTCTTTCCTAAAACCATAAATTACTTTAAACATGTAACAATAAAACGATACTTACATATTCATGTTATTTACTTACCTCTACCTCTGCCCTCTGAAGCTAAATCCATAGAAACAGTATGAGTGCTTAATAATTGCTCGAATCGAGTACGTAGCATCGTATCGAGCTTGTCCTCCATCGTCATTCCCGGGAGGAAGCGAGGCTCTGCTACAGAGGTTGGTGTGTCGGCTTGTTTAACCAATGTAAGCCCATCAGCAAGCTGTACACTTTCCTGTGTAGGATAATAAAAAAATTTAAACACATCGAATTCACTTAGCACAATATAACCACTGTGAACACTAAATCACCTGTTCCACTGCTCTCGTTAAAGCTACAAGAGCTTTGCCTTTAAGACACATTGTTAAATGTTTTTGCGCACTACAATCTTCATACAATTTTTGTAAAATAGCGAACTCCGCTGATGGCCACCAGGAGCTCTCATCTGCTCTATTAGTTTCAACTTCATTCTCGGAATAGTCCTCTGTGTCCATCCGACGTAACCTTCTATGACCGTGAACATGTCCGGAGGCAACAGCCGCACAGAGAAGTACAACAACTATCCGAAATGAAGCGCACATATTTTCTATCAATTTAATTACACTCCACTTAAAAGGATAAAATTAACGCTTAAGAGGGTGGCCTAGCGTCAACTGATGGTCGATGGAACCGATGCGAGCTTATAACGGCGAGTCGCTTCACCGACTTGCACCACCAAACATCCGCCATTCCGCACCAATTCTCCTGCACGCTGGCTTACGTAACTGAACTTGAAATGATGGAGAACAATTTTCCAAGCCAATTTCTCCAATAAAATGTATGAAAAAAGCGAAAACTACGTATGTTATTCATTTTATGTGTAGTTTAGATTTATGTGTGAGTAGAAAAATGTGTAATAGTAGGCGACTTTGCGTGCGTCATTAGAACGTTTTAGTCCCACATTTCACTCACGAACGAGCAGTTTCTGCTCGTTAGTGTATGTGAATTCGCATATTATTGTAGGATTTTTGTCTCTAATGACACCTGTAGAGGGTGTAAGGTAACTTTGCACACGATTTATTTGCACGCACATCGGTATATTATGTTATATATGAGGATACAATATAAGGAACTACGGATATTTACGATTAAAAGAAAGTAAGAGTTGCAACGAACCGTGTCAAAATAATATAATTTTAATGTTTGGTCATAATAATCAGCTTCACGGTGATTATTATAACCAAACTGCCTATTGTTAGAACACTCCGTTCCCCACTTTCTGCCGATTTTTTTGAGGCAGGCGTGTTGAGTGGCGGAATCCAGACCTTGGTGCCAGAGCGAAGATGTGAAAATATTAATAAATAATTATAATAATGTATCAGAAAATTAATAATTACCTATGTATACGTCTTCATTTTTATTACAAAGGAATTACAATTCATTAAATAATAGGATATGATATATTATTGTAATTATTACAAAATCGTTTTAATGTATTATCACAAAAATACGCTTCACAAAAAATCATGGAAGCAAAATACTAGCTACAAATTTAAGTGTTAAATATTTGTGTCTATATATACATAGGGTACTCGTTAGTATACTCGTTGATGTCTAGTATAATGGTCGTAATTGTATACAGATAAACTATTCCTTAGCTTTCTTTGGCAAAGTAGGTATGTAGACAAGAATATATACACAATGGAGAATCTCACCACCACCCTACACAACTAACTAGATGCCATTGGCAAAGCTTTTTTCAAAGAGCCAACCACTCCAACCAAACAACTTTGCGACGCTGAAAACCTAGAGGACGAACTTCAACATATAAAGAATGCCCTTAATCGGAACAAGCTGACAGTTCCCCACCAGCGTTGACAGAAGTCCCACAAGTCACTCACGGTAGAGAGGCAGCCGGCGTTTCTACCATCTGTAAAGGGTGTTAGACAGGATTAGCAACATCTTAAGAAGAGCTTCCTTAAAAACCATTCTCAAGCCTTACAAGAAAAAGAAAGTGAGCCAATTCTAGAGCCCAGTGAAAGATATTATCCCTTTGGACGCTGGTCTCTAGTCTAAATATACGCGGTTAATCTGGTTCAAAAGTTTAATTTACAACTTATAAAAGTTGTCAAACTTAAGTTTGTAATGATGTATATAAAATTGTAATGTTTTTTTTTGTGAATTATGATTTTTTATGAACCTATAAATATTAACTTTTCGGATTTTTTATAATATATTTCTCATTTTATGCTACATGTTATAACTGTAGGTCCACGGGAAGTACCTTATATGTTTTGAATACCGAATTTCCCTACCCTAAAACTATCATCATATATAAATAAATACTCTACCTAATATAAATAAAACTTTTAACGTTACGCATATATTAAAAAAAATTCTAAGCCATATTTCTGCAAGAAAATACACCAGAATAATGTATTGGACAGTTTTTATCCTATTTAAATCATGTAACATATTATAGATAGAAGTAGTTCTATGTTGGAAAAGTGGCATAATTCTAAATTTAAGAACGTTAAGTCAAGAGTGTGGTGCCCCCCTTTTTCGACTTTTGTAATTACCTTTAATGTTTAGAGTTCCGTCCAAAACGAAAAAACGGAACTTTTATAAGATCGTTATTTGTTATACATCTGTCCATAGCATTTATATAAAGATCGTGCATCGTTTCACGTTGTATTTAAATGTGTTGTTCTGGGCCACGGTCCCTTGAGGACCGTGGACCAGAACAACAGATTTAAAGAAGTCCCAAGCTTCTGAGTTAATCTATAAAAAACACGAACATTTATGAATAATTCTTTCTGCATTTTGTATGAAATTCGACACAATCAAAACCATAGGGTACTCTCGTGGACCTATAATTATGAATTTTGGCATGAAGTGAGAAGGTATAATATTTATTTACTAATTTTTAAAAAATATCTTGCTACAAATGCCTGATTGTTAATTTAAACCTGATTAAGTATGTTATGTATATCAAACTAAAACTTGAATAAATACCTTTAACATGTAAAGATAATCCATACCTATATTATAAATTCGAAAGTAACTCTGTCTGTCTGTCTTTCTGTCTGTCTGTCTTTTACGCAATCAGGGCCAAACTGCTTATTGAATTGTGATAAAATATTCATATAGAGATACTCGAGGGTCTTCGGATGAACATAGGTTACTTTTTTCTCGATATATATTAAGATATTTAACTGAAAACAATTTTATAAATATACTTAATAAGCATTCGTATAGTTCAAGCGGGCGAAGCCGTGTCCGGGTCCGCTAGGACTTATATATAATTTTCGAAAAAAATTAAGGAAAAAATACCATACTATATTGTAAAATTTGTGTTTTATGAAGTATGCCACTTTCCTATTTATCCGACAATATATATTTTAATTGCTATCCCTGACAAAACTATCAGTAATGTCAGTGTCAAATGTCAATTGCCAAATCATTAATGTCAAACGCCTAGGTCAATGTGATAAATATCGGATTATTTTGAAACCGCGTAAGGAACAAATACAAAATAATAAATGAGAAGTACATTATTAGAAAATAATTTAAACAACAAATTTTTAAGTTCTCTATGGTTTAAGCCGCAAAAGTCAATTGAATCCCAAAATTTATTTCAAAGTAGATTTTTGGCAATTTAGTATAAAGTACACAATTAATATGTCTGAATCTAAAGATTTATCATTTGCTGGAAATGATCCAGGTGCAGCAAAATATGGTAATTTTATAAATTATTATTCATTCCATAGTCCTAACGAAAGAATCCGTAACTTGGATGCCAGAATGTTTCAATCAATGGAAAATAAAGAATCCATAGTTTGTCTAGACATAGGTTGTAATACTGGAGATTTAACAAAAGAGCTTTATATTTACTTAAAAGCAATTTTCACTAAATCAAAAATACAAATTTTAGCTATTGATATTGACTCAACTCTTATTGAACGAGCAAAAGAGCGAAATGATAACTCTAATATTTCGTTTCTTTCTTCTGATATCACTACAAATAAAGAATGTGATATTATTAAAAGGTTTCCTAATATTCACTGCCAAGATAAATTTGATATAATTTTTTGTTTCTCTGTTACTATGTGGATACATATTAACAATGGTGATGAAGGCTTATTAAACTTTCTAAAATTTATTAGAGAAAACACAAAAATAATCATAATAGAACCACAGCCTTGGAAATGTTATAAAAATGCCCAAAGAAGAATGAAAAAATCAGGAAAATATTTTGAAATGTACAACACATTAAATATAAGAGATAACATAGATAATGTTATTGAAGAATATATAAGTGAAACTCATATAAAAGTTTATGAATCACCAGCATCATCTTGGAACAGAAAGATTTTGAGTTTTTTATTGAAATAAATTTATACAATGTAATTTAAAACTAAATATTGACACTTCTTGTTTTAATTCATGTTGGTACTTCTTCTGTGCTTGATTCAAATTCCAGTTTCACATCACCACCAAGTCCATCCACATCCATCTCTGTTTCTTGTGAGTTAAGCATATTAAGTGTGAGCTGCGAGGTAATAAAAAAACTGTTATAAGTGTCAATACTGTGTTGTACACTTATTACATAAAAGTTGTTATTAAAAATAAATTATTTTGTTTTTACAATCAAATGTTTGGCTATTATTAATCTTCTTGTTTTTTAATTCTTATTCGAAATTTAATCCCACAGAACAGCTGAGCAAGGAGAGGCAGAACCTAGAGTCCAAGATATTTCATTCCCCACTTCCTGACCAATTTTCCTGATGTTATGTATGAGCAGCTAAACTCAACTTCATTCATTGTCTTCAAAACGGGGCTATGGAAATAGTTTTAATATTTTTTTCCCCATAAAACCCCCAGTATTGTGTTTACAGTAAAAAATATATAACAAAATTCGTGTGAAATTTTACTTAACTTACTTGACCTGAACCAGTGTTATTAAGAGATCCTAGCCTTTCTTCTTGTGTTTTCCTTTTGACCGGGGTTTTTGGTTGAGAACTGTAATATTTTAAATTAACTTTAAGTTTTTTGCTTTAGCCCTTACCTTATATTTAATAGTAATCAGATTTCGTTAAAACTTATTAAAATAACTACCAAAAACCATAAGAAAGAAGACTAAGTCCATTTAGATCATATTTGTGCAAATAACATCAAAGATTGATTAATAAAGTCAAATTTGAAATCATAATATACTTAAGATAAACTTATTTAAAGATTTTTTAAGCACTACATATTGCAAGCAATTGAAAAATGGCAAAAGAAATATTTGAATAAAGATATGGTGGTGTGGTAAAAGTAAGGTGCTATGGGCCCGGCATCTGCATAGTGAATCTAGTAGATGCTAAGAACTTTCATATCTACTTTTAATTAATTTAAAATTTAACCTTGTTTGAGCTTCTGCCATTGGTTGTAGCATCATAGTCATTTCTGCCAACTTATTAAATGCTGCACCAGCTTCGGTAAATATTTCTCCTACCTGAAATTAAGAATGCTTTTATATTTATAAAACTATCAATGGATAATTTAAATTATTTTTATTCAAGCAAACGTATTAACTTGTTTACCTTAGCTGCAGAGCTATTCATACTTCCTGCCTTACAATATTTTTATTCAAATATTTCTTAAATTAAAATGTTTCCATCTACGGTAAAATGGTTCTATAGCTGTTATATCATAACCAATTTAAATTATGTTTCAATTTATAATAACAATTCGTTTAACAAAGGTTTAGATAGAATATACATTAATTTGAAAAATTACATTGACGTCGTCTGTCAAGCTCAATTTCTCCAAGTCCATCAAGCAAAGTTTTTTCTTTTTTAATAAAATAGATACCATATATTTCCATTTAATGATATTAAAGTACTACCATAGATGCCGCAACTACTGAACTGTTTTTATTTATTAGTCAAAGTATAATGTTTGTCGAGCCTATCTGTAAATATATGCAATATTTAACCTGTGACCATTGAGATTTGTTTTAGTATTATTAATTTGACAGAAGTTATAAAAGAAATAAACGCACGTTGGTATAATTCAAAAGTATTTTAATTATTGATCTATTTACTTTTTAGTGTTTTTAAACCTTATTAGTGGAACCTAACCCTATTAGTGGAAACTTTTTAAGAGGACCGCTTGTAAGGTGACTGCTAATTAATACAATATTTCATTTCTTATTTTATATTTAAAAAAATATATTTTTAACCATTGTTAAGTAACAGTAAAAAATATAAACGAATTTTGCAGACATATTTTACACTTATCATTTAAATTTGTATGTTTAAAAAAATCGTAATCTTTTTCTATTAAATTTAATTTTGTCTTAGTGTAAAACAAAAACTAAAAATGTTATTATTTAGTTAGTATCTCGGCTCATTTTTTACTTACAGTTGAAATTTATTGACTTAAATTATTAAAGCAATTAAATTTATTCCATTGCACTTATTTCAGATTATACAAAATATGACTAAGTATGTGCATAATAGATATAACCAAAGGCACAGGCAAAATATGTGGAATCAAAATATATGGCCTCAGAGAAATTATTTCCGAAACCGACACAATGCTAGACCTGCATGGACATCTTCAATGTTTGATAACAATCTCAATTATTGGTGTGAAACATGTGATAAGGGATTTAGAACACCAGGTCATCTTGAATTCCATATCAAATTGCATCAGGTAATACTATTAAAACACCAGATAAAATAATAAATAATAATAATAAATTTAATATGCTTAATTATAAAATTATTAAGAAAAACTTATACTGTAAACAACTTAATAAGTTGTTTGCGGTATAAGATTTTCTTATAAATTTTATATTTGTTTGGTTACATGAACTTATTATGTAAAATTAATATATTTTTTTATTAATATGAACTATTTATCCAGCAATAAGATATTGCATTAGTGAAACTTATTTCAAGACACACCATTCTCTACATTTCTCTTGTTAAATGTTGTAAAATTAAAATAATGTATTTCCCCAAGTAAAAGTCAGACTATCACCATTATGTTTATAGCCTTGTCCCACCACACAACAGTAGCGTCACTCAGGCTTTAATAATAATTTGTAATGAGTAATAAAATAACTGTTTGCATAACATCAACATAATACCATTTCCAGAAATGTAACATAGATGGATGTCAATTTGTAGCACACCCAAAAGTGATTACTAAACATATACAAATGCAACATGCAACTGGCTTATTTAAGAAAATAGGCAGACTTAACAACCCTGAAGAGATTCAAAAGTGGAGAGATGAAAGAAAAAAGAAATATCCCACTAAAGCTAATGTAGAGAAAAAACAAGCAGAAATTAAAGAAAAAGAAAAAAGAGGGGAAAGGATGGGCTTGACACAAAGGAAGAAAAATATTGTAAATAAAAAAGGTAGGCTAGTAATAACATATTCCATCCTTTGCTTTTCTGTTTTCAAAAGTGCGTATTGAGTATTTTACCTAAAACTATCATCTTTGCTGTCACACTGTGCCTCACTATAGGCCCAAATACATTAAGACAAGTATATAAATATAAAAAGTACAGTTAACCCAGCACAAGCAGGTTATGTAAACAATAGTTGAGGTCCTCCACATAACACTCAATACCTTGTGAATTTGACAGTTTTACAATGTTATTTCTATAAAAACAAAAGTAGTTTTAAGAGAACATCCATTAATAGAGAAAATCTTCAATTAAAAAAAAAAGAAACAATAATTTAATTTTTTTTGTCTCATTTCCTGTGCTCTTGTGCGCCCAAGTTTTCCCTTATTATATATTAGAAAACTCAGTAAAATATATAGTGTACAAAGGAATTTAAAAAAGTTAAAGTTATAAAAAATATTGAATTATCAATAAATTAACAACTTATAACACTCATGGCAGAGTAGCCTTAAAATTTATATAATGTAAGTGATTTTTAAATAATTTTGCATACTTATATAGAATGTTCTACTTTACAGATTTATATAAGAAAGGCAAAAGTCATGCGTATATTCTGAATAATAAAAGAACATTAAATAATAGAAAAAGAACTATACCAGAACAGCTTAACAAAGAAAGGAAAGCAAAGAAAATATGTAATGTAGTTCCTCCAGTGGAAGATACCAGACAACTTAAACCATTTAAAGGTATACAAGATTTATTAAATGAAGAGGAAGTTGAAGATGATGAGCAAGATATCCAAAATAATCTAATAGAAGATGAAGATTATAATTTCAATCATTGTGATCAAACAGATGACAATCCAAAACCAAACCTATGTGGTGCTCTAACATCCCTAATGGGTAATTATGGATCCTCTGATGAAGATGATATTGAAGAAAATGCCAATGTACATAATGAAGATGAAAAACTTAACAAAAATAGTACTGCCAGTACTGGTTTCAAAATTTCTGTAAAACCAATTGAAAAATTAATAGACACAGATAAATTATTGCAAGTACAAAGCCATAATAAAAGTGAAGATGACAGTGGGCCAGAGGAATTAGAAATTGTCAAAAATAATCTGGAGCCAAATACAATACCACTCAATAAGAATAAAAAAAAAATGGTCCATCAAAAACATACCATAAGAAGGGTGGCTAAATTAAGAAAAAAACTGCCTTCTACACTCTTAGAAAAACTGTTGCATAGTGAAATACTACATGAAAGAAATGTAATTTTGCAATGTGTTAGATATGTAGTAGAAAATAAATTCTTCGAGAAATAAATTTTGTAAATGCTTATAAGAAATATTTTTATTTTTAAAATGATATGTGTAAAAGAACGCCGCGCTGTGTGCCATCATAATGAAAAAGTAATTTTATCCTTTGCGAATATTCGCATTTCTTGGGAGTTAGTGCATCTCGAATAGATATATATTAATAATACTAGCGGCTCGCCAGCGGCTTCGCCCGCTTCAACTACATTTTTTAATAAGCAGAATTGATTGACAACTAAAATGACTTCTATTATGATTTTTTATTACTTTAATCTGTAATATTCAAATATGATTTTTTACGACATTATCATAATTTCTATAAGATTTTTTTATTTTTTTCGAACTAAAAAATATGACCAATGTTGATATTTGATTTATAAAATGTACATAAAGCTAATTATTTATTATATGTATATGTTTTTGTAATATTACTTTCTTTTTACCTTAAATGTGTCAGTTAATAATTTAATTTGCTGCTTCAAAAGCAGTCTTAAATGTTAAATTATTGATTTGGGTAATGATTCCTAATATTCTTTGTAAAATAACTGTAATAATTGCATATTAACTACTGTTTTACAGTTTTGAAATTATTTGCATATATTATAGCTAAATGTACAATTGGTAAATATGTAGTTATTACAGTGTACCTGTGATAAGATGATTTAGGCATTTTTTATAGATTTATTTCAAACAAACAAATGAACCAAAAAATCTTTGTATTTACTTGATATTTCTTTCAATATCCAATCGTTCTTTATGAATTAATGTTGAATTAATTACGACTTAAACTTAACTGTTATGATTTATTAAGGTAATTTCCACTAGCAATTCAATTTTGTTTACTTTATTGTATAAAATATTGTAAAATAGTGCTTCAAAAATAAGTCTTCTTCGATTTTCACGATTATTGTACATTTTAAATGAAACTGTTTTAACCGGATTAATCGCGTATATTTGTTTTTTTTATATATTTTTGGACGTCATGGGTAGACTGACTACCCGTGACCTCGGACTACTGTAAAGTGTTCGAAACGTCGGGTTTCAATACGCCTTTCCACATCCATCTCGTATCTCTACTGAACATACTTCCCAAGTATACCACCTCATTCACTTGTTCTACTATCTTACCATTCACACTGACATTGCATTCCATCCTCTCTTCATTTCTTTCACCTTTGTCTTAATTAAAGAAATATATTAAAATGAGATGTCCGGTCCAAAATGAAACAAATTAATTAAAGAGTTAAAGCCATTATATTACAATATTTCTGTACATACAATATTTTTTGTTTTATTTTCTCTAAGCATCAAAATATGTTGGTTTTCACCGCATCCAGATCTAGATAAAGCCCTTGCCCGTGAGCAAAACAGCATTCCCTTAAATCAATCCCGATATGCTTGAAAGTTTGTCCCTGCGCTTTATTGATTGTGACGGCAAATGAAGTTCTAACTGGAAATTGTATCCTTTTAAAACTAAAGGGCAAATCTGTCGGTATCATGGGAATTCTTGGAATCAACACAATTTCGAGGCCAGTCATAGCGCAGCGGCACGAAGAGTGACTGTAAAACTGACTGGTTGTGGGTTCGATCCCCACTCGAGGAGATGAAATATTTACTTAAAATTTATATTTTCATTTCTTCGCTCTGGCGTCGAGGCAAAAGTGCGGCGTTGAGTTCTGCCACTCAACACGCAGTGCCTCCAAAATTCGGCAGAAAGTGGGGAACGGAGTGTCTTAACTTTAGGTTCCCTCTGCCTACCCTGCTGTGTGCGGGATATAGCGTGAAGCTAATTTAATTTAATTTTAATTCTACCCAATGGCTGGTCCAGTCAAAATTACGACCCCTATGACATTACTTCGCAGAAATTTCAGTTGTAACCTATTGCCGTTACATACTACTTGGTGAGTGTAGATTTCTTTTACGAATTTAAAAGTTTTTGTTCCACAACAGCATCAATGAAAAAATAGTTGACGCTGTCACCTGGTTATTTAGCTATTGTTTTATCATTGATGGCGTCAATGTTTGAATTTTTCGCAACTAAAATTGCCCTCTCACACATCTATTGATGTTTTTTTGGTGTATACTACATTTGGGTACACTTTTAATTCGATTCTACCAAGGTCTTTATTTTAAGGATTTTTTGTCGCCTGAGTCCAGTACTTTCCCTTCCCCGACTAATAAGTTTATTCCTTAAAATCTGAGGTTCCTCCACCGTGATAACTCCTCATGTTAGTAGAATGCTTTAGACATTTTAGATTTCCATAACGGGGATAACTTCATACATGACTTGATAATGTCTGTTCTAGCTCCCCTAACTATTACAGGCAATGTTTGTCTAAAGTCACCGGAAAACATCATAGTGACCCCACCCATAGCTTTGAGTTTCGGAGCTCTGAGTCATAGTGCACTCATCCCATGCTATGAGGCGTGCGTCTATACCTGATGAAGCAACGGCTATGGCGATTTTACCCTGTGCCCTAACTTTAGCTAATATTAAATTGGTCACAAACGTCTTCCCCGTGACACCTGGAGCATCTAAAAAAAATATTTTGCCTTTACCAGCCTAAACACTCTACAACTGAATTGTAAGTAAATACCTGATCAGGTACTAACTTGGAAATATTATTAGAAATAAAATTATTTAAATTAATTAATGTCATATGATTTCCATAAAATTTCATACCGAGGTTTTATTTGGATTATTACGAATCGGAGAAGGAAAACCGAAGTCTAAGAAATTTTTCGGACTTTCCATAAATTTTATTTTCAATCACTATCAGACCTTCATTGTATACTTCTTTAGTACAACGCAAAAGGTGGTCTTAATTTTTATTAACAACTCTATTATATCCTCACAAACGAATACAATTTTTTCTCCATAAATCCAGTGGTTCATATAAGAGCCTAGATAAACATTAAATAAAAAGTAGCAAGCAATGGCAAGGACCAGGACCAAACTTTACACCACACCAAGAAAAGAAGAGAACCAAAGTATATTTTAAATTAATTATAAACAGCAAATAATTACATAAAAATTAGCAATAGTTCGAAAATGTATGAAAATTTATAAGTCTCAACGTCATCTGCCCGTTCGCGTCGGTTACACTATGCCGCCCGAAGGCTAGGTCATTTCGAATCAGTGACATCTCCTTGATTATTTATTATAATGTTATACAACAGTAAACTATAATTTCAATCTAGATAAAATGCTAAAAATGACTATTATATGGAATGTTTATAAGGATGAATATCAAAATATAAAAAATACATTAACAAAAATACAATAAATTTGAAGTAAATTAATTAAAATGGTTACTCTTGCTCAACCTTCGGAGATAAACATATACCATCGCGGACTTTTTTAAACATTATTTAAAGATTAATTTTTTTGTTATAATTTTTTTGTATATCTTCATAAGGTTGAGTCAGCGCACGCCATGTATGCGTTAAGCAAGTTCATTTTGGGCGACGTTTTCTTAAAACAACGAACTTTTTAAACCGTTGCCCAGCAACGGTCGCGTAGCGACGATTCATGTCAAATTAGAAAGTATTTTAATATATTATAGCATGTGTAATGTGTTATCAACGTCTGCATCAATCAATTAATAAACTATGAATATTAAAACTAATTGAATGATTACATAAATACAATTAATAATCTATATTATTGTAAGCGCTTTCCGCTTACCATATTATTTAATTTATATCCTCAAAACCACGGCTAGAAATGTAATGTTATATAGCCTAAAGCACCTCTGAAGAGTGCAGCTTTCATACAAAACAACGTGTCACCATCCCGCCATAAAATTAAAATAGCTCGCGGACCATAGTTGGGCTTCTGCAGATCACTGATTGAGAACCATTGGTTTAATCAAACAAACTCTTCCACTTTATTATATTAGTATAGATTACTTTTTCTTTAGGCCATATAACATGCAAGTAATGTTGATTTATGAACTATTTTTATTACACATGGAAAAGATAAGACATGACCCTGACCCTCTGAATACAATTTAAGTTTTAAAAAGTATAATAATAAAAGTAATCTATTTTTTATATCAGTTTATTCAGGAGTTATAACTTAAGACTGAGCAGCAGCTGGCGCGGCCGATGCGGCAGCCTCTTCCCGAATACGGTCTTTTTTAAGGATGCCCATGAAAGCAGCCTTATCAGCAGGTGTCTGGAAGCGACCATGTCCAAATTTGGATGATGTGTCAATGAACTTCAGATTGATCTTCTCAAGAGCTGCTCTCTTAGTGTGGACACGAAGGGACTGAAAAATTTATTAATTAATAAATGAAAGCAAAAAAATATATTAAAAAAATGTTTAAAAAATATATTTATTTAAGCAAATATAATACTTTCGATATTGTAAAGAAACTTTAATACCTTTCTCAATGTGATGACACGTTTCTTAGGTCCCATACAACAACCCTTAATCATAACAAAGTCATTGTTTACTTCACCATAGTGAGGGAAGCCTCCCATGGGGGTGATGGACTTCTCAGACAAATCATATTCAGTGGAAGCATTGTTCTTGATAACTTTTCCATCCTTGGTATGAATTCCTAAAAAAAAAAAATAATGACAATAAATTTATAGCTTCTTAAATATGTGACTAGAGCTCCCAAAGGATTCTCTAGCATTTTTATTGCTTTGAAGACTACAAGTTTCAAAATTGTTTATGTGTATAAACCAGGGGTTTCTATTCTTTTCTTGATCAAAGGCCACTTTTATATCATTTTTGGTAGCAGGAACCACTATGCATGTAGGTTTAATAAAAATTGACTGTGACAATCAAACAAAACTTAGCCTTACCATCTCCAGTCATAAAATTAGATTTAGACTTCTATGGACCGCAATGTGAATACATAATACATTCTGCAGTTTATATAATTTAGCAATTATTGAGACTGTCACAGAGAGACTTAGGAGTCTTCCAAGGTCAGCAATCAGAACTGTCAATATACCTGCTAACTTCATGCCATGCACTTAAACATAGCAAAAGTGAAGGAACCAATTACATCAAAGCAGAAATGCTAAGCTAATTCCCCTACAGTTGTCATTATAAAAACACCACTCATGAGTAAGAATGTAGCAAGCCAAATGTTGTCGGACAACTGAATAAGAATGGCAAATTGAAGTGTTTAGGCTATACATAGTATGTGACACACAAAACCCTCCTCTAATACTGAAAAAAACAAATTTGACAGCATACTATATAAGTAAAGGCAATAGGCAAAATATTTTACCTTGGCCGATTCTGTAAATCTTTTTGTTCATTTCAGTTCTGTGATGGTAGCCCTTTTGACCAGCACGGGCAACAGTAAATGAAACTCTTGAAGGATGCCATGCTCCAATACAAGCAACTTTACGCAGACCCTTGTGTGTCTTACGTGGGAGTTTCTTGGTGTGCCAACGTGAAGTTACACCTGTAATATTTAACAAAATGGTTAAATTATTTTTAATATTTGTTTAAATCTTCTAATAGTACAAATGTTAGGGGCCGTTCAAGTATTACGTAAGCAGTTTATTTGCAATTATTGACCACTCCCTCCCCTATCATCAAAAAAAAGCAAGCCTCTAAGAAATATTTCATTTAAAAAGTCAAAAATAAACAAACTTAAGACCCCCTGCCCCCCTACAGTGCTTACGTAATACTTAAACGGCCCCTTATATGCCATACTGGTTTTTAGTCCAGCCTCAGCACACATTTGCATTCAATTCAAATTGACATTGAAATGTCACATTTCTAAAGAAAACTTTGATATGCTGGTATATCAATAAAATAACCTTAATTTATAAAGCTAACTATATGCATGAACTTAGTAAGAGACAATGAAAATGTTACTTTCCACAGACTTCTTATTAAAAAATATATAATATTCTTAAGTAATATATTTAACTGTAAAATTAAGGACAATAATTTTTTGAAGTAGTCTGCAAAGAACAGTTGTCTTGCTTAATTCATAAAATTCACAAGATAGCTGGTTTTCAAATTAAAGTATTTACTATTAATATACAATGTCTATGGATAGGAATTTAATAGTAAAGTCACACTCATTTGTTGCAGTTAAATAATTACCTTTGTATCCCTTTCCTTTAGTCACACCAATACAATCAATCATCTCATCTTGTGCAAAGACTGAATCAACAGGGATAGGTTTTTCTAGATGTTCCCTCGCCCATTTTACTTTATCTTCAATATTTCCACCATTCACTTGAATCTCCATGATATGGGCCTTCTTTTGACGCTGCTTAAGCAGTTTCATTTGTGTGTGGGCAATAACCCTAATTACACTGCAGTAGCGAATCATCTTTTTGAAGTCCTTCTCAATGGACTTACGACCAAGCTCATCCTGCCATTTCTTGCTTGATTTAGTAAAAGCCTTCTTCTTACACTTGTACCTAATTGAAGTAGAAGGTTAGACAGCTGCAAGAAAAACCAAATGGCCTCATCGTGGAGCGGAGACCAAGTGGTAACAATATGCCAATGCATATTTAGGTTTAGCTCTCATCTAAAGAGAGGAGAGATTCACATATGATTAGAAAATTAGATACTGTTAACTTTCTACACATGAAATGGTCACTTAAAAGTTATATATTAATTAATTTTGATCATACCAATTCTTGTAGAAGCGACGACGACAGTCCTCAGACATGTGCTCTGCCCAAACAGTAAGTAACGCACGAAGACCGTGGGGTGTCTCAATATAGCCGACAACACCGACACACACCATAGGAGGCGTTTCGATAACTGTAACAGCTTCCACGATCTCCTTCTTGTTGATTTCTATAGAATAAATAAAAAATTAAACTTCCAATATGGATAATTTATAACTTCAATATGTGAACATAACCAAAAAATACTTACTTGAACCAGGACGGTCAGGTTCACGAACCACGTGGGTCATACCAGCTTTATAACCAATGAAGGCAGTAAGATGCACCGGTTTGCTGGAATCATCTTTAGGGAAAGCCTTCACTTTACCACGATGACGGCGGGATCTCTTCTTGGGATAGAATCCCATAGATCCATGACGAGGCGCCGAAAATTTCCTGTGCGACTAAAAACGACAAATATCTTTTAATATAATTCTTTATCACAACCACCACTTTTTACATTGAAATGTGTAAAATCAGTCCGCCCTAGTATCTTCATTTCATTTCAGGTTCTAACCGTATGAAATATGTGGTTTTTATCATCATTTAGTTTTACGATATCAAAATTATATAAAGCATAGAAGTGTTGAATATTTTAAAAGTACTGCAAATAATAATTTAAAAAATAATGATCCAGATTTTTGAGATGTTTAGAGATTTAACAAATATCACACGTACCATGTCTGCCGACTATCGCAACAAAAATGGCCGAGTCAAAAGAGACAGATTCATAACGTTAATGTTACATTTACGTTGAAATTTGATTGTGTTACCAGCGTAATAAATTAAACACGATTATTTCATTTCAGGTATTTTAAATTTAACACGAATACATATATAATATATATGAATACATATACAAACAAACTTACTAAGCGACTGCGTCAGATTTTTAATTTTAATGTGTGTGGGGATATATATTGAACAATATTATTGTCAATAAAATATTGACACACACTACATGATATTTATGACAATATTTCGTTGTAAAATCTGACGTAGTCGCTCAGTAGTTTTTTTGTATGAGTATGTTTTAAGTCTTAATTGGATAGAAAGCAAAATCGTTGCTTTATTTATAGTTAAATACAATGCTTACTTACAAAAACAGGAAATAAAAAGATATAAATCAAAAACTGGATGAGAAGAAAAACTAAGTTTAATCATTTCAATATTATTAATAAACGACAACTAATAGAGGTCATTGGTGGCCCAGGGGCACAAAGTGTAACTGTAAAGGTTCTGGGTCCTATTCCTTCCACTTCCACTTCCACTCTTTTTCGCTCTGGTGTTGAGGAAAAGTGCAGCGTTGAGTTCCGTCCTCAACACGCAATACCTCCAGAATTTGGTGGAAAATGGGGAACGTGGCAAAGGTATTATTATCAACGGACCACTTTTTTTATGAATACTATAGTGAAGAATTTTAGTCCTTTTATAATGGTAATTAATTAAATTATATTCTTAGGTTCCCTCTGGCTACCCTATTGTGTGCGACATACATAGTAAGGTAAAATTAATTTTACTAAGAGAAGATGAATAATAAAAAAAGTTGTAAATATTGAGCAGTTTTTATAAAACACTATTTTTCTTGACTTCATCAATAAAGTACGTATTGTCAATAATATTGTCGTGTGTGGGCGCGCTGCAATATTTTACTTGAAAAAAAAAAGACTTCAAAGAAGACGAACGCTTTTACTTTTTATGCAAGGTAGACGAAGAAAACTATGAAAAATGTTGATATTACTTTTCACACGGAAAAACAATATTTAATAGAGTTTATTTAAACACGGCAAACTTGTTCAGAGCAATGAAATATATCAATTGAAGCATATCGCGATAAAGTTATAAAGACAATGCGCTAAAACAGCTGCGCTAAAAAAGCAACTCGATGTTTAAAAAAAATCTAACCAAATTAAGATAATATTTTTTTGGAAGCCATCTTCTGTTCGTAAAATTAGCTTGACGCTGTAAGCCGCACATTGCACGGTAGGCAGAGGGAACCTAACATTAAGATACTCCGTTCCCCATTTTCCACTGAATTCTGGCATTACGTCTTGAGTGATTCAATACTGCACTTTGCCTCGACACGAGAGGGAATAAATAAAAACATCAAATATAAATATAAATATAAAATTTATTTCGTCGAGCGGTAATCAAACCTGTCACGTTTTACAGAGTCACTTTTTGAGCCCTGAATATTGAAATGATTAAACCCAGTTTTTTTCTCATCCAGTCTTTGACCAATCTTTTTTATTGTCTTTTTTTAAGTTATTTAAATTTATCTTATAATATTTATTTAACGATGAAAAATTTTACGATAGAATATTGTCAATAATATTGCGTGTGTGAGGTCAAGCTTTGAGTTAATCTTAATAGTTAATACTATTATAGTAGGAAAGTAGTAATAAAGTAGTAGTATTATAGTAGGAATGCTCGATGTTAGAAAACATCAAAGCCAAATCATCGATGTTCGATATAAATCGAAAAAAAAAACATCGATATCAAAAAAAATTTAAAAATTTCACACATTAACTAAACGTAAAAACACACACATATATATATATATATATATATATATATATCCCAATACTTTTTGTCAATACTGTAAAAATAATAATTTTGAAAGCACGTGTATTATACGTGACTAAGTTTCCATTGTATCCCTGTTGACATCGATGTCACGACGATTTATTTTATGCATATTTTATCTGCTGACATCGAAGTTTATCGAAAATCGATGATCCTCGAGCATCTCTAAATAAAAGTCTACATTCTTGAATCTTGATTCTAATTTAGTTATATACTAAATAATGTAGTAGTGTAGTCTTCGATTTTGAGTTAATGATTATATCCATACAATTCTATCCTTAATAATTTATCAACGAACAATTTATAATTAACTAACGCGTTTGTGTGATATATTAAAATGGCTGGGCCTATTGAAAGGATTCAGGTATTGGACGACATTGAAAAAGACATAATAACATGCTTACAGTGTGCAGGTAATCTTTAAATTTGTTATATTTATAAAATTTTTCAAATCCGCAATAAACTAATCGAATGTGTTCATTTTAGCTCAAGCTTTATTAGAATTGGGTAAAGAAAAATCAAGTCAAAAACAAGCAGAAAGCAACACTTCCCAATTTCTTAGAACATTAAGTCAAGTAGAATCTAAATTGAGTGATCAAATTAATTACTTAACACAAGTTTCTACAGGCCAACCACATGAAGGATCAGGATATGCATCACAAAAGGTTTTGCAAATGGCATGGCACAGACTTGAACATGTACGGTCATGGGTAAATGAATTAGAGAGGCATAAAGCATCACATTTGGCAGCTGTTAGCAGAACTCCAGTGAGTGTAACAAATGGTGGTATGACTTCATCTGGGACTAGCACCCAATGATTTTGGGATGATTTTTTATTACCGTAAAATGGGACTTCCAATTTTTTTTATTTAGTAATAGTTTTGTATGAAATAATAGTACTATAGTTTTTAAGCCCAAGCATAAGAATATCTTTAAAGCATTAGCAATTCATTGTATTCATTTTGTTTATAATGGTAAAGACCTTCCTTCTATATCTTTTCCAAACTTCTATTGCTTCCAAACTTTTGCCACTATGGGGCAAAGGGTGATATACTGTGTAAGGGGTTATACTGTATTTGTATTATTTAACTGAGTTGTAGAATATAGAAAATAAGATGTTTTGATTCTGGATCATAAGTGTATTATTTGTTCTAATATATTTGTTGTAATTAAAATAACAATAAGAATTATTAAGGAATTGGAAAAATAAAGAAGTTATCAGTAACAAAATTGTATTGTATTTAAAGAAAAGTTTACAATGAAATAGGTTTATTTAGTGAGAAATGACTTATGAAATTATACACCAATATGTTAAGTAATTCTGAAGGGAAATTAAAATTTGTTACACACTTTACAATATGTTTGTCATGTCAAGTAATTTAATAAATTACAAAATAAAATATTATGCATGTTGCCTGGAGATGTGTTTATTTATAATAGCAACAGTTATCATCATGTGACATTATTAAGACTGATTATATTAGTACATCAAACTTACCAAAATGCACATTTAATTTTTTATTATGTACATAAAATGCATAATTTAAAAACCATTATATATAAATGCTTTATCAGCAACACTATACACCAATAAAACATTTTCTACTCATTATACACATACAATAAATAAATTAAACACATTCCTCACTATAAATAGTTTGTCCTTTGCTGAAACAATATAAGGTTGGATGAGGTTTGCATACACCAACAAAGGTTTTGCAATACTTAAATGTTTTGCATGAAAAATAAGTAAAGCTCAAAATAATGAAGTATTTCTAAATAAGCTTCACATGAATGAATTATCTCTGTCCTTTAGTCCTTCCATGATCATAGATGGAGAAGTCACTCCTCTTTTCAGCTTCGTTGATTAGCATTTGCCTTCCGGAATTTTTCTATATCATCCAAAGATCGTTTTGCTTTAGATGATATATCATCCATTGATCTTCTAGCTGTTGTTGTGATATCATCTAAGGACTTTTTTGTATGTGATAGAAGCTCATCTGTACTCTTACATGCAGTGTTAGCTAATTCTTTTATTTCAGAGTCTATCTTCCCAATTACCCATTCAATTGCTTGGCGTCCTTTGCCAGCATTTAATGAAATTTTGTTGGTCAATAAATCTTCCATATAGCTGCTTAGTGGAACTCCCTGAAATAATTTCAAGTAATTTTATATTTTGCTTGAAACTCACAGTATCAAACCTGCTATATACTGTAGTAAACTGAATAACCAGATTTATTGTTTGAGAAATTTTGCACTTTGTTTTCAGACCAGGGAAACAGAAAGTATTTAAATATAAATTAAATTAATTTAAATATAAATAATATAAAGGGAATGGCATTTATAACCATTAATTCATTAGTATGTATAGTCAGCAATTGTCTCACTGGATAATATTGGTGCCAATAGCTGTACTGAAGTCCTAGTTATTCTATTCTTAGTTAATTTACATATTTTAAAAGTCAATAAAATTATATATATAAAGTATGTGGGTACAACAAACATTAATACATTCAAGGACAACTTATTTTAAGATTATTGGATATACAGCCAAATATTTTAAAAATTATATCTTTGCAAAAGCAACAAAATTTATTGTTAATCTTTGTTATAATTAAAATAATGTAAGGCATAAACTCTTCTTCTCATTTATATTTTTTTGGGTATGCAGGGGGTACCTAGCATTAAATTGCCTTATTTTAAATACATGATGTGTGTTGAGCAGCAGAAACCATGCTTTGTTTTGTAACCAGAGATACCAAAAATAATTTATTTATGAGGAATGTGGAGAATTAAGTGTTTCGACACTGTTAAAGTGTAACTTTGATGTATGCACCATAATAAAAGAACTGAAGTGAATAGGACTTTGGTGTGTAAAAGCATGAATTAGAAATATAAAAATGCAATTTAGATTTTTAAAAAGGAAAAATTTTTATTGAAAAGTTAAATAAAACCAAACAAGTATGAACTAAAAGTGCATAATCTATATATTAAATATTTTTTATCGAAATATTACTTACTTGTACAGTAACCACAGCTTCTTGCCTTAGAAGTGTCTTTGTAGGGTCAGATGGGTGAGGGGTGTATTTAACAGTTTCATCTACAGCAATATAGTGACAAAATGTTAAGTTACTCGTCTTAAGTGTCATTTGACGTTCATTGGGGTTCACTTCAGACTTTTCGCTAGCATAGCAAATCTTAGCTGTGCCAATAAGCTGAAATAAGGTAATAATACCATAATTATTGTATTGTTTATTCTAAATAAAAAATATCAAAGAATTCTACACATTACAAATGAATTAAATACTTACTGCTTGTGCCCATCTTGGAAAGAACCATTTAGAGCTGACTAGTCTGTGGGTATGTAAAACTCCATTTACAACTTTTCTGTCAACTACATCAATTCCTATAACTGCTGGATTCATAGGATTAGGATATTTCCTCCATGCTGCTTGAGCCACAGTTTCCCAAGGATGGCTACAAAAATATCACAATTAGATGAAATTTAATTCAACATTAACGAATGAAAAATTGTTAATATTGCGTCACAACAACGTACTTAAAAGTATGTTCTGATGTCCAAATTTTCATAGTTATTGATGTACTTTTGTCTTGGATATATTTCTATTATTATAATGGTTTTCCCACTAATTTTATAAAATTTTATTTTAAGTTTACATTACGTTACATCAAGCATATCTACACTCCCACATATCCCACTCGTGAAAGGAAAAATGACCTTTGAAACGATTGACAACTTGGTGAGGAAGATAACATATTAGTAATTGCATATTTAAAAATTGTCTATGAACGTTAAATAAATTTGCTTATATATAGAAAAGAATAGCAAGATAGAGTCTCCGAGAAGCTAAACAGTTGTGAACTTGGAAATGGTAATGCTGAAGTGAGCTGGTAAAACCTTACGAATTGTATGAAGGAAGCATCTACGGAGGTATATGGTAAAAGCAAAAGAAACGAAAGGTAGTAAAAGGAAAAGAAAGATGAAAGGTTAACGAATAAGAAACAAAAACAGTCTTTCTTGTGAGAAGATTTCGGAAGTTGCTCACTAACGTTTAGAATGAAAATCGTGATTTCGAAGGGCGGTAAACTTTTAATAGAACTGCCACAATTTTGCAAGGATGAACAGCTAGGAGAAGGCAAGTGGAAATCAATAGGCTATTGTGGTAGGCCCAAGGAGATTTTGGACCTGGAAGAGGATTTATGGATCAGGCCTTTTCCCCCCGCATGACCACGGGAAAACTTGGCCGTTAACTAAAAAGCATTCTGTGCTTTTTAAGACTTGGAAGGGGTGTGTGACAGAGAGATTGTGAGAAAGAAATTATGGGAGATAACACATCGGTACAATATGAGCGGACAAAGCGGAAAAAAAAAATTCAAAAGAGGCGGACGCTTATGCTTTTTATTAAAGACGACGACAACAGCGTAAATTGTGAAAATAATGTTGATATTATTTCTCCAACGGAAAAACAATATTTCATTTTCATTATTATTTATAAAAGCTTCTCGATATGTAAAAATAAAATTAGCATAGATAATATTTTTGAAAACGGGTATATCTCATCCTAATGTAACTTTTTAAATCATTCTCTGTTAGTAAAATTAGCTTCAAGCTGTATCCCACACACAGAAGGATAAGCAGAGAGAATCTAGTGTTATACTCCGTTCCCCATTTTTCGCTGAATTCTGGATACATTGCGTGTTGCATTCTGGGACTCAAGTCCGCGCTCTGTCTCAACACGAGAGTGAAAAATGAAAATATAAATTTAAATAAATATTTTATTCCCCTGAAAGAGAATCGAATCCACTACCAGCCGCGTTTACAGTTGCGCTTTGTGCCCCTGATAAATCTTTTTTATTACCTTTTTTTATAAGGAAGCTAAATGCAATGACTAAAGCAACGGTTTATTTTATTCTAACTATTTTTATTTAACACGTACGCATACAAATGAAGCTACTGAGCGATTGCGTCAGATTTTACTACAAAATATTGACAATTATATTGTGTAGTGTGTGGCCATATATTTGTTATATAGCGCTCGGTGTCACAGGCAGAAAACTTATATTATAATATGTCCGTCTGATAGGCGGCCGAGCGCCACAAAACGCTGACAAAAAACAGCGCGGGTGGTAAATTCTTCTTTTCTTCTTTTCCCACACTTATTATTCCATCGTGGAGTAATTAAGTCGTAGGTTAAGTTAGATTAAAGCAGATTACTGTTTTTCCAACACTGAAGGCAGTAATCTTAGATATAGTTTAATTTTAGATTTAATTTGTATTTTTAATTTAAAATTTTATTAATATAAATTTACCTATAAAAAAATCGTATTTTCTTAACCCTCCAATTGCAGCCTACGTAACTTAATGAACAATATTATTGCCAATACACACGTATTGACATTTGACAATAATATTGTGACTAGCAAAAAACTTTGTGAAGTATTGGAGCTTGTGGGAGTTTGGCAAGCCTGTAAACGTGTAAACTAGGCATAAGTCAAAGTCATTATTCAATGTTCATATGTTGATGGTTTTGTCATTTGTGTCATCCTGTCATCGGCAGAACAGCGGTTCAATAGTAACAAACTTCAAGCATGTTCTTCATTATTGTTTTTCTATAAATAACTATAAACTTTAATTTGCTTATATTTGAAACTTATCTTAAATAAGTTTTATTGCATTAGACAATTATAATAAATTTTTAACCACCTTAAATAGGTAAGAAAATGTAAACATGGTGTAACGTCCTTTGATAAGATTAACAATTTATTAACGATTAAGTAGTTTTTAATTATAAAACATCAACAAACCGTCCCTTTTTTTTTTAGATTTTATTATAAAAAACATAAAATGCCTTCGAAAGTTGAGGAAAGTTCTTTGAGATATCGGAGAGCACAGAGTGTTACAAAAGCAGAAGAAATAACAGAGAAAGAGAAAAAGGCAAGAAATTCCCAACTTGATAAACCGTAAGTAAGCTGAACCATATTCATTATAATACCCTTAAATTATTATTTTATTTTCATTCATTCTGATTATTATTTTAAAAGTATAACTTCATTTAAATCAATTGAAAAAAACGTAAGTGGAAGCTTAGTAGTACTATTTATTTAATTTTGTGTGTGTAGGGTCTTAATGAGAATGTAGTGTGTTAACCAGGTTTCCTCTGCCTACATGCAGTATTTGTTGTATACAGCATGAGGTCTTTTTTATTATAATGTACATATATTTTAGATGTCACAAGCCCAGAGATTCTTTATTTTCATGGAGTTCAGAGTTCACAAATTTTACTGGACTTGTCAATTGGGGGTTTTTGATGTTAACTATCGGAGGGCTTCGCCTCTGCCTTGAAAACTTTTTAAAGTAAGTTACTAAACACAATTACTTGTGATAACCATATCATATTTGTACAGGTAAGTAGTTGCTGATAAAAATACTACTTAATTCAATATATTAATCAGTGTGCTCTTTTAAACATTTTAAAATAACATTGATACATTATAACTCACTTATGATTATACAAGGACCCAAACAAAAGTGCATCTTAAGCAAATAAACACTGCACAATAGGGAAATTAATTGCATTAAATATGTTTTAATTTTGTATATATACTTGTTGAAATGTTACTAATATATATATATATATATATATATATATATATATATATATATATATATATATATATATATATATATATATATATATATATTGTATATAATAATTATGTTGTTTAAAAAAAAATTATAAGTAATGCTATATATAAATTATATTGCATTGTCTTTATAATCGAAGTGCATTGTCTTTATAATCATAATATAACTTTTACATAGAGAATATAGTCTAAAATTATTAACTGCTGATAATTACTGAAAATCTAAAGCAGTCAATATTAAGTCATCTTCATTTTAAATTCTGTCACATTGTTTTCTATAGAAGAATGCCCAGAAAACACTGGCTTTGGCTTTTAAATCGAATTAATAATATGGGAAATAAATAAAACAAATTGCAGGAACAAAGATAATAAAGCAAGTTATACTGTAAATATTGATACATATTAGTTTTTAAGTTATGGTTTAATTACAAAGTATTCTTTTTTATTATAGATATGGTATAAGAGTGAACCCATTTGAATGGATTATTGTCCTCACTGGCTACAACGAAGGCTACAGTCATCAGTATCCCTCAGTTATTTTATTAATTTGTAAGTCATGTTATATTTAATTGTAAAAGTATGTAAAAAAGTCAAGTTTCATAAAATTGATGAATTAAAATATCTGAGCCCTGAGCCATAGCCCAATTTTTTAAAAAAGTCATAATAAAATAGATAAAGTTGTAGGTATCGTAACTACACCACAGCCTCTTATCTGTTGTTCTATGCAGCTTTGGGCAGCAATGATTACCTAACCCATCAATCAAGCAGTAACCTAACATTTGCCTTGTCTTTCCTACATAAAAATGTTACTAATAAATATTAAACACAAAACACATTCAGTTAACCCAGCCATAGCTATTCATCGATCATTCAAGTATAAATGTCAGGCTAGGCTTTTTAACCCATCATATTCTCAGATACGCATAATAACATAACATGGGCTCAACTTGCCTTAAATAGTAACACCTGTTTTTTATTTGTATATTGTATTTTGTATTATTTTTATTTTAATGATATGCAAACAACAATTAAATTTCGAAAAATATTTCAATATTAAAATGTAAATCCATTTTTTTAGGGCCATTAGTGAAACCTTATTATTTTTACTACCTTATTATTTAAATATAAATATTTAGTTATCAGTCACAAAATATAAACTATTCATAGACAGAAGGCACTGTATTCTTTACAAGAGGCTTGAACCTCTTCTTCTACTTCCATTTGTACTAAAATTTCTACAAAAAATTTTTGTATATTATATTGTATGTTCTTACATAATTTTAAACTCACTCATTCAGACTCAGACTCAGATGATCAGGTGGAAATCAACTCAACTGATTCATACATTTCTGTATATTTAGAGTTTTTTATTTTTGGAATGCATGGTGTGGAAATGAATAGCATAGCTGTTGTTGACAAATTACATATCCAGCATTCCAAAGAATAATGCCATAGACCATTTGTTTATCTTTCTACTGCATGACTATGATGAAGCAATATATCTTTTACTTTTATTGCAAAATTCTATTATAACCAATTTTCTGGAGACTTTACGACGTCGTCGCAAGGTGACAAAAGAAAGAACCTCGAAACTAATTTGTCCTTCCTCAAATATATATAATATATAATATTTTCAATTTCTAGTTCTTCTACTTCTAACACCCAAGACAATGTCTCGAGTCTCGAGAATCGAGTAGG
Organism: Heliconius charithonia; assembly: GCA_030704555.1. Taxonomy (NCBI): domain Eukaryota; kingdom Metazoa; phylum Arthropoda; class Insecta; order Lepidoptera; family Nymphalidae; genus Heliconius; species Heliconius charithonia. The sequence continues at coordinate 6,974,832 of CM060809.1, read as the reverse complement.
TTTATTTTTTTATTGATTTTTTGCCAATAAGCATAAAATTAATTTAATTTCATCTCATCAAAGATCAGCAAAAGTTTATAAATAAAAATTATACAATATTAATTCTGTATATTGGGTAAATATCAAGGTATTTTATTATTCTTTTTACATTCATATGGTGACAGAGTCAATATTTCCCGTATAACAAAATTGAAATACATAATAATAGAATAATATTCTAAAATAAAGCAATATGCCTACTTATTTCGATATATTTATCCTGAAATTACTTATAGTGTAAAATTTTATCTTTAAAATAGTATTGATTTATATTTGGTTTCAAAATTAAGTTCTGTCACCCACTTTAAAAACCTTTTAAACTGAAATTGATTGATTCTTTTTCGTTTGCCGTGGTTCAAAAAAAATGTTAGTTCACGTGGCCCCAAGCTAGGGGCGGATAAAGAAGACCATAGAGAGCAAAGTTTTAGTACCTTTAGTTAAGATAAAAAGGTCTCTTTCGTGAAGCAATTGCAATTATCCTTAATATAAAAATTGTGTATTTCTTACGATTGTCACTAACCTATAAGAACTAGAAAGATTCTCTTCTTCTATCTTTTTACCATGCCAAATATTTACTGATCAAGTCAACTGAAAATATATACACATACAAAACCGCACGATAATAACATAAGATTAACAGAAGTTATGGTTATGTTAAAAGATACCTTTTAACATAACCATAACTTTATAAATCTTATGTAAAAAAATATTGGAATACATTCTAAAATTCTAGATGGTTTACCTTCTTCATTATACACACATATATATATATATTTTAGGTGCCTTTTGTTTTCAACCAGACCATACAATTAATCGAGAGAATTCTTATCTTTTTTCAGTTAGCGTAGTACCAGCAGTTATGAGTTTATTGATTGAAAAAGCAATAGCAGTTGTAAGTTAAATAACATATTCCTTTGAAATGTTTATTGATCTCTTGATCTCTATACAAATGTTACTTTTTGAATATTTTACAGGAGATATTATCACAGAAAATTGGAATAACTCTGCAAATAATTAACTTACTTACTGAGATCACCTTACCTGTTGTTGTATTATACTTCAAGGGAGATGAATTTAGTTTTGGTATGTATAAAGATATTGGGTACTAAAGTATAAATATACCGGTAGTAACCGTCACGAACACAAAAGGTCGTCGGTAATAGGCGGCGGCGGCGCAGCGGTATAGTTGGCTATATATGGCTGTAAGCAAGATTGTTGTGGGTTCGATTCCCACACGAGAATTAATTTAATTTCTCCGAATTGGTAAGAAAACCATAACCACTCAACAATTAATGTTTTGAAAATTAAGCGGATAGTGAGAAAATACCGCGAGGTAAATAACAAAAAGTAAATGATCAATTTTCAATTATTTTATCTGTGTTTCAGTGGGATCTTCAACGGTTTGTATGATTTATTTGGTGTTATTTCTAAAACTGTGGAGCTACTGCCAAACAAACCACTGGTGTAGACGTGGGATGAGAAGCAAACAATACAAGAACTCATTGCGTCGTCAAAGTCTGTCTGCCCCGAATTGGAGTAAGTCTGTTATTTAGATGATATATATGTTTTATGGATATTGATGGTCGTCGCCGTGCTGAAATTAGCTGTAGATGACTAAATTTGAAAGTAAAGAAGGAAAAAGCCTTTCTTTTGATTATATTTTCAAAAAGCCTAACTTCAAACCTTACTGAAATTATGTCTTTTCAGGATCACATTTCCGATAGCAATAGTCTTACCTTATTCAGTAACAATCTAGCTAATGAGATATTCAGTTGGCCGCGTCCAATATAATCCTTTTTAGGCAGTATATATATATAGTGTTTTGTATGCTTATGATTATTACTCTTCTTAATAGTCTATTTTTGTATTAAATTTATTCAAAATATTTTTTTTTCATAAATGTTAAAAAAATAATAGAAAGAGAAAGAGGAGGTAATATTTAATAATTTTTAACAATATAAAGTAAGAGACCATCGTGACGCAGCGTCTGACTGTACGAGGGGCGTTCAATAAATTTTCGGTGTTTGCATGAAAAAACACTCAAATTAACTCGAAAATATTTTTAGTTTTTAATGCCAGTTCCCCTCAACCTCAATATATTTGTTACATCGTGATATTAACTCGTCGATTCACTGTAATAAATACCATTTCCTTCTTGCTTGAAAAATGCAGATTTATTGCTGTTCTTCAACATCGATATCGTTTTCCCCTTTTTCAAATTTAGGAACAAATAATAATCTCTAGATGCCAAATCTACACTATAAGTTCGGTGGTTTATCTTTTCAAAGCCACAACCGCAACAGCAGCAGAGATGTCTTGGAGGAGCAACTCACCGGCACACAATTTTTTACGTTTTTTCTCTTTAATTGCTTCCTTTAAATGACGTAAACTTGAAGCGTAGGATTTTGTGTGTTCAATTTTTTTCGATAATACTCAGAGGGTTTTGACCACTGAGCTCTAAAAACTCCCTCTAACACTTGACAGGCATTTTCTTCTGTGGCGCTGTGAGCATTCGTTTGTCCCACGAACTTTACACTGATTTTAGAGAGGTAAAGCCAGTCATAAAGTATATAGTTGGTATAGTACCGACAGAAAGGTTACATCTCCGCTATCATTTCAATTTTATTTGGGCATCTTGAAGTATAAAATTCTAATCTTTTTGATATTTTTATTCAATATGGACAATAATGAAGGTTCTTGACAAGCAGCCACCTTACTTAACTTTATTAATAGTTTTTTGACTTTTTCCTTGTTCAATAAGGAATTTAAACACAAGGTGCTCAATTTTTTTTAAATTGTCGCGTCAGTCATTTCAATTTTCTTTGTCAACGGCTTACTAACAAAGTAATGGTTAGAAATGTGTAAAATTTTAAATTTATAGATTATGTCATTAAAGAAATAATTAGTCTAATTACGAATGTACTTAATAAATCATATAGACACACTGGAGAGTAAATAGTTTTCATCTCCTCGTTCTGGTAACAAGACAAAACGCGGCGTTAAGTTCCGCCCTTAACACGCATAATTTCTTAACACAAGGTTCCCTCCCCCTAATCAGCTGAAAGCGGGATACAGATATAAATTATATTTAAAAAATCTTACAGAATCTAGAACAATTTAAATGTATTTTCATAATGCAAAAGATTTTCTATGATACTAATTATTATGTTATCCTGATATACCATATCAGTTAAATAGATAACAGTATACTTTTAAAGAATAATCACTATGATTAATAATTTATTTTATAATTTAGTAACAGCTTATTTCGTCAACGATTTAACACGATAATTACAAGTATAAAGTACAAAGGGCATAATATAATTGTTCAATAAAATGGATATTTTGAAAATGGTAACACTAAAATTGTTGGATATGAGCAATTCTCGAATTGAAAAATAATCAATATGTTTTGCCATGTATTAACGTATTAAAAATTTTTCAATAAATATAAAAATATCTTCGTACAAAGAGGTGTTGAAAATAAAACAAAAAAAAAAGTCTTTTAAAATGCATTAGTTACCGAGGCCGTCGTCGCAGTGGCCCATACGTGTGATTGTAAACGACGGTTGTGGGTTCGACCTCCACTCGGAGGAATTAATTATTACTCATTAATATTTTCATTTCTACACTCTCAGACAAAGCGCGGTGTTGAGTTCCTGCGCCACGACATCCTCTTTATAATTTTGTTTTTGTTATTAGAGTTGTTGTATGTATAACATACCATTATTAGCGTGTTAGGTTCGAGGTCAGTCGTGACCTGTAAAACCGACTGGTTGTAGGTTTGATTCCCACTCGAGGAGATGAAATATGTACTTAAATTTAAATTTCTATTTCTTCGCTCTGTTGTCGTCTTGGTTCTGCCACTCAACACGCAAAGCCTCCAGAATTTGGCAGAAAGTGGGGAACGGAGTGTGTTAACACTATGCTCCCTCTGCCTACCCTGCTGTGTGCGGGATACAGCGTGAAGCTGATTATTATTATAGGTGTTTTAGACTGATTATTGTAATTAAATGTTTAGATAAATAGCACATATATTTTCCAAGAGTTTATATTCATAATGAATTCTAATGATTTTTTTTTTTTTAAATATAATATTTTTTTTCAATGGATATGACAATATTCGTATTATTATTTTGATTTATATCATCTATGTAATTTGGTATAAATAATAACAGGCACGTTATATTTACAGATGAACTAGTAAATGCGGAGCAAGATCGTAAGTCACATATAGTATACCGCACTTCACGCTATATGCACTTAGTTTATGTGTTATTAATATTTTATTTTATTTTATTTATTTATTTATGATATTTCTATTTTTTAAAGCTTGGTTGTGGCTTTAATAACTAACTAGTGCTTTAATTTTTAGGTTGTGTATAACATAATATATATTTTTTGTTTTTATGTATGAAAAATAATTTGTTTTTTATTTCTACTATAAGGATATGTTTTGTTCTTTATTTAGCTTCACGCTGTATCCCGCTAATAGCAGGTTAGGCAGAGATAATCTATGAGACTCACTCATTCTTCAATTCAATTTTAATTTAAACGTCTCGCATTGTGTGAAGAGTGGCGGAACTCAACGCCGCGCTTTGTCTTGTTACCAGAGAGTTGAAACAAAAATAATTACACCACCCCGAGTGGGAATCGAACGTACAATCGTCGGGATTATAGTAAAAAACTCGGCCGGTGCGTCTTTCCGGTCTCAAACAGTTATATTTATAATTTGTATGATCTGATCAGATCTGTAATGTATGATAGGCAACCAATAACATTATATATATCTATATATTTTGTCGTTTAAGTATCTTTAGGATATAGTCAATCTGGGTAATTTTGAAAGAATCCAGCGATATTTAACAGCATGTCTTAAAATTAAAAACAGTGCAAAAGGGTTTTTGGTTTATTAGTTCTCCCATAGTACATTTTATCCATAAAGATTCACATAAACCTTTAAAATACATCAGTATCAAAATCTGTGTCTTGTAGCCAGCCAAAGTTGCACCCATCAAATGGGTAACTTTGCCACACAAAGAACCATTCATAAAAAGTAAGTCATAATTCTTCTTATTAATCTAGGACACATTGGTTCATGTTTTCATTAAATAATGAATGTAATTGATGCAATAGAAGAAAAATAATTCCGCGGTTTTGTTTTATATTAAATTTTTAACAAAAATAAAAATGAAGCCTGTCGTGGCGCAGCGGCACGAAGTGTGACTGTAAAACCGACTGGTTGTGAGTTCAATCCCCACTCGAGGAGATGAAATATTTACTTAAATTTATATCTCCATTTCTTCGCGCTGGTATCAAGGTTAAGCGCGGAGTTGAGTTCTGCCACTCAAGACACAATGCCTCCAGTATTCGGCAGAAAGTGGGGAACGCAGTGTCTTAATACTAGGTTCCCTCTGCCTACCCTGCTGTGTGCCGGATACAGTGTGAAGCTGATTCGATTTGATTTTTAATTTTCATTTTAATTAAACAAGCGAAAATAAATTATACAAAACAAATTGTAAGAACTTGAGTATCAATTTTCTATTACTTATCCTTTTCATAATCCCCTCTCTTAATCGTGTAAACCTAGGCTCTTTTATACTAATTTTACTGGTATCTCATCATCATAGTTGTTTTTAAATTTCAGACGTCAGTTCATTTAGCACGATTGATTTTAATGGTGCTAAAGTAACATTATCTTTATTTGTATTTGTATTTTCCTTGAGCTGATTCTTTCGAAAAAAAAGTTTCTTTTCGTTTTTAAAATTAAAATTTACTAATTAAAATAAACATATTGAATGGTATTGTATCACATGGAAAAAATGTCGAGATTAGTTTGAGGGCCCTGTGACAATGTTACCCAAAAAATTAAAGTAACCCAGATTGACTGTAGTCTAATTATTTTTATTGAAAAACAAAACCATATATATTAATATCTTAAGACGATTGATGATTAATTTTATGATATAATTTTAAATTATACTGTTGCTATTAAAGCTACTTATATATAGTGTATCTAATGAAATGCATTTGCTATAATATTTTTATTATTTTATTTATTAGGTACGTTGCATATTGTATATTTGCACATACTAACGTGTTTATATTGTTTTCTAAATCTCTAATGACAAAAGTGGTAAAAAGTAATAAAAAATGTATTTTTGTTCGTGTTTATATAATGCAAAGTGTAAGACATAAGCGAGCCAATTTCATATTTACAAATATATTTTTGTTTTATTGAGTGTTTTGGGTACAATTTTATGCATTTTAACATTCAACATTTAATATAAACCTATAAAAATCCTTGGTGTCATTGTCTCCAGAATCCCACGAAGATGAGAAAAATGACATGGCCTTATCTGGTTTAGTGAAATATCCAGATAATTTAAACCTTAAAGATTTATTTTACTTTTTACTGGCACCCACCCTTTGCTACGAATTGAATTTCCCACGCACTACCCGGTAAGATTCCTTTGTGTGCACATTTGTATGTACATATTTGTATTTTTTTATTGCATTTGCATTTTTTTTATTCTATTTGTATTTTTACAAGCATTTTGTTAGAGATGTATTGTTATTTGTAATGTGTTAATGTTACCCGATTTTTTGCTTTTTACTTGATATTTTCTATGAAAGTTGACTTTAATATAATATGTACGTACATTTCATATGGCTCATATGAAAAGAAATAATTTGTAATAATAAAGTAATAGTAAATAATAAAGTGTGTCTAGATTAGAGAAACCTCTTATTAGAAATGGAGTTTTAATCGGCCATATATTATGTAATTAACTCTACATAGGCAAAAGAAAAATAATATTCATTGTTTATCATTTTAGAATTAGAAAGCGATTCTTAATAAAGAGGATAGTGGAAGTAGTTTTTGGAATGAACTTGGTATTGTCACTGTTCCAACAATGGATGATACCCTCGGTAAGGAACTCTGTCGATCCGTTCTCACAGATGGACATCGTAAAGATGACTGAACGGCTGTTGAAACTCGCTGTAAGTACTTTTATTGGCAGTATTATGTTCATTTTTGGTTTTCTGTTCTATAAAAATATATATTGAGGCCATTGTGAGTGACTCTGTTGCGAATTTTGTTGAATAATGAAGATTGTTAAATTCTTAGTTTCTTTGTATTTCTATTTGATTGAAGTACAATATTATTAAGTCAAGGTAGTTCTAAAATAAATAACTTTTAGACCATCCTACATTTTTTGTTTTTGTATTTGCCGCTTCTGATTTCTAACACTATACAATAATGTTAGAAATCATACATATCAAATAAGGTATTAAAATTTTAAGTCGATTTGTCAGTTATGAAACTATATATATAATATAAATATATATGTAAATTTTATAATATTAAATTTGTATGTTAATAAAACAATTAACAAAAAAGCTTTTCATTTATTCCAGGTTCCCAACCATTTAATTTGGCTGTGCTTTTTCTATCTGAGCTTCCATTCGTTCCTTAACTTAATGGGCGAGTTAATGCATTTTGCTGATCGTAAGTTCTACGGTGACTGGTGGAATGCCAATAATATAGCCGTGTTTTGGAGTACTTGGAACTTGCCGGTCCACGTGTGGGCGGTGCGCCATGTTTACATACCTATTACTGAGATGGGATATAGCAAGGCCTCCGCTAGTATAGTTGTCTTCTTCATATCGGCGTTTTTCCACGAGTATTTGGTACGTATGTCTTTTTTTTCTTTTATTATAAGAACATAGTTTCACTTTTTTATGGGGGAAGCTGAGGGACCGTAGTTAATTTTCGTTTATATAGGGATTTAGATTGAATAGATTAACATGACGTAATATAATAATGGACTGTGCAAAAAAATAAAAAGAAAATTAAATTAGAACTACTGGGTAGTCTCTTAAATTAGTGCATTCGACAAACTTTTCAGTTTTATAAGCTTAGTTTCGTTTCGTATTCGTTCCTGTATGTTGCGTTTTTATTTTTCTATACATACATAGTATATATACGTATTTAGATAGATATCCATACTTATATTATAAATCCGAAAGTAACTGTGTTTATAACGCAATCATGGCAAAACCGCTGATCCGATTGTGATAAAATTTCATGTAGAGATTTATAATATTCTCGATATATGTATTCTAATATATTAAAATATCTTTTATTTCATATTAAATTTATTGTCTGACAATTACAAGCGTGGCTAAGCAACAAGGAGTTTCGTTGTTTTAAGAAATGGTCGCACTAAATGGGCTTATTCAACCTTACGGGACATATGGTGGTATTGGTATTCAATTTTATCAGAATATCTTTAACATTACATCTAGATTGATATTATACTTTACTGTATATCACTATAATAAATAAATTAGGAGACATCACTGATTCAAAATGACCTAGCCCACGAGCCGCACAGTGCGGCTTGCTTTCGGAATGATCGATCCGAACAGGCAAATGACGTCGAACGCTTTGTAATTTTTCACATATTTTCGATCTATTTATTATATTAATAATCCTATTAAAAATAGGCGTTGAAAACATACCTATTGAAATAATAGTTCAAGCGGACAAAGCTGCTTGGGTCCGCAAATTTTTTGTTACCGGTGCTTATAAATTATAATGTATACCAATTAGAATAGAACAGAATAGAAATAGACTTTATTATATAGAACTATATAGAACTTAGTGTTAACACACGTTCCCCACTTTCTGCCGAATTCTAGAGGTATTGCGTGTTGAGTGACAAAACTCAACGCCGCGCTTAGCCTCGACACTAGAGCGAAGAAATAAAAATATAAATTTAAGTAAATATTTCATTTCTTCGAGTGGGGATCGAACCCACAACCAGTCGGTTTTACTGTCACACTTCGTGCCACTGCGCCACGACTGGCCTCAAACTTAAATGTTTTACAATATATAATAAGATACTTATATCTAGACATCGGTAAATAGTTTGTTTCGCTTTTCAGCACCAACGTAAAGTTGTATAAGTACCAATTAATCTAATTTAAATAATATATTTTTAACAATTGCATAGTAATCAATATCAATAATATCGTGTTGTCTTATTTTCTTCTAATTTTCGAGACATTGCGTGCTGAGTGGCGGAACTTAACACCGCGTTTTGTTTACTTACCAGACTGAAAAAAAAATAAAAATAATTCCCCCAGTGGGAATTAAACTCACAAATGTCGCGTTTACAGTCAAATGCTGTATATATATAATTTGATTAATATTTAATAAATTCCAGGTAAGTGTGCCTCTCCAAATGTTCCGTGTCTGGGCGTTCTTGGGCATGATGGCTCAACCACCGTTGTCGGTGTTATCGCGAGCTGCCCAGCTGAAGCTCGGGGCCAGATGGGGAAACATCCTAGTGTGGAGCTCGCTGATACTGGGGCAGCCATTGGCCATCATGATGTATTATCACGATTATGCACTTGCTCATTTTACACCGGTGCCTGCTGTATGATAAATTTATACTAAAAAAAAGAAACAATTATATATCTATAATTAATCTATGAAAAAGAAACAATTCTATATCTTTGAAAAAAAAACCGATATTGAATTTATAATGTTATGCAATTTATCATATACTAATTTATATTATTATAGGTAAAGGAATGCAATTTAATTTTGATTATGCATATTATGTCCACTGTTGTTCGACATTTAATTAACAAAGGAAATTTTTACTTTAGTATATGGCCAAACTATATTTTCTATGAGTTTTATTTGAAAGTAGAATGACTTGGACACCTGAGTTGCATTTATAAGTAACATTTTCAAATATAAAATATCTATGAAATGTTTATGAAATCATTAATATATATTTTTTTATTTCCAAAGAGATTTCATGACATTCGAAGTACAAATATTCAATGTATTTTATATGATAATATTTTTTTATGATTAAGTCAATAAGTTCAAAATTACTGCCTCGGCTATTCGGCTATAATAGTAATTGTTAAGACTGAGGAGAAGTGTATTTTATACAAATTTGAAACATTTATATATATATTTTTACCAATAAAATGTAAGAGTTGATATTTTTATATTTAATTATATTATAAACTAGATGTAGGTCAAACGATAAAACTTACAAATATTTTTACTGTCCTAAATTGAAATAATTCTAAATCAACTAATTTTTACACTTTACAAACGTTACAAAAATAAATAATAAAAATTAATGCAAGTATCGTTTATTTTAGAGGCTTATATTCTATGGCTAGGCTTGAAATTTGATTAAAAATAAGGTTTATACTAACAATTAAACAAATTTCTTAATTTTTTGATGCTTATTATTGTGCTTGTTATTTTTTTTATTTATTATTATATTATTGATTATTAAGTTTTAGCAAGTTAATAACTTACAATATAGCAGAAGTGCCTTGTAGTAGATAATAACTAATATGGGTATTAGAATCTAAGATCTACATATGTTTTTATACAATAGCATGCCGCTAGCAAGCCACTTTTTTATAATGAATTTATAAAATGTGATATCTTGAGCAATACTTTTTTATTATAATAATTTGATTTTATATATTTTAATAAATGTTTTTATAATAATATTGTTATATATGAATAAAATAATGTTTGCTATAATTATTGTTGTTTTATTAATTTTTATAGTTTATTTCATTATGATTTATAAACATTGTAATGTTCTTTAAATTATATATCTATACATATACATTGTGTAAACAATTATATGTATAGATATGTAATGTTTGAAACATTGTATATGTATAGATACGGAGTGTTTTTGTCAGCTTTAAATGAAATTACCATTTTAGCTACTATAAAAGCTAATAAAATTAAAAAAAAATCCCAAAAACGTAAGTATGTTTTTCAAACAAAATAAATTATTAAATTTTCGTTGTAAAATAAAACACCATTTGTTAAGAACGATGCACGACGATGACGACGATTCCAAAATCGAATCGTATGTATTGGCGGCAAAGTTCAGAGTTGTTTAACTTTTAGTAGTATTTTTGTAGTAGTAAATGTGTACGTCACTGGTATCTATGCGTAATTGCGTCACAAGAAATACAGATATAAACATCGTGAAATTTAAAAAAAAAATCCTACGTCCAAACTGTTGGGGTATCTTGATTAATTTCTTTAAGTATAACCTCAAAATATTTTACCCTATATGCTGTTCCCGTAAAAATTTCTTATTTTTTTAATTATATTATTTTCTTATTTTTTTTATATGTAAAAGATAAGAATGGTTACTGTGGATATCTTGGGAGACAGATTAAATGTATATACGAGTACCATTGTAGATTTTTATGCCTTTTTAATATAGGAAAAGGCAAGGAAAATCAGTATACGAGTCACCTGATGTTAAGTGATCATCGTCGCCCATGATCCCGTGTAAATTCAGAGCTGTATGTCGCTGCCTTTACTTTAATTTTATATATTTTATATATTTAAATGCATGCGTAGACTCGAAAAAGATCGTCCGAGTCAACATGAAGCCAGATAGTTGATAGGTCCAGACCTCCAATTCAAGTCTTCCGTTACAAAAATGTCCCGAACATAAACCCTGGCATGTATAAAATTAGCAGGTACAAAATTGCTTGTTGGAACAAACTGAGCCTCCGTTAGAAATAACAAAGCCGGCCGTCTCTCTCATGACCATGACGGTACTGGATGGTATTCAAGTCAGAGTGTGATATGACAAAAGTTCACGATACGCTTGGTAGAGATTGCCGTGCAGCGTACGCCTCGTTTGCCTTGTTCCAGTCAGGAAATACATCGGGTAGCCTGAGCTTACTGTCTTGGGCAGCCATTCTCTCCGCCCGAGAGGGCTACTATATATAATCTAGGAACGAATGGGAGTTGGACACCGGAACCTAGCATTACGAAATGTAGTGACAAAAAGCTACTAGGTACTTATCGCTGGTTTTAAATGAAAAGGGTGGTAGATCCGATCGAGTCTGCCATCGCTATCAAAATGACTCTCCCACGCGTAATATTGTCGCCTCTTACGACACCATCAGTCTTAGTGTGATTTTTTTCTAAGCTGGAACCACACGGCGCCAATTTCGTAGCATCATTTCGAAGAAACTATACCAACTATTATTTTAATCTATTTTGAGTCTCTTACTCGTATTAACATACAATCCACTAAGAGTATGCTTGATAATAATTGAAAATGCCCTTTACAAGATAAAAAAGATGAGTTCCGTCGTGGCGCAGGGGCACAAAGTGTGACTGTAAAACTGACTGGTTGTGGGTTCGGTCCCCACTAGGGATCAAATATTTGATAAAATTTATGTTTCCATTTCTTCGCTCAAATAGTGGGAAAACATTAACATTAGGTTCCCTGTCCTTACCTTTCTGTGTGCGGGATACAGCGAAAAGCTGATAAAAAGAGATAAGATTAAAAAAAACATAAAAATCATAAATTACTTGTAAAGTCCATTTCTTCTCACGGATTGTATTAGAAGTACATACATAATACATGTATTTATTTGATGTAATTAATTACTTAAGCGTGCTCGTGCAACCTCTGACTCGGCAGTATGACATGTGTAGAGGTCGATGGACGATAATCTGATTGTATTGAAGGTCACTTCAACACTCCATATCTCAATATAATTTCACTATATTTTCTTACAATGTATGGGTATAACGTATACAATGTTCCCCACATTGTATATATTTTTCAATACATTCACTACTATTCTCTATCAAATACAGCTTTGATGTTTGTTTCCTAATAAAATTAAAGTAAATTATAACATATACGACTAATATGTTGTAATATCGTGCCTATATTATACCTACGTTATTTACGAGAAAGAAAGTATGATAATTTCTTTATTGTTTCCAAGTTTAATATTAAAAACGGGGTGTGAGGCGGCTCCGTATGACAGGCGAGGACGGCAGATCGATTGATGAAGAGGCTTCGATAACCGCAGAACGTGTCCCGCCGCCGGGAGCCCGCCTCTCGACCGCGCTATCGTCGTACCTGTGACGCTCTTGCTATTGTTTAACAACAATCGAGATACATTGTTGAAAAAAAAATATTATTTTAATTTTAATTTTATTTTTAACAAATATTACTTAGGTATAAGTCGTTATTTTAACTATTTTAACGTCACAAATAAATATATTTGGAAGTCGCGTCAGGGATATTTGTGTGAGTTCTATTATAAGTTAGTTTAAGCCTATCATTAATTATATTAAGAAACACTAAACCTATCCGCTCTACATTTTCCCTTAACAATAATGAAAAAGATAAATTTAGTTGCATTTTTAATAACCATTCATATAGAGCTCGAGATCAAACAGCGCGCGGTACGTGAGGGGCGGTAGCTGGTAGGTGGTAGCTGGTAGCGAGTAATCATGTAATAACATTTGCGGCGGCCGCGCTAACAATGTTGACCGTGGCGAGCAAACAGCGGCGTCAGCCCACGGCCCGCCGCCCTCGCACACCGCAGCGAGCATATCCTATCTATGAACAAATATTATAGATGTAACTAGTGTCTGCACATTTTATTATATATTCTTATATTAAATTAAAAAAAATGTTTCACGCTGTATCCCGCACACAGCAGGGTAGGCAGAGGGAACCTAGTGTTTTTTCTTTTTTTTTTATTTGAATTGTTATGCCTTTTTTGTTCTTAATTGATTATTAAAAATGTTATTTTTCTTTTTAAAATGTGAAGTGGACGTTCGGAACCTAGTGTTAAGACACTCCGTTCCCCACTTTCTGCCGAATTCCAGAGCGAAGAAATGGAAATATAAATTTAAGTAAATATTTCATCTCATCGAGTGGGGATCGAACCCACAACCAGTCGGTTTTACAGTCATACTTCGTGCCGCTGCGCCACGACTGACCTCAATTTTTATATTGATTAATAAAATACCGGCGGCGCAGGTTTAAAAAAGTAAATGTGTATTTTATAATTTTCGTTTTAAAAGATGAGGGACTCAACCGGCAATGCCTCCAGAATACGGCGGAATTGTACACATATGACAAAATATTAAATATTAAATGATTCGACTCAACTCCAACAGGTAAAAGTTGTTTTTATTACTGTAATTTCAACAACACGATTTTTTTAATTGAACTTCCTTTTTTTTAAATTTACGATTAACTCCATCTCGTAGCATTGTAGTTTATCCTCAAAAAGGTTACAAAAAATAAATTTAAATAATTAAAAAAAAAAAGATAGATACAAAATTATTAAATTATGTAGATGTGTACTTTGTATTTCTATATTAATTGGTAGTAAAATTTTTTTTCTTTTAAATATATATGAGTGTATTTCAGAAAAAAATACCCTAGCCTGTCCCACGACTTTAAGCACTTTTATTTCTAATTTATTATATGGATCATGTGGAAATAAAATTTTATATGGTTAAAGTGTTTTAATGTTAACTTAAATTAGAAAGTACCATAAAAAGTGGATAATTATTTTTATATTTAAAAGAAACCAAAATACGAGGTAAAGATTTCGACTAAAAAAAAAGTTTTTTTTTTATTTAACATATATTCTACTTAGACAAGACTAGACTATAGATTGGATCATCACATTTAACCAAGTCTATTATTTATCAAAAATGGACAGTTTAGACAACTCACAGCACGAGTTATTGTATACTTTTAATTATAACTCATTGTTCTAACAACGAGCGCATCGTTTCAATTATTTGCAGATAATAAGGAAGGGTTAAATGTTTAGAGTGCGGGCAGGTCGGTGATTAAATGTAATTCGGAATTACGCTGACTTGTTAACCCCTCTGTGCTCGTCGACGCGTGAAATCACTTTGTTCTAATGTTAGCCACATAACTGCCACGATGTACCCTGAATTGTGATTTATTGAAATTAAAAATAAATCGCACCACCATTTTAATGGCTGGAAATGTATAAAATTTATTTTGTTTATTTCGCAAATAATAGCGACGGGATGGGATCTTTGATTGTAAATGGTTGAGGGTTCGATTCCACTCGGTGAAAATTTTATATGCAAACATTAAAATACTGTTTGGTAAGTCACACACACATGTCTTGTCATTGGATGAGAAGTGGAAAACAATGTCATTTTATTATTATCATTATTAAGTCTTTCTCCCTACATTGTTAATAGCCGTAAATAGGAAATTCTATGTAAAATTCATAGTAATAACTATTTATAAGAATACTTTTTATAATCTAAGGGGACAATATACAACTTATAAAGCTTAAGGAATATCAAATTACGTTCATAATACGATATGTAATAAAGTTTGTACGGTTAGAGCGTGTCACGCACTGAGTGAGCGTGTATATAATATTATGTTATAAAGTATGTTGTACATGTGTGCTATATTTATTTTATGATGTCTTGATGTTCGTGAGCCTATGTTTGTAATGATAAAGGCTTTACTCAACGTTGCGCGCGTCGCATAGCGTCATTGGATCGGAGGGCGGAGTTTCGCGCCGCCCTGTATCGCGGCGGCAGTCCGTTTCCGGCCGGCGCGCGCCCCGTACGGCTCCATGGTTGAACACACACTCGTCGATTGCTCTCAGGCGGGTGCCATGCAAACTCTAACTCCTCAACCGCATCGTGATGCCGACGATGACCAGCTCGCGGATGAATACGTCCAAAATTTCGAATTAGATCACCTAGAAGATCACCATCTTGTTAAACGCGAACCATTGCGTCCAGGCTGGCATGATCTTGTCGAAACATTACCTGCTTGTGCTCGTGCATGCCGGCAATGGCCAGATGCAGGACCGTACCCGCAGCCGCACGTAGCTATCGCCGTAGACCCCAGCACACCACCAGAGACTCCCCCGGCCCCCGTCGGACGCAGTCCCTGTCGTGCTCCACCAGCGGATGACGTATTATGGCTGCCTCATATGCGTGAACCTCTTGATATGCGTACAGTTCCATGTGGTAGTTTTGAAGAATGGGATCGTCGAGAATGGAGAGAACAAGACCATCACTTGCAGCAAGTAGGATTACGTCCAGATAGCTCCTGCTCCGCTTTATCACCGCGAACAGGTCAACATCAGTCCTACCAGCCATCGTCTTGTGGAGATGATCTTTTAAGTGATGATTTACTCATGACCTTAAGTGTTCGCGAGTTGAACAAAAGATTACATGGTTACCCTCGAGAAGACGTGACACGATTGAAACAGAAGCGTCGGACACTGAAGAATCGAGGTTATGCACAAAATTGTCGTAGCAAACGACTACAACAACGGCAAGAGTTGGAGATGGCGAACAGATCTTTGCAGAATGAGCTTCACCTTTTGCAACTTCAAGTGGCACGAGTGACGCACGAGAGGGATGTGCTCAAGCAGCGGCTAGCGCTGGTGGGGCGTGAGCACGCGGTGCCTCAGCACGCCGGACACGCGCCCCCCACGCCGCACTCTTCACCAGAATTCTTCTCCGAGCTGTGACGGCAGGGGACGGCGCCGCGGTCCGCCGCCGCCTCGGCCGCCAACTCGGGTGCCTCCTCGTCTGCGTGCGCCTGGCAGCGCTATTGAACCCTGCGATGACAGACTGCTCATGCTTTTGTTAAGTTTGACAAAATAATTATTATTATCATCAGTTCCAGTTTTATAGTTTTTCAAAATGGTGAACGATATAGCCGTGGAATGTGAATAAAAAGGCTATTTAAACACCGTGTTAAATATATGGTTGTGTCGTAATATAATATAATTCATAGCTTCGTTAATATTTGTATTAATTAAAATTATACATAGGATTAAATGACTCAACTGATTAATCGATTAATAATTGTAAATAGTTATATTAAAATTAAAGTGAAGGATATTAAATTTAGGATTCTTGTTTTCCTAATAAAATATTCATAATTCAAACTTATTTTCTTTACACATAAAACTTTATTTTTATTCGAATTCTGCTTTAATAAGTAAATGTTGAATATTTTTATTTTACCATTTTCCAAATAAAAAATATTATAATAATAACATATTAACTGTAAACTACAGTGTTGACAAAAGTAAAGTCTTGTTTAGTTCTTCCAATGTCGGTAACAATTATGAAAATAATTCTCTATTAAAAAGGAGCCTTGCTAAAAAAAGGGGGTTTCGGATATATTTTTTGATTCTATCACTTTTAGCTATATTTCGATTCTTTACTAAGTCGTTTTCTTTCACTTTTCTTTATTTCTAAAGAATTTGACATAAATATCGATATAGTTTTTTTTCAACCTAAATCCCAAATACTACCAAATACGGTTACATATTATTTTTTAAATTAAAAATATTAATAAATATATAAAAATTGAAAGCAAATAATTAAACTTAAATCATCCAGTATTTCTTTCCTATTTTAAATACTTATACTTGTATATGTAAAAAGTATAATTCATAATTTATGAAAATATGTCATATTTATGTTTGGAATAGACCTAGTTTGGAATTTAATTCCATAAACATTGCAATTACTCATAGTTACAGTACCTAGAGATATTCTTCCGACGATGGCAACCATTTGGTAATGCGATGTATTTATCTTTTATTCTAAGTTAATTAATAAATTATCAAATGACCATATCAAACAATACATATAAAAATTCAAAGAGTATTTTAAATTTACTTACTTTTTATGACAAACTACATTATTTCTTTTAGTTTTAATTTCAATACATGGAAATAATCGAGTCCAATGACTTATTGGGGCTGATTGAGCAATATTGCATGCAATGCGAAAACAACAACAATTGCCCAACAGTTGCAGGGAAATGAGGTCACCGTGTACATATGTACGTACATATGTATGCGGTTGAAAGTACCTATCTACCATCTCTATATAATATTTAAAAGAAAATACACAAATACACTTATAAGTAAATGCACGTAACGTTTTAATATGTTTTGTCAATTAAACTTTTCAAACAGTAAGAATATTAAAGTTATTTACTTCATATAGTTACATAGCATATATAGTTCCCTTTCTTTTTTTAAAGTTTGTTTAATTTCTAAAATAAGAAATAAGAATGGAGACTTACTAGCGAATTTAATATAAAAATTGAGAAACTTCTTAATTGATTCGCTTGAGTCTTTTTATTAGTAATGGATTATGTTAGCTTAACATGTGACGTTTATAGCGGCGAAGTATGTAAACATGAAAAATTTAGGTTCGGTTCGATTCGGTCTGTCTGCATAATGTATGCAAAATAAAACCTGAAACTAAAATAAAAAATAAGAAATTTATAGTAAAATTTGCAAATGGCTTCTCGCACTTTTAAAAAAATACTATAGGTACATTTAAATCTCGTATTTATAAATTACTCTCAACTATGAACTCGAACTTGAGGTGCCCTTTTCATTAATACATGTGATATTTCATTAAGAATTTATGAATGAAGAATGGAAACGACTCAAGATCGACTTTATAATTGAGAGTGGTTTTTAAATATGGACCAAACAATGTCCTAGCGGACTAGCTACTACTTTTACTCATTTCAAATGTATAAACATAGGTACTAAAATAACAATAACTAATAGGCACGTTTGTAAGACACTTGATAACGACAATATCAAGTTATATTGTGCATGTAGTCACATCGTGTATGTGAAAATAAACAGGAAACATACATTGTTTCAGTACCTTCGTGTCGAAGTTCAAACGGACAGATTTCTAACAAATCGTAATTTAATACTCCCATGTTATTAGAAATGGAAGGCGTCGTGTTCGTTGATAGCATTTCTCGACGCCATAATATCGGTTAACGATATTTTTGAAATTTGGAATAAATAACATTTTCACTTTTTAATATAAATTAATTTTGTCAGCTTTATCTACGGTTAGCTTTTCTTCCTTATCATACAATAGTGAACCTAGCTTTCGAACACACATAATATGACATACTTGAATGATAAGAGATAGTAAACTTAACCAAAACAGCTAGATATTGAGCTGTTAGGTAATCTTTTCTTTTGTATCTATAATATGCAAATAAATCTTATTTAATTGACTTTGAAGGAAGAAGCTCTTCCTTTACCAGTAACATATTATTTTTAATTGATCTCCTATCTGAATTTTATTTTCAATGTATTATAAATATAGCAATCTGTGCTCATTTGCGACGCTCGCAATGCACTAATCAAAGAAATGAAGCAGTAACGCAGGTATGAAAAGAAAAAAAAACTGGTCGAGTGCAAGTAGAAATGAAAAATATATAATAATTAGATGAGGCCGGTAGTGGCACCGGGGTACAAAGTGTGATTGTAAACGCGTCTGGGTTCGATCCCCACTCAAGGAAATGAAATAGTTATTTAAATTTATATTTCTATATCTTAGCTCTAGTGTCGAGGCAAATTGTGGCGTTAAGTTCGCCACTCAACATGCAATACCCTCTAAATTTGGCGGAAAGTGTGCACCGGAGTCTTAACACTACGTTCCTCTGCCTATACTGTTGTGTGCGGGATACTGTGATTTTGGTTACGCTGCGAATAAATTTGAAGTTAAACTTGAACTTATAAGGCGTATACGCTCACTTTGTATAACATTATCTGCAAACGTAAGTTACATTTTTTTAAACAAAATATCTATAAATTTTAACTTTTATGATTTTTCTTTAATTTTTAAAGTGAATACATAAATGTAGGATTACAGGAAGAATCACATTTTCGTTTGGTGGATTTTGAATTTCATACAAAATGCAGCAAAATGGATACATAAATGATCGTGACTTAGTAATTTGATTCCATTTGTGCTCCAAGGGAGATTGTGCTTCTACACCGGCAGCTTTATAAATTTATGTAAGCTTCTTCTTGTAGAATGGGTATGTATTATATCAATACTCAACACGCAATGCCTCCAGAATTCGGCAGAAAGTGGGGAATAGTGTCTTAACACAAGGTTCCTTCTGCCTACCCTGCTGTGTGCGGGATACAGCGTGAAGCTGATTTTTTTTTTTTATTTTTTTTTTTTTTTATTATATCAATGTTAGCTATACCTAACATAAAACCTGAGTAATTTTTAACTAACCATTGTGATAGCCCGTGGCACCTGAACACATGTACCTAATTGGTACTTACCTCAGGTAGCTGCTGTCTGTTTAGAGCGCTGGATCCCAACCACTGCTCCGCGGAAGCCTAAATATGTTCCGCAAACGACTTTAATTTTTAACTGGGGATGGTAAGTCGAAATTTTTGTTTGATTATTACAGCTAATTTTTATTAAACCTACATTAATTAGTGGTAAGTGTGTAAGTATGTAAGTGATAAGTGTAAAAATATAAAAGTGGTCCTTAATCAAGAAAAGGTGGGGAACCCACCTGGTGGTTTAGAGTTTATACCATCATATAATTGATAAGAATACAGATTTATTTGTTACTAGAAAGAGTTTGCTAGCTTTGTTCAATATTGACAAAAGATAGCGCTTTTGTTTTGTTTTCAGCTTCACGCTGTATCCCGCATATAACAGGGCAGGCAGAGGGAATCTAGTGTTAAGACACTTCGTTTCCCACTTCACGCTGAATTTTCCGAAGCGAAAATATAGATGTGGAATTGTTTTTTAAGAACATATTTTTTATTTTAAGCAGTTTTACACTTTCCCCTTATGACAAGGTAGCCAGCTCCGGTCCCCGCATTTTACCCGCGTTCGCAGCATTGTGAACTCAGCGATGCGCTTTGTTCAACAAGAGTAGGAAAATTAAAATAGTTCATTGGGTCATTGCCTCAAGTGGATAGAACCCTCAACTATCACGTTTACTGTCCGACACTGCCACAATGTGCCACGATGTTCTCTACAAAATTTGTAACAAAACTGGTATAAGTATATAATAACGAATTCTGTTTGATATTCGTAGTATCAAGTTATTACGATAAGAATGGAACATAAAACCGTCTGACATTTATTGTGTTTAGGATCCCGTGCTTTTTAAGGAAAAAAAGAACCCTTACAAGATTTTGTTGTCTGTATGTTGTATCTGTCAAGAGCATTTATCTCAGGAACGTTTGGAGATATCGAGTTAAAAGTCAGTTATACACACAGATCTACCTGCCGATTGACCTAGAACGATAAATATTAAAATTTTCAGCTAGCATCTATTCATAGCACTAGTTCAGGAAAAAATCTGAAAACTACATTTTAAATATAAAAAAATTATACGCATGTTCAAGTGAGGTTGAAAGAGTAAGTTAAGCTTAAATTTAAAAAAAATCTCGAGACCTCCAATCTTTGTACGGAACCTTCAATGGTCAAGTCCAACTCGCGCTTGTCTAGTTTTTTTAATATACATGTTAGTCACACAGTATTTAATATAAAAGTTTTGTTAAAAAGCTTAGTAGTGTATGTAATTTATTTATATTATTTCTAATAAGGATTTATAAATTGATAAATTTATATGTTAGTATGTACACGTAGGTATTATGATATAGGTGTAAATATTTGGACTCCAGCCGCATTCTTTTTTACTTTACACTTTTGCTCAAATATCCGTTCGGGATGTAAATTTATTAGATATCTTGCTGAGAATATCCTCACTAGCTGACAATTCCAAACTAAGCATATATATGCTTAGTTTGGAATTGTGAGCTAGTTCCCAGTGACTATACATCATTAGGATGTGTTAATTGATATCTTAGACATAAGCAATATATGAAAGAAGAGTACAAAAACAGATTACTTTCTTATATTTTTTCAGCTTCACGCTTTATCCCGCACTCAACAGAGTAGGCTGTGGGAAACTTGTGCTAAGACATTCCGTTCCCCATTTGCTGCTAAATTCTAGAGGCATTGCATGTTCAGGGCGTAACTCAACACTGCGCGTTTTGCCCCGAAACCAGAGGGAAGAAATGAAAATATACATTTTTAATAAATATTTCATTGCCCCGAGTTTGAGCCCCTGCACCACGACTGGCCTCGATTTACTTATTAAGAAAATAATAATAATAATCTGCTTTTTATAATATTATACATATATAATAATACTTTTAACAATTCATATATAATTTTAACAATAAATGTAAATAATATGAAAAATAGCTTAACAGCATGTTTCGTGTAAGGTATTTCTTTGCGTTACTTTGTGTAGAGCGGCACTTTAATTGAATACTAAGCATTTTCAACCATTGCGACGCATTACAATTGTATCTATTTCTACTGTAACACGATATGATAAAATTTATTATAATAATACTAACAAATATAAATTAAAATAAATCAGATTCAAGCTGTATCCCCGTATGTTGCTGTATGTTCACAACAGGGTAGGCAGAGGGAGGGAACCTAGTGTTAGGACACTCCGTTTCCCACTTTCTACCGAGTTCTGGAGGCATTGCGTGTTAAGTGGCGGAACTCATCGCAACTCACGCTGTGCCTCGACACCAGAACGAAGAAATGAACATATAAATTTTAACAAATATTTCATTTCCTCGAGTAGGGATGGAACTCACAACCAGTCGATTTTACGGTCACACTTTGTGCCCTCGCACCACCATGCCATATTTGTTGACCAAATTTAGAACAGATTGTGTGTATAAATAATGATAGCCTGGAGAATAATATGATGGAGTATATTACTATATTATAGATATATACTACTTAGTTGTTTTTTCAATGATTATACTTAATTTTAAGCTGTAAACGTGGAAACGAAGTCACGGGCAATGGCTGATAAGCATACTTATATTATAAATGTATAATATAAGTTTGTTTTCACGTCAACACTACTCAATAAATTATTATGAAACTTAGTACGAATATTCTTAGAGATAAAAACAACAAAGGACAGGATATTTTTTTTTAAATAATATATTAAAAAAAATATCTTTTGGATATAATACTGATATTTATATCAGTTAAAGCAAGCGTGGCGTGTTTGGGTCTCTATTTAAATACATATGTATATAAAAAAACTAATGCTTTCGTGCCGCGAGCGGATCGCTACAAATCTCATATAATTTACTTTAAACATTGATGTTGCATTTTCCGACAAATTTTAGTTGGAAATAGTGAACTTTAAAATAAAATGCTGCATTCCCCACATAGGCTAGGCAGAGGAAACCTAGTGTTAAGACTCTCCGTTCCCCACTTTCCTCCGTGTGGTGCAATTCATTTCGTCGAGTGGGAAACGAACCCACAACCAGTCGATTTAACAGTCTCACTTTATGCCCCTGCGCCTCTACTAGCTTCGTCTGTGAATTTGACTTAACTATTTTATAGTAACTTAAATAATAAGATTAACTATTAATGTATTTTATATTGTAAGGACATGTTTGTAAATATATATTGATTTTTAAATGTATATGTATAGTATTTTATTATATTTTTAATAAACTTGTTTTATTTTTTGAATCATAAAAAAAAAACTAATTGGGATATCTGGTGTAATAAAAAGAAAATACATCATTATGTTCTTTATAAAGAAAAGAAAAAGGGTCCTGTACATGATTATTTTTCCTAAAGCTGTTTCTTCATATTAAAGTTATATAAATATATATGTTCCATTTTATTCATAGCTATGTTGTAAAGCGGATTGCTTGATGGTGGGGTGAGAGGCGTGTCCTCGTGCGCCACGCCCCGCCAGAGTGAGAGCAGCTATGCCGCCTATTAACTACCGAACTCCGTATTTTGCAGTTGAAAAACAATCCGTGTGCCGTACCACAATGTCATAAAGTTAAAAATTGAATAACTATTTTACAACAAAATGTAAAATTTGACTGGTTTTTCCACTGTATAGTAATGTCCATCCTAGCTTCTTATACTACACCCATAGAGCGGTTATTATAAGCTGTAGCTGTACGTAGGTCGAGGATGTCATGCAAATGGAAGACTGTTAATGAAGTCGAGGAGAATTATGGGCATTGTTAGTGCGGTCCGGCGGTGAAATGGCCCATTTTGTTGCTATACATCATCGTAATATATGAGAGAATTACTCAGTTTTATTGGCCTGCATCTGAAACTACAATAAGAATGCTAAGATTTTGATTTAATATGCATACTTTTTTAAGCTAACTATTTTAAAAGCATACATCAGAGATAAAATTTTTAGCAGTTATCTGATCAATATGTTGAACCATTGAGACACCAAAAAACTATAGGAAAAACTTTATTATATTTGTACAACTTATTGTAGAAATTTAATAAAATTTTATATAAATAAAAATAAAGTAAAAAATAAATAACATTTTAAAGACGAAAATACGAAAAATTACTATATTTAGGCTTATTTTATAATATATTTTTTATCAGAAACTCAAATCGTCGTTTGTAAGCGTACAGCGGCTAGGGCCGGTCGCGGTGTCGTCGGTGCAGACGGTGTAGACTGTAGAGGGTGCGATGGCCGCGTAGTGATGAGCCAGCGGAGCTCGGCTGCGGCGACGCGGCACATTTTTCTAGTAGCAAGGTCGGTTGCGGTGACGTCACCATTCAACTCGACTTTCTATTTTTGAGGTTCATAATAACAAATCCTTTTTAAAGAATCACCTTCTTGTTGTATTAGTTCATGCAGAACATAAGCTAAGGTATGAGGGCAAGGAAAACAGTTTATGTCTTCCATAGGTAAAATTTACAAATTTAGATAGAGTTTTAGTAATAATTATGGTAATTTCCAGGTAAATTATTTCGTGAATTCATTACAGATAGTTATTTAGAAAACGTATAAAAATTTGAACGTGGTGGGACTCTGACCAGCGCCTCCTGGAAACTGACCAGGTATTTTTCTAATAAGTATTTTTCTTTTCTAAATAAATAAATAAATAAATAAATCAGCTTCACGCTGTATCCCGCACACAACAGGGTAGGCAGAGGGAACCTAGTGTTTTTAGACACTCCGTTCCCCACTTTCTGCCGAATTTTTGGAGGCATTGCGTGTTGAGTGGCAGAACTCAACGCCGCGCTTAGCCTCGACACCAGAGCGAAGAAATGGAAATATAAATTTAAGTAAATATTTCATCTCCTCGAGTGGGGATCGAACCCACAGCCAGTCGGTTTACAGTCACACGTTGTGCCGCTGCGCCACGACTGGCCTCTGGAGTTTTTCTTTTCTAAGTGTGGAATAACACTTTAAAAATGTTTAAAAATATTCAGTATAGATAATAGCAGACTAAAGTTAGTTCTGTTCTTGATTGCCATCTAAAACATGGATAAAAAATATGTTTCATTGGATATAACCTTTGTTTACATTACGTATATAATATGCTATTTAGGAAGTGTGTAAATGACACAGGACCAAAATATTTACCCCGGAGTTTGTTTTTATTGCTAAAAAGGGCCGATCTCGTAGAAGCGTAGCGCTTACTCGTAGCTGAGGCAGCATTATGCTTGCCAGTTCGGCAGGGTCGCGCCGGTCGATACACCATACTAGGTCGCTTCTGCTTGCTATTTTGGTTGGTAATTTTTTTGATTTTTATTTTTTGTATACATATTAATCTTATTTTAACAAATAAAATACATAGAAATTCTATGTGTGGGTACTATTTATACAAATTTAATTATAAATTATCTTCAATTGCTATTACATTGATTGATTGGCTTCATGGAAAATTAACCATTTAAACTTTTTTTTAAATAATAAAATGATGTTAAAAATGAGTTGAATCTTAATTTTTTTACATTATATCTAAACTTATATTAAATTCCATACTATTTTTCTTAAAATATAACACTATTAATACAATACTAAATATATATGTTTATACGTTTGTTATGTTAAACTGAAAATGCTAAAGGCGTAGCCGCGTAGCGCCAACTTGGAGCTGATGCAGCACTACGCTCAACAGGGTCGTGTCGGTCGATACTCTCGCCCTGATTTGACCTCTATAGTTAGTTATATATCGACGAATATAATTCCATAAGAATTTTAATATTTTTTTCAGTTTCACGCTGTATTCACAATGTAGCAGGTTAGGCAGGGGGAGCCTAGTGTTAAGCTTCGCTCCCCACTTTTTGCCATATTCTGGAGGCGTTGCGTACTTGAGTGGCGGAATTCAACGCCGTGCTCGACACATATATCGACACGTATTTTTAAATGATATAATAATATCTTTAGCTATATAATAATTAAAAGTTCAATGTAAGAGATCACATACAGTGATAAGGTCACCTTTGCTGGTTTGGGTTTTGTAATTTTTTAAATATATTTTTTTGTGCAATAAAGTGTTTATGATTTATTTTTAAAATTACGTTACGAATTAGTTACGAGTTGAAGTTATAGCGGACTGGAGACGGAGCGTGGCGGGCTGCGGCGGGTCGCTAACTGGGCACTATTTCCAATCGATAGGTCGAGCTCAGCGAGTGAGCGACCGCCACCAGCCCGGCCTGGGCCGGCCACGCGCGACTCATCACTTTAGACGCCGCTACGTCAGGTTACTCTCCTTTTCTCGATGTCCTTCAAATTAGCTTTGTAGGTCAGGTTTTCGTCGAATTTGGCGCCACGTGCCGTTTGTTGTTTGTCCACAATTGACAACCACCTGCAAGATTCATAATAATTCTTTATAGGTACAGCGTCAATATAAACATATGTCATATTATTGAAAATATGGGATTGACTTAATTCCTTAGGTTTCCGTACTTCAAGAGTTAAAGACGGGTCAAGACTATTTATCAAGCTAAAATTAATATTTAAAATTAGGATCCATAATCTCTCGAAACACAGGAAAAATCAAGCTTCAAATTTAACGAAATGAAAAGATACTAGCATTTATGTGTCGATTTTCTTGAATTTTGTATGAAATTCATCGTATAATCCAAAACCTATAGAATATTTCTCGTGCAACCTCAGATATAAAGGCACAAAGAACATTAAAAAAAAATAATAATTTAAAAATAAGCTTGTCAACTGTTACTAGGTGTACTCCCCTTCGACCTACATATCTTGAAATTATAACGGAATCTCTAGTGGAGAAGTCGGACTCGCACTTAACCGGTTGTTTTATATTATAATAAATTTGCTTCGTTCAATTCTCTGCTATTATTATAAATATCTATTTTGTACTGAAATAAAAAATATCAAATATTAAAACACTTGACGGTTCTTGTCTATAAAGAAAATTAGAATGTTGACTCTCTCTCTCTCTCTGTAGGTAAATACCCTGGATATTTATTGAGCATCGGCTTTGTTGACAAATAAAACATGCACCGATGAGTCCGCGAAGCGGGTGGTGTTTACAGCAAGGAATAATAAGAATTTATTTGAATAATAATATTTTCATTATTTTAAATAATATGTCACTTCCTTCTTTAAAAAAAATAAAGACTATTGTGAGTAAAGAATGAAAAAATGTTTATGAACTCAATGAAAACAAAGTAGGAAGTGTCTTTAACAAAACAAATAATGATTATCACTGCGATGTGATCTAGGTACAGTCTCTCCAGTAAATATGAATTTTGTCTAGTAATTATGGTATAAAGGGGTGAAGCCTGGTGTTTACCTATGCAAAACTTTCTCCAGTACATTCTGAGTTCGTCTTCCCGCGTGCGTTTTATATTCGTTTACTCCAGTCCACCGGGCTCGTAATCGGCGGTGTTTGCGAGGGGAATCTCTGCTGACTGAGCCCCACCGCTATATGTCGTAAGATTTAATAGACATGTAATGGATATCTGGATGACGTTTTAAGGATTTGTGCAAACGGAATATGTCATTTCACTCATATAATTGAAAATTTATTTGTGGGATTTTTGGATAATACTCGTGCCCTTTCGATTCTCTCGGCGATTAGGCGTGTGCTTTATTGTTATCGATTTCTGTCGTCAAATAAAATCTTAAATTTTTTAATATGAGTTACCTTCATATTGATGAATTATTTCATATAGAAATTTACAAGCGAATCTCGTTCTGTTGTGAAGGTTTTGTTCTAAGTATGGCAGGCTATCTACACCTACGAACGGATAATAAATTTTATTGGAGTTCCTTAGTGATAGTTCAAATACTATTTTTCCTGGGAGGATGAATTTCCAAATAATATTTTATCTCAAGTATTTGGAAGATTTAAAGGTTGTCATGGAGTGTACTGCCAAAACAAAGCGCGGCGTTGAGTTCCTCTCCTCAACACGCAATATCTAAAAAAAAGGTGGAAAGGGCAGAACGGAGTGTCGTAAAAATATATTTTTGTCTGATAACAGCTTGAAGCTCAATTCAAAAATCTTTGCACAATTATTTGACACAAAAATCAAGTATTCCTACAAAATGATATCAAGCGTTACCTACATTTTCTGTACACCGAGTGCCAGATGGAGCGGCGGCTCACGGCGCGGCAGGGCGCCGCCGCAAACGCGATTGTCGGCAAACGAACCGGTACATGCTATTACCGTACCACCCGCCTACAATGGAACTTTGAAGATTGACGTATTTGCATTGGGAAATATATGTCTATCTTCAATACGAAGGAAACACTTAATATTAATAAGAATATAATATTTATTTCTGATGAAAATAGATTAGATTTCCGTCGGGTATAATTTTTGTTAATTATTCTTTTTTATTTTGTCATCATGCCTATTAAATTCTTACTAAAATAGTCTACTTTATTAAATTAATTATGTATTTTTATATATACAAGTTTTTATGTAGTGTTATTTTGTGGTAAACATTATATAATAAAAAATAAAGCATGTATTTATTCTATCATTGTTAAGACAGTCAATTCCTAACAATATATTCAATTTTTAAGACCCAAAAGCCCGAAAAAAAAATCTCTGAATAGAATTCGAATCTGCAACCGTCGTATTTACAGCCTTTACATGTGCCGCGGCGCATAAAAACATTTAAACAACCACAAAAGTTGTTATTTATTGTGATCTTTCGTCGTTATAAAAATTGTTGTGAGAACAAAGAGAGAAAGAGAAAACTTTTCGCCAGGCTGACCCTTTCTTGTATTTTAAAGAAAATACAAAACGCCACTTCTAAGAAAATTAATATAAGCAAGTACATAACATGCAAGTCTCCTGTATAACATACCGAAAAAATACAACGTTCAATTACGACGTAGTTTATATACCTACATATATATTATTGTTTTTTACTTTAGAAGGTATCATCTTACAAGTGTATTTGATTCATGACAGCCTTTACTTCTCGGAATTCTAGAGAAGCATATGATAGTAGGTTGTTTTGACTGCACAGATGGCATCCGGTCCTTTTGATAAATAATACAATATAAAAAGAATAAAGAACCTTATTTAAAAACGATTTATACAAATTACTAAAATTTATGGTCAAACTTACCAGAGCACAATTTTATACGTAAATTTTTTTTTTTTTTGGGGTGGCCCGTATCTTCGTTTAAGTGGACTTTCTGTTCCTTGACATGTTGCTTCCATCGACCATCCGTTGTGACTGGAACTTGCAGTAAATAAGAAAGTGAACGTAGTATCTAGACACTGAGTTTTCTGCATACCATGTAGAGTTGCAAAACATCTTTACTACGGCGGCATTATATTATTTCTTATAGTTTAGCTGTACTGTTATAGTTCATCATATGTTCCAGACGTCGTTACCTCGCACGTTGCACGTCCGGGGTAGATTATGGCGATTATAATCACTTATACAAATGAGAAGGTAATTTTAAACCTCGGAAAATGCGGTTGTAGGAATAGGATAACTGTACAGATCCAACAGACCGGTTTAGTATTTTTTTAAATAAATTATTTTGAAGTCAATTCCATTTTAGTACAGTTACTACAGTATTTAAGACAGTTGACGTGACATCTTTTATTTACATCTTCCGGAAAGTTGACCTCAATGTTCATTTTGCGTAATGAGTCACAAAGTAAGTAAATGTTTCTTTTAATTCTTATTAAAGTATATTTAAATCAGCTTCACGCTGTATCCCGCACACAGCAGGGTAGGCAGAGGGAACCTAGTGTTTTTAGACACTCCGTTCCCCACTTTCTGCCGATTTCTGGAGGCATTGCGTGTTGAGTGGCAGAACTCAACGCCGCGCTTAGCTTCGACACCAGAGCGGAGAAATGGAAATAAATTTAAGTAAATATTTCATCTCCTCGAGTGGGGATCGAACCCACAACCAGTTGGTTTACAGTCACACTTTGTGCCGCTGCGCCACGACTGGCCTCTAAAGTATATTTTATAACGAAAATTATTTAATATGATTGGTAGATGAATATAGACAATATTTTTTATCTCATATAGCATACCCTGAAGATTTATACCATGCCATAAAATAATTTTACATATTTCGTAGTCTCTATCAAATTTCATGAAATTGGAGGTAAATTACGTTATATCTTAAAAATGTATAGTTAAAATAACTCAAACTCAAACTAACTCAAACTTTTTCGTAGTAAATTTTAAGAATATATCAATTTGAAAGTACAGCTTGTAACCAACCTTGTACCGTTTTTAAACATTTTCATTTCATAAATAAAAAATCACAACATCTAGGTATCTTCATTCCACATAATGAACTAAGCTATATATCAGAGAACGCAAAATACCAATTATATGTGGAACACGCGAAATATTTTTATTCAAATATCTTATTGCGCACATATATTATTTAGATGAATTATTTTGAATAGTTAAAATCCCGAAAACGGTAGAATATCATACATGTATGCATTTGTAGAAAAAAAGTCGTAAATGACCACATCTATCTCTTTTATCAGTTTGTGTATTTACCAATCATTATACACACGTTTAAGTTAATATAAGATTATATATTTTAAAAAATCCAGGTACAGTATCTTCAGTTATTATAGGCATTGCTAAAAAATTTAAATTTGCAGAACTTAACACATTCTATTGGCCATATATGTTTATATGGAGTAAAGTAAACACTGTATTTTATTTTGAATATAATCACGTGTATTAGCCGTCTCACCAGTGGTGTCAGTGAGCAGAGTCTGCAGAAGCGAGGTGGAAGCATTCGCGAAAAGAATGGCAAGTACCTACCTGTGCCGGCGAGATCAGGTTGCACAAACCCAAGGTGAACATTTCATAACACTGACGCCATTGGAATCCTTTTATAATATGAATGTAATTGAATATAAGTATTGTTTCTAATTTTCTAATAATATTCACTTACATGAAGATATAAATAGTTATAGGTATATCTTTGTAAAAAAAAATGTTATATTGTCATATGTGATGGAATCAAACACTTTTTTTTGCTTTTGCTGAACTTTTAATTTTACAATTTTATTGTATTAGTACTATTTTTAAAACTTTTGTATTAGATACTCCTATGTAATGTAGTTAAGTAATTATTTTTCAAATTTTATATTTAAGTACTGTTGTTGTGTGGTTTTTTACATCAGTGTTCAGCGAAATAACAAATACGTTTTTAACAAGTTTAAAGTGTTATTGCGCACTTACGAAGGAAAACGTATAAAAATTTTAACGTAGCGGGACTCGAACCCGCGCCTGGTACCCGACCAGGCACTCCAACCACTAAGCCATACGTTCTCATCGAGCTATCGAAATTTTTATACGCTTGTTACAACTTATTTATGTTGTTAGCATCTCTGTAGGGAGATTTTTGCTAATTTCCGCTACTCAAAGATAATTACTGAGAATTATCATCTCGCAAGAGAGAGAATGGTCCGTTTACAAAAAGCCGCGGGTACGAGTTCGAGTTCGAGTTTAAGGGCAGTTTATTTAAAATCGATTGGTTTGAAAAATCAAATGGCAAATAAACAGTCACAATTTTCTATTGAATACAACTAAAATTATAGATACATATGTAGTAGTACAATCTACCCAAATGCTCTACCAAATTTCAGCCCTTTGCAAATTATTAGCAATTGAAACATTTATTCTGACCACACTATACATCCAATCTCGTTTATACTCATATTAAATACATCAAAACCTCAAGAAAACAATTGGATATGCCTACCACATTATTAAAACATATTTTCTCCCATATAATTTACGATCTACATAACAGACAGTAAAGCCTATTGGTTGTATACATGCATGTATCATATATGAAACCACGTAATAGAGCGCTTAAAATGAAATTGGTAAATCAAATATTTCGTTAGCGAGTGATTAGTGATCCCGAAACAAGTGTTCAATCAGCGTGTGGTCAGGCGGGCGTAGCGTAGCAGTAATCGCAGGGAAGCGAGCGTAAACGCCGCCGTCGTTCAGAACTCCGAACAAAACAATGGGAGGCTAATGACATACTAATACAATTACAAACTACATACATACTCGTATATGAGTTGCGGGGTATTAAATAAAAAACTTACTTAAACATTAATATATGTTTTAGGAAAAGAGACAAGAACAAGTAGAACAACAAGAGAAGAACAAGTGAACAGAGAATTAAATATTTATCACTTCGAGAATTCTTATCTATTTTATGATATCATCTCCGAATGACATAAGAATGTTTAAAGATTTTTCAAAAAATCTGCTATCTATACACAATAATAATGGTATTATTTATTATTAAGTATTTGATCCCCACTCGATGGCATAATAATAATAATTATTATTTTTAACCCCATCCTGTATTCCGCACATAGAGGAAATATGAGAACCAGGAAAATAAATATATCATTCCCCGAATGTGGAAATTGAACTCACGACCATCGAGTTTAAAGTCGAACGTTTGTGTTCCTGCGTCATCACAGCTTCATGGACGGTATAATTATGTTTAAAAATTATTTTTCATCCACAGTCTGGTAAGACAAAGTGTAACGTAAATTTCTGATAGTCATGACTAGAAATTAGATGGAAAGTGAGATATTGAGGTGACTTAGTTCTAGATTAGCTGTACTATTGAAAACATTACTTGCTTAAAAAAATGTAAAGTAAGAAAAGGAAAAGGAAGTTCAAAATGAATTAACTATAACTCAAGTTATTTTAATTATAATTAATTTATAAAGATACTGAAATGAAGAAAGTTCTAGAATTTAAATAAGGAATAAAAAATACAGTAGGTACTTTATGCAAAGCACATTATTTATATTATTAACAATAAAAATACTGACTAAACATATTACAAATGTTTGTGTAAATATTATAAACATTTTTTACAAGTAGGTTAATATGTCTCAAGATTCATTGACCCGGACCCTTTTCTGATACACATAATTGTATTGCATCATTTAGAGTTTAGATAAACAATAGTTTTTTTTTACTTTTAATTTTCTCTTAGTTTGCTTTAAACTGTACAATCTTATAATACCAAGTACCAAATATAGGTTGCTTATTTCTATATTAATGAAGTAAAAGGCTGACATGATGATAATGAAGACGAAGTGTTAGCTCTCAGTATATTGTACTAACATAGAAATATGGAATAACATAAAAAAATCCGTATTCCGTAAAAAGTACATTGTTAATACTGCTAACTACTAACTTCACGCTTTATCCCTAGCGGGGCAGTCAGAGATTATTATAAAGGATTAGGTAGATTGTTAATATGTTTAAACAAAATATTTTTCTTATTATTTTTAGCATCACCATCGAGTTTCCCACGAATTCTGGTGATACGAAAGAAAAACGTTAAATATTTCATTTTCTCGTGTGAGAATTGAACCCACAACCGTCGCGCTTATAATCGAACGCCTGGATCTTTGCACCAAGACTGCAAAATGGTGCATATTTTTTTATGGATTGAACCTGCGATATCCGGCTTAGTAGAGACAGCCGTCATTACTATCCTATTAATTGTATGAGTCTAGTCTAGTCGTTCAGCTTACTCTAATCCATCACGGACGGTGTCTAATACGTGTAATTGGCATTAGCCTTATTTGCTCAATGGATTTTCTTTTTACTTACAAGCTTAGCTTCGACGCTAACTTCACTTTATCTTTGTATACAGTTATAAATACCTACTATGTACAATGTAATCCAAAAAAACGTAAATATTTAATATTTACCTATTACAATGTTATAGATTCGATTACTACTCGACAATATGTAATATTTAATATTTTCATTTCTTCGCTCTGATGTCGATCGAGGCAAAGTACGGCGTTGAGTTACTCAACCACCACTCAACATATAATGCAAAAAAGAGTGTTAACAGTCGGTTCCCTCTGCCTACCCTGTTATGTGCGCGATAAAGCGTGAAGCTGATTTTTTTCTTTTTAAATAATTTTCTCCAATTAACTGAAATAGAATAATAAACAATAACTTGAATAAGTAAGCGAGTACTGCATATGCGGGATACAGCACAATAAATAAATTCCAAAACTTAGATAAACATAACATTTAAATACTAATTTCAGTTACAGCTTATGAGTAATTATAAAAAAAGTAATGATTTCCAAAAAATAAAATACTCGCTGTGATATAAAAAAGTAATTAAAAAAAAGGGTGTGTCAGTCAGTAAGCATCCAGAGTTATGTGAAGGTTGATAGCCGCCGTATCATCATTTAGTATAGGGCGGGTGCTAGTGACATTGACGCCTCATTAGTGGCGAATTATTATCACCAAGGGGCGAAACTGATCCTACATTCATAGAGTCTCCATTAAGAAATCATTGTAACATTTTAAGTACTTTGCTTACGTATCTGGAATTATTATTTGTATTATTTAATATCTCTATCTGAATTAAACATTATTTTATTATAGGTGGGACAGAAACAAATTTGAAAACTTCCTGTATTTTATCATCCAACAGTCTGGTATTTGTAATGGAAGGAAAGGCTTGTTTAAACTCGCCTATTATCCTTCCATTACATATAATAAAAATAAAAAAATTATAGAATATAAGTTCTATTTTTTTTTCTGTAGCTTAAATGCTAAATATCTATCTGATATCTATTAAAAATTATATCACCATATCTTTAGACACGTAAATATTAAATTTAATATATTTCAAACACTTACTTATAAGTACATATAATAATATATTAAACATATTTTGCATGCCTACAGTTGTACGTTACGCGTGTAGCATAGTGCACAATGACGGTCAAATTGCCTTCGTTTTGAAAGTCTGCCATCTCTGACGGGCGAATAGCTGTCAAAAATGATAAGGATAAAATAATCGGGCTCTTGCACTGAATGTTTAAACACTTTTATACAATTTGGCTATCAAATATATTTATCAAAAATATTTTATAATAAATAATATGTTACAATTAATAGACTTACACCCGATTAGGCATGATTACAAGGTTTCTATTAACGCGTAGGTATGTAGATACTTAATTCCAATTAGGTACACACTTTCAACCTGTAATTTAATAGCTAAGATTAAATATTTGGTTTTACCATAGATTATATAGAGTACCTAATGTATCACACATTACAATTTATAATATAGTTCTAAAATGTACCTATATTGAGAATTTTTTAGACAGGCTTTGGATATTTTTAAGAGGTTTTGTTACATATGTCACTTTTCTTTAAAATTCTGGAAAGAAGAGAACAATAAAATTTTATTATTGGAAAAGTACGTAAATGAAATATACTTATTTTAAATTCGATTAAAGATTATGTTACTCCGGTGTCAACATTGGCATAAACTACAACGAAGCATCTGCTAATACCAAAAACATATATTAATTAATTCAAAATTAGCTACAAGAAACTTACACAAGATTGATAAATCATTCAAATACTGTAATTAGATTCCTTATAATGAATCTGATCCATTACTAAATTATCTCTAAACACAGTGCAATAAATATCGATATCTGTCTATACGTATCGATACAAAGTAAGGAGACAATATTTACTGGGCAACTCCCCTGGTCCTGCCGAACGGAAACTTATAGTTTTCTTGAGGCGCCCGCCGAATAAAATACTGCTGTTCGGCTAATAAATCAGATCGTGTCGCGGCCGCAGCCGGCGCGCAGACGCCTCTGCCTCCCGACTCCTCATGCTCCGCAGTCCGCTACATTTTAATAACGGAAATCCTTCGCCGTAAATGGTCACTGACAGATTTTATTTGAACTCATATATTATGACCAGTTGCGCACGTGAAGTTTTTATTAATAGTGAAACCGGTTTTGAGTGTATCTGTATTTTATCGTTAGGGAAATTCTCTAACTCTGCTCCTGTTCCTCTCTGTTCTATCGATACCTTGCATCTCGTTTACTATAAGCAACGTACACCTGTTTATAACAAGTTTATACTATATATAAGGTATTGTTTAATACAATATTATTTTAAAATAATTTAACTGGTAGCATCTTTTATCGGAAAATGAATTAATTTCATAATAAGAAAATGAGGCCAGTCGCGGCGCGGTGGTACAAAGTGTGACTGTAAAATCGACTGGTTGTGAGTTCGATCGTCACTAAAAGAAATGAATAATTTATTAAAATTGATATTTTAATTTTTTCGCTTTGGCGTTGAGGCAAAGCGTGGCGTTGAGTTCCAGAATTCGGCGGAAATTGGGGAACGGAGTGTCTTAACAGTAGGTCCCCTCTACTTACTCTGCTGTGTCGATTATATAGTTGCGATATTATAAATTCAAATTAGGTATATTTGCAATTCTGGTTAGGTTTTAATATTTGCAACGCTACGCCGGGCGCCAACACGGTTTGGTTTATGGGCAGTTTTACGGTGACCGCTGCCGACCACCAATAAGAAAGACCGCGAGGGTGTCTGAAAACATACCGCAGCTGTTTTTTACACGTTCTGTTATGGTTCTTACCTCGTAATATAAAAAAATCTAAAAAGAGGAAGCTGTTTTTAATATTTTTTTTGTATTATTTTATTTTTCTTATTCTCTACATTTTATTAATTGATATAATACAATTAATTTTAAATATTATTTAATATAAATATATAGATTTTTTTTATTTAAAAAATAAGTAATTTTATGCCGATCATATATTGGATTTTTTTGTATAATTCAGAAAACCGTACTTATAACTTGGTAATAAAGCTAATAATATTCATAATAATATCGTACCTACTTTACCTACAATTTACAATATTAATAGCTCAGCTACTTACTATTATTATCTAGAAACAAAAATAGCAACAAAGAATTTTATATAATTTAAAAAAAATATTATAAAATAATTTTAGCACGCTTTTCCACAACATTTTTGTTCCGCAGTGGCCGAGTCCATTACAATAAAAATATTAAAAACCGCATAAGTAAGAGGCAGAGGTCGTCGGCAGTTCGGTGCAAATGTCGCCTCGGACACTTACATTATTCCTTACTGCCCTTGCCGGTGTCCGGGGACTCTCGTGCCGACCCTCGCTGCCATTATCTCTATACTTTAGATAGTCACGGGGACATTCTTCGATTGACGGTCGTTCCGCTAAATGACCGGCCATTTGACGAGATCCGATTAGTCATGATTGTGTTTGTGTTGTATTACAAAAATATAATCCCTTTTGGTTCGCCGCTGAACCGTCTGAAGCTGAAATTGATACTTCTAAAGGATTGAGACTTAAAGGCGAACATAACAAGCACACCGGTGCAAGCTTTAGACGATCTTCTTCAAAATTTAATCAAATGTCTATGAAGATTGCACGATATCAATTTTAAAGATTATTTTACTTCAATGCGTTTCAATAGAGATATAATATGCACTTTGAAAGCTCCATGTTGGAGGAGGAATACTCTTAAGATGTCGGATTAACGTGTGTAACGTTATATGAAGTTTTATAAAATACTAATTTAAGGAACTTTTTGAAGAAAGTCACGTTAAAATGCAATATTTGTTTATCAAACGCATATTTTTTAACATGATTTAATTCATGCATAAAAATGAAAACGTTGCAGGATTCAAACCCGCGCCTCTTGCAAACCATCCGAGTGCTCTGACCAGTAAGCCATACGTTGTAATCATCTTACGTCGATATTCTTTGGCGTACAACTTCTACGCTTTTAACATAAATTGTAACAAGCGTTCTCTTTGATCAAATGATAATTCCAAGAGCTATCTTTGGTAAGCGGAGATTTTTAATTGTTTTTTGACTGATTTTGTAAAAATCCTACAGAGATACTGTTAATGATTTTTAAAACATGTATCTGTTTGAATTATATTATATAACTTAATATTGAATTTTATAAAGCATGATACAATTAAATATTTTTAACTCGATAATTACTTACATTGCAAAATGAATTGAAACGCAGTACAAACAAAGAAGAGACGGTAAATGTGCAACAAGACACTTGGGCGAACTGCTGAGTCTTGTAATGTCATATCTTTCGCAAGTAACTTGTTGAAACAATTTAAAATTTTACTTCACTTATAGGTAAATAAATACAATAACAATTACGAAGAAAAAAATATATAATTTTTCATCATAGGCATTTGTAAGAGCTGGGGGGGAAGTGATATAAAAGGCATAATATTTATGAAGGCAATAAAACAAGCTTCATCTATGACGGTCGTAAAATTTTTTGTACCGTTACAATATCAATACAACATAGATATCTTTTATATTTGAGACATTTTTTAGATTTAAACAAGAGCTATAAGTTTCTGTAACAATCAGTGGAACGATTGATGCGAGTGGGGTACAGCGTTCCGGTCGGTTGTGCTTATCGGATGAGCCGGGGAAGACGTTCTGCTCCATTATACTTTTGCAATAATCCTCTACAATATACTTTGTCTATAACAAGCAGGTATTTTTTAAATAGGTTTCTAAGTGTAGAAACAGTATTGCCTTAAACATTCTATGCTTAAACGTTTGGATCGAAAGTTCATTATATATCAGTAGAATTCAGTCAATAAATGAAAGTTTAATATATTTTTGTAATTTATATTTTGTTTAAAGTAATAAATAATATTTTTTTGAATATGTCGTTAAATTAAGATTGAATTGAATTCTTATTAAATTTATACTATACTTTTGCTCTATAAGTTTCTTTGAAGCGCCTTTTCTGGCACGCTCCGTTGAACCCTGATCCTATCATAACGCAATCGCATATTTTCCTTTAGTCATATATATAAATATTTGCAATCTTACTGCCCCAACATAACATTGCTAATACAATAGCAAACACCACCACGTTGGTACAACAAGACTAAAAGCTGCAGATATTTACGTTGATAGCTTTGCAACTAAGAAGTTGAGTAGATAATATGAACTCTATCAGAGACTATCGCTTCATTTGATAGATTTTTTTCAGCTTCTTTGATTTATCTCGTAAACAGCAGTAAGCTGGGCACGGAGAAACTAATGTATAGGCAGTTGGATCTTGGCTTGGCTTTCCTCCTTAATTCAAGTCACTTATTATTGAGTTGCGGAATTTAACGCCGCTTTTTTTTAATGTCTTACCAGAGCAAGAAAATGAATATAATGCATAATCGCCAAAATATAATCAATTTCCTACTAGGTATTAAACTTCTTCGAGTTTAAAATGAGATGTGCCACTGCGCCATGATGACTGATTTATAATTATTTTTTAGCGAATTATAAATTACTCTTAGTAGTGCTCTTTACAAAGACTAATGCTTCATTACATTTTACATTTCCTATGATTATAATTAGATGTCATCTAATATTTCCTTTTATATGTTCTCACTGTCAGATAGCTTTTGTATTTAGCTGGATAAACATGCAGAATCTAGTGGTACGGTACTATGTTCTCTATGTATTTAAATTTGGCTATATGGACTGAAAGTAAAGAAGCTGCTGAAAATGAAGAAGCGGCTGGATCACGTGACTGTATTTTAGTTATACGTGCTTTAAAATTATAATATAAAATCTTCTCGTGAGTAAAACAATCAATCTGTAAATAAAATAATGATTTGTATACAGTTTTCTATAATAGTCCACAGAAACACACTAATTTGTCCTAAAATAAAATAATACAAAACCCATCATATTATTTCCCCTACCTTTACCGTTAATCCCTTTAGAGAGGGAAAAACTTCAAAAGTTAGTGCGGGCGTTGGGGCCCTGAATTTTTGATCTCTATTAAATTGTTTCAAATGGTTTAACTTGTCGCGGCTCAATCAGTGCGGGGGCGCCACACGCCGCCGTGCCGTGCCGTTTCACGCTCACTGCCCCGAATACTGATGCTGTACTAGTCACGCCTTACACTTCGTTCCTTATTGTGCTTCAATAAATCCTATATTTCATACTTTGATAGTTCTTTAGATTGTTTTGTTAAATCAAGTCCAATTAATGTGGTTGGTGTTTGTATAGAAAAGCTAAGCTAAGCTTTTATGCTATGCTAAGCTTCTAAGCTTTTATGATATTTTAAAATTTTATAAATGATGAAAAACGAATGCCGTGGAGGTGCGTTCTCTTCGTAGGATATGCGGAGTCAGCTTAGATGATTGAATCTACAATGAAGAGATACACAGAAAGGCACCTGCCTTTCTGGTATCGGTACGAGGTACGAGTGAAGATGTCACGGTGAGAATGAAGAAGATCGTGCTTAGCTGGTTTGGGCGCGTCGAACGAATAATGAAATAATGGAAAAAAAGAGTTATGATGGAAAAGTGAATGGTAAGAGAACACAGTATCAAAGTTACGGAGGAAGGTCATGTAAAAGGCATAGCATGAGGACCCCCGGAGGGCATGTATGAAGAGGATGATGACAGTGGACGAGGCGAAAGAGGTTTGATTCGTAGCTTACTTGTGAGTGCCTCTAATGATGTGTGTTTATTATTTACTTTCGGCGAAAAGAGAGGAACGTAGTGGCTTACCATTTGGTTCCCTCTGTCTACCCTGCTGTGTGCGGGATACAGCGTGAAGCTGATTTATTTAATTTTTTCACAACAAAATTGCAATTTTGGTGTTTCGGAGAACTATCAACATTATTAGGATTGCGGCAATGCGTTATAGTTTGTATACAGTAACAATTTTGAACGACAAGAATAGGACAATCATAGCTGTGGCACAAATCATATAAAATATTGTTTCAAGCCGCTTACGTCTTGCTTCTAATGTAATGAGCTTATAACCGATAAGCACATACCGTACTTGATTTCCATAGCACCTGTACTGCATGACACGTAAAAATTTTATCTGAATAAAAATTTCTGATAAAAAAAATGTATTTATTATAAAACGGGTTCCATACAGACACAGCGTACTCACCCTGGGAGCGGTAAGGTGTGAAAAAATGTTTGGTAGATCGCATGACGAAGCCCTACTTCTAAAAAGGCTTTACTTTTGATACTTGGGTCGATATAAGTCATGCTTGTAATGCAGAAGGACCCCAAGATCTCTGTTGGACTTAATAGTTTCAAGCTGCACATCATATAACTTACGAAAAGTGGGTAAAGTTTTTCTTTTTTGTGAAGATATGCTTCCATTTATATTTAAATTAAGTTTATTGTCTTTGCAATATGTCGAAAAGTCATTAAGATTCTATTGAAACTTGAAGTGGCCGTTGAGAGATATGCTATATATTATGATAAATTTTTAGGTCATCCGCGTAGAGTAAAATATTACAGAATTTAAAACATTTCTTTATATCGTTAATAATCATTAAAAACATTAAGGGGCCTTATATGGATCCCTGTGAAACGCCAGAGGTTATAGGAACAAAATCTGACTCGTAACCACTAACGGCAACTAACTTCTTGTAAAATTCCATAAATCTAGGTCAACAACAATTAGCTATCCTATAGCTTTTGATTACACGAAAAGTAAGAAAAGAGTAGGCCTAGGCAGAGAGATAGTAGTGTCAAAAACAAAAACATTCCGTTCTTTATTTCCCCGAATCCGGGACATTGCTTATTCAGTGGCGGAACTCATTCGTGCTTTATATTGCCAGTTATTACTTACAGCCAGAAACCCCTTGTTACTTTATAAAATAATAATAGCTTACTTTAATTACAAAAAATAAATTATATAATTACATATAGATATTACATTAAAACTAGACATTTGTCCTATTTATATATATTTATAACCTTTTACTCTACGAACATAAATCTCATATAGTAACAAGCTAGGGTGGGAGAGGTGCGTTACAGCATAGCTGATTTATACACTAGCTTTATTTTATTATACAGTTTGTTTTATTATTATATTAGGGGGGCTCTTTGTTACCTCTGTCCCCTGAAGCCTCACTTTTTATATGTTTTACAATCAAATATTTACAAACTGTGACATATACAACATACAAAATTAGATACCTAGTCACAATTAAATAAATACATACAATTAATTGTAAATAATTATGGAACCCCAAAATCACCCTTTTACGTTCGTAATATAATCTCACTTTAACATTCGATTAATAAACTTCGCAACCAGCGCTCAATAAAAAATAATATTTCTCGGTGTCCCCCAATTTAAAAAAAAAATTGCGTGAAATTAAATTTTAAATATACTTTTATCCCTCTGGAGTCTGACAAATAGCCGAGAGCGGCGTCGCGATTTAGCCACACTGTAATTGGTTTTTTAATGCGGTACTAGCGGAGTACCTTCCGCTTTATCAAGTGAATACATTATCAAATCGTTAGGTCGCGGCCGCCTCGCCCCCGCCATGAATAAGAATAAAACGCGTTGACGTTTACGAACCGGCAGCGGCAATCGCACACGAGCGCTCTGGGGATTGCAAATTAGTGTTTCGCGGTTTCCACTTACATTTAACGGTTTATAAATACAGATTATATTATTTACGGTTATTGGTATTGTGTTAAGTTTATTAGGATTTATGAGTTTCGTCAATAAGTAGTAATGATTTGATTTAATTTTAGGTAATATCGTTGTGTGTTCAGTGTTTTCCACATTTAGGAAAGAAAAAGATTTATGTAGAAATCAGCCCGACTTTTATACCGTACAAGCGCTCTGACCACACGCACAAGCTACGTCACTTATGTACGCTTTGTTAGAACTTATTACTTATCTCTGTTAGCATCTCCGTACGGAGATTTTTACAAATTACCACTAAGATCAGAATATGTTTTGGCCAAAGAGAATATTACTTATTAAATGATAAAAATATGATAATTTTTTAAAGTATTATTTGGCACTTGGGAAATAAAAATATTTAATATTTTATCAGTTTCCGAGTGGCGCGGGTTTAAATCTTACTGATTTAACCGATCTGGTCGGTTTCCATGAGGCCCGGGTTCGAGTCCCGCTACGTTCAAACGTTTTATATGTTTCTAAATAAGTATTTTCTTTCCTAAGTATGGAATAATACTTTAAAAATGTTAAAAATATTTAAACATATGAAGTATTTTATTTGATAACATTTTTTTTTAGGTACATGAAAAAGTAAGTCATTGTAACAATTTTATATTTTTTATGGAACAATAGAGACAGGGACTGTAAAATAATCCTGATATGACACTAGTACCGATAGAGGGTGAAGCAAAAATTGACAAGCGCAGATATTCAAAGGGCACATTTCCACTTTTTATTTTGGATCTGTTCGCATTCTACATATTTTTAAACATATATAATAATGTTCTATAAATATTCCATCTTTCTATTAATTATAAATAAATAATAAACAAATATATAATTGATAAAATTGTCGTCCGAGTTTTCCGATTTATTTACTTTTACTAATACTAATGATCTTTTCAAATATTGGGAATTTTCCGAAGGATACTAGAAAAAGATAAAAAAAAGAAATAATAAAAAAGATACTTATATCTTTATAAATAAAGTTTATCTATTTAGTACTATCCACTGTCCAATTTTATTATAAGCTTGCAATGAAAACACGTTCGCCTACATCGAACGAAGTCACGTTTCGAGTTACGACCGTAATCGATCCCGTGTCGTACCTGTCCAATAGTAGTACCTCTGTCTTTAGAGTAGAGCTGGTTGCATTGATATGCTCACTTTCTCAAACAATATCTCGTTATTTCGAACGCCGTCATAGCATATTGAGAATTGTCTATTTCTAATATTTGTATTTTCTTTTCTAATTTTATACGTTATATTTGTGGATTCAATTCATCTCCGGATAATTTGTTGTGAAAAATACGTTTTTTTTTATAGGGAAATATATTTAGCAATTTTATGCTATGTTGGAAGCCGGCGCATAGGCACAAGGTTTGGCTGTAAAGACGACTAGTTGTGGGTTCGGTCCCCACTCGAAAAAAATGAAATATTTGTTTGAATTTATATTTCCATGTCTTCGCTCTGGTGTCGAGGCAAAGCGCGGCGTTGAGTTCCGCCGCTAAGCACGCAATTTCCACCAGAATTTGGTGGAAAGTAGGGAATAGAGCGTAAGACACTATTCCCCACTAAGTTCTCTCCGCCTACCCTGCTGTGTGCGGGACAGCATGAAGCTGCTGATTTGTTTATTTTTTTTATGTTTAAATTTTGGCATAAACCGCAAAGCAATTTCTAATTTGTCTCTAATGAGACTGTAAAGACGAACGGTGTGTCTTAGCACTAAACAGGTTCTTTCTTAATAAATCGTACATGTTGGGGAAGCGTAAATAAGAACTTTGGTAATCTTTCAAAACAATTTTTATCTAAACACGACACTTCCAAAAAAGAAATAAAAATTATTGACCCTCATCTATACATTTACCGATTATAAGCAGTTATAATAGCTTTCTATGTAGATAGAAAATTATGAAAACTGACACACGAATTTTTTCTCATGTTATGGCAAGCCTGCCCAGTAAAAGACGATACAAGTAAAATGCGTGGCAGAACTATTATCTTTCCCATAAAGTTACCTAATAGACTTTGTATGGGGTAGAATCTGCGCTTCTGTTGGAGCTTGTCTTCGTGGTTAAGTAGCCCATTCGCGTGCAAACGAGCGTACACTTAAAAATAATAAAAACCCTTTTGTCTCTGTTAACGGCGTTTTAGGGTTTTTTGAAGGACTCTATGTCAAGCCGGTAATATTAATTTTATAGTTTAAGTATATCCGGCTCAAAATGTATCTACTTTAAAGCACCATTAACTTTTTTTATGATTAACTCTTTTTTTTATAAAGCTAATTTTCTTTATTTACTTTGACTTCGCTGATTGGGTAGTAAGTGGCACGTTAAAATATTTTTTTTTTTTTTTTTTGTAAAAATATTATCTTATCTTTCTGTTATAGAATAATTTTCAATCAGCGTTTTTCATCAAAATATCCTGCATAA
The DNA here is from genome assembly GCA_030704555.1 of Heliconius charithonia. NCBI lineage: Eukaryota > Metazoa > Arthropoda > Insecta > Lepidoptera > Nymphalidae > Heliconius > Heliconius charithonia. Next base: position 6,929,948 of record CM060809.1, on the reverse strand, counting down.
GCGAGCATTCTAGTAAGTGTAAAAAAATTACAATGTAGGCCTTTTGCCATCATTATAGTGAGCAAAGCGAGCGGTCGGTTGGTATGAAAGGCGTAGTTTTAAACAAGTTTATTTTATAAATAGATAAATTGTTCAGACAAATAGATATAACGGGTGTTAACGTGTTAATCAGTCTTCACGTGTACATACATATGTACGCATCTTGTGGCGAGACCAAAGAGGTTAACTAATTTTGATGATGCATTTATTGAACTTTAATCGATACGTACGTGTTCACATATGACAATATTAAACATTCACCATAGCAATTGCCAAATATCATATTGTATTTGAACAAGTTAAAAAAAGCATACAAACCTTATTCATAAAAACCAAAAAGAAAAAAAGAACGTGAAGAATTTTGTAAAGTAAAATCATTTAACTAGTTTTTTATCGATAAAAAATATAAGTCAATCATTTTTTGCAAAACAAAATAATGTTTTATAGTTCCGTTTGCGTTTTCAACCAATTAAATTTGCCCAAAGAATCCTGTACGAGAAAATTAAATGTGTTCACGATAAAATTCTATGTTATTGGGAATGTTTTTTCTTTTAAGTGTCTTATGGGATTATATGTCTGCATATGATGGTTAAAATATCTTTTAAGGGTTCAGTACCTTAAAAGAAAAAAACCCTGATAGGATTACTTCATTGGTCTTGTTTGTCCGTATATCAAATCCTTCCTTGTCCGGATCAAACGGAGATATCAATTAATATAATATACCCTGGCCCTAATCTATTTTTTCAATTAATATCAAATATCCGGATCCTAATCCAAAATCACTTCTTTCCAAATTGTGAAATTAACTTAAAACGAACTTACAATACAAATAAAGAAAAAAATATCTGAAAAATGAAAATGAAGCCGAATAAAATAAAGCCCGAAAGTATAAGTTGTAAATTTTTTATTAATTATATTTATAGTTATAGTTGTCAATTTTTTTATGATTTTTAATGATTTTTTATTTAGTTTTCAATAATAAATTAGAATAAGTCAGCTTCACGCTTTATCCCGCACACAGCAGGAACCTAGTGTTAAGCCACTCCGTTTCCCACTTTTCGCCGCGTTCTAGAGATATTGTGTGTTGAGTGGCAGAACTCAACGCCGCGGAATTAGCCAACGCCAAAATGTAGAAAAGAATAATATCAAAACATATACTATACCAAATAATAAATAACACTATCTTATTCTTTCAAATAAAATCAATATTATTCAAGTATGCGGGCAGCGTGCAAAGTCATAGCGGTGTCACTCGTGATTGCATTTCCAGTGGACGGGGAGCCTCGTGTACTCAAGTTATTAGCTGACCACCGACGTGTCAGTGTAAATACTATCTAACTAACCGTAATTTTAACAAAATTGACACAGTTTCCGATGTTATATGATAAAATAGGAGAATTATCTTTTAAAGAATTCAAATGTGAGTTATATAATATATTTAAAATATCTTTTTTTACTTATTATAATAGAAAAATACAATCAAGAAAAATATTCAAGCATATCCATAATACACATTCCTAAGGCAAATTCTTGCATATTGGATAACAAGGGCAAATAGCAAATAAAGACGAAATTTTGTATTTTTCTCATAAGATTTTAAACGTTAAATATTGTACCCATTCCCCGTGAGGGTAAACAAGACAAATTTCTTTTTAAAAGAGACGCTCCCGTATTTTCTTTCTTCTGGGTGTGATGTGCGTCTATCTAGTTAGCACGGGGCACACGAGGAAAATGAAATATAGAGGCAATCCAAATAGATTGTTATCAACCCACGTGTTTGCCGGCGAGCGAGCGAGGCACGTTCGCGCTAACAACCGCCCTCTTCGTGAAACAGACTCGCGGTGACAGGGCGACACCCTTAAAACCTGTCTAATTTAGCAACAATGCTTGTGACAGGTGTCCAGGTGAGAACACCTCGAAAATATTTTCAACGTGGAAACTAGTTACTTATAATTGTTAAAATAAAATAACCATAAATCAGCTTCACGCTGTATACCGCACACAACAGGGTAAGCAAAGGGAATCTAGTGTTAAGACGCTCCGTTCACCACTTTTGTTTTACAGTCACACTTTGTGCCCCTGCTCCACGACTGGCTTCGAAATTTACAAATATTTTGTTAAAATTTAATTTATATCTTTTAATGACCATACATTTTTTTAGGAATAAATAATATTGTAAATATAATATCGTGGTGACTTTACATTATAAATAACAATTCACAAATAAATGACAGTTATAATGTTTCACTGCACTAGACTTTTAACTTATGTAGGCACCCAACATTTATAGATTTTATAGGTTATCTGCTAATGAACGTACATACATCAAAATGATAGAAATTTATACGAGATATTTCCGCAGTATTAATTCAGTGGCCGCAGCTAAAACTATAAACGGTGGGTAATACCATGTATCATAGCGGGGCGGTCATTGATTCGATGCTATCAGATGGCCGGGTGACTTATAGCCGGTCCCCTCGCATCTCGCGCCCATTACCTCTGCCCAAAGGCCGCCGACGGCAATCGCGAATAACTATAATACATCGTTTGTATTCTTTGCCGTCTCATCTGTTATAGGACTAATTGTCCGATTCTTATTTACTTCATTTTGTCTTCACTTAAATTCTAATATTGGTGTATTATTTTGTATTATTTGGAAGTTTCACGCTATATCCCACAAATAGCAGGTTGGACAGTAAAATGTATTACTAAGAGATAGATATAAATATTATTAAGAAACTTTCCGGCCAATTTTCGACACATTGAGTGTCGAATGGCGGAATTCAACCCCGCGGCTTATTCGTGTGGAAATAAAAAAAAAATAATTCCCATGAATGAGAACAACACAACGGTTGCGTTTTACAGTCAGACGCAACGACGACTGCTTAAGGTTAATAAAGAAATCAAAATAAAAATATACATTGTAATTATTCAAAAGTATGATACAGAATAAGGTAAGTAATTAAGTTTAACGTGTTCTTAACAATACACAAAGAAAGATAAGAGTATTACAATGAACAATTAACATAATCCTAGCGGGCGCAGTGCTGATAGCGGTAAGATGCTTAGGCAAATTAAGAGACAGCACCAAGGACGCTACGCCGCGTAGCTCGTAGGCACAGTGTAGCGGTAAAGCTTATTAAATTAAATTTCACAAATCATTTTTGTACTATTCCGTTTAATAAAAAAAGCAATATAAATAAAAATATTAACTACCATTTGGGTGTGCCCATGTAAATTATAAATTATAGTTTTTGACTTTGTAATTTTAATTTTAAAATTGTATTGAGTTTGTCAATACAATTTTAGAATTAAATTATAATAAATATAGTTCTTGTAGTAAAAAGCACAATATCTATTTTATTCAAAGTGTTCTTTTTTTTTGAAAAGCTGACATTTTGTACAAATTTAGCTAATATATAGATATATTAAGTCACACACGTAAATAATTCTCAGGTGTCCTCGCCACCTGTAAAATTGAAAGTCTGAATACTTGAAGGAAGTAAAGCCGAGCGATCAGTACCAATAGCAGTGATTGGATTAAGTCTGCCGGCGCTGACGAGCCCCTAGGGGCACCCCGCAGCCCAGAGCGGTGCACTCGCACGTCCACTGTCACAGCAAATAAAAAGCTGTAATAAATGTTATTGGTTTGAAGACGTAAAATAGTAATCGGAGTTCGTTTTTTTTTATTATAGTCGTAAATTAGTAAAATGTTTTAGTTTCCGTTCTCACTTAAATACTTATATCTAAACTATATTAATATAATAAAGCTAGAGATTTTGTTTGTTTAAGCGCTAAGATCTCTGGATCTACCAGTCCGATTATTTTTTTCATCTTTTGCATGAAAGCTACATCTAACTAAGACTTACATTGTATTGTTATATGCTATTGGTTATATAACATTACAATGTAAGTCTTAGTTACTTTAAATAACGAAATAACGATAATATGGATAAGATAATATGGCGTTCATACGCCATCGAATTGCTATAATCGCGTGCGCTTCAAAAATAGTTACATATACACATTTTATGGTACAATGTACATTTGAGTATATCATATGATAAAAATGTTCTAATTTATATATTACAATACGGTATGCATGCAAAATGTAAAATTAAAATGAATCAAAGCTCTGTTTACGGCCTCAAGCCTTGGTTCGACTCGCGCAGGGAGCGCCCTTGCCGCTGAATTCCTCTCAAGTAGCCACTAGTTTTCAGAATTATGAAAGTAAGTTGTTTATGATTAAATGTTTTAATCTGTTGGCAAAGACAGCAAATTAAAAGTACTATAGGGTTAGTATTTAGTATGGAGGCGAAGCCGCGAGTGGACCGCTAGTAGGTGAGAGGAGCCTAATAAAACTTACTAATTTGAAAAATTATATTTTTGTATATTATACTAATCTCTTGTCAGCTAAGTCTTTATCGGTCTCTATATTACGGCTATTTAAAGAAATTATTAGGTGCAATTACGGATCTTGTAGTGCGTGATTGGAATTGAAGACGGGTGGAGAGCGAGGGTCCCACGACAAATTCTTACAAATTAATACATCTATTTGGGCACCGCCTCGCGACCCATTGCGATACGTGCGGAATACTTTATTCTTGCCTAACCAAAATTCTTCTACAGTAAACATTGATAATATACTCGCTATACGTATATGGAAAACTAGCTATATCAACGTATAAATGTGTTTCAAAATCTCATGAAGCTTTATTTCCAAAAAAATCTAAATAAAATATGTAAGTAAACAATATGTTCTTATTGTTTAGTATTTTCCAGTGCAATAAATAAAAATGTTGAGGCCAGTCGTAGCGCAGGGGCTCAAAGTCTGACTGTAAGCGTGACAGGTTGTGGATTTGATTCCCCACTCGTGGAAATGAAACTAAGCAACATCAAATAGTTACAAAAATCTAGAGGCCAGTCAAATCCCAGATAGATATTTGTAAAAAAAATTGTTTCAAAATAATTGTCAAATTTCAAATAGAGCAATGAACTTAAAACTTATATAGAAATGTAAATATGATTTTGCGTTTATTTCTTATAATATATGAGAATTCTTGTTGATAATACACAGCGGGGAGTAGTATTTGTAATCTGGTCGAATAATCTGCGACATCAGCGTTGCATCGCTTGCCGCTTCGCACTCGTCGTGTCGAGAGCAATCGGGGGCGCCAATAAAAAAGGCGATCGTAGCCCCGCGCCCGGGCACCGACTTATTTACAGAACACCCTGCCATCGCTATTTATTTTATTGACAGTCATTTGTTTTGAGTCTTGATCACTATCTTTTTCGTGGAGACATTATTGCGCAGGTAATTCCGCCTGAAAGATATTTTTAAATATAAGTAAAAATGTTTTTATAAATAAGTTACATCGAATGATTTTTATGTGATTTACTTTGAGAGGTATAAATTTCATCTATAGCTATACGTGGAGCTACAACTTTGACACCTTTTTACGAAAATTGCGCGGACGGACCAGTATGAAATTTAGTACACTATATTTTATATGTAAGAGACGCCAACGCGTATTATTATGCACATCAGTTGGTTCTCTAATAAAAATATTATTAAAAATAAGTAACATCGAATTTACATGCTTTACTTTAAGAAGTATTCGTCAGCGTAAATTAAACTAGCGGCAGTAATAGCATTTCAGTAAATCTTTGTCAAAAAACTGGAAATTTTATTCTTACATTGCTTTTTCTCTAATTTACTTAAAACAAAATGAAATAGTTATTATTAATTCATATACAATATATGTTAGGATGTAAAGAAAATCTGCAAGGGTTGAAGAAAACTTTTGAACCAATAAATTATAAATAATAATAATTGACCCCATCATATGAGGCCAGTCGTAGCGCAGCGGCACGAAGTGTGACTGTAAAACTGACTGGTCGTGGGTTCGATTCCCACTCGAGGAGATGAAATATTTACTTAAATTTATATTTTCATTTCTTCGCTCTGGTGTCGAGGCAAAAGCGCGGCGTTGAGTTCTGCCACTCAACACGCAATGCCTCCAAAATTCGGCAGAAAGTGGGAAACGGAGTGTCTTAACACTAGGTTCCCTCTGCCTACCCTGCTGTGTGCGGGATATAGCGTGAAGCTAATTTAATTTTTAATTTTATATGCGGAATACAGCGTGAAGCTGATAAAAAAATATTAATAATTAAAAATACTATCAAAGACTTGACACAATTTTAAGAGAGTACATGTGTACCGAACACAGGTGAGGTAACCGGGTGAACGGGTCAATGCCGGTGTAGTGATAGCGGCGAGCGAACCCCATTCTCTACACATCATTGCATCGGGTCGCAGATTTATTTGCATGCGGGCCGCTGACCAGGATCCATTATTGCCATTACTCCTATATCTGATGAAGCGGCAAGAGTTATGGTCTCCTTGTTTTCCTAAATAGAAAATACTCAGAAAAACAATATTAGGAAATGGAAAACCGAGGGACGGGTTATGACTTCCGCTATAATTCTTCTATTTGACTTAATGGTATTGGACGATACTGCTATATTGGGCATTATTTAAAATTTTATTTATCTAATAATTCAAATATAATATTTCTTTATTATTTTGCTGTTTATTTTTATCCAATATTGATAAACGATTTACCTATAATCGTGAAACAAAAACGAAATGTAATATCATAGAATAATATTTTCTAAAATGTGATAAAAATCTCCAATATTCAGCGTCTTGTTAGACACTAGCGAGAAATTGCATGTTCATTGAGAGCATTTATCACACTCAGTGTGAAGTCGAACGGGGCGAACTTCTTAAACTTATGTTAGATCGGAGGAAAGTTTTCTTACTATTTATTAGTTGCATTCAGATTTATACCACGCGTTCGGACGCCAAAGCGGCGTAGTTCAATACCGATAATGAATGGGGAGGAAACTATAAATCTATTTAGTTCCAAAACTTAAGTAATGGAGAAGAATCAAGTAAAATAGTCATTGTTGACTACTCGCTCGTTTCCTTATAGCTATTTATATTATGTGTTACGTAGACGGTCTTCCCTGCCATTTGAACCTGCTTAGTGAGGTTTCCGCTTAAGCGTATTAATTTGAAATTAGGTCACTTTAACACCGTGATGTTAAGTAAAGGTCAGTGTACTCTTTTCTTATACTTTGTTCATGTAAACTAAAAGTCTTTTAAGTTATTTTACTTTAGAAATTAGTAAATGACTAACGAATGATAAAAATGAGACAACAGCGTTAATATTAAATAGGATATAATAAATGATAGCCAGTATTGTGTAAACATTAAGGAAAATCTAAAAACAAATAAAGAAGCATGGTAAATGTTTTCATGTCACAAACGACGTGATTATGCAAGTGGACCTCAATAATAGTTAAAGATATTCTTGACCGTGTGGGGACAACTTTACTGAGCGACGCTTTATTGCTTGGCTATAAACGCGTGTTTAGTGATGGTTACAGCAAAAAGTCGATACTTTAGCCATCAAATATTTTTTTAAACAAGAACAAAAATACTAATACGTTTACTTCTTAGATTTACTACAGACAGAACTAAGTATTGATATTGTTTTGAAACGAAACTATGTTTTGTAATAGTTTTTTAGTTTCACGCTGCATCCTGCTCATAGCAAGACAGGGTATCCTGGGGACCTAGTATTAGGATGTTTCCAACCGCTTTCCGGCGAGTTTGCAAATGCGCAATACCTCGGTACCAGAGCGAGGAAATAAAAATATGAAATATTGCATTTCTTCGAGCGTGAATTGAACCCACAACCTGTCGCATTTGTACTCGCATGCTTGTATCCTTGCGCCACGATTGGCTTTAATAATAATAGTTCATTTCATGCTATATTTCTATATTATAGCAAGCATATTATCCATTACTACATACATTTTAGAAATATAATAAAATATCGATAAAAAAATATATCACGATACTAGTGGCACATACATTGGCATAATGTGAATGCGACAAATCAGGCCACGGGCTGCACTAGGGCGGCCCGATATCGACAGGCCGCTGATTTATAGCAAACTACTGTTATCACACCCATATCTACTATACTATACATATCTTAGCGTAAAAGAATAAAAAATACTACATGTTCGTTGTAGGTTCGATTCCCAACTCGGGACATCAATACAAAGTTGAATTTTGCTATTCAACCCCCAATGTATTTGAAATAGGTTTGAGAAGGAGATTAGAGTGTTGTAACAATAGATTATCTGTGCCGGTACTGTTAGTTGGAAAATTCGTCAAAATAAACCTACCTATTTACCAATAACAGTAAGCACGTACCTAAAATATAGAATATTTATTTATTATATTATTTTACGTTTATTTATTTTAATAAACTTCACGCTGTATTCTGCATATAGCAGGGTACGCAGAGTGAACCTAACCTAGTGTTAAGTCATTTTGTTCTCCACTTTCCTCTCAATATTCCAGGTATTGCGTGATGAATGGCGTAACTCAACACCGCGCTTCGCTTGGTTACAAGAGCGAAGAAATAAAAATATTTATTAAATATAATTTATACCCCCGAGTGGGAATCGAACCCACAACCGTTGGATGGGGTAAATCTTCTTTTAGATCAGTCTTTATCTGAGAATACTATTTTTTTTATACTGACTAAGCATATTTGAGTTGATCTTAAGTGCAATATCTCATGACATGACGTGGAAATAAGAAACGTAGTGTCTTAACACTAAGTTCCCTACGCCTACCCTGCTTTGTGCGGGATACACCGTGAAGCTGATTCCATTTGATACTTACTATTCACAAATTATATTTACACATATTAATACTAATTTAAAAATTACTAGGGTTATTAAATTTAACTTCTCTTTGCACAGGACACGCAATCTGTCGTTAATGTGCGGTGACCGTGGTAAATCTCTAGTAATCCGGTGCAGAACAAATATAGTTGAGAGCTGATAAGGTGCGTCCGGCCGCGGGGCTAATGTCCCATTTGTATGATGATGTGAAGTGGCCGCTGCCCCACTCCCTGGGGTATGACACCTAAATATCCTTGGACCAAGGCTGCTATGTCGTTAAACGTTACCAATAGCATCTATTAACAGATTAAATTACTTTTAAAAATGTATTGCGGTGTATTTAATTTTTAGAATGGAAACTATATATAGCATTTTGATTAAATCCTTTGATAACAATTTCTTAAATAAGTTCTATAATTAATTATACATCGAATATACGAAAAAAAATATTAGTCATGAAACAACAAAAGAAAATAACAAAATTTGGACAACAAACATGAAACTGAAATCAGAGACAGAACAAACACCGTCGAAAATGTGTGGTAAAACACAAACGTGTTTTAAAAAATGATCGGTGGCAGTTCATTTATATGGTAAACAGCGCTTAGAATGGGCCGACACGTACGTTTCAAAGATTTAACCAACGCTATTAAAGATTTTTTCTCCACGTGTACCTACTAAAAATATTTTTAAAAACATTTTTTTTTACTTAGATACCTAACTATTTATTTTTGGTCATCTACTAACTAAAAATAAAGTTAGTATAGAAAAAATATTATTTTATAATGTATATTTATTAATACACATTATTTTGATGAACTTTAAGTGTTGCTAGTAAATGAGTTGGCACTTTGGATGTCATTAGCGGTTATCACTTCATTCCACGTGAAAAATTTTCAACAGCCCCTGCCACCACTCACGTGCAGTTTAATGATTTATTAATTTTTAGCTCCTTCGATATGCATAATATTTATTAAGTTAGATATATAGAATAAATAAAAAATATTATATAGCATAAATATTATTTTTTTTTGGATATATTCCAGTAGGGTTTTATTGTTTTTTGCTTTTTATTGTTCTTAGTAATTATATATGTTACCTATATAAGTGGCTTCCCGCAATTACGTTTGCGTTGACTTTATAGCCATGTTACTTTCATATACGCCAGTTGTGATTGAAATTTACAGCAAATGGAAGGCAAAAAGTATCTAGTATCAAGACACTTGGATCTCCGTTTTTAACCAAAATTCAAGTCTGCGTGTTGGATTGCGTCTCAACGCCGCCATTTGTATTACGAAAGTGGGAAATATAAACAATTTAAATATAATTTTTTCCCTGATATCTATTTGTAACCACTGCAAATAAAAACCCTTTACTATTTTGCTCCTATGGTCTAAATTTATAATGATTTTTACTTTTCAATTAAAATGATCTACCACAGATCTACTCAAAAGCTTTTCTGAGGTAACACTTTATTATTAGATATTACATTTGAGCTGGGCTATTTGGTATATATGATTCTTCATCACATATTCCAGATTATTCATATCAAATATGTATTGATTTTTACATATCTATTTGTTTCAATCAGCCAGTAGTTTAAAAGATTTGCGTAGACGAACAGACCAACATACAAACAGACATTCAAATTTTGAAAATCAAAGATTCATATTCTATTAGTATTTTTACATTCCCTACTTTTAGTCTAGTATAAATTGAGTACTATTATGTTTTAGACCCCATCTTGGCACAGTGGCTTGGGATTAATATGGGTTCGATCCTCGCTTGAGCAACTTTAGAAGAAAACAAAGGGCGGCGATGAGTTCCACCACTGAACGCGCTATGTTCGAATTCCAGCATGCGGGATAAAGCGTGAAAAACATATAATTTAGAGTAGTAGCTAATGAAACCTAATTTTATATAGGTATGTTATATATTATGTAAACTAAAAACTGAAAATTATCTGACTATGTATTAATAATAAACATTTCTGTAAGTAAGACTTAAACTCCTTTAAAAATAAAATAAGGCCCACAAGCGCCATGTATGATTTCGTCTGCGTGGGAACATAAATTGTTTTTTATTTATGAACCGATTGAAACACATATGTTACTGTTTCCAATATATTATACTGAACTGCATTAAAAACGATTAAGTCGTTTTTGAGATTAGCGTCTGTCGTCGTCTTTAACATTTTTATTATTTATGCACGAACGAGCAAGCATACGAACAAGCTAACAAAAATTTTATTCATCATCCTGTGGGTTATTTGAAAATAAGTAAAAAAAAAATTATGTTGATTAGTACTGCCAATAATGGATTTTCTTATATATCTTCCATATATACACTAAATGTTTAAATTCTGTAGAATAAACTTTATAACACAATTTTATTTTTTAAGTGGTCAGAGAACCTAGTGATGAGCTTCTTCATTCTTCTTCTTCTATACTATACAAAGCATAGAAGAAAGAAAGTACTGCATAGAAACGGAAAAAAATTGATTCCTGTTTAACTTGAATTGGGAACTTCGATACCAGCCCACAATAATAGATTTTCACATATACGAGTATCTTCCATGTAGAAACTGCTGTCTGTACATCAGTTTTATTTTAATTAAACAAAGCGATATATATGTTGTTGTTAAATATTTTAATTTAAATATTTACTACTATATTATACACTATGATAAGCAATGAATTAAAAACTTGTTCCAAATTTCCTAACGAGTGAGAATAAAACCGCGGACTACAGTCCCTTCTGCAGTTACGCTCTTTTCCAATGCGAAACGGTGGACCATTAACATCATTAAAAGATTTACATTTGTACATATACAAATGTAAATAAATAATAATGTTGTAATTCGTTTTCACATGTTATTACATTACTTGAACGAAGGACTGGGCTCTACTGGCGTAGAGTGTGCGTACACCGTTCCCCGCCACGCTGTGCGACTGCCGAGTCAGCAGCGCGCGCGATCGATACTCATCTCAGCCGCCTACTGAACAGGCTTTTGTTCTTGCATCATAGCTTTTCACCTACCACTTGTGCCATTGGTTTCATACTTCACATCGAACATCACAAAAACTTATTTTAAAATTTACTTGTTTTAAATAGAAATGCAAAATGTCCCCAAATTATATCTTAAAAATAAATGTATCAATAAAAACTTAAATCAAGATATGGGTGATATTTAAGGAGAGATGAAAGAATATTTGTATACCTTTAATATATTTATTTGATTAACCAAGTGATTAAGTCCATACGGTTTTTGATGAATTGAATGACCATCCATCCATCCATGACGCCATGAATATATCTTTCAATAGGCTCTAAGACCTGTATTTATAAATCACTGTCATCTATGAAATTGATCTTGAGATAACGTTTTTATTCTTACACATACGATTCACATACGATCTCAGAGTTGAGGGCGGTTTATAACTACGAGCCTAAATGTAGGCTTAAGTCTCAATGATCGTTTGTTAGATTATTTGTAGGATAAAATTACCACACAAATGTCGTAGTAATAAAGTATTGAACTTCTAATCTTAGTTATTCATTCTTTTCATTTTGTTGAATTAATTGCGACTTATACTCAACAGTTAATAATGTAACTTTCACCAACAGTTCAATTATATATATAGTATAGTTTGTACTATGAACAATAATGCTTTTTAAAAATATTTATTTTTATCAACAAACATAAATCTTGATGTGTTCTTCTTTCTCACCCCCGCAGGGTTAGGAGGGTAGAGGGGTTTTAGGGCTGTGCCCTCTGGCCTTTGGGCTCTTTCGGTGCCAATCTATATGAACACGTCTTCTAGATTGGTTATTGGTAGTTGGGGGAAGCTGGGGAAGGATAAGCTCGTGCTGATGGGACGGTCAGCCCAGCCGAGTAAGATCCTTAGTTGCCCAGAGGAGGCTCAGCTTAGAGGTGACCAGCTAGGCCAGCGGTCTTTGGAAGTTCTTTTGGCATCCGAATGGCGTAAATGCAGTGGTGCGATGTTATCGTCGCACCACTGCATTTACGCCCTTCGACGTCGGCTCGGCGGATAATAGGCAAAAAATGGGCACGTTACTAAAGTCAAGTTATGGCCGAGGATGTTACCAGCGTGATTCAGGAAATAATACTTTATGGACAGCGTCGTCTATTAGGCTTAAAGTTAAACTACAACTGTTCGGACAGTTAAAAAATGATGTTATAATGTTTAATTTCACTTAATATACAATTATATTAATCGAAAATGACATTTTACTAAATTACATACCTATTATACAGTGAATAATACAGATTTATTTGCTATAAATTTGCAGGCAGGCAAATCTGCATACACTTTTCCGAGATACACTTGATCATACATAAATACAAACAGACAAAAGATTAAAAAAAAACTTTTGCTTTCTTTTTAAGGGTTCCTTTATCCATTTCAGTAAAAATACTAAATGTACAGACAAAATATTTTTTCTGTTGGAACATTGCCAAAATAATTTATAGTGTTTTTGTCATCATTATTTTAAATAAAACCACAGTTTTAATTACTCTATAAAATCTTAATACAATTAAAACAAAAAAGATTTTGCTACAAATGAATAAGAGATTTTTTTCAAACAAAATAAATAATAAAATTATCATTGTAAAATAAACCCGCATTTGTTAATAATGACGCATACAGACATTAACCTATCAAAGCTACAACATCGCACACGCCTCATTCAAGTCGTAGTCGTAGTACGTCGAGTAGTAGGTATTGGCGGTGAGGTTCAAAGTTATTTAGGCTTAAAATTAAATTAAATTAGCTTCACGCTATATCCCGCACACAGCAGGGTAGGCAGAGGGAACCTAGTGTTAAGACACTCCGTTCCCCACTTAAATAAAAATCAAAATCAGCTTCACGCTTTATCCCGCACACAGCAGGGTAGGCAGAGGGAACCTAGTGTTAAGACACTCCGTTCCCCACTGTTCTGATATGTTTTTGTGAAAACAGGCAGAATGGCAACATTTTGTTGTATTTTTGTAGTAGTAGGTGTTGTTTTGTTAAAAATGTAAAGCTAAAAGCTTTACTGCGCGTCCCTCCGGCGTGATCGGAGACTTTTTGTATCCAATTTTATTTATTTTTATTTATATTTAAATTTATATAGGTTGTAGGTTCTTGTTACGTTATTGGTATCTATTCGTAACTGTCACACGAAATACAGTATGGATAAAAATTGTAAATAAAAAAAATCCTATGTCTAATCTGTTGACGAATTTTTTTTTTGGTATAGGTTTAAAATATTTTACCTATATGCTGATCCGTAAAAGGCAGACGCAGACTGACAGCAGGAACAGACGTTTCCACTCTGTATAGTGAAAACTATAAGTATATAGTATAGTGAGAAGCATTTGAATCGGGTAAACCGTTTCTTAGATTAAAAACGCACACACAAACAAATAAACATTATAGAAAACATTGTTTTGAGTTCTAACTTCTATTAGATTATTAAACGTTCCGAATAACATTTTTTCTTATATATTTCCCATGTATCAACACTAATCAGCTATAATTTTACTATATGTATGTACCATACCAACTGGCAGCAATGGTGGCAAAAATGTGACTATAAAATCGATTGCTTGTGAGCTCGATCCCCAATCGAGGAAATGCGCTTATCGTGTTAAGGAGCGGCGTTGAGTTCCGGCACTCAACACGCAATGCCTCCAGAATCCGGCCGAATGTAGGAAACGGAGTGTATTACCAGTAGGTTCACTCTCCTGTCTGCGGTATACAGCGTGAAGAGTTATGTTTTTTGCGCGTATCTTGTATGTATGTAATATTCATTATTATCTCATATCTCCAGAACCGCTGAACGGATTTACTTAATTGAGATATCATTAGATTCGTATTAACAGCCCAAGTGTTCTTTTAGATAGGTGACGTTACCAAAAACAGTCATGGCGGCTGTGGGATGCCATTGGACATAGTGAATAAAAAAAAATCGTTTTGAATACCACAATATGGGTATCAAATTCAAGAGCTCAATACGAGGATTTTAAAAAGGTATATCATGATTATCATCACTATAATGAATTCTAGCAAAAAAGTGAAAAATAAAAATTATTTGTAAAAACAAAAACCCCGACTGCATAAAACTAAAAAGAAAATAAACAAGCCAATAGTTTATCAGGATTAACAGTCGGGACTTATAAGTAGTTCTTCAATCAATAAAATCTTTACCAGGAACCCAACACATTTAAAGAGGTCAACTGGTTTACTTTTACAAATATTTTTTATTTATAGATAATAGTAAAGATAGGCAGGCTAGGCAAAGTGCAGTATAGTTTTATTGTAGTTTTATTAATCAATAGCAATCTCCCAAAATTACACCCTGGAATTTATTTATTTGTACAATTGTATATACTAAAATTAACAAATAAAAAATAAATCATGTAAGAATACACGGAATAAAAAGCGTTTAAATAAAACTTGAATGCTATTCAAAATTGTAACAATTTAAATGTTTACCACATTAATTCAATATTTCAATAGCAAGTCTTACATTCCATCAAATAACATTTTACTCTGTTTTTTATTAAACGAAACGTTAATATCTTCTAAGAAAGCGCCATCTATGTCCAAATTAGATTATGAAGAAAACTTGTCCATAATATAACTATTTTTAATATTTTTCCAGTATTTACAGAATTTGTAAAGTTTTTAATAGTTCAAATTCAAGGCAACAGTAATTATGAAATTATGATATGAAATAAATTAAGTTTCTTAAGCTTTTGAGGCATTTTAATTTACGATCGTCGCCAAATATCATAGATTAAAAATAAAAAACGTGTGCTTAAGTCTCAAATCACAAATGTCAAAATACTGTGATGGATTTGATTGTTTGTTTGTGGAAAACTCGTTAGAAAGTATTAAAATGTCATTAATAATAGAAGTATAAGTTAATTCTCAACAATAGCAATACTTTTCTTTATAATTTTAATATTTTTTAAGTCGCTTATTAAATATCTGTATTTTATACTTGTTAGCCTTGAAGTACATGTCATTTAAATGAGTGTTGTTTATTTAACATTTTAGTAATATTAGTCGTAATTTCACGATTATATGGCTCTGATATTTGACTTATGTTTTGCAAAAAATTGGAAGAGGCATGTTTTATCCACGCATTCGGGAGAAAGGTGCAAGTTTAGTAGTTCTCTGCTGGACTTGCCTAGCTGTGCTGTGCACTGCGTCTATAGCGCCTTGCGACAAGACTCGTAGGGTTTTCACAGAACCAAGTGGAATTATTACCGATGGCCCCAGTAATTCTAATTATACACAAGTTAGTTTATAAAATTTTTCGTAATTTGTTTTTTTTTTATATTTGTTGTTAAAATAATAATATTTTTCTAGGACTCTCATTGTGAATGGCTCATTAAAGCTGCAAATAAGAGTCAATACATAACATTAAGTTTTCTTCGTATGGGTACAGAATGTTCTTATGACTATGTTTTTGTGTATGACGGTGACTCCTTTGATTCTCCTTTATTGGGAAGTTTTAGTGGTAAAACTGAACCACAGAATGTTACTGCTTCAAGTGGATATGTAAGTAAAAGACTTAATATTATATTTCTCTACCACTGGGCATTGGAAATCAATAAAATTATTAAAATACAATTTTTCTTTTAGATGTTAATATTACTCTATAGTGACACCAATTATGTGTTAGATGGATTCAGAGCATCATATGCAATTCACAATTGTCCAAATAATTGCACTGGTCGAGGATTGTGTATGTCAAATAAGTGTTTTTGTGTGGGGACTTGGGGAGGACCAGATTGTAGTGTTGAGCTTTGCCCCAATGGATGTTCTGGCAATGGACAGTGCAAAGGAGATAGGTGTTTATGTAAAAAAGGGTAAGTGTAGATTACTTAATATATTTACTCTGTTTTTTAATAACTCTAAATATATCAAACTTATGAGGCCATTTGTCGCATGAGCATTTTATGTCAACAGTTGTGAGTTTCATTCCCGCTCAGAAGAATAGTTATATTCATTTCCATGTTCCAAAAAGCCATTGAGTTTAATCACTGCATGCAAAACGTCTTTAAAATTGAGTGTTTGTTATTCGAATAAGGTAAAAATAGGTTCCCTGTGTATGTGCTGCTATGCTAAAATGAATAATTCACATTTTTTCATGTGTTTAATTTAATTACATTCAATGAAAAATATTTTAGATATTCTGGTGAATCATGTTCTTTAAAAAGTACTGACAAAGAGGGTAACAGCTGGCACTGGCTCTCTCACACAGAAAGTGGTATGACAAAGAGGGCAGCACACTCTGCAGTCTATGTTAACCAAACTGACTCCCTTTATATATTTGGAGGATATGATCTGAATAGAGTATTAGGATTATTGGAAATTTATAGGTAAGATCCGTAATCATTTCTTTATTATCTAAAATTTAATACAAATAAAAGATGATTAAATATGTTATTTAAAATTTGAGTTTGTTATATAAATTTCCTAACCCAACTGTTCTCTGGAAGAAATCGCTGATTAGCGATAAGACTGCCATATATGTGTCAATTATATTATTTTTTCTAATACTTTTTAAATTTCTTTATTTAAATATTAAATTGTGCAAATAAAGTGTTAATAAATAAAAATAAAATTCTCTGTTAATTTCAATTGCATACATTTTATGTTTGCAGTAGTGTTTCATATTTTAGTCTTTCTTTTGATATTGGATTCTATTTGAGCTAAAAAAATTTTATGAACCTGTTTATCTCAAAATATCAAAAATTGATGATACTCTGAGAATGTGTATGAAAATACACATTCTTGGAGTAACATCAAATTGAAAATAATATAAAGGTAATAGTTAATACTTTTAGATTATTATATACTTAAAAGATTATAATAATTACAAAAGAACAATAATAAGGTCGCGTAATTACCACCGTTTACATATTTCCTTGTGTCGATATTGTCCTGCAGATTTTCTACTAGTCAGTGGTATGACGAAAACGGAAAAGTATTACGTCGTTATCCTACAAACGAAGAGATTGATAAGTCATTATTAACATTATTTACCAAGGTGAGTGTGTAACTATGTACATAATATACATATAAGAGGTTGATATGTAATTTATAGATAGATTAACCGACATACAAAAGGCTACATAATTTGTTTATTTTATCAAAAAGTAGTTTAAGCTATTAAAAATCATTTACCTTATATACAAGCTTATATACAAATAGATTTGAAATTATCCATTTAATTTTTTCAATAATGTTTTCCATAATGTCTTAACATTTTGAGATTATAAATATGTTAATAAAGAGTCAAGGGCAGTGTATAGTTTTATTTTAATGAAATAATTATGTATCACGTGACGAGCTCCGCTCCGACGTACTGTTGTCCGGTTCTGTGGCATGTCCTGATATGTATTCTTATGTTCCGTGACATCATTAGATAGGGGATCATATTTTACAATATACGATTATTGTAACATAAGTTGAGGCCATAGTCGCTCAGCGGCACAGCGTCTGACTAAACGCGATCGTTGTGGGTTGCATGCTTACTCGGAGCATGAATTATTTCATTTTTTTTCCTCCCTCTGCCATAGCGCTGTGTTGAGTTCCGCCGCTTACCACGTAAAATTTTGAAAATTGGGCAGAATGTGGGGAACTATGTATCTTAATACTAGTATTGCTATATCTATAGAGGATTGACAATTTTTACGTTTAATAATTTAAGTGCAAAAATGTGTTACATTAATAACTTCTTTAAAGTAATTATTTCACAGGGCAATGTAGACGGTAGCTGGCAAATAGGGAATCGGAGTTCTCTATTCAATTTACTTTTGACATCATTTTCGCACCATGACAAGACCACGCTACCGCTCATGTACTCGCCGACCGCCGCGCCTTACTCTGAAAGTTACTTGCAATTTACCGATAGACCGGAATTCCTCAGTTCGAATCTCAAATCTAATAATGACACAAAGCCCGAACCTAGATACGGCCATTTTGCTTGTGCTTTTAAAAATGGGTTTATGTTATATGGTGGGAAGTTATCTGATGGAAGCTTGTCTTCTGAGCTGTGGTACTATGATGCGTTGGCCAACACTTGGACGTTGAGAGCTCCTAACTCCACGTTTGTTCCGCCTGGCTTGACTCGACATACATTGACTGCGGTTAGGGATGAGCTATATTTATTTGGCGGTAGCACAGTTGAAGGTGAATTTTCTTCTAGGTAAGTTTTTAACATTTTTAAAGTATTATTCCACACTTAGGAAAAAAAATACTTATTTAGAAAAGGTATGAAAATTTTAAGTATATTTCATAGTGGGATTTATCTAAATAATTTTCTAAACATTTTCTAGATAAGTATTTTTTATATGATCTTATTTAATAGTCGTCGTAAAGTCTATACATTTTTTTTTACTTAAATTACTATTATTGATTTCCATTTTCACCAATGTATAAGAGCACTAGTAAGCGAAACACATGCTTTGCAAAAACAAAAGAAAGAAATTTTATCCTATATTCACTGGCTCATTGAAAAGTTTCACCCTATAACTAAAATAAGATAATTAATTATCAAAGTATAAAAATAAAAAGTATTACTCAGTATAAAACAATGTACTACAATTTTGGATTCGTACAATCATTACAATTTTTAGTCTATACAAAATAAAAGTGGGCGAAGTGAACACGGAGTCCTGGGAGAGGGTCCAAGTGCGGGGCGGCAAGGAGCTGGACGTGCGGGTGGTGGCGCACACCGCCGTGCACCACGCGCACTCTAACTCCATACTCATTTATGGCGGCGTTGTGGCCAGCGTCGCTAGGTTTGTATATACTAGAACTAGACAAATAATATGTGTCCGTTTTAAATTCTGTTTTCAAAGAGTATGCATGTAATAAATAAAATAGTTTCAATGTTTTCTTCAGACATTTTTCTAATAAAACAGTACATAAATTTTATTTAGTGTGTACTATGGTACAAGCTAGTGATAGAATCTAGTAAAATTCCGTTCGGCACGTTCGCCCATGTTTGGTAATGTTGCGTATTGGTTATGCGGTATTGCAATACCGCGTTTTTCCTAAAAAAAAATCCACATATACACATATTTTATAATATAATTATATCTCTTAATGACATTTGTGTGCCTAGTGGCGTTAAATTGCGCGCGTGAATTTAACTTCACCGCGAGCGAGATTTTTCCAAGTTTGTAGGGGATATAATATGTTTTTATAATAATATTTTTTTCATAATTAGGTTCTCGAAGCTGTCAGACCGGATGTTCGCCTTTGACCTAGACTACAAGCACTGGAGCGAGATCCACTATCCTCGCGCTCATTTACGCGACACGTACGTTCCGCGCGAGCGAGCCTTCCACACCGCTACTGTTATTGGTAGTTATTTGTTTACTTAAATATTTTATGTAAAAAGATTTGATTTACTTATTGGATGTATGGTTAGATAATATGGAAATAATTTGTGTTCTAAGATTACTTAAATTTTTTGTCCTATGAATATTTTATTAAGGCCTTTCCTTGTTTTTTTACAGTACGAAAATTTTGCAACAAAACTATTAACACTATTTAAGAATTGTATTCAAAATCATTACAATTCCGAGGATAATGTCGTTTTTTATTGTATACGAATAAAAAAGAACATAGTCTTCGGAATTGTTCCAAGTATATAATAAAAAAAACAGCGGTAGGATCCCCTTTGCGACATCTTTACCAGTTTGATGCAATTTGTTCCGCATATGAATAAGCGAAGTCACCGTCTAATTAACCTTGCCAATGGAAAAGAGTTAAAAGTCATTGCCGTGATATGTTTTATTATCACATAAATACAAAATTATTTGTTTTGTAATATCCTCACATTATAGGGGCACTGACAATGTTATTATGTTTGTTAACAATCTGGTTTTGCTTGTAATTTACATAATTTATACAAAAAAATACTCGAGACGTACCTACAGACTGAGACTACGGAGAAATTACGTTTGGTTTTTTGTTCTTATTGTTCTCACCTTGAAATTTGAATTAAAATGCGAATATAATTATTTATTTAATTATTTTTCCATAGCGACAACTCGATCTGTTGTGGAATAGTCAGGCCAAATAGTAACTATAAAATATGAAGTTAAAACTTGTTATATGAAATTTATGAGTGCTTAAATCGATATAACATTTTTTTGAGTTTATAGGTCCTGGTTGCGTTGCTCAAAATTAATTTATAGTATTAATAAATTATGAGCCATTTTAGTTTTCATGTAGTAAACAAATATTCAACACCCGCTCGCAGCTTTGCCCGCTTCAAGTACAAAATTGTTATGTTACTAAGATACAATAATATCTATACCTAATAAAAACATTTATAACAATTGTGTTGAAGGTTCTTTAAAATGGTATAAATTTTTTATTTATTAACCGATTAACATAAAACAAAAACGAATGGTAAAGGAAACTTACCAAAATATCTGTTAACCTGGAATTAAATCGGTTAAGCCGTTTCTTAGATTAGTGTGGATAAACGTATCGTATAGACAAATAGACAAAAAAAAAAGAAAAAATATTGTTCTTGGTTCTATTTCTTTATTAAATGCTATCTGTAACATTTACATATCTTCCATGTACAGACACCGATCCGTTAGGATATTATTATAAATATAGATATGGATTAATTAATTTAAATTGTGGAATTTTTCTATCAATTAAATATTCATTGTATAGATGTCATTCATTATATTTCATCATCACTTCCAGGTAACTATCTAGTAGTATTTGGCGGGTATTCTCACAGGCATAACAGAGAGGAGATTTGCTACGATGGACAAATGTATTTATATCATCTTGGCTGCCATTCGTGGATTCCATTGGATGTTCTTGGGAAAACACGAAAATATTATCCCAAAAAACAAGGAGTGTTTGCACACGCGGCTGCCTTGAAACCGCCCTCAACTCTCCTCATCGCTGGAGGCTACCACGGCAACGTCAATGGTAAGATAATAAATTGGAACATTTTTTAAATGTTATTTAACGAACCACACGAGTTAAATTATTTACATTTCTGCGCTTTGGTCAAAAAGACAAAGTGCCGCTCAAAACGCAGTGACTCGAAAAGTGGGCAATTCTTCAGTGCCTTAACTGGGACTAGGCTCCGCTTACTTACGTTTGTGCGGAATATACAACGTGAAACTAAAAAAATATATACAATACTGAAAAATATATTTAGGAAACGTAGAAAAAAATTAAGGTAGCGAGACTTGAACTCGCGCTTATTGGAAGTCATCCAAGACTGCTAACTTGCCTGTAGTTAGGCACAGCACATTTGCATATTTACATTGTCGTTTAACTACTGTTCTAGATATTTTGCTATTGTTGTTTTGGATGCCTATTTTTGACATATTCAATATTGTCTGATGTTTTGAAAATAGTGATGAGTTTTGGCTTAGTTAAATATATTGAGGCCAGTCGTGGCGCAGCGGCACAAAGTGTGACTGTAAACCGACTGGTTGTGGGTTCGATTCCCACTCGAGGAAATGAAATATGTACTTAAATTTATATTTTCATTTTTTCGCTCTGGTGTCGAGGCTAAGCGCGGCGTTAAGTTCTGCCACTCAACACGCAATGCCTCCAGAATTCTTCAGAAAGTGGGGAACGGAGTGTCTAAAAACACTAGGTTCCCTCAGCCTACCCTGCTGTGTGCGGGATACAGCGTAAAGCTGATTTTAATTAATTATTTAAATATATTTTTAACTAGCGACCCAACTATAACAACTATAACAAACACTAAATATAAAGGAAAGTTTTGATGTGAAACATAATATAGCAATTAAGTCGGTTAGGCCCTTTCTGAGATTAATGTAAACAAACGCACAGACAAACAGATAATTTATTTAAAAACCAATGTTTATTACTATGATAATCTTATGCTAAATATTTTAAAATGTTTTCTTATACGTCTTCCATATACGTCTGTATTGATCCATTTTGTTATAAATCTAAAGGTTTTTTCCGAATGAATTAATTCGCTGACATAACATCTTTGTCATATTTAAGTGCTTAAAATAAAATAAAAATGTTAAATTATATATTTTTAAACATAAAGCCGAATGATAATCAAAGAAAACAATATAATAATAATTAACTCAACATCGTTGCTCCAAGGTCATTGTTTACTTTATACGGCGCGGTATTCTGCAAATTGTATGTGCAAATATATTAACATATATAAGCACATAGTATAAGTTACATGTTTAATACAATTCTGTAATCACACAACAAGATTATTATGTAATAGATAGGTTTTTTTTTACTGTTATAAACTTCGAGCAACATATATGAAAGGATTTGCTGTTTAATTTCTCATTACAGTGGAATTGTTATATTTAATATGGAACAATTAATATGAAAAATATGTTCGGAGGTCTTCTCAACATATAATAATTGGAGTTTGAGCGAAAAGTAAAGAACGGAGTGTCTTGACACTGGGTTTTCTCCGTCTTCGCTGTTGTTATGCGGGATAGCGTGAAGCTGAAAATAAATGTATTTTGTCGATCTTAAGGCATGCATGTATACATATGCAATTTAAACAAATCTTGGGATTGGGTTTAATTATAGTGTCACGCTTTTCCTTTCTATACATTATATTATATCATTAAAGTACACGGAAACTATCTTCTCATTTGCAACGCTCATTAAAATTAATTGTTTCTTTACGAACTATTTATTTATTTTTTCCTTACCGTCAATTACAATACTCTACTAAATTTACAAAATAGTATAGACGTGTATATATACACGTATACACACAAACACACACACACACACACACACACACACACATATATATATGTATATATATATATATATATATATATATATATATATATATATATATATATATTTAATAATTAAATAAACTCATACTTTATTTTAAAATAACAAAATATTTTTTGATTTTAATGAATGCGAATATATAAATATTATACGATATATAACCTGAAAAGAAGTAGACGAAGTTCTAACGATGTAATAACAAAACGCAACTCATAATATAATAGCTTATTTTTTTTATAAATAGGACAAGGACATTTTTTAACCCAACTAAATAAATAAAGGCCATACATTAAATGTTAAATGGAAATGAGATAAAAACTCGTTAGAATCAAATATATTTTTGTAAATATACTTACGAAAAAGGTGCCGCTCGTAAATAAAAATCACATGACTGCAACATTATTTAAAAATTAATACTTACAGCATACTATGTAATGTTTTTTATTTTACCATTTTTACTAGAATAGTTTTATATGACTTTTAAGTCGATTCATGAATTATGAGTCCTGATGCATTCGTTATAGAAATATGTACATAAAATGTTAAACAAATACTGTTAACCTTGACGTCACTGAGAAGCTCCCATCTTGTTCGATAATTTACATACGGCTTTCCTAACAATAAAAAAAACATCAACTATGACCTCGTTTTGCAAACACTATACAAGTTTGTATAAATACGTGGTATCCTGTATGTTTGTTTTTAAATATACATATATTATATAGGACACCTGTCCTAAAAATAAATAGAAACATCTAAGAAAAATAACAAAGTATTCCTAATTTATTAATAGAATTTGAGAAATGGCTTATATAAGATTCCAAAAACAATAGAAAATAAAGTGGGTGTTACCCTCAAAGACAGGGTATTCAATGACTACATAAGAGGTAAATTCAAAGTCGCACCAATAACTGATAAATTATCTGAATTATGACTCAGATGGTGCAAAAGTGCCTTTCCATAGCTATAAACATGAAAAATAAAACATAGAATAGACGTCACACTGGTTGTCATGTGCTCAAAAGTACATGAAGAGGCTAGGTCATAAAACTGAAGATACACGTTAACAAAATAATTGGCACCTCATGATAAGGAAACCCGTGTAACGGGACAAGGCGAGGGCAAAAAAGAAGATACGATTCCAAAAACAGTTAACGTAAATTAGAGATTACAAAGAATGCTCTCGCTAAGTGTAAATTAACTACTTTTACATTTATATTAATTTTGTCTTTTAGGAGACCTCTTGGCGTACGTTGTACCTAGTTGGCATGCTGGTATAACGAGCAAGGATCCGGAATCTGCGTGTCCAAGACATCGCACGCAACCAGAGTGTCTCGCCGATCCTGAATGTGGATGGTGCTCTGCGGATGATGTACGTTACCATATATGTGTCTTAAAGTAAAGCAATTCATAAATTTATGCTGAACATATTCAAATAAAAAAAAGTTTTTTATTACTATTATATATTTTTTCTGGTACGCTGATAGCTTGAATTGTGTATTATTCAAAATATTAATAATTTTTAAACTGTTCTTTAAAGATATGCTATGGAAGAACAATTGGATCCAACTGCACTACAAACTTGCAATCGATAAGGTGTGGCGGAATTTGTCCAGCTTTAGGAGATTGCCATTCGTGTCTCATCCACGGACCTCCGTTAGACAAAAATAGCTCCCGTACACCGCTGACCTCCGTTAGTACTAAAATGGGTCTATATCAGTGTAGTTGGTGCGTGCAAAATGCACGATGTCACCACAAAGATGGTAGGTTTGTTAATGTTATTTTTTATATTGTTAATTTTATAGTAGCATATTTTTATATTCTATCTGTACATATTTACATAGTACATATTTTTATATAATGTTTTTAGATAATTACGGAGTATGTGGGGAAGATACGCCATCCGAGAATCCGGGCTGGTGGGGTACTACAGGTACTGAAGTGACCAGCCCTGACCAATGCAAAATATTGGACAAGCGGCCGGGGCTCACGTTTCTCCGGTACCAGCAGCCGGCTGACTGGAACCACCCGGATGCTGTGTCCGTCATCAACGCCACTACCGTGGACTGGGGAACGGGTGGGGGCAGTAACCACATCTTCAGCGGCGCCAGCGAGGCCCGCCTGCGTGGCTGGTTGCATATACCGCAGTATTGGAATGGCACGGGTGAGGCCCTGCACATGTGCGCTGGTTACTCCAACCTGTCGCTGTCTTTGGGAGACGGGGTGGAGCCCGTTGCCAACCTTACTGCACAGCCCTCGGCCTGCGTCCCCGTGGAGTGGCCCGCGCTTCTCCCCGGCCGCCTCAGCGTTGACATGCACGCCAACGATTCCCTACACACTGGCCTGTATCCTTCTCATCATCACGCAAAAATGGAGCTGCTTCATAATAAATCTCAAGAGAGTGCTAAGGTAAAAGAATCATAAATATTTTCAATACAAGTATCTATCATTTTATATTTTAGAATTCACGGTAGAAAGCTTGCCTGCAGAGGTCTCTGCCAGCAATTTCGAGAGCGAAAGCTCATTGATACAGCGATACGCACCGTTGCGTCCTCGCTAGTGTGCCAAGTGGTGACGAATGCGGCGGGAAGTAGACAATGGATTTATAAATAACTATGTGGAATGTAAGAGGAAGGATGAAAGAGAATAATTGGATATGATGTATGACTGAGGTCTAGACGCTTTTGTGATCAAGACTAAGGCGATCAATTCGAGGCTACTTTGGGTTTTTCCAGTGGTAAACCTGCATTTAAATCGTTAAGACCTAATCTAAGAAGATTAGCGTGAACAACCGCACAAACAGACAAAAATTAAAAAATCATTGTTTTGGGTGCCATTACATTAGTAAAGGCCTACCATAATATTTTTTCTTATATATCTTCCATGTGATATATATCACCGATCCGTTACGTTATATATACATAGGTTATTTTTTGTTAAATAAAAAAAAAATGTTTCCTAAATCTGAATATTTATCAGATACAAAGTTGCCCCGTATAACCGCGTTTGTATTATGTTATTATTATTGTAGTAACTAATTTTGGTAGATTACTTGTATAGATTTGTAATGAACTTATGAAAGTGAAGCTGCATGGTCAACTTGTTAGTAATCATATGTGTTTTTGTTGTTCTAGGTATTCACGTTTGAATTTTTGGAACCATACTCGAACGGGCAGTGTTCCAACTACGACAACTGCCTGCTGTGCCTGTCGGACGCGGCGTGCGGCTGGTGCGAGCTGACGGGGCGCTGCGAGGAGCGCGGCGCGGCCGAGAGCACCGCCTGCGCCGCCGCCGGCGACTGGCGCTACCTCACGCTGCAGCCCGCCGCCTGCCCCAACTGCAGCAACCACATCTCGTGCGAGCGCTGCCTGGCCGCCGCGCACTGCGAGTGGTGGGCGGACGAGGCGCGCTGCGCGCGGCGCGGGCGCGCGGCCGGCGCCGTCACGGCCGCGCGCGCCTGCCCCGCGCCCTGCCGCCGCCGCGCCGACTGCGCCGCCTGCCTGGACCAGCGCGGCCGCTGCGTGTGGTGCGAGGCCACGCGCCAGTGCTTCAGCTTCAGCGTCTACACCAGCGAGTACCAGTTCGGCCTGTGCCGCGAGTGGCTGGACCGCGCCTCGCCCGCCGCGCCCGCCGCGCAGTGCAAGGCCTGCGCCGCGCACGCGCACTGCTCCTCCTGCCTGCGCTCCATGGGCTGCGGCTGGTGCCACTCGCACGAGAACCCCATCCACGGCGTGTGCGCCGAGGGCGACTTCACGCGCCCGCGCGCCGCCTGCGCCGCGGCGCTCAACGTGAGCGCGGCCGACGCGGGCTGGGCCTACGCGCAGTGCCCGGACGTGGACGAGTGCGGGCTCGGCCTGCACGACTGCCACGAGCACGCCGTCTGCAACAACACGCACGGCTCCTACACCTGCAAGTGCAAGCAGGGCTACATCGGTGACGGCAAGAAGAGCTGCATGCGCACGTGCTACAACAACTGCATTCACGGCTATTGTCTGGGTGCACCTCAGTATAAATGTCATTGTGATTTAGGTTGGACGGGCGCGGATTGTTCCATTAACTGTGGATGCCATAATCATTCCAAGTGCAAAACTGGCGTGGGACGATGCGACGAGTGTCAAGATTGGACTGAAGGCGAATTTTGCGAGTCTTGCAAGCCCGGTAGTCACGGCAACGCTACCACCGGTCAAGGCTGTAGACGCTGCGATTGCAACGATCACGGAGACGAATCACGCGGAGTTTGCGATGTAGCAACTGGGGAGTGCATTTGTAAGGATAACACAGAAGGACAAAATTGTGAACGCTGTAAACCAAAGTTCTATGGAGATCCGCGGCACGGGGGGAAATGCTACTACCAATGTGAGCCTAGAGGGATGTTAAACGCGTCTCAGACCGAAGGCATTGGCTCCTATAAAACAGATCCTGATATAAAAAGTCTTGGTCCTGCCAAAGAATGTTTGTGGATTATATCATCTGAAGATGTTAAGGATGCCATTATTCAGTTCACAGTTAATTCTTCTACGTTTAATGTGCCGTGCGACCAAAATGCAGTCTACGTGTATGACGGCTTGGGAGGTGTTCCAGACTTGACCAATAACCAGCAAAGTCAATTATTGGGTGTCTTTTGTAATGGAGCCTCTTCGGGGGTTGTTGAGGCTCGTAGCGGGAATTTGACAGTTCATTATAAACAAAGTCAACCTGACCAAGGATTTGAAGGCGTCTATAACGTTTTGGCATGTGATGACCATTGTTCTTGGCCAAGAGTATGCAAAAACAGACATTGCGTATGTAGAGATGGCTATGGCGGATTTGAGTGTGACGTAGAGATTTGTCGTAACAACTGTAGTGTCCATTTAAACGGCGGTTCTTGTGACATGAACTACGGACGATGCCTTTGCAATGACGGAATAGGCGGCGATGATTGCTCTCTTAAATTGGATAAATCACAGCTCGTGTTTACAGAACTATTCAATTCAGATTACTTGGCAGATGGATTAGATCACCTCAGAAAAACATTGCCAAGGTTTGGACATAGTTTAGTCGCAGATAGACGTGGGCTATGGATGTTTGGAGGTTACTCATTGTCACATGGACCGCTAAATGATATACGTTATTATGACACGAAAAATAATACTTGGACGCCAGTTACTGTAGACGCTACTCCCGATCCGAAAATGCCCGAAGGTCGATACTTTCATGCTGCCGAGATATATCATTCTAAACAAAATATTTATATTTATGGTGGATTAAGTTTGCAAGAAAAAAGTGGACAGAATAAAACATTGCGAGACTTCTGGCAATTTAGCCTCAAGGAACAAAGGTGGAGTCAAATAAAGAATAAAGCCGAGAGTCCTCCGCCTTTGGCCGGGCACACATTGACATTGCAAAAATATCAAGATTATGAAAGCTTAGTACTAATAGGAGGGTTTTCCTTAGAGGAAGGTATAATGACAGATATTTGGGAATTTGATCTTGACAATGACAAATGGATTAAGCTGACTTGCGGTGGCGCTAAGCCTGTTGGAATCATTGGCCACAGTACAGTCTACCATGCACCTTCCCAAAGTCTTTACGTATTTGGAGGTATAGTGTATATGTATAATGGAACTGTAGTATCTAATAAACTTTTTTCATTCCATTACCCTTCAAAAAATTGGAGCGAATTACCGACTTTTCCCAGTCTTAACAATGTTCATGACAGTTTACCACAAGCAACATATTTGCACTCTGCAGTTACCACTAATGAGTATATGATCGTGTTTGGTGGAAGGACTGTACCTGATAACAGATCAAATTCACTTATAGCATATGTTTATAGTTGTAATCAGTGGGTCAAACTGTCTAAAGGTTTGTATTGTTAATAATTTAATTAATTATGATTTGTATTAATATGTGTCAGTTTTAAATTAAATTTATTTTTAGGTTCCAGTGTATTAGACCACCCTCCCCCAAGAACGATAGCCCACGCAATGGCGATAGACATGGAATCCGAGAATGACTGGAATATTTTTATAGTAGGAGGCTGGACCGGAAGTGCCAATTGTCAAGTTACACGCATTACTCTGCCAGATGATCTGTGTTCCCTCTGGAGTTCTAGTAAAATTGAATGCCGAAGTCACATGGGTTGCAGCTTCTGCAGCACGGGTGACTATACGAAGTGTTATTCTGTGGATAAACCTGGATGTGAGGGTAGTGACAGAATTTCAACAAACGCTGGCGCTGCCTGTGACGCTGACCTAATATCAAGACGGCCTTGTGAAAACTTTACAACATGCACTTCGTGTCTGGCCGCTTGGCCTCTGTATCCTGAAGAGAAACCAGCCTGTAGATGGTGTGAAACTTGTGCTGCAGGCATTGGTAAAATTATTGTTAATAATATATAATCGTATATCGTATAAATTTTAAGTGATATTATTTCACTACTTTATTTTTACTATATTTTTATGTTTTACTTTATTTTTGTTATAAGAAAGTTATTTTAAAGATCAAAAATTTAAACGTAGCGTAACTTTCCTTCACAAACATAGGTTGAGATCAGTTTATCATTGTCGACAACGTTCTGGACTTTATTGTATCTACTATAAAATTATTGGCATTTCAGGAGAATGTGTTCCAACCGACGAATCTTGTACGAGCATTAAGTGTAACGCTGGCACTACATACATAAGCGACTCAGCACAATGTCCAGAGCTGCGATGTGTGGCACCCGATTGCGATAAATGTCTCGCTAATCAATGTTCTTGGACAAGACTTGCTGACCGAGGAGGTATAATAATATATATTTTTCTTCATATTATTGTTTATATTTGTCAAAATGAATTGTTTTAAAAAAAATTACAATGTTTTTTTTCAGCACAAATTACAAGAGTAGCAGATGATCCTTCAGAGCTTTATAATTGGATGTGCGTAACAATTGAAGAACTTCCTCATTTGTGGTCCACTTCGCTCAAGCCAGCTTACTTATATTTTGGTTTGACAAAAGATTGCCCGAGTCGGTGTCATACGTATGATGATTGTCAATCATGCTTGACGTCAGAGGGTGCAGAGGGAGGGTTTTCGGAATGTCACTGGGCAAGTTACCTCGGGACTTGTATATCTCCGGCCTACCAGCCTGTGTACTGTGCGGGTGGTGTGTGTGGGCTGGTTCTCACTAAAGCCGATAAAAATAAGTGCCCGGCGCCGTGTAATACCTTTGAACAATGTACTGAATGTCTTCACCACTCCCATTGTGGCTGGTGTGCCCTCGAGGGCGAGAACGGTGAGGGTGTTTGTACAGAAGGCTCCATCGACTCCCCTCTAGAATATTCGACGCGAACTACTTGTGCAGCTGTTTATTCCAATGTGCATCAAAGTAATACCACCAACGATACATTTTCATGGCACTACACACGATGTCCACCAGAAAATGAGTGTGAAAATAATCACCATCAATGTAAAGCTGATTCTGAGGTAATTTCCGTTTTATATTGAGATTTAAATGTAATGTAAACAATTTAGATAACTGATTTAGTTTTTGGTTTAAAAGTAGTGTATGGTGTTCAAGAGTTGGTGGGCGTTAATAGCGCATTTTACATTAATGTGGTAATTATACACGTAAACGTGATGGTGGTTTGCTTGCCGATTAGAGTGAGTGTTTTTTCCGTTTCCTCACTCTGGTAACAAAACAAAAGAGGACGTTGGTTTTCTCCACAACACGCTATGTCTCAATAATTGAAACCGAGTGTCTTGTAACTGTACTAGGCTAAGAAACTTGATGAATCCGCCAGGTGTGCCGCGACCTGCCGGAGGGCTACTCGTGCGAGTGCGGCGCGGGGCACCGGCGCGCGGGCGGCGCGGGCGGCGCGTGCGCGGCCGTGTGCTCGCAGGGCTGCGTGCGCGGCGCCTGCGTGCAGCCCGACCGCTGCCGCTGCGACTTCGGCTACGTCGGCGCCAACTGCACCATCCAGTGCCAGTGCAACGGACACTCGCACTGCGAGGGGCCCGACAAGCTCGACGTCTGCACCGAGTGCCACAACAACACCATGGTGGGTACTTGACGCATTACTAACTCGTCGAGTCCATTCTCTTATCTCTTATTATACTTTTTAATTTTTTATACATAAAACATATTCTTTAGTAAAATATATATTATTTTAATCTGTTTCATGGGATAATTCATTAAAAATGGTCATCATAATTAAAATGCTTAGAAATCAAATATACATTTTCTGTTACAGGGCAGTCAATGTGAAAAATGTAAACCTAATTTCGTAGGCGACCCGACCGACAACGGCCAATGTATCCCTTGTTCAGTGTACTGCCACGGACATACCACTGTGTGCACAAACGATGTGGATGTTTCTCTTATTCGCGACATCAGTACTACTGACCTCGAAGAGTATTACCGGGATGGTGCGGCCAAAGCCAGATGTGTGAGATGTGCTAATAATACTGACGGGCCACGTTGTGAACGGTGCATAGAAGGATACTTTAGAGGTTCTGAGGACTTCCGCGACCCTTGCCGACCGTAAGAGTTTTTTTTTTAAATTTTTTTATGCGGAAAAATGTCAAATTGGTATAAAATAAAAGTTTATCACCATGCTTTTTAGTAACTTGTTATGGAAACAATTTGAGCTGCATTAGTCAATGTAACAAACCCGCTCTCTCCCTACAGGTGTGAATGCCACGGCCACGGCGATACTTGCGACCCGGTAACAGGCGAGAAGTGCAACTGCGGGAACAACACGGAGTCGGATGCCTCCTGCCAGACCGCCTCCTCGGCGAAGAACACCGCGCAGGAGTGTTGGCGATACCAGTGCGTTAAATGCCGGGACTTGTATATGGGCGACCCGCGTAATGGACACCAGTGCTACAAGACCATCAACATTGAGAACAAACTGTGTTTTGATGGCAAATCTATTGGTTAGTATTGGTTAATACTTTTTAAACTAATACTTTTCTGTAAAAAGAGGAGTTTTTCAATTCAACTGTATGTTTTTTGTGTTCGTTACCTCAAAATTGGGTGAACCGATTTTAACAACTCTTTTATTTGAAAGCTGATGCTATCTGTATGGTCCCATATTAATTTGGTCCATTTCTCACAAAAGTATTAAGTTTGCATTAAGTATGTGCGCGACTAATGGACGAATAACTCAATATCCCGCCAGCCAACCGATTACGCCAATTTTTTTTTATTGGAAACGATATTTTTTTATTGGATTACACTTCACGGGTTATGGCCTCGATACGACTTGATAGTAAAACTAAGATTGCTTAATTATGTGACTATATTACAGTTAATGCGTAATCACTATAATCTGATAATCATATATTCAGCAATTACATAATGCAAATGTATATTTTGCAGTACAGACTATTTAAAATCTAATACAATGAATTTTAGATGTTATTTAAATAGATAGGTTAAATGCAAGAAATATCATCGAACCCACAATCAGTCGGGTTTACAGTTACACTTTGTGCTGCTGCGCCACGACTGCTCCCAGTTGTAGTAGCCGACAGGTTAATTCATTTTCGAGAGTGAGAAAAGAACTCTAAATATTGTGTTTACAGTTAGGCACTGTTCACTGCGCCACCTCCATATAAACTCTGTTAATTTATTTCAATTTTGTATCTTACACATATTTTACAACGCTGTATTCTTTTAACGATCATAAAATATTTATTTTGACAATATAATTTATATATTTATTGGTTTCAGACGAATGCAAGATCAAGCCTCGCCCATTGTATCCAGGACAGACAGTGTTTGTCGCCGTAAATCCGCGATATATGAACGTTGACATCCGAGTCATAGTGGACGTGACACAAGGTGCAGTGGACCTGTACATGAGTCCAAACGACAGCTCTTTCGTAGTCTCCGTGAATTCAAGTACAGGGGCCCACGCTGTAGAACTAGATCCGACGTATTACAAACATGAATCATATCGAAAAATGCCGTCCTTCGACGATCACGTGCCAGAAAAACCGGAGAAAATAACCTGGTACTACGACAAGGTTGAATACGCGCTCGCCGATTTCACTGCTAAGGATTTGGCGACCTATGTCACAGTAGACAAGAGGAACGTCCTCTTACGTGTGAAAAATCTTCGCAACCGACTCGTAATGACTTTGCCACAAAATGTACACGACTTGACTCACACCAAGTTCTTTATAATAGTACGTGCGAGACACACGGACGATGGACTGGCAAGCTTTGGCATTACGTTCTTCCGTCAAGATCAACTCCACATAGATTTGTTTGTTTTCTTTTCGGTGTTTTTCTCGTGCTTCTTCCTGTTTTTGGCGGCGTGTGTTGTGGCGTGGAAGGCGAAACAGGCGGCTGATGTACGCAGAGCTCGGAGGAGACATGTTGTGGAGGTAAGAGTTGGTGTATATTTTTTATACTGTATAAATGTATTGATAATCTTATTGATTAGCAACAGGGAGGGGATCAATAGAACTGAAACACGAAACTAACATGTAGCTAACATTTTGCCTAGAAAAGAAATAGTTTTAAATTAAAATGGAAATTGAACAGAATTTGTTTCCTGAACAATTGATTGATTGTATACATACATCAGGAAATAAATTCCTATTTTTAAGGTACAGCTATAACTTTTATGACAAAATACAATGATAATCATAATATATGCCACATTTATTAAAGTAAAATTTAAATAATTATAATTTAGATGAAAATAGTACTAGCATAAGTTTATCACAACTGCCAGAATTAAAAAGTAAATCAATATAGTAGTTCAGAAATAAATTAGCTACAAATTTTAGAACACAATATCACATTAGACACACTATGTGACATTTTATGTTCATGGAGAAAGAAGTAATGTGTGTGTATCTCGTGTTGGTCAGATGCTGCACATGGCAAAGCGGCCATTCGCGGCGGTGCGCGTGGTGCTGGGCGCGGGCGGCGGCGCGTGGGCGCGCAAGCGCCGCGCCGAGCTGCGCCCCGTCGCCATCGAGCCCACCGCCGACGGGCGCGCCGCCGTCACCTCGCTGCTCGTCAGGTACGCGCCTCTCGTCCGACGGGATCATCCAGTGGAATTATATTTAAATTATTTTAATTTTCGTCACCAATGCGCCACTGTTGACACGCCATATCTTTAAAATTGGGTGGGAAATGAGAATGCCCTGATATAACAAGTATTCTATCTGTCTACCCTGATGCAGAAAAAAACTAAAGTCACATAAAAAAGAAACAAAATTAGCATCAATTATAATATAGAAACATCCACTCACTCCACAGACTCCCAGGCGGAGCGCGCGCCCCCGTGCGCATGGCGCTGGCGTCGGCGCTGGTGCTGGTGTCGCGCGCGCCGCCGCCCCGCGCACGCGCACGGCCGCGCCCGCACGCGCGCCCGCGCCCGCGCCGCGCCCTCTCCTAGCCCGCGAGCGCGCGCGTGCCGCCCTGCCACTACACGCACGCGCACCACACGCCCTACCACTACACGCACACGCATTATGACTACCGCTGACCATACACCGCATAGGAGTCATCAGTAAATTACGTCATACTTATTTTATGGTTGTCCCCCCCCCCCCTGTGCTTGTCACATATTTTTCAATTTTACATCTTTTACATTAAAACAACAATTTCATATTCATGTTGAAGTGTGTCACAAAATTTTGCTCACAAAACGCCATATTTGTCACGTAATGTCACACTTCATCGACAACCTCCCGCCTCTTAACGTGAGACGTAATTAATTGGTGACACCTTACCAAACGCAACAAAAAAACTGACAAACATTCACGCTATAAATGCAGCTATGAACAATGAATACAGTATCAAATCGAAATATTGCTGTATGAATGAAATGCCATATACACGAATAGTACTAGTACAGAAATAAAAATTTCAGTTTTATCAATTTTTTGTCCAATAATATAAACCACATAGACAACAAAATTCTCTTAATAAATAATGACTTATATTTTTCAATAATAGTTTATTGAAAAATATATGTAACAGATTGGAATAGATGTACTCGAAGGCTTAAAGGCAGAGGCAGCTCACGAGACCTGAGGAATGAAGGGAGTTAAGGATTAAGATGTATATTTATTAGTTAGTAAGGAAATATATATGTATATTAGACAAACTAATAGTTCTGAATGTGGATCTGTATTGTAATGCTTGTTAGCATTTTTTTTATTATTTTTGTTACATAACACATAGCACAATGTATGTTGAATGTGTCAGTCCTAAGAGTTAATGTAAAGATAAGACAATGTTTAATAGTTATTTTATGAAGTGGTAAGATTTATTATTGTAGATAATATTTCGTTATCGTTATCGTTCGTTACGCATCGCTTTTTATTTTATCGTGAAAAGTTTTTTTTTGTATTTTATAAATATTGTGTAGGTAAGTGCGTTACAGTGGTTATATTTATGTTCAAAGAACTATTATTAAAATATTGTTTTAACTATGCCATATCGATTCGATGAGCCAAAGGTATCAAAATTAGCGTGAATTGAGCGCGGGTTGTGAATAGCCAATAGGCGCTGAAGCTGTTGTGTTGTTTATTTCGAAATTTTATCATGCCATGTTAAAATATATATCTAGTTATGCTATAGCTTGTTGTTTCTTAGTAAACTACTGACTGTCCCTACGAATAATTTACGTAGCGCTATTCTATTGCAGCTGGTTAAATTGTATGTTGTTTATTTTTTTTTGTGTTGTGCACATAATTATACAAAAGTTCTGTTGTTTTTGAATCTCAATATATTTATATTTAATGTAACTTCTGACATAATATTCATTACATTAAGTAGATTATGAAACTTATATTTATATTATTAAATTTGTAAAATTATTTTATGTAGAAATCACGGCTTGAAACTATGAATATTGTGTTACCAGAAACGTTTGCACTCTCATTGATGATGATCCTGCTCAAAATTGTAGTAATATACAAATTTGACAATTTTACTATTTACATAATAAAATTTACATACATCCTTCTGAAGTTATCTGTGATTAACAAAAAGAATTAGATTCATGGTATATTTACTTATATAAGAAATCTATATTATTCTAGTAAATTTATAATTTACTGTTCTGATTTTTAACTTTTTCTTTCGTATGTTATTTATTTACTAAACATGCTCAAGAATCATGGGTTGCCCTTTTATTCGTGTTTTAAATAAATCATTGGAGATGTAGTGTAAATAGAAAAAATATATTAGAACATGCTATCTTTGTCTTATATTTACATATTTAGATCAAATATATCTTAAATGAATTACTTGGCGTTCTATTTGTAATGGATGTTTAAACTCAACATAGATATTCAATTGCTCATCAGTAATCAGCAGTATTCTGTCACTGAATATTCTAGTAGGCGATTTGTATGTAGATGATGTTGTAGTATAACTTTAAGGAAAAATTTTACTATTAGATGTAATTATATAAGAGAGTACTGATAATATTATAAATACTTTATAGAAAATGTGATTAAATAATTGTACCCCCCACGGTATGTATTCGAGTCCATTAAAACATTCCAATTGTAAATCTTTGTATATATTTGTGAAATAAATAAAACTGTACCGCTATTTGTAATGTTCGATTGGTGTCATAATGGTATATTATGGTTTATGGTATATTATATTTTTTAATTTAGGAAATAATTAAAAAAATACAAAAGTATCTTTTGTGGTTACAAGACACATATTATTTATCGCACATTAAGTAACTGTTAACAAAAATGATTTTTATAATATTAGATGTAAGGAAAAGTACAATACACCAACATTTAACAGTACTTGATCACATTAAAGAATTTAAAAAATCTTTCTTCTGTCACATATAACTCAACAACTTGGAATGTAATATTCAAGAAATGTATATTAAATACTATTTTCTTTATATTATCGTGCGATATATATTTATTTGTAAATTAATGTGTATTTCAAGTGTCTCTACCATATCTACATATGTAGATCGCGACGGCGGAACAACAGACGATAGTGGTATTTATCATGTGTAAGAGCTTTAAAAAAATATTACTGTAGGTAAAATTGATTGCTCATAATTTCATTTAAATTGTATACACTATTGCATTTAATTAATCTGATCATTAAATTGGTGTATTTTATATTAAAAATAAATTATTTTGCATCTTGTTTTCTCTTCTGGTTGTCTAGGACAAAGTTGAATTGTATAAATGTAAGAGAAATATCTATAATACTGCAATGATCACTGTTTACTGATGTTTTTTACGACACAATGTATTAACTACACTGTAGCAAATGGAAAATTGGTTATTTATTAAATTATTTTCTTTAAAATTAGTCCTCTTAGAATATAATATATTTTTAAAATATTTTAAATAGATAAATACTATATAGTATAGTTTATTAGATAAAATTTTCTCACTGCAAAAATTATATTGGAGCCAAATTTTTACTTGATATATTTAAAAATTAATAAATATCCTTATTGCTCAAGTCATGTGTGGTGTAAGATGTTACACTTTGTATACTTTTATTGTTGTCTGAATTCTTGTAAAGACCACCCAGGGGCATAAATTATCCTCAATTCAAGGTGCCATGTTAATTTCAATTCCATAACTAACAGATACGCAAAGTGTTATTGCAGTACCTTTCATTTTTAACCTTACCACCAATTTGAAAACGTACAAGTATTATGTAATACTAATATATTACCATATAGATCTGGCTTAACATCAGTTTATTAGATAAATATTATAAAATATTTTGAATATAATTACCATAACATTAAAACATGACAATTCTCAGACATAAAATATAGTCTTGACAGTCGGATAAATAGGATCTAAAAGCAGTATTAAATATGTATATGTAAGCAATATGTATTTTTGTTTAATGTAACTGTAAATGTTTATAAATAAAATATACTGTTGGTTATAATTTATTTTATTTCTTACATAATATGTGAGACATTATTTAGGAATAATAATAAATGTATGCTTTGGTGAGTTGATTCTACTGATCTTTCTGTGTCAACAGGTGTGTTTTTAGTTTCTGAAGTAATTCCTTTTTGACAGAATCGGGTACAAGTGCTCGTGCTCTAGGAGTAACTCTTGTTAATAACACATCAAATGGAATATTATTGCCTTCACTTTCTTTAACAACTTCTCTGCACAACATTCTGACTTGATCTCTCCAACCGCATTCAATTAGACGTTTCCTCAATAGTTCCTTAAATCTGGGATTAGATAAAACAATTGTTATAAATATATGAAAGGGTAGTTGTGGTGTAGAGGTAGGTAGAGTGGATTCCATTTCCACTCATTCACTCATTGATAGCACAGCAAAACTCTGTGCAGAGTTCTCCTATTCAACATAATGCCTCAAGAATTCAGTGGAAAGAGGGGAAGAAAAGTTTCTTAATGGTAATGGAGTGTCTTAATATTAGGTTCCAAGTTATCCTCTGCTTACCCTGCTATATAATATTAGAGGTGATTACAAAAATAAAACGTAATAATCTAAACTCAAACCTAAAAAAAATGCTTTTACAATCAGATAGGGCCTATTGCGTGATGATGGCCTCAGTTTACAATTTTCTTTCATCAAAAAAGCTACCATATTTTTATTATATGTTATGCATAGCAAAAACTCCTCCAATTTCTCCTAATTTTTACTGTTATATGTTGGTTGTTCATTAGACGCTCCAGATCTTTAACTATTATATATCAATAGATTATGCTTTTTACACTAAACAACTACACAACAAATACTTGTCCTTATTCCAAAAAAATTAATAAGACAATGGAAATATTCAACACACTAAGCAAATTGGGATCGCTAAGCTCGTCTGTTTCCAAATCAAATTATATTCTTAAGATGTTGATAGTATCTGTTATCGATAATATTCTATATTAAATAAATAGAGCGTGTAGGCAATATTAAGACAGACTGTCTAGCTTTAGAAAATATGTGCACTGCTTCGTTTGCTTGCGAAAGTTTGGGGGAACAATACAATATATAATAAATTTGTTATTGTAAACTATTTTTTTTATACCTTTCCCGGTCTCCACTGAGAATGAGCCTTTGATGAGCTATAGTATTATTGACTGTCATGTTATTCTTTTATATATTTGTTTGTTTTAAACACTAAATAGATATTTTACTATTGTCGCACTTAGTTATCTTGGATGTAATTCATTATGTAGGTAATTATCACTTTATTTATATTGACGGACGTATTAAATATCATCAAACAAAACGGACACAGCTTGACAAATGTCAATTCCAATTGTGAATTGCCATAATAGTTAGGTAATAGGTTAATAGGTTTGACAATTATTTAGCTGTGAAATATTCCATTATTTATTATTTTAAATATAAAATAAATATGTAATCTATAAATGTTATTAATTTAAAAAATACATAAGATTTAAAAACAAAACTGATTTTGAGTGTTGCACTTGCAAGAGTTTCTTTTCATTGAATTTTCTTAACAAAGGTATTTTTTTATCTGAAAAAGAATATGGTAACTAGGTATAGAAGACCATTAGACGTAGATGCAAAAAAATACTGATTTTAAAGATTTTTTTTGACACGATCCTCGAGGAATGGGACAGTATCTAATTGTAAAAGCGAAGATTTTTGGCTCCAAATACTTAATTCATGCGAATGAATATATTTTATTTCCCCGTAAAGGAAGGAAGGAAGGAGAGGAAAGTACGGTTGGAGAGTCACGTTACCAGCAATGGCAACACGCATGGGCCGACTCATAGTTCTTTTACTATTCCCCTAAAATATAAAAAATATAACTAATTTAACTAATTATAAAGTATGTATGTAATCTATATGTGTGTATGTATTTGTTTGTATATGTATTTGTATGTATGTGTATAATTATTGGTCTTATATATTTAATTTTGTATTATATTATAAATATCTATGTATCAATTTATTGTTATGTAGTTAACTATGTATACATATACATAAAGGTATATGTATGGTTTTTTTTATTTTTCTGGTTGTATATTATATATATTTTTAAGTATGACAGCTTCTTTTCGCCCTAAAGATTGTCTGGAAGAGATGGCTACTTTGCCATAAGACCGCCTTTTGTGCATTTTGTTTTTTATCATCTTCTATATGTGTATCTATTGTGGTTTACAAA
Source organism: Heliconius charithonia (assembly GCA_030704555.1). Classification (NCBI taxonomy): domain Eukaryota; kingdom Metazoa; phylum Arthropoda; class Insecta; order Lepidoptera; family Nymphalidae; genus Heliconius; species Heliconius charithonia. The sequence goes on along the minus strand of CM060809.1, from coordinate 6,889,186 downwards.
TAAAGTAATAACAATAATTTTGAAATCCCGAAAATATAAAAAAAACCGCGATACCGGGATTTTTCTGAAATCAATATCGAAAATATCTTGCTTTAATGGTCCGATACTGTGACTTTATGTGATAATTTCTTAGTCTTACTTCTTATTTTTTAAGCTTTAACTTGCTATCCTCCTTTGACATTAAAATTACTTCATAAATGTTTATGATATTTTTCATCTTTATTTCTTTTTTATGGAAAAAGACAAGGTAAACGAGCGCACGGGTCTCCTGATGACAAGTGATCGCCGCCACCCATGACCCCGTGTAATACCAGAGGAGCTTTTTGAAGGTACTCAGGTTGTATCGACATGAAAACACTGCCGCAGGAAGTTCAAACGAGACCACACAATAGTGTATTGCCACGTATCCATATGGTGTGGATGGCACTGTCGTACTGTGCGGTTGCGGCTCGACACCGCACAGTACCACAGTGGCGGCAGGTAACAGGTCAAACAGTTGTCCAGAACACTCCCCATCATAAATGCGGTAGAGAACGCACAGCGAGATTCAAACGGCTGTACGATGTATGCGATTAAATGGGTCAAGCTGACAAGTTTGACAAGAGTCTGTGTTTTGTCGTGAAGTACTGTATATTTCTGTTGATGACGACTTTCTTTGAGGTTTTTTTGAGGCCAACTTGGCCTTGTTTTCCAGATGATCACGATACTGGCAGTAACTCGAAACGCTAAGGCCCAATGTGCTGGGCGATAGGACATTCCCGATCGGTGCCTCAACTGATGACACGAGCTTATTTCGGCGCTGGTCGACTTGCGACCGGCAGCGTCAGCGGTTGCGTTTTTCTATCATCTGCATAGTATTGAATGCTAGAATTGTTTAACATGTCATTGCATAACCACTTGCATAAATTCTCGAGAATCCCATAGGTTGGAAGTATAGCAAGAAGCGCCCCATGCTACACTCGATCAAATGCCTTCGCCATGTCCAATCTAACTGCCAGGCCTTCTCCTTTGCTTTCAATAGTCGCAGCCCAGCGATGGGTTAGGTTACCAGAATATCACCGGTTGAGTGACCATATCGAAAACCATTAATTTATCAGTGATCCTCTAGATAAACCGAGAGCTGGCTATTGATGATGCTCTCCATGACTTTCGAGAGGTCATAGCAATGGGCTTGGGCGAAGGAGCCCGGCACAACCTAATGTGAAACACGTAAAGCCACTACTTAACGCCAGTTTTAAATGCCGGGAGTGGTAATAATCTAGATCTGAATGAATAGCCTTTATTTATTTTTTCATAGTATCATTTATCTTCCGCTATTCGTTTAGGTACAACTTTGTTTTTAACATTCACGCCACATGTTGTGTGAGTAATGAGGCCTATGCAATGAGGAGGAGAGGCGATTGCAAATGAGACATACTCATAAGTAAGTAGTTCAATGTTTTCTATAAAAAATAGAACTATACAAATAATATTTCTTCAAGCAATTGTACCAATGTAAATCTAAAACATGTTAAAGCTAAAATCCTATTATTTACTTATTAATATGAGGATTGCATCATTATATCATCATTTTCGTAATATTTTTTATTGGTGTGGAGCTAATTGTATATCAAGTGGACCTTAATGGTGGCCTTAATGGTTGAAGATAATCTCGTAAGATTTCATAGATTCAATCCAAATGAAATTTCTCCTTCTGGCCGTGCACTCTTATTTCAACGTACTCCCCTACTCGACAACGAAAAATAGCATTTTTAGTAAACCTGAATGTTAGCGCCAATTTAGTAACTTTATATTTATGGCTATCTATTAAAAACTTTGTTAGTTTGATTTATAATATAATCTTGATTTAGTTATTATTTTCCTGCTATTGGGATATCTAACCAAACTATAGCATGCCCATCCAAGTAGATAGAAAACATTTCTATGTCTTCTTAACAGTTTTTTATCCAATTAGTTAGCGGCCACAAGCTCTGCTTTCATTCAACGTATATGAGTGTAAAATTAACGTTGTGTCTGTCGCATTTACTTTGTTGAACATACAAATTTAAACATGAATTTTATTTTAGTGTGCAGTATACTATCACAATTAATTGCCGTAAATAATGTAAGTAAATTAACTCCAAAAGTCTTTGAAGACAACATTAAATTATAAATGTTGCAATCATTTTATTAATAATAAAAGAATATTATCATTTTGATAAAATATATGACCTAATTCCTCTTGTAGGCGCGCCAATTTAGAGTTACGGATCAAGTTTATTTTGACATAAACAAAGAAAATAAGCCCATAGGTCGTATAGTCATCGGACTTTTTGGTGATTTGGCACCTAAGGCTGTGAAAAATTTTAAAGTATTGGCTACTAAAGGAATTAAGGGCAAATCATATAGAGGCACTAGTTTCAATCGTGTTATTAGGAGATTTATGATACAGGGTGAGTTAATATAAAAAAATACGTATAGTACAAAAGACGTATACAAGAATTCGATTATAAAATATGATAATAATTAATAAAAAATAAATTTATCAATAGGAGGGGACGTAGTAGCTGATGATGGTAAAGGTTCCATCAGCATATACGGTAAAACTTTTGAAGACGAAAATTTAGACACAGAGCACAGTGCAGCTGGATTCGTATCAATGGCTAATAATGGTACGTAGAGGCTGGAATGATACCAGAAAGGTACAAATAGATTAAAATTCGATAAGGTTCATCGGTAAATACTTAAAAACTATCTGGAAAGTTTATATTTCCATTTCTTCGCTCGTGTGTCGAGGCAACTCGCGATGTTGAGTTGAGGCAATGCTTTCAGAATTCGGCGGACAATAGAGAATAGAGAACAGTGTTTTAACACTGGGTTCCCTCTACCTGCCCTGCTGTATACGTGATACTGCGTGAAGCTAATTATATTTTATTTATGATTTATCTGGAAAGTATGATGTAATATATACATACAACAAAGTTAATAGCTCTATCATCCTATTTTGTTTTAGGAAAGGATACGAATGGTTGCCAGTTTATTATAACAACGAAACCAACGCCATGGTTGGATAACTTACATTCTGTAGTAGGAAAGGTAGGTTCTAGGGTGATTTAAGTATGTCACGAATTTTCCCAATAAGTGACGTAATTTAGTATTTTTCTCATTTAAATGTAATTAAAAGTTTTTAATGTGATTTTTTTTGAGTTACTTTTCTCGGTCGGTAGGTAGTGGACGGACAAAAAGTAGTGCATATGATAGAACTAACACCGACAGATGCGGAAGACAGACCGGAAGTACCTGTAATTATTGCCGATTGTGGCCTGTTGCCGACGGAACCTTTTTACATATCCGATGATCCATACGAGTAAGAAAATACTTTTGTATCTCTTATATAGGAGGGATTAGGCAGATGGTAACCTAGTGTTAAGACACTCCGTTTCCCACTTCTTATAAGTATCTATATAATACTTGAAATACTTACATATACACGTGTTACATAGTCGTTAATGCCAGGCATGGTGAAACTACAGAGTAACAATTGGTACTTGAACACGGCACTGTGTTTAAATGTTAAGCAATATCTCGCAACTTGCCTATTATTGCTAAGTATATACATTTTCTCGTTTAAAATATGGACGATTTAAGTCAAAACAAAGACATTTGTCTTTATAGTCGTCGTTGCGTTTGAGGCCAGTCGTGGCGCAGTGGCACAAAGTGTGACTGTAAAACCGACTGGTTGTGGGTTCGATCCCCACTCGAAGAGATGGAATATTTACTTAAATTTATATTTCCATTTCTTCGCTCTGGTGTCGAGGCATAGCGCGGCGTAGAGCTCTGCCACTCAACACGCAATGCCTCCAAAATTCGGCAGAAAGTGGGGAACGGAGTGTCTTACACTAGGTTCCCTCTGCCTACCCTGCTGTGTGCGGGATATAGCGTGAAGCTAATTTAATTTAATTTAATAGTTGCGTAGTGGCTGTAGCGTATGACTGTAAGTGCAATGGATTGTGGATTCTTACTAATAGAAATGAGTCATTTAATTTTTATTTATTTTATTTAAGACAAGAGTTGCTATATGCATGCGTGAAACTGAAAAAAAATCTTATTCGGTTACATTACATAATAAAGTTTACGTAGTGCACATCACTAATATTAATTAATTAATTTTGTTTTCACAGTTTATGGGGTTGGATAAAGGCTTCGGCGGTACCGCTTACCATGTCATTTTCTATTTTAGGTTTCTTTCACTGGATGATTAAAAAGATGGAAATTTAATAAAAGAAATAATTACGTGATAACGTCAAAAGAAGACATTTTGGAAAAATTACATAATTTTGTGAATTCAATAGAATTATTTTTATGACTGAATTATAAATATTCTGTACAATACAAATAGTTAATAGTTTTTTTTCAACAAATTAACATTTATTTGCACTCTTATTTTAAATTTCATTAAATAATAATATCTACAGATTAATTATATGTGCTATTTAATTGCAAGTAATAATAAACAGACGATTGCGTGTGCGACACAAACAGAACGCTAACGCCGATCGTGCGTCTCTATCACGCTTGTTCCGCGCTCTCGCTTGCACGCTCGGCTCAGGCGAAACGTGACAATAAGTCATGCTGGCTCGTGAATGCAGACAGCGATTACCAATTTATAAGACGTTATCGAAGTTTTATTTTTGCTTAAATGATGCTGAATTTGGCGATGTATGAATTTCGCGGCAAATTCAATATAATTTCAAAAGATTTTAGAAATGTAGTGATTTCATACATGTGATTTTTGTTTATAGTTATTGCGGCATCTAATATGCCAAGTGATCAAGAGTGGGGAACGGAGTATCTTAACACTAGGTTCCCTCTGCCTACCATGCTGTGTGCGGGATATAGCGTGAAGCTGATTTTGTTTTATATTATGGCACGATATTCAAAATGTTAATTGGTTAAACACGAGAAAAGTTTGTTAAATAATAAGTTTATTAAATAACAGTGGATTGGATTGTAAAAAAAATAAAAGCAAATGAAATAGTTTTGTAAGTTTATTTATTTCTTAGAAATTGTATTTTCTATTATTTTAGCAATTGTGCCTTCATCACAACCACAATCAAATTAATATTTCATAACTACATTAATATTACATACATTATATACAGGATTATTATTCACATAAAATTACAATAAGCTATAATTAAAATATAATTATCTATTTATTTTTGTTTCTTTTTATCATTAATCATGTTAACGAATCACTAAATTATGTTTTTTTTAAAGAAAACACGAACGAATTGGTGCAAAATATAAGTAGGTAGTAAATACATATTAGCTTTTTCTTTGAAAATAAATAAATAATTTTCAGTTGAAAGAAAAAAAAACCGCAATTCTATGTATGTACTTATACTATTAAATTTAAAATAATATTTAATATCAGCGTGCTATTATTTTATAAAATCATAAATGCCTTTTGATTTTTTGTCAATGATTACATTTTCTTTTCATTTTTAGACATATAATTATTTATTTACTAGTAAATAGAGTAAATAGACTGAAATGTATGAGTTTATAAATAGTCCAGATATTTTTCAAAGTGAAATTGTATAAGAACAGGTAACAATTTATTATATTATAATAAATATTAATTTAAGGTACATTTCTTAAAAACACGGAGTCTTATAAAACCACATGCAAAGTTTAGAAGCACCTTACTAAGTGGTATGACTACTAATTATATATAATAATCTAAAAATATAAACTATTGATATCACAGAATGTGAGAAACATTTAAGAATGGATTATAAGATAATAATATTATTACAATGTGTTGATGTGTCAATGACATATCATAATATCAAAATACGAATTACGTTTACGAAAAGGTTGTTTTCTTGCCGGGATCACATGTTTTTAAGGTTGAAATAAGGAAAAATCTTCGATTTTACTTGTAAAAGATTACTAGGTATTTTTAATTTATATCATTTGTCTGCTTAAATTTGTTTAGCTTATAAGACAATGTCCACAGTGACCGTGTTGTCTATAATATTAAAGACAAAAAGCTACAATTGTAGGAGCAGCAGCAGCGCGGCACACAGCGCCGTGGCCGCGGCAGGCGCGCGGCGCGGCGCGGCGGCGGGCGCGGGGGGCGGCGAGGGCGCGCGCGCGGGCTCGCCGGCGCGCTGCCCCGCCGCGGCGCCGCACGCGCGCTCGCACGACGCCCACGCGCGGCACACGTCGCACGCGCTGGCGCTCACCGCCTGGTAGAACACGCGCGCTCTGTGACCTGCAGAACATAACAATTCGTCATATTTAGTACGTTCACGTTGTTACCCTATATACTAGGTAGTAGAAGGGAACTAGTGTTAAGTATTAAGAAACTTTGAAAACTTCTACTCATGTTTGTTAATATATATGTTGACTGTATTATTTATTTTTTTCTAAGATACTTATTAATTTAGGATTTTATTGCATAAAAATATATAAAAGTAAAGAGAGATTAACAAAGTTAAATGAATTAAATCGGTCTATTACATTTACAAGGTATTTCCTGCTCAACAAGCATATACGGTGCACTTGTGCATTTTAACAAATAATGAACAACAATCCAGAAAAAAGAATTCAACAGTACTTCAATCAAATAATTACAATAATACACTTTAAGTAACTGTGCAATAAAAATTTAAGTAGTTAAAGACATTTAACTCACTCGAGTCATACAGGTCCTGCAGCGTGACCCAGGCGGCGCGCTGGCGCGCGACGGGCAGCGCGCGCGGCGCCGCCAGCGTGGCGCAGCGCTCGGCCGCGCCGGCGCGCAGCCACGCCGCCACCCGCGCGCCGCCGTGCTGCACGCGCGCGCCCACCACGTGCCGCGCCGCCTACCACATACACCGACTATTACGTCACCGCATACACCACAGTAGGCAGAAGGAAACTAATGCCGAGACACTTCGTTCCCCATGTTTTTAAAACATTGCGTGTTTAGTGGTGGAACTCAACGCCACGCTTCGTCTTTTCGACAAAAGACAAAGAGGTTCGTTGAGTTATATTCATATATTTCTAGAATATTAAAAACAAATAAACTAAAAAACATAAATTTAAACATTATATAAGGTTTTAAACATAAAATATGACTGTATATACGAGTATGTATATAACATTCCCAGTAATATCAGTCGTATTAGATTTTTTTTTTGTTTATTTTATTATAAAGTAGTACCTACATACTCTTACTTATTTAAGCGATACTTCGTTATTTTTTACAAGTTCACCACAAAGGGAAAAGCCGTTTAAAACTAAATTGTTTTTTTTTAATATCTTGTTAAATAGAAAGAATCTTGTGTTACCGTCAGTTCAGTAATAGTGTTGATATCCGCCAAGTATCCTGAAGGCAGCTGAACCGTTAGAAGTGCCAACCCACTCTCCTTTTCACTTGCAACAGGTACATATCTAAAAAAATGTCATATAGAGAATTTGAATAATGATATATAGATATTGTTTTCAAAATGATATCACTATTATAAAACGAAACGTAAATTAATAATGATATAGTTATAATTATTCGTTTAAGCGGACGAAGCCGCAAGCGCATCTCTAATAATAATTTATTTTTAAATAATTTATTTGCGCTGAGCTGATCGTCTGATAGTATACGTGGCGGTTGTGGGTACGATTTCGAGGTTGAATTATTTTCCTAGCTCTGGCAGCAAAACAAAACGTGGCGTTTAGTTCTGTTAATGCTTGAGGCATTATTTGTTAGTGGCTACCACTCAACACATAATGCCTCAAAATTTAGACAGAAAGAGCCAATGGGTCTTTACATAAGTCTCCGGTTGTCTGTACCGCTACGCGACAAACTACTTTTTCTAAATATAACAGACTATAGTATACACACCCGACACAGATGGACAGTTGCAGGCGGTGGCTGGTGGACACGTAGTCGACGCGCGGGTCCAGCGTGTAGCGCGGCCACGCCGCCGTGACGTTGGAGGCGCCGCGCGCCGCCAGCCCCACCGCGCCCACTCCGCGCCCCTCCGTCCACGCGCTCGCGTTGCGCACGTCGCGCACCTGTGGGCGACCATATAGACATTACTTTTGGCATCTTTGTAGGATTTCAATATTTAAGTTACTGCTGTATTGTACTGCTGTAGTCCATAAGACCAAATGGGTTTTAATGATGCATTCATTAACTAATACTTTATTGAAACGTGTTTAAAATAACCGGTTTAAATGGATGAAGACGAGATCTACTTTTTTCCGTTGAGCTTTGATATGATTAGTCCATGTTAGTCTGGAATCTAAATGAAGCCAATGTACCTGACACAAAATATTTAAAAAATCTTCATAAATTACCAATTGTGTCTGTATAATAAGTGCGTTGTCGCTATCGATGTTGAAGTTGCGCGGCTCGCTGTTGCCGGCGCGCACCGACACGCGCAACTTGGTCGGTGTCTTTATAGCTATGGCGAATTGAGATAACGCGTCCAGCTGTAACAAAATGTATACATAGAACATGGTGAAAATACATTTCCTTAAGGAGTATTAGTAGTAGTGTCTCTGACTGTAAATCCGATGGCTGTGGGTTAGATCTTCACTCGGAGAAACGATTATATTTAAATTATTTCTCGGCTAGACAAAGCGAGCTACACAATAATGTCTCGAAATTTTGGTAGTGGAGTGTCTTAACACTAGGTTTCCTCTTGCAGCTGCTTTTATTAGGTTTTGCAGTTAATTATATTTTGAAGCATTAATTTGTAACTTACCACTTCAGGGTCCTGGTCGTTAGGCCCCAACGCCTGCATGAGGTACTGCGCGACGGGCACCGCCTCGTCTATGGAGCTGGCGGCCAGCATGGCGCGCAAGGCCCACGCCGCCGTCGAAGCTTCTAGACTGTTGCCTTTCAACCACGGATTACGCCATTCCGATCCAGATATTTTACGGGACCAGAATAATGTTGTTGCTGTTAATATTTTCCTCTTGTTAATAAAAATGTTATATTGTGACACAAAGTAGTATGCTACATAAAATTCTATCTATTTTCTATTGTATTTAATATATTAAGTACTAGTGCTTCAAATATACTTCTTTTGATAAAAATATATTTTAAAATTACAAATAAATAGTTTCAATTCCTTAACATAGTACTCTTACTTACATATACACCAACACATAGTGTCACTACCTATGTACAGCCTATAAAATTAAAATTAAACATACAGTACGGTCGACCAGTCGTGGGCGCCCTAAACTTAGCTGTAAATGGCTGCACAGGTTTGATATAAGGGTTTTTTGTACTTTCGATAATTTTTTCCCGAGTGAACAACGCCTCATAGTTTAAGAGACGTTGCTTCAGAGCTGCCACGACTCGTGACCAAGATGTGAACAGTAATTACCAGTAGAATTGGCATATTTATCCATAAGTTGTAACGCCTCAGCCGCCTGCGGGTGTCGCGCGGCCGCCAGCGCGCTGCCCGCCAGCGCCAAGGAGAACGCGTCCAGCTCCGCCGACAGCGACTTAGCTAGATAGTCCTGGGCTTTGTTTATTGCGTTCTTGTACAGCATGTCGTTGGCCTGGATGTGAGAGTAATTTATAGTCTGTAATGTCTGATTTAATTTCTTAACATTTTAACTACTTTTGTGGGATTTATCAACTTTCATTTTGTCTATCTACGATAGAAATTAAAATGTAAGTTAATAAACATACTTTTTAGTAGCTCGTATTTATTTTTTTCATATGTAGAGTTAAAAATGTAAGCACCTGTGCTTGGCTTGACTATAACGATAAACATGGATGAACTATCCCCTATTTTTTTAACACGAATAAGTGAACGAGAATAGTCAGTCTCTGTCCAAATATGCGGTCCCATCAACTACAGTAGAAGCTTTGACTGCGGACATTTATACATTTAAAGTTTTTAACTGGTTGCATTTTGTACAACACACTTGGAGACACAGTCGCGAAAACACAATTATTTCTCATATATACATATTTATTGTATGAGATAAAAGATTCTTAAAGCATTGTCACACCTTAGTCTCCAACAAGGCGAGTAGCGCGTTGGCGGCGAGCGGCACGGGCGCGGCGGCGCGCGGGTGCGGGCGCGCGGCGGGGGGCTCCCAGCCGCCGTCGGGGCGCTGCGCCGCCGCCAGCCAGCGCGCCGCCGCCGCCGCCGCCGTCGGCGACACCGCCACGTAGCGCGCCGAGCGCGCCAGCCAGCGCCCCGCCGTCGCCGTCGTCCTGAATGCACCACGCGTGTTGAGTGGAGATACTCAAAGTTGCGCTTTGTCCTTCTTACCACAGCGAGGGAATGAAAATAATTCATTCGTTCCCCAGAGTGGGAATCGAATTCGATGTCGAAGTGGAAAAGAAATTAACAGTGAACTGCACAGTTAACGCTTCTAATCTTTATTTAAGTAGTTTTTTTACGATTCATCAAGACTCTCAGCATGCAGTATTTATTGTCAATTGGAAGTTGCAGGAGTATTAACTCTACACGTTCAGTAACCCGCAATACCTACTACAAACGTGTGATTGATTTCTATGCCTCATCCCCCCAAATTCTTTGAATCACATCGGAAAAGTACTACATCACGAAGCGACAACGAGGCGAGGGAAAACAAGGTGACGCGTTACCGTCGTCACTCTAGTATTAGCGTGACGTGCATTCGTGTCACTTTGATTCCCTTTGAGGCTCCACTCCACTCTTGAGGCTCCACTTTGAGGGACGTGAGAGAATATGAATATAGTTGTGAGAATAAGAATTAGGCATTAAACGTAGGATAGCGTGGTCAATATAATACCTGCCTATAAAACACATTATATTTCCTTTTTTTAAATATTTTCGGCTTTTCTATATATTAAATTATTGTTATATTTTGGTGGACATCAGTAAAATCGACATAAAAAAATATCTAGCCACCTTTTAAATTCAAATATAATTACTAACCAAACATCAGAAACAGCGTCGTCTCCGATCTCCTGTGCGAATGATCCGTCCGGGCGGCGGAAGGCCATGAGGCGCTGGTATCCAGTCGAAGCTTGCAATCTCGCGTCTTTTACTATAGTCGTTTCATCGTCTTGTTCGGTTGCCTTAAAAAAAAGTTAAGCCAAAGAATAATAAAAAATCTATGGTCCCTAGGTAAAGTATTTAAAGCGTAAACTTGAAATGTTTTTATCGCTCTTTTAAATTCCTAAGTGCTTGAATGATTTATTTGCAAAATTTCAAAAAAGTTGTTATTTGTGTATTTTTTAAAAGTGTAGGTAATCAAAATCCTACGGACAATCGATTTTAAAGACTCACCTGTAAGTAATCCAGAACAACACACGCTCTAGCCATCGGTCGTAAAGCGTAAGTAGGGTCCGCTGCCACCACGGGAGGGGCCTTCAGAGCTCTCAGAGCATTGGCCATCAGGTCCCCCGTGGCCTCCAGCGACACGGCGCCGAGGCGCGTGCCGGGCGCCGGCGCCAGCGTCACGTTGCCGCGCGCCACCCCGCGCCGCCCGTCCAGCAGCACCCACGACCAGATATCCTCTGTGTAGCCGTCCTAAATTATACCAATACATATTATTATTACCATTTTGAATACTTTTAAAAAAATATTTATGATTTTGTCATGTAATACGGTAACTTACGGTATTTATATGAACTAATGTATGAAAAGATAATGTACTAGTATATAGATATTAGAAAGATTCATAAATCAATTAAAATGTTTTATTTTACGAATCAGGTTAAGTTATAAAAGATGAATATCCATAATTATATCACAAATATAATTTTGAGCATTACTGAAGTCGTTGGGAAATACATAAATTAAAGAATCAATGATAAAACACTTAATATTAAATTAATAGAAATTTACGTTTTACAAATTTACAAATGATTCCTCTTAAAAGAGATAAATCTAACATTACTAAAAGTTAAAAGTGAATTATCGAACTTTTGAATATTTTCAGTGTGTAAAGAGCGAAGCGTCTCCTACTGTGGTGTATACGGGATACAGCGGGAAGCTAAAAAAAGAAAATTGTACGAACAAAAAATCTCCAGTACTCGCCTTAACATCAATAGTCCTAAAGAGCGAAGCGGACACGCCATTGCCGTTCGCCTCCACGATGACGGGCGCCTCGCCGGCGCGCGCCGCCGTCACCAGGAACGCCGTGCTGGCGGCGCCGCGCGCGGGCACCGTCACGTCGAGGCGACGGTACAACTCGATTTCTAGCCATGTAGTAAGTTCATTATTTATTTGAATATTAAATTAATGCTTTTATTTAGTCCTACTGGTTTACTGCGACAATTTAAGTTAATTTAATTTTACACTAAGTCCCTGAGAAAACGTAAGCATCACGCGGCTGCTTGAAAGGAGTCCGACGCTCTATGGGCGTAAATAAATATAATCTTATCTTCTTATTATACGGGCTGACAATAGCTGCAATAGTTTAAAAATTATTTTATAACAATCAATATGTATTTGTCTTTTATATTTACTTTTATTAGATTACCTCTCTAAGATCAATATCCCATGTAAATATTCTTGATGCTATTAAACTAAGACAGTAAAGTTTCATAACACGATTAAATAACATTTTTTGAGTAAGGTATAGCTATATTTGAAAAATAAAAACTCAGTAGACTTACTTTTAGGAGAATCAACGTTATTTTCCAAAGGTTCAAATTCGTAGTACTGATCGGAATTGTGGAATGTTACTTTTACCGAAGTGTCCGCGTTGAGGGAACTTTTTAACGTGATAATAATGGCAACGGCTTCTCCCTTTTGTAAAGTTTCAGGGAGCTCTGCGGTTATGGATAGTGGAAGAGCTGTTGTAATTTTCTTCGGTTGAGCAAGACCTAGGCCGAATGTCGGGTGAACGGCGAAAGCGCCTACCGACCAGTCCCCGGGAATGATGGGTGACCAGCGCTCCCGTGTGCCCATGCCATCATTACTGAGAACAAAAAAAGGTACTTTAAATAAAATCTAATAAAATAAATTAGTTAATTTTGTTTTATATTTATCAACAATACATTTCTTTTATTCCTAGTAAATACAATTTTAATGGACAAAACGGTTTCATTCTAACTTAGCTTTAAAAAACATGTGAAGCATGTAGAGTGTTGACATCTTAATCAGACCGGAACAAATATTAATACGATATATGCATTGCGTATTTTTTGTAGACTCTATTACTTACGTAGGTGAAGGTGAAGATATATTCAATATGTTATGGAGTTATTACCGTTTGATGGAGGAACAGATTTAAGTGTTCAAAGTGTTTAAAAAGAAAGAGTTCCTTTTCATGTCTCTTCTTTAAATAAAAAAAAAATGTTCTACCACTCAACATGCAATGCCTTCAGAATTTGGCGAAAAAAGGGTTAATAGAGGGTCTTAACGCTAGGTCCCCTCTGCGTATCCTGCAGTGTGCGGGTTTTTTTAGCTTCACGTTAAAAAGAAAATACCTTTTTATAATCAATATATATTAATCTTTTCCATTACTGACTGACTGACCGACAACGCACCGAACGACCGAAACTACTATATTTTGACTGTTCGTAGCCCACACAAAAGAAGTAGCGGACTACAGGCACTATAAGCCAGCTTACCCAATCGTAATGTTAGTGAACATCCAAGTGGAGTGCGGCGCCAGCGCGCGCGCCAGGTAGTAGCGCGGCGCGGGCGGCGGCGGCACGCGGCTGAACGCGTAGGGCCCGGCGTGCGGCGCGCGCGTGCCCGTCTCCACGGACTCTGTTGGGGCTAGGGGTCATATTTATGTTTATCAATTTATTATATATACTATAGACAAATTATACAAAATCTTTACATGACGTAGGTTTATATGTTATTTGAATGAATAAGCTGTAATACCATCAAATTTGAAATTTGTGCTTGAAAATAGAACAAACATCTATCCTCTCAAACTTTCACATTTGTAATATTCGTAGGATTCTATAGTAAATTAGACAAATATATCTGGAATAGATTAAAACTGAAACTAAGGGAGATCAAAGCGCAGATAGATATAAGGAATCAAGCAAAGTGGGAAAATTTCTGAACCAGCCCAGACCCAAAGTAAAGTAGCGTCATCAGGAGACGATGTTGACATTAAATCATAATATTGTTTTCAGGTAATTTAATATAATTTAATAAGACTTAATTGGATCGATTAGACGAATGAAACGTCACCATGATCGTTTATAAAATTAAAAATCTAAACTTTTCTTACCTGATTCCTCACTTGAGTCCATAAGACCATCCGTTAAAATGACTACACCAGCATTCTAAAACATATCCGAAAATTAATATCTCCAATTTTCTTTTTACGAAACAAAAATACAACTTCGATAGAAATCGCAAGGTTCTTTCCACCAGAGTGTAGATTACTACACTCTGGTAGAGACAAACCTGTTCATATATAAACATGAATAATACGGTTGGCGAGTCGTGGCCGCCTTGAAGTTAAACTTACTGAACTTTTGCATGTTGCTCCATTTGGAAGAAAATAATTAAAAGTAAGATTTTTTGTTGAGTATCACCATTCTACACGGAATGTCTTCGGAATTCAAACCTTGCCGTGTTCTATCTGCCTACTCTATCTGCTATGTGCGGGATAAAGCGTGAAGCTAAAAAATAAAATCTGCGTGGCCACCTACAGGCAACTTCAAAGCGGTCACGACTCGTGGATCGGACTGTATGTTTTGTTATACGTACACTAAATACATCTGAAGAGTTCCGACCGCCTAAATCCAAACCCAAAGTAGGCAAGTGGTCTTCATTTTTAAACAATGAATGTTTTAATCCGCTGAAACTTTCCACTTCTCGTTCGATCTAGAAATAATTGTTATTTCATTAAGTTAACATTGTTCAATTTATTAATTGATATGTAATAAATAAATATAAATAAATAATATAAAAAAAATAAAATATTTTGATATAAGTTAAAATTGAAATCGAAAATGTTATTTACATATCGTTTTGACTGATACCTAAGCACTTATAAAATTTAAGTGTTTTTAATAATGAAAATCGTGACTGCATAATTTACGAGGTAAGGTCTACAGTCGTATTCGCTATTTATTTCGTTTATAACACCAGCCCGGGTGGACAGCATTAGTGCTCACCGTGTGCATGTCCAGTCCGCGCCCGAGCCCGTCGGCGCCGGCGAGGCGGCCGGCCACAGCGCCGACGTCGCCGCCGAGCAGCGCGGCCGCGGCGCCGGGCTCGCCCGACACGCGGAACTCCACCAGGCCGTTGGGCCGCAAGAGCGCACCTGATGTTATTGGCGTCACTGTCACCTAAGGGAAATTGAATCAATATTTTAATTCATGTTTCATTTGTTCCCTCTGCTTACCCTGTTTTGTAGCGTGAAGATTAAATTAAATTAAATTGTATGTAGGTACTATTAAGTAGGTAAACCAATGAGTAGGAGTAGCTTTAAATTTTACGATTTTTGTTAATTTAGCAATTACACCTAACTATCACGCAACCCAAAGGAAAGCGTTACAAATTACAACTGCGCTTTCACGGTGAATTCAAATCGTATTTAACTCAAGACGTTGATTTCTTTTCTCAAATGTATGAAATAAAATATAATATATGTTATAGAAAACACCATTTTTTTTAATTTCCTGTATGCACAATTTATAGTATTTCAGGAATATATGTTAAATAAGCCAAAACAACATCGTTTAAGTACCAATTAAATCTTCAGAGTAATTATCCGAAGCTCACGAATATACTGACTTATATACCCATCCATGAAATCATTAATAAGTAATTTAAATTTAAAATAATAAAAGAGATTTCTCACATTACGTGAATAGGGGGACTATGCCTGTCCTAATCGGGATATTTAATTATTGGGCTAAAAATCAGGGCGCCCCCAAACAAAATCGGGACATCTGGCAATGCTGGCGACACATTAATCCTTCTAAACGACTGGTCTATATTTGATTAATTTTTGTGTGGTGATCGTAACATATTATATATATAATATACATTTGGTGTTTGTAATATAGTATAAGAAATTAGGGAATATCAATAGGAACAGGCAGGTGAATGTCTACCGCACCCTACCTTGTGCTGCAGCAGGTCGCGCTGCGGCGCGTGCAGCGCGGCGGCCACGAGCGCGCCCGACACGCGCGGGTACCAGGCCAGCAGCGACGCGCCCGGCGCCATGGCGGCCGACACCGCCACCGACACGTCCACGCTGCGCCGCGCCGGGCTCAACTGCTCACATCAATTACAGTTACACTAACATATTTTTTATACTTGTAGATCCACAGTAAGGTATCCTATAGGTTTTTATTCCAAGGCGAATTTTACACAAAATGCAGCAAGAACAATGCATAAATGCGCATCTTTTGAATCTTTTGATTACGTTGATTTAGAAGCTCGATTTTTTTGTCCTCCAAGGGACCGTAGTTCTAAATATTTGATATTAATTTTAGTTAAATATCTACACGGTTACAAGTTAAAAATCTCCAGATAAATGGTCTTGGCAGACGAATAACAGAGTGTAGAGGTTCCGTTTTTCCCTTTTAAGGTACGGAACTCTAAAAATGAATGCGACACGATTCTTTTTATTCTAATTGCTTTGATGATTACGAGAATCACTAAGAAAATTTAATAACATAGTTACACAAATAAAAGCTGGTATATAGGCACTCACTTCAAAAGTCTTTGCGACAAGTATGTCTCCACGTCCGATGACAACATAATGCACCAGGTCCATGGGCTCACTGGCATCGATCCTCGCTCTCATTTCCTCTCCCACCGACGTGTTGCGCGTCAAGAGCTCGATGTTTAAAAACTGTCCACTATTTTCCAAACTTTTCTGAACGTTTACAACTCGCTCTGATACATCTTTGAATTTAACCTTAATGAAAAATGATATCTTTTAAATTTTAATACAATTTGTGTTTGGTAGCAGGTCGAATAGTTAATAAAAAGATAATTAAATATTTTGGGAAATGAAAATGTTAACAAAAAGTAACAAAGTAATATATATTGTTCCTTTACATATTTAACTCACATGAGAAGTTTATATCATGTAATTCGGAATTTGGAAGGGCATCTTTAAAAATTATATTTGAGTATTATAAAATCTGAGAAAATAATATCTAAAAATGTACATTTGTATGTATAACTAGATAGCTTTCATAATAAACAAATAGAAAATGTTACTTTTAATTCATAAAGCTGTTGCTGTATTTTAAAATTCATTTTTTTAAATGCTTAAAGTGTATTTTTATCATACGTATGTATGGACGTCCGTTCAATCATGGTTGTTGTTTCGCCACATAATGAAATTCGTGAAATTTGAAATTGTAAATTTTTTATCCAGTTTTTTAGCACCTATGTAGTGAATAAAAATTTAAGTTTTATTTATATAAATTTACATAGGTGTTTACAATTTTTTATAATTTACCTTAGGATCGAATGAAGAAAATTTTCAAAAGTAGACGTAATATTGTATTTTAATACATCATATTCGAAAGTAATATATATATATATACATGTATATATCTATCTAAAAACATCACAATCTATAAAGTCCACTTACCACTAGATTTAGAGTAGAGTTGGTGTGAGCGACGTCCGGTATAAACGTGTATTTGGCGAAGCCTTTGTTCAGTGGTACAGAGGTCTTGTTCAAAGGAGCTCCGTCATCCCACAAACGCTCCACAGCCACATCACCCGCTATGTCCATGGTTCGTCCGAGCGAATCTACTAATTCTATCTGCAATAGAGTTTAATAGTGTTTATGGTTTATTTTTTAACTAAGCAAATTTATGAAACAACAAAAAATATAATTTGGTTCAATAGAATATTTGTTGTAAATATGATCGGCATATATATATTTTTAGCATTTCTCACCTGTACATTATATGGCAAATTGGGTTTGAAACGATCAGGAGCAGTGACTTTGAGTCTATATGGAGTTCGCATAAGCAAGATACGCGTTGACACATTTTGACGAATTAATGTGTCTTTCTCCTCCAACACAGCTTCCACTACCAGGGGCCTCGCTGCATCCTCCGCCAAGTCTAAGTCAGTCTTAAGGTCATATAAGACGGTCGCTTCTCCGGTAAAGTCGATAACTTTTCGATCGGGTGTTGAAAACACTGGTTGTAATACTCCGGAGAAGAACACTGCGTAGATGGACACCGTCAATTCTCCCTTAACTGGTAGACCGTTGAAGTGCCTGTGAATGACAACTTTAGTTTAAATGTTATCTACAAATTTTAATTTACCTCTGATTCGGAACTTATTAAATTATAATGTTAATCATGTCAAAATGTGTTTCTAGCAGTTTTTAATTGTTACTACGAAAATTGTTAGTTTAATTTAATTTAAGCCCGCGATTTGGAGAAATGTAAAAAAAATGTATAACTAACCAAATTATTTTCTATATTTCTAATTACTTTCTAAAAAAAGTACATAAAAAAATTAAATAATATGATTTTTCCCATCTAAGTCTTTTGAAATAATATCATTACAAAATACAACTAGGCTGTTTACAGTTGCTCTAAAGTAGAGCACGACTAATATATTTATAAGAAGCAAGAAAAGCAAGAAAAATCAAACAATGTACGCGATGCAACAGGTTATTTTCTCTTATACAATAGCAAGTAAAAAGTGGAAGGCAAAGAAATTTTATCATTGCTTCGTACACTTTGAAGTAGAGCATTTTATTTGACAACTCTATTGGAATATTATTATGAGAAATTACAATAAATAATCACAATATAAAAGTAGACAGCTTTCACTGAGAAAATTTCTTTGTTTCCAGATTAAATTAAATTATAATTCCCATCCACAGTTATTTGAATGTTTTCTTGGATGATATTGCTGTAGAGAGAGAGGTTATTGCTATTATGTAACTGTGAATACACTATATACAAATATATAAGTTTTACTCGTGTAAGTTAATCTGTTTATGTAAGTTAAGAACATATATTTGCAGATACTGTTACAGATTTGCAACATAATTATGTTAGTCAATAAAGTGTCCCCTTTAAACATTTTAATAATTTTCTTACTTAGCAGTAATACTCATGTTAAAGCGTCCATCACTAAACAAGACCTCCTTTGGACTCTTTATTTCCATATGGAATTTCGGCAGGACGTAATCAGCTACCATAATCTGTCGAGAATATTTTTGTCCGCGCGCTTCCACCTGGAGAAGGAAAAATATTGTTAAATTTTACAAGACAATTTTAGATTGTTGAGGCCGGTCGTAAGCGCAACAGGTTGTGGGTTCGATTTTCACTTCAGTAAGTGATATTTTCATTTCTTCGCTCTAGTGATGAGGCAAAGGAAAGTTGAGTTCCGCCAATTAACATGGTATGCCTACAGAATTCAGCGGTAAACGGGGAACGAAAATGTTTTAATAGAAATGGAGTGTCTTTAATCTTAGGTTTTTGGTCTTTAAGTTAGTTTTAACTAATAGAACCACTCCAAATCACTCTTTACTTTTTTAAGGTCTATTATAGGTTCTATTTACAAATAAGGGAAAAAAATATGACAGCCTGTAGGTACCTACTTTAAAAATAAGCTCATACTCACTTATACTTTTAAAATAAATACATATCTCGTCATCAATTTTATGTAATATCAACTTTAGATAACAATAGAAACATTAATTTGTTCAAATGTAAGCATGTACTTATTTCAAAATACAATAGCCCTTCAATACATAGAAGGTGTAGTGTAAAGCAAAATCCATACAAAATATAATATATGATTACCATTTCATTTAAACCTAAAGGTCGTCGGATATGTACTTTCCTTTTATAGGAGGTGGTTGGTAACATCGATCCGGTTTAAAATAAAAAATCCTTTTACGTTTCTTATAAATTTGACATAATAATTTAACCAAGTACAACCACTTAAAACAAATTTACATGTAAACCTATATACATAACATGTTTAAGCTGCGGATTACAGGAAATATACCACAATTAGATAGTCAGATTCACATCTCTCTACCTAGTTATTATGACTAAATAGTTATTAAAATTTTTATAAGGTTAAATTTAAAATTGAATGTTGTTGTAATGAAACGAATTGTTTTTTAGAGGCAATTAGATGCCTTCCTTAGAATTCAAGACACTGTGTGTCGAGTGGCGGAGTTCAACGCCGAGTAGTGTCTTACCAGAGCGGGACATTAAAATAATTCATTCCCAAAGTGGAGATTATTACTTAAGCTACATTGAGGAAGAATTAACGTACTTGTATAGTCCATTGTCCTAGTGCCGGTTCGTCGGCTAGAAGCAATTCATCTGAAAATATTCCTTTGTCCAGAGGAACAGCCCCCCATTGCCGCACCGGCGCACCACCAGAGTCAAGGACACTTATGTCGACAGTGCCAGACAAAGGTAGAAGATATCTGTCGACAATTATTTCGAGAACAATCATAATTAATATATTTAATAATTATATTTTCTATTGTTTTCCAGCAGGGTAGACAGGGGAACCTAGGAATCTAGTGTTACGATACTCCGTTCCCGATTAACCCAAATATTAAATAAATAATTTTTCGTCTCGAATGGGCATTCAACCCACAACCGTCGCGTTTACAGTCGCACGCTTAACACTGCGCCATGACGACCTTAATTTCCATAACTAGTAATAATGCATTTAACGTTATGTACTAACTCTTAGATTCACAGATAATTGTGATGCACTATAAATTTTTAATACATCGCAGTAAGAAAAAAAAAGTGCGCGACGATCACAATTAAAGACATGCAAGTATAATTAAATGATATATTTTTTTATTACAATTTAATAATAAGTAAAAAAGAAATCAAATTAGCTTCACAAGGGCCGTTTAAGTATTACGTAAGCACTGTAGGGGGCGGTGGTCTTGGATTTGCTTATATTTGCTTATTTTTGAAGTGCTCAATGAAATATTTTTAAGAGGATTGCTTATTTTTTATGACATAGGAGGGGGGGTCAATAATTGCAAAAAAACTGCTTACGTAATACTTGAACGGCCCCACAGATAGTAGACAGAGGGAATTTTGTGTTAAGAGACTGCGTTCCCCACTTTCCGCCGAATTCCTAAGGCATTACGTGCTGGGTGGCAGAACTCAACGCCGCATTTTGCTTTGATACCAGAGCGAAGAAATGAAAATATAAATTTAAATAAATATTTCTTTTCCTCGAGTGAAGATTAAAACCCACTACCTATAGCAATACCGCAATTTAATAATAAATGGATCGATAATCTAAAATTAATTATAACTTCATAAAAAACAGATTGGTGACGAATACATAAGTCATCCATTGGACTGAATAATATGAATCTTCAGCGATACATATTGCGGTAACTTAATAAACTATATCGTTTTATATGCACAGTAACTTTTCCAGGTATACTAGAATTTCGGCTACCCTCGACCAAGACTCTCACGTCGATAGTGGCCCCAATGGTACTAGAAAGGGTCATTGACCGTGGGGTAATCATACGTAATCTCGACGTGCGAACACTTGTACAGCGCAGCGCATTGTTGCAATCGAAAGTATTTTATTTGAGTGTCAATGGTAACACCATTTTGACTGTTTATTTTATTTCTACTTTTTTATGGAGGTTAAGCTAATATGCATTTTAAAGTTATATATGTATACCATAGCTTGCAACATCAGAGTTTCGATTGTAGGATAAATAAAAACGAATCAAAGAAAAAAGGATGTTTGCCAGTTTGCCAGTTTACTGGTTAAAGCTGAAAGTTTTAAATTGTTAAATATAGATATTTCAATGAACATACTTGTCTAATGCGACAATTCTAAAGTTGATAGTATCCCCAGGTTCGTACACTCCTTTATCAGTTTGCACAAAGATGCAGAAACTTCTTGGTTGATACACTAAAGAAGCGGATGATGCAAAAAGTGGGCCGGACGTAGACCGAGCTACTAATTTGTACTGACCAGACCCTGGATCTCCAATCTATAAAGATAAATATTTTTAAATATATATAAGTTTAGGGAAAGTACGAGCTTATTTTTTTTATTCTAAGAGTATACTACTTACTTCCAAGTCTACTAATCTGGAAGTAGCGGCTTGCACCTGTACGACTCTACCTTGTGAAAACTGTTCTCCTGTTGCTCGTTTTCCTTCAATGGCCACATAGAGATTATGTGCTCTAGATCCTCCTGCTATTGACACTTTGTAATTTACGAAGGGTCTTAACGCTTTCGGTCCTAATACTGACACACTAAAAATTAAAATGTTTGGATAAATTCTTAAAAATAGTAGTGAGTTTAGATTGTAATTATTTTGGTGACATTATAATAATATTTTTTTATCATTTTTATATGTACATGATTAGATAGTCTTTTGATTTGTATAATTTGTCTTTATATTCTTATATTTTTGGAAGCTATAAGCGCTTATAGCTGCGATTACTTTGACACCATAGCGTCAATAAATATTTTTCATGTTGTGATGATTCATAAGTACTAAGTACTTAATTATGAGCGTTAAATTGTATTCAAACATTAAAATATAATAAAAAAATGTTAAACTTGTATCTAATAACTGAATGTTATGTTTTAATTGGTTCCAGTTATATACATCACTAGTTAATAATTGTTTTTATTAATCGTGGCAAAAAATCTTCTAGAAATAATGTAGGTGATGACAAATACCTAATAAGGCGTGCACCAGCATTCTATTGCATAGGAATGCTGTTTTACAGTGAGATGAAGTGATAAATACCTCAAAATAATGATATAAAGACGTAGTTAACTGTACTAGCTGTGTACAAGCAAACTTTGTGTGACTTTTATATGGACTATAACTAGAATAATTGTTATGTATGGTGGTGATGTACTTTAAAATCAGATTTTTCTGTATTATACAAATTTTTTGGGTTGGGAAAGTTCTTACCATTGTACTGTTGTAGCTGAAACTAAGGCCGCTAGAAAGCCAAAAACCGCCAATTTGTTCATAGTTTACTGAAATAAAATATTTCTTCATTATTAATAATGATTATTTATGACGATTCACAAGTTAACTTGATTGTGTAACTTCCTGTTGCTTAAATCAGATATACAAATCTACAAAAGGAAACTCTCGGTCACGGCTATAAATATGAAATACGCGTGTATGTATGTAAAAAATTAAATTAAATTAAATTAGCTTCACGCTATATCCCGCACACAGCAGGGTAGGCAGAGGGAACCTAGTGTTAAGACACTTCGTTCCCCACTTTCTGCCGAATTTTGGAGGCATTGCGTGTTGAGTGACAGAACTCAACGCCGCGCTTTGCCTCGACACCAGAGCGAAGAAATGAAAATATAAATTTAAGTAAATATTTCATCTCCTCGAGTGGGGATCGAACCCACAACCAGTCGGTTTTACAGTCACACTTTGTACCACTGCGCCACGATATAGAACAATCTTAATATAGAACGATGAATATTATTATTGTAACTAAGCAAATAACACTTCCATTTATTTTAATATTCTTCTATTATTTATAACATATACATGTAGATACATACAAAAATAATTGACTCGCATACATTGTATAGAGATGAGAAAGAGACTAAACAATGCACGACGTGAAGATGCATTTCGAACGTGAATGTTAATGGCAAAGATGACAGATGTCGTGGGTGAATTATTGTAATGTGCCATTGAATTCACATGTTAACTGTTTCCACATATTGAGCTCGCCGTCCTTGCGTCCCCAGTCTTTACTGACTCACTGGACAAACATTGTATACCTATTTGCGTTGGCGGAATAGCCTTTTGTACTTATATGGTATGGGCGACGTTTGTCATATTATGTTAAAATCAGTTTATATAATTATATAAATGGTTTAAAAAATATTAGGTATTGGCACGAGTATGATTTAGATTTTTTTTAAAACATTTAATTGAATGATATAATATTATAAAAAATAATCTAGATATATGCGGTAACGAAAGTAACTTTCTCTACAATTACAATAGAGAGGGATATTTTCCTCTTAACGGTAATTGTTTAGTGCCTTATTATCGTGGATTATAAAAAATATTTTAAATCCTGTCCACATATAATACAGCTGAATCTGTTTTGTTTACTATTTAATTTATGTACTATATATACAATTGAAATATGCAAAAAGCCTTAGTATGCACGATATTTTTACCTTTTCATTTAATTTCACTTGTAAATTCCGAAACACTTTCTTTTATTGCATGTAACTTAACACTATATCACAGATCGTTTTATTAGATGCACATATTGTCGAGCTTTAATTTGCTCGTCACGCGAGGTGGGCGCGAGCGGCGGTGTCGCAGTATGACTGGTGCGTCGGCGCAGCGCGCGGAGGCGCCGCGGCGGCGGGGCGCCTCGGAGCCTTGCGAAAACTGGCGTCATCGGCCTGCGTGCTTATTGCGCCCACTCTACGTTCATTGAGTGAGGAAATACTGTTCACATAACATTGGACGCTGTTTCCTGTGTGCACATGGCTCTTTGGACTTGCTGGTTTTATTTTTTTGTTTTTAAAATAATTAGTATCGTTATCAAATAATTATTTACAGAATAATTTGTGCTAATAACTAATAAGTAAAATATTTATTTGTTTTACATCTAATTATATCAAATAACAAAAAAAATGACAAAAAAAAATAAGGCTATCGATAGCAATCGCGAATACTGATACGTAAATCAATACTTATTCAGTACAGTCGTAGTGCAATGTTACAAACAGGTTTAGCGTGATGCAGTACAAAAGGCCGACCACCGGTTCCTATTATTCAACGGTACTTGTGTACTAAATTATTTCTTATATCTAGATGTATTGTAGCATAAACGAATGATTGAAAATAAATTGACTTTATAAATATAAATTTTTATATGTAAAGCTTTACATAACACTTTCTTGACCTTTAAATAAATAACTTATAAGTAGGTACATCATACATGTATCAAACGTGTCGCAAATTAGAAACCTGTTTGATTGTAAAAAAGCAAAACAGCGCCAACAAGTTCTCCCACATTGTTTTGAATTGCAAATGGCTTACGGGAAAGACGTTTCAAATTATGATTGCCAAATTGATAAAGTAAAAAAACGACATAAACAATATAAAAATATTATTTTTTATTCTGCTAGAAAGGAGTCTATGGGACAAACATTTTGTGTAGAATGATTTTTGGTTTCTTCAACGGATTGTCTTTGGCTATTTTCTTCACTTATGTTATCATTTGTATGTAACTGTGTCGCTAAGTTCGTGTTATCTGCTAAAGCTGCTGCTAAAGCGCGTTCGAGTCTTAGAGAACCAGCCCTTTCTGCTTCTAGTACAGCTTTCAATTCTAATATCGTTTCCGATTCCCTATTGTTTATTTCAGTACGTGGTTGTACAGTCTGTCTAGATGAGCCACTCTCTAGTTCTGTTATTTTAATAGTCATACGAGCATTTTCAGCTGAAATGGAATGAAAAAAAAAGACTGTAATTTTAACACCTAGTGCAGAAGATAATATCTATCTCATATGAAATAAATAAGAATACATAATAATGTTGTAATATTAACTTATAGTATAAGTACATATTGTTTAAGGCCAGTCGTGGCACAGGGGCACAAAGTGTGACTGTAAAATCGATTGGTTGTAGGTTCGATCCCCACTCGAGGAAATGAAATATTAACTTAAATTTATATTTTCTATGTCTTCGCTCTGGTGTCGGGGAAAAGTGCGGCGTTGAGTTCTGCCACTCAACACGCAATGACTCTAGAACTCGGCGGAAAGTGGGGAACGGAGTGTCTTAACACTAGGTTTTGTTTTGCCTACTATGCTGTGTGCGGGATACAGCGTGAAGCTGATAATATATATTTTTATACTTTGACCTCTTAAAAGTAAAATTTTTGTTTTTCGTACCTAACTGTAAAAGAGTTAAATTTATATTTAAAAACGCAAGAAGTTTTTCAAAAAAATAGTATAAGATTGATGATTAAAATAGTTAGATATATAATTTAAAATGATATGTAACTATGAATAGTACCATTGGCTATACGTAGCTCGTGCACGGCGCTCCGCAGCTCGGCGGCGGCGAGGCGGCGCTCGCGCGCGTGCGCCGCCGCCGCCAGCCGCGCCCGCTCGCGCAGCTCCGCGCCGGCGCCCGCGCAGCGCTCCACGCGTCGGAGCTCCGACGACAGGTGATTTGCTTCACTTTATAATTCATTCATTTTTAGTTTTGTGAAAAAAAAGTTAATTTTTTGGGATCTTTATAGCGATCCACTCTCGGCTTCGCCCTCTAAAACTTCACAATTATTTATTTATTAATCTAAATAATTTTGTGTTCTAGCAACATTATCATTTAAGACAATATCTATACATTGAAAAACTTAGCTAAAGTTTCAGCCAATTAAAAGCAAAACAATTATATTGAAGTAATTTTGTCGAACTATGTACTTTACGTTAAAATCCAAAAGTAAGCAATGGCAAGTGGTTTATCCTGTAATTTTATGATGATACGCGATCTACTTTAAAGTACCTCAGGTGGCAATAAAAATATTTATTAAGAAATTGTAGAAATTGTAAATGTTGTATAAACAGAAATTTCAATTTTAAGCTTCGTTTCACTATACTCTATAGTAGTAAATTTGGCGGATGTTATATTTTTTACTACTTCTATTGTGATATACAGCTTCTCTACCAGGAAAATTTCAAAGAGAGGCAGAATATATTACATAAAATTTACTCTAATTGTTATGCTAAAAATCACTATTCAGCACTAAAATGACATTAAATCACAGCAAATGCGTAGGTTTGTGCGTATTGTTTGTTTATTTCGAATTTTGAAACATAGTTGCTCTGTTTTACGTAAGTTATACTTAGTGAAAAAATATATATTTGCATGTTACACACAAACACACAAGGGGTTTTATAGTTATACAACATAACATATGGTGTGTCACTTTCACATAGAGATAAATAATATTTAATGAGTAGTATACCTTCGCGCTTCCTTTGTTGCTTTTTGTATACACTCTTGCAGCTCTACATATTGACGCTGCAAGTTCGCATGTGTAGACTGAAGAGGGCGTAATTGTTGAAGTTCTCTCTCAAGTGAATTTAACTTATTTAATAACTCAGTACATTTTTCTTCAAGTTGAACTCTTTGGCGTTCCTGGTCACAGTAATAAATTGTGGATATCATGTATTACTATAACTACGTTTCATTTACATTCAATTGAGAGATTTAATCTGATAAAAGCATAGTATAGGCAAATATAGTAATACTAATGTATCTTTCAAATTAGCTCTTTCTACACTCCCTACGCTCAATTTTATTCTTTCTATAAAAAAAAACCTTAGCGTACTTTCTAGAACATGTGAAAACTAGTACTACTGTATATTTTATATCGTTCTTTAATGTAATAGTAAAATTATCACCTGACACCAAAGCAGTGCCGTAAAACAACAAATAAATATTTCACATGATAATTTAAAAGGTATTGCGTACAGAAAATTCAAATTGCATTTTAACAGCGATCAACTCGTCTTGAGCTGTGGCCAGGGCTTTGGTAGCTTGAGTAGCGCCGGCGGTGGCGGCCGCTGCGTTGGCACAGGCCTCGGCCGCCGCGCGCTCGGCGGCGTCCCGCGCGGCGTCAGCCGCCTCAGCCCGCGTGGCTTCACTACGTATTGCTTCTCGAAGTTCATTTTCGGATGACTTTATTATATTAATTAAGTATTTAGTACATATCAATTAATATTTGGAGGCGTGGTGCAGTTGCACAGTGTGACTGTTAAACCGACTGGTTGTGGGTTCGATGCCTTCTCGAGGAGATGAAATATTTACTTAAATTTAATTTTCCATTTCTTCGCTCTGGCGTCGAGGCAAAGCGTGGCGTTGAGTTCTGCCACTCAACACGCAATGCCTCCAGAATTCCTTTCCAATTATATTCTTATATGGAATAAAATGCACAGGTATCAAGTAATTAATAAGTGTTTAAAATTACTTCGTTTTTTTTTCTAAATTGTTAATTTTCAAAAAAATCAAGTTACCTATGTAGGTACCAGCGTTGCCAGAATTTTTCTCGGTGAAAAGTGGATTTTTTGAAGATTTTTAGCAAAAAAGCGGTATTTCTTTGCCGAAAGCGAGACAAGAAAATTTAAATAATAAAGATTTAATTTATTATTTATCCATTTATAAGGCTTTCAATGGTGATAAAAAATAATATAGAATGTTTTTAACGGTAAAACATATCTATATTTACAATTATTTTTGGTTTACTATATGTAAGGCAGTTAAGTCTTCAAAATAAATATACGTTACTTACAAATACACTTATTTGTATTTCTATAAAATTATTATTAACTTATTAAAATCTTAAAGTAATAAAAAAAGATTTCTTACAGTACGTGGACTACTTAATCCATTAAAAGTGGCACTATGACTATCGGGACAAATGTCCCGATAGTCATTTCTGGGCTAAAAATCGGGACGTCCCGCCAAAATCGGGACATCTGGCAACGCTTGTAGGTGGTACCTATAATATATGTTAAAAATACTATTTTACCGAAAGAGATTGAAATTCACATATCAATTCAACAAATTGCTGCTCAAAATTTTCAAATTCTTTTTCCACAGCACCCATACTTAAAATATTATTACTTTATTACACATGAAATGACATCTCTATTTCTTAAAATGGCGGGAAAGATACACTTTTAATATTAAATGAGATATATCAAAAACTATTCAGCCCTAAAAATATTACACATTTGACTTAAATATAAGTATTACATTTTACTTAAATTTCAAATTCCTTTACATTTTACTTAAATTTCATACCCGATGGTATTAGATGATTCTAAATTAAGGCTACCTGGCGGTTTATTAACCTTTAAATTGTTAATTAATTGCAAAACGCCATTTTTTGATCCATTTTCAATGAAATACTACAAACTAAAGATGATTTTTTATTTACTTTTCTCAGAATAGGTAGGTATATTTTGTTAACAGTTTGGTAAATTTTTTGTACTGCATTCGAAAACCCTACTGCAGACATTTCTACATTTTTTTTTCGGTGATAAACTATAAGGATTGAAAGCCGACAGTAGGAGGTAATACATCGCTAATTGACTTACATATTTTACCAGCAAAATCATTTAAGATGGTCCAAAGTTTTTTAATTTTATTATAATTCAAGGTTATTTTATTTATATAATATATTTTTTTATAATATTCAAATACTTTGCAGCAAACAGTTAAAGACAAATAAAATTGTTTTTACGACAACAATAGAACTGTCTTAGCAAGGAATCAATTTTATCTATCAAAAATGATTGCTTTATAATAAGGTTTACCACGTTAACATCAAAGATGCTTTGTTCCAAGTAAACATAATTTTCATCGATAATAAAATAAATTCAGTGGAAAATAATAATTGAAATGTGTCAATTACTGCAGGCAAGAAAATGTGCGAGGGGAATATTAAAAAAGGGGAATGTTATTTTCCATGGTGAAAAATTTACTATAAAAAGGCAGTACCTAATCGTAGTATTCAGTTTCGATTTGGCTGTTTAGCTACTTGGTAAGTGTAAGATTTAGATTTTTTTTATATAGAACAATCACTTCTATTTTATTATTCTTAATTTATAATTTTATATAGTTTTTTTAATAAAGTTATTTACCGAAGTAAAATACAGTGAAACCTCGATTTTAACGATACTGCAGAGAAAATATTCGTTATATCAAATTATGTGTTACAATGAGGTTCGTTATACATATGTGCGTTAGTGTGGTCTACTATTAGTTTTAACAAGGCTAAAAAAATATATTGATCTCAGATTTTTCTTTTATCAGCCATTGCAATGGCTTTAAAACATCAATATTAAACAGCAATGCTTACTGAAGCCACTCAGTAACTGTCTTATGAAAGATTAAATAAATGTGAATTTGTCGAGACATGAATTTAATATGAAATTCAATGTAGTAAACTTCTTTTTATATTTTACAAGATTGAAAATTAATTACAAAATGGTATTGAACAAATGTATTCGTAATGTATATTTTATATTAAATATAACGGGAAGATTTAGGAGTAAAATCCAGGAAATCGTTATATAGAGTGTCTTTACATTAAGGTTATACTGTATATAATAGTGTAATTTCGTAATTATTACTCGTCGCTACAAATAAGTCGCTACAAATAAGAGACCAGTCGTGGCGCAGCGGCACGAAGTGTGACTGTAAAACCGACTGGTTGTGGGTTCGATCCCCACTCGAGGAGATGAAATATTAACTTAAATTTATATTTCCATTTTCTTCGCTCTGGTGTCGAGGTTAAGCGCGGCGTTGAGTTCGGCCACTCAACACGCAATGCCTCCAGAATTCGGCAGAAAGTGGGGAACGGAGTGTCTTAACACTAGGTTCCCTCTGCCTACCCTGCTGTGTGCGGGATACAGCGTGAAGCTGATGATGATGATGCTACAAATAAGATTGTAACATTTAATATACAGTACCTTATACCTGCTTATCTTAAGGAATTTAATTTACAGATTTTTATTGTTTTGATAGGAATGCAATTTTTGTCTTTAACTAGAAAACCTTATTTGTAAGTATTAAACATAGTTTTACTATTTTATATGAATACACGAAATTAATAACAATATTATAATTTTATTAACCTGCAGATTTGAATCCATTCATTATGCGGCTCACCACAATACTATTTTTGACAATGACGGTAATGCTAGTTCTATCAACGCGAGGCAGCACCGGGGCGCGCGTGCGTGGCTTGTCCTTGACTGAGGAAGACGACGATTTCAATTCACCACGAGTTTACAGAGACTACATGCTGCGTAAGCGTCCAGTGAGAGCAGAAGAGAACGACCAAGACGATGACTATGGACATTTCAGATTTGGGCGTTCTTTTGAATGACTAACGTATGCGAACATAAAACGATCTTCGAAAACGATCGACGAATGAATGATATAAATAACAAAATATGATATTTGACATACTTAATTGATTATAAAAGTTTTGTTGAACATATCATTTTTCAAATGAATGTACCGTATTGTATAGTGAGTAGTATTTTTAATCTGTCTTCAGCCGTTATTACAAACATTGTTTTATCATGATTTTTTTATTAATATTAATTGTGTTTTTGAATTAAAATGAAATACAATCGATATTAGAGTTTACTTCTAACTTTAATATATATTGTAATACATTAATATGAATGTTATAATCATAATTTCCTACATAAGGAGCATTATTAGATAAATAAAAAAAAACAGATATTTAAAACTATATTTTATCGATGCTGGAAAACAAATTCATAAGAAATATAGAAAAGAAAAAGAGTATATGTCCTTGCAGTATTTATGTTCATTCATTTATTTAATTTTTTAATATTTACTTAGTCTTACTATAAAAAGAAACATATTTCATTTTTCAAAATATAAGAAAAAATGTGGTTAAATTCATAATTAAAATAGTTAATCGTTAAATCAAAGTAAAGTGTGAAAAAATAATAAAAAAAAGTAATCATGTCCTTAACATGATTTGTTATATTTATTAATATATTTTTTAAAGAACCAATAAACGTACTATATCTCTAGCTAAGCTTTTATAAAATAAATGATACAAACACCTTATGTGGGCGTGTGTAAAATGTTAAGTAAAACACAAAAAATATAATTTAAAATGATTTATTATAACCAATAAATACATTTGACAACAGTTATTTTATACTCTACAAGTATACATTTAATTTACTGGGTACAGATTAATTGTTAAAATAAAATATATTAGATCAGTGTTTAGTGTATTTATTTTAAATTATGATAATTTAATGATGAACCACACTTATAATTTATCAATCATTAATGAAAATAAAATATAATATACTACTTGTGGTATTTTTTTTCACCGTTAAAAATATTTTTTTGAAATTATTTGGGATCATGCGAAGGCTTTTTTTTAAAAAGCCAGCTTGTGTGCTTAAATTAAAAAAATGTTTTTTTTTTTACTAAAGTGGGTGAATAAAAATTAACATATAATTATAATTATTGTACTTAACATTCGTTGTACTGAATGGCAAGTTGCCTGTTTCATAAATTTCATTTTATTTACCATCTATTATATTTTGTATATGAATTAAGATGAATTTACATTCAATATATCTTTAGAGTTCTAACTATCGCACGTAGACCGCTACAATAGTATTTTAATATTAGGCACGCATGACTCTAATCTATATTAAATAATAATGAGACTAGTTAGTTCCTTTTATATACTAAATTAATAATATAATATATATTTGTTGTTGTTATATTAATATGTACTTGGTGATTGTGAAGCGTACTAGATTACCCACCAACTTTATCCTGTTTTTTCACCAACTTACATGTTTTTATTTTTTTTTATATGTATAATAGTTATACCTATAATGGAATATCATATATAATAAAAATTGCTTTAATTCTGAACGGATAATTTTCGTGTTTCACACTTGTAAGTGAGTATTGTTAGTTCGTTCTAAGCCGAGTTGATGAAGTTCATTACATAAAGTTATATAATATCCCTCTTCTGAGAGCTGCCGAGAAGTACCTGTAACAATAAAAAATATAATTAACATATTTATAAGTTTGTTTTCCAATGATTTATAATCTCAATATACTTAAAAAAATATGTCTTTTATGTTTCCTGACCTTGTTAACAAAGTTGACAATAGCCGTGGCGGGTTGTTCCGGTTCCAGTTCCGCAAACACATGACACTCGTTGTCAGCGCCAGATGAAGAACGCGCCACAAACGCGAAAATTCGTCTGTAAAAAAATACATAATTACAGTTGGGATTTTTTTTTGCGTCACGCTGTATTCCACAGACAGTACGGTAGGCAGGGAACCCGGAGTTAAGATACTCCGTTCCCTGAATTCTAGACGAATTGAGTGACGGAACTGAACGCCGCGCTTTGCCTCGATACGAGAGCAAAGAAATGAAAATACTCAATATTTTATTTCTCACAGCCTGTCGCGTTTACAGCCACACTTTGTGTCCCTGCGTCACAACTGGCCTCAACGTCGTCATTTATTTATTATCTATACAATATCTAAAATATAAAGGAATGCCTTTGTCTTTGCCTTTGTTAAATCGATATATAAAGATAAGGCTCGCAATACGTATGAATTATAACACTATAGAAATTGTTACTTTTCAATTTTCTTGCTGTCTTCCACATAAGTGAACCGCCGTTCAGCTGGGTCGAGGCCGGCGTGGGAGACGCCGCTGGCGGGGTAGTGTCGCCGGAAGAACAGCTTACGCGCCGCGTCCGTCAGCGTGATCCCTCCTCCGAACACCTTGAAGTGCACCACGTGACCTGCCGGCTGCAACAACATTTATTTTGAATTATTTTGAAGTTTATTTATGCATTTTATAATCATTTAATGAGAAATGAGGCCAGCCTTGGCGCGAGCGCACAATACTACGCAGGGGAACTGTAAAATCGACTGGTTGTGAGTTCTATCCCTACTCGGGACCATGAAATATTTATTTAAATTTATATTTTCATTTCTTCGCTCTGGTTTTAAAGAAAAGCGCGGCGTTAAGTTCCGCAAGTCAACACGCAATCCCTCCAGAACTCGGCGGAAAATGGAGAACAGAATGTCTTTACACCTGAGTACCTACTCTAGCGTGAAGCGGATTTTTTTATTTTATTTATATTTATTTAAAATTTTAAACATTTCTGTTATTATTCGTGCAATCATATATTTATTACCTTTTTCTGCAGAATATTTTGTACAGCCCTCTTTACAGCAGCAGGGCCGGTGAGGGCTTCGGTGTTCTCTGATCCTAACAACAATACGTTACACGCTGCTCCGGACGATAACAGCGCGCGGGCTGCAGCACTAGCATTTCCACCTGACCATGGATCCCTGAATAAATAATATGTTAAGTATACAAAATTTTAATATTATATATTAGTGATGCGCCGAATATTCGTTTGGTATTCGGTATATATATATCATCGTTCTATCATCGAATATGCGTGTAAAGTTTAGCACCGCTTCGCTCAAACAAAGGAGATATACATATCATTAAGTGAGACTCATTTAATTTATAATAATAATTAAATAAAAATAATCGAACCGAATGTATTCGGCGCCATAACCGAACAATTCGGCCGATTTCTATATTGGCCGAATACGGCACGACGAAAATGAAAAAGATGACATACACATACCGAATAAAAACCGAATATTCGGCGCATCTCTATTATATATATTTATAGTAATATCATAACGGATCGGTGTCTGTTCATAGAAGATATATAAGAAAAAATGTTATTGGTGTCATTTAATAACCTAATAGAATCAAAAATAGTGGTATTAAAGTTTTTTTCTGGTCGTCTGTGCGTCTGTTTGTTTGACGGCTTAACTGATTTAATAGCGGTTTCACTCTTGTGTTTTGGCAAGTTATTTTATTTAATCGGTTTATAAATAAAAAAGTTATACCATTTTAAAGCATGTTGTCCGATAAAATTGCTAGAAATAACTGAATAATTTTCGCGGAAACATTACTTTTCAATATAGGTATAACGATTGTTATTTAATGATTATTATTAAAAAAAGGAAAATAATGTAGATATGTAGTAGTAGTAGGGTCGCTAGTAAATAATAAGAATATAAAGTACTACCTTTCAGGCAACTTGAGAGGTACGGGTAAGGCGAGCGGCGTGACGGTGTGCTGGTACACGAGGGCCGACAGCGAGCTGAAGACGGGCTCGTCGGCGCAGCCGCGCAGGCGCACGCCGCGCGCCGTGGGCTCCACCAGGAAGTGGCGCACGCCGCCCGCCGCGCCCGCGCGCACCGCCAGCCCGAAGGCGCCGGGGAACGAGTTGGAGTCGCGCACTATAAACGAGCCCTCCTCTAATTGTACGAGGGCCGATATCGCTGCAACAAATTTATACAATGTTCGTTCATTTCATCAATTTATTCTTTTTTATGTATGTAGTGTACTAATAAAACATAATAATGTTTTGTAGCTTCACGCTGTATACGCTGTGTATTTGAGGTATTGCATGTCGAGTGGTGGCAATTGTCGGCCGGTTTTTATCTAGTTACCAGCGAGAAAAAAATATATATTTCATAAACCCGAATGAAAATCGAACCCCCAACCGCCACGCCACACCAATGTCATTTAACAAAAATACTGGGTATTTGAAAGTCAGAACAGACGATTTTTCTAAATCTGCATGTTTTTTATTAATTCAATTGAATTAAATTCTTATGAGGGAATTATCATTATTTTGTTTTGTTGATGGATGTTTTTTATTCGTTTGGTTCGATAAACTAACATTTATTATTACTCATTAATTCAATTTTTTATTTTTACTTAAACTATGCAGATTAATTACAAGTAACAATATGCATATCTTCAATTATAATTATTAATGAATGGATCGATGCGTCACAAGCCAAACGCTTAGGGCGATCGGGCCTCTCTATCGTTTGCTCTTCGCTCTCGCTTGCACGCTTGGCTCAAGCAAAACGTGACAACACGTAATATTATTTGTACATGCAGTAGGATTTTATTTCGTTCATCGATTTTTAAGACGTCACCACGCCAATAATGTAAAGATATATTATTCTACTTACCATCGTCTCGCGATATATTCGGCTTGTACCAATAGTGGCTGGTGTCCTTCGCAAAGCGCACGCGGTCGGGCGCGACGTGCTGCGGCTCAGTCGTGCTCACACTGGAGCGCCTCGAGCCGCTGCTGCCGGTGCCCGTGCCGGTGCCCGCGCCCACGCCGTTGTATATGCGGTACTCTGATTCAGGACTACCTTCACGTTCTTTTCTGAAGTTAGGAAATAGTATCTTATATTGTAAAAGACGTAATTGCAATAGAGGTTTCTCACTTATCTAAGTTCCAATTAATCAGATTTCTTTGTACTCTTGTTAAGATAAATAAGAACAAAGAAAGGATCGAGAATTTTTCGCGTCTACGTACCTAGAGACGGTTGGTGAGCGTGGTGGGCGGGCGCTGAGGGAAGGCGTCGGTGTTGGCGGGTAGGGGGTCCGCGGATGAGTAGGGAAGGCTGGAGTGCCCGCGCGAGAGTCAGATCGTGACCAACTTTCTGATCGCTCCCGAGTCTATATCGCATAGAACATAAATATAATATACAATCTTATTGCGATTACGTTAATTTGGCTTATTATTGATGTGGTATAATGATTTCTTACAATAGTTTCATTGTTATTAGGCTCCGCCAGAGACAGTAAACCAGGCGCTTGGGTACTTGTCGGTGTGCTGCTTGTACTCCACTCACGCATCGTCATCTTTTCATACATGAATTTTCTAGATGAGGTCCTATGACAAAAATATATTATATAAGTTGTTGGTTTATTCAAAGAATGTCCAATTAATAAAATATTGTTTAATACATTATTTATTATGTTTATATACCTGTCTGGAGCCTGAGGACTAATACTGTCAGTCCTGAGAGGAGTGCGTGTATTCACATGGAGGGGTACACTAAAGTCATCGTCGTCATCTGCAAACGCTGTTGTGTCACTAGTGTATCCATCCACCCTAAAATTATAAATTTTTAAAGTTATTTAATATATATTTAAAATATTATTACAGTTAATTTTTATTTTGTTGCCATTTATTAAAATATAATTACCGATGGCTAGCTGATCGGCGCACATGGCGGGAAGGCGCGTCCCACTCGAGCGGTAGTCGAGCGACCCTTTCCCTTGCTTCTTTCCTCTCTCTTAATTTTTGTTGTTGTCTTTGTAACCATGTTAATCCCAAATTGTCTCCGTTAGTTCCTTCAGATCTTCTTGATTCCCTGCGTATGGTATTACTGTCTTGCCATTCTATTGTACTTGTTGAACGCCATGTGCCATTTTCGGGTGCAGTTTTTCTTGCACTGCTCGGCGGACGTTCTATCCATTCTGCGTCGCCGTTTGTCCATCTGTTAATAATATGTAATAACATTTTAATATATAATAGTTTTTTCATATATATATATTGATTGATTAATAACTATAAGAATGCCAACTTTAATAAGTTAATAAAGTCCTTTATAAACATCCTTGAGCAGTGTTTAAATTAATTAGATTAGAAAGACTAAATACAAAGACTGTTGCAAATACGCAGAAAATAATTTGCATTATTACAATTGGCCTTAAATTTAGGCAGTTTAAATTTGTCATTTAAAAAAAATTAAATTAAATTAGCTTCACGCTATATCCCGCACACAGCAGACTAGGCAGAGGGAACCTAGTGTTAAGACACTCCGTTCCCCACTTTCTGCAGAAAATTTAAATAAATAAATAATCAACAATATTTCAGATAAACTCAAAAGACTGCGACGTGTACATCTGTGTGCAGGGTCCAACAAAGCGGCGTTCATTAGAAAGTAGATGGCGGTTTACGAGGCTTGTGTCATAGGCAGTACCAACGGACAAGCCGTTTATGGCGACGTTTATCTCTAAATAGCAACTTGTTTGGGTCACGACGGCGACGCAATCATACGCCATCACATGTACCAATTCCTAATTACGTTTTTATTACTTTAAAGTCTTAGTGACCTAATAGTATTTTTTTTTATAATTTACTAGTACCTAAACGCGGCTTCGGCCTCTTAAACAAATTTTATTTATTATATATTGAATCCCAAATTATAAAAAATCTTTACATAAATATTAACTTCATCTAAATTCATTTAGTAGTTGATGCGAGAAAGTGGAACACCCTACATCCTTAGAAACTTCCACATTTATAATATTAATAGAATGAGTGATTATTTATTGTGGCTGTGAATTTAAAGTATTAAAAAATGATATTGTTACTAATGGCAAATACTTTTTTCAAATGGCGTTTTATTCATCTTTATGAAAAAAGGCTAAACCAAATATTTACACGTAATTTAGCATTATATCAATATATGTAGGAGGTATATAGACATGTATATTATAAATCCATAATATTAGAAAGTTTACTAATAAACTAGTATCTAATTAAACATAACGGACTCGCAGCCGGACTCATTTTAGACTATAAACACTATTAGTTCTCTAATTATCAGTTATTATTTAGAACGGACTTGCTGAGTTAGTATTTTTGATCAACTGTCAAACTAGCACTTAATATGGCGCCATGTTGCCGTATAAATAATTCAGAAGGTGAACGTTATAACGTTTTTGCACCGTACATTACAAAATAAAGTTTTATTTAATACACAATGTAGTAAATATTAAATTAACTACATTTCTAGTAAGTTTTGAAGTATTTTGTTTATAATAGTAAATTATATTATAAAATAGCCAAATTCATTATTTTTAGTTCGCTTCTATGTAGAAGCACAAAAAGATTACAGAAAACCTTTTATAGCTATTTAATAAGAATAAAAGTATCGCAGGTAATACGGCTTGAGCGTGGGTTCGTGGCATAAATCTCGTGGGCGTTAATTGAATAACAACCGATGATAACAATCAAACTGTACATTCTTTAAACGGAATTGGCGTCGTCTCTAAAATAGAACAATTGCTGAGGTGCGGATTGTGTTTCAAGTGGATCATTGTAATTGTTCATAGAAAAAGATCATATTTGCCAAAATTTGGCATTTATTTTTTTTCCAGTTTAACGCACACACACTGTTTTTGCCGAATTTTTAAGGTACTGCGTGGCGTACCGCGCTTTGCCTTGCTACCAGAACGAAGAAATAAAAATATTAATAATATTAATTCATTTCCCCGAGTAGGAGTCTAACAAACAACCGTCACGTGACAAAAAAAATTACAAGGTGATTTCAACGTTTTTTATTTGACAAAGAATTGATACTTACGAGTAAAAGTTATTCCATCATCAAGAAAAAAGTATAAAGTTAAGCTGTCTTTTATAGCATGTAATTTGGAGGTATAATTTTCGAGAAATGTAAAATTAAAATAAATTTCTACGTTCTGTTTACGGCCACAAGCCTAGGCTTAAGTCCCGCAGGGGGCGCCCTTGCTGCCGTTTTCGTCCTCGCTAGCAACCATGTAGTGCTTGCACTTCCTCAACTAATCAATCTTATACTGTTTTGTGGGTATTTCACTAAAACAATGGATATATACCACACTACATCGACCATGTGGTCTTAATACCCTAAAACCAGCTTGCAAATATCGCTGAATCAATATGAAGTATGTATTTAAAATAAATACAACATTTAATCAAAAGACCACCCAAGCCGGGCGCAGGCACGAGATGCTTCGTCATACATTGACAATAATGCATGTCAACAAGATGAAAAGTAAATTACTGTTATTATTACAGCACCTTAAGGATCGCAATACCGTGTATTGGATGATTCTTTTTCACATCTGGAATTTTACGTCACGTCACGTCACGATTCGAAATATCTGATACCTCATATTCATTTGGTAGCATTAACCACATTACAATTATATTCATGAAATTAAATTTAATGGATTTTAAATTAATTGAATTAATCATTAAAGTAATCAGAGATAGTAGTGATAGGCGGTGCGCGTGCGGCATACGATTAAATTACAATTATTATTTATGTCTGGAAGATGAAAAAAGTGTACATAGCTATTACGCTATTAGTCATTCAGTGATTATCTTAGATTTGTATGGATCTTTATTGAACGATAAAACTGATGATAAGTCGATAGTACTCCTGACAACCAGGTCGTGATAATGTGTTATAATATTTCCTAAAGGGTTGTTAGATTTAACATACTACATACCTATGTAATATTTTCGAGAATGTAGCCTTTTAATTTATAAATATAAAAACGCAAACATTTCGTGTGCATTATTATTCCAGTTACGTGTGTGAGCTATGTGAGACGTACCTACATACAAAATGTCGATTGGCGTCACGTCACGACAGTCAAAAATTCTACAAATAGCATTTTATACCTTACAATGCCTTAAAAGTTTTAGAGAACATTCTTTTACAATAGGTTTTAGCGAAAATAGACATGATAATCTACAATAATACGGTGCACCTAAAAAATAATTGAGCCGACATGCGTTAACAGCAGAGATTGGTTATGGTGTATTTCATTACCCTTCTTCATTGACAGTGAAGTGGGTCGAGCGGAACGCGGCTAAATAAATTAACCGAACTGCCACAATGTTATAGCTTCGCGTGTCGAGTTTGATACCAAGTGTGTCGAAACTGGACGAAATATTGTATGCCTTTGTTTGTTCTCACGGATCTATTGCCTTCTTTGGTCGAGAGAACGCCATTCTAATACATACGTGTGTATCGCATGTGTATTGTGTGTACTGGATATGAATAGCCATTTAGTTTTCTTTAATTTTGGTTACATATTAATAATTATTCAAATGGTCTATGAACATTATCGAACACACAACACGTCTTCTAAAAACTGCATATTTTTTTAAAACATATTGTAGTCATGCCGTTATCTGTGAAAATATGCAAAAGGCCCTTAGATCATAATATAATTTTAGGCTGTGTCCTAAATATATTAGAAACGACGCCGTAATTATAATAAGAAGGCGGTAAAAATGCGGTTGTAATGGAATTGATTTAGCTAAAAATACAATATTGATGTAGGTTTCAATGTAAACAGTCAGAGCGTGTAGTTGTAGGCGGCGGCGCGTGGCCTCCACGCCTACAACACAGGAACACATGTTTACATCGCCTGCCCAATTCCTCTTTCTGTTAATTACGACAAATTCATCTATTTTATTTCCTAACTATAAAGTCAGTTTCTTTTTCAAACTATTTTATCTAAAACATACTATATAATATATTTTTCAATTTTTTTTTTTTATATAAGCTCGGAGCTTTATAATTTACAAGGTTTTTAAAAAAAATATTTGATTCAAAGCAATCGTAGAAAGTTACATTTTTTTTTATTAAAGTATATGTAAGTTCTATAAAATTCAATCATTGATATATTCAGTAAAATGTTATCGTAGTAAATATACATAGGTTTCATACCTCCCATTGGTCACAGGCGTAGCGGGTGATGGTATCGTCGTGGTTGTGGTGGTCGTGACGTCATCGTGCGTCAGTTTGCGTAGTGTACGAGGTGAGAGTGGCGTCCTTGGAGACGGTTCCGGGGTGACGGTGCGCTCGTCGTCATCATCTTCGACGGGCCTGTAGACGCGACGCACCAGCTCGGGGCTGGCGAGGCGGTTGGAGGCGCGCAGCATGCCGGGGCGCAGGCCGGGCGCGCCGTAGGTGAAGGGCGCGGAGTCGACGCGCGCGTGGTACGGTATGTCGGGCGCGCGGTCGGCGTGCGACTGCGGCGGGTCGGGCAGGGCGCTCACGGTGCGCAGCATGTCGCCCAGCAGCGCGTCCAGCTCGTCGGGCGGGCTGGGGGCGGCGCGCCGGCCCGCCGACGAGATGCCCGAGTCCATGGACGCGCTCAGCGGGGAGGATGGCCCGCCGCCCGCGCGCACCACTGTCGCATAGATGGACCCGTCGAGAGGTCCGAACGTGTGCGCGCCCTCCGCTCCCTCACCCGCCTCCCCTCCCTCTGCGCTGCCGTTATTGTCACCTGCCACCAAATGTAAGCTAATGAAAACAAAGTGCTCTAGAGCTTACCTAAACTTACCAACTAATTTTAATAATAATAAATAACTATAACAGAAATGACTAACTTGATGAACGAGACAGAAACGTGTGGTGGGATAATAAATCATTCACATTAAAACGAAAGCTAAATGTAGTATTTATTGACCATTTATTGCTAACGCAGAGTAGTTGTAGAAACGCAGTTACTATATGGACAACCGGACAACATCCTTAAAAGGACTAACATTTCCCGTTACCCGTATCCCGGTCGTCACCGTTGTCTCACGGAATGTCACATAGAGCCCTTCTTACTTACTGAACCAAACATGACAACTCAATGAAGAAATTATTAGTGGATAATTATAAAATTTAATTGATGTATCAAAGTAATCATAATAAATATAAGAGAAATGTTAATAAAAGAAATATCTCTAATAAACTAAAAAGTACATTTTTAGACTAGTTACAGTACATAAGGAATCAAGTTTTGAATTTGTTTTTGGTTATTTAATAAATTATATATAATTTAGCGGCAGCATGTTAATGTTAGTACAACAGTGTCTAATATACACATTTGTGTATATTATGATAACGGACGTAGAGATAAAGTCAAGTCAATGCTCACCCCAGAAAAGTCTTGTAGTCCACCCCAGAAATTTTACTAACAAGGAATCAATAACGAAAACTAGGAAAACTAATAAATCCTTTACACGAACATTTCAAAATGTTCCAAGGTAAAGTACAAACCACCGCATGAAATATTTCTAGACACATCCATGACAATGGTTTTGGGTATTTTCCTTTCGGACAAAGATGAGGTACGACGCCGTTAAGGTGTACCGCTTTGTATATGAATAAAATAAGCGACGATTAAAAATTAAGAAAGAAGCTCAGTCTATGTTCTATTTTCCAACAGGAGGTGCGCAAATATAAACAACAATCATTTTCAAGGTTTCTTAACAAAAATGATTTTGTTATACAAATTTGAAGTATATATATTTGCGTATATAAGATTACGACGACCAGATAACCTCGATATTGCTAAACAGTTGTAGAAAACTCCACACACACACATACATAGATGAGTGATTCAAGGTAACCTCACCCAACAAGGAAAAGATCCACTTTTTTGAGCAAGTCAAAGTATAAAAAATGTGATATATTTATCATAAACCATGTCATCGAAACCGAAATATTTAAATTTATTTTTAAGTCTCATTGAAGAGATAAATAGGTTTAAAAACAAGTGACTAGATGTGTCAATTTCTTCAAATGGACAAATATTATATATTATATATTAAATACAAGTGGGCGCGCGCAGCTTCCCCCGCTTATTTTCACCCTTAGGGGTGAATTCTAAAAAACCACGAAACACGTTTTCAATAAAATATTTTTAACAGTCTGAATTTGATTTCAACCCCTATTTCATCTCTTTAAGGTTAAGATTTTTCAAAATTCCTTCTTAGTGGATGTCCAGATTACGAAAATAAATATCTGTCCAAATTTCACGTCTCTACGCACAGCGGTAAGTCAGTCAGTCACGATTTGCTGCTTATGCTGATTCTTGCATGACGGGGTCGAAAAAATAAAAATAAAAACAATTTATTAATATAAAGAAATCTAAATAACGTACAAGATATAGCCTAATTGAGATTAACAAATCTATGTTTCTTTATATCTACTCGTATATACAACATTTTTACTATAGCACTAGATAAGTGAAGAACTATTTAAATTTTTCTTTAGAAGACGTAAAAACGTTCCAAGTAACATCTGGCATACACTGTTAGGAATGTCTCAACTGATCTAAATGTGAAGTTGTCAATAATGCAATTAGCATAAAGTTATCAACGTGCGTCTATGTCGGGCTGTGTTAAGGGAGATGCAGTTATTTTTGTGATGTCAACCAAAATAACGTGTTTAGCGTGAGCCGAGAGTGAGTGGCGAGGGCTACTATTACGAAACGAACACCGCTGCGCAGGAAGAGGATGTGCGCCTGTAACGCCTGGCTTGTCAATTCTTATGCATCATTTCATTTTAATTGGCATAATCTATTCTTAATATTACAATAATAATAATAGAATGTATAATACAATATTGTATTTAAATATTGTTTTTAATATATTTATTTTAATTTATGTATTTCTCAAAAAACGATACGTTGCATTTAGAACTGGTTTAAGAACGTAAGATGTTTAGAAACTAGTTTCTGGGGGCAATTAATTTACTTATAATTCGTCCCGATACAATAAAATATATCTGCAACATTAATTTTAAAACAACATTAATCTACTACTGCAGACACACCGTCCGTTACAAATGATGCAACAGTCAAAGGTCGCGGTGATATATTTATGACGAGCGTTATTCGTTAACTAATGAATATTAGCGTGAATGGGGCGTGGAAATTCGATATATCCTAGTAATCTACAACACTATGACGAGTTTGTAATATCTTTATTTATTATTTATTGATTGACTTTAGTGGAACTTATTGGAAGCCGCGCTTTGCTTCGATATCAGAGCGAAGAAATTAAAATATTAAATATTTCATTTCCTCAGAGTGGGAATCGAACACACACACTTGGGCCACTGCGAAAGCTCTACAAATAGAAAATTTCAGTGCCATTACATCAAAAATTATTAAATATATGGTTTCAGCAAACAAAAAAATACTAAACAAGCTAGTTGTTACTGCATATATCTACATTAAACGTTTTAATGAAGATTTATTACAATTTACCACGAATTAAATAAGATTTATTTTTAGTTTAGGTGTTTAAAGACACTTGAAATCAAGAAATGCCTTGATCAGTTTGTGAGCCGTGCGATTACCTTCGCACAGCGTGTGGCTGTATCGGCTCCTCATGATGTCATCGGGCCGCTCCAGCCCGTGTTTCTGCGAAACTCTAAGTTCTACGTCGTT
The DNA here is from genome assembly GCA_030704555.1 of Heliconius charithonia. Taxonomy (NCBI): domain Eukaryota; kingdom Metazoa; phylum Arthropoda; class Insecta; order Lepidoptera; family Nymphalidae; genus Heliconius; species Heliconius charithonia. Next base: position 6,844,765 of record CM060809.1, on the reverse strand, counting down.
ACTCAACCATATCCAAAGTCATTCTTAATATCTGTTGCCCGAACATTTAAATAATAACCGGTTCGCATCTTCTTTTTAGCAAATGTTTCACTTTTAACGTCTTCACTTTGTATAACTTCATTGTTTAACAACTGGATATGAATAAAAATCTATATCTATATAATATTCTAAAATTGTGTTTTTAATTTTTATGTTATACACGTAAAGTATAAATAATACTTTTTTATTAATTGATTTGTATAAACATACGTAGCAACTAACTACTTGCACTAGTAGTACTAGGTACACAACGAACAATCTGTCGCAAAACTATAAGATTATTTGATCGTTTTCAAAGAATTTAATATTTTTTAACATACACATTTTTTTAGTCAATAAAACTTTATTTAGTCAATAAATGTAAGTCGGGTTAGCATGTAGAGCACGTTTGTACGACAATTTCGCGATACGTGCACAAGTGTTGCACCTTTCTCGTTGACTGCGATTTAAGCTTAGATGTGGCTGGTGGAGCTTAGGAATTAAAATTACGTTACATTATGTAAAAAAACCCTTTTTAACACAAAAAAAATATCAATATACAAAAAATAATAGAAAATAATTACTTATGATAAAGTAACTTAGGTTTTTACAAAATGAGCTAATTTATTTGCAGACAGTGACCGTCATTGACCTATGAATGTCTTATTAAATCAACGGCTAGATAACCCTCGGAAAAGTTATACAAATTTATGATTTATCAAATAATAAAATATATTATTTTAATGATTTTCACACATTTATATGAAACAAAAAAAAACTATACCTACGCAAAGCAAATAAATTACATAAAACAAAAATTAATAGATAACACAACTCTACATTTTATAGAGTAGACTGGAGCCGATATTCGGTGTAAAAGCACAGTACATAAAATACAAAAAAATAATATTAAACTGTAATTGTACTTAATAAATTTACCTTCAGGGTATAAAGTTAACCTTATAATTTCATTACTTGAAAGTAGAGTATGACGAATCAAACAATACCACATGGATGATGAGCAACATTCATCTGTATCCGCCACGGTGGTCAATTACGCGTCCGGGGTCCGAGATGGTCCCGTGTCTGACCACACTTATGAGATATTACGCTCACCATAACCAATGTCATTGTCCAAGTGAAATATACTATCGTATAATGGAACTAATTTCGTTACATGTTTCGACTCGTACACGACTCAAGTTCGTTTATTTTTAACGTGATGTTCTATTAACATTATTGTTGTGTGTTTAGAAAATAAGCTATTTTTTTTATATTATTAAACACATTTACACTAAAGCTTTGTTTTTGACATATTAAAAGTGCAACGATCTCGAGATTGTACTCACCTATTTATTAAATGTTAATATTAAGATGACAGGAAGAGGCGTGTAAACGATTTAAATCCTTAATTGATTGCTGATTTTGATATTGATTTATGTTCAAATGATTGATAACACGATATCACTGATAAAATATGAGGAGTAATAGTCGATGTCCGTGGCGCGGTGGTTAGGGCCGGCGTGAGACTGGGCGGGCGGCGGGCGAGGCGGACATCACTAAAATAACTTCGCACCTGCAGCGGAAAGCTATCGCTACCGCTAACGGTTTTGTCAACTATTATAATGATATGTCGACGCTTTTTCGATGTAAACGAACTACTTATTGATTCATATATTTTTTGTTTAAAATATTTTGCATAGAGTGATGTAAAAAAATATTCTGTGCGATATTTATTATTTCTGGAGCATTCTGGTATTTTTTACTTACTTACCTTTTTTACTTACTTACCTTAATAAATTTTAAACTTACTTAAATATTAGTAGTAATATTGTATTCAGAGTTAAATGTAAAGAGACAAATTTAAAACTTTTGCTGATAAGTTGTATATTTTTATTAAAAAGTTACTCATTTTATAAAAAAAAACATTGCCTCAATGAATAAAGCCTATTGAACTATTAAGATTCAGGATTAAGAGCGTATATGGTTCCAGTAATGCCATGCGTTCAAGTCACACCCTAACCAAAATAAACTTCAAATAACGGATGTTAAACTAATAAAATTACGTTTTAGTACCTCACGCTTCACTAGCTTTTTCTACAAAAATGTCTTCTTGGTATATTCTCCACTGTTATACAAACATATATATAAACATAACCCAACGAACCGATAATTTTGTTAACCTTTAATCACTGAAAAAATTTTTTTGCAACACTGGAACACGACCATGGGGCTTGAGTGGCCCCTTGTATAACATTAAGTTTTATAGACACACTAGGTTTTACATTTAAAAAAGAGAGATTTTTTTTCTATTTTACAAAATTTTATATTATTTTACCAACTATATGATTTCAAACTGTAGGCTCCGTTTTTAGGGCTCCGTATCTTTTAAGGAGAAAAGTTTGTTGTACGTCCGTCTGTCTGCCTATCTGTCAAGAACTTTTATCTCAGGAATGGCTGGAGATATCGAGTTGAAACTCAAAGCGTACCTTGATTTCCTGAAATCGCAAAAATCACGTATTTCGACACTATAATTAGAATTAAAATTAATAGAGTACTTCTGGTTGACCTAGAATTATGAAATTTGGCAGCTAGAATACAGGTAGCACTAGTTCAGAAAAAATCATCATCATCAAACTATACATTGGTGGTTAAATCCTAAAAAATAATTGCCTTAAAATGGGGAAAAAATTGTAGCTAGTTTAAGTGAGATATCAGATGAAAGGGCTTTGGCTAAGCTAAGCTTGAATTTCAGAAAAAGCTCGAGATTTACAATTTTTGCATGGAACCCTCAGTGGGCGAGCCCAATTCACGCTTGTCCGGTTTTTAACTAAGAAATACGCAACGAGATGACAATTAGATAAAAAAAAAGTTTCTTAAATTGAAAAGTTCTACTAGAAAAAAATATGTCTGGTATTCTAAGCACATAAAAAAGTTTTTAGTAATCAGTCTGTATATTGTGAAAGTTGTGAAAGCGTATTTTTTTAAGAGCTACCTATGTTGCGATGAGTTTTACACATATATTGATTTATTATGTATTTTTTTTTCTTAATATTTTTCCGTCAGTTTTGTCTTGAACTGTAATTAGTGTATCAGGGCTAAAAAAGTGCTTTAATTGCAAACTGTGCATGAAGTTATTCATACAAAGTTCCCAAGCCAAATGGAAGTCTCATGATGTGCTCCAATACAGCTATCCACTCAAGATTTTTATATGCTGCCCTAAAATACAAATAGTAAGCGAAAAGTAAGCTCGCCTACTCTGGAAAGAGCTTACAACTTGTCAACCAGCCGCAGTCTCACAGACTTACCTCGGTACTTAAAGGTCAATAAAGGTTAGCAAAAAAAATGTTAACGTAAATCACTAGGTTCTCAATTTTGCGTTTTTTAGAGGCTTTGTATGGTGATAGAGGAAATCAATACTTTGCTGGGTTTAACCAAATGGAGTAAACAATATAAATTAAATATTTAAGTTTCTAATATAAAAGAACCACAAAACAAACTTAAAAAAAAACAATAAAAAATAAGAAAGTGCTAATTGAACTCTCCGCCATGCCGTTTAATCAGACACATTTCATCTACGTTACGATAAACGTTAACGATATTGATCTTCATACCAGTCTTCATTGAAATACGCTTTATATGTATATAGATATTCGCTATATAATCACATTAACGCTAGATGATAAAGGTATAGGCAGTTGTATAACTTATGACTGGATCAAGAAAATAATAAAGAATAAATATAGATTAAAGTGATAAATTAAAAAAAATAAAAAAGAATGTTACATAAATACTCTTATAACATCCAGATAGTTTATCGCTTTAACGTATTAGACTTTTCCTGTTGCTATGAACTTCAAAGGTTTCAAATTACAACATATATAAAAAAAAATTAAATCAGTTTCACTCTGTGTCCCGTACAAAGCAGGGTAGGCAGAAGGAACTTAGTGTTAAGACACACCGTTCCCCGCTTTCCGCCGAGTTCTGGAGGCATTTCGTGTTGAGTGGCGGAACTCAACGCCGCACTTGCCTCGACACCAGAGCGAAGAAATGAAAATATAAATGTAAATACTTATTTAGAAAACGTATAAAAATTTGAACGCAGCGGGACTCGAACCCGCGCCTCCTGGAAACCGAGTCCCGCTGCGTTCAAATTTTTATACGTTTTCTAAATAAGTATTTGTCTTTCCTAAGTGTGGAATAACACTTTAAAAAATGTTTAAAAATATAAATGTAAGTAAAAATTTATCTCCTCGAGTGGGAATCGAACCCACAACCAGTCGATTTTACAGTCACACTCTGTGCCCCTGCGCCACGACTGACCTCGAACACAATATATATGCATAGTTATAACTAAGAGTTCTTCATACTAGTAGATATTCAGAATCTTTGTTTAGAAATTTTATTTCAGAATTTTTTTATTTACATGTTTTATGCAATTTTTATTCTTTTTAAAGTATTAGTTTATAATTCAAATTTTCTACATAATATATATCCCATATCCTATAGCATAGTAGGCAAAGGGAACCTGGGAACCTAGTATTATAACACTGTTCACAACTGTTCCCCATTAAATAGTTTGTTCTTCTGCGCCACAACAGCCTCACTTTTAAATATAGATCTTAAATAATGAAACCATACCCAACTATGGCTATTTCGACTTACCGGGTTCATCGTCAGTTAGCGCTGAAAGTGGTCGCAGGTGCTCGAGTGAGTCCGCACGGGCGAGTGCGTCCGGCGCGGCCCGCAGCGGCGCGGCGGGCGTCGGCGCCGGCGCCGCCCCCGCCGAGCCCTCCCCGCGAGCGAACACCAGCTCCACCGCGCCGTCGCTTGGAAACGATGGGTCTAACAACAAGGCAAACACCGTCGTTTTGTAGTTAGGTATATTTGCTTTGTACGTTATATATTGTAGCGGGCACATAATATATTTACATATTATTTATTTCAAATAAATACATTTTAATGTTAAATTTGTAGTAAAGGGAAAGAAGACAGAAGTGGATACATTAATTTAATTATAAAGCAAGAATATTAGATAGAATTCTATATTCCATATATCTAATATGGATATGGGTATATTATAATTTATATCATTTTTTCATTAGCAAGGTAAGGTACTTTACAATATATTTTTAAATAATAATTATATTGTATCATTCCGGATAAATATATTTACAAAATTAACAAAATATTGAACAGTGCATCGGGTGGAGGTTGAATAAGTTTATGTTATATAAAAGCAGGAAGGGCGCGTGCCAAGAATTTACCGTGCACAGCGTGGTCAAGTTGTTGCTTAGTGAAAGAGAGGGTGTGGTCGGCGACAGCGCAGGTGTGGAACTGACAGGCGAACACGAGGTGCCTCTGCTGGGAAGGCGCGTGCGGCTGCGCGTGCGCCGCGCGCCGGTACGCGCGCACTAGCACGTCGCCCCGGAGCGCCAGCCGCCCTACGCCTACTGTCCAGCCACCCCCGTTCACCATATATAAACCTAAATAAATATTCATTTATATATAATCAGCTTCACGCTGTAGACACTCCATTTGTTTATATTAAAATTTGTTACTAAATATTTTATTGTTTTACCTTTAGTTACCTATGCTTTCCAAATATTGCAAGAAACTTATGTTTTATACATATCTCTATGAATACATAATTTCGTACTGAAATAGGTTTCCTTAAATCCAAATTAAATAATCTTTGACGATTAAAGCTAAATTAAAACTCTATATGTATTTAACACATTTTTTTATTATTTTTTAAATTTAAAAAAAAAATTAAAAAAAAAATCACGGCGAAAAACATAACTACTAACCAGAAGTGTACACGCACGTGTAGTTCTCGTATATCTTAAGGAAGGCTATCGTGGGCGCAGTGGGCGCCGCGAGGGACCCCGCCACGCTCACATGCGTTAAATGTAGGGGCGCCGCATTCACCCTGATCTGGCCGGCCAATAGGCCCGCAAAAGTGTCGATATATCTGTAACAATCATTTGTTATAGTAAATTTCTAATATAAAATAGTAGTTAAAATCAAACATTTATATCATGTCTAGTCTTTCTGTCTGTTTTCAATTTATACTAAAAATTAAAATTAAATTAAAAATTAAATTAAAAATTAAATTAGCTTCACGCTATATCCCGCACACAACAGGGTAGGCAGAGGGAACCTAGTGTTAAGACGCTCCATTCCCCACTTTCTGCCGAATTTTGGAGGCATCGGTACAGATGATAAGCTTTATAATATATATTAATACGGTTCATAGCCATATTAATTACTTTTATATGAATATATTATTGTAGATTGTGTTAAGTAGATCGCGGTCACGACTATGAACAATGAGTAACTTGAGTTAAATAAAAAAATATGTATTACACAAATTTACTTCTATATCAGCTTGTATTTTTAATATATACATTAAAATTAATTCTCTTTAATTACATTTAAGTAAAAAATACATGTATATTACATACATTTTCTTTTTTAATTTAATTCGTTTGAAAATGATGTAAATATAAATAATATATGAAGATAGCTCAATTTACTTTCCTCAGTCGGCACATTAGATCAGCGCAAGCCGACGGAAACGCGTATATTCTTTATTATGACATATAAGTCATATGGAGCCACATTAGGAGGGATGTGTCTAACGGAGCGGAATACTGATTAGCCTAGGTAGATAAGCTTTTTATTGGATTATAAACAACTGAGAATCTTAGCTGTATTTCTGTTCGTTATGAAGCATTTTTCGAAACTTGAATTTGAACTTTGAACTGTCACTAAATATCATATGTATATTATTGAACATTAATTGAACATCATGTGACTCGTTGGTGGCGCTGTTGAAACTCAATAAGAAATGTCAATTTGAAAAATGCTTACTTTCCAAAAATAACGCCGTTTTCTTTATGTTCATTTAAATGCACAATAGTCAATTTCAGTAAACAAAATATATTGCTAGCTTTTATTGGTATAACTGAGTAAAATTCATAGGTGAGTATTATACCGATGACTGCTCACTTTTATGCAGGTGCGCTAAGCCGTGCCTACATTACCCTAGCACAAATTGCCTATAACATAAAAGGTAATGACAGTAAATCTCATTAAATTGTAGCGGTAAAATATTATAAGTTATTATATAACATTATAAACGAAGTAAAATAACGAGTACATATTTAATTTTCTCGAAATGTACTTACAAAAATCAAAAAAATAATTACCGTTTGTTCGAGGGCAGATGAAAAATAGGAACTCTATCGTCAAGATAGCGTCGCATCGCGTAACGATCTAGAGCATGCTCCGGCGCACCACATATAGCTGAATAGTGCATGTATGCCGCCACCAGTACCCCAAGCCTTTCCCGATTTCCCCTGTAAAAAACAAAATATTCCTGATGTAAACAACTTTTAAGTTATTAATATTTACTATCATATTTTTTTGTACATTTTTTTTTAGCTTTACAGAGGTTTAATATTGCTGAGAAGAAAAAAGGCAACTAGTAAAAAGCCCATTTGTCTCTTTTGATCTATTTAAAATCATTGCATATATACAATATATGTCTGTTTGCAATATTGCATGCATTATGCTTGCTTATTTCCAGAACCCAGTATTGCTTTTTGGCTGTATGTTTGATTATTATAAGTGGGTACTGGTCTGGAAAGTTTTTAAAGCCACAACCATCACAGCCATTGAAACACAGCACGACAATGTAAGCTAGAGTTTATAAAATAAATCAAATGATGACCAACAACATACCATGCCAGAAGTATAGCGACGTTCTTTGGATGTGCAGCAAGCCAACTCTCAATATGCTTGCACGCGGCGCACAGTCGTTCTAATGGAGGCGCTAATTCCCCCGGCCAGCCCAGCGGTCGTGCACGGCCGAACACATTCCTTGCAGTCCGCCCGTCACCTTCCGCGCCACTTACTTCGAAAACCTGGAATAATACAAGGACAGTATAAATCAATAGAAACATCTAGAAAGTAAATTTATTTATTATGCTATAGTGCAAGAAGTTTATTTATATAACTAACAAACTTTTAAATAATACAATATTGCGTATTACATTGTTATTCATAACTTGTATTGACTTGATTGTGATAAGTATACAAAGGTACTTACATAACTACTTACAACGTTCTATTACAATGCTATCTATATATATATAGAATTTTAATAATTATACAAACATTTTGAATAATCCTTTTGGATTGGTTTATAAAATCGCTAGAACAATAACATTTATTAAAAATAAATAAATTTATAATCTAAATATAATGTATTACAAAACGTAGTGTACCAACCATGTAATGTTCGCCGTGTTTATTATTCAGCATGTGTGCGGCCTGCGCTTCCGCCTGCGCGTCCCTCTCCGGCAGATGCAGCGCGAGCATGCGCTCCGCTACGTAACACAGGTCCAGTCGGGAGCTGGGTCCCCCAGGGCCAGGGTAACTTGCTGAACGTGATCCCTAAACACCCAAATTTGTAAAATGAGTATATATTTCATATTTTTACATTAGTTTTCTAATAAGTAATTTCAAGTAGGTTTCTCTAACTGTTAAACCCTGGTTATGATTTTGATTTTTTAGCTTCACGTTGTATCCTGCATATAACAGAGTAGGCAGAGGGTACCTAATGTAGAGACACTCTGTTCCCATTAAGACACTTTCGTTCACCAATTTCCACCGAATTCTCGAGACATTACACGTTGGGTGATGGAACTCAATGCCGCGATTTGTTACTGTTTTACTGTTTATTATTAGAGGAAGGAAATAAAAATATTATATATTTTATTTCCTCGAGTGGGAATCGAACCCAAAACTTGCTGCCTATAGTTTAAAACTTGTGACCCTGCGCCAAGACTGGCCTCGATTGAATTTAAAAATATTCTGGTTCAAAATGAAACGGTAAATAGAGAAAAGCCGTGATTAACTCAAGTATGTTTATGGGAGATCAAACACTTGAGCCGTAGGCGCGACACTGTTCTGTGAAAGTGACACAAGCCGTGCGTAGGCGCAAGTAATAGCAATGCGTTTTCGACATTACAATGCACTTAATCTGATTATTTAACTATGATAAATATGTGTCTACTAATTTTTCCTATTACGAATTACGATGTTAAGCGGCTTAAAACTTAGAGCGGTAGCTGTTTTAATAAGAAAAAAAAAATATAAACTCAATCAGCGTAGTCGTGGCAAAATTAGAACGCCATATATACGAATTTTAACAGTGCAGTCATTCACCGAGTAAAGCTTAACCATGCACAACCAAGCATATCGTAGTGAATCAAAAACATACATGTTTAAATTGTTGACTGTTAAGATTGGTAAATCTTAACTTACTCAAATTTACTCAGACAAAGACTTTTAAGGTATTTCCATAATCCTGCGAACTAAAGTATTACGTTGGTGTAGTAGTTGCGATCACGATAGCGTGTCATTAAGTTCTCGCTTCTTATTTCACAAATGCAAAAAATATATATAAAAGAAATATAATGTTATACATACATGTACTCTAGATAAAATGGTTGTAGCTGATGATGCTGGAGCACTGACCGCCCGCGTCTGAAACAAAATAAATAAAGTAAATTTATTATCTTCCATCACATTGCAGCAGTAATGACACTCGATTTATTTGTTTATATGTATTTTTAGCATAGGTCATACATATCATAGCTATATTTTTTAAATATATAACATTACCTAAATAATAATTTGTAAAAATACTATTTTTTGTTCAGTAGTATAGTTTTGAGTAAGATTTGTTTTGTTATCTGCAGTCATAAGTTCTTATATTTTTTAATATACCACAAGTTACAAGTATATTAGGCTATTTTTTTTACATTTTTTTAATGGTAATAAGAACTGACGTTATCATGATTATGTGTGAAGCATGGGGTCGAGCTCAATATTTCTGATAGATGATGGCATCAATCTAGGTGTGGCCTAAGTGATTACTGCAGCTTTTACTGAGGGTTCCGTCGCTAATTGCCATTACGGTGTTCGCTGCCTTAACGTTACTCAACGCACCTTACGACTGTTCATTAATGCCCCTCGTGAAAGTGTTTTTTTAATTATGTGTCGCTCGCTTTTAGTTAAAACAATTTAAACAAAATATACCGATAGATAAAGAAACCTTTCTTACAAATTTCTATTGTCAATTGTCGAAGCTGAAACATTTTTTTTATATAAATAATTAAAAAAATATATTAAAATGTGATAAAATCCTGAAGGTCTCAAAATTGGCATTATCTTATCATAAAGCAGATCACAAGGAAAGCACTGTGCCGGAACCGGCGCATTGGCCACTTACACTTTTTACTCTTATAGCTTGTTTCCCATCAATCACGATTCGAGATTTTCATCAACATCCGTCAGCGTGTCGATGGAATCAGTCATTTAAAGTATTAAAATTATAGCAGAAAGAAAGAAAGTTTTCTTATTATTTGATTTTGGATTTTTTGCATCAATTTTTATAATTGTAATATTTTAAACTACGAAACCAAAGTAATGATAGGTCCATATAAGTTGCCTTAATCACTTATAATATAAAAAAATATATATTTTCAAAGATATGTGAATAATACACACCATTATCCGATCTTGTCGGTTAGTAGCCCTGCGAGGGTTTTGAGTTGGACCTCGTTGCAAATAAAAAGCTGCACGCCACAAGGCAAAAGCTAGTCTATGCAACGCGCGAGCAGCATCTGACTCGCGTGCGCTCACCATCCGAGGACGCATTCTCACCTCTACTTCACGTCACTTGATAGCACTTTCATGTTTTTTTTTGTATATTTTTAAACACGATAACCTTAATTAATTATTCAAGTATTTACTACTTAAGACAACACGTGCTCTATCTTAAACATAATATCAATCTAAACAGATTAAGGCAAGTTTTTTTTTAAAATACTATTTGTATGATCTGTAACGTTTTGAGTAAGTTTTGTTTTGCTCCCTATATAAACAAAAGCGGTACAGTCAAAGGTTCTTTACAACCGGATGTAAGGAAGCGCGTATTATAGTCCCATTGTAAAGGATTGACCATTTCAGTGAATTTATAGTAGAGAAAAATATTTTATGGAAACAGAACTGGAGGTGTTAAGGTTGACAGTATCAGCACCATGAAGGCAGTGGCCTGAGGGCATGCGCTCCTGCACTGCGGTATCCTATACGCGACATGAATTGCACATTAACAAATCGTGATGTAATGACATCCAATAGTCAGACTTTTTAACAGAAGCATTTTTTTACTTGATTATTAAATTATTTATTTATAAAAACAAATATACAAATTATGAAAGAGTTCATTACGAATGATTTGATGAATGTATTTTTTATGATCGTTTTTCGGAATCTATTTATGTCTACTTTTGAAAAGACAACTAATTTTAGAAATGTGTAACCCTGACCTTCCTAATAGAACCGTTCCTAAAGCAAGAGGGTGAATAACCGACGGGGTGAAGCTCATACAAATAAGAAAGCGTTATGTATGGCGTGAACGGTCACCGACTGCAGACAATCTTTGTTTTAACACTTTGATTACAGAGTTTTGTTTATTTTACCTCGCAGTTCTATGAATGGGCTTAACAAGACACATTTCAGTATGTTCAGTGAATTTTGATAATAACCGAAGTACGTATCTGACAACTTTTTAAAATATTTTTTCCATACACATACTTTATGTGACTTAAAACTTAGAAGAAAGTTAACGAATACGGTGTCCGAGACATAAAATAATTAACTTGCTGAATAATCAAGATCCTCGCCTATTATATCTTATCTAGTACAATTAACACTATCACGTTGTAGGTACATCTTTATCTTGTTCAGTATTTGTTATGTATCTCAAACTGTCTCTATATAGAATTCACTAATTTATTCAAAGATAAAAATTTGATTAACAAATACTCTTCATTAAAAACGTTAGAGACTTGAACAACATTATTTAAATATGTTGTTTATTTCTCTGCTTTATTACATTTTTCTCAATCATATCACATTTTTATCACCAGCACTATCACATTTACCACAACACATAGATGTCCACAGCACATTTTTTCCTACGTTTCACATAAGTTTTGTGTATTTTTCGGGTGTGGCGGTGCAGCGTGAGTCGCAGCGTGCGGCGCCGGGAGAGGCACTGGCGCCCGCAGCGTCTCGACGCTCGCCGCCGTGACGCCGCGTTACCAGGCAACGCGCATCTATCTCGCTGTCTCGTTGCGCCTTATACCACTAGACATTGCTATACTAGTTTTGGCATATGACTTTCAGTATTTTCACACTAGGCGTTTTAAGGTTTTATTAATAAAGCTGAAGTAATGTAACAGGTTAAAAGTAAATTATAGTTAGTACCTACAGTTAAAAGTAAGTTTAAAATATCTATAGTTGTATAGAGTTAAATAGCAAACATTTATGTAGAGATATGTGTTTTTTTATCTTCTTTTTCAATCTAATAGACTTCAATTTAAAATTTTTAAATAAGAGATCTTTATAAAGATTACGTAATAAATATATTCGCTTGAGGTTCACGGTTTGTAATTCTTTAACAGCAGTAACATTATAATTCAAGTACGAAATCAGTAATTGGCATAATCTAACGAATCTAATTGAACTGGAACCCGCTGGGAATGCTGTCGAGCATCCAACACTTTTGTTTTTATTCACTTATCGCCAGTCTGATTTATATATTATAGGACTGGAACTTAGGACTAAAAAAATATATTTTTAATGTTATTTATCGTTTGCATAATATCGTCTCAGTATGCCTTTATTGGATCCTCATATATTGTATACATAAAATATTCAAATGCTATTTAATGCTTTTTAACTTCACATGACGGTTCACAGGATGAGCGGAGTGTCTTTATACTAGGTTCCCTGTGTCTACCCTGCTGCGTGCGGGATACATGAGTGCAGATTTATTTTAACTTCACATATAAGTTTTAAGAGCGAGGCAGCGAGAATTATGTCCTCAGTAGGTGATAACATTTTAAAAATGATTTAAACGCGACTCTGGTTTCTACTTCTCACAAGATTGCAAACGTTATAAAGCAGAACCCAATGTCACACTTTATCTAACTACATAAATATTGTGTTAATTAAGATAAGAATCTGTAATCATTGCATTTAACTAAATACATACTAAATGCGCCATGTACGGGCGTAAAACATACGCAAAAAAAACAGTAGTAATATAACATTTTAAAACAATTAAAATCTAATATATTATCAAAAATATTACTTTTAAATGTACCTATACTATGTATGGAGCTATGGATTTATAATTTTAGAAAAGAAACTTAGACGTGAGATCGGGCAACTGACGATGTAATGCACTTCCGTAAACAAACCTAGCATTAGCAAGTAAAAGCGGCTATTATACCCGCGTTAAATATAAGAACCTGTGCATACGCTACCTTTGTTTACTTTATTCGCGTTCAAAGTATAATCTTCCCGTATTACGTTACACTTCTGCTCTTAATTGAGAAAGTTTAAGACAAATAAGTTGTTCAGTATTTTTATATTTTATAAATTAACATACAATTTTAATTATTTTTCATCGAATTAATTTTTTTATATCTTTTATTGTATTTCGTCTTTTATTATAGTTGGTACGTGTAAATACATGTGTTCGGTTCGGTCAATATTTATTCAATTGTTACATGTTTTACTAGAAGTCATCGTGGCGCAACTAAACGCAACGATTGTAGGATCGATTCTCACGAGACCAAAAAGAAATGGAATGTCCTTTCTTAACACTTAGTTTCCAGGTCCCCCCTGCCTACCTAACTACGCTCAGAGGAATACAGTGTGAAGCTAAAAAAAATATATTTTTTTTCATACACAATAGATCTGGAAAACCATTAAAATTGATTATAAAAATACGAAAAACGTTAAATTAGAAAGCGAATCTTTGCAAAGGTTGAACAGCGGCATTTATAAAACGAAATTAAAAAAAAATACCTAAATAACAAATACTGTATATAGTTCTTTGACTATAGATTAACTCGTGCGTAACAATCATAGATACGAGATTAACTTCACCAAGCCCTTCATACTGTCAACTTATCGAAACGCCACAGTTAACAAACAACATAATGCTTTCACTTATTTTTTTATTAACGTGAGTATAACCTACTTGTTAACAAGGGACTATTCTAAGTGATCTTCGATCTAAGTGATCAAGTGATCTCAAGAACGTTCCTAAAATAATGTCTTATTGTTTCAGCTTTTGATAACATCATCTTATTTTTAATGTGTTTTATTAAATAATTGCCGGATGCAAAATCAAGTAAGTTTAAACTTTTTGTGTGGAGATATTAAGGTTAAGTCGATAATTTAACGATTTGCTCAATTACCTCTGTAGCCTGTTCACTAGGTACGTATATCAGATTATTGCAACTATAAATCTTTTTTATAATATGATTTTATTTGGTAAAAATGGTATTAGTTTTATAAATATATAAAAAAATATTACTTACAACTACCTACAGTATACGATTTTAGAGAAAAAGTTTATAATTTACAAAATGTTTACATTACAAACCTACTTTGTAATGTCTATTTTAAGATATAATTGTATAAAAACATTCACCCTAAATGTTAATTTACTTCATAAATATTTAAAATCATTTATTTATATTAAGATTCAGCTGGTTTCATGAATTTCTATCGTCGTGCCATCTGTGCGTTGCCTCACTCGAGTATTAGTTTAATAAGAAATATGTTTTATGACGTTTCTAGGTATTGGGGTTCAGTTGCATTCTTAGAATTGTTATTACGTATAAAATTAATTATAAAACTCTTGTACGCCGTCGTGTCGAAGTTTAGCTGTACGTCTTTGTTGCTACAATAGCAAATACAATAGTAATTGTATTAAATAATTCTATGGCGTTATGAGGAATCATTTTAGTTAGACTATAACTTACGGTATCTCAAAAAAAACTAAATAAAAAGCCTCTAAAATTAAGAGTTCCTCAAAAGTGCTGCTTCAGAGAACTCTGTTATTATTGGTTCCGGTCTACATCGTGCAAAGTTAATTGTTCATTCTAAATTGAATTGCCTTATCTACAGTTAAAAATTTCTACAAGGGTCCTATTATTACAATATTTTATATAAAATTCGTATGTTGAGTCATTTATTTGTAGAAAAAACTATACATTAACAAATTTTAGCTACAGTTTTGTGTTAAATTATATATAACAGTAGATATAGACACTGCGCTTAATATCACGAAACGTGAGAAAGATTCGCGATTTGAGATCCAAACGGTTATCTAAAGTCTAACCAAAGCTGCCGGCCTCTTTGACGTCCAATTACAGTCAAAAGCAATTTATTTTAATCGTACTTCTATCAATCCATAACGAATAGAAATTATATTGGAAAATCTTCTGAGGCTTTGATCGACTATTAAGTACTTAAAGGAAATGAGGATAGGAACATGGTGGTGTTAATGCATGATTAAAGCATATTTCACCTTACAACGCCCGTAAAAAATTTTTTGGAAAACGTATAAAAATTGAGAATATTAAAGGGTATAGTTGTTCTCGCAAATACAGCAGAAAAAAGGAAAAAACCTTAATGGGAACCGAGTGTCCTAACTATAGGTTTCGCGGTTCCTTTTGCTTACCTTGTTATGTGTGGGATACAGAAATAAGTGTGAAATAACATTTAAAATATTAATAAATCAAATCAGCTTCACGCTGTATCCCGCACACAGCAGGGTAGGCAGAGGGAACCTAGTGTTAAGACACCCCGTTCCCCACTTTCTGCCGAATTCTGGAGGCTTTGCGTGTTGAGTGGCAGAACTCAACGCCGCGCTTAACCTCGACACCAGAGCGAAGAAAATGCAAATATAAATTTTTAAGTAAATATTTCATCTCCTCGAGTGGGGATCGAACCCACAACCAGTTTTACAGTCACACTTCGTGCCGCTGCGCCACGACGGGCCTCGTTAAAATATTAACAACGTTTTAACAAAAAAAAAAAGTAACATAATATATAAGTAGTATATTAGTAATTCCATATGTAATATATAAATGTCTTGAATACTATTTAAACAAAGTTATCGCACGATCTGAGTGAAGGGGCGGTACTAAGGTGCCATTGTCTAAATGTCGAATTACGAGTACGTCTATAGCGACATCGAACACGCTGCCCGCGATTATACATTCCACCGTGACATAGACACCTGATGCGATGAATATCTTTTTCAAAGTCACGAGACCACCCTTACTGTTATAAATGGGATTTCAAAACTAAACCATTAACAGCTATCATTCCTTACTAAAAAAATTTAATAAGGAATGAAAACTAATGAATAACGACTGTTATGTTTGTAAGAACATAGGAACGTTTGCAAATTCATAAAAATAACTAAAAATAAAAGTTATAACCTCGCAAAAGCACTCAATGTTAATGATAGGTACATGCTCTTTATGACTACTGCCTATGTCTACTTATCATCTGCGGCTGCTCATGTTTAACCATTAACTCGTGTTTTATGACTTCACGGACAAACTGGAAACAAGATTCTCGAATCTGCCAGACGAATGACATCATAAAAAAACTTAGATTCCTTTATTCAAGGCCCTAACAAATTTTGCAAAGTCAACTAACTTTAAAAATAGTAAGTATATTCATTTATGTACCACATGACTTTTCTTATTTTAAGATATGTCCCAAAAGTTATTTTTATAAGACGTTTGTTCTTTATAAGTCTGAGTTAAATTTAAACCTTAAACTCAACATTTTGTTTAGGCACACGCCAAAATAATCTCTAATTCTTATGAATATTTACAAAAATAAACATTTGTAAATATTGTATTTCATATATTGCATTGTAATGAGATCATCTGTATTTACAAATCCACAGAACATTAATATGCTCAGCCTCGCATTATGGCAAGCCTTGAAAGCATTTAAAATTCCAAACAGTCGCATTAGCAATAGGTACTTGTTCTGCAGAATAGACGCTCGTCTTACGTAATCCACAAAAGTTAAGTTATTTATTTGTAATCGAGAAGATATGAGCTAATTTATGATTAAAATAAAAAAATGTGTAATAACCATAAAATCATTAGTAATGATTTCTTTTACTTCTTAAATCTCAAATCACACTGTCGGGCTCTTCTACTGCTCATCACGATAATTTGTCATTTTAATCTTATAATGCCAGTTCATATTGTGAAAATGAATTTTAATGATACATTAACTTGTAGTTCGTTAATAAAAATTATTCAATAACACCAGGTTTTTTTTTATAAATGGCAAGTGAGATGCTGGACATAATGTTTAAAGAATTTTACCTTTGTTTAATAATTTTCAGATCTTAAGGAACCTCATCCGATTTGAAGATACATGAAATATTGAAAGTATTTTTTATTGCTACTCAGGAAAATGGGAGTAGGACCTTAAATTATTCATTCACGAGTGCAGAAGCTAAAGCACAGCCTCATCTGCGTATCACCTTTTCCGTGAACGAATCTTTTATTCATGAAAGTCGTGTGATTTTCTTGGAGATTTAATTTTGTTTCTTCAGAAATTGTCGGTTATTTATTGGATAAGGATCGCTTAAGTTTTTCTCCTAAATTAGTGTATAATCAAGGTATTCTATTTAAGTTGATATCATTGTAATTGATAATGTACTAATAAAGAAACCGAACAAGCGCGAGTAGATCTCTCCCATCGAGGGTTCCGTATAAAATTTGCAATCTCGACCTTTTTCTGACATTCAAGCTTAGTTTAGCCAGCTATTTAATCTAACACCTCACTTGAACTAGTAGCGGCTTCAATATTAAATGTTGCCCTCCTTTAAGGCTATTATTTTTTAAGAATAAGCCACAAATGTATAGTTTTCTGATTTTTTCATCAACAAGAACTATCCAAATTTCATAATTCTAGGTCAATCCTAATAATTTTGATTCCTTTTCAGCGTCGAAGTCCGTGAAATTTGCGATATAAACAGACACTCCGTTGCCCACTTTTTGCCGTTCGAGAAATTGCGTGTCGAGTGTCTTAATTCAATACCAGACTTCGTGCTATATAGTTTTTTTTCGAATGGGCTTATTGTTGTCATCGGGCGGGAAGAATAAGTATGAGCTTCAATGGACGCTCGTGAAGATTTGACGACCGCAGTTCTCCTGTCATGGGCCCTGCTCTGATATTGTTAAGCAGGGGTCATAGCGAAGAAATGAACATATTAATAAATAATAATTCATACCCCCGAGGGCGGATCGAATTTACAACCGCCGCGTTGCTGACATTCCCTTGTGCCACTCCGCCACGACGACCTCATAGACCAATAGGAGTGCCATATCATTATAATCTATAGTATAATAAATAACAGGAAAACGTAGACTGATGTTATATCGCATGAGTTTCAACTTTGCTATCCAATATAGGGGTCGGAGGATTTGAATAGGCGCGTTAATCGACGCATTAGCGCAAAAGAGTTCCGATCGACCATCAATACGGCCATCACCGCAATCACGTTCGCTCCGGACGAGGGACTGTCGTTAGTTCTTTACTTTGAAAATCGAAAAATGCTAGGACGTTTTTTTTATACGTGTGACGTGATATTATTAAAAAGTAAAAGCTTCTTTATTGACTTTAATGATTACAATATCGGGTTGCAATAAATATCCAAATACTTTATTAGATTAATAAAACACAGATTTCGCTTAGAATTAAGTTAAATAATCAATGTATAAATTATTTATTTAAGTTATGTAGTAATATATAGTATGGCATTAAATACTATTCCAATAATAAAATATATTGAAATAATATCATAATATAGCTATATTTTTTGTAACGATAAAATACAAAAACTTTATTGCTTATAAACTTAAATAATCATTTAAATTGATTATTATTGTTATTAGGTATAACGATGAAAACAATTTAACCCAAAACATTTTATTAACGCGGCAACCGACACTTCAGTTAGAATCGAATGATCACAGTATGGTTCATTGCTCTCATTGTCCTGTCAAATGGAAGTTAAAAGTCGAACTATACCACTACAACAGAAATAAAAATGCTAATATTTCAAAATTATGTGTAGTTAAATTAAATATATAAAATATTTCTTTATATTAACATATAACACATATCATAATTATAATTTACCTATATATGTATATAGGTCTTATAGTATATTTATTTACTTTTATGTAGAAAACGTATAAAAAATTGAACATAGCGGGACTCGAACCTGGGCCTCCTGGAAACCAACCAGTTGCTCTGACCACTAAGCCATACGTTTTGAGAACTTTAACAAACGTTTTTTTCTTTCTTAAGTGTGGAATAAGAATATTTCTCACTTTAAAAATGTAAAAAGATCATATCATTTTAAATTGTAACGTAAACACGAGTAATATAACATAAAAAATAAAACAACCAATATCTATTTATTAGACTGCCATGAGAAAGAAAAACATTTGCACAAACAAACAAAAGAGTGAACGGTAAAAAAACGACCTTTGGGGGCACCGAGTGGGTGTATGAATGAATTACGAGACGTAGTAAATAATGTTTAGTGAAGATTTTTGTTTTAAAAGCATCTTAATTCCTGATTTAGTATAAAGACTTAATATTCTTGTTCACAATAACTCAAGGTGGTCTCTGGCCCTTTCCGGGCAATAACCCTCACTTTACGAGCGCTCTAGCACAAAGGTACATTAGCTGAACAACAGGAATAGGTAACTTGTGAATGTGCTTAAGCCGTGGCTGGACGGCAGTTTATGATTTATAATCACCTTATGCAAATCTATAGCTGAATGTAGCCCTGCTTCTGCGTCATTTTATACCAGAGTGCGCGCGCGGCGGCCGCGTGACGGAACTTGACGTATGATTCCAGTCATTTTATTCAATTTTCTGCCCACTACGTTCAAATTATTAGAACGTCCGTCAAGTGGTTATTTATTTATCTAAATCACTACTTTAACTACCACTACTCTGCTTCGAGCGTATGCTTAGAAATTCTCTTAAAGCATATGATGAATGTGTCTTAGAAATTGTACATTGCATACTTTACTGTTCGTCCCAAGAAGATGTAACTGGAGATTCGTCGCAAGTAGTAGTGCATATTGTACATGGCACATGCAATAATATTATATTTCTCGCATTTACTCATAAAATTTTATGGTGTCGTATATTGTGTCATACTCTTAAATAAATCTCAAATTTATTATTGTTACTATACATTTTCTTTAATATCGTCTCTAAATTACTTACGACATTTTGTTTTGTTTTATTAATAATGCTAGCTTACTTAATTTTACTAAATTTCATTGATAGTAAAAGAGGTAAAATACAATTCACCGATAATATGAAAAATATAACAAATATTAAAATCCAACAGATAATCACGGTCAATACACACATTATGTCACACAATTAAAAATATCAATAAAATAGTGTCGTATCACTCACCGTAATCGTATCGTAAATGCCGTTCTGGTCGCTGCGGAGTGGCGAAGGTAAAGTAGCAGAGGGTAGTGTGTTTTCAGCTCGTGCCGGCGGAGGTGATATTTGTAACGGGTCTCCATTTCGAGACCACGTTCGATGGATTTGCCAGCTAGTGTCCGTAAATCTGGCCTTGTCCTACGAAAAATACAATCAAATTTAGTTTATCTTAAAGTACCTAGTCCTAATCCTAAAAATATATATCCGTTTACCGGTACTTAACGTACTATTTATACAAATTAAACGGTAAGGTGTAAAATTCCATTCAAAACACTGTCAGACTTTCTTTCAACTGTTGTAAATTGAATTAGTACAAAAAGTAAAGTGTATAATTAGGCGTGTTATTAGCAACTGGACACTGTCACGGGCTCACGGGCTCACGGGCCACTCAAAAAGGTTTCGCGGCGAACAAAGAGCTTTCAGATCCGTGTTAAAATGATAATGAATGTAGAAGTGCCGTTTGTCGTGTAATTACTGTTTAGACATGCCATATAGTTTGTGGCACTTTCCATACATCGGTTTCAGTAGGTGGAGAGAGCCGCTAGAGATACCTCTGCTGGTCGACGCTCGATAGCCACTCGAGACGAATTCAATATTGTGGTCACGCGCGGAACTTCTAAGCTGGACTTCTTTGTATTACGGAACACGTCCATCGCTCATACCGTACAGGATACTGCAGCGTATAATCTTAAAAGGCGCTAGGCACGTCGCGGCCACGTAACCTCATAGCATAGTTTACACCTTGCATATATTCTCAAATTAATATTTATCTTTGAACTTTACATTTTTTTCTACTAATATATCATCTTTTTTTTGATAGATCCAGTAAGTTATATGCCACTAAATTTTGATATAAGAAGATTTATCTTAATTAGGCCAAGGTTTTTAACACCCTAAAACCAGAACCATGAACTTTGAATAAAATTTAAGCTTCACAACGATTAATCATAAAATGATTTCATATTTAAATAATTATTATTTTTAATGTTAATGTAAAAAAACATAAAAAATAGTATTAAATTACTAAAATATAATATTTAATAAATCTCTATATATTATAATAAGACAGTAAAAATATTTAGTCTGTACATTTAGTAATTTTGACTGAAATGGATAGAGGGGCACTTAAAAAGAATAATAGAAAGCAAAAATATTTTTTTCGAATTTCTGTACTGTTCTATCTGTCTGTCTGTCTGACGATATGTATGGTCACATTTTTCTCTAAAAGTACTGAACCAATTTACTTGAAAATTTCAAACAAAGCCGGGCGGGACTGCGAGTAATTACTAAAGTATTTGTATTGCATGAAAACATATTTCAATCAAAAAACTCTTTAAAGATAAATGAAGCATATACTTAAATCATTTTATAGATAACCTTACGCAAATCAGTTGATACCTTGAAGGATACTTATTGGTAATCATAGCAGTTATACATAAGCTATAAATTAAGATAATGTAAGTATCAATGTCATTTTGAGGCCAGTCGTGGCGCAAGGCCACAAATGAGTTCGAACCCCGAGAAACTCGAGGAAATGAAATTTATTTAAATGTTAATTTCAATTTCTTCGCTCTGGTGTCGAGGTAAAACGCGGCGTTCAGTTCCGCCATTCAATTGCGTATTGACTATCTATAGTATCTCCAGAATTTAGCAAAAAATGGGAAACAGAGTCTCTTAACACTAGATTCCCTCTGCCTACAGTGTTTTACCTATTTGTGGGATACAGTGCGAAGCTGATTTTAATCAATGTAATTTTCATTGTAACTGCTTCATAAACAACTAAGTAGGTAAATATTTACGACTACGGATGTTGATTAAAAAAAATATGCAAATAAGTTGGTAACTTTAATATCATTAATTGGGTGATCTTAACGTATTTTATAATTTTAAGTCGATAACGAAGTGTGATAAGTATTTCTATAATTAGCCTACCATATAATGAAATACAAAAAAATAATTTCCAATATTTAGTCGTAGCAAAAATGCAGGTTTGTAACAAGTGTGTAATATGTGCGCATCAACATACAAAGATGATTTAATTTATTTCTAGCAACTTTCAACATTAATATCATAGCAGATTTGGCCTTAATAGATAAGGTGATAAACATCCCACGTGCTGGATGTATTGAATGTTGTAAAAGTAAACAGAAGTATGCGTGGGCGCATGCCTATGCACTTCACATTTGGTTATTACTTTCCACACATTGGACTAAAAGTAATAAATCTATTGCATACACGTTACTCAGTATATCAAAAAAAAAAAAAACTTATATTTATTCTATGATAATTGTTATATAGCCTCGACCCTTAAACCTGTTATTATGTAATTTTATATAATCACGATGAGGTAGTAGCCGTCACAAATAATTTTCATATTTAAATACACATTAGCATTTAAAATGAGAACTATTTGGGTATAAGTAATATTCAAACATTTCTTTGTTTGTTCACTTTTCTTCCTAGAGAAATCGTTGATGTAAGAGAGCACGAATATAGATGTTAATTACGTCTAGTTCCACTTAAGACAAAACGTATCTGTGAAAACAATGTAAATAAATTGCTTTACAAAAATAATTACTATAGAAATGAAGACCACTATTTAAAATTTAATTAAAATACATGGTATAAAATTGAAAGTACCTAACGGTAAACAATATTTAATTTACTTACTGACTACGCCTTATATTTTACGTTTTGTCTCTTAATTTTTATCGTAGTTAGTTATCTTATCACTTAATTTATTAAATTCCATATACATTTTAGAATGTAAAAACGGTCAAGAAAAACAACCAAAACATCATTGCGATATGTTTCTTCACCGATAAAAGTTATCATATCAGTTAAAGAATAAATGTACACAAGTAAGCAATATAAACAGAGGTCAAGGACAATCGGGGCACGCATAAGCTGCGAGATTGCTGCGGCAGATAGCAAAATGGGCGGCCGGATCGTTTTTCCTACCCGCATTATTTGCCTCTAGCAGCAATAAGAGAAATAGGCGGGACAAAAAGTTATTATTAACTAAAAATTGATGTTGCTGAACGAGATAGCGTATAATACAGCGGCTTTAGTGGTATTTTTGTATTGTAAAATGAAATTATATATCTACATAATTTTACAGATTTATTATATTACCTATGTGTTTTCGTCAAACCTTAATCAGACAGCGTATTAGGTAAAAAAATATTCTTAACTATGTAATACGCTAAAGGCGTAGGTACTGTTGTAAACAATAGTTTTGTTTTATGAATTGGTGTTTAAAGTTCAACAAATTTCAAATATAGCGCATGCGTACTAGAGTTTAGAGTAATTGGACCAAAGTAAAGCTACCTTTGCAAACAACACAATATAAATAAAAATATGAAAAAATTGTACAAGTTCTACAAAAAATCATTATAAAAGCAACAAGCAGTAGATGATATTTGAAGAATTCTTGTAAAAAAACGTGTTACTAAATTGTCATAATGCCAGAAATACTATTGAACAAGTATACTTAGTTAATCTGATTAACAATAGCAAAATTTCATTGCATAAAACCTTAACTTTTCTTTTTATTTTCCATTTTCCCAATTTACCTATATTGAGCAGCGAATGCCGAGTTTCACGTTACTGTTTATTTGTAGAGATTAGAGAACAACATTGCCGTTCTATGGGTTCACGTTCAATTGACATTTGACACCTAACTATCAACATTTTAAGCGTCAACTGCGTGGGGTTCGAGCAACGAATGTAATAAGTTATTGAATTTGAAAGTAACACAAAAGTATTACAACTATACTTTCTAGTTATGTTATGCAAATTAAAAATTATTTACAATAATATATTAGATATAGGTAGAGAGATTAAATTTAAATTTATTTGTAGTTGACTAATACTAAAACTATTTGTCGTACACACTACATACAAAGACTAAAACATCTGTGTAAACAACCAATTGATTGTAAAAAAATATTTATCTATACTAGTTTGGCTTTACATGAAAAAATATGATCACTTTAAAATTATACTGCAACAAAACCGACTGGTTGTGGGTTCGATCCCCACTCGAGAAGATGAAATATTTACTTAAATTTATATTTCAATTTTCTTCGCTCTGGTGTCGAGGTTAAGCGCGGCGTTGAGTTCTGCCACTCAACACGCAATGCCTCCAGAATTCGGCAGAAAGTGGGGAACGGAGAGTCTTAACACTAGGTTCCCTCTGCCTACCCTGCTGTGTGCGGGATACAGCGTGAAGCTGATTTTCTAATATATGTACATTTAAAAGCTAACATAATAATTATTTAAAAAAAAGATCTTTAACCATCAAATCATATTTGTCATTAAGAATACATCTAACGCTTAAGACATTGATTGTTTTACAATGTCGAGAAAGATGTAGAGTTAATGGGTGTCGGTGAATTTTTGATATTTCAATTATCACGTTACTGGTCGGATACAACTCTAATTTGCAAATATAACAACAAGTAAGGAACGTAGCCTGTGGCCTTCAAATGATAAGATAACCTTGCCTTCCAATTTATTTCATACTAGCCTCAGCGCTCCGACTGACGTGCAGAAAAGAATCTAATGAAACGCTTATCGGAGCTGACGTTGTTTCGACGGTTAATACAACCGGTTGCTATTTACATGTACAAATACCTTTAAATTTATTATTTGAATTGTTAGACATTGTTTTATTCATATGTGAAATGCGAGATTCGATTATTTATGTTTAAAATTTCAACATATATTTAACGTTTAAAATGTCTTTTTTATTATTTTTTTGGTTTTTAATTTTAACCTTAAAACGACAAGTACAACGAAAAAGTACCTCATTTTCAAAAGGATCATCTGAATGGGAAACTCGTCTCTGTTTATCTCCGGTAAATGACAGCCTCCTCTTGAACAGTTTCATCTTTCAACCAGAGTTTCCGAAACAAATCACCTCTCCTAGCAGTCGGCGATACGGGCCATTACTTATTTTTTAAAAACAAGGACACTTTGATAACATTTTTTGTAAGAATCCAGTGAGATATAAATGATACAGAATATTTTCGCGCCATCTAGTCTGTGCGCGCATGCCGTAACATCGTAGTGCGATACGGTCGCGCGCCCGCCGCGCACTGCCCTGCTCGAGCACCCACCGCGCCGCGCGACCGCGACCGCGCCACCTTCGCGACACACCGGGAGCGTGACCTGCTGGCTCCCTCGAGTGTAACGTCAACAAACGCACTTTAAACGAGCATCTACTAATAAATAATATCTACGTTACAAACATTAGTGAAATTTCATATCTATTTTCCCTATATATTCTGATGAGATTTTTTTTCTACTGGTTACTCATGGAAATAAACAAAATCGTACATATGCATTTTGAATGGTTTTGCAGAACATGTCATTTCCAATATCCTTTTCCGTACCAGTAACTGAATTATGCGTGTACGCACAAAATTACGAGTGCAGTCAAACATCCGGTGTTACCATAAACAATATACTAATATTAGAATCTATAAGTCCACATTTGACATTTATGCCAATAACTAAACCATTTATAAATATAGGCACAGCAGCAAATCAGATTGTTTAAACTAACGCATATTTTAAGAACGTATATTTACGTATATTTTTTATCACCGACTCTACACCGCTCTTTTTGTTTGCACCTTACAGTTACGCAAAGTCACTGCTAAGTTTGTGACATCGCTTACTATAGACAATAATTTAATTTACCAATTTACAAAAAATATTTATTTTGAAAGCTTTCGAGAAACTGTTTTACATTATTAATAAATAAAGCTAACCTGCCTGATATTGAAATAATATAAATTAAACGACTATTTGTGACTGTATTGATAATTTAACACCATAAGGATACACTTAATGATAAGCAGCATAATATCTAATCACAAAATGTATAGACAATTTTTTTACGTGTATCTAGAGGTATAGAGCGCTAATAATTTAACTTACAAAATAACTACGCTGTTCAGTATCACATTATGTAATTGATCAAAACTTTTAAATGCATATTGATCTCAATTTCTGATGAAGTCAAGTTCGCTTCTAAATCTATCAAAGTTTCTATAATGTTTCTGTATGCATATTATAATTTAAAAAACAAAAATATGATGCAATCTCAAGAAGATACATAGTATCTGAAGAAAATACAACTTAAGCTCGGACATAATTTTTCAAATCCACAATGGATTTGCTACATTGCTCACAATCGCGATCTGCAAATTAAATACGCCCGCAGCAGCTGGAAAGAAATTATATGTAAAATTTTATCTTTATTGGCGAAAGGTTTTTTGCTATCTTCTTTTGTTCACGTCTTAAGATGTAATACTTTTGATAAATCAAGGCTCTTCCATTTATTTCATATGTATTTCAATGAAAATATAATGTTATATAAAATAAGCTGTAATTTTCAACTAACTATAGTTTTCTTCCAAAAAAAATCTATTCCAGCTACTTTGACAATACCAATTATTTATTACGTATTCCCCGAAACCGTCACATTTAATCCGAGCTGTTAATATGTTGTTACCAATAATAATCCATAAGCTATAACTACAAAGATACCGATAAAAGTATTTGTAAATTTATTTTGTTAAGTTACTTTTCAAAAGAACAAATTTACAAACAAACACAGACACATGGAATCAGTTCAAAATGATGTACGATCTTTCTTATAGTGAGTATAAATTAGGAATAAATACACAATCAAAAGTCATTAAAGCAGGTATCTGAAGACATCCAACTCAGAATCTTCGCATATACTCCATTGTACGCGATAATTGTAATATATTGCAAGTTTTGAGCTCAGCCCTGAGTGGCTCATTTGTCTCAATCATTACAACTATGCATTGAATTTATGTGACTTTATTGATGATATTTCTATTGTATAAGAATAACATAAGAATCTATAATAAGGAATAAAATTTAATAAATAATGACTTTCTGTCAGTATTTATTACATTATCTTATTATTATCTATCGATTTGTCGTGACGTCACTTAATGACGGAAAAAAACTTAACTATAATAAACATTCTTTTTACGAAACTTAAAAAAAATCACGTTGTATAAACAGGGTAGGCAGAGGGAGTCTATTGTTAAGACCGAATATATGTAATATAGAAATAAAGCCGAATTCTGGAAGTATTGGGTGTTGAGTGGCGGACCTCAAGATTGCCGAGAGCGAAGAAAGAAACTATATCTATACTATATATAGTATTATATAACTATATATTTACTATATACTATACTATGTAACTATAATAAATTTAAATAAATATATAATTTCACGAACCCACAACTAGTTACGTTTAGTGCCACACTTTATGCCCCTGCGAAACGACCGATCTGAATTAAATAAATTTATAATTTTAGTAAAAAAAAAATTGAACTTAGCGATATTTTAAAGTCAATTAAATGTGGAATAACACTTAAAAAATATCAAAAATATAGTGAAAAAGAGTAGGAAATATACAAAATTATCCTAATTAGTCTGGGAACCTCCGTCTGACAAAGATGCCGTATAAGTGTCATATTCGACTATTTAACAGGTAAATCTTTGAGTAGTTATCCATAAAGCCCACCCCTAAACTAATGGGAACGAAAACATATAAGGAATGCAGTATCACGTCTGTGTGAACTTACTTATATTTGTAATCTATTTAACATCCTCTTCGCGATACGTTTATTTTTCCTTTAGTAATACACACTACCATAGCCTAGAAATTTGTTTATATCTACAAAATATTTTAACTGCAAATTATAAAAAATATAACGTTATGGTTTACTGTTTTTATAATTTCGCCATTACACTAGTACCTACAAAAAGCACATCGAATCCACAATCTTAGGAACAGTGGACTGTCGCGTCGGCCATATCGTTTAGATGACAGACAATAGTTCCATTATATGCTCAACGGAAATATATGAAAAATAAGGATAATTTTGTGAACGCAAGCCACATTTTGACACCATGTCTGACGCGCAACTTTCTTATTCACGTTCCATTATGATAATCATAATGGAAGTGCATACAACCAGCAATTTCCAACCACAAACGGCACTCCGTATCAGATAACAAGCTTATAGTAAAGAGGATATTCAGTGAGCTGAATACACGAAAGTTGATAGGTAATCTTCTGTGTCATGCTTTGAAATTGCAAAGTCCTAGTTACACAAAGATGAAACACTTTTGTTTACTATTTGTTTATTACTTTAAAAAACATTTTTCATACTCAAAGAAATGTATAATAACAGTAAAATTAGTGAAACATGGCATTATCGGAATAATATTATATTTGTGTTTTGCTTTTACAGGCTAGTTCGATAATTTATAGCCCAGTTAACCACAACACAACATATTATCTAAAATGGTCGGTTGGCGTAGAGCATAGAAATAGTTCACTATAAATTTTAGTGAATAGAAAGTAGTGAACTGATAGTTTAGTAGAGTAGAAAGTTCATTCTTCTATATATGTATATGATAAAAAACGTACACTTTGTAAATTAATGATAATAATAAGTCTCGTAAAGCAAAAAAAAAATACATATATATTTATTAAAACTAGTAATTTCTTACAGCTTACTATTATTTATCGACTTATCCTTTAATATTTTTAGTAATTTCGAACTAATACAATAAATTTATACTATACAGACTGACAATACCCACTTATTAAAGGTTACTGATTTGATTTGCAACCACAATTTGAATATACTTCCATTGCCACACTCGAGTAATACTTTATGATTGTTATAAAGAAACCAGTTCTAGCAGCTAGATGACAGTCTCTACCAAGAGTCGTCATTATGAAATAGTGTTCATTGTTTAAGTATAGGTATATGCCTATCTCTATCCAGTAAGACCACAGTACATGTATTTATATACAGTATTTATATAGCCAACGAACTTAATATACTAATTTATAAAATATAAGACTTAAAAAATATTATAATATATTTTCATCCGGTTTAATGCATGTAATAAATAATATTTACTAAGACTTGTTTTAAACGACTAACAGCGGTACTTGTTCCTTAAAGTTATACATATGTATATACTAAGGCCAGTCGTGGCGCAGCGGCCCAAATTATCACTGTAAAATCGACTGGTTGTGGGTTCGATCCCCACTCGAGGAGATGAAATATTTACTTTAATTTATATTTCCATTTCTTCCCTCTGTAGTCTAGGCAAAGCGCGGCGTGGAGTTCTGCCACTCAACACGCAATGCCTCCAACATGCGGCAGAAAGTGGGGAACGGAGTGTATGAGTGTATGAATATATATATATATATATTTCTTTTGTAATTACGATGTAAAGCAATGTGCCAAGAGAATAATATTTTTAAAATGAGATTATCATTTATAAAGATAACTTACAGTATTTTGTAGTCGCTGTAACACCTCTGTCGAATTGGCTGCGTCCGAGACCTCGATTGCGCTCGATATCTATAACAATAAATTTTGTAAATAACCTTTTATAATATGTATATTTTTTTATCTATAAAGTAAATATGTCGTAAAAAATAAGAATATGTAAAATCGCTATAATTACATTTCACATATAAAAGAAATAAACAGTAGGTATTTGTTGAAAAGTATGAAAGAGTTGTCGTATTTTGCCCACAAGAACAATAAAAGTATACGCTCATCTTGTCAAACTATCTTATAACAAAAGATTCGTGGATCACAAACGGGCAAGTGGGTTAATAGCACCCGAAGGAGAAAAACGACGGAGCAGAACAATGTCCATGTCTGCATTTTATTTCTAGGTACCTCGAGCTGCTAGAGTTTTCCTGAGCATTATAAACCTCGATATCATAGTGCTATAGAAACTCTACTTATGTAAGTAAAAGCAGGAACCGGCTGAATGGTGCGTTTATAATAGTTAAGCGACTTTCATACTATATTAGAATGAAATGTTACGTGATTTGTCTAAACTTAATATTGGCTCACAATAAGGTTGCCTTAAAACAACCCTGGCGTCCAGCCAGTTAAATGTAGGCTACGGGCATTGTACGATATTTTGTTATTAGTCAATAACAAACAAATACATTATATAATTGACATTAATTTTTAGTTTTCTATTTAGGTAACATGGATATAAAATTAACAGTAATAACGAACAGACGAAACACTTAATAACCAAAATGAAATAATCACAGTGACAAAATATATATAGGTATTTATTTTATTTTTATTATTATCCCAAGAATAGTAAAAACTCGTATCTCTTACTGCATATATAAAATAGTATAGGACCTAGTTAATTCAACTCTGTAATCATCGTTACAATATATATTTTATACTGATGTCTGTGCAAGCCGATAAATAGTGACTTCGATATTCAGCATTTCAATAAAAAATATAGATAATTTGGAAAATGTGGCTAGCGAGCCATATTTCATGTCAAATACAGGTTTATCTGCTATCTTGTGGCTTAAGTGGTCCAGAGCAGTAATTTGTGGTTATTGTCTGCACGATATCTCCCATATCCGCCATGCGATTGCCTTTACCATAAGGTATACTAACACTTCCAACGCTACAAATCAAAGTTCGAAAGTTTACATTTTCCCTATAAAGTACAGTCATGTGAACTATGTGAAAGGCCACCATTTCCCTAGCTTACGTGAAACCTTTTATAAATCGCAACCCAGTTTTTATAAATCCTAAGAATTTTTCATTTAGTCATTCACATATCAAAAGACCAGTCGTGGCGAAGGGGCGCAGACAAGCGTGCGACTGTAAACGTGACAAGTTGTGGGTCCGATTCCCACTCGACGAGATGAAATATGATATTTTCATTTTCTCGCTCTGGTAAGGACGCAAAAGCGGAAGTGTCTTAATGAGATGGAAATGTCTTGCATGAGATTAAAAAAAAACATATCATCAAATGTCGATCAATTACATTTGTGACACAGTTTATACAAGTACCTACAAGAAGTTATTTATATATGTTTCTAAAATAAAAATGATGGAATAAAAACTATCAAGTGTCACCACAACTACTCAACTATTGCGGTATTGAGCTTAGAGTTTCGAATAGTAGAATACACCTAACGGCCTATAAATAATAATATGTAGATAAATATATATATTTTATTATTAAGTAAACACAAAACGCGGACGTTGGTCCGTGCCCTTTTCTGATACTTGTTTCCTTTTGTTTTTTTTTGTGATTTGGACTTATTTATATTTTATTAGACTCCTTTACACAACAGAAGAATTGAAGATTTCTCTATTCCAGTGGAGGCGTTGCCTTGTTTTGGGTTCCATGTTCTGTGTTTCGTCTTAATGTGTTGCTCTATGACAGATTGCCATTTTCAGGTTTCCTAAATAAAATAAAATATTAGTTCTGTATTCCAAATATTTATTTATCATTTAAATAAGATGTTCGGCTCGTTAGATTCAACTTCGTTATTAAAAAAATATAGATACGTGAACATAATATAAGAAAAAAACAAATATGGTAAACTATAAAATCAAAGATAAAACGAAGATAATTTTTAATAATACAATTGATATCTAAAGACCATGTCAACGGCTTCCTGACTATCTTATTAGGTAACAGCTGCGTCTGCGTGTTACAATTACAAATAAGAAAATTAACAAAACTACCTACGGGTGCGAAATAAAGTTAACAGAGCAACGCAACGAGCTCAACACGATGAAAACACAGTAAAGGATTGTTTATGAACTGAATTTAGCGAGGTTCGTCAAGAAGCTCGGCCACTCCACATGCCGCAATGCCGTAAAAATAAACCCAGCGCTCCACTCCCTGGTCTGGAGTCGGCAATCGCCCTCATTCGTGTTACTTGATCGACAACAGGCCCCCACTCACTGAGCTGTTTATTGGGTCAATCAGGAAATTGCAACGTACACTGCTTATTATCATAGACAATTTCCTGTTATCAATAATATATAAATATCTTAAACTAGATCAATATACCTAATTTAATCACTATAAGAATGTATTTCCTTAACATTTAACAGTAGTTTAAATTTCCCAAAATATAATCGAATTTCGTTAATGTCAGTCAAAGCCTTTTTGAAAGTCACGAGAGTCTATAATTTAAATGTCCTGTAGTGGACACCCGGGACTATTAACTGTCGGCCAGTTCGACCGCAATTTGTAAACATCTTCTTAGTAATTATAAGGCTCTCTGGGTTCCAATCAACGGCTACATACTAATACTTACCATGAGCTACATACTACTTTGACAATTCAATATGATTCCGCAACACTTGTACGCCTCGGAACTTAATTAACTTGTGTGGTTTTAATTAAATGTTTCCTTTAACGTTTTTTTTTATTTCGGCAACCTTTTTTAAGGTGAAATGTATAAAACATAATAAAACATACAATTAATTAAGTTTCCCAAAGCTCATCTGAATAAACAAACACACATAAATTTTATTATTAACTACCGTCCCAATAACTAATTGAAGTTTTGAAATGATGATGAAATGATCTACTGAACTAAACTTATTTATTACTTCATTAGAATGACGGTTTTGTGGGATAAATTATGCATTTACAGATCTTTTTGATGCAAAAAGCCGCCGCAAACACATTCAGTAAGTTGACTTCAGGCGTGCGCACGAATTCCGAGACGCCGCTTGCATACATTTAATTTATAAAATGGTACATTAAATTGTGAAGGGATTTAATAAAATCTTTAAGGTGAAATGTTATTATCGTTGATTGTCTGATATGCTTTTTGAGTTCGCTATCATCTCGACCAGGATGTGGTAGCCTCTCACCAAACTGGGGCACGTATGTAGAGTACATAATCGAACATTTGGAGGTGTGCAAACAATAATATGGGGATATAAAACTTAAAAGGAGTTAAAGTAATTAACATATTAAAATATATTTTATTGTTATTAGCAATATGAAAGTTACCGTTGTTAAATGTTTAATTGTGTGAGAGAATGTTTCGTGAATCTCATAACCTTACAATGACATATTTATTAAATTTAATCAATTTGTCACTCAGATTTTAATATATAATGCAATATTAATTCATCTAGTATTAAGTAATGATATTTATGTACCATTAACCAGTCCATCGGTTAGATGGTATCGTTGAACAGTTTCTGGATATAATTTATATACACATTACATATTATGGTTTGGTTCGTCCTCGCTCAGAGGATAATATAAACATAATTAATTATTTATTTCATTCAATTTCAATTAATTAATTATTTCATATTCCATGAGCAAAGTTAGTGCTAATTCTCATTGCTCTTCTCTCCGCGTAATATGCAATAAAATATAGAGATGTGTAAAATAATAAAAATTGACCACTCAAAGCATTATAATTTGTACTATTGTAATAACGACTACAATTAGGTGTAATAACACCTATTATTATTAGATTACATATAAAAAAAACATATTATCGTCGCACATATTATATAACTCGAACTTATTGTATATGCTTGTACGATTTTTTGTAATTTAAAATCTCTTACGCCAATTTCTAATTTAAACGTAATTTCATTTCCTCGCTCTGGTAAGAAGGCAAAGCGCGACGTTGAGTTCTGCCACTCAACACGCAATACCTCCAGAATTCGGCGAAAAGTGGGGAACAGAGTGTCTTAACACTACTTACTTAACACTCTGCCTACTCTGCCGTATGCGGGATTCAGCGTGAATCTTTTTTTTTCTAAAAAATATAATAAGATAAATAAATATCTTTGCTGCACGAAGGTGTTTCAATATTTGATGACAAGCTAATAACTAATAAGCAAAGTCAAAGAACAAGCGGTCAGAAGCCGCGGACGACGTCTTCAAGCAAATGTTAGTTGGCTTCTACCGTCCGGTCGGACGGTAGAAGCCAACTAGCAAGTCCTCACAGTGAACGAGGCTAAACAAAGTTTCCACATTATATATTTGTTTTGCAAAACAAACAAACTCACACTCTGAACTTCGAGCCGATATTATTTTAAATTGCTTTTATTCACACGACCCTAATTATTTATATATTAATATCAAATTTTAGGTAATGTTTGTTTGTTTATAATTTAGCTTAACTCTCATTTTGGTTTACGTAACCCTTTTTTAAGCATCGCGCATCTTTCGTATGTAGCAACTACATGCTAGTAGTAGAGGCAGTTTTAATTCCCTTAGGTTCCGTTATTCAATGTTAAAGGTGTTGGATCATTTTGAAGAAGTTGAAGTTTAGGTTTCCGAATAAAAGAACATCAATAAATCTCTTAGGTATTTGAAATTGCTATAGAAATCATTACGTTATATTAAACTACCTTAACGAAAAATAGTAGAAAATTTAAATTAATACCACTTTTTTGAAAATTAAAAACTAAACTATGATATTATTTATTATTGTTTATTAAGACTGCTTAAATAGTAACTTATGCTTTTTATAGGTAAAACGTGAGAGTCATTTCAGGTCGTGTGTTGTGAGAAAGCAACTTGTCCCTACAATTGCTATTCCCGCCATAAAATTAATCTTCCAGAGGAAGGTAAAATATGTGGAAATAGGTTGACATTTCAAATATCCGCTCCACGATGGCGTTCTAAATTGCCCGCAATTGTAGAACTTCTATATAAAAGTGCACACTAATTTCAGAATACTACGTTATGTATTTTATTATTATGGTCGTCGTGGCGGAGTGTGAAAGCGTCTGACTAAGATCGCGATAGTTGTGGGCTCGATCCCCACTCAGGTGAATGATTTTATTAAAATAATTTTCATTTCCCCGACCTGGTAAAGTACCTATTATTGTACATGGTACGTGTACCTAATACAGGTTGCCTGTCCTATCCTACTATATCTGCTTATGCGGAAAAAAAGTGAAGTGTGTTTGAACCCGCGCCTCTTTGGAAACCGTCCAAGAGCTTTGACCACTAAGCCATACGTTCTCATCGAGCTACATCGAAGTTATTTTACGCTTGATACAATTTATTTATGTTGTTAGCATCTCCGTAGGAAATTGGCAAGAGAGAATACATTTTTAAATATTTTTTTAAAGTAAATACCTAATTTATTTAAGTCGTTTTTTATACGTTTTCTCAATAAATATTTTTCTTTCCTAAGTGTCGAATAACACACTAAAAATTCTTAATAAAGTGAAGTTTTTTTTCAAATTTTAATATGAAATTAAAACAACCTCTTTAATCAAACACATTTACTTGCGCGATGACGCAATGATCATATAATAAATAAAGATATTTTAAAACTAACTTACAATAAATGTTCTTAATACCCATGTATATGTAGTCAGCTTTACATGAAATGGCACAGTGGTTTCCGCATGGACCATTTTATGCATACAAATGGTTAAAGCGTAAAATTTTGTGAGTCATGGCCGGTCTCACAAATCATTTAACAAAATGTTTTATTATTCCAATAAAATATGAACGACCAAATTTTGACGTCATTCTTTGTAAATATTATAAATCGACGTAAATATTATAATATTATGATTTTTTCCGCATAGAGGTTTACTCAGTGTTAAGACACTCTTGTCCCTGTTTCCGTTTAATTATCGGGAAAATAAATACCTATAGTCTTTACAGCCAGCTATCCAACAGCGCCACCACGGCTTTAAATAAATACTATCAGCTGCATGCTGTATCCCATCTATGTATACAGAAGTATAGGCGGAGGGAACCTAATGTTAAGGCACTCCGTTGCCCATTTTCCGCCCAATTTTTCTAGGCATCGCGTGCTGAGTGGCGGAACTCAACGCCGGGCTTTCGCCATGGTGCCAATAGGAGGAGAGAAGAAATTAAAATATTTAATAAGTAATAATTCATTCTCCCGAGTGAGTTTGAATCCACAACCATCGCGTTACAGGCACACCCATGTAACCCTGCGCCACGACCGCCTCATATGAATACTAGTTTAAAATAAATTACATAAATTGATGGCATATACGTACTCATTGCTGGCGCAGCTCGTATCTATCTAGGCAAATGTGCAGTCAGGTGTTAAACGTGTTCACTCATTCCGTTGATTGCAGTTAGGAAGCAATTACAAGCACATATAACGAGTTGAGTGACTTGTTTATATTATAAATTATTTAAATTAGCATAAATGAAAAAATAATATTTAGCATCAACATGAAAACGTATAACTATGGCAAATGAGTTAATAGGAAAAAAAAAATCCCGAATGAACAAAATGTGACCTAAGATTTCGCTATATTTGCCTTAAAATAAAACAATCTAATATAGCATATTACTAGTTATACCTATTCTAATTTTGTTACGTTACATTAACATAAATAATAATATCTTAATTCTTTCAATCTGTTCTTTTACTGTATTGCCTTATTATCAAATATTAACCATCGAACGCGCGAAACTTCTACATAAAGTGGGCCAGTCTTCAAAATAATAGCCTAGATCCTGCCCAGAACTATTATCTATACAACAAAAAAAGAAATTAAAATCCGTTCAGTAGAAGATTCCTCTTTACTTTTTCCCAAATTAATGTACAAACACCATTTTTCCAGTTTCAACATAGCATATAGAATTATAGATAAATAGACAGATAGATGAAACCACTTGACAACTCATGCTCAGCGAACGACTTACTTTATGATTATGTACATAATTAATTATATTAAATAGTAATTAGTATGGTAAATTTATAATAATTTTATTGAAGTTACGATCATTTTCATAATATAAAAGTACCAAAACACGGTTGATATCTTATATTCATATAACTAAACACGTCCTCTAAAAGGTGATTTGATCTCGAGATGCCGTATTTACATGCCAACTAATGAGCCACCGGTTTGGCAAGTCAACAAAGTGATCTACGAAACTATGTATCTTATAAGGACCACATTTACTCGCTTATAAATTTGTACGTAACTTATAAAACCTTATTATATTTTTATACTTTTACACAAATTCACAACATCAAAGTTCACACATCGCATTTAAATAAATTAATGAAAATAACATTTACAATGTCATGATAGCAATTATAATGAAAATAATTACTTCCAAATTATATTCAAAATGTATAACAGCTTCGTAATTCAGAACACCAGAGCGTTAGCCATCCCGGGCTTTTGAGCGGGTTTGCGGCCGTAAATTCATATTAAAATTGTTATAGCCCGTTTAAAATTATAAATGTAGGTGTATGCTTATCCAATTGGAAAACTATAATTATTCAAATTGCGAGTTAAACCGCTTATTAGTGGTGCGGATTCAATGGTGCATGTAAGATCTGTTCCCGGGCCCTTCGTGCTTCGGGCGAGCTTACGATAGCGCAAGCGAATTCCGACCGAGCATAATCTAATACTGAATCACTGTTTCCACTTTTGACTTACGTACAAGATTAATTTTATCTCCTTTAGGGGCGATGTACTGCACGCTGAACTGGGATCAGATCATACAAATACTCTTTTAGATGTTTTAAATGCCTATATAAATATAAAAATATTATTATGAACTATGACACGAATACGCAAATATGTATGTTTATCATTTACATAACATTTGTTACAAAGTAAGAGTCATCGCCTAAATTGTATTATGAAACAACTAACTTTTATCATTAAAAAACATATGAATTCTTCTTATTAGATTACGTTTATTTTATCTATTTCGCTCATGACAGTTTAGTCATTGACTTGATGTAAACAATATGTAAAATAAATATTTTTGTAAACACATAGTAGAATGAGTGTTGTATTTTAGTTGGCATTTAGTAACCGATGCATGGGAATCTGACACAAGAGAAACCAAGCAGCGCCGGTGTCAGTGTCATATGACCCGAGTATTTCAAAGCCAAGTCGTGTTCTTGCCATTTTATTTGTTCACGGGGTATAAAATACCTTCGCCTATATCAGTGTATTGAACTGAGAGCGTTGTGTTCACGTGGTAGGGCCGCCTCTGGCGATCCTAACTAAATATTAAAATGTTATTATTTTACATTCACTCGACGTTTATGTATAAAATAACATTCTCATATCTGAATTGATATAATGTTTATAAAATGTATTTTCCATATATACACATTTAGTTACCGTAACACTTTATGGTATAAAATAAATTGATATAAAGTTTTAATTGTAAAATCGATTACTAATTATCTTGTCTCATACCCATAACTCAGAGCTTCCCGAAGAAGTGCTTCCGCTTCCAAGGCGATTGTTACGATACATTTCTCACTGAAAAAGTAGTGTCGATCTTAAGGAAGCTCACTGATCAATTGTTGCGGTTATATATGTCATAATAATAGTAGTTTCCATTAAGAATACTTGTCACTTCACTTTATTCACATGATCACTAGTATAACTTCCACAATGTCCTAAAGTACTTAAAGCACACAAAGAATCTCACTTTCAGTTAATATGTAAATCTAACCGTTCATAAAAATTAATAGGAGAGATTATAAAAACCTATACAATAAGTTGAATATTTAATATCGATGTTTCAATAGTGCTGTGCACCTGTTAGTTGTGAAATGGCATACGTGACTCAAGTACGTAAGTTATCGCTAAACTCCAAAAACATAACACACTTATCGGATATCGCGCGCAATCGTCGTCGACGATTATCAACGAATCCATTCTATTTTTACTTGATAATATATCAGAATCACCTTGAACGTTAGCCATTACTATTTTGCATGTGTTTGCATAAGTAAACTGTTAGACGGCTGTACAAGGCGGAAGGAATTATTTATTACATGTCTCGCAACTCTACTTTGTCAAGTCTTTTCTAGGACTTGTTATTTTAATTTAGATTTTCACGTCAAAAGAGGTTTTATTTGTTTGAAAAACATATAATTTACAATGTTATTTATGTGTTAACATATTATATTTAGCAAAATATAATTATATTATTTTAAATTATTAATGGGCATTACTAGCAAATGTCTTAATTAAATTGATTATATCACAGTGTAAAAGAGATAATTACTTAATTAAAACTTCACTTATCTATGAATGAGCTCAACTGAATGGTCAGTTAAGTAACTCTACGTTTAATAACAAATAGCATTTCCGGTTAATTACGGCACAGATTCAATAAAAAATGTAAATATAAGTCAAAGTACAACTAATATTAGACTATATTGTCTTCTTTAAATTTACCAAATAATATTTCACCTACTTGTTAATTCATATGTAAATTATAGAAGTGTTATACCACAAGAACCAATAAATAGATTTTAGACTGTACCAATATCAACACAAAGACCCACAGAAAGATTTATTTAAAGAGCCGATTGACGATTTTATGTTAAAATAGTAATTCGCAATGTATTACAAAGACGCGAGGGTATTTCGCGTGCGCGTAGGCCGGTCGGCGCGCGCGTCCACACTGCTCTCGGCTCTCCTGAGTTGCCGGCTCACTTCTCAGCCTAGCACTGGTTCCGTGGTTCGCGAGATTGGCCGAAAGCCGAAGGCACTTCGACGAACATTGCACCTGACACACGCCCGCATATACCAACACCAGCCACTAAAATATTTAACCGATCTGTTAAGTCTTTAAATTTGCACATATTCTTCGCCACTTCCATTTCCAAAAAGAATATTATAATCCCATGTCTATCTTTAATTTTTCAGACCCCTAAAAGAATGTATTTCACAAAGTTATTTAGAATAATGTTATTGTTATGACAGATAGCGCGAAGCATAATTTATTATAGTTGATTATTATGTTATTTTTTTTAGTTTCACGCTGCGTACCGTATATAGGAAGAGGGAATCTAGTGCTTAGTGCTAAGACAATCCATTCGCCACTATACGCCAAATTTTCAAGACATTGTGTGTTGAATGGCGTTTTGATTTTTTACCAGAGCGAGAAAATGAGTAATACTCCGAGTGGGTATCGAACCTACAACTAGCGTTTACAAGTCACACGCTTGTGCTCGATGGCCTCAGTTAAATTATAATAAATAGAAAAAAAGAAAAGAAATTTTAGAAATATTTAAAAATTGTAATGACTAATAAGTCATACCTTTAAGAAAATTACAACCAAAACCTGTGAAAGAAATTTATCAATGTCAAGCCGTACTAAATAAAAGAACTGCGGAATGCTTTTAAAATACAACGTAAAACATTCACGTTGAACTCATTCATCAGATTCGAGTAGCGTTCAGGGCTCAGGCACCTTTCCCAGTAATTCCGGCGTGCAAGCGGCCTCTTCATTTGCATTTTGCACCCGCGCGGCGCGGCACAGACCCGGCCTACTACTACAAGCGTTCTCACTAAAATTCACCATTTCGACTTTGAACAGTTGAGAAGTAAATTTTGTTAACTTCTTTACAAATATCCATTATAATTATTTAAGGTTTATCCTCCGCACCATGCCAGGTAGAATATGAAGGTTAATAATCGCCACCCCTTTCTTGATTTATTATAATTGTGTCACACCACGTGTTGGACAGTAAAGAGAATGCCACACTTCGTCTAACCATACCGGGAACACGTTTCCTGGTAGATTATTGTTAAAAAATCCAAAATAAATTTGAATTTAACCTAACATGACTTAAATTCACCCATAATGGCGGAAATACAAAGTACTATGTATTATGTAAAGTCATAAGTTATTGTTATTTTTGCGCCCCATAAACAAAGCACCTCACGCGATTACGTATAATTATACATATAATATAATTATAAGTGTAAAACTGACTTAGACTTTAAAATTAAATTCAACGTGACATTCCAAATTCTTTCTAGGGTGTTGTTTACCGATGAAACACAAAGTGCGCGCGCATCGATCAATCAAAATATGATGTACATAACCTAAGTTCAAGTACTATATTACGTAAATCTATCTAATACAATAGATTAGATAGATTCTATGTTATCCTAAGATCCTTAATTAAAACAGATGTCTCGCGAGTCACTAATAACAGTGAAGAAATTTATTAAAGCAGTGTCAAATACCTATAAGCAAAACTGAATGTAGTATTCACTTGTTTTGTTGTAAGTCTACTCGTTCGTAAATACAAACGTATAAACATATATATGTATATATCTATGTATATATGTTTAGATGCATCTTTTTATTATCAATTGTTGTTATATCACAAAAATTCAGTGATCCTCCTACATTTACTCTAGAATTTATGGGATTTTTACGACCCAATATGTTTTAAAAGAAGGTAACGGTGTTGTAAGTGATGTTCGTGATTTGGAACTATCAATACTAAAATACATTTGGAAAGCCCAATAGTGATATAGTTCATAAAACTAATAGTTGTTAGGCAAGTTTTTAGTATATGAATTCCTATCACATTCGTGATTATAAGCCATAAATTATATATATTATAAAAAGTTTGAAGACAAAGGAAAATTAATAATAATAAGAAATATTTATTCACAAGGAGTAATAATAAACAATGAAAAATTAGGACAAAAAAAAATTCTTTTTTTACATTTTTAAAGTGTTATACCAGACTTAAAAACGAAAAATCTTTGGAAACCGTCAAAGAGGCGCGGGTTCAAATCCCGCTACATTCAACATTTTTCATATGTTTTCTAAAAAGTATTTTACTTAATATTTACTACATAACTATACGATTGTTTTAATGCTGGTATATCTAAGATAGAGCAATAAATCACTTTTATAGCTCTACGTGGTACATAGGTTTTGTATATGAAAAATGACAATGTTCAGCAGATTCGAGATTAATATACCAGTATTTAATATTTTTTTGCCCAGAGTAAGTAGTAGTACTAAGTAGAGGCCGATCGTAGCCGCAGATGCACAAAGTGTGACTGTAAAATCGACTGTTTGTGGGTTCGATCCCCACTCGAGGAAGTCAAATATTTATTTATATTTATATTTTCATTTCTTCGCTCTGGTGTCGAGGCAGAGCGCGGTGTTGAGTTCCGCCATTCAGCACGCAATGCCTCGGTGGAAAGTGGGGAACGGAGTGTCTTAACACTAGGTTCCCTCTGCCTACCCTGCTGTGTGCGGGATACAGCGTGAAGCTAATTTTTAAATAAGCAAAGCATAACTTTAACTCTAATTACTTTACCCGTATGAAATAAAATTTTAAACGATGTCTTATTAAACCTAGGATATAAAAATATAAGGTATACGCATTCAAGCGAGTGGGAATAAAACAATACAATAAAACATTTTTTAACAGTGCCAATAGGAGTTTGTTACATAAATTAAAATAAAATTATTATATTCAAAAGATTGTAATGTTGGTTGTATTAAAATTGTAATAATAACATGAATGCTATTTTATTCTTAAGCAATATATAAAATTTTTGAATTTTGTTGTTACTATATTGTTTTATGTAACGCCATCTAGTGCAAATTGATTTTATCTCTTGTATAGCTGTAAAACGTGCGCAAGCGTCCATTTGTTGTTAAGATTAAGAAACCCCTAAGTGTATCTAGATGGCGCCACCAATTAAGCGTAAAATGTAAAGAAAAATGTGATTTTTCTTATGAATGTTTTATAGTCTTTGTGTATGACCTTCAGTTGTAGTTGTAGTTTTACAAGAATATATAATAAGGAAAACTGAAGGATATTGATTACGTATAATAAATCAAACGAAATTACACGAAATTACATTATATATATATATATATATATATATATAGGGTTAAATACCCTAAAAAGAAAGTTGACCAGTATACCATATCCATTTATTTACTTACCTATTTCTATCCCTCATTATCCGTTTGTCGTCACATACGTGTTAAGACACTCCGTTCCCCACTTTCCGCAGAACTTTTAGAGGCATTGCGTGTTAAGTGAGAGAACATAAAGGACTATGAAAAGGGTTGGTGATCGCAGGAGACTGCCCTTCGTACGCTAATCAGGAGAGTCCGTCGTGCTAGACCTTGTTGGAGGCTTTGGCTGTCTACAAAAATGGGAGTCATGCCACTGCGAATCGATCTACGAACGTTGTATTTCGCTTTGTGTTCCGTTAGCTGGTGAACGCGGTTTATGGACGAATGGTGAAATCAAAAGCCGAACTATTCATTGATGAACGGATTTGACTTGTCTCCTAAGGTCGTTAAACACGAATGCCGTGTCGTTTGTGCTTTTATTTAATACCCACCGGAAAAAACACAGCACACTTCTGCCACTCAATACAATCGGTAATCGAAAATAAAAGATATTTAGAAATAGTGCTATATATAATATAAGTAAATTATGCTAATTATACTGTTAGAAATCGGAAGTGGGTAACGTTTTTAAAAAAACACGTTTAAACACACATCGTCTATATGATTCTAAACTATTTGGAACGGGATACTATGTAATTGCAATAGGCGATATGTGTTACCTACTAACAATACTTCACACTAGTTTCCTTCCAATAGGGGTCGTCACTTACAAGCAACTGTCCCCCGGTTGACACAATTCAGTGGAATTGTTTTTATAGTTATTTTCCACCTAAATCTACCCTCTTTTACACGAATTATTTATATTATCCATATTTATATTATCTTTTAGTATTTTTTATACTGAAAATGAATTGCAAATAGTCTTGTGTCACTTCATATCTCTTAGACATCAGCAGTAACAGGAAGATTGTGAACGAGTTGTCGGTCTTCAGGGACCTAAAGGGCATTAGGGATTTATAGAGGTTACTTGAAGCACTGGAAGTTTGTTTGAAGTCAGGCTGATCTCCAATATCCGTTTCATATAGCTGATCTCATTAAATAAATTATTCTTACATACCTTGCTCTCGCAACCAGTGTGGCAGACATATTTGCAAACTGAAAGAAAATAAATCTATTAATCTAAAATATATAATATATTTTAAGAAAATATTTACAATAGATTTTTTTTGTTTTGTAAATATTAATGTTTTTTTTTTGCTATAAATGAGTTGATAATTTTTCACGAGTTCAGCTAACTGTTTTAAACTTATTTTAACTAGACTGGACTAACAAATATAATTAAAAAAACTGAGTTGGATAAACTTTCGATTATCGCTACCACTTGTACACTGTATTTACCTGTGTAAGATTGTAAGCAGGAAATTCTACTAATATTATAAATGTGAATGATTGTAGGGATGGATGTTTGTTCGACTTTGACGTGACAACTACTGTACCGATTTAGATGAAACTACAGTAACATAGGCTTTACATCAGAGTAACATGAGACTACAATTTATGTAAAATTTGGCTATAATATAATAATAAATTAAAGCGGGAGAAGCCGCGTTCGGGTCGCTAGTATAAAATATATTCAATTAGTAATCACTAATTATTTCGAATATTTACAAAAACTATGTAGATAGGTACAGATAGCAAAACGTCAGCCGTGACATTCAAATTAAATGTTCGTCTGGAGTTCTAGTAATTTCGTAGTCATTGAACTTTGAATGTCA
Organism: Heliconius charithonia; assembly: GCA_030704555.1. NCBI lineage: Eukaryota > Metazoa > Arthropoda > Insecta > Lepidoptera > Nymphalidae > Heliconius > Heliconius charithonia. The sequence continues at coordinate 6,799,967 of CM060809.1, read as the reverse complement.
GAACCGTGAAATTAATAAGAAATGAAAGATTTTCAGACCTAAAGCAATCTATTGAGAGAATAGGGAACTGTTAATTAATTTTTCCTTATTTTTGTTATTCTCTTTAATATATTTGTTTTAGTAGTAGTGTGGATTTATTAAATTTAAACAATGTCCATCTCATAGGAAAAACAAGAAAGGTCTAGTCTAGGGATAAGTACCTACATATGAATAATAAATATTTTTAACATATCATATAAATAAGGTACAGAATCTTAATTAGATACTAAGCTGCTACTAAATTATATTTGCTGAATTATTTGTAGACATACCTCTACAGCAGCTACCCTGATTTTGCACTGGTTGATGACACCATTGACATGGTCTTGACTTTTTAAAGAACTTGCTGCGGAATACATGGGCCTGCGGGACTCCCTCTTTCTGTAACAATTTTTTTATGTAAATATTTTTTCGCTATAAATGCACATTATATTATATAGAAAACTTTAAAAAAAATAAGAGTTATGCTTAATATTTAAAAACCTTAAAATAAAAAAGTAAGCTTCGGCACGCGGCGGACATAGCGGCCACCCCACACTTGCTTACCTGCCCTACACCCGACATCCCTATCCTTAACAACCCGTAATGTTCTAAAGCGCCTTAGGAGGCGCCATTCAAATTTAGACTACTATTGACCATTCGATACAAAAATATTTTTTATTTTATTATTCAACGTAACACTTTTAAATTTTTAAAGTTTACACAAAAGTAAAACCGGATGTTCAAATAATTCAAATAAATTAAGATCTCTTTATTGTTCACAAGACAACAAACAGGTGATAAATAAAAAAAAGGACTAAGTGTGAACGATATTTTAAATAAATTGCTACATTTTAGAATCAAATATCGTACTTATGAATCATGATCAGTATAATGTAAACAAGTCAGTCTTACATTCTATAGCAAATACTGACCAACATCTGCAAATCAAATATAGCTTAAATATATATATATATATATATATATAAGAAATCACTCTTCATAAATGTAACGTTGGACTGTGTTGTGGCATCATGGCGTGCAATATGTGCAGATTAGTCACGCGAAGTGCCCGTAGCAGACCAAAGGCTTTGTCTTAGAACATGAGAGCTTCCAGTGCTCTCATGCTTCCAATTATAGAGCAATGACGTCACAGCACAACACAGGCGCCGGCGCCGATAACGGTGCCGTTTGCGGTCCAGATGATACGAATGCTGTACATTGATTCCGAATTTAACATACCATATCTCATCATACCGCTTTACTTTAAATACATACATAACAATAATGTTTTCTTATTAAAATATACTTAAATTATAATTAGGTATATTTTATATGAGCTTTTATTTTATGTGTTTATCATTTTACTTAATTTATAAGTATAAATATCAAACAGTTACGGGCACAAAAAAAAATTAAACTTCTCTTTTGGTTAGTTGTAAGGTTAACAAATTGAATATTGGAACAGAATGCACAGTTCTATCACCTGCATGGTATCTACTGAACGCAGGCCTGCACCCGTGCCACCCGTGCCACGCCGAAATCGACAAAAAAGCACGGTAGCCGTACAGACACCGTAGGGACACATTGAGACGTGAACAGTCGCCCGTCGCACACGCCCCATTAGCTGATTGAATCAAATTTCAACGAAACAGCTGTTTCTGATGCTTTGATTCATCGATGCATCTAGTATACATATGTACATACAAATACAGATTACATTGTATTTATTAAAAGGAATTTAAAATGTTTTGCGTGTCGTCGTTATATGGTCGCACATGTCGCTCTGCTTAGACGTACATATCTAATTTCGTTATTGTGGGTTCAAATCCTATGCGAAAGAATGCATCATATTTATCTTTGTCTAAATAAATAAATTACGTTTAAACAATTCAATATGCGATCAAATAAGGTTATATAATTTATTTAGCCTGATTCACTTGATGAACTTGCTGCCTAGTGGTAACAAATTGAAGCAATTTTTTTGATTGGGGAACAACTCTACAGTGGAAAAGTGAGGATAAAAACAAAGCGATCAGTGTCGGAAAGGCGATAAATCAACGGAAGCGGCGCGCTTTGATATTAAACTCCATTGTTTTGTAATCGTACACGTTGTTATCATTTTCTTATTGATATATACACATCTTTATGTTATATAAACTCGGACTCAGAGTATCTAGTAAAAAAAAGCCTCTGCTTTTCTTCCTTAAATTGTTGCTGGCTAAATGACTGCACATAACACCAATCAAATAAGATGTGGGAAACATTTATCTCAACATAACTAATGAACCCACCCCACACGCAGAAACTGCGGATAGTGTCACAATTATCAGTTACTGACTAAAGTAATCTGATTTATATCACTATTCCTCCTTAAATTATATCAGATAATTTTATTAGAATTTGAATTTCTTCTCATAAAAATGTGTAGAACGAAATACCTTATAGCTTACTTAGTTTTCTTAATAGATGAAAAATGTTAATTGTTCGCTCTGCTTATATATCATAAGAACTAATAAAACTTTTATCATTAAATATTTGGTACACATTCGTTTATTGGTTGCGTAACTTAACTTATAAACATACAACTTTAAAATAAAGCTTTGGTTGCACAATTACTGTGATTTTATCTAATTTGGGTGAAATAATGCCTCTCTGATAAGCGATGACATAATTATACTATTTTAGTGATCCACTTTTCCTTATCAAGCAGTAGATTCGAGCTGTTGCACTTTCGTAAGCTCTTACGAGCTCTTTTGAAGGAATCCGCTCCTCTACGTGACTTAAAATTACAAATCAGACTTAATTTTCTTTATAAAAAATATGGAATTTTAGGAACAATCAAATGATCCCGGGGCGGCAATTTCTAAAGGAGTTTGTGGAGAGACGTGAGGAGCTTTATATTAGAGGTTTCTGTGGAAGCCAAATAAAAATTGTCTCACGTACAGTACCTAACACCTAGTCATATTACACTCGTGTACGATTCCCAGTAACATATTCAATACAAATTAATCCACAAGAGTGCGTGAATGCAATGCATGATGTACCAGAGCGATGCTACAATAACACTGTTTATAATGTAACCCACAGCCTGACTATTTCTTGTGTAATTTATATCAATTAAGGCCGTAGTGGCGCAGGGGAACAAGGGTGTGACTGAAACGTGACGGTTGTGGGTTTGGTCCTCAATCGTAGAAATTAATTATTATTTATTAATATTTCGCTCTGGTACCAAGGCCTGGCATTGAGTTCTGCAATGCCTCAGACACCTCAACTCAACTCGTAATACGGTAGAAATTGGGAAACAGAGAATCTGAACACTAAGTTCCCTCTGCCCACTCTGCTATGTGCGGGATACAGCGTGAAGCTGTTCAATTGCTATTTCCTTAAGCTCCATATTGTATAATTTTGTTTGTAACATTCCTACATTGAACAATAATTGTGAAAATAAGATAATTAATTTAAAACGCTGATTTAAATTCCAGTACGTATGTAGAGAGTTAGAGAATTGGATTTATTAATCAATTGGAAAATTTAGTAACTTTAACAGAAATTCCAATGACTTTAAGTTAAGAGATTACAATGGGCAGTAACTCTCGTCAGCAATCTTAATTGCTGCTTTCAATTAATGTTTCCCCTTGACCATAAATAACGTTGTGCTCGAAAGTAAGTACGGCGCGGTCGCCCGTCACTTGAATAGACAATCATTTGCAAATGTCTAATACTTTCCTTTACATGCATAATGTATTATACTGGGAATAAACAGTTGGCGATGCCTAACCTTTATCCGCTAAAGTATTTGGTGTAGAAAAATAAGAAAACATCTGTCTGTCTGTCTGTCTGTGGCACAGTAGCTCCTAAAAGAATAAACTGATTTAAGTGCAGTTTTTTTTCCGAAAGTCTTGTTCATGGTGTTTCTTCGGATTAGCAGTTTAGGAGCTATAAGCACTTGGCCAGGAAGGTCATAATATTTTTTGGGTGGACCGGGGGATTATTTTAATTTAAAAATGACATTTTTTGCTAATTTAATTAAGGCGCACTACATGATTGGAAACCATGGTCTGAAGCTATCACGCCTTACAAGTAAGCTTTAATCTTGGAAAAGAATTTGGTGATGAGTTTTACACGCAATTATAAGCCTGCGATCTATAATCCCTCATTCCGTATTTACTGTAATTATTTATAAATCAAAAAATGCATAATATAATATTTTACTTTAAAAGTAATAAATTTAGTAAATATGTCGAACAAGGTTTATTTCTACCCAAAATATTTTACTTTATTATAAAACTTTTTTTATGTAAAGTTATAAGGAAATATATTATTCTTGTAATGTCTAAGTAAATTCAAAACGATGTGAAAGCACATTAAAATACAAGTACTTCCAAACAACAGTAACAAATAGTAGATGCGTGCTGCAACCTATTAATGCAATACGATTCGTGCATGTGACCCTCGTGTCACGACGTATATAATTATAAAATTGCATCGTAAAACTAACTATATAATGTATCTATAGTACAAACAAAATAACTATAGTATTGTTGTACAAATAAAACAACAAATGCACAAGCAATAAGTTCATAGAGGAATCAAAAGAACCATTCTTAGAAATTCCGATAATAAAATAAATGACAGAGGTCACGATGGGTGCCATTTCGATATTGATATATTATATATGTATGTAGAAATTATATCTACCTACTATTAATAATATCATAATAATAATTGACACACAACAAGGTAAGCAGAGAGAACCTAGTGTTAAGACACTCCGTCCTCCAATTTCCGCCGAATTCTGTAATTATTGCGTGTTGAATGACGAAACTCAACTCTGCGCTTTTCCTCGAAACCAGAACGAAGATATTAAATATTTTACTTTCTCGAGTGGGAATAGCACCCACAACCTGTCTCGTTCACAGTCACACGCCCCTGCGCATTGTGTCCCTGTGCCAAGTCTATCTTCCAGTAGTTTCATTCGATCTTATTATATATTTAATATCGGTACTTACTTATAAGGTAATTCAAGGTTATTTTTAATTTTATAAAAACATAAAATTTTCAACATAATTAAAACGGACTATCTATAGATTAAATAATTACTTCAATCATCTAAAATGGCAAGCACTTTACATATATAGTTTTAAAATATAATTTTATTCGAGCCTATATGGAAGAGTGAATAGGGGCTCCGCAAAAACTGTGGACATAATGGAGGAAGTCTACACATATCTTTCGTTGTCATGTGCCAGTACCGAGTACTTTGTACAGTAACCGACATGAATTCTACCCGTATACGGCGCAGTGAAAGCCAATTTCGTGGGGTAATAAAGGATGTCTCAATACGCAAAGACATTAGATGCAAATCGCACGGCGGACGCTCTCTGTTATAAAGAAAGATTAGGAGCGACCCGAATGAGAACTGTAACTTATTTTTGTAATAATTTATTCTTTACATGTAATATAGAGTTTACTGGAAATGTAATCAAACGCTGGCAGCTGTTGATACAGATGTTGGAACACATCTGCTTGCGAAATAATAATTTGAGCGAGTATTTTTAGTAAACGCTTGTGTGGTTCTTTTAAAATTGAATCATGAAACTGAAATTCAAAGATAATTTTTAATTTGGCAATTATTTAATATAGCAATAATAAGAACATCACAAAAGAACAAACAATATTGTCATATTTTTTAAACCTTAATTTAAAAAAAAACACGCAATGCTTCCAAAAGTCGGCAAAAAATGGGGAATGGAGTGTCTTAACACTGCCTATCCTGCTGTGTGCCCGTATCACAGCGTGAAGATGATTAATTTTAATTTAATTTTTATTAAAAAAGAAAACAATATAATAATGGTTACGTTTGTTTCATGGTTAATGAGCTAAACCATTAAATTAGTATTCACTTAAAGTAACTTTGTGCACCTCAATATCGTTGATTTGTTAAGTTTTAAATTTTAAAACATACCAACACTAGTTAACTACAAAAGTTTTAATCAAAAATGTATTAATCTTCGTTAAGACTTGCATTTCACGGCGTGTTTCAATTAAATTAAATCTTGAATAGTTATATTCGGCCCCTATATGCGGAGTGATAGACAAGTTCAAACTTAATGAGAACCAATTGTCAATAGCACATGGAGAATTTTTGATATTTAAAATTAAATATCTGATAGTTATTATCAATTTATTAAATTGTATGTAGTTTTAACTGATTTTTTTTTTGAAAGAATGAGAGCACAAAGCCACTATATACCTATTAGGTAGGTTCGCAGAGATGTTTGTTCAGTGTTGTAATTTCACAGTGACGCCTTCTGTACTTATGCATGGCGTACTCTAATGCCGCTTTACGCAATTTTGTAGATAAATAGGTTTAAAATGTAAGGAATTTTTAATAAAATATGTTTTAAACACGAACTTAAAAATCATCGCGTGCCACCGTAAACCGCGTTTGATATTATTAAATTTGTCATATATATACTTCTATATATTAGAATTATAATAACATTGGAACATATATCCAAAGTTTTAATAAACAAAGTAGTGACAGCAAGGGTATATCACTGGGAACATTTGATAATAAATAATAATAGGCATATTTTATTTAAAAACGGAATGTCTTAACGCTAGGTTCCCTCGGCCTACCCTGCGGGATACAGCGTGAAGCTGATTTATTTATTTTATTTTAATTAAAAAAATATACAAATGTCGATATGTAGTTGATGTTATTATATTGTTTCTAAATTTGGATAGCAGATAAAACCGAGTAAACTTTACTAAGGCCAAAGACTTTTATATGCAAAGGTAAGGGCCACCGCAAACCAACCGTGAGCAACCTTCTATTGTTTTACCTAAATGTATCATTTTCGCGTTGGTCATAACCGTAACCGTAGAAAGACACTGTAGTATGTTACAACTCTTATTCGAGTATTTATTTTAATGAGATCATTTCTGATTTTTCCTATGTGAAAAATATGTATATAAATAAAATATAAATATATTTTGAATACTACCCCATAACAAATAACCAGGCAAGGCAAATAAAAAAGGAAAAAAAGGAGCATGTTTAACGATATTGTCTTTTATAAACACAAGAAGGAATGTTAAGGGACTCTTACGAGGTTAATCGAATTAGCTGTAAATGGTATTGTGTTTCGTAATGTCCCCCTGATCATCTTTTTACACCTTATCCACTAAAGTGTTAAGACACAACTTTACTTTGGTATTCTTTAAAATTTGCATAATAATCAAACAATTTTATTATATTCTTTACTGCACAGATAAAAAAAATAGTAAAATACTGTTGAAAAAAGATATGTCTACAACGGCGGCAACGTTATGAAAGGTTAATGGTGCTATAATAAAATAAAATATGTATATTTTTTATGTATATTTATTTATAAACTATGACAAATTTTGTATGTAAAAAATACCCTTTTTTATTTTTGTTATATATATACATCTTTTGTTATCTAGTTAAGATAACGAAATGTTTCCAAAGAATTATTTAATTAAATGACTTCAAGAAATTGAAGTAAATACCTTTTAAATATAATTTATTTAGTCAATATCTTGTAATTGCCTTATTTATAATATTTATTTAACGAAACATTGTACTTATATTGTAATTCTTTATTTATGTATGGCGACGATAGCTTAATTGGTGTGATGTCAACAGCTGCGTCTGTCGGACGAGTGACACGAGGATGATAGCTACAGTGGTGCAGTCGATGTGATAGTCAGGGCTTCAGGCCACACTTGGATTAAGATTTGTATTTAAAATATCCCTATATCTACTTCCGCATTGACATACTTGGAGGATCCTATAGCATAACGGGGGTTAAAATAACGAGGTTTGGACGATAAATAAAGATATCATTTCTCATTATTATTGAAAATTAAAAATAATGCTCTATAGCAACATAAGACAGATTTTTTAGTGTCGCTAATTATTGACTTTTATTTATTATATAATTCGTAATTTTTGTGATTAAAAAAGTATTTATGTAAATGTTGTTTTTTTTTTCATTTATATATGTATTTACGTTTTAAATGGACTCGTAAATGTAGTCAAAGTTAGGTGCCTTATGTAATGTAATAAGCGTACCGTACCAGAGCTTTCATCTTTTTATTTTAGTTACCAACAGCCGCGACGGACTCTGTCTCTGTCAATGTAGCTAAATGGAAAGATATAATCTCAAAGACCATTCAATGAGCTTAAATCATATGGAAAATCTGATAGACATTTAACGGACCTCCCAAGTAGCACGTTTGGAAATTCGTGAATTATGCCAATAAGACTTGCTATAGCTAATATAAATATTTAAGAGGTATTATAAAAAAATCTGTCAAGTGCAAGTCGCACTCGCCTGCCGGGGGCTCAGTACCAATTTCAGAATTATAGATCAACGGGATGTTCAACTTACAAAGGTTAATAAATTGAAATTTGCGAGCGTATGCATTTTTTTGTAATGAAATTGAATGGTTTCAACTAATTAGATTTTTTAAAATACTCTTAAGTTGAGTTGATGTGATCCATATTATCTGGTAATTATAAATACAGTGTTATCTCCAATACAAGAAGCATTTAAGTAGGTTAATTTTCATAGTAAGTTATCCTATTAATTTCATATGCAGCTGTATTATTTTCAAATATAAGCTTAATATCACAGTAACAGTTTTTGTATGGCAAATTACCGTGCTCTATTTTCCTTTTCCTTCATTTTGTGACAAATTTCATATCTCTAGGTCCACGGGAAGTACCCTATAGGTTTTGATTACGAAGCGATTTGTATAAACTGCAGCAAAAACGATGTGTAAATCTTTTGACTGCGTTGACTTAGCACCTAATTTTTTTCTGCTGCCTAATATTTGATATTAATTACAACTTCACGTGATCTCGAGATAAATGGTCTTGACAGAAGGACAACAGATCGATGTAATAAGGGTCAAACCGAAATGGATTTTTGCTTTAAAGTTTTTGCCTTTAAAGTTACAGAACTCTAAAAAAATATATTTTTTCAAAATAAATTATAATTTATAACTCACTTTACTTTTATTTCATTTTAATATAAATGCAATAAATAAAACTCAGTTGGATACAATTAAATAACAACATTGAACTTACGATAGGGTTTTTGTAAATAGCGTCCATACAAAAGAAGCAATGTTTATTATTTATTTACGTCAAGCATTGCGTGATTTAAATGATTTTTCTAATATGTTTTATTAAAAAATTACAAAGCGTGTAATGTTCCCCTTTCAAAGCGACCACTCTTTGTGACGCTCTTGACTTCACCACGCGGGAACTATTTGTTCACTAGAAAAACTAGTCAAGGGTTATTTTGCGGTTACATTGTGTCGAGTTTAAGTCTCATAAATTATGGTGCTGTACTCTAAACTTAGGAGCTCAAGCACCAGGTGGTCGCAGCTATTTTTAGTCTGCTGTTCATGAACCAATATGGGAATAAATTTAATTTTATGACGTCCGTACGAATTGAATTTGATTGGTGAGATTAATCAGTTCAGTTTTGTATACAAACACAACTTTAATGTTGAAATTATAGACGTAACAATATTCGTCTTTTAAAAGCAAACTGCGGGTTGACAGCTGCCAAGCATGTTTCGCGAAGCGTTACATTTTTTTCAAAGACCTTATGTTAGAGTTAAAATTTCATTACCGAAATTTTATACATAGGTGTAACTCTATACACGATATTAATTACTACATATCGACAATAAAATAATTTTACAATTTATACCGTGATGAGAATATAAACATCTATTTAAGATGAAACGGCTCCTTTGAACGCAAGTAGTAACAAATTGACCAGTCGGTAAATACGTCCGTTCTTAAGTACTTGAACAGTAATCATAATGAAGCCCAGAGACGTTCCTGATCTGTTCATTAGAGGCATCGCTAAGTACCTGCGAGCTGCCCGGTGCCCCTTCGTCTCACTTCCGGTCAACACTCCACTCACTTTAGGCAGTTCCTGTTTTGCGCAACATCCTGTTGCAATAATATTATTAATTTAGATCGATATGTAACAAAACAGTATCTAACGTAAGTTTTTACATGTATGGATTGTACCCATATTTTTTAAATACATTATAGTTTATACAATTTTCTACATTGCTATTTAAGTAACGAATAAAACATAAATTTATTAGTCAGATCAAAATCAGCTTCACGCTGTATCCCGCAGGGTAGGCAGAGGGAACCTAGTGTTAAGACACTCCGTTCCCCACTTTCTGCCGAATTCTGGAGGCATTGCGTGTTGAGTGGCAGAACTCAACGCCGCGCTTAGCCTCGACACCAGAGCGAAGAAATGAAAATATAAAGTTAAGTAAATATTTCATCTCCTCGAGCGGGGATCGAACCCACAACCAGTCGGTTTTACAGTCACACTTCGTGCCACTGCGCCACGACTGGCCTCGAAATTTATTAGTGGATACAAATAAAACACAATTAAGCCTTCAGGTCGCTACAAAAACGTATTTCTACAGCAGTAACAGCTTTCATAAGGCGATGACTAATACGTGCCTAAAACGTTTAGTTTTAACGCCTCAAAGAATACAAACAATACTTAAGTAATGTGACAAAGAGATTTGCCTGTCATCAAGAGTGGAGAGGATTAATCCTGTTCTTAAGGCCGACGAAGAGCAGTGGTTAAATGAGAAGGTCCACTCTTAAGGAATGTATCGTAAATCATCCAGTGTAGTCTCTAAAGGAGCCCGACAAGTTGCTTAAAATACCCACTATTGGATGTTATCAATAGAATGTTCACAATAAAAGGCAATATGTATCTAAGTAGATGGTATAAGTTTACGTTTTGAGAGCATGACATTCTTTTAACTTGATAATTTGTTTATACTATAGACTTATTTGGTTTTGGTTTTTTTTGTCCATTACTTTGTTGAATATCCAATTATATCAAGGAAAACGCATAAAAAAATAAACCATTAACATTACACAACAGTAAACACTTATCGTGGTTAAAAACATCATAAAATAATACGAAAAGTTACACATATAAAAAATAATAAATACATTTCTTGCACTTTTTTAAATATCTTATCTACAGTACAACACGTTTTATAAATTGCTTTTATTTTTTCTAAACAAATAAAAGCATCTATTAAAATATAGCACATATAAGTATATTATATCAAAACGAGAACAATGCAACCCGACATGTGTATTAGCTAATTACATGGACATGTCAAAAGAGCCGCTCGCTGAAAGACCTTTTGTTCGTAGCGCACGCTCCTTAGGCTCCAGACAAACATGTTCTATTTTATATATGTATATATGATATGTATATATTTGCTTTTCATTATAAATATACGCATCTTCATCGCAGAGATATACATAATATAACAATTACTGAGACTAGGTGTATATTGTCCGTACCTATTATAATATGTTGAATTCAAATAAGCTATGTGAGCCTAGGCGCAGGCGCACAAGCGTGTGCCTGTGAACGGAACAGGCTGTGGATTCGATTGCCACTCGAGGAAATTAAATATTTAATATTTTCATTTCTTCACTCTGGTGTCGAGGTGCAAAGCGCAGCGTCCAATTCCACCGCTCAATGTCTTCAGAATTTGCCGAAAAGTAGGGAGTGTCTTAACACTGGGCTCCTTCTGTGTACTCTGCTACAAGCGGGTTACAGCGTGAAGTTAGAATAATTATAGCTTCCAAGCCGCACATTACTTTTGGATTTCAACACGTACTGTAATGTGCATACCAAATAATAACGGTACGATTGGTGCACAATAGCTCTTTAAACGAAAATAATGAACAACAATCCCTACAAATGTACAGTCAAGCAGCAAGTACAATAAGTAAAGTATACAATAGTATTATAAACGAAAAGCAATACGGATGATGGAGGTCAAGGAAATGGCATAAATTTCACGATAAATTATTAATAACAGTACAATGTCCATAGGGTGACAGTGAACTTGCCGCGATGTTAGAGGCGGAGGCGGAGGCGCCGTCCCGTGGGCGGTGCACTTGTTCTTGCGCAACTATTTGAAAACTTTAGGTCTCCGCGCATACATACGACAGTGCTCCGAACTCGCATCACATTAGCATTCTACCGTTAACTCCACTTGCCAAGGCAAACTAATCATACAAACAAAACAACAATATACTACCGCTTCTATAATACACATAGTCAACTGTTTCTGTTTCTATTGGACGTTTGTTTAAATTTGTAAAAGTTTTAAATTTAGTTATATTATAGTAAACTTAAAGGCATAAAAAGATCCTGCTTATCAATAGCTATAAATATTATCTAAATATATATATCCGTTAATTGGTAATAAAATGCAATGTCAACAATAATTTTGTCATATCATTTAGTAATAAAATTTAATTCAGACAATTGTTAAATTTTTAAAACATGCTCATGTAAATTTCATTGTAATTTTTTTAAAATGTTTAAATAACTTGGTACATAAATTCGCTGCCACTTTTGCTGCAAATTTACACAGAGAGATTGCAATGGTGTCTTTCTAGAATTTTATCGCTCCACCATAAAATCTTTTGAAGAAATTAAAGTAACACTTACTAAAGTAACAGTAAGTACACGTAATTAATGTAATTTAATATTACACAAGCTATATTCAGCATTAGCATTCTTCTTTAATAGTTTAATAACATTCCTCTTTAAATAGTATAAACAACGAGATACTAAGGCAAAGAATAATTTCAATTACCAATTTGAAAAAAGTAAGAGATACGTAACTAAAAAATTATGTGGAATAAAGAAATATCTATGTATATTTTTTATACTGTACAATATAGGTAAAGGTTTATTTTTAACAGAAACAAGGCAACAGTGTTAACAAAATAGTATGTATTACTGGGGACCTAGTTTCAATATCTAGGTGCATTCGCACCACATACATACCGCTACAAAAAATATATAAAATTTTACATAGAAATCCAATTAACATTTATCACTTTAATTTAATATGTTAATCGTTCAAATTTATATAAAGTTAGCTCTACCTTTATCGCGCGCTGGCTGCATGTTTTTAAATGCATAAGGTAACATCACGAATGCACTAATTACATATTTTGACGACGACGACGTCTCTATTAAAGTGGTCACGAAGGTCATCAATGCGTTCGGAAAATATAATTACCTATATAGCGTAAACTCCGAAGCGCATAGAGCTGTTTAAAAATACCTTATATTATATATATATATATATATATATATATATATATATATATTAAAAATGTGAAAATGGATGTCCCTCCTCTTTCATGCAAAAGCTAGCTAATCTAAATTATCAGGAAGTGGTATTCCAAAAACACTTAATGAAAGTAAATTATATAAAGCCAAGATAAGTATAATCTAAAAATTACTGTCCAATGAATTAAAGGAATGTTCACCGATGTTGAAGATCAATTATGTCTCATTGTCTTCATTTAAACTTAATACGGGAGTCCGTATGGGAACTGGGATGCACTAAATTTCTAGTTTACAGTAGAGCAAGTAAATGCGACGCGATATATGTAAAACTATACATCACCTACTTAAAACTTCTTGAATTAACGTTGTTTGGAAAAGTTCTCTATGAAAAGCTGCCTTATTATTTGTATAGCATTTAACTTCCCACAATATTAATAGCGTTTATATGCTTTATATTGAACTGGATCAGCCTGTTAGTCTTGTGGTTAGGCGAGTTCGACTACTAAGGCTGCGGGTTCAACCTCAAAGATATGTGCAACAGAATTCATATTATATGTACTTAATCACAATTTTATTATTCACATACTTATATAGTTTTATCAGTTGTCTCATCAAGCAAAAGACTCTACCAACGTTGGAATTTAAATAAATACGTTTAGTCTTTATACATAATTAACATGTATTACAAATGTATGCAATACCTCTGCATAATTTATAAATAGTTTGATTAAAAGAAAACTGTATTTTTTACATTTTAAAATAATTAGTAATAAAATGAAAAAAAAATGTGTAAAATTTAAATGCAGTACAATACAATATTACCTGTATTGTATTATCTTCATGCTCTTATATAATTGAATGTATTGAATAAAAATTCTATAGAAAAGTAAATTATAGTATAAAAAGTAAATGACGTAGTTAGCTATTGAAAAATAGTTTTTTAAAAAAAGATAATTTATTTAATTATGATTTATATAATTCTTATTTTCTTTATAGATACTTTTAATTTAATACCTGATTTATAAGATTCAGCGGCCCTGAAACACGGCAAGTCGCTGGTGGTGACTGGTATCCCCAAAAACAATTCCAAGGCATTTTTATTCATTTTCGAAAAAGAAAAAATAATTTATTCTATCTGCCCTTCATTTTCTCCGTCCACGTATCAAATAATATGGATTTATTTAGCTGTTAAATTATATAGAGCTTTTTATTAATTTTTCAATAATTCGCTGACATTGGAGCTTGTTTACAGGAGAAATTACCGCGTAGTAAATTATGTTCTGTACGAATACGGCCCGGGATGTACGAATACTCGGGAGCCCCGCCGCGTTACGACTGAGGTGCATACAGCTGATCTACTGTAATACATTTTCCTAGAGCTAGACGATTCCGATTTTAAAAATTAGTAACATAGGTGTTACACAAATAAAAATAAATATATTTTTCCCTCTGTTAAAAGACTCCGTTAGGACTTTCCGCCGAATTTTCGAGGCATTGTGTGTTGAAAAATTTAACTTTTGAATTTATTAGCTTATTAATATTACAAAAACATGATTTATCTTATATTTATACCTATAGATATAATATAACGTTTAGTACTAAAACTTAATTAGTAAAATAATAGTTCCATAGTTAATAAGTTAAACTATGTGTGCACTACATAACTGTTAGAAAAAAATCTACTTTTACAAACAATGATTAATCTTCACGCTGTATCCGGCACACAGCAGGGTAGGCAGAGGGAAGAAGGTAGTATTAAGCCACTCCGTCCCCACTTTCTAACGAATTCTGGAAGCATTGCGTGTTGGCAGAACTTAACGCCGCGCTTTGCCTCGACACTAGAGCGAAATTATGGAAATATAAATTTAAGTAAATATTTCATCTCCTCGAGTGATACACTACAATTTATAATATAAAAAGTATTCATGATTAGATATAGAAAATAGCATACACTTTTTTAATTTACTTGTAAACTAACCTGATTTTTAAATTGAGGAACTATACTGATCACCGGTGGGCGCTGACGATCCCGGGACCATGGGCAAGTCCAGGGCATATTCAAAACAGGTGAACTTCACTGTGTTCCTCATAAAATTTCAGTTTAAAAATTTTAAGTAAAAAAATTGGGTGGGGCTGATTATTTTATATAGTGATATTTTAATTTCTGTTATGATTTTTTTTAATATATTATTTGAATAAAATGATGTAGATGCGTGCAACAGGATTGGGGACACGCATGCGTGCGACCGGCGAGCCGCGCGACGTGGGACTAGGTCGGGATTCGGGAAGCGCCGCGCTCCAGGCGGCTGGCGTTGTAGTGTTTATATGAATTACATAAGCGGACCGGAGCAGCGAGCACTCCCGGTCTACACCCGGGACTTCGGGACCGAGTACGGACGCATCAATTGCTGAACAAACCGCATTCTGCAATTGCTGATTTCCATTTTCATTCATACATTTATTTACTACTTATTTAACTTTTAATTTAGTTTCGCCACAAGAACGTATAGATACGAGTATATTGTGTTGAAAATTGTAATAATACATAATATACTTAAAATTTAAATTGTTTAAGGTACTAGTAATTGGAATATAAAAAGGTGTGTACATACGTGTATTATTGGAATTTTGTACCTCAAAAAACAAAACGACACTCTTAAAATATCATTATTGTCTGTCTGTCATGACCATTTTTCTCAAGAACGTAAAGATTTGAAACTGAAATGAAAATAAATTAAGCTTCTCAGCCAACAGAGCAATCAGCATCAGCAATCAAAAGATAAAAGATTTAGTGTTTCTTTTTTTCATTTTGTATAAAAGATTGTATTCCAGCATGGATATATGAAGCTTCTGAGTCAACGAAGCAATCAGCAATCAAAACATGCAAGAGTTAATGTTTATTATTTTTTACATTTTGTATGAAAATAATTGTACTCTCCAGTGATCTCTGAAGTTTTAAATTTAGGTAATATAATTAAGTATAGTCTATAAGTGAGAATTTATTATACAAGTAAAGGAAAATATACGAAATTTCATTATATAAATCTTTATAAACAAATTCTAATTTGTGCATTTGTGCGTCTCAATTAAGGTACATAAATGCACCGGTGTGTATATTGTCTTACTAGAGATATGTTACATATTAGTAGTACCAGCACACAAATATTTAACACGAATTTAGAGCAATTACAGTACGTTTTCGTTGACCTCGCCCGTTAATTTACCTTACTGAAGCACTCGCTAACTAGATTCAATTAACATTTACGCAAATATCAAATATAGACCATTCGTCAATTTTATGCTAAATATAACCATATATATATTTTTTTTATTTACGTAGAATTATAATTTAGCTGTAGTCAATATTTCAGTGAAACCCGCCCTCCGAGTGTCCGAGTTTAGGTCTTAAATAAATAAGTACCGTATAGGTTTGTTAATGTGGAATAGACGAAGCATAAACGCTCATTGATAATAGATACTCGTATGTGTATCTAGGGATTGCGTAGACTTAAATATTTCTTCTGTCTTCTGTGCTCCAAAGGATATAAGATCTGGATATTTGATATAAATTTCTATAAGCGATATTGAGATAAATGGACTTGACAGACTGACAGACTGACAAAATGAGCTTTAATATTTTTATTATTATAAGCATTCTCTTAAAATTAAGTTCGAATCCAGTTCGCCGCTTGATACACTGTTATTGCGAGGGTCTAATATGCATAACAATTGTTTTCATTGCGTATCACATTAATATTTCAATGTTATTTCTTTTGTGAAGATAATTAACAAGTTGCTACATTGTTTGCGTATATTTATAGAAAGAAACATATTTATTCACCACAACTAACGCGTAAGTATACAATAAGACACTTTACTACTGTGGTACTGTGAGACTACGGTGTTTGAAGTAAAATTTTTAAATAAAATAATTTAACTGTTCCGTTTCCATTAAGATTCCCCACTTTTTGCCAGTTTGCAATAGTAAGCATTGCTTTATAAGTGGCGGAACTAAACGCCGCGCTTTGCCTTCTTATCAGAGTGAAGAAAATTAAAATATGAAATATTTATAATAATTTTCTCGAGTGAAAATTGAACCCACAACCTGGTAAGTTTACAGTTGCACCTTATTATAACATTTATATAATTATATCATATACATACCCTTCTTGACTTCTTTTTAAACCGACAGTAATACCACATGACTATTCTCAGTAATTTAGAAATTAGACATGTTAAGTTACACATCAAGACAAAAAATAATGTAAATATGGTAAGGAAAAATATACACTCCATTCTGAATACCAGCAAGAAAAAAGTAAAATATAATTTTTGTTCCTTAACAATTGCAACGTTGTGTAACTCTACCAGTAACAAGTCGCAACTGACTTCTGAACGCTGTACTGACGTCTGCGTGGCCTCTGTGAACCCTTAAATGCAAATTTTCCACATATAATTGATTATTTATTACGTTTTTTTTTCAGCTTCCCACTGTGTCCCGCGTGTGGCAGGTAGGCATATGGACCATAGTATTAAGGCAATCTGCTCCCCATTTTCCACCGAATTCTGGATTGCGTGTTAAATGGCGGAACTCAACGCTCGCATTTTTTTAATATATATATAATAATTATATTAATAGAAAAAGGAGAAAGACGCGCGAGGGTAACAGTGTTATAACACTTGGTTCGCTCTAGTACATGACGCCATCTGTTATCAAATATATGACTTTGATATTGACATTTTGCTAAGGATGTCCGTTAGTATACTACGTTTGACACATTAGTACTGCCACGAAAAAAATACCATAGTTACTCTAATATAAGATACATCGATATTGATACAGTTGATCTTTTGAAAATGTTTGAAGTATTCCTTTAAATATCTTAATCAATTGTATTTATTTAAAAATAATAATAAAATATCTATTACATTATAAAAAGAGGCCAGTCGTGGCGCAGCGGCACGAAGTGTGACTGTAAAAACCGACTGGTTGTGGGTTCGATCCCCACTCGAGGAGATGAAATATTTACTTAAATTTATATTTCCATTTCTTCGCTCTGGTGTCAAGGCTAAGCGCGGCGTTGAGTTCTGCCACTCAACACGCAATGCCTCCAGAATTCGACAGAAAGTGGGGAACGGAGTGTGTTCACACTAGGTTCCCTCTGCCTACCCTGCTATGTGCGGGATATAGCTTGAAGCTAATTTAATTTATTTACATTATAAAAAATAATAAAAAGCCGTTTTAAAAAGTGTTTTAAATAATAAATATACCCATAGTTACTCGTGATGACAGAAAAAGAACAATAAACTTTTATCAAACAGCAAATTTTATCAAACAGCAAACGCTCTGGCGTTGTGAAAATAATCTGAATCAATTTACACTTACACTTTCCTTCTTTTGTCATTATTAATAAATAAATTTACTGTAAAAATATTTTTACAGTAAATTTATGAGAAAAGCAAGTTAAAGTAATATTTGGTTGGTACTTACAAGCCAGAACCATTCCACTTATATTATAATTGTGTAAGTTCAAATATATAGATACTTAGATGCTGACTCTTTACAATTCGAATTAGAATCCAGTTATTGTAAGAATTTCGAAGAAGTTCTTGTAAAATCTGATAAGATTTTACAAAAAATTTGGATAAAATTTTTGGGCGAGTACATAATTACGGTTACTCAAGAGTTCCACACATATTAACAAAATAGTGTCAAACATCGTATTAATGAATAATGGAGGAAAGGAGGAGGGGAAAAGTAAAACTACTCATCATTTAGATATAATTATATTTTCGAATCTAAAATGTACAAAAAAATACAACTTAAAAATAATGTACTCTTAACGCCTGCTTTGTCGATGGATAAAAATATTACAGTTCAAATACCTTAAAGATATTAGACATGTCGGCTTTATTAATTGACAATTACTGTGATAAACCTTCAGGAGCAAGCTATTAGGAACAAAAAAACAGTAAGCTACCCATACTATTATCATCATCATAACTTATTTCATATCCGAACGGATTAACATAAACGAATTTCACACATTTAAACGTTAAATTCGTGTCGAATAATATCAGGGCGGTCATGTAAAGGCTTTACAACAAGACATCGATGTTTTCACATGATTGTATATTTTGAGATGAACTTTGAACGTCCACTAAATCATAACATAACGAACTCTATCAAATTTTAATATTAAATCAACCACATTTTTATAACAACTTTGGTTGTGTATTCTAGTCGTAAAAATATATATGTTTAGTTATTTACAATATTTAAACATACATACATACAATGCGTAGAAATGCACAGCAACACAAAAGAGCTCTTACCTAACATTATTTCGAAGAACTTAATAACACAGATTTATCGGCCATCTGCAGAAAAGATTACGGCTCGCGATAAGACTAGTTAGTTCTAATCGACGTTTAACGTAGTTTAAGCCCATTCGGAACTCAGGTTTACATATTTCCTTGTTAAAGCTGATAAATATTCCCACCCGTGCCGCCGCGCCGTGTTAGACACACACGCATAGTAATAACTATAGAATCAATAAGCATACAACAGCGATAATCCTTTCCGCCGTTGGCCTTCACATTAAACGTTTACAGAAAAAACATAATTAGCGTAAGAAATATCGTCTTAAAGAAATTTTAACTCTAAAAATATACACAATACCCCTGTGCGCAGACGACAGGCCAAGACAAGAGGCTCGATTTTATACAAAAAATAAAATCACTTCTGTACGGGAGCGCGACTACCTCGTTGTGTTAGCGACTGTCATCCGACTATAAATATATTTATCACAAGTCAACATCTACAGAGGAGCAAGGAGTCACACGAACTATTTACCACGCAAGATCTGATATCGACAAAACAGAATTTTGTAAAAACAAAGGTACAATTGTTCATACTAATTATGTTTTCCCTTCGAAACAGAGATTCCCGTACCTATCAATGTTTCTGTGATTTAAATTTGTCAATAATATTGTTATAGTCCAAGATCCGCGCCACAGAGTAACTTGACTTATCAATATATCTCAACATATCACATTCCTAACACAGTCCAACTTATCCATATTAATTTGCTGCAACGTTGGATGGAAACTTTGGACCCTATTAATTTAACGCCATAGTTACTCTGTAACGAGGAGTTGATACATCTTAATGCAAAAATATTGATTAATTCGATCACTTCACATAAATTTCCATTTATACACGATGACATTTCCAATTATTTGATCGAATATTATTTAATATTTATCATATCCTTAGGTGATTTACTCCATAAAATGTCTAATAGTTCTGAAATTACCATAATCTTACAATAATATATCTGAATAGCAGCCTAATAAAATTATATTATAACCGTATTTGAAATAGAAACGAATTATTTTAAATTGTTTTGACGTTTAAGAATTTATTTGAAGCTTTAACTTTTAATATCAAATATGACTTAATGTACGAACATTAAATGAGGTATAAATCCATTACACCAAGATGTTACATTTATCTTATAATATAACTATATATAGACAAATTGCATATGAGTAATATTTAATTCAATAAGCCCATTTCAACAATTTAATTTTCATTTATCAAAATATGTAAGTATATCTTTTTTCATAGGAATTATATTCGTTGATAAAATTTTAATTACCGATCACGTTTTATTGGTGTTACCATAAAGTACAATCTGGTCGACAAAGATGTATAAAAAAAATTAGACAAAAGTATAAAAACATCAGAGAAAGTAGGACTAGCTTTTGTCAAACGTAGCTTGGTCTTGTTGGTTTAATGAATACAGTTGGAACAATTGCTTATTGGTTTTGAATCATAAGATTACTTGTATTAAAATAACAAAATACTTGAGCTCTTTTCATTTAATGGGGAATAATTGAGAAGTACAACACTTCCGGACATAGCTACGCTCACCAAAAGCAAAATGAAATATGTCCTATTTATTTTACTTTGGAAGACTACAATTCACCAATACTTTTTAGGCTTTAGACTTTCTCAAACGTAGTACATAATAATATATTAACAAATTTATATCCATATCGGAAATATGATTAAAAAATTCTATTTATGGATATCTGAAATTATTTTTTTATATAGCCCAATATTGTTGTATTTATAATATTATATAAACATAGGTTTTATCTTTGATAAATTTATTCATCCGGAATCACATCAGAATTCGATGTAAATAAACCGCGGATGTTTCAATTAAAATTTAGACAGCAACAATAAATTACAACAGAGACAATAGATTACCATACAAAAGTCGTGAATCATTTATTCTATAATATACTAACCGTATTTTATTCTTACTCCTATTATACATAATTACATAGTCTCTTCATAAAGATGGTATTGAAAAATATCTTATATCTTTAATATCAGGCACGCATGCATCGTTACAGTAATTTTCGGATAACCAATTGTTTAACTCGCGCAATGGACGTGTTATTATATACGAGTCTATCACTTTTTATACTATATAAAACTGTAAAAAATATAGCCTTCTTTGGGTACATTTCGTCCACATCGAGACGTCAAAAACTATGTGACGGCATTTAATGCTCTTCTAACAATCCAATAAATATGCTTCCAATATTTTCAATAAGTTACGTAGACTTCACTAACTGTCAACTATGTGTTTGAACGCTGTCGTGTAGCTACCAAGGCCATCACTTGTACTTTACGGAGTAGCTGTTCCGGACGCCGCCGAGGGCCCGTCTCGTAACAAACTAAATGGAATGAACTTTAATGTTATATCGCTACGTGTTTTGGTTATTGTAAAGCTTCATCTCACTATTATGAACAATACCAAACGTTTGTTTCAATGATTCGTTAACGAAATTGGTCAGTAGTTTAACTTCGATTATGACTTTTAGGGTATAAAAATATTAATATATTTCTTATAGGGTTTTACTTCGTTATTTATAACATTACGGATACGCCCTATTATTATTTGTACGTTCTCGTTTAGATAGGTTATTATTAAATCACAATATCAATTTTAAATTTAATTTACATGCTATATCTATGGTTGGTAAAGAAGATATCGTTAAATACGCATTTTAGGAAAGTATCCCATAGAAAAACAAAACGGATTTAAAAGGGATTACGGACGAGAGATAAATCTGACGATAGAAATACCCTGGATACGATACTCAATGGAAAAGTTTCGCAAGCGCGGAACCCAGGCGTAGAAGCAAACAACGCATAGTAGAAACATCTAGTCTGTTAGTTGTATGTCGTAACATGCAACAAATTAGCATCACATGCGATGAATTCGCTAAACTGTTTTATTTGTAACATTAACTCCGAATTTGTAGATTCTAAAAGAACAAAATATTTTTACATAATCCAACTGTTAAGAAGAATTTATTAAACACGCAAAGTAAACGTACGTGTAACGGCGAAATGTGTTTGTGCACCAAGTTTTATTAAATTAGGCAACAGCGTGGTCACTATTAACAGGGGGAAAAGGTAAAATCCACAGTTGAGCGTGATGAGATCGTGGTCCCGCTTGCAACGGATCTATTTAAATGTATTTGTAGAAAAACATTTGTTCACTGTCAGATCACACGTCGCACTTACTCAATCTTATGTTAACATTTAATATAGATTTACTTATAAAACATATTGTGCGGCATAGAAATATAAATGGCGGACGACGCAATTCTAGATAGTTAATAGACAACGAGTCGGAGCGTCTGTCAGTTGCGTTAGTGCCGTTGTGTTTGCTTTTTCCAACGTATAAGTTGATATTTACTATGCAAAATTACGCAACCGCTTTCACTCATCGTGCATAAATTTTGACAAAAATTTTAATCTAATAATGATGAACGTAACTGAACTACGCGGGGACAGTTCAGGACAACATTCCCAGAACAGCCATAACACTAAATTATTTAATGAAATATTACGCTATGCTTAATACAGTATTGTTTAATATAGCAATGTGAAATATCTACTTTAAACGTTGTCGGGCATCGACTTTCTAGCGGCGCTAAAAGCTAAATTATATCATAGTTGTCTTAGTTCAAAATGTATCAAATGAATGGTATCGCGACTCGACATTTGTCTAACATACGCTACACAAGGCCGATGATCTCAATATATTTTATATAAAAAGTGACCACTATGCTAAGTATAAGACTTTACTTTCAAATCGATTATAAAATGCTAGCTTTACACTACAGTTATTGAAAATTTGATGAAAATGAATCACATATGTGATTAGTGAAACTTTAATTATCACATCATATATAGATTTTTTTAAATAACCATCAACTGGAAAATCATTATGCATATTAATATTTTTGTTTCAATTTTAATAATATCATCACGAAGAGAAAAAAAAAAATATATTAGTAATTTTCATCTGCATTTAGAAAGGCAAAATAATTAGTACATTAGTACAATATAAATAAATGTTAAACTATACATGACGTCAAATGCAGAAACTTTTACAATTCACCATTAATGGAGACTGACAGAGTTAGCTGTATAAACTTCTAAGCTGGTTCAGTATCAATATTACTATTAATATGATAATAATATAAGACATACAAATGCCAAACAAATATAATCGACCAACAGAAAATATAAGCACTAAATAAAGTAAATTCGAAGTTAATTCATTGAAAAATATTGAGTATTTTAATAGGCATGTCAAAGTATAATAAAAATGCATTGTAAAGTATATCAATCTAACTGAACATCAAGAAACAGGTACTAGGTACAGACAGAAAGAATAGATAACAAGAAAACTTGGTGCCACCGGGCAATGCATGCATCGTAGAGAGTGCCATAGTTTGTCGTGAAATATAACAACTAACTAAATAAAGCCAAAAACTTCTCGGTATGCTTTTCGTGCTACAAGTTCTATACAACTACGAATGGAGAAATGAGCTCGCAGGCAAATAAAATAAAAATAACAAATAGTCGTTTTAAAGTATATGTTAAAAACAACTTTAATAAATCAATAGACGATTTCTAATATTACAAAAAAATATTATAGCATAGAAACACAAAGATAGTTTAACAAATTATTTACACTAAAGCATTTGCTATAACTTAACAACACATTATTTACATACAAACTGACTCGGCTCCATACTCTTCGGAGTACAGCGCCCGAGTGAGTTCCGCTCGCCCTCGAATACTACAGTACAGCTTAACTTTGTCATAACAGGTAACATCTGACTTTCACACTATAATACATAACGTTCACAACGCCAAAAACGTGTTTATACTCCTATACAATATTGCACGCGGTATGTCTCTATTGTATACAAACGTATGTAAAACTAGGCGTACGAATCAATCATATTGCGAATCACAAAAATTTACTCCTCCACAGGATGCTCCCCTCCGTGCCTCGTAGGCGCGGAGACCAGTACGTGCACGCAGACGGAAGTATCGCTGTCACTACGAGGCTACGTCACGCCGCACGGGGGTGCGGGGCGTCACTGCGACAGTAGCTTCTGGAGCAGCGAGGCCTTAGCGGGCGCCGCGTCCCCCTCCCGCCCCCCCGGCGCCGCCCCCGCCGGCGCCTCATCACCGCCCGCCGCCGCCGCCGAGCCCGCCTCCGTAGTACTCTGTGGACGCGTACACCGGTGTTATTATTACACGAGTTACCACCTTCATCGACCTAATAATCGGCCATCCATAAATTGCGACGCACGATTTTGATTTTTGACCAGTCCCATCTCCATTGTCACAGCTACTTAGTGCAATTTTGATTTTACTTTTAGAAATTAACACAAATTTATTGTTTTAACACTTAGTACTTGCGTCACAATTCAATTTTTATATTATAAATATTGAATTGTGATGTCACGAAATTTGGGACTCTTTCACCTTCTTTCACCTTTTGTCAACAAACGTGACCAACACAATGTCACATTACGTCGAACCAATAAAGTGTAACGTAATTTATAGATGGCTAGTAAGTCGTATTATCATATCTCTATGAATCAATGTTGATACTGTTACTATTTATATCATAAACTTTTTATATATTTTTTTATTTTTTACAATACAAACAAAATAAAATTCAACTTACTTATTTCTGGAGTGTTATAAAATAAATATATTAAAGTTGCGTTATATTTGTGAAATATTTAACTCTAGATATTCATGCAAAAAGCTTTTATAAAATCAAGAGTGAAATAACTTGGTTTACTTTCACGACTACAAATGACAAAAGGTAAAAGCTGCTATGTAAAAATATAAAGCAACTTTAGTACAAAAGTTCAAGTCATAAGTACTGTATGTTAACCGATTATAAGCTTATTCAGTTGATATTTCCAAACAAGGTCAAGTTTTTTTAAGTATGTATATGTGATTGCATAAACATAGGAGAGCCCGATCAAAACATCAGCTTATTCGACTTATTTATTTTTTCTATTTTATCGATCCTCTTCTAATATTGTACCTAACCTGTTTAATATTATTACTCTTTACTTTATAACTACTATAAACTTTATAGCAAATACAAAATTACACCTATGTATAAAACATATTTTGTCAACTCACAATTTTTTCTTAAAATTTCGTCTATACAAAACTAAATAACAAATTCAACCTTCCGAATTTCGTACCTCTAATACTAACTTTGTCTTCGCGGCCTTGTCGATGTAGTTTTCGACTTTCCCAGATGTTTGCCGCAGTATTTTTCTTTTTAAAAGGTTAATTTTCAACTAACACGTCATCTTCGAAAATTGACTATTTCAAATTATTAAAACTGCAGACATCTATTACTCTTTAAATGATTGTTCAGAATTTCATTCTTAGTGCTTACTTACACTGAAGTAATTAATTAAGTTTTTTTTTAATAATCAAAATAACAATAAGAATTCATAAATGATATACAAATCTCACAAAGTGTAATTATTTAATAAAATATATTTTTTTATTGAAATATGATATCTACAATTAGAATATTTAAATTCTCAAAACTATTTAAAAAATTGATCAAAATATGGAAGTTCCTAATTCATATCATACTTAAAAATAAATAAATTAAAACCATTAAGTGGGATCTTTCATAGAGTTCAGTATTTTGTTAGTTAACTAATACGTAAAGTGTTTGGATGCACCCACAGAGTATCATAAAGTTTAAGGCCAAGAGAAATATTTTGATCGTACCTCCGTTATTTACGTAGAAGTAAAGAGTTGTCATGCAATCATTTGGCTTATAATACGGCGCTTTATAAACGCAATAATTCGTATGCTATAAACACATGTTCAAAGCCAGAATAAGCAATCTAATAATATAAATAATAAAAAAAATTGTTCAACTACATGATTTTTGAAAAACCTTCACCAAACAATACCGTTTGCGCATGCGAATTATCCCATTTGTTTTGAAAAAAGCTGAAATGTCACAAGTACGGAAAACCTAGGAAGCGATGGCTTTATCATGTTTATGAATCAAATTTATCTAATAATATATCTCAAAATGCATAATACTTAATTATAAATATCTCTAAGAAATATTATTGGACATCACATCACATAAGCTTTTTTTTTAATAATTGCAGAAACGTGCCAACGCTAGCCTCTTCGCAGGCGTTGGCACATCCCTATCAATCAGGCTCTAATCAATCGATGCGATCGACTCGACAACACACGCAGCGGAGCAGACTCAGTACGCATATTTAGAGATGTAGTTCTACAAAAGTAATGTAAACCGAGACAGTGGTGTGAGTGAGACGCGTCCGCTTACCGCAGTGCTCTGTGGCGCGTCCCAGCGGCCACTCCCGGCCGCGCCCGCGCCGCCACCTACGTTAGGCCACCTCACTACTTTATAAAGTTACCACTCCCCCTCCCTCTCCCTATCCTCTTTTTGTTTTTTACTAGTTTTCAAAACAAACATTATTACAGAGAATTCATTAGGATGTTGAAGTTTAAGCATGTTTGACAATATACTGATTGAATGCCACATGTTCGGAAGTGAAAATATAGTAAATTTACCAAAATCGTTCTTACTAGCTAGCATATTTAACAGCTACTAATATGAACAGATTGTTTTCAATATTATTACAAAACGGTGTCATTGTACAACGCCCCTTAGTATTTCTGCTAATTATTGTTATTTATATAATTATATACAGATTAATCGGATAAAAGTAGTATAAGAAATTAGAGTTTATAAAAAACAAGAATTTTAAATTAAAAAAATAATTCAAATAACTTTCTCAAAAATTTGATCAAACCAAAATTTGATCATAAAAAAAGGACACTAGAAAGAAAAAAATTAAAGAAAGACACAAAAGCTATCAAATATCCGTAAAAAGTTGCAAAATGGGACAAATTTTGTATGGATAGCATAAAAGCGTTTATCACGATATTAAGATGAATATCGTGATAAACGCCCATCCATAAAAAATATTCAGTGGTAAGAGAAAAGTACTATCGTCAGATCATATGATGGAGAACAAGAAATATTTATGACATGATTGTAAGCGAATAAGCGCTTCGGGGCCTTGAAAATTTATAAGAAGACAGTTGAGGATGAAACAAAACGGACTCAATGTATTCTCTTGTTGAAGGACGGTTTTTGTAGAAAATAATAATTGAAGAAGAAGAATCTACAATAAATCTTACATGTACTTAAAACAGTCGAGGAGTACAAAATTGTCTAGTTGCGTAGTGTATAACAAAGAGTACAGTAGGCACTAACCGGGGGCGGGCATGTCGAAGGTGAGCAGCGGGTCGAGGTCGGGCGCGTGCATGGCGGGCAGGTCGGGGCGGGCCGCGCGCGCGCCCACCACCGCGCGCAGCTCGTTGCGCACGTACTCCGACGTGCCGCCGCCCGCCGCGCCGCCTGCGGGACACACCGTTACTTGCGGACCGGCACGGCCAGGCTGACCCAGTTCAGTTTAGTCGATGCTGTATTATATACTTGTAATAGGTACATATATAAAAGCGGGACATTTCTGTCATATGGCCAAAATTATTACACATGCACGACGACAATCGAAAAGAGCTTTACGCTATCAAGCTACCGTTTACCTTGCGTCATCGCGAGTGTCCTTCGAGGAGCAAATAATACGTCGACATATGTAACAAGAATCAGAGAGTACAAGCTGGTGACTATATAAAATGAGGTCGCTCCCCAACCCGGTACTCACATGGGCGCTGCAGGTCGTGCGGCGGGGGGGGCGGGGGGGGCGGGTGCGGCGCGTGCGAGCGGCGCGCGTAGTCGCCGCAGTAGGCGCCCGCGTCCGCCTCCTCGTAGTAGCCGCCCACTGCCACACACGTCCATATAGTAGCGGACCTACCTACTCGGCGCGCCGCGGCCGAGCGTACCACGCCTATCTACTGCGCTAACTCAACTATCGTTTCGATATCGATGGCTAAACTTCGAAGCGAATGTAACCATGCAATTAGTTGGTAAATTTTGTTCTATTTTTAAGTTTTTAAATAAATATACATTGTATACTCTACGGGGCATGCTAAAGAAGTAGTATTTACGTCAGAATATACATGCTTTCTTTTAGATAAGTTTCATTAAAAAATATCTATTTCTACCTAAAATTAAAATTAGTATAGATATATGCATAAAAGCGCACCATGGTAACCTTGGATCAGACTGAGTATTAAATATTCATACCTACATTAAAATTTTCTTAACGCGCAGCAGTGAACACGTACAAACCTTAACTATACTAATTTTCATAAAAAAAATCATCAAATCTAGTACTTGTCGTATAACTACATCGATATATTACGGCAAATTTAAGAAGTATAATTGGAGAAATAAATGTAAAATGCAATTTTGTATAGCTAATACCAACATAGTATAGATCATGTCAATCGGTTTGTTCATAATAAAACAGCAACAGTTATAAAAACTAAATTACATAACGGCATATGTAAGTATAAAAAATGTTAACAGTACTTATACGCTATATATATAAGAATAGAAAATAGATAAAAAAAACATAAAATAATTATTTTTATTGAGAACTTTTAAAATTATGCTTAATTATTAACTTTTTATTCTATTGTGTTAATAATATCTCTTGAATTTTATACTTAAATATCTAAACATGATAAAAAAATTATAAATAAATAATTTATAATAAAATATGAAGATAATGATAATAAAAGATCTTATTTTGTACGAAAAAAATGAGCTGTATGTAGATAATGTAGAGTAAATAAACTGGTAATTGATATATAAGTGTGTGATTTGACTTTTGTATTTTCCATACATACCGTGTAGAGGGCGTTGCGGGCGCAGGTAGGGCTGCTGCGCGACGGGCGTGTGCAGCGCCGCCGCGTACGTGCCCGCGCTACTCGTATTACCTCCCTGTACGAATAAAAAATATGTTACTGTTACTCCAGTACTTGTTATAATTTATTTAAGTTGAGATTTTTGTATTAAGATTTTTATAAATAATCTAGTTAGACAAGGCTTATCGATGGGCATAATGATCATTTGACATGACAAAAAGTTTTATCAGCTTCACGCTATATCCCGCACACAGTAGGGTAGACAGAGGAAACCTAGTGTTAAGACACTCCGTTCCCACTTTCTGTCGAATTCTGGAGGCATTGCGTGTTGAGTGGCAGAACTCAACGCCGCCCTTAACGTCGACACCAGAGCGAAGAAATGGAAATATAAATTTAAGTAAATATTTCATCTCCTCGAGTGGGGATCGAACCCACAACCAGTTGGTTTTACAGTCACACCTCGTGCCGCTGCCGCACGACTGGCCTCGAAAAAGTTTTTCATATAACATTTTTTAAAAGGTAAAGATACTTTATTGCACATTATTACTAACAAAAAAAAATGTACAAATGGCGGGCTTAACGCTAAATAGCATTCTCTACCAGCCAAGTATTTCCACTCTAAAGATAGAAAAAAAAATTGTATTTTACGTCCTGTCTTGACGTATTTCACATTATTTTAAAATTAATACGATATCTGATTTCACTTTAAGCAAATACTTCCAAACTTTACTTTTTAATTTATTTTTCACGGATAATCTCCATAATTTTTTTTTAGCTAATGGATTTGTCTAAGATTTATCTTTTATATTACAATTACTTAGAATTGGATTTATTTGAATACCTAGTTATTGTTTTAATGTAAATAGTAACGAAAAATGATCAATTTTCAAAATATAATTTTCATACAAAAAAAATATTCAATATATAAAATAATAATTTGAATAACAATTAGTAATTGACT
Source organism: Heliconius charithonia (assembly GCA_030704555.1). NCBI lineage: Eukaryota > Metazoa > Arthropoda > Insecta > Lepidoptera > Nymphalidae > Heliconius > Heliconius charithonia. The sequence goes on along the minus strand of CM060809.1, from coordinate 6,769,510 downwards.
TACAAGCTGTCGACTCAGCATTGGATTTTGTTGTGATGGTGCCATTTTATTTGTACCATAATTTGACCCCATTTGATCTACAAAGTAAAAAGAACATCATTATTATTGTGTCTATAGCATATCGAGAACACGTTATAAAATGTTTTTTATAAATAATACATACTTGTATGATGATATAAATGATGAAAGTCTGTACGTTTAAGCGCTACGTTAGGTGGCGTAGCGGAAACCAACGCATTTATTGTGGATCCAAGATCTGCTTGAGGTTGTTCAGCGGCCTGAAATTATTGTGGGTCACATTTAAAAATAAGCATTTGAATACGTACATTCTAAATTAATTAATTCTAAAATTAAAACAGAAATAAATATTTTATCTTTTTTATAGCATCTTTAAAATGTTTATAAATAATTTGAATACGAAAAAATGTACAGTTTCTGAAATTAACTTTGTCATTAGAAATGGAGTATAAAGTATGACGACACACCGGAAGCACGAATATGGCGCGTGAATCATATTATATTGGCAACCGTACATACAAAAAACTTATAGAACCTTCGATTGCGCTCCGTCAAGGTAACTATTTGCTTCAAGGTTTGACTTAACAAATTCGTGTTAGTTGTCAAGCAATGTCAATAATGTAGTAATAAATAGAAAAAAAATATATGCCGCGATAAGCAGTCTACTTTATAATAAAAAAAAAGAATATTCATTTATTATATTGATCTTTATAGTGTTTGGAACTAATTTTTTAATGATATAATTAAGCATTGTCATGATATATAATAAAGAGATGAATCTTTAATATACACTATTTTGTTATATACTGCAATAGGCTTGCGTTTTACCGCATTAAGCCTGTTGGGTGTTGATGCGGTTTACAGTGGCGCATGCTTGCCTAGTAAATACCTATTCACTCTAGTTTATAATGAGGGGGACATTGTAAGTCATAGGAAATACTATAAAGCCAACGTAAGTGTGCTCATATCAACTTGAGCTCATATGAGTAAATAAATAAAATAAACGTAATAAAATGTTCGAGACTGCGTTATAAATATAAAATAAATCTGGAATCTTAAAAGATTAATAAAAACAGAGATAGCGCCTTTGCCATTTAAACTGGAACATTTATCACATTTGTATAAAACGATGCAGAATATAATATACTTACATATCAATAAAATAAGTGTACTGATTCGTGTACTTGTAATGATGTGTCTAGTAGCAAAAGTGCACACTGACCTCGGGCGAGACCAGCATCTGCTGCGAGCGCTGCATCTGCAGCAGGCGCGCGCGGTGCTGCTCCACCACGGCGCGTGCGCGCGCGCCCTCCGCCTCGCCGCGCGCCGCCAGCCCGTACAGCGCGCTGCCCCCGCTCATGCTGCCCTGTGTCACACATTGTTATTATAATACTAAATTCTAGTCCTACTTATAGCATTTCCATAGGAAGAGGTTTACAAATTTCCACTACTGAAAGATTATTATTGATATAAACCATCTATTGACAAGAGGTGTCATGCCTGTCCTGAATGCTATTTAATAAATATCTTTTATACGTTTTCTTAATAAGTGTTTAACAACAACGAAAATAAGATGAGGTCTTGGATGGTTTCCAAGAAGCGTGGGTCCAGCTGCCCTGCAATATGCAAGAGACAGAGTGAAGCTTAAAAAAATAATTAGAAAGCACAAAACTAACTTGACTTTGCACGGGATAAACTGGTGGCGCGCCTGGACTTGACGAGACTGGGCTTTTGGTTGCAGTTTCACACTGCATAAGACTCTGCGTTATAGCATTAATAACAGCATTTTTTTCCTTCACACCCTGAAACAATCAATTTAAAAATAGAAATATTATAAAACTAAAAAAAAAACCATTACTATAAAAAAATATACGAAAAAAACATATTCACTATTATTCAAACTAGTAATGCTATAGTACACAGACTAAGACAAAGATGAAAGAAAAATAAAAAAATATATAGAAAAACTAACGGCGTATTCGGATCTAAGTTGTCGATTGCTCTCTAGGTCCAAAATCACATTGACGTCGGGGGCTGATCGATCGTTGTAGGGCATATTTTCGATTACTTCATCCAAGATATCAGACAGCGTTTTATCATTAGGTACCTCGCTGTCGCCACCGGCTCCACCCTGGGTCCGTATGCTGCCTCTGCAATAATAATACAATGTATTTTTATGTATGTGTCACGCGTGTAACAGGAAAAGTGATAAGACACTAGATCCCTCCTTAGATCCGTTCCGCACGCACATTCCGAGTTTTGAGACAGCGCTTCAGGAGCGAAATAGACACGGCACATTAACAATATAAATGCAAAGTGTATGAAGCACTCACTGAGCTTGATTAGCATAGGCGTGGAGTGCATGGTGCGTGTGGTGTGCGTGGTGCGCGGTGGCGTAGTGCGGCGGCGCCTGCACGCCCGCCGTCTGGTAGGCGCTGCGGGAGCCGCCCTGCAGCACCATCTGCAGGTGGCTCTGCGCCGGCCCCGCGCCCGCGCCGCCCTGCGACGTCTGCACGCCCTGCATGCTGGAGCACTCCGCGCCGGACGCCGACGACACGGCTCCCGGCCCCGGCCCGGGACCCGGCCCTTGCCCCGGACCCGGACTGCCGTTCATATTATTTCCTCGGTTTCTACAAATGTTGACAAATATAATTATAAATAAAAGAAGACACGGGAGGTGTAACAGAAAAATCCTGTCTAGGAATGTTATCAATTTAAACTTATCCCTGTTCAGTTGTAGCTAAAGATATAATGTGTTAATAGGTGGACATGCTACCTCTGTGCAAATTTTACAAGAGAAAAGTTAAAATAGGGTTAATTAGAAAATGTAAAATTTTATCGTAGTATATATAGTTTTTTGTAAATTTTACCATAGATTTTTTGTATTCATTTAAATGATTTTTTTTATTAAAATGAAACAAAATATAGCAACACTCACGTGGCGGTAAGTATGCTGGAGATGGTATGATGCGGGTGTCGCTGTTGCATCAACTGCGCGTGCTGCATGTGGGGGAGAGGGTGGGCATGGGGCTGGTGGTGTTGATGGGGGTGGGCGTGAGGATGGTGGGGGGCGCGCGCTCGTGCGCCGTAGGGGCGGATCATGGTGGCGGTGAGGGGCGCGGGTGTGGGCGGAGTGGTCTGCTGTCGCGCAAGCAGTGACACCAGGATCTGGTTCTTCTGGCACAACGGGCTCATGCCCGTACCGCCACCGCTGCTCGTGGCGGGGCTGCTCGCGCTCGACGTCGATGTGGACGTCGTTGCTCCTGAGTTCGCCGCACTAGATGACACCTGCTAAATCACGATCAAATCATAACAATTATCTAGTACCCATGCATATAATTAAATTAATTTAGAAACTTATATCACTGGGAATATATTCACACATACATATTTTAAAAATTAAATTATCAAGTGACAATACCTGTTGGTTCTCTGGTGTAGCTCTTTTAGCCATGTTCGCAGAAGCTTTGGACTCTTCGTACTTCCTTTTCATACCAGCAATATACATGTCACTGCTGTCGTGCGAACGGCCGTTGCTGGAAGGGCCATTCGTGTTTGATAGAAGTTGCGAGAGAAGCGCACTGGACTGAGACGAATTACGAGAGTTGTCTATTGGGTTTCGTCTGTTTTCATCACCATCTTCGTCAGACTTATCGTTTAATATCTGGGCAAATAAAAGAAAATATGTGCATAATTTCTCAAGGTATTAAGAGTAAAAAATATTAATAAAAATAAAACAATAAATTACCCTGAGTAGCTGGTTATTATGATGAGAAGATTGATGAGAAGGGTGTGGAGGTTGCGGCGGCTGCGAGGCGGGCGGCGGAGCGCGCGCGTGCGCCTTCGCGGAGTGCAGCGGCGACAGCGCCGACGCGGGCGTCAGCGGCGTGTGCGGCGTGTGCGGCGTGTGGGGCGTGTGCGGCGTGTGCGGCGTGTGAGGCGTGTGAGGTGCGGACGTCTCGCTGCTGGTCGCCTCTTCGTCCTCTTGCTTCAGTAGGTCTATCAAAATATTAGTGTCGGGTTTTTTGCTGAGCAAGCTTCGTAATCTAGTAGGCTCCTCGTGCATGGGTACCGGCGGCTGCGTCTCCGGCTGGTGCGCGGACGGCGCGTGCGCGGCCTGCTCGTCGGTGGCGTTGCTATCTTTGCGATCCTTGGTGTTGTCGTGTATATCTCCCATAGGAAACGACCCCGGCCACGTTTCTATGTCGAAATCGTTCATAAATTGCTGGTCGGCGGGACTCATAGGTGACCGATATCTCGTGTCCGACGTTGAAGATTCACCATTTGATACAGAAGACATGAGTGGGCCACCGAGCGACGGGCGTGAGCCTCCCGCTTCGAGTAGATCCACATCGTCTTCTCCGAGCACCGTGTTCGTGGACATTATGAAGTCAGGCTCACCAACGGTAGGAAAATGTCGTGTCTGAGCACTCACTCTGATGATGGGAGCGTCAGCTGCTAGTCGCAATCGATAAGGATCGCTTATCACCAGGTGTCCGGCCCGGCCGACAACTTCCTGAAGATGCGTCAACACGTGCGCACGATCTGCACTATCTACGAGATCCAAGTATCGAGTGCCCACAAGGGTTATAGAAGAGTTTATACAGTTTTCAACACCGGATAAATCACAAGCTGAAAACCAATAGGTAGATTAAAAAATTGTCAGCACAGATATATAACTCTCTCAAAGAGTAGAGTGGTATTTCCTTACATAAAATATTGAAGTTACAGTCCAATCTGAAAACGATGGTGGGTCCGCCGTCGTTGGAGATAGCGGCCGACTCACAGCGCCGAATGACGCACATGACGGAGCCGGCCTCCTCCGTGGATGAGCTGCGTACTGGCGCAGCGTGGATCACAGTGTCCACAAACCTATGAATATTATACAAGTTAAATGTTGCTTATAACCAATTATTCTCTTTATAACGACGCAATAGAGATAGCAATTTACTAATGTATTATGAAGTTTTTCATTTTATTGTCACGACTTCATAATCACAATATATCAATAAACCGAAACATTACTATATATTTGGATTTACTTCATTTATATTGATTATTTAAAGAAAAAATATTTATCAGTGCCAATTACTTGAAATAAGAACTTAAGCAGTAGTAGGAATATAACGTAAGCATACAAACCTACTACCATCTGGAACATTTGAGTCTTTTATGAGAAGACGGGCGTGGATGTACTGAAATTTGTTTGAGTCTCCAGAGTTCCAACTGATGTTTTGTATATTCCTGAGCAGTGGTTTTATTTTGGCATGATCGTCAGCATGCAAAAGTGAAAATATAGATTTCTTATACAATTCTGTTCTTTCTGAAAGAACAAGATCTTTAATGTTTTCTGTCACGCACTCAATTTCGCCTTTCGAATTAATTTCCATTAATATGAAACCCAGGACGCCGGTATAATGTTTTATTGCCTGAAATAATTTTACAAATTATAAAACCATATCAAGTCATTATACTACACGTATCCGTCATAAAAGATGACGACGAGATTGATTCTACATGAAATTTCAACATTTATGATCCAGTGATTTAAAGTAAAATTGAAATAGAAGAAAAGAATAACCTCAATGAGAGTACTCAGCTCAGAGTACTGAATACCAGAAGACGGTGCTTGTGGCTGAGTGGAGCTGACTTCGCCTGCTTGTACGGGCGAGATACATTGAGATGCACGCAATGGACAGTCGCCAGGGCAGTCCTGCCGCCGCTGTAACAAGTCCTCGATCTGCCTAGTAGCTTCTCGTACTATCCCGTTCTTGTCTGGCTGCTTCACTTCAGCTAGACAAGTCTCTAATAGCTCCTCTAATTGATTTATAACCTCGTTTTCCAACTCTCGGCGCCTCTTTTCGTTGTGACACTTGCTTCTGTAAATATGAAATAAAATTAATCCGTAAAATACTGTTGAGGTCATCGTGGAACAGTGGGACATCGTCTGACTGTTAAATCGATGATTCTGGAGTCGATTTCAACTCAGGAGAAATATTTTTTTTTTTCGCTCTGCTAGGACAATATGTGGTATTGAGTTCTCCACCCCAGAAGTAATGTTCGAAAAGTGACCAGAAACTGAGACTGCTATATGTAACAAATCGTGATGCTAACATCAATTATTAAAATAAAAGTTCAATAAGAGAGGGGAGAGAAGTTTTGGTTTTTTAGATCTTATTTGTCTTACACAAATTCTGGCATAATGCAAAGTATAAAGTTTATTTTCTTTACAGATGGGAAAAACATTTTGTCAATATTTTAACACACTTCCTTTAATATACAATATACAATAAAAAAAATTCATTTCAATTTTATCATATCATCTGTTTACATCTATTTACCTACCAACCAATTATTATGTTAAAAAAATGCAATGCTATTTATTAATCCATATCTGGTGACTTGTACCGACTTGCTTAAAAACTGTGTCCGGATCTGATATTATAAAAATGAGAAATGAGAAATTAATTCAGTTAATTTTATATCGTTTATAGTGAGCGTGCTCACTGTGTACAAATAGCTTCGCCAATATCACAATGAATGGAGAAAAATTAAATCTTTGATAATAAAATAGGGTACTTATGTATAAAGGCCACAGCTGCTACAGATTTGGCGGTTTTAAAGTGCAGGTTAGGATAGGTTAGTAACTTTAGAACTTAAAAACGACTAATCTAACGCGCAAAAAAACAACCGCTAAATCTGTATTTGGTTTGGCGTTAATACATAAGTATCCGTGAGTACTTAAATTGATTTAATAAATGTCAATATGAAGGTATCGAATAACTAGGTAGATAATTATATGGCCACATAATGAAGTATTATTAAAGATTAAAATATTATTGAATAATATTTTTTTTATTATTGAACCGCGAGTTCATACTTTAGAAGCGATTGTAGTGGATTGAAAAATTTATTTGGTGTTACATTCATCAATCATCAATTTTATAAAGCACAAAAAGCAGAAGCGGAATTTTCTACCCTTATAGATAATATATATATGAAAATATTATGGCAGATAGCAAAAGGGTTGCGGAATAGTATTCTGACGCTTGATGATAACGAATGGCTTAGGGGTCAGAGTATTTTGAAAATTCCCAAGAGGCGCGCGGTGTAGTGAAATTTGTCAGTACAGACACCAGTCGGCCTGTATGGAGATTCTACGCCACAAGAAACAAAGATACAACGACAAGACGAGAGTTAATGCTAAGAGTTGCATAGCTGGAAATTTTACACGAATCATCACGAACTGCTATTACTGTTGTGCCCTTCAAAACTCGTAAACTTGAACAGTTTATCTACGTACATGAAATTTAAACATACTAAATAAAAGCCTCCTGAAAGAATTTCAATAATTTAGCTCAACAGATATCAATATGACTCACTTTGTCATTAAAAACCCAATCCCACTTCTAAATAAACTAGAAACTTAATATTTGGTACCAAGATTGACAATTGATTATATATACAGGAAAAAAATGGTAATTTCGGGGACGTTGCGTACTGAATTGCGGAATTCAACGCCGCGCTATAACTCGACACCAGAGCAAAGAAATGAAAATACAAATTTAAATAAATATTTCATTTCCTCGAGTGGAGATCGAACCCACAACCAATCGCGTTTCCAGTCACACACTTGTGCCCCTACGCACCGACTGGCCTCTGGCCTTGTTAACAATAATAATATGTCATCGCTGACTCTTAGTTCGTGGACATATACGCGGTTTTGCGTAAAGTTTTTCTATTGTTGGGAGTCTCGAGCCAAGACCCTTCGTGTGTACAGTCAGACACGTAGAGAATATTACGGTGGTGAAAACGGCGGTGATCATTTATAGTTACAAAATTATGGCATGTGTTACGTACATAAAACTTTTAAATGTTGAAAATTAAGTTGAAATAAAAAAAAACTTCTAGAAATTCATTGATCGCTGTTTTATGGTATTGGATCATACTAAAAATTTTCCTGAAAAAGCTAACAAAAGATCGCAACAAGGCGCTTGTTTTTAATTAGTATGTCGTTACAGGGTTTTTAATGTAGCAATATCATTATTTATCGACACACGCTATAATCATTATTAATCGACTTTAAAAAAAAAGATGCTTGTTAATTTGATATGTGATACAGTTTTTGAAATTGATAATATTTGAGTATGATTATCTATTAAGGCTTCGAAGCACATATGCAAAATTTCCAAAGTTGGCACACAAATTTCTCGTTAATCAAAAATCAAATTGATTTGATTTTGACCTTTTTTATTTAAATGAGTTATTCTCTAATTTAACGAACAGTCAAGTTTTATCATAATGGGTTCAACAGCTTTTGGGATATGGAATTGGGTATATATCCCAAATAAAAGTACCTAAGTCATTGAAAAAATATGCATATCAAATGTACAGTAACTCAATAAACGCGAAAAGAACTAAAATGACTTTAAACGTAATTTGCGTGTAATTACAACATAATAGACTAACTCACGAAGAATATTTTGGAGGAATAGCGTGTCAAAACAAGTTATTAATCTAGAATCACAGAACGTAATTGTTTCCTGCTTTTATACAGTTTGTGCCCGATTGCGCTTTGAGCTTATAAGATAGAGAAATATAAAAATATTCAAACGAATTTAAAAATGTAGGAAATTATAAAATATCACCTAAATATATATAGGATTTAATATAAATATAATCCTAGTTCACAGAAGCTAAAATATACAATAGTAATCAAAATTTCATTAGAAAAATGAAATACCTAACGTACCTAACCATGTTGTTAATGATGGGAGTCAAAAAGCCTTTCTAAATGTATCATCGCGTTGTTCGATCGGAATGTCCAGGACAAGGTTGAGCAGCTTGTTACTCTCTATATGGCTCTATTTCTAGAACACTCTTATAATATGGGGGAGGTATAAGCCAAATTTAACGTATATAGACATAATAAAAAAGATATAAATACCATATACTAATAAATAATAAAATAAGTGATTATGTATAACCGAACGGATAGAGTGCAATCCACAGATACGTATTGTTATATCTGTAAGGAGGCAATAGGGACAGCTAAATGTTTGTTGGTTTAGTTTATGGTACTCCTTGATTGGTCAGTCAAATGCACGTCGTCACGACACTAAATAAACATCATCTACGAGACAGTTAAGGTTGCATTAGCAAATGCACATTCAAATGTAATAACCAAAAAAACCATCTATACAATTTTTTAAAGAAATCCTAACTAAACTATTAAAAAAGCACATGCACTATTACGATAGAGGCAAATGTGAAACAATACAAGCCCTTCCTTGAGGATACTGTTATCTTATCATCCTATCAGAAATTTCCATTCCTCTAAAAGTATCTATAAAATTTTTAACACAGGAGCAAGTATCTCTAAAGATATTTTTAAATTAAACAAATATTTTGATTTGATTTATTATTTAAATTATAGCATATGGACATTTCAAGTGAGAGGGAAAGGTACATGGTCCTGAAAGGTATATCATCATAACCCGAAGGTTGGCCCTTGCATACTATACCATGACCATAACATATCTTGTTTTTTTTTAAATAAGCTTGGTCAACAATCTTCAGATAAAAAATTGTAAATATGGAACATATTTACAAGTTCGATGGATACAGAAATATATAACAATTTTCAACTACGTGATGTTTACATAGCTTTTTAGGAATATGTTTGTTTACGATTATGCATAATAAAATGAAAACCAAAAAATATAATAAGCTACAGTCAACATTCTGTGAGCTCGCTAAAATCGCTGGCTCTTTGATTTTTAATTTAAAAAAAATAAAAGGCTTTTTTTTTAAACACAATGACTATGTGGGTTACGTTTTTCAAATATCGACTATATTATTGGTTATTATGATTATCTGAATATATATTTTTTTCATATGATTCATCATAACAAAATTTATTTTAAAACATAACTAAAAATATTTTAAAATACTGCATACCCAATTGGGGTTTTTAAAGTAATAAAAAAAATCTTCAACAAAATCTTTTTAAGTCGCTAATACGTACTGTTGAGATTTATTGTCTGACGACTTTTTTCTTGTCTTCTTACCCGACGCAGTCACGCTCATCTTGCCCTGCATCCCCCTCCATGTGTCTCCCAGTTGGAGGTCACAGGATTCAATTCTACAGGAGCAGCAAACAAACGTTCCATTAATATTTAATGATAGGTGTTTTATATATTGATTTGAAGAATCACATACTTTTTCTTCTATGGATGACGTATAGCCCGCAATTAATGCGGAAGGATGTAAGCCTTATTAAATAGTTGTACCACTTTTATGAACCATAGATATCGATTGACCTTGTCTATAGAATTTGTTAGCAAACGTAGATACTTTTAAAATGTGCAAATGCTTTAATTGAAACTTATCGATGAATAATAAATAGTACTACGAACAAGTTCATTGTTACAATAACTCGGTGTGCTCATTAACTGCTACCATTCCCATGAAAATATTTATCTATTATGCTTATTTTTATGTTACTGTTTAGGTTTAAAATGTGGTAAGGATAAAATAATGTATAATATGTATAATAAGTTACAACGACACATACTATGTATACGATCTGAATCTTGATCTCTGATCTGATCTGAATTTCATACTTTATAATAGGCAGCCGACTAGGCACACGTTTAGTTAAGATGAAAGTACCAAAGTTATCAATTACATTGTAATCATTAAGGAACAGCTATCAAGCAATAGTATGTTCACGTCGACGATACCCATGCCGAATGCCAAGTACAGAATAGCTTAATGCGAAAGCGGGACAGAGATATCAAACGACGCCTACCGAGGAGCCCCACAACGCAACCTCACTGTGACGGGCGACCGCGCAACCTTGAAATAATAATGCTCAGAATATCAACGCGCCATGATTGACCAAAAATATTAATATAGAGTAATATACAAGAGTAAGCAATTACATCACTTAATTGAATATAAATCTCATATCAACAGTATAGCATTTCTTTTAATTGAAATAACAACAAAATAATTATACTCCGTGGCTTAAACACGTAAATTATTTGCTTTAGTTATCAGAATATTTGCAAATAGAAAGTTCTTTAGATATGACATTAAGTTAAAGGTAAAAATGAGTGAAAGTTAGGTATTGAAAGTTATGCGAAGATATCGGTTTCATTTGTTGCTCAAGAGCCGGGGCTATTCGTCATCCATAAAAGTGATCTTTAAATTTAAAATAAACGATTACAATGCAGAATAAATTAAGCATTAAATACTAGTAGGCTGAAGTGTCAAATAACGTAAATGGTATTTGTTGTCTGTCAGTTTCTATATATATTTTTAATACTAACATTAATTTCCGTTCCTTAAAATTGTCAATTCTATTATATTTCAAGGGATTTATGGTTTCTAGACTAACTGACATTTGTAAAGTAACTAACTAATAAAATATTTACAAACACTTCATCTGTGCAGAAGTTCAGCTAAGATAAAGATCATCTTATCGTAATCAATAATAACATTTTATTTTAGTTCCAACTAAACTAAGTCACTAATTATAATACTACCCTTAATTCTAGCTAGGAGGATGTTTAATTTATTTGAAATTAATTAATTTTCTTACGCGATCATGCCAGCATATTTTACATATTATAACTAAATTTTTAACGCGTTTTAAAAAATCCAATATGCAGTTTTTTGCCTTTATATTGTAACCTATATCTGTATCGAATTGTTTTGGGATTTGTTTTATTATTAAGAATAAATTAATGCAATGTGAAGCAAGCAGAAGACCGATATGTATTAGCATCACTTAATAGTCATCATCAGCTTCTCTTCTTTTTAATATTTAGTTTCGAGGACTTTGGTTATCGAACATAAAAAAATATCATAGATATAATACGTCTCACAGTTCATTAATAAATCTTTAAAAATAATGTTATACATGTTTACTGAGTATCTTCTTCTGCCTCGCATTAGTACCAGCTTTTGTAGCCAACTTGCCAGAGTTTACGTTCTGACTCTATGTACTCTTTGTCCGGTCTTCGAAATCCTCTGTTTTTAGTCTGTTTGCTCCCATATGCTGCATCATGATATCCAGCCGTCGCTCCGTTTTATGTACGACTACGGACACCGGGGTCTAACTCTAAGGACAGACATAGCAAGGCACTTGATTTCGACAAAAAATTTAGGCCGGCATACAACGTGTCCACGCCATCTCTAGCGACGCTCTTGTAGCCTATACGTTACCGGTCCTAATAAGACCTCAAATTAATATATTCCATAGACAGTCAGATCCAGTTACGCCACATACCATTTCCTCCACCTCTCATCTTCATTTTGAAACGTGAAGCTCATGCTAAGCACTAGCATGAGCCAGCATTCACTGTTGTATAAAAGAATTGGTAGTACCATGCTCTTGTTTATTATTAGCCCCTAGAGCTTAAACGATATTGCAAACCACGCCAATGATCTCTCGCCATTTGGCCCAGGTAGCATTTTATTCGACTTGGACATCGTGATCGATGTCTCTGAACTCGCGCATAACGGATCCAAGGTACCTAAACTTTTCCGACTTCCAACTATATGGATATAGCCCGATTCAGGCTCCCGCAACCCATGTCTTTGTCTTCGACACATTTGGTTTGAAACCGCCCTCCCTTAGAAATGCCAAGAACTCGATTGCTGACTAAGTTCGATTTCAAGCCGCCTCGGTGTCTGTAGAGATTTGACTCTCCACCTCTTGATCTGAGGCCTACGTTTTTAGGCAACTTTCTTCTTCGGAGTGTGATAATGACATCCTTTTTTGGGACGCTGAAGGACATATTATAGTTGACTATTTGAAGAAGGGAGCCACTATCACAGGCTCCTACCACACAGAACCAATTATTTGCGAGAGGCTATCAAGGAGAAATGGCGAGGAAAAATGGGTGCTGGAGTCCTGTTTCGTGCTGTTGGCACGACAGCGCGCCGACTCACAAAGCTGCAGTTGCCATGGCTGCCGTCCAAAAAGTGGGCTTTGAACTAATAAGACTCCTTCGATCTTTCCTCAGATGACTTTTCTTTTCTCGGTCTAACTTACACCTCCCTTGCACGATAGCGAAGTAATAACCGCGATTCATTTGGTCAATATCAAAGTTTTTTTTAGGAAATTCTAAGTTTAAAAAAGATGGACTACATATGTCCATTAAAAAGAGTAATGTTTCATATACACCCATTTTGCTTCTTTTAGAAATGATATTTTAACATGTATCTTTAGTTTTCAAGTAACGTTTACGGCTTATGGGTTATCATCATATGCCAAAATCTGCTTTCAGTAAATCTAATTGTGTCATGTTAAATACATATAAGGACTAGTATTTTTAGAAGCCTAATAGGTACCCTTTTAAAAAATATGAAAGCAACAAAATCTATTATATAATTATATTATAATTGCCGATAACGATACTTTAACCTAAGCAAGAAGATAAATACTGTCTTTATGTAATCTATTAACCTAACTGCGTAATCATCGTACAACTTAATAAAATAATGCAAATATAAGAGTAAAACTTAAACCAATAGTAGGTGTATTGATTAGTTTATGACGAATTTCAATCCACCTTGACGGGATGACGTGGAGTTAACACATTCGTACATCTAGATCTGTAACACTTTTATGTTACAAAGGAGGTATGTAACGATTCGAGTAATTCTAGTATTATAATATCGATATTTTAATCTTTGGTAAGGTCTTCGTAAATGGAAACTTAAAAACACCCTTTTATAAAAAAATACTAAAAAGTAAAAAAATATTATAATATAGTTACAGCTTTTGTGCATTGCATATATTGATTTATTTATCATATATTAAATGAATTAATGTATTACAATATAAAAAAGCTTTATACTATAGTATAATTACTTTTAACTTTTTAGTTACCTATTTTATACACGTGTATTTTGTTGTTTGCGTAGCGGGGTAATCAGTTAGAACGAAGCGTCAAACGCTAGGGTCTCCTCATACCTCTATCGCCTCGTCCACTACCATCAACCTCTTCATACATGCCCTCCGGGGGGTTCTCATGCTTTTTACGTGACCTTCCTCCAGTATCTTTGATACTGTGTTTTCGAACGTCAACCCAGGTTTTCTCCTACTTCTCTTACCTACCGCTCACATTTATTTTTTCGTGCCCAAACTAGCTGAGCATGTTCTTCTTTATTCTCACCATGACATCCTCACTAGTACCTGCCATTCTGTGTATTTCTACATTGCGGATTCAATCAACTAAGCTGACTCCACATATATCCTACGAAACAATCGCATCTCCACAGCATTCATCTTTCTTTCATTCTGCTTCTATAATACCCACGCTGATATTATTTTTCTTTTAAACTATTATTTATTTATATCTTTTTTAGTTAGATTTTTTAATATATAAAACGTATTTTTAGTTCCCGCCGACCTACGAAATTAGTACGGGACCCTCGGTAAGAAAGTCCGACTCACACTTAACCGGTGCTTTTTTTTTTATATAATTGCATTATCATCGGGCATTGATAAGTATGCAAAATTTTAAATTAATCCTATCTTTCAGTCAGTCAAAATCACGTTCAAAGTTCACGTTACAAACATAAGCTAATAAAAACGTGTTCAAAAGCAGTTTTGAAAAAGAGTAAAAAGTTGTTGGTACTTATATATCAATAAAAAATGCGAATATTTAAGAGATTTTAATCTTTTTCCTATTTTTGTTTATGCTAATAGTGTATTTTGTAACTATTGCATTTTGTTTGCAAGTGGCGCATAATTTATATTATAAGTAATTAAAAAATAAGAGAGTATACTTTAAAATAAAAAATATAAGCGTATTCGCTACGTAACTTGTTAAGTATATGGTTAAGAAAAATGAAATAATGTGTCGCAATGCGAAGGCACAAGATAAATGAATCAAGCTAAAAAAATGAAAGTGATACGTCATTAACGGTTTCAATAAATCGTCATATCAAAATAATTTGTGAAGAAAGTGAAGCTGAAAGTATTTTAGACCCATAGTCTTACTTAACTTACTACTAAATACAATTTCAAAAGATATTAACTATTTTAAGATACCACCACTACAATATTATCATATAATGGTATCATCAACATATCTCTTTATTTTTGTTTTCTATATATATATAACAAAATATATGACATATCTGACCACCTAATATACCGTAACTGATGATGAACAGTTCATGATTGAACCTCTTCATATTTTAATTTTAAAATAATTTTAATAGACTCCCATAAATATAGGATTATTTTAAAAAGATATACTTAAGGTTACTTATTCTGTGTAGAGTAGATCTAGTATGTCAATGTCAACATTGAATGAGTCTTGTCTGATTTTTTGTTATTAATGTAAGTGGTGCTACGATAGACAGTAAAAGTGCGAATTGGCCCTTCAATGGTTTAAATTTACGTAGCCACATTGTTATGTAGAGTATCTTTAATTTTAGTATCTTTAATTTGTTTGTTGTCTCTACTAAGGAGAGACAACACACAAATTACAACAAGTTGTTGTATTATCAAAGTCATCACTTTTCGTATAGATTTCATATATTTTATTTTTGTCGCCTGGCGGTACACTATTGCCATTGTACCATTTTAATATATACAGAAAAATATTTCCAAATGTTTATTTTAATTAGTCTTTAAATCAAAATGTAACGATTACATGTAGTCTATGTTATATGTTTACGATGGACATTTGATATAACTTCAACATAATTTAAAAGCCATAGCTGTAATATTGACTTACTTAGTTTCACGATGTATTTTATTTCATTTTGTATAATGTTACCTTACTCGATTTTATAATCTCTATAAAACCTAATAAGATTTTAATGAAAGTCAATTTAAGAAAAAAAATCTACTTATGATTTCATCAAAACAATTATTATGCCAGAGTTTACGCTAACGTATATTTTTTGCCCTGACAAGAAATATTAAATGTTATTTATTACTCGATATCGATCAAAATATAGGTATCCCATTATACGAGTATATATTTTATAAAGTTCCATCAAAATGCACGTAATTAATTACCTTGAAAATGTATTAACAACAGCTACATCTATATCATAAAAAAAATCAGCTAGTCCCTCAACCTCAGAATCTGGTGTTATCGATGGAGGCAGGGTGGCTGTCGGCGAGGCTCCATCGGCAGAGTGCCCCGCGCAATTAAAGAGCACGGGTTCTGCCTGAACCATCGGCAACATGGCTACAATTCGCTCCAAAAGCTTACACTACCACCACTGTCGAAGCGAAATTTTCCATACGAAAACTTTAAACACAAATAATATCTGCATCCGAACACACACTGCATTGCGCCACGCTCGCTGCGACGCTATTGTCTACGCAGACTTGTCCAGGTGCTCTAGCTGTATTTGACAATGTCCTTATATCAGAGCTCGGCGGTCGGGTGTCGAGGAGTCGAACCGAGTGTGCAAGCACCCACTTTGTGACGCAGCTAATAAACTAATGTAATTTTGTATCGGCAACCGTGCAAAGCGTTCACTCCAAAACGACGATGAAAGTCAACTGAAAGACGAGACATACATATACATATATCCTTGTCTACATCACAAATTATCAACACGGCGCGGCGCGGCGCGGCAGAGGCAGCGCGATACGGCAGGCAGCGAAGGCGAAGGAGCGGGGCGTTCGTTTCGGAGTGCGGAGTACGGAGTGCGGAGTGCGGCTGGTCCGACCATATTGCCGCTACAGTCACACCCACGTCACGGCCGTCTTAGCGACATTCATTCGATCTCACTCGTCGTCACGAGAATTGAACTGCGCTGTGTTGGGCGAAACCGACGAGACACGAAACAATATTGTTGGAATTCTGATAAACAAATTCACCTATTGACAAACCTCTCATTTGGTATAAAGTACATATTAATCATATATTATTTGTTAAAATGTATTTATACAAATACAAGCAATTAGAAACGTTTTACTGCATTTTTAAGAAAACTTATCACTTATATGTAATTTTTTATTGAGTTTTCTTAATATAAAAAAAATTGGTAGAGTCTTTAATGATGTGTGACGTCTGTACTTTTCAATACAAACAAGTTTATCACAAATACGTAAGAAGATGAAGCTAGCCATGAGTAGATATCTATAGACATGAAAGTGAAATGGAACAGTATTCGTGTCAAGTGCACAATTTAGATAACAAGGTCAACGTATTGCATAACTTATTTTAGTGTTATTGCTTATTCGATATTATATTTTTTTATAAAGGAACATAGAAATATATATAGTAGGCTTACTATGTATGCAGTCTTAAAATGAAATAAACCACCCAGGAATTTAATGCAATATACATTCATTTAAACATATTTCTTGCATGTAATATTTATTATTATTCAAGTTTTACAACGATCAAGGTTATATGATTATAGTACAAAACAATTGAACAAACAAAATTAGCTATCGCAAGCGGCTTATGATATGTATAATGATGTATATGATTTATATAAAATGACAGTACAATATTTAACGGAACAGTCAGAGTTAGCAGTAAGTATTACTAATAAAGAAGTAGAGGAAGAGCAAGCACGCGCGGCGTGTGCAGATATCGGTGCAGGCGGCCCCGCGGATCTGTGTCAGTAGGTCACGGCAATGACGTGGCACACGGCCGCGGCGAGCCGCGCACTTCATTCTAATTCCGCTTCGCCGGTGTCTTCTCATCCACTTGCTATTTATGCCCTAATATGTATTAACTAATTGAGTAGCCGAGCCGATTATGTATTCTGGGAATTCACGTTTTGCCGAATTAGCTGTTATGACTTTAATAAAAAAAAATTAAAAAACGTTACGCTTGCGTAACACACTGCTTTAATGTAAAAATATTGTAATATTTGTTTAAATTTTTATTTCAAAATTATCAATCCCAAAACGTTCTAGGATTCTAATAATTTGTTTTGGTCCTGTTAGCCTGTGTGTCCATCCCTATATACTATCGGTTTTTACGCTTCGCGTGTACAAACCCACCTTCGGCTTCGTAGAAAATAAAAGCATGTACGTTGTATTTCAATGGTTGAATAACATTTCCCGCCTTTTACTGTGACGACGAAAATTCTCAAAATAGAGATTGAACTCATAATCATAGCATATACAGTCAGAAAAATCCGAATAAACTAAAAAAAAATCTGTAAACAAACAACACTACTTACAACATCGAAGATTGAGCTCTTCTCTCAAGGGACAATTACCAATATAATGAAATAAAATGAGTGATGAGAACTTAAGTGGCATAATATATTGTTCTGGGACCAAGCGCTTCATGATATAACACGATTAAAAAATATATTGCAAATACATTATCTATAGAATATTTAGCAAACTAAATTATATTTATATAGAGAGAGCATAGAAATAATAAATATAAATTCAAAGAATATGGAACATTATAAAATTTCTGTATTTTCGATGAAATTGTTCTCTTTAATTTTTTTTATTTATTTAACCTTTATATGTTTAAATATTTGCGCTATATTTATTGCTATTACGCTACTTCTCTTTCCACTTTTTCAACGTAATAATAATAATAATATCACATACAACCTTATTAACGTGTTCTGGCACTGACAGGTACAAAATTATAAAGTGCAGTTTAACGTGTGTATTTATCATATATAACGCATAAATAATAACATATTAATATAAAAAAACCGATGTGCGCGTAACACTCACCCGTCGAGGGTTCCGTACTAATTGTAGGTCAACGGGAAGTACAACTTATAAAAGTAGACAAACTTAGTTTGCGAGTGTATATACTAATTTTGTACGAAATGAACTACACTGATAACTTTCTATCATGGACATAAATTTAATTTTTCGGATCTATTTCTTTATTTGTACTGCAAATTCTCACTTAGGTTTTCATTATGGGATGAATAAAGCCGACAAACCCCAATTTGAGAGGCACTAATTTTGTATGAAATGGGATAAAGTAAACATATGTTGGTAATAAAAAAAATCTATTAAAAAAATCAAAATTTTCACTTTTTGGATCTTGTCTTTAAAGTACTATATAGTCGTGATTACGCGCCAAATTTCATACAAAATGCAGTAAAAAATCTTTTGATTGAGTTGATGTAAGTTTGGTTTTTTCTGTGCTCGTAGGGATCGTAGAACTGAATATTTTATATTAATTTCAGCGTGATACATCAACGCAATCTCTAGAGGTCTTGACAGACGAACAACAAAGTGATCCTGTAAGAGGTCCGTTCTCACCTTTTGCGGTAAGGAACCCTAAAAATAAGCAGAACTTAGAATAGAGTTTTTTTTTGCAGCTCTACGTGATTTCCGTACAGCAGGGCTGGAATAGAGTTGTATCAAAACGTATCTATTTACACACCAATATCTTTTTATAGTTCTATCTATTATCGTAGAATAACTTCATTATTATTAAGTATTCGTTGTTATGTATAATGTGTTTGAAAGCTCTATGCCATCTGGATTAGAAGACAATTTTACAACGTTTTTTAGAGATGATCATGTTAACATTTTCAGTACATTTACTTGGCTGATAAACGGAAAAAAGTAGAAACTAAGCTTGTGCCTATGTGTAAAGTTTTTTTTTGATATCATTATATTTAATAAAGATATCAAAATTTTAAAAAATATCACATGCAAATCATATATCCAGCACATTGTGTCAAAAAAATATTTTTTATTTTACGCAAACTTTTCACTTTTTAACTGTTTACTACAAAATAAATTGATTTATTATATTATACAGTTAGGAAGTAAATATATATATTTTTAAGAGTTTGATATCGTGTAAAAGAGAAAGGCATAATAATGTAAGTTTCTATATAACGTTTGCGTATTTGATATAAGAAGCGAGCTCGTCGAGAAGAATCCTAGTAAATGCGTTGTTGCGTCACGTGGGCGGGCGGATCGATTGGGCGGGCGACAATTCGAGCGCGTGCGCGAACACGATCTTAATTATCGACCGCTCACTTTTCACCCAACACTTTTGGGGCAGGTTAGGCCTATGCTCTAGGGTCAAGGTCACGGTTCTTCTTCCAGCTTAATATATTACATACAATACAAAATAAAATTTATAGATTCCTGTATAGATAATTTTATTTTGTGTTTTGATTGTGGTGTATATGAAGTCTTATATACCTCAATCTACTTTTTTGTTACCTTCATATGACGAAAAATGTTGCAAGTCTGTTTTCTATCTTATTATACAAGTATGCACTTTTGGCTTAGGATAAATAGTATTATTACAAATGCAAACAAAGATCAAATAGAAAAACGCAATCGGATCGGTACAACATAATCTATTGACGTTCGCGTTTAGATGATATAATATCCCTTTTTCTAGTTAAACAACTTAAAACGTACATGTAAATCTATAACATGGTCGCTCGCTTTTATTTTTTTTAACCGCCATATTTAAGTCAGTTATATTCTAATAAATAAACTAATTCAGGAGGAAAATGTGCATCTTATCGGTTTAAGTTTAACAGTACAAGGGCACAAGTAGAGACATTCTTTACGCGAATGAAGTAAAAATCAAGTATATTTACTATGTCTGGGACAACGAAATACCAAATACTAGGTGTATATGTTTTCTCATATATGTTCTTTTACAATTTCTCGGTAGAAAGTTAAATCACGAAGGCCGCACCCCTTCTCTTTAGTCAACAGATAATTAGTCGACAGCTTTTTAAATTATATTTAAATTTAATTAGGTAATTAAAATATTTAATCAATGTCAAAATAGTTTGAATTTAAAACAATTTTCCAAACTCACATCCACACCTTTACTCTACGTAATAGGTAACTCCTACCAGTCAGTTAGTCAGCCAAATCAGTTATATATTTTTAAGAGCATTTCACTCTCAAGAGTCAACAAAAGGCGTTATCTGAGAAAATTAAAGGATAATATTGTTAAATCACTTCCAAAAAGACTTGTGCTCCAGAAGACAAATTCGCAGTAAATTCATGATACGAGCAAAATAGATTATCTACTGTAGTCTGGGTCAGGATTGAATAGACATACTTATTTCGGCCAGACAAATATTATAAATAAGTGGTAACTAAAGCTTAGAAATGTAAAACAAGTTGTTACCTATAAAAGAATTGTGTGTATAATTTGCTCTAAAACGGCGCTTAATTCACGATTGATCTATTGTACTGTTATAATTAAAATAATATTTCAAAGGGTTCTCACATATTAGAAGTAATTTGGTAATATAATTTCGGATTTGGTTTTGGAGAGAACGGAGCTCATACAGCAAAGGCGAGCGTTAATATGCATTTTAAAGTGGTCCCTTTTGGTGGTCAAGCCTATATAGGACCACAATACGCAAACACTGCTCCCAATCCCCTTTCCTTGCCACGCGATGGACGATGGATGGATAGTACGTAATTTGCACGCTAAAAAGATGTTTCTTATGTAAAGAATTATGTTTACATGTGAACTAAGCCTACTTTTTTTCTTCACATATTAGTTAGTTGGGTAGACTAAGAGTGTTCTAAGCGCCAAGTAAATTGTTACAATTAGAGACGATATAAAATTATCAGATTTAATGTTAATAATTCAACTTTCAATTACTAAAGTTAGTTATATACATATAGATATTTTATCAGATATAAAACTGAATTTGTCTTCATCAACACAAAAATATAATTAATAATTTAAAATAAGTATTTTTAATGATTTTTTTTTAACGAAATGAACAAAAACAATTGAGCGAAAGATATACGCAAATATAATAAAGACGCTAAAGGCGTGTGACGTGGGCTTCCTTGGCTCGCAATTGATCGCAACCTTATCGCTCGCTAGAGCTGTAGGAGCCACTGGTGTAGTCATGACGACCGCCAACCGCTGCTGCCGTCGCAGCGTCGCCTCACTATTCAATAACGTTTGATTTACAAGAAAATAATCAACCATATTGTACAAGTATTTGTTATTTTTTGGTAAATGATAATGAGTTTCAATTGAGAAAATATTTTAAATGGTTTGTTTGTCGAAATTCACCAATACGCTTATATAGTTTTTTTCTATTTCTCTTATATAATTCAAGTAATGCTTACCTTGCATTTTCATTAGGTAAAACTTGCATATATATTGCATTGATGTAGGAGGCGCCATTCAGCGCCGAGTTCCGACGCTCCGTAGCTATTTGTAACTTATATACAAACTTTCTACAAAAATCTGAAAAACAAGGAATTAATTAATATCTTTTTATCATACCACTAGAAATTGCTCTCTAAATATTTTTAATGAAATTAAGATATTTAAGCATGTTTTTTGTTGAAACTACACTTTTTTAATTCACCTTGATTTTCATTATTTTTTTTTTCACTTTGAACATTGCAAGCAATCTCTTCAAGCACACCCCCAATGTTTTAGAATTACGTAATACCATCTGCATTTTATAAATAAATGCAAATCATTTAGCTTTTATATTTTATTTAACAGAAAAGCATTAAAATCTAAGCTTACTTTGGGAAAATATTAGAAAATTAATTTGGGCCCTCCTTAATCAGTGGAAGTGACGAGTTTTATTTGAAAGGAAAAAAATATATTGAAGGGGATGAATTCTTACATTTGTTTTAAAAACATGAGGAGGGAATAACATTAGGACAAATGGATCAAATTGCACATTTGCCTCATGTCTTGTCATTATCACAGTAAAATGTGATTATATGTGTATATAAAGATTGAGGAAGATTATATATTTAATATTGTGACAATTTCTATTTACCTACCTACATCACATTTTCACAATTTAGAATCAGAACTTGAACTGATGTAGTTTTTAGTATAGATGAGAGTTGATGCATATATCTTAAAAATCTCATTTGTAACATTGTAGAAGTAATTATACTCTATTCAATTTGGCATGAGATTAAATAAAAACAAAGAAATATTATTTCATAAAAAAAATTATGTTTTCAATTTCTTTTTAATTTGATCCAGGTTTAAGATATAAAAAAATCAATAAAGAATCAGAAACCAACTCTATGCTCTTAACAAAATGTTTGATTTACAAGATTTAAAAAAAATAACAAAATCACAACAGTAATGTCTTATCAACAAGTTGACTGATAGTAAAAATGGCAGATATAATCTGACCGATGACAAAACATCACATTTTAATGTAAAAAATGCACAATACCTGTGCTCTATTATTTATTATTTTAGTTTATTTTTATACTATTAAAATATGTCTGAAGTTTAAGAACAACTCAGCTATTGGGTGGTTATACTTGTTGAGTATTTAAACATTATTATGAAAATTAAGAAAATAGTCTATGGTATTTATGATACCATAAAATGGGGTGAGTAGAAACAATTTTAGTGGTTTATTCACTTTTTTACTTTGCATATAACTTATTAATTCCTGTGTGAATTTTATATATTCTTATGTAACCATTTTTGAACATACTGAAAATATTGTATACCAAAGTGTTACCTATCCAGTTCACTGAATGTTTATATTAGACACTGCAGCTGAATATTCATCAGGCTGTTAGTTGAAAGGCACTATTTAATAGGCAATATTAGTCTAATTAAGGCTAATAAGGCTAAATGACTGTGACATCCTTCAGAAAAAATATAATAATTCTTTAAATAATATAAATAAAAAAAAAATTAAATAAAATTAGCTTCACGCTATATCCTGCACACAGCAGGGTAGGCAGAGGGAACCAAGTGTTAAGACACTCCGATCCCCACTTTCTGCCGAATTTTGGAGGCATTGCGTGTTGAGTGGCAGAACTCAACGCCGCGCTTATGCCTCGACACCAGATAGAAGGAATGAAAATATAAATTTAAGTAAATATTTCTTCTCCTTGAGTGGGGATCAAACCCACAACCAGTCAGTAATACAGTTATATAAAAAATATAAAGCCAATATAATACAGTTGAGGTTAGATATTGTTATAATTTGACTTTGCTAAAAGTAATCTAAGTAGTTATGACTTTATTTGTGAATGATCTAGTGTATTATTTTATTCAAAACAAGAAATCTTTTATACTTTGAATATGTAATAATCTTTTATATTATTTTTAAATTGATACAAAGATAGTAAATATTGTTGTCCACTTTTTAATACTTTGTGATTTTTGTGGAACATTTGTAAGGAATAATTAAAATAGTTAATGTTTATAGTAAACAATTTAACAAAAAAAAATAAAAAATCAAAAAACCAGTAATTTTTTTATTGTTGCATTATTATTATGTTCTTTTAAAAATTTATAACAATGAATGTATTCTTAAAATTATAAGTCTACTACTCATAATTGAAGAGACATTCACAATTAATAATTTCTAAAATTAAAAATGTTAAGGTATTTAAATATTTATAATAACAGATACTACTACTACTACTACTACTAGTGTGACTTTTATTTTCTAATATTTTTTATTGATAAATAGCAATCACACTAACACAAATTATATTAAATTAATCAAAGGGTAATTAGGTAGACCAGTTGTGAGGCAATTGCACAAGTGCATGACTGTAAAGACTGGTTGTGGATTTGATTCCTACTGGAGGAAATGAAATACTTAATATTTTCATTTCCTCTTTCTGGTGTAGAGGTAAAGGGTGATGTCAGGTTCCACCACTCAACACCTCTAAAATTCAGTATAATGTGAGGAATGGATGTGTCTTATTGGACACAGAGTGCACTAGGTTCCGTCTGATTATTCTGATATGTGTGAGATACGGCATAAAGCTAAAAAAAAGTCAAAGTTAGTATGTAATTATTTTCTGAGAAGTAGGTAATAAGAATATTTTGTTAAAAAAAAATTAAAGAGGCTGGATAGTGACCAGTATGTTATATATTTAGGAAGTTACAGTAAAATTAAGGTATTATACCTCATATAATAATGCAATGGTAGGTTAACACTTCAGAATTATGAGATAAATTTTAATATAAATGCTGGTACCCATAACAGATACTTGACTCTAATAAAAATTTGCTTTGTTTTAGGCTAAATTACAGCTATAACTACTACTACCACCATTTGTACATGTGCAAATTTTCAATTCATTCATTGGAGCACATTTTCTTACTTCCTTGGGTAGATAGGTCAAGCTTATAAAAGCTTATTAATATTAGTAAAATGTTTTTAATGATGTTGCATTATCAAAAACAAGAATCATTACACAGTTAGATCTAGAACAATTCTTTTAAAATCTATAAAAACCTTGCTTCAAATAACAGGTTTAAATTTAGATAGTATGATATAGTTGTATCAAAAAAAATACTTTATGAAACTTTTTTATTGTCACAATTATCACCTTTGTTTTAAAAGAATCAGAACAAAAGATATAATTTTATACACTTTTATATCAAAAATGTCCTCCAGACTATGATCATTGTTCATGGTCAAAACTGAATGCATAAAAAATTTTCTAGTGGTAATTGCAAATGACCTATTAGGTATTACAGATCAGAGAGACATTCTATAATCATAGAGACAATAACTTTTAAATTTCATAATGTTTATTAATCTTATTTTTAAAATAGCATATAAGGAACTAATAATCTTGAGGATATTTTAAAATATATGAATAAAAATCAAATGGACTGTTCAATGCACAAATTGCTAACCTCAAAAAAACCAATTAAATTATATATAATGTGCACTGTTTAAAATTTCCCCATAGAATTTAAGTTGAAATGAATATAATAACAAGATTGATTTATAATAGACTTAATGAAAATGTACTCTGAAATACATGTTTTGCTATGCAGCAGCCAAAAAAATTGTTATATAGTTGTAGGGGAGCCATATATGCTTCTACTTCCACTATTGCAAGTGCTTTTACACTTTAAAAAAGTTGTTGAATTTAGTTGATTGATTAGTGTATTGCACAACTCATATATAACTTAATATTTAACAGGTTTTTTTCCCTTTTTATTTTTTTACTGAGCTTTAATACTCAATTAAGTGATAATGTATTACCATCCAGTTTTGTATCTACTCAAAAGGATTCAATAGGGCCAAAATGTTATAAATATATTTAATTGAAATGTGTCTTGAAAAAAGGATTCTAATAAGTAATTTTCTTTCAAGTGCATGCATCACCAGACAAAAAAAAAAACATTGATATCAATAGTGATATTGAATAAATTTACTATTTGTCTAATTATATGTAAGTAGTAATTGAATAAATAGTATGATTAAGAAATATTAATGCTATTGAAATATTAGTCTAATACATATTTCAAACTTTAAAATAGTACATTCATTTATAAAAATGATCTCTCTGTCGATCACTTAAAAAAAAAGATTTAAAGTGACTCTCAATACTCGGCACAATCACTAAATTTAGGTCGAATATATGTTTTTCGAGCTTATCAAAACATTTATCAAACTACAAATCTTAAATAATTATGTTTATTATTTACAATAAATATCTTCAGTTTCAAATGTTAGATATTGAAACGCCTAGGTTAATAAAATGCTTAGTTGCTTTTATATTTACATACAATTTACGTTTTAATATGTTTCATTAATTTGGCATAACATAATGTAAGTAAAATAAATATGATGTTTAAATAACTTAATGTGAATACGACACATATTAAATGTGCATCTAGTTTTTAGAAGTTTTAAAGATCATTTAATGTGAAGTGGTGATTAACTCATATTATTTTCCCCTTAAATAACGAGGTATCTCTTAGACATTTAATTAGTAGTGGGCAATTCGCTCCATGACGTCATTACATTGACAGTCAATAAAACACAGTAAACAAAACCAAGCTAGATCATGTTAAACAATTATTATGTTCGATCAGCTGATATCAGCTTGCTTGAATTGTAATTATTTTTAAAGAATAACATTTTAAGAACAAAGATATCGGTTTATGAGGGCTAACCGTGATCCGTAGTTGACAGCAAAACTAAATAACATGGCGGCATCTTCGTGCAGCCGGTCTAAAAGGGCTTTAAAATATAGTAAACATTAAACACTTACAGAAACTTTTGTCAATACGGATTTATTTCCTTATAAAAATCACTTTCACACAGTTCCAACGAAAATAAATAAGTTCGTATCAGACACCAATGTTAAAATGACGTAACATTCTCAACCTTCACGGTCGCACAGTACAAACGGCAGGTAGGTACAAGTTATTTCGTACCAAACACCATGACCACTTTTTAACAACCTTCACAATAAAACACTTCATATACAAACACCACTTTTGACAATAACAGTTCACTGAAAGTTTGACAAAATAAACTAACGCGTTTTATTATTCTGCCAAAGAACAAACGTGACACGCAGTCAAGCAACCTCGTTCATAATTTTTTTAATTTTTCACAATCCGCGGCGTGTTATCTTCACTTTGATTAAACGAATACTCGTACTAAAATATTCTTGTAAAAAATAACTCATATTCATAGACATTTGTAAATTTATTTATAAGAGATAATATAATTATTAAAATAATATATTTAAATTTCCCAATTTTGTTATAAACGCTTACAGTAAAATTTAAGGTGTCTATGATTTATATCTAATATGAATGAATATATGAAAATAAAAATACATGTAATCACTTAGCAATTTAGAAAATTAACGAAGGCCAGCGTGATGGTAGAATACTATTAAAAAAATGTGGAATATATACTATGTTAACCTTAAATTTCATATTTCCGGTTGTAATAAGTTATATATAAACTAGTAGAGTGACACTAATATTCCTTAAAAAGCAGAAGGATACCATAATATAATAATGCAATAATTATTATGTAAATATCATTTTCCCTGGCGGTGTCTGTTTAAATACATAAATAGATAATGTAATAGTGCCCTTTAAATATTTTTTTTTTCATGTCCTTAACAAAAATGAATATGTAAGTAGTTATAAGTAGTTTCGAAAAAGGGAATTAAAACGTGCTTAACACTTAGTTTTATAAGTAACTATGCTAGCTTACCTTTGAATATGTGATAAACGGTTGCCTCAACAAGAACATGATGACGATCAAAACTAAAATATCCATCAATTGTAGATAGATTGCAGGTTGGATGGCGTTGAGATCTCCCATAATTGTTACAAGCTGTTCTATAGATTAAATCTTTCGCGGCTTATCATAATGTTACTAATGTAAACACTTTAAAATTAGATTTTTTTACAAATCATTTAATCATTATATACTCTTTTCTACTAAATGACAATTTCATTTAAAACAATATAATACTCAGTTTCAACATTTTGAAATTTTATTTTTACTTAGTACTCAATATTTTTAACATTATGTCGCTTCCTTGGCATCTTCCCATTGAAGCAATTCCTAGTTTAAAAGAGAAAGAACGCCCACTTGAATCTTCTCAATTGAAACACTATTGTAGTTTAAATGTTCACCAAAATCCTTGTGAAGAACTTCAAACGGGCTTAATGTGTGAAATTGGTATGAACAATCAAGATCCTACAATAATACAGAAGCTTATTGCGTCTGGTATGACGATAGCTCTTTTAAATTTACGAGACTTGGACCCTGACGCATGTGCACAGTTGATTCAAAATATAAGGCAAGCCGTTTTTAATTACAGTGCTGAGCTGGAATACGTTTACCCTTTGGCTCTATTGGTTGACGTTAGGGGTCCTGATATTGTAACTGGTGAGCTTAAAGGTGGTTCACGTGAGATGGTTGAGCTTTCGCAAAATGATAATATTAGACTAACTACAGATGCAAGTTGGCGTGAATGTGGAACGAGCAGTTGTATTTTTATTGGATACGATAATTTAACAAATTTACAAAGTGGAGACTTTATTTATATAGATAGTTTAACAACTGGAAAAATTAAACTCTCTATATCTGAGGTTGGAGATGATTCTATTGAATGCAATATTATAACCGGCGGTATAATTGGTGCAAAAATGCCAGTTAGAATATCAAAAGTACCCCATGAAGTTGAGAATTCTGATAAAAAAAGACAACATAACTTAGAGTCAATTTCATGTGACTCATCGCAACAACCTTTTGAATATATGGAAGATCAAATAGCATGGGCAGTGGCTGCTGATATTGATGGAGTTTTAGTACCAAATGCACAGACTTTTCAAGATGTTCGTCAGGTACGATATATGCTTTCTGAAAAGGGCAAGCACATACTCGTTTTTGCATGTATAGACACCGTTTTAGGGTTGGACAATATTGATCAATTATTGGTTGAAGCAGATGGAATTTATATTGATAGATGCGTATTGAGTGCTGACTTACCGGTAGAGAAAATATTTATAGCAGAAAAAGTTATTTTGGCGAAATGTAATAATTATGGGAAGCCTTGTATATGTAAAGCTGTGATAAATGAACAAATTCCTACACTTTGCGTAACAGATATAGCAAATCTTGTTTTAGATGGTGCAGATGTACTGTCTTTGGAAATTCATTATGATTCCCCTTTAAAGAAAGTTTCACCTTCGTTTGACACCGTACGTATGGCTGAGCATTGTATAGCAGCAGCAGCTGTAATATGTAGACAGGCTGAACGCATTATATGGCAACCAAAAACTTATGGAAATATAGAACTTATGCAAAATAAACTGGACGAACCTTCGAAAGCGGTATGTGTAAGCGCAGTTGAACTATCAATGCGATCTAGTGCTGTTGCTATTGTTTGCTTAACTAATTCTGGACGCACAGCAAAAATACTTTCACATGCTAAGCCAAGCTGCCCTATCATTGCAGTAACGAGATCTTGTTACACTGCTCGGCAATTACGTTTTTGGAGAGGTGTCCGGGCAATGCATTATTTTGAAACACCAAAAAATATTTGGATGCAAGAAGTAGAATCTCGCATAAACTCTGCTTTAGACTATTGTAAAGCAAAAAGAGTGATACGTGCGGGCGATCCCTATGTTGTAGTTAGTAGTCAACGCAAAGGTGTGGGCTATTGTGATTCTGTGAGACTTTTATATGCAAGCGCTCGTGATACAATATTTGTTGAGTAAGACCTTTAACAAAATAATGATCATGACTCGTGTGTGTTATATTTTCGAATAAAAATAAATATTTTGAAATAATTTGTTGTCAATGCTGATTAAAATATAAAATTTACATGAAAAATATATGAGTAAACTACGCAAACTGTTTCTTACAACAAAATCGTTAATTAACATTTTATCAAGTTTATTTAAATACAATAGTCTTAAAGACGGTATACTTAAATAGTCTACAATTATTGCTAACATTAAATGAAATGATGTAATAAACAAGCGATGCAATACCAAAATTAGCGATTAGAGTAAATGATGAAATAATTCTAAACAAAAGGACATACCACGAAGTTACTGAATATTATTATTAATTATTAATATGATAGAATAAAGTACCACGTAACATTTTTGTACTGATTACCGTATTGAATGTATTATGACTTATGGTCTATGAACTTTTATTTTGTAAAGACGATTTCAACGCAACTTTTATTGCTGTCATATGTCACTTTGTATTTGAAATTTTATTTACGTTTAATATCTTATCAGAGATCACAATTCTCATCATCACACTATTTTATACCTAATGAATACCAACACAAAATGTTAATTGATAATTCATATTGTTGATTTGCAAAAATAAACTTTTAATTAGTTTTCTTTTTACTGTATAAGCTTCAATAAGAAACTGTAGTTATACTGATGAAGTAACAAAATAAACTTTAAAAAGTTATAATTTCATTCAAAATATATATGTTAATAATAATTAATGAAAAGAAATATAAGAAACCTCAAATAAGTACAATTTTTATATAGTATTTATTATATAAAAGAATGTGTAATAACGAATAATTTTTAACATTGTGATACGTACACTTTTTATAAAAGTACTAGTTGAATTTCCAATGCAAATATTGAACTTACAAAATGACTGAAGAATCAGTTAAAGAAGTATGTTCTGGATTAACATCTGTACGAGCAAACGAAAGAAAGAAAAATGCTGAAACATTAAAAGACTTCCTCAGTAGAAATGCTATACCATCATTACTCACAAAAAATACTTTAAAGAAGTCTGGATATACATGGAATCATGTGTTTGATAATATTAATGACTTCATAATGAAGGTTATTTTTCATTAGTGTATTTGGTTTTGTACAATTTTTTTATATTTTATAACAAAAATATGTAAATCTTTCTTCACCTTTTTAAGGAAACTGAAAAATATGAGACTTCTAAAACTTTCAAAAGTGTTACTGCACCACTTTGCACAAATCTTTTGCATTTGTGTGTGGCATGTGCTAACAAAGGTAATTAATCTTTGAGCATATTTTATTTGATATGGGTATATATATATATTTTTATGCTGTACCATGCATGTATGCAGAGTAGGCAGAAAGAAACCAGCGGTAAGACCCTCTGCTCCTAACTATGCACTGACTTCTGGACATTACATGTTGAGTGGTGAAACACAATGCTGTTTTGACTCAACTCCAGAGCTGAGATGAAAATATGAAATAATTAATTTCCTCAGTTAGGAATCCACAACCTGTTCCATTTAGTCACTCTTTGAGCCCCTGCACTAGAACTTGCTTCTGGTATATATTGAGGTTTCCATAAACTTGTAAATTTTCAAAGTAGATCAACTCTAGTACCTTAACCTATCTTTACAAATCTATATTTAGTGGGGTAGGCAAAAGGTAGCTAGAATGAATCTTGCATTATCATATTTTTAATTTATTTCAAGATTATTTTAAGATATGTTGTATAGATATGCTATAAGTTATTCGTGTATCTGATGTTGAATTTTGTCTGAGTAAGATCTGTTTAGACATTACAGTCAGAGACAGACAGACATTAGTACATTCTATGTTTCTAATCCACTCAGTAAGTGAAATAGTGTCTTGAGATTAGATTGACTCTGCATCCTGTTTTATTTATATCATATTTAAATGTAAAAATGCAAATATTGGTTATTTAAAATATGAAGTAATCTAAAGATTTTTCATGATTGTGAAATTTATATACTGGTGGTGTAGAATTTACTCACTTTATATGTTTTTCAGGTCATGCATATATTAAATGTGAAAAAATAACAGATGCTTGTTTAAATATACTAAATGATATTCGCTTAACAAAGGCTATTGGAGATGCATATTTAAATTTACTATACAAATATATTTTGCCAAATGAAAATTACTTGGGTTACATAACACCATCTACATGGGACAGTAAGATATTTATTTTTTTAGCACCACACTGTATGTATATAGCAAGTTAGACAGAAAGATAAAGCTGCTGTGTCATAATGGCCTTAAATAAAAATATATATATATGATTCATAAAGTGTTTTGTTATATAATAGGGTCAACACTTAAAATATACTATGTTTTTAGTGTCGCAATGCAACTCTACAACATGACAATAAATATCAAATATACTAATATTAATTTAAACATTTGAGGCCAGTCGTGGCGCAGTGGCACAAAGTGTGACTGTAAAACCGACTGGTTGTGGGTTCGATCCCCACTCGAGGAGATGAAATATTTACTTAAATTTATATTTCCATTTCTTCGCTCTGGTGTCGAGGAAAAGCGCGGCGTTGAGTTCTGCCACTCAACACGCAATGCCTCCAAAATTCGGCAGAAAGTGGGGAACAGAGTGTCTTAACACTAGGTTCCCTCTGCCTACCCTGCTGTGTGCGGGATATAGCGTGAAGCTAATTTAATTTTTCATTTAAACATGACTATACTAAAATATGACATTCCATATTACATACAATAAAATTGATATGAATTATGATAAACTTTTTGGCTGCTAAAATATGTGTATGTGTATACTCATCAAACTAATTTATAATATTTTGGACTATTTTTAAAGGTTTATTGGACATATCAATAACTACATGTGTCACTGAAAATTCATTATTAGATGAGTTAGTCAAAATAAAGCTCCTTTGGCTTATTATAAAAAATGCTTGTTCTTACTGCCAATTTGCAACATCACTACGAGACACCTTACCAAGAATCAAAAAATATTTTATGAAAGTGCACATGGATAAGAAAGTTCAAGAATTTATTATAGAGATTACAATATTATTGATTAATTCAGTAAGTATTTTATTTAGTATATATAATCAAAAGTGGAAATAATACAATATTGTTGTTTAATTCAGTAAGAATTTATTATAGTTTATATAATAAATTATGGAAATAATAATTTAATATATAATTTTTCTTTTATATAAAGCTACATGTTGAAAGTCGTTTAACAATATGCAATTTCTGCGAGTCACAGCTGCCAATTATGTTTAAATTTTATGAAGGGAGCATGGGTAATAAAAAGAAGGTATATGTTATACTACATACTCTTACATAAATTAAATTTTGTGGAAAATTACTTCATAGTATTGTCGACATTCAATTTCAGATTCTACTATTTAAACTGTTTAAAATGACAATTGTAATACATTATCCAAAAGAAAACAATAAAAATGTAGATGGGACTTTAGCAGGCAGTTTAGATACATGGAATCGGCACCTTCACAGTATATTGGAAATTGTTTGTATGGAAATCAACACTATTCAAAGACAACAGAAGCAAAAGGAGAATATGATAGAGTGTAATGAATTCAACTATGTTGCGGCATCGGCATTTTATAGGGTAATATAGTAGATATAATTTATTTGGTTGTTTTGTATGCTGGAGGAACTAGTGTCACATAAGAGATTTTATACCCCACTTTTCGCCTATTTTGTGATATTGTGTGAGCAGAACATAACGCTGGTCTTGTCATCATATATAAAAAATGAAAATAAGTAATTCCACTAAGTGGGAATCGAATCCACAACCGTTGCGTTGTCTTGTCCTACGACGACTTTTCTATTTTGAAATGGTTCATAATATACTTCTTATTATGCATATAATTATTTGTCCATTTTAGAGTTTCAATATGGTAGCAAATGAAAGCGAAGAAGTAGGCACTTCAGTTAAAAAACTAAAAATATCATTTAGCAAACATAAATGTTTCTCTGATTTACTGGACGAACTACGCGCTAATTGTGATCCGTGGTAAGCTCTTACCAAGTTATTCCTAAACTATAAAATATAATCATTGTTGTTATATTTTCGCCAACCTGCATATAATGCATGATATTACGTTAAGATGTGTCCGAATATTCGTTAATTCTAGTTATTTTTATTTATTTTCCTATCAGGAAAATAATATAAATCATTATACTGTGCCCTAAAACTAAATTCAAAATGCAGCTTCTGTATCCCGCACACAGCGGAGTAGGCAGAGGGTACCTAGTGTTAAGACACTCCTTTCCTCACTTTCTGTCGAATTCTGGAGGCGTTGCATGTGCAGTGGCAGAACCCAACGCCGCGCTTTGCCTCGACACCAGAGCGAAGAAATATAAATGTAAGTTAACATTTCATCTCCTCGAATGGGGATCGAACCTACAACCAGTCGATTTTACAGTCACACTTTGTGTCCTTCCACCGCGACTGGCCTACTCTGCCCTAGATAAGAAAATATGTAAAAAATTAGACACAAATCAACAATAAAATAACAATTTTAGAACTTTCGTTACACTTTATTGCAGGATTGCTATTGTGTTTATGTATGTGAAATATTACCACTCTTCAATTTCATATGAAGAATATAAATTGATTTTGAGTATCATAGAAACAATTATTACTATTAATGATAAAAACATAAATTGGGATTGCATGAAGGATCTAACCTGTCTCGTAATCGAAAAGATAACAGCTCTTCCAGAATACACGGACGCTAGTCACATTTTTGTTTCCTTTTGGAATGTGTTTGTAAGGTTAGAACTTAGCTACATAAAATATAAAAAAATACTTAAATTAGATAAAAATAAAAGATTATTGAGCGTTATCCCATTTTTTATTTCAGAAACGCCACTGTAGCTAACTGTGCACACAGCACTATACATACCATTTTGCAAATCATTTTGAATGTAATTCCTCTAAAATATCACAGTGTGGAGCCCTTGTTAACATCATACATTGAAAAAGCCCTGCCCGTAAATGATCACACTTTAATGACATTAAACCTCCTATATAATAAATTTTACAAAAAATTGTGCCACTTGAATATGAGGCAAAAATTTTTTGCCTGGTTGACGCAGGCTAATATGTTTATATTGGATGGCAAAGTTGTCGCTGAATTTCTAATGAGGCTTTCGTGTAATGAAAATTTTTCATCAAACGTTGCTATCAGAAACACTCCAGAGGATAATAATGTATACAATGCAATTTTTTTATCCATAAACACAAGCATCTTGTATAGTGAATTTGAATATGATATTCAAGATCCTGTAGCTCCTAAAGAAGACATAATTGAACTATTTGAGATAAATAATGAAATGAAAGTCGCAATTTTCACTTATTTAGAGCAAAATTTATCTAACAGTACTGTGGATTTGATGAAAAATGATATAAAAATTATTGATTACATAAAATATGTTCCTGTAATTTTAGCACTATTTGATTCACTTCTAAGTTATCATTTAAAAACAAGCAATGAAATTAAAGCTATGTCGTTATATACAGAGTGTTTTAGTGCAATGAGAAAAGTATACAAGTGTATTAATGACATTTTAAAATCCGATACACAAGTACGGGACAAAGTAGCCATTTTGAAGGCAGTACAAAAAATTCTATTAAACGAGTATAATGATTTTCTGAATACGGCAATAAGGCAAGACGTGGACACAGAGTTAATTCATTGTATTTATGAAATCATTATACAAGATATTACACCCGAGGATGGCGATTACTATGAAGATGATATAGAATTTCATACAATCGGTCTGAAACAGAATTGCATTTTTTTACTTTCAGCTTATTGTAGAAAACGTAGTGAATATACTGATGAGCTTGTGAAACGAATTTTAGATATAGCTTTGTATAATTTCACTTTGAAGGCTGAAGTAGAATGTGCCCTTAAATGCATTAACTTATTGAATTATGGAATAATGGAAGCATCAACATTAGGTAAAATCAATTTATTTAGTCTCTTATTAGGTTTTCTATCTGCTAATACTAAACTGTATATATTCTGTTTTAGAATCAGTGTTTACATTAATGCAGGGTATGTGCAGGGAACTGTTCAGAAATCCAACAGTAACTCGTGGTCTACTTAAAATATTGTTGCAACTTATGGACACGATTTGGTTGCAAAATGATGAAGTAATGCGACACAATTGTCTCATAATGATAAACAGTTACTTACGGAGATGCTCAAAAATGCCACCGGATGTTGCCGCCTTAGTATATGAATGTTTGGCGAAAGTGATCAGACTGAACGTAGAGAAAGATGACGACTTGCTTAGAGAATATCGCTTTAAGGAGATTCTGATGAACGCCATTATGGATAGCAATCACTGTATACGACTGTATTGCTGCTACTTGTTAACTGTTATGGGTGACGAAATAAGAGAAGAGGATATGAAATTTATCAGATCGTCTTGCTAACATATTCTTGGTAAATGTAAGTGTCACCAAAAAAGAGCCAGATGGCTCGTAAAACATTTTAAAATTGAAAACAAGGAATAAGTCCTTAAAAGTCAAAAGACAAAAAAAAAGAAAAAATTGTTAAATATTATTATTATTATCTTTGGTTTGCGGAATTTTTGTGAAAATCTCCCTACAGAAATGCTAATAACATAAGTAAGGCGTCAGGTGTTTAAGAATTTCGAGTATGACTTAGTTATGAGTCAGTGCGCTTGGACAGTTCCCAATAGGCTCGAGATCAAATCCAGCTATGTTCAAAATTTATACGTGTTAAAAAAAACATGTAAAAAAAACCTTTAAGGAAATATAATAATAAATAGAATAGTGTCTTAATGTAATATTATGAACACTTACACTAACGTATTATTTTCAAATCAGCTCAATTGCTTGTTTTTTTTAAAAGATTTGTATATATAGCAATTATATTTATAAATTTTCTATTCTTTATAACCTTGGAATTGTTTAATTTTTAACTGACTTCTGTAAGAAAAGGAGGTACATTC
Source organism: Heliconius charithonia (assembly GCA_030704555.1). Classification (NCBI taxonomy): domain Eukaryota; kingdom Metazoa; phylum Arthropoda; class Insecta; order Lepidoptera; family Nymphalidae; genus Heliconius; species Heliconius charithonia. The sequence goes on along the minus strand of CM060809.1, from coordinate 6,732,494 downwards.
GACTGTAATTTGTTTTTTGAATTTTTATTTGAAAACATTTGTGTTTTTTGTCCATTTCTGCCAACGGTATCTATGAGAAAATCACATAAGTCTTAAATTTGCATTAGGTATGAGCGCGACAAATGGATATTCGTCCGACTTAATATCAACTCAACCGATTCCGATGATTCTTAGAACAAAAATAATAAAAAAAAAAGATTTTATAATTTTGAAGTCCATGCCAAGTAATACGAACAGGCTAGGTTATTCAATATTGTAGTAAGGTTTTTGTAGCATCAGTCAGATACCGACTTCAAAATTATAAAATCTTTTTTAAATTATATTTGTTTATTATTTTTTACTTTTTAGTTCGTGATTGGAAGTCGATTTTTTTGTTTTAAAAAATAATTTTTAATAATATTTGGCTTTATCTTTATGATTGAAATATATTTTTTTCTTACAGATACCTAATCAAACAGAAACTGTTCTTAGAGATGAATCAATAAACAGAGCCCTTACAGTTTTACGTTGTTTTTATGTATTGGGAATAACGAAATCGTTTCAAATTCATGACATCGTGTTCAAAGTGATATTATTTGAAAATGAAAAATTAATGGACAAATGTACAGTAAAAAAAGTATTGAACATTCTGACGCAAGCTGTTACATCTTCAACAATTAATATTTACATGAACAATAACATGCTAAGAATATTGTACTATTGGTTTGAAAAAGGGAAAACGTTTGAAAACATTCCTTTTTATTTATTTGGATATAAACATCTGGATGATTTTGTTGAGACACATATGAAATGGCTTGCTTCTACTGATATTGTATGGAGGAGTAACGGTGTTGTGACCGATAGTGCCGTTCTGAAGTATTTGAAAACACAAACTAAGAAATCGAACGAAGAAATTTTAGAGGTTCGTCTTAGTAGCAAGTATTTGTAATATAAAAAAAAATTAAATAAATTAAATTAGCTTCACGCTATATCCCGCACACAGCAGGGTAGGCAGAGGGAACCTAGTGTTAAGACACTTCGTTCCCCACTATCTGCCGAATTTTGGAGGCATTGCGTGTTGAGTGGCAGAACTCAACGCCGCGCTTTGCCTCGACACCAGAGCGAAGAAATGAAAATATAAATTTAAGTAAATATTTCATCTCCTCGAGTGGGGATCGAACCCACAACCAGTCGGTTTTACAGTCACACTTTGTACCACTGCGCCACGACTGGTCTATATTAAATATATAATTATTGAGTAGTATTTGAATAAGTAATAATGACAATTTTTTTTTAGATTTGCTTCTGTAATTTAATATCTTTATGTCTTCCGCACGTGGCGGCCGATAAATATAAATTAGAAAGTGTATATTTAACAGAAAATGCAATAAAAATATTTCAATCAACAAGAGATATATTAAATCATGACAAATGGAGTCATTTATTTGTAGAAAATCTAGGAGAAATATTATACTTAACTGCTGCACAGGTGGAACATATTGAAGAAGCTTCAGCCCTATTTAGTTTGTGTCTTCAATGTAAACCAATCTCGTACACATACTCTAAGCGAACTTTTAGTGCCATTCTGCGATATTTTAGCGTAAGTGTTATATTTTCTTTGTATCTATTTAGATACTGTAAGTGATAATATGATAATCTTTAAATATAAAAAGAACGTGCTTTCAGGAGCTCATCGATGAAAACATAATGCCATACCTCTGCAGGAACCAACCAATATTACTTCTAAGCATTCTGTTTAAGTTATGGGACAGAGTATTGAATGAAAAAATTTTGGACTTTAAAGTATCCAATTTGTATGCGTACTTGTCTTTTGTGGAAAATATCCCATTAGGAAATTTGTCTGATGCATTATTTTGTAACTATTTAATTACAAGCTTCACGTCTACAATAAGAAATTCAAAGATTAAAAAGGAGATTCACATCTTTGTTAAAAGTTTACAAATTATTATTTTAAAAATTATGAACCATTCTCCAAAATGCTTAGAGAATATAGAAAAATCAAGGATTGCTAAAATCGTTTCTGTTTTAAACACAAAAAAAGAAGAAGGACATGGTTTTGAATGTAACACTTTGTTGAAATATCTAACACAAGATATAAAAGAATATATAAATATAGATGATAGTGTCGATGTCGTTGATTCTATTAATTTGATGGCTAATCATAAAACAGAAAGCAAAATTACGAAATCTGTTTTTCTAAATAGGCTTGAAATGTTTTCTTTAAACTTAACCAATGCAAGGTGTGTATTATTTAAGTCTTAGGTTTTTTTTCTTCTTATTAACTTAAACTTATAATTTATAACGTTTCAAAATGTACTTTAAATTATTGAACACAAATAAATCCTCTGATCCTCGGTTTGGAGATCAGTCCATCAGCTATATATTTATTTATCATATATTATATACACATTACAAGATCTTTCTTTATATATTTCAGCTACAATACTGTCACTAGTATGTGCCAACTCCTTAAAGAGAACAACCCATTCATAAAAGAACTCTACGCGGATATAAATAGTAAAGGATTTTCGGAGGATTGCAGAAAAAGTTTGGTTCATAAAATTGTCTTCAGCTTAACCAATATTCTGAAAAGCAATACTGATGACAAGGTAATATCTCATTTTGGACATCATTACTTTTAGCTTCGCGGTGTATTCCGCATATAGCAGGGTAGGCAGACAGAGGCACAGAGAGAAAACATTCCGAGTTGGGTAGTAATATTAAACGGCAGCGCTTTATCTACCTAAACGGAGAAGTGATAAAAAACTACAAGCATGGCGCTTGACGCTGTACCACTGCGCCGTTGCCTTTATCGCCATAAGTATGTTCAATTACTATTTTTATTTAATTATTTATTTTAAAAGTCAGTCGTAGCGCAGAGTCACAAACTGTGACTGCAAATTCGACCGGTTTTAAGTTCAATCCCCACTAGAGGAAATTAAATTTATATTTTTATTTCTTCGGTCTGGTGTCGAAGCAAAGCGCGACGTTGAGTTCCGCCACTTAACATGCAATGGCTCCAAAACTCGGTGGAAAGTGGGGAACGGAGTGTCTTAACACTAGGTTCCCTCTGCCTACCCTGCTGTGTGCAGGATACAGCGTGAAGCTGATTTATTTGATTTAATTTTAATTATTACTGGTTTTATTATTTTTTATTTTAGATCATTATAGAAGCCTGCAACTGTTTGGCGGAGATTTGTACCTATGACATGAAAACTCTGGTGACTGTTCCACCCGCAGATACAAAGAGAATTATTGATTTGAATCCGAAACAATATTTCGCTAATATGGTCTTAGAATCTCTTCTTGAGTATATATTCGATGAGGATCCGGCCGTAAGCAAAAAAGTAACCAAGGCACTAAATGCCCTACTAAAATATCAGGAAGGACAAGCAGCATTGGGTATTTTTTTATATAAACAAAACAATAATATTATTTTATTTACATTAAAATAATTAAATATTTAATTTACATTAACACCTTTGTGAGCCGGTAGTTATCATCTGAGTTGTAATGGCATAGTTATGAGTTAGATTTGCTAAATAGAAATAAAGATGATATTTTAACACACTTAGGGAAATAAAACACTTTACAAAGGTAAAAAATGTGGTTTAAATTTTTGTCATTGCGTGTCTCGAATCCGCGCCTTCTTGGAAACCAATAAATCCCAGCGCTCTAACCACTAAGTCAAACATTCAAAACATGTTTTAAAAGGTGCGCGTTCAAATCCCGCTACGTTCAAGTTATCACACATATAAATGTTCTAAAATAAATAAATAATGTTATTTTAGAAATGGTGGAGGTTGACAAACCAATATTGAAATCACTATCGTCAACGGACTGCAACACACGAGCTGAGTACAAAATTGACAATGCCACATTTGATAAGTACAATGATGTTGATTTTTGGGTGCCCGTTGATAATGAAAGTCACCATGAATGGATAACACGCATAACATCTTCTCTTTTGGATATACTTGCTTCAAGTAACAACTACATGTATTGTCTTCGTGCGGTTTGCAATGTAAAGGTAGGGCAAAAGTAGGATGATAATGAGTCTTTTTTTATTTTTAAATAAAACACATCACGGACCACCTAAATAAAAAAAGACTTATTTGTAATACAACATCAAAAGTGTAAGTGATTGTATTAATAATTTTGTTAAATTTGTTTTGTACAACAATTTTAGGCGACATTCTGCCGTAAAATTATGCCAGTATTAATGGGACTGGTACTTACGTGTTCTACTGACATACATGTAAATGTGTTCACGGAGCAAATTAAACAAGTATTCACGTACATATGTGAGAAAACTCTAAACGATGACTTCGAACACAGTGGAGTTGGAAACAGTTCTAATAAATCAACAAAATTGAGTACGAACGACAAAATAATCGTTGAGTATATGCTGGACATCGTTAATTTTGTTCGAATACAAGCTGGTCACTATATAACACGGTAAGATTTATGTGAAGTTTATTGTTGAAATCTTTAGTATAAGGTATTATTAATATTAATTTAGTTGTCAGGTTTTATACGTCTAATTTATATAAAGATATTGTTTTTTCCAGCTTAGCTTTAATTTTTCTTAAAAGTATAAAAGAGTAGTCAGAAGAAACCTACATTTAAGGCACTCCAATCCTCACTTTTCGGCTAATAAACCAAAATAAATACAATATTTTTATTCAATAGCATTAATGTGGCACCAGCACTAGCATATGTGCAATTATTCGTTTAAGTTTAATATTAAATTTTCGCTCGATCTTGGCAACAGTTGCTTTGCTGTGACTGCAATAACTCTTGTAAGCAAATACACTTATTGATATTTTCAGTTTATAGGTATTATTAATCTTATATAAATTTTAACATTATTGTTTTTACATTATGAACTTAAACTTAATTGTACATGTTTAGATATTTTTTTATGTAGACTATAATGTGTTGTGCAGGTCGCGTAAGCGCTCCAGCCCGTGGCTGTACCTGCAGCTGCAGTACGAGCGCGTGGCGCGCGCGGCGGCCGCGGCCGACCAGCACTGGCCCGCTCTGTACTACGGCGAGCTGCACGCCGACCAACGAGGACCGGAACGCGTGAGAGATGTATTCAGGAAAGTATGTTTGTTTTTTTATTTTATAATTATTTTCCTAGAAAATATTGAATCCATTTTTTTTTAGGCTAACGTTATATAACGCACACAGCAGGGTAGACAGAGGGAACCTAGTGTTAAGATATTTCGTTCCCCACTTTTCGCTGAGCTCTGGAGGCATTGCGTGTTGAGTCGCGGAACTCAACGTCCGTTTGCCTCGACACCAGAGCAAAGAAATGAAAATATAAATAGGGTTCGAGCAACCAGTCGATTTTACAGCTCTATTAGCCTCATTGCTTATGAGTTAATAGAGATAAAATATGACAGTTAATTGTATTTACAGCATATTACTAAGTAGGTACACAAAAATGAAATCCCTACCGAAAAAGTATTATTTTATTTTCAATAATCTAAAACAACTGTATTGTTTGTAGAGCTTTGTTGCAATCGGGGAGATGGATGCTATAGATGGGTGCGGGATAGCGCATCTCACTAGCGAAGAAGAGAAGCGCAAACACCTGATGAGTACCGGGCAGTATGTAGACGCGCTACTGCTGCACGACATAGCGCTGTCCCGCTCGCACGCGTCTCCGTCTCCCTCTCGCGGGGCGACCCCCGCGGACGCGCTGTGCGGCGCAGTCGCGTGTCTGCACCGCTCCGGCATGCACCACCTCGCGCTCCGCTATATCCAATCCTACCCGGAGAATGACGAACTTGACGATATTAAATATGACTGTCTGTCTTACTTGGGTAATTAATGTTGATTTATTATTTTATTCATAAGCCTTCTTATAATAATAGTAACAGAAAATTTACAGTTGGTTGTTAATTTCTTTGAGATTAAAGGTTTATTTACGAAAGCTATATCACACCTTTTATCATTTTAGGAGACTGGAGCGAATTTGTTGATACATCAGAATTAGAAACGAGATCTAAAGTAGGCATAAATCAAAATTCCATTATAAAAGCTATGCGATACGTCTGCCTCAAAGACTGTATAAATATTAAACCATCACTTGAAGCCAGCGTTAAATTTGAAAAACCTTTGAATAGTGCAAAACTGGCGACAGCGAGGCTCTGCCAGAAACTTAACATGGAGAATTGTCAGAGCGTATATAAAGTTTTAGGATACTTACATCTGTTCCGCGATATTGAATATTATTTCTCTCTAAGATGCAACAAGAAAACAGTGTCTAATCTTATTGATGAATGGAACATTAGTAATCTACCTACTTATAACGATTTTAAACATCTCGAGCCATTAATATCACAGAGGAGTCTAATACTTGAACAAATTGTCCAAACAGATTCAATATATTTGTCCAAAATCAACAATTTACAACTTCAGTATGCTGGTAAATATTAATTATTAATGAAAATAATAGCGTAAGTTGTTCTACAAAAATATTGATAATTATTATATATATAAACTTTCTTAATTTTAGAATTAGGTTTAAAGAACAACAGAATACAGATGGCCCAAAGACTAGTAGCAGCCGTTAAGAAAGAGGAATCTTCTCAGAAAGTCGTTTTATTAGAGAGTCAAATATCATGGGCCAAAGGCCATAAAGATATTGCTTTGTCGTTGCTTAGTAGTGTTATTTCTCAGAATTGTGAAGATGAGAAACTAACGGCAATATCATTAAGGTAAAGCTTATATCAGCTATGTATTATAAAATAGTTGTAATATTTTTTATTAGACTAATAAAATGTTTTTATTTTGTGCGCAGAAAAAAATTACGTCTCATACACTAACAGCTATATGATACTATGCTCACAGAATCTGATTTCTAATTAACTGCGCTAGTACGACAAAGCGTGGTAATGTATCCTATTAATTTTGATGCCCTTTATAGTATCGAAATACGTGTTTTTTACGATATAAACTGCCATATCTTTATCATATAAGTAAATGTAGAAATACGATTTTATCAGGAAATTATGGGAACGTGAATCTGAGTCGGAATTTCTGAGATAAAGGCTCTTGACAGACAGACCGACAGACAGACAGACGGATAGAGAATAAGGGGATCTTATAAGGGTTTCTTTTTTCTTTATACTGCAGGATAAGCAGAGGGAACCTAATGTTAAGACGCTCCGTTCTCCACTTTTCGTCGAATTTTTCGACGTATTGCTTGTTGAGTGGCGAAACGCAATGCTGGGCTTTTGCTCGAGTGCAAGAGCAAAGAAATAAAAATATGAATAAATAATAATCCATTCCCCGAGTGTGGATTGAATCCACAACCGTAGCGTTACGTCACACCTTCATGCGTCTGTGCCACGGCGGTCTTTAAAAAAAAGTTTAAATATACAAAAAACAGTAAAAAAACCTTCAATAAAGAACAGTAAAAAATCACGAATCTGTAGCACGAAGTCTGTAGTGTGTGTTATTACTCTAAAAAAAATAAGAATTTGTTTTAAGGCAATACGGTTTATGGATGGCGGAATCAAAGCGAGAGAACTCGAGTGAAATACACTCGTACTTAAAGAAGAGTCTTGACGCTTTAAATGGACACGACGATATGGACACGCGCCGAAAAGTATACTATGATATAGCGAAATTTGCAGATGAAGAATACAAACAGGTATATTATTAACAAGTGGTCCAAAGGCGGCTTCGTCGGCTTAAAATAATTGTTGTACTATAGCCAAATTGTACAGACTCTTTACATAAGTTGTAGCTGTAGTTAGTATTGTTCTATTTGTACAATGTGAAAGTGGAATAAATACCCAATCTTACTTGCTTTCAAATTTCGATTGAACCAATCCATCTTGGCTAACTTAGTTTCTATCCTTTAAAGAAATAACGAAAATATCTGTTGAAAGAATTACCTCATAGCTAATATTTAATAGCTTTCTTTTTCAGCTTTAGTGCTTAATAGCTAGTATTTATATTATTTCTATAGGAAACGTATAAAAATTGGATAGCTGGATTTTGAACCGCACCTCTTTTCTTCTATATCCATCGTTAAATATATATATTTTAGTAAATATATATATTTAGAGTATATTTCACTTAAGTTCAAGTTCCGCTACGTTAAAGTTTTTATAGGTTTTTTTTTCCACACTTACTTTTTGTAACACTTAAAAAATATATTTATCTTTTTTCTTAAGTGCAATAAATAATATAGGTATGTATATAAATCTTCCAGGTGGTGGCTTATATGGAATCGTCAATATTTGAAAATAAAGTAAAATGTGTTGAAAGCATGAAAGGTACTGCTGAATCTCTGAAAACTTCACAGCAAACTGTCACCAGGTATTCAATGTTCACGATTAACGTAATGGCGTAAATCTAGTGTTAAGACACTCTGCTTTCTACTTTCCGCTCGATGTTCAAAACATTACGTGTGGAGTGGCGACATTTAATGCCGCGCCTTCTCGTGTTACCAGCGAGCGACGAAGTGAAAATAAGTCATAACCCCAAATGGGAGCTGAACTCCCAACCGTCGCATTTACTGTCAGACGCTCTGCGCCACGACGGCTTCTATATAATAAAATATGTATAATTTTGCAGAGATGAAGACAAAGCCTTCCTAAGAGTGCGATATAGAGTCAATACTGCATTTGGACAATTGGATGAAGCAGAAATTGCAAGCACTAGAGCTGAAAAAGAAAGCTATTTAAAATTAGCTATGAGGTAATTCTTCATACAAATATTTTCGTTATTTCCTTAAAGAATATTATGTGGTCTATAATTTAGTAAAATAGAAACTACAATAGCTAACTTATTCAACATAAATAGTATAGTCAGTATGATTTGATGAATGATGATGAAGTTTTCAAAATATTTTTCAGATATTATCTTCTATCACTGAAAGAGAATGATGAAAACGATTTATCAGTGTTCCGAGTGATTTCTCTGTGGCTGGACAACATTGGTTTCGATTTTGAAGACGAGGAGTTTGACTTTGGCCAGCTTCTTGATGAAATACCTTCGTGGAAGTTTATAGCAGTACTACCACAACTGGCCCCTAGACTCTCCAACGATAGCAGCGTGTTTTCTGAGCACTTAAGGAAAATTATCAGTATGTTTTTATTAGTTTGCCTGTTTTGTCTTGTTTTGTTATTTTTAAAGTTAGTATTGTATTTGTTGACAAACAACGTTTCGACGAGCCTCGACAGTGTTACATTAATGTGATTAATATCGCGTAATATAGATTTTGTATCTTCTGTCAAATGTTATAAATAAATTAAATTGAAGCTTTAAAAATTGAGTTAATCGTCGTAACGTAAAAGCACAAGCGTGTGCGTGTATACGTGAAGGCTGTGGACTCCATTCCCACTCCAGAGAATGAAATATAAATATTTTCATTTTTTCGCTCTAGTAACGCGGCAAAGGGCGGCATCGAGTTCAGCCACTACACACGTAATGGCTCGGGGGAAAGAAAATGGGGAACAGCGGTGTCTTAATGGAAACAGTGTATCTCAGTTCTACTTTTTGCTATATACAGCATGGAGCTAAATAAAAAAAGTAATAAACTACCTAACCTATTTACATACATTTCTCAGTGCGATGTGCAACGGAGCACCCTCACCACACCCTACCTATACTATTCAGCCTAAAGAACTCGGAGAAGGGTGAAGGGAGGCTGTCGGCGTCGCCGGAGCCCCGCGTGTCCGCCGCTGCCGCGTTGCTGTCACGTCTCGAGAACCTCGCGCCCGTGTTGAAGCAGATGGAATTAATATGCGATGGTAAATTTTGAATAAAGTTCCGCTAAGAAAAATTGTAAATTTGTAGTAAAAAAAAACGAAAAATTGTACTTATGCACTGAGATAATATCCTACCACTAATTAATATATGAATATAAATTTCAACTAGCTGTGTACATAATTTTGAAAAGGGATGTGTAAGTATAGTATAGATTAAACAGATATAATATAAACTAAAATTTTAATGCATTTTAATTTTTCCACAAAATGTAAATACTTTTCAGCTACAATTAGCTTTGCATACTGTGTGCCGGAATCTAAAGACTTGAAGCCACAAGCGGTGCCAAGGAACGAGGCCATATCGAAATTGCGTAACTTGGATTCGATCCCCATACCCACCGACACGGTGACTTTACGAAAAGACTGCGACTATTCTAATTTAAATAGTAAGTTACTTTGTAATTTTCATTTTTGTTTGTTGTTTAGTGATAAAAAATAAAAAAATTGCTAATAATTAATTTAAATTATGGAATAATAAACCTTACTCGTTGTGGTTAATAACTTATCAATAGTTAAAGCTAAAAATGAAAGCCTTCATATTGATGTATCAAACAATATTTCAGCGCTGATATCTTTCGAGAAGTACTTCGAGCTAGTGGGAGGGATTAATTACCCGAAAAAAATATCGTGCTTAAGTTCTGATGGTAAAAAAAGAATTCTATTAATAAAGGTATGTTCATTCCAATTTATGTATATGTATATACAATAACACTTTTATTATAAATAAATTGTACAACATTCTATTAAATGGATTCATGTCGACAAACTTGGTAAGATATCGAAATTCTTCTACTCCTTGGTTGTTTTAGCTAGTTTTCAATAAAAATATGCACCAAACAAATATATATTCTATTCTACTATTATTATTCTAGCATCACACTGTATCCCTAATGGGATAGTCAGAGGGAACAGAGCACTCTGTATACCTGTTGCCTTGTCCTGACATTCCTCCAGTATCTTTGATACTGTATTTTTGAAGGTCAACCGCGGTCTCGCCCTACCTCTCTTACCGCTCAGTTTTCCATCATAAATCTTTCGCCGAGGTTTTGCTGTCTCATCAATGCAGCTTAGGCGCAATTAACCCCGTTACCTGCAATAATACGCCTTTCCACACCCGTCTCTACTGAACATACTTCTCAAATATACCACTTCATTCGCTTGTTCTAATATCTACCATTTACACTGATCTTGCATTCCGTTCTTTTTGCATTTTTTACAAATACCGGAACCTTTGTCTGACTCGCATTCAGACTTTGACCATTATTTTCATACCCTTCTTTTAGATGGTTGCAACTCGCATTCTGATGATGCAATGAAGTGAGTGTAAACTGCATGCTGTACGCAGATGATGCAGTCATCATCTGCATACAGCATGCAGTTTACACTCAAATCACCTACTCTTATTCACATATCACATTGTTTCACTTCTTGGAGACAGCATAGAATTATACTACTACCGAGAGACAATTTAAAAAAAATGTCTCTTGGTTTATAGTTTTAATTGACAAAATATTTTTTGTTATACTGTTTTAACACATCGAAAATCCGTGGTGGTACACACCCTACATACTATATGTATAAAAGATGTGCACACTATATTTGATTTTAATTCAACAAATCTCTCTCTTTAACATAATAAAACCTTAAAATATTAAACCTTTAGTGTCGTTGTACAAAGTTTAGTGTAAACTTTATACTATAACGATTAGTATTATTTTTGTACTAGGGTAAAGATGACATGCGACAAGATGCTGTGATGCAGCAAGTGTTCAATATAGTGAATACATTACTCGAAAAGAATCCTGTCACTAACAGAAATAAACTTTTAATTCGGACGTATAAGGTACCATATTTTTTATGTATTTTTAATTTTTCATTTTTATTTCCCAATATTTATTTAAAAATGAATTGTTGACTATATTTTCTTCTTCTATTCTGTATTATTATTCTATTTTGTATTTTTATACGTTTTCTTAATAAGACATACTACTTTACTGTTAATTACTGTCTACTTACCTACAAACCTATCTAAATTCGTTGCACAGGTGGTGCCCATGTCCCGTCGCTCCGGCGTGCTGCAGTGGTGCGACGGCACCACGCCGCTCGGCGCATACCTCATCACCGCTCACACTAAATATAGACCTGACGTTAGTTTCTTTATAAGAAAGCGGAATGAACCTAGCTATATGACATTCGGTGCCCAATGTACGAGACGTGTCGTGTGAACGCCTGTCGCGCTTTGGGTTATTGAACCGACAGCTGTCTCCTATATTGTCGACGTCTTCTATAGCACGCTACCTATGTTTGAGTCTAATTTATTCTATACACCACTTACATTTTAAAGAAAACATTGCTATAACTTAATTAAACAGAGGATAAAAAATCTCTTAATATATTTTTTTTCAAATATACTTGTTAAATAATGTTAACGTAGGTTAAATTAATGTTAGTCGCGAAAGCGTATAATTAAATGTCTTAAATAAAATTTTAGACCTGGTCGCAAAACGAGAGCTACATCAATGTAAAAGTGAATAAAGAATTAATATTAAATGTTCCCTTTTTTTAGGATATAACACCAACAGCTGCACGTAATAAGCTCAAAGTTTGTCATGAAAATAGGAAACCAAACAAATATAAATTGGAAGTTTTCAAAGAAATATTGAAAGTATTTAAGCCCGTGTTTCATTATTTCTTTTTCGAACACTACCTGGACCCAGTCACGTGGTACGAACGGAGACTCGCGTATACTAGAAGGTAAGAAATTGACAACAATTTTATATATATTATTTTGGAAATATTTGAAAATTTTAACTTAAGTTGTACTAGAATCTAGAACTCTCTACTCTCTAGCTAATAGCCATGGTCAAAGGCTTAGTGGTCAGAATGCTTGAACGGTTTGCGTGCTCGCGGGTCTGCTAGGCCCGAACACGCGTCTATTCAAGATATCTATACTTTTTATTACTATTTTGAATCGATAAGGTTATGTGATTTGCAAAAAGAAACTGTAAAATGCATAATAATAACTGTAAAATGTTCATTCACATTTACATAATTATACTTTTTCAGTGTGGCTGCCTCTTCTATGGTTGGATACATTTTGGGCATCGGCGATAGACATGTTCAAAATATTTTAATTGATAAAACAACCGCTGAAGTGATACACATTGATTTTGGTAAATATGAAAATTCTATAAATATACAGAAAATTAATACGTAGTACGTAGGTCAAGACAGTCTGTTGCCTACTTCCCGCCATATTTAAAGCTATCGTTTGGCGCAGAACCCGACGCCGCTTTATCCATCAGAACGGAAAAGAGAAAATAATTAATTCAATTTCGTCTACTATGTGACTATGTGTTATTATGGTATTTTATTCCCGTGAGTGGGGAAATGAACACTAACGGTGGCCACTGCGCCATGACATTCTCGGCAGTTGATGCAAGCGTCGGCAAGATATTCTACTCTTAAACTGAACTTACAAACACATATAAAAATAAATGTCATGGCAAAAAATTGCATCAGCAAAAATATATAACACAAATAATGTATTTTAAATCGCCTTTGAAGAGGATACAAGTTTCCCTCAAATCGACATTAGACGATTTTAATTTATCGGATGCCAACATAAAAAAATGTGTATCTTTAATGTGAAAAAAATGTTTTGACGCCTGTATAGAAACTTAACAAACCGTTTAAATATCCGATAAATTGAATCCGTTAATCTCTAATCAAAAGCTCTTTCAATGAAAATGTTTCAGTTACATACAATACAATAGACAGATAGTGTTTTGCTCTTATGCACTGAAAATATATATTAAGTTAGCATTATTTATTAATTGTTTGTAATATATTTTATGTAATTTTTACCTATTTGTATGTGTTTATAAGTTCAGGTTTACATTAGATTGACTATAATGTGTTATAATTTTAGGTATAGCCTTTGATCAAGGAAAAACATTGCCTACACCGGAGACCATACCATTCCGATTGACTCAGGATATTGTAGCAGGATTTGGGTCCAGTGGCGTTGAAGGAAGCTTTAGAAGGTGAATTGACCTGCAAAGGGCCTAACAAAATAAAGATATGAAAACTACTCTGCCCATATTTTTATATGCGTAGCCGCCCTACAATTTTATTAGTTTACATAAAACAATTCTGATGTACAATATTTTCTGTTACTGTATATTTTCTGCTTCTTTTTTGTATAGTATATATGTATTATAATTGAAAGTTAAATTATATTACTTCAGATGGATAATGCCGTAGTGACGTAGAAATAATTATTTTTGAATAGGATTAATTATTTTTGTTTTCTTACACTAATAAGGCAAAGTGTAGTTTTGAGCAAAGTCACATAAATTGGGCGGTAAGTGGCAAACAAAAGGCGTTAATACTAGGTTCCGCCTGTCTACTTACCTTAATATCCACATGCAGAATGCACCATCAAAGAAAAATATTTTTTTATCGTGTCATAAAATAAATGTAATGTAAAGTTAAAAAAAAAACTAGCAATGCTTAAATTAAGACAACAGGCTCGTGACGCTGTATGACAATGTCAGACTGGAAATGAAGTGGTTGTAACTTCGAACCCCTGTCGGGAGAATAGTATGATGTTTCAATTATTTTTATATCCCTGCTCTGGTAAGCAGAGCATGATGTTAGGTTTCGCAACCTAATATTACGTATTAGGTGTCTAGAAATAGAGCGTAAAGACTGTTCGTAGTGTGTCGTGCTAGTTTGTGGTCTTACTGTGCTCTGCCTACTCGTGTTAGTGTGGGAAAAAGTGTAAAACTTTTTTTTTTAATATGTTTTGTTTGACAGATGTTGCGAAAAAACGTTACAATTGTTAAGAGATAATCAAGAGACGTTGCTCACCATATTAGAGGTACTGCTGTGCGATCCTCTATACTTGTGGACTGTATCTACTGGGAACAATGCCAACACTTCACGTGAGTGGTTTTATTGGACTCTTTCATCTCTTTCTCTTAAAGCTTTGGTAATGTCCAAGTGAATGTCGACCAGGGGGCGGCGCGGAGGAGGGCGGGCTGGCGGCGCGCGCGCTGCTGGCGGTGCGCAGCAAGCTGTGCGGCGCGGAGGGCGGCGCGGGCGGCGTCAGCGTGGCGGGCCACGTGGCGCGCCTGCTGCGCGCGGCCGCCGGCGCCGCCAACCTGGCGCGCCTCTACCCCGGCTGGCAGCCCTACTTGTAGACCCGATACCGGTTGCTATTAGTTCATTTCTTTTATCGCTCTTATCGATGTAATATTTTTTTATTGTTATAATTTAATTAGAAGAGCTTGCTTTAGATTAAAAGACCGACACCAATTTTACTACAAAAATGTAAATAAAAACGATTTACTGCGCCAGTTTGTATGTATATGACGTCGAACATTAAGTAAGGTACGCGACTATAAATGCGCGGATTTAACTCGTGTCTGTTTTTTTTATATTTTAATAACATATTGCGCGTGTTACAGACGTCTCTACAAGTGGCTACGATTACCTTACAACAATTTTTACTTAATGTTTTAAGAAGAACCCTTTAATTGTATTGGACGTAATTTTTACTTTGCTTTTCTTAGTTGGCAATCCTTTTCGTTGTGTTTTACGGAATCTAATACATTATGTCATTGTTTGAGATTCCGTAAAACATATATGAGATGTAAGTTGTTCAGATAAGAGCAGGAGGGCGATTTAAAAACCTAACGATGAGTACCCAAATTCTCCCTAATTAAAGTGAAAATCATAAAAATTATGTATCTCTCGAACTCCAACCCCCTATATACTTGTATTTTTTTGTTTTCGAAAAGAAAAGAAGAATGACATCCTTGCATGTACACATGTTCTTTTTATGTTTATTGTTATAAAGAGAAAGAGGCAGCTCTATATATAACAAACTTGTACCAAAATTGATAGTTTTTTTCTTGAAAATATAAGTAAACGTCTTTAAATTAAAAAAAACTCGTATATTTCCGAGGAATATAACAAATAATAATGTCTCCTGAAAAGTAGTCGTGTTTGACCTGAACTGTTAAGAAAGTATATTTAACCGACTTCATAATTGTAAAGAATACCTCTAATTTTAATCAAAGATTATCAAAGGCTGTGTTATTATTTTTGTTATAAAAATATATCTATAAACTTTCGTTTAATATATAATATTAAATCAAAAAAGTATTGGTTTAATGTAACTTATTTAAATTTAATAATACTTACTTATTAAAAAAAAGTATATATATTTGAACGTAGCGGGTTTTGAACCCGTGCCTCATTCAAAAAACGTTCTAAGTTCTGACCAACTAAGCCATACGTTCTCTTAGGTTTCCAAAGAGGCGCGGGTTCAAATCAAGCTACGTTCAAATTTTTTACGTCCTCTCAATAAGTATTTTTCTTTTCTAAATGTCGAATAACACTTAAAAAATGTTAAAAACATTAATAATGTAAAAATAATGTCTTAAAAATATGTAAAATTAAATAATAAATAAAGTATAGTATTTTTTAATTTACCAGTGTTTCGTTTATATTCCCAAATGCCCCTTACTTATTTTTATTTAAAAACGTATAAAAACTATGATAAACGCAAACCCTGAGAGAAAGTTGGTCCCTCATGCCTAACCCCTCTGTGCACTATTTATTAGAAAATATATATACGAACAAATGAGAAGCTTATATTATTTTAGATAATCAGCTTTACGCTGTATCCCGCACACAGCAGGATAGGCAGGGGGAACCTAGTTAATACTAAGCTAGTCTTAAAAGACACTCCGTTATTCTTCACTTTCCGCCGAATTCTCGAGGCATTGCATGTTGAGTGGCGTAACTTAACGCCACACTTTGCCTTAACACCAGAAAGAAGAAATGAAAATATAAATTAAATAAATATTTTATTCCCTCGAAACGGATCGAACCCACAACCAGTCGCGTTTATAGTCGCACTTTGTCCCCCTGTGGCACAACTGGCCTTATTATTTTAGATAATCGTACAAGGTATTTCGCTGGATATTTTTAGTTTTTATTGTAATACACATGGAAAATAATAATCATATCTTACTTTGTTACAAAATCTTGTTATCATTGATAACCAGAATAAGATTTTGTATTTGTAACCTCTGACCAATGGTGAATATAGTGGCCAACGCTACTTTTTTAGGACTGCTCCGCTCGATCCGAGCTAGGCCTCACACGTTATTTATAAAAATATCTAATACATTTAATTATATATTTTACCTATCTAATTTGCAATTATACATTGTAGTTATCTATGCATAGATGGGTAACCATGGTTACTACATAACAAACAAAGCTACTCGCTCAATAGTGTTCAAAACAATCATGCTTTCCGTGTTTTCTAATGGCAGAATTACATATTTTGGGTCATTTACAGAGTGCTTCTAATTTTAGTGAGCCTTACTCTCTATTCTGTCGTTATTCATTTCAATCGGGTAAGTTTTGATAGTCTTCATTCAGTATGGTATATGCGTTAAACATATTGAGAATAGCACAGCGCATGCTATACTTTGCTTTTCTAAATGTCTATGTAAAATAAATATATTATAAAACCAAATATAGAGACCAGTCGTGGCGCAGTGGCACAAAGTGTGACTGTAAAACCGACTGGTTGTGGGTTCGATCCCCACTAGAAGAGATGGAATATTTACTTAAATTTATATTTCCATTTCTTCGCTCTGGCGTCAAGGCAAAGCGCGGCGTTGAGCTCTGCCACTCAACACGCAATGCCTCCAAAATTCGGCAGAAAGTGGGGAACGGAGTGTCTTACACTAGGTTCCCTCTGCCTACCCTGCTGTGTGCGTGCGTATATAGCGTGAAGCTAAAAAAAAAAAAACCAAATATATCGAATATCTTTGCCAGGCCCAAATTGGACTCTTATCGCTGGATATTCTGAAGGCCAAACAGTCTCAGGCAAGCCTAATCAAAATAGAATTATTGAATGGACTCATCCATTCGATTTACATTATCTTAGTAGAGGTATTCAAGGTAATTTCAAAGTTGTGTTATAATAAATAAATTAATTAATTGTATATTTATACATTTTGATTAATTAAATATATTTTCTCTTATTTTTCTTACTTACTTTTAGGGTGGCCAAAGTTGATCTTACAAATCAGTTGTTTGGATTCCATAGGGCGTTCATGGGTAGTAGGTTACGGTACATGTAATATACCGTCTAGCCCTGGTCACCATACAGTGCAAGTTTCTTGTTGGGCTCCGGCTGCTACGACAGTGACTGATAAATTAAGGCAGATTTTTATTGGAGGCTCACATGAGTTGACCCAAACCGATATCGTAAACTTAGGAAGCGACAGGTTTAATTTTAAACATATAATATTTTAGTATTGGGTGTTAGTTAACTACAACTGTTTCATTTATTTACAGGTATAAACTAATAACTCAGTCAAAAGGAGAAATAGAATTAAATATTTACATCATTCTAAGAAATTTCTCACAATTTGGTGTTGAGTACAAGTAGAAAATGCAGCCTATAACATATTTATGTTTTACATTACTTTCAATAGTCATCCAATTTTGTCTTATGGACTTCATAAATGGAAGAAGTCAGACTAACGATACTACTACTGACGATATTAAAAATGATACTGGAAATCTCACTCATATACTTAAACATATAAAAGAAAAGCCTCATGCTCTGTTTTACCGCATTGAGAGAAAAAAAGGACAAATAAATACTATGGAACCGCAAAAATACAATAACGTATCTTTGCCAATATCCTATTTTTCTACTACTACCGAATATGCTAGCACTATATTTGATTTGTTATATGAGGAGAACTCATCGACCATCGACGATAATATATTAACAACTGAGACGTATTACACTAGTTCCGAGTTGGATAATGTTACCGAGATTACTTTTTTTGATAAAAAGAATACAACTCCGACTGAAATGCCAAAGAAACGTAAGAAGAAAGAAAAGTGCCACTGTGATTTATTGGTGGGTAACTCAGATGTTTTATTTACCTTACCGCTGTTATCACGCATATAGCAGAGTAGGTAAAGAGAATCAAATATTCACTCCATTCCCTAGAATTTGCTAATTTTTAAGGCATTGCATTTTCAGTAGTGGAACTTAACGCCGTGTTTACCTTGGTACTAGAGCGCGGAAAATTTTAATAATAAATAATTAAGTCTCTCAATCAGGACCTAAACCCACGACCGCCGCGCTTCCACGCTTGTGCCACTGGGCCACGACAGCCTCAAGATTAAAATTTACATATGCATTATATATTTTTTCAGTATAAGCTTTGTGATATCAATTGTTGCTGTGACAGTGATTGCTCAGAGAAAGAAAATATTCTGTTTGATAATTGTGTACGACCAAAATGGAGATGTTTTGGTGATGAAACACCGCAATGCCTACTACAGTCGTCTTTATTAACATGTACCTCTAAAGCAACTAGCAATATTTTTCATTATTTATTTTGTATTGACAAAATCAATCTGCCTGACAAAATAAAACTAAGTCCGAATCAGGTATGAAAACAACTTTTAGTACTGTTCATACAAATTATTAATTATATTATATAATTTTTGGATTAAGACTTTAATATTTTTTTTATTTAGATTCATTCCATCGATACCAACAAATTCTTTAAGTGGCATAACGCTGACAAAGGTGAACGAGTATACAAATTTAACAAAACCATATACAAATCAGGGGAACCTGTTTGGTTTTTAGAAAATGGAACTATTATTTCTATGAGTAAGTACTTAAACTGTTAAAGATTGCAATATATATTGAGACCTACTTTGTTTTGGACATTTGTATTTAAATAATATAATATATATTAGCATATTGAAGCCACAGTGGAACAATGTCTTACGATAATCGCTACCGATAAAACTCCGGGGGTCATTTGTTACCACTGGGAGAAATTAATTATTTTTATTCCCTCTATTTCCCTTCCTCTTTAGTTGAGTTTCTCTACGACACAACATGCAACGTAACGAATTCGGGTGGAAACTAATGGTCGCAGTTTCTTAAAACTAGGTTCTCTGATAAAACACGAAGCTGGAAAAAATATTAGAAATAATAAAAAATCTGAAAGTACTATACAAAAATTGTATTTAATTTGTTTTTATAATACAATATTACTTTAGCAGAGTCTTTTTTGAACAAATATTTTATATATGATAATGTGGTTGTTATGTCACAATTTCTTTTCTCATTTTGTTATATGAACATTTTATATTACACTATTTTAGGACTCCCTACTGCTTTCACCAACAAATACTGCAATGGACAAAAAGAAGTGAAATTTCTTCATAATGATCATATTAAATGTTATGTAAAGATTAACGACATTCATATGATAAAGATTTTGAAATCCACCATAAAATCAAATATTGTAAGCGCAACAACAAAAGCTAATAACAGCACACAACTGGTATTTATATGTGAATGATATTATTTTTTTTATTTAATTACACTAATTATTAAAAAAGAAGAATAACGTATTTATTCATATAACCAGATCTTTGATATTGAAATATATTTCGATAAGATCAGCCTGGTCTGATGATGCTGTGTATTACAATACAATGTAATTTACTACTATACTACAATTAAATAAAAAAAATATACTGTAAGGATTCAGCAAACGAAGACTTATTTAGATTCTATGTGAATTTGACGTTTATAACATTTTATATTTACAGAATTGTACCACACTTCATTGTACTAATTGGACACTTCTGGTTTGCGATGAAAACTCCTGCAAGATGTATAACGAAACGTTACATCTGCCGACGTGCTCAAATAATTATTGTAACAATATTGCCACTAAAATAGAATACGTTTTCCATTGTAATGGCTCCCTTATCACCGGAGCTAACATTAAAATTCATGTTAAACAAGTTTCCACTGCCTATAAGTTTGTTTGGCAAGAAATTTTTGTTAATTTCTATATGGGAAACGATTCGGAGAATGGAATGGTAAGATATAGTGGCAATCTAGGTTATTTGAAAGGCTACCCGGTCATTGCTTCTTTCGTTGAAAACAATCACACGAAATATTTCTATAATCGAACTTGTATCAGAAGGAGCTATTTGTCGTTCCCCATCAACGAAAACGGACACTGCCTGTATACAAACATTACTCATAATGTGTATAAATTTGGACAAAATGAACAAATGAAATGCCGCCTAACTTTAACACAAAAATATGTGACGCACAATAAAACAGACAGATGTATAAAAATTCAAGAAAAAATAATCGAGTATTTAGAATTTAGTAAACCGATTTTTATATCGCCAATGGGTAACCCAAACGACCTTAAAGATGATGATTGGTTGACTCTCAAGAAGTTTAATAAGACTAATATTTACGGGCAATATCTTGCTAAAGAGTCTAAGTTTGTTTGTCACAATATTATAACGAGGTTCACTTTTGTAGTTGTATTTGCTGATGTGAGTGAGGACTATACGGAGCAGTACAAGATATTGAGTGCTTCAGTGGAGGGTGCCGTTCGAAATGTTTCCTTCAATGTACAGTCATTGTCAACGGTAGTAACTTTAGATACTCGCTTCATAGACGCGAGCCTTCCACATTCATCACACAATTTTTTGTTTCCATTAAAATCCAGAGCCTATAATTGTATTCCCTCAAAATTCCTATTTCTTCATCTAGTATTAAGTGTAATTGTGTTACAGAATAAATAAAATAATTATATGTAATAACTAATAATTTTTATTTCGAAATAATTTAAATAATTTTGTTGCTATCACTTTAAGTTGGCATTTTCATCCTTCAATGACCGGAAACCATCGCGCCCTGCAAACAGAACGCGTTACATCTACCGCAGCGGGGTCGCGAGTCGCAATGAAACATTCGTTATAAAAGAGAGTTTAATTTAACATAGCTACTCTAAGAAATCATGAGGAACACTTATAGTACACATCGAAACGATCGGACTAAAACCACAAAATTTGTATATACAATATTTTTACAGCGATTACAATTCAATCTGTACTGAGTCCGGGGCGTCGTCTCGGTAGCGGGAGGCGGGGAGCGGGAGTGGAGAGGAGGGAGGTGGAGCGGGAGGCGGCAGGTCGGGTCGCACCTATGCCACGTAGGTGTAGACCTTGCGGTCGTCGGGGGTGCGCGCGAGGTACTCCCGCTCGATGAGCCCCTCGATGCGTTTCTTGATGACCACGGGTGAGGGCAGGAAGCGCGCGCGCAGTTGTTCCGTCACCTCCGCTACCAGCAGCGTGTGCTGAGGACGACACAATATACTACATTAGATCATATTAAAGCTAGACCGATCCAGCACGTAAAAATATTCACTATAAAAACTGTCTGTATGGTGTAAAGAAATCAAATTAAATTAGATGTATTTGTACTTACATATGAATGTAAGAATAAATCACAAAATTTTCCATATAAGAAAATGTTTTAAACTTGATATATATGTAAGTCACAAAACATTCAATCAGTTACACATTTACTCAAAATAAATAAAATCACGCTCACCGCCATTTTCTTTCTGGCTTTCATGATGCGCACGATGGCGGCCTCTATCTCGTGTTTGCGATCTTCATCTACTTTGTTCCGTGTTTCTCTTCGCTCCGGCTCGGATTCCCCTTTAGCTGCTACCGTTTGGATTTTAACTCTGAAAATTGATATAATTATATAAGAGAATAAAAATATTATCCATATAAAAATTGACATGAATGTTTTAACGTAATGCTTATATAACAACTACCTATATAAAATATCATTAATTTTTATGCAGAAGAAAAAATATATGAGTATACTTTAAACTTGTTAATTAAGAACTAATGTTGTTTATAAACAACTTTTTTTTCAACAACATATTATTTCTTTAAATATTTTCGTTTAACTAAAAAAAAACAATAATAATTAGCATTGAAACAATTTAGGAGAAAACAACAAAACTAGACACACCTGTGCAACTTAGAGGTGAAAGCATCATTAACATAGAATTGATGGGAGGGCTCAATCTCCTTGGTCTTGGGGTGTTTTATGAGGACTCTTTGCGTGGGCTTCCCCATAGCGAGGGACTGGAGAGCGCGGACCAGATCCTTCTCGGGGATGTCCGTTTCATTTATTATTTCCTAGAAAAAAAAATAGTTTTTAGTATATATTGAGAGACATCGTGCCACTAGCAGGACAAGAGAGGATGTTAACTGTTCAAAGCTCCCTCTTACCTCATAGGTGAGCCGCTCCCGCTTGTTGAAGAGCAGCAGCACGCACATCTGGAAGGTGGACACCTGTATGATGTGGCGGCGCGGCGCGGCGGGCGCGGGCGCGGGCGCGGCGCCGGCGGGCGGCGAGCGCGGCGGGCTGCTGGACGCGTGCGCGCGGAACGTGGCGTGCAGGTCCGCGCTGCCCAGCTGCGGCTGCAGCGACAGCTGGCGCCCGGAGTGCTTCGCTAGGTAGAACCTGCAAGTAGTAGCTTACGTAATAAATTGTTACAAAATGTTATTTTTAGTTCTTGACATGTTAAACTACTTTTAAATATGTGTGAAAAAAAGTGTATTTATTAGTAGTTATTATTACAAACAATATTTATTAGTTAGACGACCAATTAATTTATTGGTCGTCGTTGGATAACTTATACTCCTATATTTTAACTTATACTACTATATTTTATCGCGGTTTTAAATGTAAGCGAAAAAAATAATTTATACCATCTATACTCATCACATCATACAATAATTTATACTCATCATTTATACATTTATAACTAGCATCTTCAATGTTGTAGTGTAGTGTAATGTGTAGTGTCATAACGAGCGAAAATAAAAAGTAACAAGTCGAAACAAATGCACGAGGACGCGGGAAGGCATAAAATATATAAGTAATTGACTGGATAATCGGTAATTCGGTTGATCGACGCTGTACTGTAGTCAACATTTAATAATAAAAAATAAACTTACGATTTAAACACTTCAAAGGCACTCCTCGGCGGTACGGGAATATTGCACTTGGGTGTTGCACTCTGCGTGGGCCAGAAGCCCGTCGTCAGCACACGCACCGACAGATCCACGCCGTGTAAGTTGGTCTGACATGGACATATATTGTTAGGATTCACATATACATAAAAATCATCAGAATTAATAACCTATCTTGGCTTGGATAATAAAATTATTGTTAGACAGCTCCTTGAGTCGAACTCAGATGGTAAACGAAGTGTTGGAAGACCTTAACTAGTAGATTGATGGAGTTAACAATGACCAAGTACTCTAGGCTTTTTTTAAATTTGAAAAAAAAAAACGGAATAAAACTCTGAAAAGAGAGGAAAGAGCAAAACCTTGAAAGAGAAGTTAAATTCTACTTGAAAACTTGTTGATGTTGATGATGAGGCCTTCGTTTATTTGGTCGATCGGTGCTTGAATAGAATTTAAATCAATTTGACAATGGGATATCAAAGGAGATGCAGGACAAGACAGTTGTCATTTGGGGGACTTACTTGCAAAATAATTGTTTTCGTTGCATTTCATAAAAAGTACAAGAATTATAATTTGGTTTGTTTTGTTTGATAATTAAAGTAAATTTTAAAAAGGCTATTGTGAGTAAGTTTATTGATTATAAATAGTTGCCACTAAAAATACATATAAATGGTGTTGTGAAAAACGAAAAAAAATTGGAAAGTCAACATATTGAGTTTTAAACAACATTCAATTTTTTCAATTTTATTCTTATTTCGCAATATAACAATTTAAGATTTTTTTGGTAACAATAAAAGTTTTTAGTAAAAGACAATGAAATAATTATAGACAGATTTTTTTTGCTTCTCGCCGTATCACCCATATAGCAGAGTAGAGGGAACCTAGTGTTAAAACACTTTGTTTTACACCCTCTGCTCAATTTAAAGACAAACTACATAATATAAAGACAATCGAATATATTCATAGATAATTCTTATGATGACAATGAACAATTGATGTAATTGTCTGCATTAATTTGCATAAATATTATATATATTATTGTTTTACGAAAAAAATGGAACTCACCCCAGATGAGAGCACATGCTCTTTGAACTCCTCCATGATGGTGTTAGAAACTGTCATATCTTTAAACATGCCTTCTAATTTTGATGTGAACTGGCAACCGCATTCAGTCTGTGAACAAATAACAATTAAATGTAATTTCATTGTATTTCGGTGTTATTTGTAAACTATACATTGAGGTGCATTCGGGTAACTCCGAAAATAGGATATCTATGTATGTGTATATTATGTGCGGATGTAGCATCTACAAAATTTTCGTAAAGAGGTGTACACACACATTTCATAATCTCAGAGTTTGAAATTTGGTACAGTTATAGTTTATATAAAAAAAGGACTTTAGTACTTTGGCAACATCCATACATTTTACATTGCATATTTTTGCAGTATATTGTAGTAGTTGTTATGATCTAAGCTACTATAATTTCAAATACTATAAAATAAAATACACGTAAAAACAATTTCTAAAAAACATGATCCTGCTTAAAGTCTTCAACAAATAACAATACACTGCAAAATTCTTTACTCGTAGCCTAATGTTAATTAAAACAAAGACTTTAAGCAAGATTTTGAAATAATATTATATATAATAGCACTTACAAATAAAATTGGTAAAGAATTTTGCAGATGTATTTGGGATAGGATGAGGATGTGGAGAGGGTCATTTTTTTATGTATCACTCATAGTGTTCTCAATTTGCGAGACATCACCAATGATGCAATGAAAATCTCGCGGCTCCACGTCTTTCAACAAGCCTTGTCTCTGGGAAAATATGTATATATATTTTATTTATTTTTTAACTTCACGCTACATACCGCACATTTGTGTAGGCAGAAGCAACCTTGTGAAAGGATACTCCGTTCCCCATTTTACGTGATATTGTGTGTTGATTGGTGGAACTCCGTGAAACGGAGTGTTTTAATACTGGGTGCCGTCTGCCATACAATATGCGGGATAAAGCGTAAAGCGAAAAAGAATTGCATATTTAAATAACACTATATTCACCTTAAGTTTTGAGATCATGTTCTTCTCACTGTCGTCTGAGACGGATTTGTTGAGCAACAAACGTTTGGCGAGGTGCTGCTTGTAGTAGCGCTCGAACACATCCTTCTCTTGCAGAAAACGGAACAGCACCATTGTCTTGTCTAATACCGCTTCTATTTCCTGCTCGCTCATCTGCGGAATTATATTAAAAATTAATGCGTTAATTATTTGGAACTCATTTTGTTTTAATTTTTATTCTGTATCCTGCACATTGCAGAGTAGGCAGAGGGAACCTGTAAACTTAGTATTTAGATACGGCGGTTTTTCCCACCCACTTTCCGCCATATTCTTGAGGCTTAGTGTGTGAGTGGCGAAACGCAGATATTTTGCCTCATTCCAAAGTGAGGAAGTGAAAATTAATATCTTAATATTAAGAAGTACTTATACTTCATTCCCCCAAGTGGGAATCGAACTCACAACTGTCGCATTTACAGTCGTACGCTTGTGTACCTGCGCCACGACAGGATATTTATGGATATAAATAACTTACGCCTTTCTCTCCTTTCTTGAGTTTTCCATCAATGAACAGCGACAAGAATTCTGGTGACTTATTGTTAAGATTTAGGAAATATTCAAAGTCGGATGCGATCATCTGCTTAAATATTTTATCGTTATTGAAAGAGTTATGGAGGAAGTGATCAAATCTGTCTTTCAAGTCCAGTAAGTTCTGTAACAAAATAATAATTATTGTGTTTTATTGAATTAAAACCACAGTATCAATGAACAGAATATTTTTAAAATTTTTACCCATGACAACCACATTAAATGGGGCAGACACGTTTATTTAAAATAATAATATATTTCAGCTCCTGCCAAAGCCGAGGTATTTACACGTTATTGAACCACGCACAAATATGTTTTTGTAATGCATAAAAGTTAAAAATAAAATATAATAAGACATACATACAAAAAATAATAGCCTTGCCCTAAATAACGCGACATCAACGTATTATAATTTTTTTGTTTACCAATTTCTGTTCAAATTAATATATTGTTTTTTAAATAAGTTTATCTAAATGTACTAATATAATATAATATGTATGAATTCAGTCTAACATTTGTTTTTCTAATCTACAAAGAGAACCCTGCTGGCAATTTTTATTCTTAATTTTAGTGTTGATATTATTATATTATATATGTAAGTTTAATGTATTTATAGGAGACGAAACAACTGATCATGCTAAGCAAAGATTCTTTGGGTAGCGGAAATTTCTTAGTCTCTCCAGATGTTAGAAATATAAAAAGTTGTAATGAGTTTATTATATATGATTCTTTTCTATTAAAGTATATTTCTTCATTTGGTAAGCCAACGGTTTATAGTTTAAACTTTAAATATATAAAAAAAAGTAGATGAAAGTTAGTAAAGTTTAGGGCACCTGAACGTAAGCGATGGCGTTGGTGTTGTGGTGCGTGTCGGTGACGAGCGCGCGGCCCTGCTGGCGCAGGTGCGCGGACACGGCGTCCGCCACCGTGCGCAGCCCGTCCGCCACGCGCGACAGCAGCTTGTACACGCACGCCAGCTCCGCCGTGCGCGTGTGCGTCAGCATGTGCACCACGCCCGAGTTCTCCATCTCCACGATGGTCTTCATGTGGCGCTCGATGAGCTCGTGCTCCAGCACGGCCACGACGCGCGGCTCCGTGCTCTCGTCCAGGTAGTGGCGCGCGCGCTCCGCCTCCTCCACGATGCGCGTCTCCACGCGCGCTATGTACACCGCCGCGCTGTTCTCCCCCAGGAACTTTTGAGATTCCATCTGTGAACACAAATTACTTGTGTTGTATACGTTTTTATTGTATTTATTAGTGTTTGTTTTTACCTTTTTTTTGTCTGTGCGTTCGTGCACGCTAATTCAATAATTCGAATAAACTAATTTAGATCCAGTTTTCACTTTTGGAATTTGGTGAGCGTCCATAACAATATACTATTTGTTTAGTTTCAATAAGTTCACAAAAGCGTGTAAACTTAAAGAATGTTGTTCAATAAAATTGCTACAAATATCAATTTATTTTAGGCTTTTACTTTACTTTTCAATGTGTAGAATGTCATTTTAGTAATGTTTCTAATTTTTAATGTCTTTACATTGAAAAGTAAAATGATAATGATATTAACAAATGAAAGCTATTCAGATCCTTAAATCAAGCGAGCGACGCCGTGAGCGGGTCGCTTTTACTATAATAGAATTTATTCTTTTACAAAAAAAATTGTTTAAAAAAAATTATAAATAAAATTTTAATAGCACTTTTTTGATAAATAGAAATTTTAAAAATGATATTAGCATCAATCTATACAAAGCATGTGATTAGTTAAAAAACAAACATTTCCACATCCTTACTCTATAAAACTCAGCAGATTGATGCAGGAAGGGTTTCTCAAAGTCCTCCTCGTACACGGAGCGGGAGTTGATGCCCAGCACCATGAGCATCTGGCACGCGTTGCGTATGGCGAGCCTGTCGACCACCTCCCCGCGGCGCTCGCGGGCCACCAGCTCCAGTAGCGTCTGACGCAGGTGGTCGCGGATACAGCCGTAGCGGACCACCTGTGGGAATGTATTGTGTATTTTTTTCTTCATGCAGTATTCCACACGTACGTGCCACTGCCTCTATCTATGCCTCTATGATATATTACAAAATGTATAAAAAAATGTACATAGCAATCCCTGAATCCACATTTCTAGGACAATGTGAAAAAAAACAAGCACATGCAATATTGTAAAAAAACATGTAAGAATTTCGGCATAGCTTGGTAGCAATGTAGGTTTATATACTCAAAATAAAACATCAAACTGAACTTATAATGGTCTAAGATGTGTAAATGTCAATTAAAAATATAATAAAAAGGTAACATTAAATATTCAATGGCTTTGTCCATCTCCATGTCGGAATTAAAGTAACAGAGTATAATGAAAGATAACCATTTTAATTAAAAAAAAATATTACACATTTGTGGACATAAGCACATGTTGAAATTAGTTAGTATTATAGTTACAAGTTTATTACATTTGTTTTTTATTTAATTAAATTAAGGTTAAATATTTTTTAGACCAATTTACACTAATTTCACTTCAAAAAACTGTAAGATAAATTTATAAGAATTGTCTTAAGACTGCAAGATTTTAATTGATTACACATTGCATTCCATTGCAAAATCTTTTACCATTATTATCTATCTATACATATAATAAAATTGTTACTAATCACTGTCTGTACATTGAACATAGACAAAAAAAATGATTATTGGGGGCATTTAATAATGATTTTGGGTCATAAATGTGAAAGTTTTGTGAATACAAAGTATGTAGTAAGACAAAATTGCTACAAATTTATTTTGATATTGAAATGGCTGAAGCTTTAAAAGTATACATATGTAATTAATTCTTTGCAATGATAATGTTATTTGAATACAAAAGTAACCCAGATATTAAGTTAAATACTTGTGAAGTTCTAATGTGTAGCTGTGAGCAGCCACTAGTATTAGAAAATGTACGCTGATACTAACATAATCTGTATTATTACTTAACATATCCAATTATGTTAAGTTGAATGGTTTTGTTGTCTATCTTATGAAATGAAGCTTTTTAAATGTAGAATTATTTAATACTTAAATTTCCTCACTATGGTAAAAAGACAAAACACCACAGTTCCACACACACAGTCACCACTTTACACGCAATGCCACAAAAAGTTGGTGATAACTCATGAACCCAAATTTCCTCCAACTACCCTGCTATATAGGAGATACAGCGAAATATATCTCTATTTTATCCTGAATGGGAAACAAGTCCACATCATTCATCAAATCCACCATCATAATTTTTACAGTCTGATGCTATTCCTCTAGTGTAAAAAGGCCCCAAATTATTTTATATTAATATGTTTAAGTCAATTTAATATATGCAATATAAGGCAGTTCCAAGTTTACTGTTGAATTTTACCATTGAACATACAGTGTCTTGCATTTGGGCATGGAGTGTGTGTGAAAAGTAGATAGTCTGTCTACACAGCTATAGGCAGGGCAAAAGTGATATTATAAATGTAAAACTTATCAACAATTGAGTTTTAAAGAAAAAAAAAACCTACCTGATCTCTAAATATAATGAGTCCCAAATTGTATACATTATCAACATCATTTTGTTGCACAAACACTCTATCCATATACATGAGTATGTCGCGTATCATAACCATACTTGTTTGGTGATCTGTCCACGCATTATTTAAGGTTTGCAGGAAGCCATTGTGTAAAGAATGCAATACATCTTCACGGACCTATTAACAAGTGTGTATTTAGTTGAAATTAAACAAATTATAGTTATAAATGTTCAAATATAAATAGTTTTAATAACTTAGTATAATTTTCTTTTATGTAAATCAAAGAATATTTGCAACAGAAGAATTATTACATTTTATTATTGATAGACTACATATAGTGTAAGCATAAAGAATATTTGTTACTACATTAATTATAAATTATTTACCTTATTTTCAAGATGATGTGTAACTACTTCCTTCAAACCTGTATACAGTCTTTCCCCATGTTTATGAAGAACCATTGTATATGCATTGCGATAGAGCTCCTCAAATGACAGACCTGAATTGTTTTTCTTTTGTATTTCTTGTATTGCATTTTTTAGTAAACTCCATATACTCTCTACATATTTCTCATCCATAGTCATCTGCAAGAAATATGAAAATTCCTAATTATTTATATAGTTGTATGTAAAATATATATAGCTATAAGTACTGTTGTTACTTCTAACAAATCTATGTACAAATGTTTTTGATTTAAATACTGTTTGGCTAAAATAAACATCTTGAAATAATACAAACCCATGTGTCAGGATACATTTCGTAATATGGTTCCGAGTAATTCCATACTTGAAATTTTCTAGTCATTGTGTTTTGTTTAAATTGTAATATTTTTAATAAACATTTTAGTAAATAAAGTGTAAATAAGAACAATGATTTATATATTGTAAGCTTTGATTGATTCTCAATTATGTCAAATAAAATATTAAATATGACATATTAAATAAAAAATTGTAATTCTGGTAATTAAGTACTACAACTCACTTCTAATTTTAAAATTTACTGTCAATTACATTTGACATATTACAAAATTTTATGGCAGACACTTAAATCTATAAGGTCAAAATGCATATAAATTATAACATTAATAAATGTTCATTATTGATATTTCAATGAGCATACTAAGTAGAAATCCCAACACATTTGTGCACACACTTTTTGTAGCAAAAGTAAGACCTGAGGCTTTAGATAGACAATCAGTTTTGACAATAAAAAAATAATGAAATAATGTATAAATATATTATCTGATTACTTCTGCTAAGGTTACGATTCCAAATTAAGAAAGTTAAAAACTTACGGGGAAAGCTCTGATCCTCATCTTGCCTGGTTTGTCTTTTGGCAAAGTACTCTTCATCGTTGCAGTTACGAATGTGATAACTAGCGCACTAAATAAAGTTCTAAATTGTTTTACTATTTCATTTACAGTTATAAGAATACTTCATTGTTACTTTTCCATCTACATCTGAAATAAAAGTCAAGATTTACAAACGGCAACAGAAAACGACATTGGATAAATAATGCAAAGTTGTCTATGTATTGCTGAGAACTGCTTAATGATTTTAGAATTTGTTCCAAATTACCAGAATATTAACTTACTAGGCTAATTTATAATAGGTTTCAAAATACGAATGTACACGAATTTTAAGATTTATAAAATAGTGGCATATCTCTTTCTCTCTATTGTTGAATTCCTACAACAGCGCCACTTCACGATATGGCGTTCTCCAATTTTAAAATAAATCTGACTATTAAGAATTGAACTTAACTTACATGGATTCTATTGCTCTATTTTGCACAATGAACTTTAAATTCACTCTTTATGCCATAAAATTTCATGTATATATTTTGCTTATTGAATATCTCTATTGAGTTCTCAATAAAGATGCGCTATACATATAGCATATCGATATACTCATAAATCGATTAAATATAAAGTGAAATATCGATACACGAATTTTAATTCGTTTTATGTTGAATTGGTTATATGTAATTCTATATTAAGAAAACATTCGCCATACACTTAAAAAAATAATTTTCTTGTAAATTTAAGTTACTTAAATGTAAGTTCAATATTCAGCATTCAGCAAACATTTTGACAATATCATGGGTGTGACATAAAAACCTATTTAAAACATTTTATAAATTATAAGAGTTATTTTAATAAATAACTAACGCTTGTCTTTTATTATATTGTAAATAATTTTAGACCAGCCAATCACAAATATTAGTAAGTAATTACGAGTATTTTACAGAATAATATAATACGGCTCACTTACGTGGCTAAAATTTATTCGTATTTTACAATTGATTTATATTGTAATGTAAGTAAGATTTATTATTTTATGCAATGTAATTATTATAAATTATACTAAGAAATTATGTGCGTATAAAAAACGCATGTAAGTGTAGTAGATATATTTAATATCGATATACAGCAAACGAGTTACATGAAAAAGGAAAGGTTCGACATCTCTATTACTTACTTTTTAAATTATTTTTTTATGATAAAAGCACAGATAATTTATTACACATAGATAACATAAACGTCAGAGATAATAAAATTGCAATTATGATAATTTATATTATTATGGTCAAGTAATAATAATACGAATAAAACTTTAATCAGGTACTATTTTTTTTTAATACTTAAAAGAGTGCTAAATTTGCAGTACGCATAGTATTCAAGATTATATTAAATAAGTCGGTTTTAATATAAAGATCTTAAAAAAAATTATTTAATAAAGTCTTATTTTGTTTAATAAACAATTATTATATGGTCATATAAATATATCGATGTATTCTTGTTTTTTTATATGACTGCACTTGCCTTGCATATTTACATGTAGATATGTTGATGTAGATGTAGATGTAGATGTAGATGTAGATACTTATAATATATTTTTTTGTGTCTGTACATAATTCACATCAAACTTCAACTCTCACATGTGATCTCACGTCCATATATGTGATCATACGTCTCCACATATATAATCTCTCATCCATGTAATATGTGATTTCACATTCGCATATGTGATCCCAAGTCCTCACATGTGATTTTATATTGATTGCAAATATAAAATATACACATAAATTGTGATGTATAAGGCTATAAACTATAACTACTACTGTAAAGTTTCATCCAAATCAGTTAAGAAGTTTTTGCGTTAAAGTGGAACTAAAATCGACACTAGGTTCCCTCTGTCTTCTCTGCTGTGTGCGGGATACAGTGTAAAGCTGATTTTATAATTATTGTGTCGTTATCTATTTATTGCTATATAATATTCGCAGGCAAATAATGCCTTGGGTTTTTTTTTTATAATAGGTAAAGCTTGGGCTTTACTGCGCGTCCCTCTGACGTGATCAGAGACTTTATGCACCCGTTTTTCTTAGTTCTGTACTACTTTTAAAATTTTGGAGGATATGGCACTGGGTCATGAAGATCTGAAAAGTAATTCTTCTTTAAATTTACAGTTTTTATTTTAGAAAATACGACTAAGGACATTTAAAATTTTCTGTTAATTTTTATTTCATAACGAATTACAATATTATTACACGAACATATTTAGACTATCTGCAACTAGAAATTTACGGCTTCCACCGCTAGGGACAAGTTTACTGACGGATACAGACGAATTTGGTTGGACTGACGAATGGCAGGTTTCCTCAGGGGTTCTCTTTGAGTCTCTAGGTGACATAGGTTTCTTCATTGCTGGCTTCCTCTGCGTCCGACGAAACTATTTCAACGTGTTTCTTTACGAAGTCTGTTTGAAACATCTCTATCCAGTCACAGAGGTAGCCTGCAATGGATTCTTTCTTAACACTGGGTATGAGCATAAGTCTCTTCGAGGCTAGGCTGCTTCTCTGCATCAGAACACTGTGATCTGTAAAGGGCGGATCCAAATTATTTTGCCTTCCGTCATTTATAGTCTGACGCTTGGTTCCTCTGGACTGCAGCTGTCTCTGAGCAGAGATACCTTCGGCGAGTTTGGAGGGGAGAGGCTCGCCCTTAGCAATAAGCTATGCTTGCACGGGCTAGCGCATCCCATTTGCGTCTGACTGGGCAGTCGGCGCTGAACGCGTTGTGGTCAGCGCGTTCCACCTTTGCACCAGTACAGTTACAGCAAGATGGTGGTGCGCTATTGAGCCAGTCATCGCACTCAGTCTTCATGTGGGGTCCCCTACAGTGGCTGCACCTGGGGGCGGTTTCTTTGCAGAACCGCCTACCGTGCCCGTAGCTGAGGCACAGAGAGCACTGCACGAGCGGGGAATGATCCGCCACTCTGATTTTTTGCAGATCGATGTGCAGTGCTCCCTCCGCAACGACTCGGTTCCACACCATGGGGGACACCCGCATGACTACATAGAGTAGGCAGAGGGAACCTAGTGTTTTTAGACACTCCGTTCCCCACTTTCTGCCGAATTCTAGAGGCATTGCGTGTAGAGTGGCAGAACTCAACGCCGCGCTTAGCCTCGGCACCAGAGCGAAGAAATGGAAATATAAATTTAGGTAAATATATAGGGTAAGAATATGTATAGGGCAGTATATTTAAAAAAAAAGAAAGATATGCATAATTATAAAAAATAATTTAATAATAATACATTTTTAACTAATACATTTACTATATATAAAATTTATTTATAATACTTTAAACAGGTAACAGACAATCTTCCAAAAATAGCGTATTAATCTTGTAAATTCTCAAAACATAATATTATTTTAAAACTTTGAAACACATTTGGATTCATTTATTTAAGGCAGATTTTGTACTTTGCTATGTACTCAGGCGCCTAAATTGTTACAATTTAATTTATTTAGGTCAGCACTCCAATCATCGCAAATGTTGTTTTATTGTAACGTCGTTACAATAAAGCAGGCTTAGTGATTTGTAACAAAGGTTTGTTAATGGACGTCCTGGAAAACACTGATTAAAGAAAGGAAATTTTGAGATCACGATTAGAATACTTAATTAGGTTCCCTTATTTTACCTTAGATGTAGATCTAAGGTAACTTACTATTATCTCCTTTATTTCTTCAAGTACATAGTAAAAATAAAGTAATAAGTTGTAAAGATAGCAATTAAGAATTAGGAAATTACAGAAAAAAACTAGCAATTCGACACGAACCAGGCTTAATATACCTATTGATTCATAAATTAGTAAGAGATAAAGGTAAGGAATAAGGGATAAGCTCATGTCAGGCGGCTCATAAGGAGAGGTTAGGATAGAAAACAATGTAATTTGGAAAATTTATGATTAATTTCTCTATATAAAGTGTCGTTTATTTGTGTTTTTCTAATATATTATTGAAATTTGACCCCTTACGTGACAAATTTTACCGACTTTGAATCCATTTATTCATTATAGGCTGGATGAGCATGCAAAACCCATCGTAATAAAAAAAGTACTAAACATAGCATGGCAAAAAATGAAACCATTACGCGAAGAGTCTTCTCAGATCTTTGGTCGCGTTCACTTGTTCGAAGACGTTCGATTAGTCCATTCTGTAAAAAAAAAAAAATTATCACATAAAATTTTATGTGGCTTGTCATGGCACAAGGGCACAGGTGTGTGACTGTAAGTCCGACGGATTGCCTGTTCGATTTTTATTCGAGGAAATTTATTATTTTCATATCTTTGCTCTGGTAACAAGGCGGTGTTGAATTTAGCCATTCAACACGTAATGCCTTCAGAATTTGACGGAAAGTGGGAAACGTAAGTGTATTAATGGGAACGGCGTGTCTTGACATTACGTTTCTAGGTTCCCTCTGTCTACCGTGTTATGTGCGTGTGCATGAAGCTTAAAAAAAGAAAAATAGCCATAGTGTAAAGTAGATATAAACAAAAAAACGGTTATATGCTATTAGTTTAGTTTCTAACCGTTTTCCACTATACCTTATACTATACTACACTATACACTAGTACCTACACGTAAAAGTTATGGTTATTTGAATCAATAGTTACATTGAAAACTTTAGTAATTTTGAATCAATCAATCGGAAACATTTCATCAACAAATGATGTTTATTCTGGATATAGACAATATAAAACCGATTGAATGGTTTACCAGTAAAACATTACATAAGCCGATAAAATGTTTGATGCCACAGTCCACAATTTACTTACATAGAATTTCTGCAACTAATTAATACTGCAAATGATATAATGATACAAAGATGCTGAAATTAATTTTGTTATATCTTTAAAGACATCACTAAAACTAAATGTCTTAAGCTAGCTTTTCTCTGTCTCTGTCTTTGTTAGACACAAATAAAATTTATTATTAATCATTTTGTTTACCCATCCTCCATGATTCGCAATCCAAGAACCAGGTTCTTCGTGTAGTACGTCTGCTATAGCAGCAGCTGGTGCTGCTACCAGTTCTAGAGCCGGCTCCCCGTCAGCCGCTTCAGCGGCCTCTCGGCTTAAAGCACCGCATATGCAATATACTGCTGCAATCTGAATACATAATGTTATAATGTGAAATATTTAGATTCTTAGCATAAAATATTTTCAATATAAACAGCTTCACGCTGTAATCTGCGCACAGCAAGGTAAGCAGAGGGAACCTAGTGATAAGACACTCCGTTGCCCCCTTTCTGTCGAGTACAGGATGTATTGCGTATTGAGTGGTAGAACTCAACGCGCTTTGCCTCGACACCAGAGCGAAAAAATGAAAACATAAATGTTAGTAAATATTTCATTTTCACGAATGGGGATCGAACTCACAATCAGTCGATTTTACGGTCACACTTTGCGCCCCTGCGCCAAGACTGGCCTCTCCTCCTATGCTTTTTCTATATTGAGAGACAATATAGAAAAACCATAAATATATTATCTAATCAATAATGTAACATATAATAAGATTAACCTTAGACCAAGTAATATTTTCTCTAGTGATTCGACGTGCGAGGGCAAGGGTTAATTCGGAGAGTGCAGTGTCTGATCTCAACATTGCAGACGGGGCGCGAGTAGCTTGCCTCGCCACATGCCTGAAGGCATCCGGTCTTTTTCTCTCTAGAGCAGCGCATAAAGCACGTAAGGCTGCTAGCACTCCAGTCTCCGCATTATTTACAGCTTCCTCTCCACATTCTGTTTCTAACATTGTCTGAAGACGTTTCAATACAATTTGCTGCAAAACAAAAATACTTTATGTTCAAATTGTTTTATTTCGCTATAAAAATTGACCGTTGAATTCAAGTTCAATATGATGATGTAGATCTTAAATTAGCATAGTATTAGATAAGTTGAACCGTCCAATATGAATAGGTTATTGATGGCAGATAAATTATAATTTCAAATGAGAGGTACTTTGTGTAAATATAACAATAAAACAGAACTATTTGAATAATTTTCTTACTTTGTTCGGACACGAAGGCGAACGTCGTATTTGTGTTTTTATATATTGTAAGCACAAGGCACGTCCCTGCCTGACTATTTGTGGTTTGACTTGAGTGGGAGTGGCAAGGCACCAGCCGATGGTAGCAGACAGGCGACGAGATACTGCAGCAGCCGCAGCACTGGATACCATAGTACTAAACCGTCGCTTGGTTCGGTCCAAAGGCGATAAGCAGCGCATAGGTGACGAACGTAGCAGATCTAGTTAAAGCAAATAATAATTGTTAATGTTTGACAAAAGCAATTATAAATAATGAATACATTAAAGTAGCATCTTACTGTATGTAGTAACTTTAAGAAAATATTGATGTATCATATGTTAAAATGTACCTTGATTCCCAAATCCATCTGACGAAACTGGAAGACCGCTCAGCGGGGTGCTAAATTTACGGCGCACGCGCAATGGCGGTACAAATCCGTCATCTTCTTCTCCATCTGGTGGAGTGACGTGTATTGCAATGTTGTTGTTTTCTTGGGGCTTTTTTTCTATAGTTTGCCATCGTAAGTCTGTTATTGGCCCTATCTAAAACAAAAAAGATGTGTATTCGACGCATAAGATTTAGTAAATTAACTATTGTATAATTAATTTAAATTTACAATTCGTAATAGTCTTCCAAATAATATTTAATATTTTTTATACATTAACTTATTATGTCGTATGACTGTAAACGTGACAGGTTTTGGGTTCGATTACCATTTGAGGAAAGGAAATATTTGATATTTTTATTTCTTCGCTCTGCTAAAGAGGCAAAGCTCGGCATTGAGTTCCTGAATTTAGTGGAATGTGGGGAACGGAGTGTATTAACACTAGATTTCTAGTTTCCCTCTACCTACTCTCCGTGCAGGATACAGCGTGAGGCTGAATAAAAAGTAATTATGTCAAAATGACGCCATAATTTAATGTATATTTGATTAACTTTACTAATGGTTCACATTGAACATTTGTAGATGACAATTTCGCACCAACGAAATTGTCTTAAATAGAATGACCGTAATGTTAATGGCACATTATCTCTTTCTTTACTACGTCTATATGCGCAGGGTATTAACCTAATCTCGAGTCTTCGTATGGAAAACGTTCATTCTAATATTAAGGAAACTGTTGTTAATATATTTTTAATAATCTATAAGTGCGATCTTTGTAAACGACAGAGTAAACGACTTGTTGCTGAATAATAAAATATAAATTATATTAAATATGTACTTATAATACGTAATGTTTAGTTTAAAGTAGTTTTAGGTGTATTTACACCTTTTTTGAGATTTTTTAACAAATTATATTGTGAAAACTTAAATTTTCAAAAGTGCAACTTTTCCAGCATGGAAATAGAAATCAGTTCATTTTTGAATATTCGAATCATTATTATATAAAGAAATGTAGAGACCGTAGCGTTTGGCGCTCCGTTCTCTGACTACTCCGCTAGGTATAAAGCGTGAAGCTCGTTTAGTTTTATTTTTTATTATATCAAACCCATACGAGCGGTATATTCTTTCTTGATAATATTACTTTAAAATAAGAGATCAAAAGAAACAATATCAAAAGAAAAGT
Organism: Heliconius charithonia; assembly: GCA_030704555.1. Taxonomy (NCBI): domain Eukaryota; kingdom Metazoa; phylum Arthropoda; class Insecta; order Lepidoptera; family Nymphalidae; genus Heliconius; species Heliconius charithonia. The sequence continues at coordinate 6,693,623 of CM060809.1, read as the reverse complement.
CGTGTTTAAGAAAAATTGTCTATTAGACATCTCGATTATAATATGTAGTCAAACTATGTGGTCAATATTAAACTTAGTTATACATAAATAGTATGAAACATTTTGCTTTGGGGCAAGTTAGTTGGACACCAATAGATACGGCTACTTCGAACTTGTAGTAAGCTACTTCGAGCTCGCAAAAATAAACATTGGCAACTTACGAGGAGAGTATGAGTTTAGATTGGGTCCCATTTGACTTGTCAAAGGAAGGGTTCTTATTAAATATATTTATTAAATATTGTATTCTATAGTATTTGGTATTTTATTTTGGGTTAATAATGCTCAATAAGGTACATGCTCAAGCTTCCACCTAAGCTTTACGCTCATAGCGTACCAGCTGTAGCTAACAACTTCGTTCGCTATATAACCTCAAATTTTGTTTTTCCCATCTCTGTAGGAATTGCCATAAGTCCTACTGAGGGAGAACTCTTATGTCGCAACGGCCCACCCACGTGCCAAATTTAACATTTCTGTCTGTCAGTCCATCAGTAAACGAAAAGTACCTATATATTGAATTTTGTCTAACTAGATTTATAAAATACGTATCTTATTCCAAATGCATTATGATTACGTTCTTCCGTCTCGAATTATACGGTTATTTTATTGATGTATCTAATATAAGTAACTAGAATAAAAATAATATTTATGCTGTACCCCGATAAAAGCAAGGAAGAAAGAGGGAACCTAGTATTAATTGCGGAGTAGCGGAATTCAATGCTGCGCTTTGTCTGCTACTAGATAATTCACACCTTCGAGTGGGAATCGAACTACCACCGTCGTGTTTCCAGTAACACGCTTTGAGTGTTTGCGATACAACCGCCTCAAAAATTATTTTATGATACAAACCTAATATTTAGATTTATTAAGCTGATAGATGCTATTATTTAATTTTAATTAAAATTAAATTAAAAAATTAAATTAGCTTCACGCTATATCCCGCACACAGCAGGGTAAGCAGAGGGAACCTAGTGTTAAGACACTCCGTCCCCCACTTTCTGCCGAATTTTAGAGGCATTGCGTATTGAGTGGCAGAACTCAACGCCGCCCTTAGCCTCGACACCAGAGCGAAGAAATGAAAATATAAATTTAAGTAAATATTTCATCTCCTCGAGTGGGGATCGAACCCACAACCAGTCAGTTTTACAGACTTTGTACCACTGCGCCACGACTGGCCTCATTTCATTAATATAAAAAAAAACACCTTAGAGCAGCCATTTGCACTTCGACGTTAAAACATAACAAAATTAATTATAGGTATTAAATAAAACTACAATTGTAAACAATCCTAGGACCTTCTTCGTGCTCTTAAATGAAAATGGTTACTTATTACTCAAGTCACGAATTTCTATTGTAACTTGTAGAGACACATTCGCTTTAAATGGGATACATCTTATTTGGCGTCGGTTGATTGTAGGTTATCTTTTTATCATGCCACAGTAAATTACCTTTTGTGTTCTCTAAATTGGTGACACTCATTTATATGTCACGCCGGTCGTGGCACAGGAGCACAAAGTGTGGCTGTAAAATCGACTGATTGTGGATTCGATCCCCACTCGAGGAAGTGAAATATTTGTTGACATTTATATTTTCATCTCTTCGCTCTGGTATCGAGGCAAAAGCGCGGCGTTGAGTACCGCCACTCAGCACGCAATGCCTCCAGAATTCGGGGAAAGTGGAGAACGGAGTGTTTCAACACTAAGTTCCCTCTGCCTACACTGCTGTGAGCGTGATACAGCGTGAAGCTGATTTATTATTTTTTTTTTCATTTATATGTTCTGCCTTCAAGCACTTTGCGAATAATGCTAGACAAACAGAGAGTAAACAATCAACTTCTTTTCTATATTTTGAACAAGAGTATAGCCAGTGATGATAGGTGAATTGCTAGTCTAAAATTAACGCTTTCTTTTTAGAGTTCCGTACGCAAAGCTTATTACTAAGACTTCGCTGTCTGTTCATCCGTTTGTCCCCAGTCTGTATCATAAACCGTGATGGTAACACAATTGATTTTTTTATATATATTTCTGTTACCGCTATGAGAAATATTAAAAAGCAGAATAAAACAAATATTTAATATTGGTTGGTACACATAAATCACGTTTGTTGTATGGAACCCCTACAATAAACGTGATTTATTTGCCTTTTATATAGATAGGTACTGAAACCTTCGTGCGCAAGTCTTATTTGTACTTAGTTGATTTTTCATTTCGCTTTCCAAATTAACAATAAAGTAGCAACTTCTAGAGCTATTCGTTTTTAATTATGTGTAAAAGAAATTTGCGTGCAATGACTGCTAGAAAAGTTTAAGTTGTATAATAGATAAGAAGCAACTGTAAGTATTTGGAATTCTAATTTATCATAACGTGATTAATACTTTGCTTGGTTTACTTTCTTTTACCGTTTCGAGACTTTTTATGTTGTCTCTTCTCAATAAAATTAAGATAACATTTCAATTTGAATGAGTTAAGCTTCCTTATACAATTACTATTAGTTCTGGATTACAAATATATGAATATTTTTTTTAACTGACAATTTTTACTAATTTCATTTTTACAACAATTTGTTTTTAATAAGGCATGTATTAAAGTTTTTTTGTATTATTATTACTTTAGAACTTAAAACTTTTACATTATACTAGACATTTTATGTTTAACAACGTTCATGGAATTGTAGAGAGTAAATGTATTAGTGGTAGATTATTAAATTTGTATAATCTTGGCAATGTACTACAAATTGAACACGATTTTCCAAATGTCGTAGCAGAAGCAGCTTGTTTTCGTACTTTAAATAACATGTGGCAACTGGAATCACTACTATGGAACCATCTGCAGCACTCTAAACTTGACAATACATGCTACGTCGGAATAATTTCTATCAGACTTTACGTCGACTTTTCAATGTACAAAATCATGTGTTATAAAGTTGAACGTTGTAGAATCTCATCTTCCAAATAGAAGGCTCCTAGTCTGGGATGGGAAATAATATTACGTTTATATCTATAGATATATAAATGTTAAACGTTTTATAAAACTATTCATATGAATAACAAAAAAAAATATATATCTTTTAAAGGAAACTATTAGTAATTCCTTAGCATGATTGTTTTTAAGTAACTTATACTAACAAAAGAAAGGAAAATTAGGTCAATTCAATATGATGAGTAGTCATCGCGAGTTCGCATTAGTGATGCTATCCAACGGCGTGATCTTGTTCATGTGTTAGTCGATACTCGATGTGGCCGTGGCCGTTGTCGCGTCGGCAATGTTAATTCAACATCTCAATGCTACTGATAACTATTGCGTTACCTGAATATATAATTATTTTTTTTTATCAGCATCACGCTGTATCCCGCACACAGCAGGGTAGGCAGAGTATAGTGTTAAGGCACTCCGTTCCCCACTTTCCGCTGAGTCCTGAAGGCGAAGAAATGAAAATATAATTTAAATAAATATTTCATTTCCTCGAGTGGGGATGGAACCTACAACCAGTCGGTTTTACAGTCACACTTTGTGCCCCTACGCCACGACTGGCCTTTATATAATTATATACATATAGAGGCCAGTCGTGGCGTGGAATATATAATTACTTGACGAAACGAGGAAATGTTTTCTAAACTCCCTCCAAATTTAGTATCGTTTCAATTCATTTATTTTTGAATATTTCTAATACTTGATAGAGATAATTAAACTACTCGGGTTTGGTTTCCAATGGGTCATTTGAGCTTTGCCAATCAACCCTCGTTAGTCTTATCATTTTATCAAGTATTTACTTAGTTCATAAATGATATGCTCTTTTCATGAATATTGATAGCACTCGATATAAAAGTTATTAGAATTTGACTACGCTATATATGTACCTATGTGTGTATAAATAGATTCATATACCTACTACTATCGATATATTAGACAAAAATATCAATGTAATAAAATATAAAGTTATATCAATAAATTTATGTTGACAAGACGTTTGTCAATAAATAGAAACACGCAGCCCCAGATAGTTAATGGAGTCGTATCTGGTTGCATACTATGATGGTGAATCAAATACTAATCGAAAAAATATTTATATTTGCAATATTAATATATACTGTTACCTTCTTTGGTTTCCTGTTTACCTTTTTGAAAGAAGAATATCGCAAATAACGTTTCAAATAGTAAGTAAATTAGCAAAGTTGCAAGGCAATTGCTAGATAACCTGCAACACGTTTCCTTTTGGTTCATGAAGTACCTATTATCATAACTTTTCTAGACTACAAATAGATGTTAGACAAAGTTTTATTTAAAACTGGTACCTAATTAAGATTACTTTTTAATTGTTAATTTTATTTGGCACTAACAATAATTATTGATGCCAACAATAATTGAGGCCAGTCGCGGCGCAGTGGCACGTAGTGTGACTGTAGAACTGACTGGTTGTGGATTCGATCCCCACTCGAGGAGATGAAATATTTACTTAAATTTACATTTTCACTTTCTTCGCTCTGTTGTCAAGGCCAAGCGCGGCGTTGAGTTCTGCCACTCAACACGCAATGCCCCCAGAATTCGGCAGAAAGTGGGGAACGGAGTGCATTAACACTAGGTTCCCTTTGCATACTCTGCTATGTACGGGATACAGCGTGAAGCTGATTTTTAACAATAATTATTCTTTTAAATATTATATCCTTGACATACGTGATTTTTTGTATCTTTTAAAGCAACGCAATAGGCAATTTTAACGATCGTTATATACATATATATTATTATATTGGACGCTATACAACCCATATAATAATCGGCTATTCTTATAGCTGATTATAGTATGTGATGGTCTGAGAGCTGTTAATGGGTTAAGGGCTTTGCCCCGTTACCCGTCGTTGTAGCATTACCACATGAGTATGATAACAGTGTCTTCACTAACGACCGTTCTGTTATCTTTAACGAATAAATTTACCTATTCCAAATTGTTGTTTGCTTACTAAATTTTATGATGATTACATCGTATACGTTACCACGTATGTTGTAAATATAAATTACTAGTGGACCCGCATAGCCTCTGTAAATCTGTCAATATTTATTTAGTATACGATGTTATACGGCAGCAAAACGTAGGTATTACAGAAGAAGGATGAAAGAAAGATGAATGCCGTGGAGATGCGATCTCTTCGTAGGATATGCAGAGTCAACTTAGCTGATCGAATCCGCAATGAAGAGATACACAGAATGGTAGGTACTAGTGAGGATGTCACGGTGAGAATGAAGAAGAACGTGCTTAGCTGATTTGGGCACGTCGAAAGAATGAATGATAAAAGAATGGTAAAAAAGATTTATGGATGGAAAAGTGAGTGGTAAGAGATTTAGGGGGAGACCTTGGTAGATCTTCGAAAGCACAGTATCAAAAATACTGGAGGAAGGTCACGTCAAAAGGACTCCCCGGGGGCATGTATGAAGAAGTTGATGACAGTGGACGAGGTGAAAGAGACCCTAGCGTTTGGCGCTCCGTTCACTCTGACTATCCCGCTAGGGATAAAGCGTTAAGTTAATTCAAGTTATATTTATAAAATGTTTTCGATTTTCAATAAATATACAAAATAAATATATATATTAAATTAATTAAAATAAACAGAAAAAGAATAATAACTTGACATAGGATTTAATATTAAAAAAAATATTTAACTAATTAAAATCAACAAAAAATAATAAGTAAACGCAAGCAATGGAAATAATTAATATTGAAATAAATAGTCATTACTACAAATACTTAACAAAACTAGCTAAAATATTTAACAACATCAAAATTAAAAGTACCACGAAATTATTTAGTGTCCAGAATGAAACAAAACAAAGCAGTTAACCTAATCAAGAAATAAACAAAAATCTAACTAAAATACAACCCAAAAAAGAAAATGAAACAAAAATACGAATTATTAACAAACAGCAAATAACCACATAAACACTAGCATAGGATCGAAAATCAATGAAAATTGACACAACCATCAACGTCGTCTGCCCGTTCGTGCCCATCATACCGTAACCAAGCCCTCACACCGTGCGGCTCGTAGGCTAGGTCATTTTGTATCTCTGATATCTCCTAAATTATTTATTATAATGATGAACTGTATATTTATGTAATAATGTATTTATGTAAAGTACAATTGCACCTTAATAAAATGTCTATTATATTTATTTTATTAGGTAAGGATTAATACCAAATTATAAAAAATAAATTAACTAAATTTCCTTATAAATTTAAATTAAATATATTAAAATGGTTACTGTGGCTCCCAAATTTTCTTATAGGTTTTTTAAAGGACAATAAGTATAACATTATTTGTATGTCTCCTAAAGCTGAGGCAGCGCACGCCATATAAGAGTTCAGGATGTCCATTTTCCTTACCGACCTCTTCTTAAAACAACGAAATTCCTGAAAATACAAAAAAAGAAGCCTATGTTGATCTCAAGATCCTCATATACAATTTCATCGTAATCGGCTCAGCGGATTTGCCATGATCGCGTCACAGGCAGACAGACAGACATAAAAATAGACACTTACTTTCGAATTTAAAATATTAGTATGGAATTATTCAATGGTTAATATTAAAAATACACAAATAATCTATCACATTGTTGATTTATGAGCCATTTCATGTTAAGATTTTATTATACCCTAGCAATACATTACTATAGAATGTTTTATATATTTTTTAGATTTATTACATTTTGCACATAGCACGGTAGGTAGAAGGAACTTGAGAACCTAGTGTTACGACACTATGTTTTCCATTAAAACACCTCCGTTCTCAACTTTCAGCCGAACTTTCGAGGCATTTTGTCTTGAATGACGGAACTCAACGCTGCGCTTTGCTTAGTTACCAGAGCGAAGAAAAGAAAATATTAAATAGGTATGCCTTTTTCTCCAGTGGGAATTGAACCATCATGTCGCATTTACAGTCGCACGCCTGTGCTCCTTAGCCACGACTGGCCTTAGTTGAATATGACATTTATATATTTATATTTGATAAATAAATTTATTTTACGCTTCATTTTCCTTGGTCACTTGAATTCCGCAAAGTGGTTTTCTATGTAAAAGTTAATTAAAAAATTGTGCCCGACCTCAAATCAATTTAACCGCGTCCACTTCTATATGCCTAATTAAAGTATTCTATAGTAATATAAGATTTGGAGATAAGTAAGAAATTACATGAATAAAAGGATTTTCAAGGCTTATTATGATAGGCCATTTCGTCCTACAGAAGACATGTTCACTTATGTTACATTTCCCTATTGTTTTGCAACTTCACGCTGTATTACGAGGCAGAGGGAACCTAGTGCTAAGACAATCCGTTCCCCGCGGGGGAAGGCGGAACATACCGCGTTTTTGTCAGAGCGAAAAAATAAAAATATTAATAAATAAAAATATTAATTCCCCCGAGTGGGAGTAGAATCCACAATCCCCGCGTTACAGCCACACGCCTGTGCCTTTGCACCACGACGGAATCTTATTTCCCCAAAATCCTATTCGATATTATTGCAAAAGTTAACAGATACAACGGAGCGAAATCACCGAGAGATGGCACGAGTTCGTTCTTAAGCCCGACTAAACCGCGACCGTGTGGAACCGCGATAAGCGGTTAGAGGACTTGCAATAAACCTAACAATGCAATCGAATATGATAGATGGAGTGTGGTGCAGTGCGGCAGGCCGTGCGGCGCGGCTGTTGTGGACTTCAATGAAATCTGCATATTTTGGTCGTTTGTCATCTTAGTTTATTTATCATAGTCATCGTTCTGGTCACGATTATTGAAAAATTCGATTTTAACATTTTTCAATAAATAGTTTTTCATGTGGACCAGAATGACTAAAAGTGCTTTAAACATAATATACGACAAAGCCACAAACCGATGTAGTAAAGAAATAAACGTTGTATGGTGGTTTTTTTAGATTAAACATACTATTACCTTGGTTGACGCGATCCTAGCACAATAGCAATGTGCTTGAATTGTTGTGTGTTGAATATTGAATTAGGGAAATAGGGAAAAATCCACAAGGCAAGATTTGAACCCATATCGATTGTGTCCCATATACAAATCATTTTATATTGTTATTGCTAACATATTTTACAATAATAGTGAATATACCTTTAAAGCGAAAAAAGATTATTTGAGAATTTATTTAGGGCTATTAAAATAACGTCAAAATGCCATCAAAATGTACTTAAAGGTACAATGGCTTTAAATATATTATTACTTGAGGACATTATAAGAAATTTTCTATTACAAATTCGATTTCTTCTTTAGAATTAACAATTAGTCTGGAGATTACCTCCTTGCTGTTGCATGTAAATAATAAACATAAAAGGGAGCAAAAGATCTGTACTATATTACAATAAATACTAAATGAAGAATAATACCCACCATATAAATAAATTGATTCGTAGCGTAAAAATACGAGATTTTTATAAACAAGAATATTTTATCCATCGAAGCCAGAAATGAAATTCTCCTCAAAAAAGACCTGTTAACGTTTCGTGATCTCGGAGTTGTCTTCGTAATTGGATAAATGACATGCTTTATGCGGGATAATGGAGGGTAATAACTTAAACTTATATAGTAGTAAAAGCATTTACATACGTCTCTTCTGAGGTCAAACGGTTGTAGTGAACATGAACGCTTGTATAAGTTATATTAGCAGACCGCGCGCATTTTTAAACTTGATGTTCTATAGAAAGACGGAATAGGTACCTATTTTGGTATCGATATTACGTATATACTGTTATACTGTACTATTCTATTAAGTTACTGTCTTACTGGATATAATCATTAGGCGTTATTTATATTTGACAATTTAAGATTGTTTGAATATGATGATAGTAATTAATTTATGAGATAGGTTTCGATACAGGTTCTCGCGACTACTCAGTCGACAGACACTCCACAACAACCACCCGGTTGACATCAATAAATAAAGAAAGTTATATACCTGGCGTTTAAGTCTAAATTTGCGTATAATACGCATTTCGTCGTCGCTGTCGCTGGATTCGCTAGAACTAGTCCTGTACATTTTTCTGATGGTACATGAAGAACTTCGACCAATCAATTTAAAATTAAATATAAATAACGTTTAATGATAAAATATAAGACAAATTCGACTACCAGCTCTATTTACGGACAACAACTATACTGTAATATTCCTTTGTGTACAAAAAGTTTTAATTAGATACATTATAGAAACAAGTTTTTAAGTATCCTATATTTCATTACCAAATAGCTGATGTTCATTTCATTAACGATTTACCAGGATCATTTGCGAAATTACCTTATCATATAATATTTTAAAAAGTTTCCAACTGGTTCACTGTATTTATGTTATAAAAAAAAAATAGTATTAAGACACTCCGTTCCCCACTTTCTGCCGAATTTTGGTGGCACAACAAGACTTGTTGAGTGGCAGAAATCAACGCCGCACTTTGCCTCGACACCAGAGTGAAGAAATGAAAATATAAATGTAAGTTTCATCTCCTCGAGTGGGGATCGAACTCACAACCAGTCGGTTTTACAGTCACACTTTGTACCACTGCGCCACGACTGGCCTATACATTATTTTTAATGAGCTATTCAATATGTAAATTTTCTCCACTCTGCTAACGAGGGAAAGTGTGGCGATAAATTCCACCACTTAGCACAAAATGCCTCCAGAATTCGGCTTAAGCTGGGGAACCGAAGTGTCTTAATGGGAACAGAGGATCGTGACACTAGGACCCATGTTCCCTCTGCTTACCCTGCTATGTGTGGATACAGCGTGAAGCTAAAACAATATGTTTTCTGCTCCAGAACTATGGCGTATGCTCTCATCGATTATTAATTCAAATTCATTTATTGAGGTCACGTTGCTTGCCTACATCTGAAATGTATTTATTCCTGCTGCAGGTCACAACGGTGTCGTCTTGTTCTTAGCTGTGTAGGTACCTACTAACGTGAATGTTATCGGGGAATCTTGTATTTAAAAACGTTTGGGAATCATTTTAAGGATGCTGATATTTTGGCGGGTGTTGTCGTAATTTTTTTAGTGAATTATATTATAAATGGAATAAAGAGAAAAGAGTAATGCAATTTCTGAAATATTGTATGCGTAACAAATAATTTGAGGCATGTTGTTGCGGAAATTAAATATTATATATTTTAGTTTCCTAGCTCTGGTAACGAGACAAAGCGCGGTTTTTCTTTGCCACCACTCCTCATTTAATGCCTCCCGATTTTGGCTGTAGGCTGAAAGTAAGAAATGGAGGTGTTTTAATGGAAACGAAATGTCTTATCACTCCCAGGTTCTTTTTACCTACCCAGCTGCTTTATGTGCGGAATACAGCGTGAAGCAAAAAAAAGCAACAGCAATTTTATACTCTTGTTTCATTGCTTTATATCTTGAAGAAAATCAAAAACATTCTTGTCTAAAATGTTTAGAAGTTATAGAAAATTAAATTTGTTTACTTTGCCTACTTTTCGTCTTTGAAACAAAGACTTACATTAGGTGTAATAGTGTTAGTTGTGTATTACGTAGGCTTATGAAAATGTTAAAGGCTATTAAAAAATTAGCATCATTTAATATTTTTTACATCTAAAATTATCGGCATTTAAATTTCTTTGTTCTTTGTTTAATGTGATAATTGTTTACGCGGCAGGGGCTCGTAAACGGAAACTGATGCGCCGCGGCCGACACAGATAACTACTTGGTTCAAAGCAGAGTTCCTATCTTTTTACATGAGTTTCGTTTTAAATTTTCAAGACTAAAATTCTTAAAATTAACTTAAAATTGTATTAAACTATGGGAATCCAAAATGTTGTAAATACCATGGTTCTTACAAGTTCATACAAAAACATGACTTAATATTCAGATAGATGCGTTTTAGTTATATTATAAATAAAATCAAATCAGCTTCACGCTGTATCCCGCACACAGCAGGGTAGGCAGAGGGAACCTAGTGTTAAGACACTCCGTTTCCCACTTTCTGCCGAATTCTGGAGGCATTGCGTGTTGAGTGGCAGAACTCAACGCCGCGCTTAGCCTCGACACCAGAGCGAAGAAATGGAAATAAAAATTTAAGTAAATATTTCATCTCCTCGAGTGGGGATCGAACTCACAACCAGTGGGTTTTACAGTCACACTTCGTGCCGCTGCGCCACGACTGGCCTCAAATAGTTATATTATGAATAATATTATTAACACCTAACTTTATATGGCACATAGAAAATAGATTTATTGATTGGGTACTTTTACGTGAGCGTATTTAATATTTATAATACGCTTCAAGCATTTAAAAGATAGAAATGTAGATTATTTGGATAGCTATGCAAAATTTTATTCTAGTGCTTCATTTGTGCTAAAGTTGAGGGGTTTTGTAAATAATTCCGTGTGATGGTTCGCGATCCAAGGACTTTTTAAGAATGTATGTAAATCCCGTAGTGTTTGCTCGCTTCCCGTTTATATATTTAGGTCATTTTCCCATAACATGTCGAATACCTTGTGAAATCATTATTAAGGGGAACTGTAAATCGTATTTAAATGTGACTAACGGATGTGAGTTCCAAGCTTACAATATACGTAAGCTTAACGGGGATTTATTTAAGGTAATGCTACAACAACCTTACTACAGTATCGAATTACTAAGCCTGTTTATTTTACTTGACACCGAATTCAAAATTTTAAAATCTTTTTTGAAATTATTTTTGTTTAACAATATCAAAGTACGTTTTACTTTTTAGTTCGTTGTTTGAAGTCGCTATTTTGGTGTTAAAAAAATATTTATTTTATAATTTTAAAGTGATGGGTAGACCTTAAAAGGATGTTTCTTAAATGAGTAGGTAGTGGTTGTTCTATTAAAAACTTTAATTAGGTTAGTGAATTAGGTTTTTTTGTGCAATCAAGTAGGCATATTGACAAACATACATAAAAAGTATTCAGGCGAATTGGGAGCCTCTTCCTTTTTTGAAATCGGTTAAAAATGAGAACATCCTCTTTTATGAAGAAAAAAAGAAATGCAACAATGAGGAATCTCAATTCTGACGAAAAGTAAATTTTAAAAACTTTTTTTTTCTTGTAACCAAAAAAAACAACAAATTTCGTTATTTTTAACCGGATTCAGACTCAAGCCAAACTATCCCTGAAGTCCATCCTTTCCAATAAAAAAAATCATTGGAATTGGTTGGCGTTATATAGAATTCGTCCATTTGTCGCGCACATACCTAATGCACATTTAAGACTTATGTGATTTTATTTTAAAACCGGATCACACACGAAGCACTAGCTTTCAAATAAAAAATAATCATCAAAATCGGTTCACCCAGTCAAAAGTTAGAGGTAACAAACATAAAAAAATACAGCCGAATTGATTCCTCTTTTTCTTACGGAAGTCGCTTAATAATGAATCAATTTCCTTAATGTCCAACCCAAAACAATGTTTCTGGGATAGGCACCAGACTTTTTTTGGATGGGCACAGTCAATCCGATTACTACGCTTATGCTGACACAGTAAAATGAAATTGAACTTTACTTCGTATAATACTTACATATATTTTTTTTGTAGCTACCTCGAGTTCTCGTTCGTTCTCGGAGGGTTTGCTTATTGTACTAAATAAAACATTTCAATATATATTTTTAAAGTGTAAATACTTTTTATATGAAGAAGATCTACGGACAACATTTATAGATAAATGTACTAAGTTATTGTATTGTAATATTAGAAGTTTAGTTTACTAAGTTAGTAAACTAGAGTACTTAATACAACAATACATTAATTACATTCGGTAAGTAGTTGTTGCATAAATTATAATATCATAAACTCATTAGGTAAGCCGTTTTACAGACAAATAACAGATTGCCAAAATTTCAAATAAAAATATACATCCTACTCTACATTACTGTTCCCAGAAAAGAAAGAAATATTTATTGTTTGGAACCTAAAAACTTTTTGTAGAATTAAAAAGAACATTCCGTACTATTCAATTATTTTTATATAGGTAAAGGTATAAATTTGGTCATTTGCTAATTTTGTACGAAATTTGTCCCATAATCAGATCCTATAGGACAGCTACCTACTTCCCGTAAATCCATGGTTAGCAGGTGGAACTTACAATACATTTAGTTTCCATTTTATTTTCACCTTTACGCTGTATCCCGTATATTCGTATAGCAGAGTAGGCAGAGGAAATCGGGAACTTCGTGTTAAGACACTTTCGTTGCCAACTTTCCGCCGAACTCTGGAGGCATTGCCTTTTGAGTGGCGGAACTCAACGCCATGCTTTGTCTCGTTACCAGAGCTAGAAAATGACTCCTCGATTGTGTATCGAATTTACCGCCTGTCGCGTATACAAGTACCTCGAGGAAAAAATATACGTATGTATATAAACTGTGCAATATAGTAATAGTGGTATAAATTTTTTTACACTTACTATATTTGTACAAGTAGACACTGTTCTTAAAATATATAATAAAAATGGTTTTATGATATATATTTAGTAATAAATAGCAGAATTATTTAATTTTTTCACCTTGCAATATATAAACGGGTCAAGTACGGATTGACATAATGATTAATGACGCTTTAAGTGATAAAATTGGGAGCTCAACACGGAACTCAATACTAATTACAAAGTTTTCTGATTGATGCTTATAAACTGCCATTTGATTAAACTTCACTAAATATACCAGCAGCAGCCATACAGCTAAACAAAATATCATTTGATGTTGTATTTATTATTTAACTGTATGTATTGGACACTCGTACATAGAGTCTGAGCATCTACTCTAATATTATAGAGCTGAAAAGCTGATTTGTTTAAACTCTTAAAAACCTCATAATCCCGGTCTATAAATGTATAAGATAAGGAAATACAAGATAATTTAGTATATTATTTTAAGTTATAAAATAATTATTCAAAAAACGTCCTAAAGAAACGCACAGTGAGGCGTCACTATACTATATGGTGATTGATATATGTATAATAAACAATAGTATATGAATGCGTTTGTACCTACGTACTATGTTCATTTGTACTTTGTTATTTATTATTGTTATTTCTTTATTTAAGGCTAATTAAGACTTACACCCTGATGTTATATAGCCCATAATACTCCTGGGAAATGCAGCTTTCATACAAAACAAAAAAAATGTAAATCCGACCAGTACCTCCAGAGATCTTAGGGATCATACAAAAAAATATTAGTATATTTAGAAAAACTATATTTAAACTATATTGAAACCACAGACCGACATTTGAATTTTATTTGTATGTATAGATTTCAGTATCGCATATTTTAAGATTAAAACATTATTAATATTACATTTTTCATATGAGCGTATGGAATGCAGTGAAGTAAATGATGGTGGTAATATAGATATAAGCCATATCTAAGTATGTTCTATATTCTCAAAACAATCATGAGACACATAACTAAAGTATTTTTAAGAATGTAAAGAATATATTAATATTTAAAGAAGAAATTAATTCCGGTAAGAAACGCCGGACTGAATATTAGTTACTTAAAAGTCATAATGTATTTATTATGTACAATACAATACAATATACTTTATTGCACTTAAAATTTAAACAAATTATATACAAAATAAGTGAAAAAGAACATGTACAATAAGGCGGCCTTATCGCTTAAAGCGATCTCTTCCAGGCAACCTTTGGTCGCTGGAGTTGTATAAAAAAAGAGAGTGTGGGTGGTGCATTAAATTGCAGGAGAATATTTAATAGCATAGATAAAAATAAATAAATATATATATATATATATATATATATATATATATATATATACATACATATATATAAATATAATAAATATTTATTTCAACAAATATTAATATTAATAAACACTAAACAACATTCAATTTAATATTAAATCATACATATAATATTGATACATTTATAAAAAGTATTTTGAAGATTAAAAAAAAAACAAAAGTAAAAAGTAAACAAAGGCTAAATTAAATATTCAAGTGGTTTTTTAGTAAAGTTTTAAATTTCTGTAAACTTTTGGCATGTCTGATCGGTATCGGTAAGGAATTCCATAGTCGGGCAGCTTTGATAGTATAAGAGTTAGTGAGATAAGAAGAAGAGTGAGGAGAAATTTCAAGTAATAGATTATTATGTACTTTCTATTATATTTCCAGTAGGTTCATATTGTGTATAAAATTTCTTGAAACACAAAAGTTAATGTAAAATTAATATATAATTACTACCTCATAATAATTAAACTTTTATATATGTACCCAAGTAGGCATAAACATTTAAGACATTTTTTTCATTTGTACGTTCTGAGGTTATTACCTAAACGGCAGGGAAATTACTATTACAAAAGAAAAATGAAAGAAAGATGTATACTGTGGAGATGCGATCTTTTCGTATAACATGCGATGTAAGTTTAGCGGATCGGATAAGGAATAAAGAGTGAAACTCGTAATGGCAGGTACTACCGAGGATGTGAGTGATCGGTGCTGATGTAATAGAGCGTTCTAAAGTGGTTTGGGCATGTCGAGAAAATAAGTGATGAAAGAACAGCAAAAAAGATTTATGAAGGCAAAGTGAGTGATAAGAGAAGCAGGGGGAGGCCTCCATTGGTCTTTAAAAATATAGTATTGATGATATTGGAGAAATCCGTAAAATATGAGGAACGGACGGAACCGGAGGACGTGTATGAAGTAAAAAAAAATACCAAGGTCGTCGTTGGGATATTCCTTCTAACAAAGCAATAGCATAAATATAGAGTACACGTATAAACACTAACGGATGACGGTGACAGGAGACGGCGATAGATAACAGGTGACGGGTGACAGATTGGTGGACGGAAATATTGCATAGGTACTTACGTCCTTTAAAAAATAATAAATGAGTGATTTTTAGAATTTATATGGCAAACAAATAAAAAAACGATTGTAAGCATTTACAGTCATTATCAATTAGTTAAACCAAGTCATTTAAATGGAGCTAATTACATAAAAATATTCAACAATAACGAAGTGTAAAATTGTTTTTCTTAAGAGGTATTCACAGCTTATTGATTCTGAAATTTCATGGCTTATGGTGGATCTATACATGTATATTTGTATTGTCTCGCATATATTAATTATCATAATGTTCATGCCCAAAGTATGTATGGAAATTTCTTGATATAAATTTGTAAAACAACAATGTGTAAACGTAAACGTGGCAGTAAACGGTTGTGGGTTCGATTCCCATTATGTTGAATGGATTATATTATATTTTTATTAAGACCAAACGCGGCATTGAATTCCGCCACTCAATCAACAATCTCTCGAAAATTCTCGAAGTGTCTTAAAACTAAGTCTCCTCTGCCCACCGTCCTTTATACCTACGAAATATAGCGTGAATCTTATTTAGATTTTAAAAGATACTAAAACAGAAATAGAGAGTTCTATTTTAAATTTCGAAGCACTGTAATATTTTAAAGATTTGAAAATTAACCTATATTTTGATATAGCGCATTCAATTTTCAGAGATAAAAGATGTTTAAAGTGCCCACATATATTATTTCCTTATGTCGCGCACACGGCGGACGACTGTAGCCTAAATTACTGTATTCATCTTTGTTCCTCCAACCTTCCCTCAATTTAAATTGTTTAGATTTATATATTTTAATAGATACTTACAATATAAAAATGTATTTTTTTTAGTTTAACACAATAGCCTTGTGTCACAGATATTTTTATATTAGTTGTGGAAAAATTTTTAATTAATTCATGCCGTATTTGTATGAAAATGTCGTAATTTTATCATCTATTTAAATGGAAACAGCAAATAAATTGTGAAATCTCAGAAAGTTAGAAATACTTGACCGATGTAAGTGCAGTTGTATTTTGGTAAACTTCTTTTCAGTGTTTGCTTTATTTCAATTGGTTCATAAATAAAAAATCGTCTTAAATTCAAGCGGACGAGGCTGCGTGCTGCAAATATTGTAAATTAAATATATTAAAAAAATATAGAACATGTGCATTTATACGCTAGAAAGTCGCTACGATAAATAAAACAAATATTATTGAGATCATTCCTTTTGAATACGATTTAATCTCCATATATAATAAAAGGATAGAAAAGTCAATTCTGTACATGAAAGATATAAAAAAAATAAAAATTAGGTCGGTTAATATGTCGATTATAGAACCTAAAAAACCACTCAGCAGAATTCTTGTCTGTCTGTCTGTCTGTCGGTTTGTTTGTGCGTCAATCACGCAAAAACTACCTGACAGAAATTGATGAATTTTTGCATGGTGTTAGCCTAGGGCCTCAAGGTACATTTTTTTTCGGTTTCATTCCGAATTTCATGATAGTTTTCTTTAAAAAAAATAAAAACTGAAAAATATAAATTACCACAAATACCGATAACTACTGTATGAAATTAAATTAATTTTGGCATGCTAATAGTTCAAAGCCTAATGCCACTTATAAGATAGTTTTTATCATGGAGTATAAAGAATTTTTTGTAGAAAAAAATACATAATTATATTTTTTAATAAAAAAAATCGACTTCTTCAATTTCAACCGGATTTCACACTCTGAACTTAACTAAACTTTCACCAAACTACCCCTTATATATACCCTTTCTAATAAAAAAAGAATCATTAAAATCGGTTGAATTGATATTGACTTATACGTTCATTTGTCGCGCCATATACTTAATGTAAATTTGAGATTTATATGATTTTCTCATAGATACCATTGTTGGATATAAACTAAATTAAAATAAGACTACACGGGAGGCATTAGCTTTCAAAAAAAAAAAGAATCATTAAAATCGGTTCATACAATCAAAAGTTCTAAGGTAACAAGGATAAAAAATACAGTCCAATTGATAACCCCTTTTAAGAAGTCGGTTAATAGTAATCTGACATAATTAAATTACGACTATTTCATTTAACCACATTTTAAAAGAAGAAAGTAAATTGAGGCCGTTCGTTGCACAGGGGCACAAAGTGTAACTGTTGTGGGTTCGATGACCACGCGAGGAAACGAAATATTTATTTAAATTTATATTTCCATTTCATCGCTCTGGTGTCGAGGTAAAGTGCGGCGTTGAGTTTCACTACTCAGCACGCAATGCCTACAGAATTCCGAGAAAAGTAGGGAACAGAGTGTTGTTGTTAACACTAGAGGTCCTATGCCTACCCTGCTGTGTGCGGGATACAGCGTGAAGCTAAAAAAAGAAGTATAATCAATATTTGTTCAGTCTACCATAATTATTATTTCAAACGTCAACGTTGGTGATATTAACAAACATAATAAAGTAGGTATATTTTACGGAATTAGCTCATATGGCGATGTGTAGAATAAAAAGTATATGTATTTGGAAAGTAAATTCTGATTGTGAGTTCATAGTTTATAAAAGTTTATATTGTGGTTAGATGGATCACGTGGTGATGTCAATACGTTTTAATGTCATCTTATGTTATCTGTTAAAATAGCGTGAAGCTGATTAAACTTAGTGTTATATTCAAAAGAAATTAATTGTATGTAATACATAATATGTAATTTATTAATACGTTTCAAGTATGAAAAAAAGAAAAAATGCAATATAATTGCATTTGTGTTTCCTTCCTATATTTTGTATTTCTATTATTTAAATCGATATATCAGGAACGTAAATGCGGGAACAGAGTTGCATGCCATTTTAGTACAGAGTAACCTCTAAAAAATGTATTTACTAAACTGAATAAAAAGAATGTGTGATTCCTCTATACAATATATTATTCTATATTATACATAAAACAGGTTAAAACAGTGCATATGAAGGTCCTCCTGTAGTATAACTATTTTCAATTACTATCAACACTACATTGTCGGTACTAATGTGGTATTACAATATGAATGTAATTTTTCCGCCATTATGATGACATAGACAATTTTTTTAATTTGGAAAAATAATATATTAACTATAAGAACGTTGGTAGTTTTTTAAAAGGAATTCTTATAGAATAAAAAATTGCCTAAACTATGCTTCTTCGCAAGTGGTTGTAATAACTATTGGTATCAATTTTCCAAAAAATCACTATAAATATTAAATATGCTCAATTATACAGAGTTGTTTTGTTAGGACCACTTTAAATGAAACCACAGTTTAACTACTCTATAAAAACCTATTACATATTAAATTAAAAACCCGGAAATAAAAAAGTTATTTTTTCAAACAAAATCTCCATATATAATAAAAGGATAGAAAAGTCAATTCTGTACATGAAAGATATAAAAAAAATAAAAATAAGGTCGGTTAATATGTCGATAAAAAATTAATATGTTTAAAGTTAATATGTCGACTAAAACTTGACGCTATGACGGTACAGTTGAGAGAACTGAGATTTCTGGTTGTAGCACTAGTTATATTTTAATTAGGTTAAATTCCCACTAAGTGGAAGAATATATTTATTTTTCTGCCCGTAAAAACAAACGAAGCGAAGCCTTGTGTTCCGCTATACTATCTAAAGAAATTGGAAAGTGCAAAATTGAGTAAGTGCACCACTATCTTATTTGAAATTCTTTCTTCTCTCCATTATAAATTTTCATAGGATTGAAATGTAATAGTGATGTCTTTGAACAATAGTATATGTTCATAACTGTTAAAGTTAATTATCGAACAAATGGTTTACAACTCTGATGATACAAAGACATTCTGCTTCAGCTGATAATTTAATTAAAATGTCTACCGGATGATCAATTAGCCTGCAGTTTACGTTTTAATTGTTATTATGTATGATGTTACGTAACGTCTCTTTACGTTTATTTATTTATATACATATTACATTTAATGAATTAAATATATTTTATAAAAGGTTCACATATGTGATAACATGTTCACACATGTGGTCCACATATGTGACCACATATTCACACATGTGGTCCACACACGTGACCACATATTCACACATGTGGTCCACATATGCGACCACATGATCACACATGTAATCTTTATATGTGACTACATATCACACATGTGGTCTACATATGTGACTACATATCACACATGTGATATGCCCATGTGAATACTTATTCACACATGTGGTACACATATATGACCACACGATGCCACATGTGGTCCACATATGTGGCCTAATGATCACATATGTGGTACACATATATGACCACACGATGCCACATGTGGTCCACACACGTGACCACATATTCACACATGTGGTCCACATATGTGACCACAAATTCTCACGTGTGGTCCACATGAAAGACCACATATTCACACATGTGGTCCACATATGTGACCACATTATACCACATGTAATCCACATACGCGACCACATATTCACACATGTGGTCCACATATGTGTCCACAAATTCTCACATGTGGTCCACATGAAAGACCACATATTCACACATGTGGTCCACATATGGGTCCATATATTTACACATGTGGTCCACATATGTGACCACAAATTCCCACATGTGGTCCACATATGTGACCACAAATTCCCACATGTGGTCCACATATGTGACCACATTTTCCCACATGTGGTCCACATACGCGACCACGTATTCACACATGTGGTCCACATATGCAACCACATGATCACACATGTAATCTTCATATGTGACTACATATCACACATGTGGTCTACATATGTGACAACATATCACACATGCGATCTGCACATGTGAATACTTACTCACACATGTGGTTCACATATATGACCACACGATGCCACATGTGGTCCACATATGTGACCACATGTTCACATATGTGGTCCACATATGCGAGCACATATACACACATGTGGTCCACACACGTGACCACATATTCACACATGTGGTCCACATATGTGACCACAAATTCTCACGTGTGGTCCACATGAAAGACCACATATTCACACATGTGGTCCACATATGTGACCACATTATTCCACATGTAATCCACATACGCGACCACATATTCACACATGTGGTCCACATATGTGTCCACAAATTCTCACATGTGGTCCACATGAAAGACCACATATTCACACATGTGGTCCACATATGGGTCCATATATTTACACATGTGGTCCACATATGTGACCATAAATTCCCACATGTGGTCCACATATGTGACCACATTTTCCCACATGTGGTCCACATACGCGACCACCTATTCACACATGTGGTCCACATATGCGACCACATGATCACACATGTAATCTTCATATGTGACTACATATCACACATGTGGTCTACATATGTGACAACATATTACACATGCGATCTGCACATGTGAATACTTACTCACACATGTGGTTCACATATATGACCACACGATGCCACATGTGGTCCACATATGTGACCACATGTTCACATATGTGGTCCACATATGCGAGCACATATACACACATGTGGTCCACACACGTGACCACATATTCACACATGTGGTCCACATATGTGACCACATGATCACCCATGTAATCTTCATATGTGACTACATATCACACATGTGGTCCACATATGTGACCACATTTTCCCACATGTGGTCCACATACGCGACCACATATTCACACATGTGGTCCACATATGTGACCACAAATTCTCACGTGTGGTCCACATGAAAGACCACATATTCACACATGTGGTCCACATATGTGACCACATTTTCCCACATGTAATCCACATACGCGACCACATATTCACACATGTGGTCCACATATGTGTCCACAAATTCTCACATGTGGTCCACATGAAAGACCACATATTCACACATGTGGTCCACATATGGGACCATATATTTACACATGTGGTCCACATATGTGACCACAAATTCTCACATGTGGTCCACATATGTGACCACATTTTCCCACATGTGGTCCACATACGCGACCACGTACTCACACATGTGGTCCACATATGTGACCACACATTCTCACATGTGGTCCACATGAAAGACCACATATTCACACATGTGGTCCACATACGTGAGCACATATTGACACATGTGGTCCACATATGTGACCACATATTCACACATGTGGTCCACATATGTGACTACATATTCACACATGTGATCTATATATGTGACTACACATTCACATAAAAAATTTTTTACTACACGAATAAACTTCAATAAAAGTTTTATAATTTAAAAAAGTTTATTTTTTATGTAGGCTGTCTCCTATCTGAAGTGTAGTTAAATGGAAAAACTAGGAGGACCAGTGTGTGTGTCAGTGATGACCTATTGCGTTGAGAGACAAGGTCCTTCATCCTTAGCCTCATTCGCAGGCTCCAAGTCAGCTATGGAGACAGCTATTTCTCTAAGCTACTGAATTAGAAACGATGGTACGAAGAAAGAAGGTTACCGACACATTGTTTCGGTAAATGAGCGATGTATAAATGCACTTTGTCACGAAAGGTATTTTAAATTTGTATTGAAACGAACTGAAAAGTCAAAAATTAAAAGGAGTTATAAAATGTAATTTATCACATGAATTCACAAAACAATCTATACCTATTTTTATTTTAAGAATTAAAAAAATGATGTTAGTTTTGTCTTGCCTGACCTTGTCGCACTCATTATCTTATTAATGTGA
Organism: Heliconius charithonia; assembly: GCA_030704555.1. Lineage (NCBI taxonomy): Eukaryota > Metazoa > Arthropoda > Insecta > Lepidoptera > Nymphalidae > Heliconius > Heliconius charithonia. The sequence goes on along the minus strand of CM060809.1, from coordinate 6,671,048 downwards.
TTAATCTCCATATATAATAAAAGGATAGAAAAGTCAATTCTGTACATGAAAGATATAAAAAAAATAAAAATTAGGTCGGTTAATATGTCGATTATAGAACCTAAAAAACCACTCAGCAGAATTCTTGTCTGTCTGTCTGTCTGTCTGTCTGTCTGTCTGTCTGTCTGTCTGTCTGTCTGTCTGTCTGTCTGTCGGTTTGTTTGTGCGTCAATCACGCAAAAACTACCTGACAGAAATTGATGAATTTTTGCATGGTGTTAGCCTAGGACCTCAAGGTACATTTTTTTTGGGTTTCATTCCGAATTTCATGATAGTTTTCTTTAAAAAAAATAAAAACTGAAAAATATAAATTACCTAAAATACCGATAACTACTGTATGAAATTAAATTAATTTTGGCATGGTAATAGTTCAAAGCCTAATGTCACTTATAGGATAGTTTTTATCATGGAGTATAAAGAATTTTTTGTAGAAAAAATTACATAATTATATTTTTTAATAAAAAAAATCGACTTCTTCAATTTCAACCGGATTTCACACTCTGAACTTAACTAAACTTTCACCAAAGTACCCCTTATATGTACCCTTTCTATTAAAAAAAGAATAATTAAAATCGGTTGAATTGATATTGACTTATACGTTCATTTGTCGCGCATATACTTAATGTAAATTTGAGATTTATATGATTTTCTCATAGATACCATTGTTGGATATAAACTAAATTAAAATAAGACTACACGGGAGGCATTAGCTTTCAAATAAAAAAATAAATAATAAAATGATCGTTGTAAAATAAAATACAATTTGTCAAGAACGACGCACGCACACATAAACCTATCAAAGGGAAACCGCCGCATACTAGGTATTATTACGCTTAGGTATTGGCGGCTATAAGTTTAAAGTTCTAAACATTTTAGTACTATTTTTGTAGTAGTATGTCTTTACATTATTGGTACCTATGCGTAACGGCGTCACACAACATATAGATATGAATAAACATTGTGAAATGAGAAAAAACCCTACGTTTTCACTGTTGATGTATCTTGCTTAAATTCTTTAGGTACGGGTTTAAACTATTTTACCCTATATGCCCAATTGTAACTGTAACGCGACGTTGTGGGTCCGATCCACACATGCAGGATTGAATTATAATTTAATAATATTTTCATTTCGCACATCAGTCACACATTATACCCAATATCTTACACTAAGTTGCCCTACTAAGGGCGGGATAAAGCGTGGATCTGGTTTTAACTTTATGTGAACCGATTAAAATAAAGTCCAGTCCAGTTGAGGCCAGTCGTGGCGCAGCGGCACAAAGTGTGACTGTAAAACCGACTGGTTCTCTGAGTTCGATCCCCACACGAGGAGATGAAATATTTACTTAAATTTATATTTCCATTTCTTCGCTCTGGGGTCGAGGTTAAGCACGGCGTTGCGTTCTGAGACTCAACACGCAATGCGTCCAGAATTCGGTAGAAAGTGGGGAACGGAGTGTCTTAATACTAGGTTCCTCCCTCTGACTAGCATGAAGCTGCTTAAAATAAAAATAATACTTAATATTTAAGGGCAGTTTGCCAGAATACAAACAAAAAAAGTATTAAAATCGGTTAAGCCGTTTCTGAGATTATCGTGAAGAAACGCACATATAGTAAGTATCGATAGGTTGTGTTTTTATTTCAAACATTCAATTGAAGATGCTTATGGGAGGTACGAAAATGCGACCTAAAGTTTTAACAACTTTCTCATAAAAAATCTTCATTACATTGCAAACATACAGTTATAAATATATCAAAACACGAACATAATTCAGTGTGTTAAGTAAATAATTCTGTGGTTTAAGCGGGCGAAGCCGCGAGCGGGTCGCTAGTTAAGTTAAATAATTGACTATAAGGATACCATTGAAATTTGTAGCATCTCTATTTTTAAGGCCAGAGGCCGGCACGAAGTGTGACTATAAAACCGACTGGTTGTGGGTTCAATCGAGGAATATTTACTTAAATTTATATTTCCATTTCTTCGCTCTGGTGTTGACAAAGCGCGGCGTTGAGTTTCGCCACGTAGATTTCAGCGGAAAGTGGGGAACGGAGTGTCTTAACACTAGGATCCCTGCCTACCCTACTGTGTGCGGGTAGCTGATTGAATTTAATTTTAAGTTATAAAATATAATTAAAGAATTTGAAGAAGAATTAAAGAATTGGGTTAGATTCTGTATTCATACACAGTAATTCCTTCATGGATACGTCGTGTTGGACCAAACGCACGCTAGATACTGTTCGATATAATGGAAGTCGTGGGCTTCATTATCATATGGAACAAATACTTCTATTATTCATAATATAAAGGTATGTCCTGATCTGGGTATACCGTATACTATACACGGCGCTACTCAACCAGAACTAGTACAAAATAACCACTTACTACTATTTTATAAATAATAAGATAGGTTTATCTATGTAAGTCTATGATTCTATGAGTCTATGACAGCGTGGGTTTGGCTTCCGCAAATCAACAATACCTCCAAATACCTCCAGAAATTGGCGGTGACTAGAATTTCTTAATGGGGACGGAGTGTCTTCACACTAGGTTACTAAGTTCCCTCTACCTACTCTGCTATGTGCGGGTTACGGCGTGTAGCTAAAAAAACCTATCTATAAAAATACACTTGACTACGTATATTGTTCCACTAAAACGCGTATCATTTTTATCGCATATCAAATGGTTTACATATATGTACGAGTATATATGTACTTTAGCGAAATAGCCTTAGTAAGTGTTCTGATAAAAGATAAAAATTCACAACTAAAATGTACAAGCATAGGCATTAGTCACATTATTCCATTGTTCTCAAGTCATTAATCTCAATAGGTATCCTTGAAAATTTTGGTTTTACTTTTTTTTTTGCATTAACGTGTTAATGTTAAGTACATATTAAGTAAGTAGGTAGTTTTAAAAACTAATATAAAAAACAATATTTTTTAATTAACGATATTTTTTTAACAGGGTATCAAATTAGATAGATTATGACATTAAATTGTAATAAAATAGGTACCCAGGTTAATTCGATTATCGAATTAAGTGCGATTCTTCAATGAAATTATATGATTTAATCAAAAATATATATAATCTGCTTAAATGTTTACCTAGTTCAGCTTCACTGTATCCCTCACACAGCAGGGTAGACAGAGGGAACCTAGTGTTAAGTCACTCCGGCTCCCACTTTCTGCCGAATTCTGAAGGTATTGCGTGTTGGATGGCGGAACTCAACGCTGCCCTTTGCCTTTACAGCAGAGCGAAGAAATGAAAATATAAATTTATGTAAATATTTCATCTCCTCGAGTTGAGATCGAACCCACAACAAGCCGGCTTTACAGTCACACTTTGTGCCCCTGAGCTACGACTGGCCTCAAATGGCCTGTTTACTTAGATTTCTTTCTTTATCATTAAAGAAAAAACCATATATCCATATAACCATAACATCTGTCCATTGTGTCATTAAGTGTTATATTTATTTAAACTTTAATATTAATTTGTTCTTTTGTTGCTTCTCGCCCAATAATTTGAGGTAACCAATCTGACTCGAATTCCAAAGGTACAGAAGTAACAAAGTTCTTACGTCTTGGTTTCTGTAGTATTTATTTTATCACGACGCGTAAAATGTTTTTTGTTGAATAAAATGAATTCTTATTATTTCTATACAATTTCAGAGGTTCGAAATTCGGTACTCAATATGGAAAAAAATCTTAAAAAAGATGATACATTTACAAACACAAAGATGTACATTTTTCTACTGTTAATACACGAGGAATAGGAATTTCAATATTATTTTAAGATGTTACATATAATTTATTTTAAGAAATTATAAAAATCATAAAGTATAAAACATATATAAACATGTATTACATGTCATGTTCTTACTGTTTTTGCTCATACAGTTAATAACCTTGTATTATAGGTACATAAATAGTAACTCGACTGCTTCTTTTAATGATAAAAAAATATAATATATATTTTACAAAATTGTTTGTTGATTTTCATCTCCTACATGTAAATGAATATATTTTATAATTATAAAAATAATTAGGCGATTATTATGGAAAAGATTATATAAAGTAATGAGGATTTATATAAAAATTGAAATACAATATTTATTTATATAATGTAAGCATAGTTCTACCTTGATCAATTATTATTTATTGTGTCTGGAATATTGTCAGCGTGTCGTCAAATTGTCTCAAACAAACTCACGACGGGGTTCTGGCTAACTGTTGTTCTTAAATTTATCTTCTTCGAAGGTGTAAACCGTTAGGATGGGTATAACGTATTCAAAATAGGTCACAGCGCGATCGCTGGAACGCTCGTATGACTAAATGGAGGCACGAGCGCCACGCACGCCACGCGTTTATCAACTAAACACATTAAAAACGCCGGTTCCTACAACCAATGTGTTTTCTTATGTTATCGTAAACATCAACATAATGTATTGTTGATTCGAGATACGCCTCTAGAGGTTCTTTTATTTTTAACTTAACGTTGCCAAATACGATTTCGGCAGGAACGCGTGTGAGTAACCAAGGCATTGAACAATATATTTTTTTTTATTTAAAATTGCTTACTTTTTAAAAAAATTATGATTTAAATTTCTAAGATGTAATAACAACATAAAAACATTTCTAAATAAAAAAAATATAAAAATAATAAAAAAGCTTATAATTATATGTACGGGATATTTATATGTATTGTGCTTTAAGATAAGTGACATTGTAATTCTGTGCTTAATTTAAGAAATAAATAAAATAAAATATCGTAGTGTATTTTTTTTGGCTTATCCGTATATACTTTTTGTTTTTTTGAGTACCTAGGGAAAGGAAAAAGGTATAATTAATTTCATTACCGCACGTGCGAAGAACTTTAAGAAAACAGTATAAATTACGCTCACTAAATGGATTGCGAGTCTTGTCTCAGACACCTGTTACAATTTTAAGTAAAAATAGATAACATTTTCTTTAAATAATATAAATCAGGTTCACGTATCCCGCACACAGCAGGGTAGGTAGAGACCATCTAGTATTAAGAAACTCCGTTCTCCATTTTCAGCCGAATTCTGGAGGCATTGCGCTCAACATGAGTGGCGGAAATAACCGCGTTGGCTTAGACACCAGAGCGAAGAGATCAAAATATAAATTGAAATAAATATTTCATTTCTTCGAGTTGGGATTGAACCCACAACCAGTCTCTTTTACAGCCACACGTTTGTGCTCGCGTGCTACGGCCACAAGCACTTATTTAGTAAAATGTAATTTATATATATATTAAATAGTTTTTATTTGCTGACTTATAGATACTGCAATCTCATAGAAAATTACGACAATGTAATAAAAATGTATAAGTAAAATTTAAATGGGATCGCTCCAGGAGGCCAGGGAGGATTGAGGCCAGTCGTGGCGCAGTGGTACAATGTGACTGTAAAACCGACTGTTCTGCCACTCAACACGCAATGCCTCCAAAATTCGGCAGAAAGTGGGGAACGGAGTGTCTTAACACTAGGTTCCCTCTGCCTACCCTGCTGTGTGCGGGATATAGCGTGAAGCTAATTAATTAATTATTAAATGGGATCGCCACCAGTAACTGACAAGCCCCAGTGATCATCTTTTTTTAGCCTCTAAAAAAAGATTTAAAATATATACTGTACAACAACAACAAAGTACTGTATTTATAAATTCTTTTTATAAATACAGTACTTTGTGAGGACATTTAGCACAAGCATTTTTTTCCGCCATTTTACGTTTATACGAAGAGCAAAAGCACATTTGCAAGATATTGCTTATCGATTTTATGAATGACAGCATGTTTTTTGTGATTTTTTTATATGAATTGCTAAAGATACCATTTAATTTACTTTGTAACGAAACTTTCGAAGAGTCAAATGTCAATAAAGATAGTTGTTTTTAAAGTAATTAACTTTTTTTTACTGATTAGTATCACATTTTTATGAAAACTCTCCTCTAGTCTAGAACAAATGGTAAAGGGTATATGGCTAAAGCACAGCGTTATAACTCTTTAAGGACTTGTAATATAAGCTAATTTAAAAGTTAAGATTTTTTTCATTTTAAATTAGCATTAAATGCACTAAAATGATGTTCTCCTTTATTTTAGTTCAAGATACTCGCAGTTTGTATTCGACGCCCAGATTTTGATAACTGAGAAAAAAATCTCAATTTATAATAAGCTGTTGATTACCGGTGCCTCAATATCGATATTCTCAATTTTTGGGCAATACAAATTAAAATCGATTTAAATATATTTTTAAGTTACCAAAAAATATATTTTATAACATTAAATATTTTTAATTATTTCTGCTCGTAATTATTGAATTAAACCTAATATATTTATAATATCTATAGTGAAAATATACAACTTCCTTGAGACGATTACAGGTTCAATTATTATCTTACCTTACAACCCTATCCAAATATTATTTGTGGCACAGTTGGGAAGTGTCCGCAAGTACTCACGATTCGATTAATTCGCTGAGGACTTGATCCCTACTGAAGGGTACTATAAATTATAATCATTTCCCCGTCACTGTTAATATCTAGGGAGAATTATAACCAATCAAAGTTTCATAATTTTGTCACTCATTGACTGACCGATCACCAAAACTATAAAGCACTTCTAGCAGACGTAGAAGTGATGAATGTATAAATAAAGAAAATACTAAAATATTTTTAAATTTTGGTCCAGTTTTGTAGATACACAAACTGCACTAATGACTTTGTAATCTTATATAGATGTACAAGAATTACAAAGTTACATTTGCAGTGAATTAATCAGTGTGAGAGATCAAAAAAAATCTCTAAGAAAATCCGTTATTGATATTCAAGAAGTAGAAGGTATCGGAAAGGAAAAGCAACCCGGATAAGGGCGAGTCGGGCTCGCCATCCGAAGGTTCCGTACAGAAATTGAGGTCTCGCGTTTTTTTAAAATTAAACCCTAACTAGTCAGAGCCCTTTCATCTGATACCTCACTTGAACTGGTGGCAAATTTAATACCCAATGCACCCTTTTAAGGCTATTATTTGCAGGACTTAACCACAAATCTATTGCGATATAAACGGCCATCGTTTTTCATCGAGAAAATCATACCTCCAATGGATCCTGAGGTAAAGACTCTTGACCGAATATAAAATATTAGAAAAATCATTTATAATTGGCAGAGTAATTGCATAACATGTATGTAACAACTGTATGTTTCTTATTTGTAGCAAAAAACATACAATTAAATTGATAATTTGCTCCTTTTTTAAGTCCTTATATCAAACGGAACAGGGAATTTCCCGTTTTATTCGTACCTAGTTTTGCTAAGTTTTTTAATAGAACTATTTCCTATTACACAATTTATATATGAAAAGAAAACATTTTCTTTATACGTCAGCGATATTATATTTTCTCTAAAAGTTTCTACATGTTGTAAATTATAGCTATGATTAAGGTTCCTCTGCGAAAAAAGCGGAGTAGCTACTCCTTCACAGGTAGTTCTTCATCACTCGAACAAAACATAAACAAAAATAAGAAAAGGTTTACAGTTTTGGTGTACATGTGGCCTTATCCCTACAGATGTTCTCTTATAGATAACTCTTACCATAAATGACAACAGCAAAGGACACATGGGTATCGGTTAGCAAATTATTTTAAAATGTTATCTTGGTAAAATAAAGTTACATAAAAGTTTACACGCTATAAATTACATATATAGCTATTAAATATATTATTATATACCGTATTTAAATATCAGCTTCACGCTGTATTACGCATGCAGCAGGATAGGCAGAGGGAACCTAGTGTTACTACACTCTGTTCCCCACTAACTGCCGAATTCTGGAGGCATTGCGTGTTAAGTGGCAGAACTCAACACCGCGCTTTGTCTCGACACCATAACGAAGAAATAGAAATATAAATTTAAGTGAATATTTCATCTCCTCGAGTTCCCACTCGAACTCACAACCAGTCGGTTTTATAGCCACACTTAGTGCCCCTGCGCCACAACTGGCTTCTTTAAATATGTTGTTAAAAATAAAAACAATATATAAAATGTGTATTTATTATTACCACACCCTTTATATGGGCCTTTAGTAAGCAAGCTTTAATTTTACATACAATTATTTACGGACCATTTCGAGACCTATAAGTGAAATGTTTTAATAAGCACCCAGACTAGTACGTTGGCTCAATCATCCTACAAAACAGAGATATATCTTTTGCTTTGTCTTGTTACCAAAGAGAAGAAATTAAAATGTTAAATAAAATCAAATTAGCTGTATCCTGGGGATCTAGTGTAGAGACACTCCGTCCCCGCTCGCGAAAAAAGCGAAGAAAATGGAAATATACATCTAAATAATTATTTCATTTCCTCGAGAGGGGGGTGAAACCCACAACCTGTCGCGTTTACAGTCACAGCTTGTACAAAAAAATATTAATAAATGAAAATTTATTTCCCCGAGTGGAAACTGAACTAATTAAGTACGGTGGCAGCGTAGGTTCCAGAAAAAAATCGATTTAATTAAAATACTTTATTAAAATAACTTATTACTAAACAGGTGAGACTTGCTCTTAGTTGGAGACAAGAATAATTTATTTTATTACATTTATTTTTAATGTTCATTCATACAATGTTTGTAAAGTGATGCGAGGATTCAAACAACAGATTATTACAATTCTAAGATCTCTATTGTTAGGTGTAGGAAATAAGTGTGGGAACCTTGTGGAAAGCCTAAGTCAGCGATTCCCGGGTTGTGTGGGAACGTAACAAACTGTCATCTGTGGTGTTTAAAGTCAATATCAAACAGATAAAAATTTTAAAAAGCATTGTTTTGTGTTCTACTACATTAATAAAGGCCCCCAAAATATATATGTTTTTAAATATCTTCCAAATACAGACACCGGTCCGTTACGATTTTTTTAAGGTTATAGAGTTTATTATAGAATAGATAAAAACTATTATAAGCTTATAATTGTAATTCATTTCATACAAAATGGGTGTACAACTACCGTAACTAAGTACGAGAAGTACAAGTAATAAAAGTCGAGAAACTTAGTTGTGAGCTTTTATTACTTGTACTTTTAGTACTTAGTTACGTGACCTACAATCCTGAAATTGGTACGGGGCCTTCGGTGGGAGAGTCCGACTCATACTTGACCAAAAATTTCAAATTACTTAAGTGTCAGTTCTACAGGCAATTACTACAGGCTTGGCAGAAAATCACAACATGAAAATATAATTTCGTATAAGCGTCAACGCAATGAGGTCGTTTTGCTTGACATCTTATTTATGTCACACACGCAGACTATTTGATGCTACAGCTTCATCTCAAAAATATTATGCCTTGAAAATATAAATGAGGTAACTATAAAAGTTAATAGATTTTTGATAAGCAGGAAGAGAACTGCCAAAGTTAATAATATCATCTTTTAGGGAACAGAGTATTCTTTATTGTATCAGTAAAACAATAAAAATCTGCTTTATGAAAGCATTTTCTTGAATTTATTAATATACTCGAATTGTAGTCATATTGTCAATTTTAATTTGGCAAAATAACGTTGTTGACAACAATAGATAATGTGTAAAATTAAACGTGTTAAGACACTCTGCTCCCAACTTTCTGGCGAATTCTAAAGGCATTGCGTGTTGGGTGGCGGAACTCAACGCCGCGCTTTGTCTCGACGCCATGTTAAGGACACCAGAGCGAAAAAATGAAGTAAACAAGGTCAGAATCATGAAAATATTAATTTAAGTTCATGTTTTATTATTTCAAGTGTCAGAATTGATCGCTTTTACAGTTTTATTAAATTTATAGATTAAGTCTAAAGTGCATCCTAGAAATAGATTATAATAAAACGATGGATACGACGGATCGGATGGATGGACGAGATTATAAACGACATCGCATTTTAAAATTAGTCAATAAATATAATAAAACTGTAATTGAGGCTAACTCTGTTCATTAATTCAGATACTGGAGGTTGGTAGTCGGAATCCAAAAACATTTTTTTTTAGAAAAACAGATCTGATTAATAAGATTGTGTAAATGATTTTAATAATTCTTCTCACCCATTTAGAACTTAACTAATAAATTATCGTGACCTGTCAAAATTTGACAACTTGGTCACGTGAAATTTATGATTCTTTCTTTACATTCGTCGTGAATTATATTTTACATTCTTACAATATAAATGGGATTAAAAATATCTCTGTGGGGCACAAGGGCCAGCACACATAATTTTGATGTATGTTAAGTTGTAGCCTTCATGGTAATTTATGTTATCGACCCTTACTTTTGGTAATGGAAGCCCTTATCTTGAATTTAAGATGCAATAAATTTGTGCTTAAAATATTTGGTAATCTTTTTTTATGGTAAAAAAACTACCTGGCGTCAATAAAAATGAGGAAGAATTTAAATTTTAAGTATTTAAAAAGAATTATTGTTTTCTTTTACATTTTTAAAGTGTTATTCCATACTGAGGAATTATAAATACTTTTTAGAAAAAATAAATTTGAACGTAGTGGGTTCAAATTCCGCTATGATGTTTTGATGTAGACTTTTTTTCACGCTTTATGCGAGATATGGCAGAGTAGGCAGAGGGAACCTAGTGCTAATACACTCTGTTTCCCCCTTTCCCCGCTTTTCCTTGTTGCCAGAGCGAAGAAATGAAACTATTAATACATAATAATTCCTCCCTCAGAGTGAGAATTAAATTCACAACCATTAAGTCACACACTCGTGCCACTGCGCCACAACGGCCTTTAAAATAGACTTGAATAAATCTATGTATATACATCGACAATCTCTATATAGTTAAGTTTCAACTAACATTATGCATATTTTGTTGTAGTTTGGTTGAAAGTAAGCCCAAAAAATACTAGTTATTTCTTTATATCCAATTTACATTTAAAATATGCTTTTAAAACTGATATTTTATAAGTTAAAGTATGCTCTATCAACTTTACCCACCACTCGTTAAGTATCGACATAGCAAATGTAGGAACACAATGTTATTGAGATAAACTTTATTTCATAGTAAGTACCCACCCATGTAGTGTAACTTCTTCATTTGAAAGTTTAGCCTTTGAGTGAGATTGCTTACTATCGATGGAACTTGCGTCCAACCTCTTGATTGAATTAAACGAAGAAAATCACTGAACAGTTATTTGTTCAGCATCCACGGAGTAGGTTGCTCTTCAGAGACTTAGTTCTGCGGGAACGGTCTGTGAGTGTTCGTAGAAATGAGTGTTCAATTGTTCCCGGTCAGCAAATACTGCGAAAGCCGCATAAAATTTCAATATGGTTTGGTCCTATCGAGACTTGCTATATAGAGTGCTATTGAGTAGTTTTTTGTAATCTAAATATTTGCATAATATTCAATTATTTAGATTTAAGTAAAAGATAAGAGGTTACTTTAAGTAGTAGATAAGTTAAATTTTATCATAGAGCCAGACTAAGATTGAGTAAGTTTTTAGGTCTCGCGTTTTGTCCTGAATGGATCAAAGTGCCTTTATTGCTTTCTATGAAGGATTTTTTCTTTTAAACTAGCAATATTATTATTATTATTAGCCAGTTGTAGCGCAGCGGCACGAAGTGTGACTGTAAAACCGACTGGTTGTTGGTTCAATCCCCACTCGAGGAGATGAAATATTTACTTAAATTTATATTTTCATTTCTTCGCTCTGGTGTCGAGGCAAAAGTGCGGCGTTGACTCAACACGCAATGCCTCCAAAATTCGGCAGAAAATGGGGAACGGAGTATCTTAACACTAGGTTCCCTCTGCCTACCCTGCTGTGTGCGGGATATAGCGTGAAGCTTATTTAATTTTTCTTTTACTATTAGGGTTACGAAAAAAAATAAACCTCATAAGACGCCACACAGGCGGACAACAAAGTCACCTCGACACCAGAGCGAAAAAACGGAAATATAAATTTAAATAAATATTTCATTTCCTCAAGTGGGGATCGAGCCCACAACCAGTCGTGCTTACAGACACACTTTGTACCTCTGCGCCATGACTAGAATTTTATAGTTTATTATGGTGAGAAAAAAAAATAAAAACAGTACAATATATTCTACTAAATGTGGTGTGGGAGAGTAAAAAAATACAGATGTACTTATTGGTACATTAATTATGATAAACATTTTTATATCTAGTTTCATCTTTTTTAGATAGTATAAAATAGATAAAAGTATTTGAATCTCAACTATCGTTAGAGAAATAAAGATAAACATAGAAACTCTGTAAACAACAACACTCAACAAGGACACCTTTTGACCTCCGGGTCCCATCTGGATATTTTGAAAAGGAACTTTTTATCAAATTAAGGGCTATTGATAAATGTTTTAGCATGACAATTTTAGTCTTATCTCCTATCAAATTGATGAGGTCAGTCGTGGTGGAAGGGCGCAAGCATGTCACTGTAATTGCAACAGGTTGTAGAGTTGATTCCCACTCGAGGAAATTAAATTTGTAATATTTTCGTTTCTTAGCTCTGGTGTCGAGGCAAAAAGCGAGGCGTCAAATTTCACCGCTCAACTCGCAATACCTCCAGAAATAATTGGAAAGTGGAAGCGGAGTGACTTAGCACTAGGCTCCCTCATCCTACCCTCTTTCATACGGATATTAAAACGAATTCACTTAAAAACGTAATTCCATTACAGCGTCCCTTTTATCAGTTCGTTCGTACAGAATAAAAGTACTAAGCTGATTGATCCACGAATCGGGATATGCATGCACAACGAGCTTTGTCTGTCAGAAAAACATAGAGCAAATAAAAACAAAAGTTCACATGTTTTATGTGACGTTCACTTTCCGACAGTTTTTAAACCGTGTTCGTTCTGAAATTGGAATTTATCTTGTTATTTTCCATGAAGTTTTATATGTGAATTGTAGGTAAATATAGAATGTAATTAATTTTAGAATTCTGGAGGCATTGCGCCTTGAGTGGCAGAACTCAACGCCGCGCTTTGCCTCGACACCAGACCGGAAAAAAAAATATTTAATTTTTCGAGTGAGAATCGAATCCACAACCTGTCGCGTTTACAGTCACACACCTGTCTCCCTCCGCCACAACCTCAGTGAGACCTCACTCACGACATTAGTAATACCCAAAGACACAAAGTGTCGACGAAGACATTTGTATGATAAAAGCATCACGTATTCCAATAATATACCTAGAGTCATTCAACAGATTGCACAGCTATTGAGTATGAACATATATATTACCTTATGTTATTCTTGTCGCTTTGAAATAGAAGTCAACAGAAATTTTGTTATTTTACAAGTCGTACTTTTTAAAAAAAAAAAAATATCTTTCCCTTGGCGTCATATTGTGAACATGTGAAGATAGATAGATATCTATCTATACTTATATATTATATATAGTGTTGTATGGAAATTCTAATATCGTCATGAACCACTTATTTGAGTTATAATTATTAATTATTACAGCATAATAATAAGTGAATATGTAATTATCTAGTATTAATAAGAGATCAATTCACTCTATATATAAGTCTGAAGCGATGTTCTAGCGGAGTAATATTATGACAGATAGGAACAGCTTAGCGAGAAGAATTAGGTCACAAATTCAATTAGTGGAGTGGTGTTATTGCTAGATATTATCAAGTGAAACAAAGGCTTACACAGCATACTAAATTGTAATTAAAAAGGATAAACAAAGTTCATCACTCATTTTATAGAACATTTAAATATTATATTTTTGATTCAATTGTGAACTTAATAACATAGAAGGTGCCATCGAAGTTATTTGAGTAATTAAGAAATGTCTTATTGTAGATAGTTGTGGATTCGGTACCTAGTCAAAAGGTACATAATTATTTTTTTCTAGTAATTGAGAAAATTTGAAATAAATATATTTTTACAGACTATGTTGAACAAATGAATTATATTTTTAAACCTTAAATAAAAAAGTAAAAATATGATACTTTTAAAAGCTAATATTGAAGTGTGCTTAGTATGTTATAATATAAAAGGTTCTTGGTTATAACTAATTCTAGCCGTGCGTCATTTGCGATAGATTGAACAAGCTTTTATCAGGCAGTCTATTGTGAAATTAATTAACTTATCGCATGTGCAGTTATCTGCTAGCGCACTCATAGCTGATATCATTTTATTCACTCCCGTTATCACATTTTAAATGCAAAAAAATAAAATTCTTACAGTTTTAAGTGTCTTTTTATATAGACATATTAATAAAAAAAATCAGCTTCAAGCTGTATCTCGCACACAGCAAGGTAGGCAGAGGGAACCTCCTGTTAAGACACTTCGTTCCCCACTTTTTGCCGAATTCTGGAGGCATTGCGTGTTGGGTGGCGGAACTCAGTGCCGCGCTTAGCCTTGACACCAGAGCGAAAAAATTGAAATATAAATTTAAGTAAATATTTCATCTCCTCGAGTGGGAACCAAACCCACAACCAGTCGGTTTTACAGTCACACGTCGTGCCGCTGCGCCAGGACTGGCCTCAAATATATAAATACGACGATTGTAGATTCAAATTTTATGTCCAGACTTAAATTAACAATATTATTGTCCATCTGGCCAGCTCAGACAAAGGACGGGTGCCATTGGGTTGCTCCGTACATTTTCAACTTAATAACGATACTACAATTGAAAACCAATATCAGTGAATGTTAAACGAAAATCTAATTATTATAAAAAGGAAAATTTAATTACATTTCCATAATAAGACTAAAGAGTAGTAGTAGTAAGAGTAGAGATAGTAATTAACACTTAATATTCCTAGAATACCACACACTACAAAAAGAATATGATATACTTAACAGTACTTAATTAAAGTTCAATAAAATACTACTGAACACGGGACGATCGGCAGAGTCCTGATCAAAACGATATTTAGAAACAACAGTTTTGACGTGATAACGTCTTATAAATCGACAAACGACGTCTGCAGCCACGAAAAGCATGTAGCTGTCACGTTCCACCTGAGTAGAGCGTGCAGGCGAGAGCGCGGAGCAAACGATAGAGAGGCGCGATCGACGAGTCGAGTCTAAGCGTTTGGCTTGTGACGCATCTATCTATCCACTGTCACTCGTGATTAAATAGCTCATTGTTACTTGATATTAATCTGTATCATTTAAGTATATTTTTTTTTTCTTTTGATGTCATTACGTAAAATATCCAGAAACCGATTTTACAGATAAACATTTATAATTTTTTTATATATAAAAAATAAATCAACTTTCCGCTATATCACAGCGGAGACACTCCGTTCCCCACTTTACGCCGTAGTTTTTGAGACATTGCGAGTTGAGTGGCGGAAGTTAACGCCGGTATTTTCCTTGGTGTCAAAGCGAACAAATGAAAATATTATGAAATAATAATTAATACTGCCAAGTTGGAATCGAATACACAACCATCGCGTTACAGTCACATCCTTGTGCGCCTACGTCATGGCCTCAATTTTCTTTTATTTTTTTTAACAAATAACAATGCTTAATGAAATATTTCATGTCATTAAATTCATTAAAACAATCATTGCAGTAATCACACTACAACATTAGCGTTATTAGTTTTCAACTGCCGCGGCTTAACGCTATAAGCAGATAATTATATCTAATGTAGTATACATGATAATATAATTTGAATAGTTTAAACATTTTTAAAGTGTTATTCCACACTTAGGAAAGAAAAGTACCCGCGCCTCCTGGGTTCGAGTCCCGCTACGTTATAATTTTTTATACGTTTTCTAAATAAGTATTTTTTTTTCTTAATGTGGAATAACACTTTAAAAATGCTTAAAAATATTTTCTCTCTTGCCAAACGATAATTCTTAGTAATTATCTTTGGGTAGCGGAAATTTGTAAAAACCTCCCTACAGAGATGCTAACAACATAAAAATAAGTTGTAATAAGGGTACAAAAATTTCGACGTAGCTTGACGAGAATGTATGGCTTAGTGGTCAGAGCCCTGGTCGGTTTCCAGGAGGCGCGGGTTCGAGTCCCGCTACGTTCAAATTTTTATACGTTTTCTAAATAAGTAATTTGAATAGGTTGCTTTATAGCCTTATTAAAACACATCTTTTAGTTTACTCACACTTAACTTAAGTTTCGTGTAGAGCAAACAAATTTAAGCGCATGTTTCAGTCGTAGTATGATAAAAAAACCGGACAAGTGCGAGTCGGGTTCGCCCACCGAGGATTCCGAACATAAATTGGAGGACTAAAGCTTTTTCTGAAATTAAGTTTAGCTTATCTTTAATAACAAATATTTCCCCCTTTCAAGGATATTTGTTTTTAGGATTTACACACGATTTTAAATGTTTTAAGTTTTTTTTCTGCCCAAGTACTCTATG
Organism: Heliconius charithonia; assembly: GCA_030704555.1. NCBI lineage: Eukaryota > Metazoa > Arthropoda > Insecta > Lepidoptera > Nymphalidae > Heliconius > Heliconius charithonia. The sequence continues at coordinate 6,654,673 of CM060809.1, read as the reverse complement.
TATAGTATAGCTAGCTTCCAAATCTTTAAATTCTAGGTCAATCGGATTACTTTCGGTTGACTTAGAATTATTATTATTAATTTTAATTTCCTTTATATTGTCGAAAAGGCGTTTTTTGCGATACAAAAATGCCATTCTTTTAAAAATAAATACGATTTCCTTAAGTGGAGATCGAACTCACAACCTGTCACAATAACAATTAAACTTTGTATCCCTGCTCCACGACTGGTCAATTAATATATGTATATGTATGTATATAAACATAATTTATTCACAAATCTTTTTGTTAGGTTATTCTTCAATTTAAAATTTGGTCTATAATTTCAATTTAATATTTGTAGCTTATTACTAGAATATTTTAAAAATTGTATTATTGAGTAAATGAAATAAATTTAATTTTACACATGTCTCAAAAATTGGACGGTTCGTGGGTTACCGAAAAACGTAAAATTTAAAGAAAAGTACTCTATTTCACACTTTACCTACTGAAAAATTAGTTCACTGCATTTTTATTATTTCCTGGGTTTTGAAAAGTAGAAGTAGTAGCTGAAAGAATGTGGCGAATTTATTTAGTTATTTACTGTTGCCGGAATTCCATGAAAATGGAAAAAAACGGAATTTCAAGTTTTGCACCAAAAAGTCCATTGTCTACGCAACTAATTTGCAAACGACAATATAAAGGCTTATTAAAAAAAGTTTAATACATAATCACGCCTTATAATGATTTTTAGAATTAGAGTTTTTTAAAGATTTGTTATTAAAACAAAATTTTTCTAAAGATATGATTATTTATTGTCACTGAATTTTATCTATATTTTTTTATACTTTCCTCATATAGCAGGAGCAATGATTATGTAGTCACCCTTTTGTTACAGTTACATGTATATAGTATATGTCATCGATACAATGTACACAGTACGTGAAAATTAGATTAGCGTTCCCCGGATATTGTCGCACATTTTCGGGAAAGAAAATTGTAATAAACAAAGGTCCGATGGATTTTGTATGCAAATAGCTTTGTTGAAGTAACGATTTGCTCTTCTCGTAATGCTGTGTTTGAATGTTAATGTTCTCTGGAAACCTTTTTATCAAAGTAAATATTTTTTAAGTTAATCACGTAAATACTACATACTATAATATTTTTAAACGCAATTTATCCGTTTATATAAATGCATTGAAATCTGATAATAATGCTGTTGTCTTTTTATTTTAAACCAGATTTTATAAATAAATATTTTCTATGCATTTTTCTTTAAATAAAACTTTTATTATACCAACAAACATAAAGTTCCAGCATAAAGAAAATATTTTTGAAATATGTATCTTTAAAATAGCTAGGTTTTATTTTGCTAATATATTGGAGTACGGGAAGAGGGTTACAAGAAAAATATAAATAAGCATCTCTTATGATTGATAATAGCGAAAAGATTATGCTATGTTCGTAAATTTTCGTAAATTTCAGTTTCTTTATCCAGTTTTATACGGTATATAAAAATAACATATAAGTTGTTTATTACTATTAAACTCAACCTAATAAACAATAAATATTTTTCAATAATATATAAAGGTAATAAATATTATTTAGTAAGATTTTTTATAACTTTTGCCTTGAACCTTAAATATTATATTATATTGTATCGAATACAATCGAATTATCTCTTTATTTTATAAAGGCCAGTCGTGGCGCAGGGGCACAAGGTGTGACTGTAAAATGGGAGCAATTTAAATATTTATTTACACCAGGGCTGAAAATATAAATTTTCAGCCCTGGTGTCAAGTCAAAGCGCGGCGTTGAGTTCTGCCACTCAACACACAATGTGTTTTAACACTACGTTCCCTCTGCCTAAGCGTGAAGCTGTTATTTTTTTAAATATTGTTGTTGGAAGTTTGTTACAATTTATTAATTTAACTATTGGCCCCCGCGTGCCTTTGCTTGTTTGGACTACATAATTATATATTTTCTTATCAGAATTACTTTAGTATTCAGATAAAAAAAATAATACAAGCATTGATAGCTAAAGTTTCAGGCAATTTAATAAAACACTTGTTTTGTTGCAATAATGTCATATGCTGTCTCTTTATATTGATAACTTTTTTATTTGTGAACCGATTATAGCAAAACATCTAAATATTAAGTGAAGCTTGCTAAATTCCAGAAGTGTAACTATATGTAAATCGGTTAAGTCGTTTCAGAGATTATCTTGAACGAACGCACAAACAAACAGACAAAAATTTGGAAAACCATTCTTTTGGATTCTACTACATTAAAAAAGACCTCTCTATATAATAATCCCTAATATTTTTTCTCATATATATTTCATGTACATATATCGATACGTTACGATCTTACTATTAGTATACATTTTAAAAAATATTTTCTACTGTGAAAAGAAGAAGAAATAGAGAATCAGCTACCTAAAACGGGTAGCTACTATAACATAGCTCGACTATTGGATAGCACTGTACACGCTACAATATTTTCCTTTTCTTCGAAAAATCTTTGTGAGGTCACTGTGTATGTTCACATTGCTTACTATGCGCAAAAAGTATTTTTCAATCAAATTTACATACTTTTCGCTTGATCGTAAAGACCTTTCGTCTGCATATGTATTTTTTAGTAAAACCCCTTTACCCTAATACTGCTAAGGGAGTCCTTGCATGTATTTTGCTTGTTAAATATGTTGAATCAATGAATTGAGTCAATCAACATTCGAGATTGATTTTGATCTCTTTAACATGTTAATTTTCCATGACTGAGATTTTGTCTCGTTTTCATTGTTTTATAGTAGATAGATTTTTGAATAAAGAAAAAGTTAAAAGTTTGAAGGCTTGAAGATACGAGAAGAATTTATCTTTTTTAACAAAAAGAAAAGATTTTGTAGTTTCTTCAAAGTTGAAGAAATATTTTTAACGTTATAAGATGTTTTTAAGAAATAAAGATTTTTTTTATATGTCAATACTTATATAACCAATTTTCGCGTGGCGTCCCGATATTTAGATTAAAAAAAACTATGAGAACCCTTTTTTTTCATTGAACTTTTTAAAAGATATTAACAATTTCATAGAAATACCAATAAGTATATTCGTGTGAAATATATAATTACTCTAAAGACTTAACTGTCTTACATAGTAATTGAAAAAAAATATCATTTAAAACGACGTTTTTAAATTAAGAGGCATTAAATTTATTGGTAGCTGTCACCTTTATTTGTTTGTAGCTTAATTTAAAACTGAAATAACTAGCCAAATGATGAATTAATTACTGATTACCTTAATTTTTTGTCCCGTTTTGGTGAAAGAATGCCGGTTTTATATTTAAAATCTTGCTTTTTACCGAGATAAAATCTAGCAACGCTGTATATCGATAACATTTAAATAAGAGGATAATTCCAAAAGCATAATGGTATATGACTTATCCAAATGTGAAAAATGTAAAAATATATTTTTTAATAAATATATAATAAGTTATATCAACATAATATCGGATACCACTCAATTTTACCATATGCGGCTTTGTCGAAAATGCATTTGATAAAGAAAAAAATAAATGTTTGTTCACTCATCGTCAACAGTCAAATTATCAAATTCGGTGGCTGAAGTAGTGAGAGCCTCCATTTCGCTTCATTTATCCCCTTCGTCGAGGTTATGGCATATTTATTGTTGTTATTTTCCTCATGGAAAATACCATTATGAAAAGTTGTGTGAATTTTATGAGTGGATACCGTCAGATGTTGGATAGTACAATAACGACATTTTTTTAATACTTTTTTTTATAATGATTTAAACACCTTTTTTAATAATGATTTAAACGTCTCAAATGGTAATTGAAAGTATTTCGATAATAGGATGAATCTCCAAAATTTCGCTAATAATGACATTTTCGTAGACTTCATTCACCATTTTCTCAATTTTAATAATTTTGAATAATCTAATACTTTATGCAACATTAATAATAAATAATTTATCTAGTAATTGGAAATTTCGAATGTATCGAACATTACACCAGGTGTAATAATCCTTTTGTACCCGAAGACACACACCATCTTACTATTAATATTTTACCTAAGATCGACGACATATCTCTTACAATTTCTATTATCTCACGTCGACTTCGAGTCATATACGGACGGACCGACAGACAGATGGACATGATGAAATTACAAGGGGCCCATTTTTTGCTATTTGGCTACGGAACCCTAGAAAGGGTAAAGGCCGATTACTTATAGTGTCAGTTTGTTGTCAGTTAAAAAAAATAAAAAAAATACCACTTAATACTTACTACTTAACTTACCGTACAATATTTACTTACAGTTAACTTAATAAACCTAAAATATAATGCTAACTGTTAAAACATTTTCTATGAAATATACTGTTAATTTTATCCTAGAGTATATTATTAATCTGGAACTTCTCCATTCACTTTGAACTTTCGCTTTTAAAATCAACAACAACATCCTTATTTTATTTTACAAGTTCTCGGAAACTTGTGAGCATTGTGAAAGTGAGGTATCGGGAAGTAAAAGTTACGAGGAATATTTAGGAGTTGTAAGCATCCTCGTCATTATATCTTTTGACAAAAAGGATACGGCTCTGACATCCCAAAAGGCGCGCGTTAATAGAGTGACAGTGAGTTTTGTGTAAATTTGTTGTTAAATTTTTTTATACCTACATATATAAGTTTTTTTTAGTTTCGTATACGACGCTATAATAAAAATGATACATTCTCATGATGTCATGCATGATAAGTAAATCAATATTTTTTTTTATTGTCACGCTTCACCTGTCATCTAAACACGACTAGCTCCAACTGTTCCTACAAATTTACAAAAAGTATAGCCTAGACAATAAGCAATCAAAAAATTATGAATGGTGAATGAGTCATATATACTTCATAGAATAACAAAATTAATTTTAAATTTAATCTATATTTTTATATACGCGAAACAGCAGTCGCCATGATATGACGTCATATCGTTTTGTAAACAAAATGTGTATTGTTTTTTTATTAGATAATATAATGCATAGCAAATATTGCGTCACTGAGGAATTTGTTTCTTTGAATATTCTTGTTTGGTTCACGCTGTGTCCAGCGAGTATCGTGCACGTTCCGTAGTAGGCAGAGGGAATCTGGGAACCTAGTGTTAAGATACTCTATTCCCATTCCCATAGTACTTCCGTTTTCCACTTTCTATATATTATTAGTTAATTATATATAATATTATATTAAAATTATATATAATTAACTAATAATTATATATAATTAACAATGAAGATTAGTAAATAAAGAAGTAGTTTAATCGGGCGCTGCAGCGAGCGGGTCGCTAGTTTATTTACCAACGTCATAAAATTTTGCAAAATATACACATTTATTTTAATTTCAAAATATTCGATTTAGTTTAGCTGCCCTTGTAAATATGATTATTGTTTTATAGAAATACTTCATACATATTATGTGGAGCCGAATCAATATTTACATTTCCGGTTATTTTAATAAGATCACTTACGATAAATTTGTTTGCATTCATCTGTTCTAGTAATATACGTTTATATCACATAAAAGTGCCGGATGAGATCCATCAGAAATAATCGGCATAATAATTTTTCTTTCAACAATACATACACAAATGTATCTCGGATTTCACAAAGATATCGTCTATTTTCCATACGGTTAAGCGATTATGCTTTTTTAAATTGATATAATTTTATCTTGCTTCAAATTATTTTATCTTGCTATTTTTTATTATAAAAGTGAAAAATTGTGAGAATAGATGTTTACTCCACTTTCACACAAAAAGTACTAAACGAATTTAGATAGAGCTCTATATTTCGTAATATAGCTTATACATCAGAATAATAGAAAGGCTACGACTTATGTAAAGATTTTGTATAATTTGGCTATAAATCAGCTTCAAGCTGTATCCCGCACACAGTAGGATAGGCCCAGAGCTAAGACACTCCGTTCCGCACTTTCCGCCGAATTCTGGAGGCATTGCGTTTTGAGTGGCGGAGCTGAACGCCGCCTTGCCGAGACACCAGAGCGAGAAAATAAAAATATAAATTTAAGTAAATATTTCATTCCCTTGAGGATCGAACCCACAACCAGTCACGTACGTCACACTTTGTTCCCCTTAAGTGCCCAGTAAATTTAAGAAGAACGAGCGAAACTGTCATTCGAATAATATTAGATACTTAAGGCTAAATTGGAATTGAATCCACAATCACTGCGTGCGTGGGGAGCGTGCATTGGTCATAATTTATTGCGTTAAATTTAACCACCGTAGCGTTAATGCTTTAGGAAATACTACATTTGCAAATGGAGCTCAATATGTCTTTTATACTATATAACTTCTTTCAAAGAATAATTGACGTTATGTGTCAATTACCTATAACATTTTCTTCTTTTTGAAACCAAATATATTCTTTTTTTTTGATTTGATACATATAATATATTCTTTTACAATTTTAGTTTATGCCATGTAATTCTTAGAAAAATATAGACAATTTTTGTACATTTTTTTTTATCTACGATTTTTCTTTTACATAATATATTATTAGCATAGAGAGAGGCTAAAAGCGAGAAAAAAATATGTTGACTTTCAACCTTGAAGAGCCTTCTTAGTACATAGGGGGATCTATGGGGACTACTGATATTTTGTCTCTATAAATATTCAACTCAATGCGAGTTTTTATTATTTGAAATGTTTATAGAGGCCAGACATGGCGCAGAGGTACAAAATGTGTCTATAAACGCGACCGGTTTCACTCGAGGAAAAGAAATTATTTATTTAAATACATGTTTCTATTTCTTCGCTCTGGTGTCGAAGAAACGGCGCGGTGACGGCGATGAGGTCCACCACTCCCCATTACGTGTAGTAATGCCTCCAGATTACGGCGGAAAGGGGGGAGAACAGAGTGTCTTAACACTAGATTCCCTCTGCCTACCCTGCTGTGTACGGGATACAGCGTGAAGCTGATTTATTTTTTATTTATAATTGTAATTGTACGAAACACGAAACGACGAAACGACTTTGTGCGAAATATCTGTAAATAGTGAAAACTGTGTTGGTAAAACTAACTGTGCAATAAAAAATAAAAATATCAGGAGGTTTATAAGAATCACATGTAATAAAGAATCTTCAATTTGAACTCAATAAAAAGAGGAATCAATTTAATTTATTGATTTTTATTTTGCAAAATTTTTAGAAAAAAAATTCAGCAATTACTGAGATTATGAAAGCAGTAACACTGCTCGTTTCATATAAGAACGAAAAAAAACTTTATTAAAGCTTCCTTCTTGCAATAAAACAAGTTGAAAACTAAATTTCCATTTAATGAGATTTCAAAATTTGTTATTGCTTTCTTTATGTTTAATTTATATAATAGTACGCGGTACAATTATGTGTGGTGTATTTCTTTGTATTTAAATAAGTTAGTAAAGCACAAGTGCAATAAAGTGTTTTATCTGTAATTACACATTATTTTTTATATCTTTTCAACCTGTCAACAATGCCTTCAATTAAAACTAATGTGTCCATTTATTAAACGGCTTCGGCGGAAAAACAGATATAAAATTTAAATACAATGATATTATTTTCTATATCATGTAGAAATTACAGTTTTTTTATTTTTTGTCTGTCTATTTGTATGTAGGTATGTCTATTTGTCTGTGCGATTGTGCACGTTCGGTTCAACCGATTTAAACACAGGTTTTTTTTATTTAAATCGGTTCATAAGCAATAAAGTCAAAAAATATGAAGTATTTTGTTTGACTTGAGGCCGTCGTGGTGGAGAGGCACAGGGGGAGACTGTAACGCGACGGTTGTGGGTTCGATCCCCACTCGAGGGAATGAATTATTACTTATTAATATTTTCATTTCTTCGGTCTGGGCACAACGCAAAAGCCCGGTGTTGATTTTCGCCACTCAATAAACAATGCTTCGAAAAATTCGGCGGAAAACAAATTTATCACTTAACAGTATAAGTCCAGTACAAGCGGGCAATAAACAACAAAAACTAGTTTCACGCTGTATCCCGCACATAGTAGGGTAGGGAGAGGGAACCTAGTATTAAGGCACTCCGTTCCCCACTTTCTGCCGAATTCTGGAGGCATTGCGTGTTGGGTGGCAACACTCACACTGGGCCTTTGCCGTGGTGCTAGAGCGAGGAAATGATAATATTAATTCATTCCATCGAGTGTGGATCGAAACCCACAACCGTCGAGATGCAGTTACACTCTTGCCCCTGCGCCACGACGGCCTCATATATGCAAAATATTATAGAAATAAATTTTCTATACAAGACCCAAGATAGTTGTTGTCTGCGAAAATATGTTAAAATATTGTTGAATTGAAATATATTCAGACTATAACACTACAATACTATTTAAGTTACAGAAAATGTTTACTTTATATATAGGTACATATAAAAAAAATTAAACGTCTGTGATTTCAACATAACTATATATTTTTTTAAATCTATGAAATTGAAAGTAACTTACGTGATACTAAACCACAAACAAACGTTATAAGAAACGTTATACCATAAACGAACAAAGGCAAGGATCACCATGAAGCTTAAATATTATTTATTTATTTTATAATTATATACATACATATATTTGGTGTAGTTATTTATAGTAGTGTAAGAACATACCATTTGAGCGGAATATTCGCATGTAATTACACGTTGGTACTATTTAATTAAACGTGTTGCGGAAACATTATACTGTATTTCGTAGCACTGTTTACTGTTAAAATACAAATAGGGATTTATTTGCTTAACTACGATGACACTACCGATGCTTGAGAAGATTAAACTGACTTTAATTTTATTATAGTAGTGCTTAAAAATGCTAAATACACAGTGACTGACGCATTTTTTTTAAAAAGCTTATAGTTTTTTGCTAACTGCTGATTATATCTATATAATTTTGGCGTACTTAGTTTTAATATATAAGATAATTTGCTTGTTATGTTCTTATTGAATGAATCATAAAACACGTAAAAGCATCTTTGTAAGTTCCATATTCATATAGAGAGGTCAAAACATAATACTTAATTTAAAAAAAACAATAACACTTTTTAGGAATTTGGACGTAGCAGGGTCACAACCTTAGGGTACTTACTGATAACCTTGTCCATACATTGGTACAAAACTGACACATGGTATTGTGGTTTCAATTTGTGATGTAGATATTATTTGTTAATTAAATATAGATTATACTTGCTCATTACAAAACATACTTACACGCTACTTAATCTACTAATCTTACTTTATCCTTTTTGGGGTGGGCATAGACTACCCGTAATAGGGGGCATCCTATGCCCATAATGCAAGTGGAAGTAATAATTGCTAAACTTCATTTAAATTATTTGTTTATCAATAAAATGTTAATTATAAAAAATATATAAAAATATATATGAATATGTAGATTATTACACTTTTTATAAAGACATCTGAGAAAATTCTGTCACATACCTCACGGGAATAGATTACAAAATTATAACAAACATATTTTTCCTATTCAGTCACAATAAACGTATATAGAGAAGTCCTCTGGGATAGAATTTAATTTTCCTTGGCATGGTATACGCTGCTTATATATATTCAAAATAATTTTGGCCTAATTCAGGGTGTCCTGACTAATATTTGTTTGTGGGCATAGGGTACGCGATCCCGGAGCCGCCACTGTTATAACCTCATCCAGTCCGTAACAGTGGTATCCTTCCTCGATTCCTCCTCCATTAATCTCTCTCCTTTATTTTACTATCATTTTCTCTTTTATTTTACCTCCCTATTCCTATTTTCTCGATTATTTCCATAAATGGATTTTGGACGTCATGTCGTGATGCAGGATATGAGAGCCAAATGTCTAACTACCCAGGACGTTACAGACTGTACAAAGGTAAATCAGGAAGGTAGACCCTGGCAACATACGCCGGGATTAATTAATAATATTATTTGAACTTTTTGAGGATAAAAATATATAAAAATATGGATAGGTAAATATAAAATTTTGCCTCACGCAACTTTGTTTGCCTTTTTGGACTTTTAAAATCTAAATTGTAAAATCATATTTCGAGCAGTCCTTGTTCTCTTATTTCTTTTAACTCCTTACATGTCAATATTCTAAGTGCAGTAGTTTCTTTGCATTATGTCCTATCTTAATTACTCATTTTGGCAAAAAAGAACAACATCAAAAATACTTCCATCTTTTAATGGGATTTTATGAAAAGTATCATGGAGCTCCGTCGATAAACCGATTACAGAACAAAGCTTGTTCGTAACTACTTTTAATAAAAGTCTGTTCATCCCGAAGCTCATTAATACAGCTTACCTTCGTAGTTGGGGAAAAAATAAAAGATATTGTAAATTTTATTTTTTAACTCTTTGAAACTTTATTTCTCTATTTCTTTCCTTGTTTAACATAACTAACATTATAAATGTACCTGGCATCTGGCTTGGAATATGTTGGAAAACTCATAAATGTTATTTATCTCTGAACGAAGAGTTACGAATGATGTCTACTTAAACCTCACATTTCTCTCGACTTTCACAAGAAGCAAAATTTATATTCCTCCACGGATACAGATTCTAAAATATAGTTTTGTTTACCCAACTTAGCATACTTCTTTACAAAATGTATAAAAACTTTTACGTAGCCTGTCTTGAACCTGCACCTCTTTGAGAGTGTCTAAGCATTCTGAACCATCATCATCCTCATCATAATAGTGTTATAATAGAATTAAATTCTTAAAAATATTGTGAATACTTTAAATGTTATAGAAAACGTATGAAGAATGACGGACACAGTTATATATTTCACTTATCTTTTTATTCTTTTCAATATTTTCTTTCTGTCCCAATAAAATTAGGCAGAGGGAACCTAATGTTAAGACACTCCGTTCCCCACTTTCTGCCGAATTTTGGAGGCATGGCAATTTTGGAGTGGCAGAGCTCAACGCCGCGCTTTGCCTCGACACCAGAGCGAAGAAATGGAAATATAAATTTAAGTAAATATTCCATCTCTTCGAATGGGGATCGAACCCACAACCAGTCGGTTTTACAGTCACACTTTGTGCCACTGCGCCACGACTGGCCTCAATAAAATTAAATGATAGAACTAATTCGCCTACACTAGCATCGAGGGAGCTGATTCGTTTAACACCTAAAGATTCTTTATTCACACGGGGATAGTTAAATTCTGGTCTTTGTGAAACGTAATATTATGTATATCGAATTTCTTTGCATTTTGTTCTTCTAAATTGTAAAATAAACTGAAAGAAAGAAAATATAAAGATTTGAAACAGGTGCCGTTATTTATTACTACTGATATTAAATGGTATACCAATTTCGTTTAAGTAACATAAGCCATAAAACTATAAATATTCGAATTGTTAATGTTAATGTGATTTTTTCGAACAAAGAATAAACGTGCGTCGGTCATCTAGGCTGCTCACTTGACAATCTGTCGTCTTCGCTGACCCTTCTCTTATCCTTCTGAGCTGATTCAAGGAAACGTTACGTGTTATATCACTGCCTATGAATTACTTAATTACGAGACAATGATTATATTATATTATAGTAAAATATACTGATTGTCTAATTATTCATATAAAAACCAGTTAAATTCGGGTTTCTTATCAATTTCAGCATTGTAGGTTAAAGGGAAGTACAACTTATAAAAGTTGACAAATTCGAGAAAAAAAATTACAAAATTGCATACATGCTCATTCTACACGAAAATTCACTAATAAAAATCAATTTTTCGAACACTTTGTATTCATTAACTAAAATAGATAAGAAAAGTCTCTGATTCAAAGTCAACTGTCTGGGAACTCAATTAGCACTATTTTATCCAAACATTTTGTCGTTTTACTTAAAGTAACCACTAACTTCAAACCGCTTTAATTAGATTTGTTCTAATACATTTTGCTGTAACTTGGTATTAGGGTTAGGAATCAGTTGGATGTTATGTGTTATATGGGCAAGGGTGAGTTTTATTGATAGAACTACCCTTCAAGCGAAATACAAATCACATGTCAAGTAAATCGATATAGCCTCACGCACAAACCGTACACGATTACAGATCACAAATAATGGAATATTGTTAAGGGGTAGAAATCTTATTACAGTTAAACCTGAGATTATAATTAAATAGATAAAAATATTGTAATTTTTCCTACTGCTCTATATATTTTGACTTTACATTGTAAATAACATTTACGCGGTAGAAAATGGAGTGTCTCAAAACTAGGTTCCCTCTTTTTTTTTATATAACATTTACAATAAGTTGCATGGGCTTAGTTAATAATTCTAATATAAATAGCCATATATTAATAGAGGTCAGTCGTGGCACAGGGTTACAAAGTGTGGGTTCAATCCCCACTCGATGAAGTGATATATTTATTTAAATGTATATTTTCATTTCTTCGCTTTGATATCGCCGTTGAGTTTCGCCGCTCAACACGTAAGGCCTCTAGAATTCGGCGGAAAGTGCGGAACGGAGTGTCTTAACACTAGGTTCTCTCTGCCTACCCTGCTGTGTATGGGATACAGCGTGAGGCACGATTTTAGATTTTTATTTTATATTAATAGCTAAATATTTTTTTAGAATTATGATAAGAGTGTAAGTTAACTAAAATTAGTTAAATGTATCTTAATTTGTAAATGTAACCTATACTAGTATATATTTGATTAAATTTCAAAGATAATTAAATAATGAGTCTCCTGAGACCTAACAGCTTCATTCAGAATCTTGTCCGCAGGCCAAACTCGACCCTCTTTCCTAATTTTACCGATTCGTAGAACATCCCAATTTATATAAGATTACTTTAGGTAATTTTGTTGTGAATATTATTAATAAAATGAATCATTATTTATTAACATTTTCATTTCTCCCTCATTCATGATTCCCACCACTCAAAACGCAATTTAATAAAAAAAAATAATTAAATTAGCTTCATGCTATATTCCGCACACAGCAGGGTACGCAGAGGGAACCTAGTGTTAAGACACTCCATTCCCCACTTTCTGCCGAATTTTGGAGGCATTGCGTGTTGCTGCCACTCAACGCCGCGCTTTGCCTCGACACCAGAGCGAAGAAATGGAAATATAAATTTAACTAAATATTTCATAACTTCGTGTGGGGGTCGAACCCACAGCCAGTCGATTTTAAAGTCACACTTTGTGCCACTGTATAAAATACGTAATTAAATTATCCATAAATCAATTATTAATTAATTCTTAAACATATATAAAAAGGTTTTCTTTATTAAATATAGCTTTACACATTGGTTTAGCCATACTATATAGTACAATTCAGGTGAATATACCACAGGCAACAGATTCATATTTAAGTGATTCTCGTTTCGATGAAGATCGAGATCGACATCGACATATCCGCTCGGTTACACAACCATACTCAATTGATCTTAACGCTTATTAATTCTACACAGCACTCAATAGGCACTGGTATATATATTAAGGAAACAAATTTTATCCTATCCTCACTCAAACTGTACCAATACCACTAACTTGGAAGTGATGTTTTCACCTCCGGATTGTCACTGGGAACTCTGTGTGGCTCTGAGTGTAAATAACAACGTTATATGCAGGTTGATCTATCTTAATAAGTGACTTTTGAACTAGACAGACAGACACTCCTTGCTGCATCTCCATGATTGTTAGCTATTTTTATAACACACAAGTACACTACTACCAGAACTGCATGTTAATGTTATATTAATATATTTAAAATCACACATTTTTAGTTAATTAAAAAAAAAAAAAAACAGCTTCACGCTGTATCCCGCACACAGCAGGGTAGGCAGAGGGAACCTAATGTTAAGACACTCCATTCCCCACTTTCTGCCAAATTCTGGAGGCATTGCGTGTTGAGTGGCAGAACTCAACGCCGCGCTTAGCCTCGACACCAGAGCGAAGAAATGGAAATATAAATTTAAGTAAATATTTCATCTCCTCGAGTGGGGATCGAACCCACAACCAGTCGGTTTTACAGTCACACTTCGTGCCCCTGCGCCACGACTGGCGCACTAATATTGTATTTTATTATACAATTCAATTGTTTAAAAATGTATTTAATGAATTTTGTAGCAATCTCAATATTCATATTTAAAATGACGGTCGCACAGGACGATAGCTTATTAAATAAAGTTGCTCTAAACTATTTTAAATATTTGATTTCGGGCTTAGGCAAACCGCCGACGTCAAATTCTGTACCTATTAATTGCAATTCGGGTCCAGACAGTAAATTACAAATAGTGCAAGTAATATTGATGAATAAATTATTTATGCGGCGTTGAGTTCTGCCACTCATCACGCAATGCCTTCAAAATTTGGCAGAAAGTGGGGAAGGGAGTGTCTTGACACTAGGTTCCCTCTGCCTACCCTGCTGTGAGTGGGATATAGCGTGAAGAAAATATTTTTTTTTTTAAATTATTTACGTATACCTACAATTTATAATTTGATTTCTCTTTCATTCCCACAAATTCTCTTTATTGTAGTCAATTTTCACATAATTTTGGAGCTCGCTTTGGCCTATGGTCTTAATTTTATAGAACAAAGGAATACTAATCAGAGCTTGAGCTTGAACCTTCCATCCAGTTTCCTTTACATACTATATTGTCTGTGCTTACTTGCATTTTAGTTTCTACTATAACTAACAATATAACAAACTATATATACTTTTAACACATTTTAATACAAGTGTGTTACACTTTTCACATAATATATTTAATATCATCGTAGTGATAGATATATATCGTTTTCCAGATTTTTACGCATTTAATACGGGTAATTTAACATAGGGGTCTTATATGAATAACTAAGTATTCTATAGGTTTATAAAAAAATTGTTCTTATTATAATCCATTTTGTTACATTTTGTTTAATAATACAAGTTTTTATTAGAGTCGAAGTGAAAAAGTGGTTTAGGTTATAAAGAAGCGGCAAAGATTTTCGATTCTAATTGTTTGAAGATACAGTATTTAACAACACAAAATAATCTTATATACAATTTTATTTTAAACTTCCATTTTAATTTTCCGAGGCCAGTCGCGACACTGGGGCACATAGTATGCCTGTAAAAATCTACTGGTTGTGGATTCGATCCCCACTCGAGGAAATGAAAATTTTTTTTAATTTACTGTTGACGATATTTTCATTTCTTCGTTCTGGTGTCGAGGGGATAACGCTGCGTTTAGTCCCGCCACTCAACACGCAATGCCTCCAGAAATTGGCGGAAAATGGAGAACGTAGTGTCGTAACACTAGGTTCCCTCTGCCTATCCTGCTGCGTGCAGAATACAGCTCGATGCTGAAAAAAAAATATATTAACATAAATTACATACTAAATTATAGGTATGGTGTGTAAAACACGACAAATAATTATACTTGAAATAACAAGCAATAATATGAATAAAATTATAATTGGTGCTTTAAATTTTAAAGCAAATATTTATTTTCAATTAGTATCTCTAATTAAAAGGTAATAATTATGTTGTATCTTTAGCATATGTATAAATAGATAACATCTATCTTTAAATAGATTTGTAGATATATTTGGGGTAACTGTATAAAAAAAATGTATTAATAAAAATAGAGACGGCGTACTAAATAATTTTATTTTTAACAAAAAAAAATTTATTTTAACCGCATCATATAATCAGAACTTAACTAAACCCTTATCTATCCTTGTAGTATATTATTTTCAATAAAAATAAGAATCAAAAATGGTTGGCATGTTATTAAACTATTCGTCCATTTGTTGCGCATATTCTTGATGAAAATTTAAGATTTATGTAAATTTTTCATGGATGACATTGTTAGACACGGACCACCAGATTTCAAATGGAAAAATTATCATCAAAATCGGCTCACCCAGTCAAAAGTCCTCATTTTACAGAAGTCGGTGAAAAATAAGTCCGCCTGCCCTTATAATCAACAACCTTATTTCATATATTGAATTAAAAAGTAATAAGAAAATTATGCATTAAGAAAGTCAAAGAGAGTAAAAAAGTTATTCCGTAATATTTTCAAACTCATGGGGTATGTACACGGTGAAAGCGACAGATTGTAGTTAAAAGGCTCCTCACAAAATGTTTGACTGAAAAACCATGGTCACCTTGTAATATTGAGTTCAATGGATGCATAAAATTTCCTCTTATGAGATAGTTAGTGCCCTCTATTAATTATTCCGCGTCCAAACAAATATTTCGCCAGGGACAATAATTTGGGTTAAATTGGATTGACTTGTGCTATACAGTACCACTCACGGTCGCAGCAGTCAATAAAGTTTGGGACAATAAGAAATGACGTATATAAAATAAATATGTTAATATTATTTTTTAGATAAAAGGTATTTTTAATATCAACGTTGATATTTTTTTACCATAGATACTTTTACTATTACATACATCTATAAATATATTATATACTTATATTTTATTTGAGGCAAGTCGTGGCACAAAAGTGTGACTGCGACGAGAGACTGGTTGTTGGTTTGATCCCCACTCGAGGAGATGAATTATTTATTTAAATTTATATTTTAATTTCTTCATTCTAGTGCAACGAAGAAATTAAGAATGAGGCAAAGCGCGTCGTTGAGTTCCGCTATTCATTACGCAATGCCTCCAGACTTCGGCGGAAACTGGGTAATGGAGTGTCTCAGCACTAGGTTCCCTCTGTCTACCCTGTTGTGTGAGGAGTACATCGTGAAAATGATACAATTTTGTTTTACTATTTTTTTATAAGTGTAAGTATAAAGAGAAGGTCAAGGGACAATCAATATATCAATCTGGATCGAATAAAATGAAATGGTCTTTTTCCAAATTGAAAAAAAATATATATAATTAATTGTTGTAGGAACCAGAATAATTTGAGAAGTTCAATTAAATTAAAATTGTTGTAACGTAAATTACTGGAAATGTTTGAGCTGTGAGCAAGAAATGAAACGCAGATTAAATCCACCAGAACTCACCCAAATATCACGACAGTTATTTGTTAATCCTTTCGGTATTTATACTGAAGCCGGAAACTCGATAGGATTTCCCTTTACGCGCGTTATTCCTATAGAAAATGTTGTGTTATTGATCCTCCACGTACAGGAAATAAATTTGGAGAAAAGTATTTGTAAATAATCAAAAATATAATATGGAAACCTACGAGTAGGTACGTATAATGAAAAGTGTTGTCGTTCATTATGTTATGTAATGTAATCATATCATATAACACAATCGTTAATGACATTGTCTGTAAATATATTCATTAGAAAACATATATTAGATTTCACTCAACATCTTATGAATGTATTTGTTATAAAAATAAAAAACAAATCAGCTTCACGCTGTATCCCGCACACAGCGGGGTATAGGCAGAGGGAACCTAGTGTTAAGACACTCCGTTCTCCACTTTTGGCATTGCGTGTGTTGAGCGGCAGAACTCAACCCCGCGCTTATCCTCGACATCAGAGCGAAGAGATGGAAATATAAATTTAAGTAAATTAATTAAAAAAAAAAATTAAGAGTAAATTTCATCTCCTCGAGTGCGGATCGAACCCACAACCAGTCGGTTTTTTTACAGTCACACTTCGTGCCGCTGCGCCACAACGGGCCTCAATAATATATATAATGGTATTTGTTATAATACCTGTATTTGAAGGAAAATCGATTAGAGCTAGTGGAAAATACTAGAATTTGATAAATACAATATTATTGTTCATAAGTAGTAAAAAGTATAATAAAAATATCAAGTTATACTATGTACGTTATAGGTAATTATGGCACTCGACTTGACGGTATTAAAGGTACCGCTTTAGAATAATATCCTCTAATGACGGCTTATGTTAAATTGCTGTGATATAAACATTTTGTATAAAGCTTCATTTTTTTAATATAAAAAGGTTGGACTAAATTAAGGAAATGATGTTAATATGTTTCCTTAATTTAATATAATATATATACGTGTATGTTTTGTGAATATCCACTGTAAAAAACCTTGTGTAGTTAATCTTGTATATTTTATTATAAATTAATGATTAGAAAAGCATGAAAAATATTACAATTTTCATTATTATTAGTTTTCTCATTTTTTATAAGAAAGAAAGATTGAAACTTTTGCTTTTTAAAAAAATATATTTTTTTGTATCTTATAAATGCGTGGCTTCAATTAAGTTAATATACAAAAATAGAAGTCCGTTTCCTGTAGCTTATACAAAATAGGGCAGTGAAACACATGAAAAATAATGTCATGAATAATAAAATTCATGTTTATTATTCATTATTTTTTACAGCCCTTGTTCCTCATGAGTTCTATATTTTGTGTCTTATTAAATATTTTTTTTCTTAATGCTTCAAACTGTGAAACTTCCTTAATAATGCCCGCAGTTAGTTTTTATAAAATTAAACTTTTCAGTGCAAATATTTTGTTATAGAGCACTAAAACTATTTCAAATATGTTTTAAATTTAAAAATTCACAAAGAAAACTCAACTAGAGTTTATTAAAAACAAATAATTCTCATTTGCCTGTACTGAAGGCTCAAATTATATTTCCTTCATCTGATGTATTATTTAAAGTTTATTTAGAAAATATTTTTTGTAGTTAACTATATATATATAGTTAACTACAATATATATATATATATATATATATATATATATATATATATATTTTTTTATTTTTCTGTTTGTATATTATACTTATCTTTAATTTGCCACCTACCTACCTGCATATAATTATGACAGCTTCTTTTCGCCTTAAAGGTTGTCTGGAAGAGATGGCTACTGAGCCATAGAACCTTTTGTACATTTTTTTTTATTATATTTCATGTGTATTTTTGTGGTGTACAAATAAAGTAATTATAATTATTGTAATTATTTTTTCTTTTGAAATTGACTGCGTCAATATAATATCTATATGGATTGAAACTCAAAAATATTATCTTTTTTTCTATATTACAATAATGGTAACAGAGGATGAGAGTGTATATAAAAAGGATTTTTTCTTAAAAATTGAATTCGTTGCTTGATAAAAATATTGGATAGCAAATCGGTCGATCGTGGTTCATATTTTATTAGAGAGCGCAAAATTTCGTTTACTTGTGACAATTTGCCAGGATGCTGTAACAAAATTGTTTGATATTTATTTGTTTACACTGTAAGAAGATAGGACTCGTATTTTTTTATATTCTTACATTTCTATTGTAAATAAAATACTTACCAGAGGTACACTCATCGCTTTCTGCCATAGACCAAAGAACAAATACGTTATAATGCAATCACATAATTCACGATTGGTTTTATGATTTCATGAATTTAATCACGATGATATTGTCCACTATGTGAAATAAATAGTACGTTCAAATATTTATTTGCTCTTTATATATATTTTTTTCTATAATTGTAATTTTAAAATAATATATTTGTTAGCTTATTCAAAAAACTTTTTTGTCTGCTGTTCAATGGAAGGTACAATTTATACAATTTGACAAACTAGGATTTGCTGGCGGAAGCACTCATTTTTAAGCGAGCTCTGTAAGAAAAGGAGGTTTTGAATATTGGACTGGGTGAGCCGATTTTTAAGATTCCTTTTTTATTTGAAAGCTAGTGCTTCCCGTGTGATTCCATTTTAATTTGGCCCATTTCTGGTAATGGTATCTGTGGTCATTTCTGACAATGGTGCTTGTGGTGGTGTATGTGCGCGACAAATGGACGAATAACTCAATGTCACGCAAACCGATTCTGATGATTATTGTTTTATTAGAAGGAATACACTTCAAGGATAGTTTAGTATGGGTTTCACTTTATAGAATCGAGGAATCGATATATCGATCGAGGAAAAAGAATTTGATCTTAAACCTTCCATTCAGTTTTCTATATTGTCCGTGTTAACAAGGGCCTTAATTTCTATAACCATATTACTGTAACTATATACTTACTGTAACTACATATTTTAATATTACTCTTTCGTACTTTCCACATAATATATTCAATATAATTATAATTATAGATATTTAACGTTTTCAAGATCTTTGCGCATTTAATTTGGGAATTTAATAAAACTGTCAAATCTTATACAAATAACAAAATATTCAAATATAATAAAATAAATAATATAATATAACTTTGTTACACATACACATTGTTAAATATCGTACAATTTTTAATTAAACTCGGTAAGCGGCTTTGGTTTCAAAGAAGCGGCAAATAATCTTGATTCTAATTATTTGAACATAAAATAATCTTATATACAATTTTATTATAAGCTTCCAATTTTACCTTAATGTTAACATAATACATTTTGCACATACCTAAATTATAGATATATTATGTAAAAGACGAATTATACTTGAAATAACAGGTAATAATATGAATAATAAAAGTGGGGAACGGAGTGTCTTAACACTAGGTTCCCTCTGCCTACCCTGCTGTGTGCGGGATATAGCGTGAAGCTAATTTTAATTGAATATGAATAAAATTATAATTGGTGATGTAAATTTTAAAGCAAATATTTATTTTTAATTAGTAACTCTAATTAAAAAGTTATAATTATGACGTTTCTTAATATATAGTGTATTTGTATGGATATGTAAATTTGAGGTATGTGTATAATTGCTTTGTATTTATAAAAATAAGGACAAACTAAAATTTTTAACAAAAAAACCGAGTCAACGGGATCCAATAATCAGAGACTAAATTCTCATATACTTATTAGTTTTTTCTGAATTTTAGATAACGTGCTTAAAATCAGGCACAGATGCAAGATTTATATGCCATAGTCGCAAATATTTATTAACGTCATTCACCGCCTCAATTGCATCGTTGGTCAAATTAAAAACTAACGTTTGTAATTTTTTTATAACATTCCAAGTATTTTAAAAGATTATGAATCTGGATAAACGAAATAAAATAAAATAAAATGGACATTTATAAAAGAAACATTTAATAAATCGAAAGCATACCTAAATAGTAAACATTAATGTAGAAATAAAAAAATAAATCAGCTTCACGCTGTATCCCGCACACAGCAGGGTAGGCAGAGGGAATCTAGTGTTTTTTTTTTTTTTTAGACACTCCATTCCCCACTTTCTGCCGATTTATGGAGGCATTGCGTGTTGAGTGGCAGAACTCAACGCCGCTCTTAGCCTCGACACCAGAGCGAAGAAATGGAAATGTAAATTTAAGTAAATATTTCATCTCCTCGAGTGGGGATCGAACCCACAACCAGTCGGTTTACAGTCACACTTCGTGCCGCTGCGCCACGACTGGCCTCATTAATGTAGAAACTTTCATAAAATAAAAGGAAACCAATTAAATTCCAATTATTGTAACATAAATTACTATAAATGTTAGAGCTGTGAGCGAAAAACGAAACTCAGATTAAATGCAACAGAACTCGCCCAAATATCACGACAGTTATTTGTTAATCCTTTTGGTATTTATACTTAAGCCGGAAACTCGATAGGATTTCCTTTTACGGGCGTTATTCCTATACAAAATGTTATTAATCCTCAACATTCAGGAAATAAAAGTTGTCAATAATAAAAAATATGATATGGAAGCTTTAGCTAGAAAATATTAGGCTACCCTTTATCAAAATATGAAGCTTAATTTTTCAATGTAAAAAGTTGGAATAAATTAAAGAAAGTGTTAATGTGTTTTTTTACTTAATATTTAGTACATATTAAGTAAAAAAACACATACTATAGCATATAAACATAATTTCTCTTAGTAACCTTATCGTTAACATGTTTCTTATGAATGTCTATTATAAGAAACCATTGTAGTAAATTTGGTATATTTTTTTATAAATTAATTATTAGAAAAATATCAAAAACATAATAAATGAGTGCTTATTGCATATTACCATTTGCTTTGTTATGAGTTTGCTCATTTTGTACGAGAAAGTTAGAGTGAAAATTTAGGTTTTTTTTTTAAATCTTATCTTATAACAGCCTCAATACGTGTAGACTTTTATGGTTCAATTTAGTTAATATACAGATTAATAAACAAATAAAAGCTTATAAAAGAAGTCTATTTACTGTAGCTTATATAAAATGGAACAGTACACGTTAAGAATCATTTCATGAATAATGAAATTTATGTTATGTTTTTTTTACAGCGCCTGTTTTATTAATGAACTCTCTATTTTATATCTCATTTAATTAAAAGCATTTTTTTGTCATCTGTACTAAAGCCTGAAATTTTATTTAAAAAAACATTTCTCGTCAATATTTTTTTCGTGGACTGGGTCAATACCATATCTAAGCTTAAAAGTCAAATAAATATCTTACCAAAATATTATGTTTTTCAAATCCACAATAATGGTATCACATATGACTTAATATTTATGGCACATATTATTAGGATATCAGAAACCTAAATGCGGGAACAGAGCCGCCATCTTAAAGTAAAGAATATTTTTAATTTAATTTAATGATGTATAATAGTGAAAGAATAAAAAGAATGTGTAATTCTCTTATAGAAAACATTATTCTACATTATGTCATAAAAAACAACTTTAAACATTGTATATAAAGGTATCCTTGTGTAGTATAACTATTTTCACCGATGTCGATACTAATGTGGAACGTGTATTATACTGTAATTTTGAACATTTTAAATATCTTTCCGCCGATATGATAAACAGTTGGTGAAAAACATAGACTATTATTAATTTTTAAAAAATAATTTATTATGTATAAAATGGTACTAGTTTGTTAAAAGGTATAAGAATTTAAAAATTGCCCCTATACCAACGACCCTATTTTGGAATAAGGCGTATACGTAGACAGTTTCCCTTTGATAGGTTTATGTTTGCGTGCGTCGTTCTTGCTAAATGGGGTTTTATTTTACAATGATAATTTTATTACTTATTTTGTTTAAAAAAAATATTTCTTGGGATTTTTTTTATTGTATTAGGCTTTTATAGAATAGTTAAAACTGTGGTTTCTTTTAAAGTGGTGCTGATAAAAACAATTATTGTTATTATGTATATGTTGGTATTAGTGCTCGTCGTGTCGCAGGGGCACAGGGGTTTGACTGTAACGCGACGTTGTGGGCTTGATCCCCACTCGGAGGAATGAATTATTATTTAATAATATTTTCATTTTTTCCTTCTGGCACCAAGGCCGCCACTCAACACGCCAATGTCTCGAAAAATTCGGTGAAAAGAGGGGAACCCAGTGTCTTAACCTAGTGTAAGTCCTATTGTAGGTTTCCTCTGCCTACCCTGTTATAGGTGGGATATAGTGTGCATTTGGTTTTAATTTTATTATTTGTGAACCGATTAAAATTTTTTTATAATACAAAACTGCAATTAAATCGATTAAGCCGTTTCTGAGATAAGCGTGAGCAAACGCACAGTCAAACAAACTGAACAAGTTCTATTACATTGTTAAATGCCCTTAATAACATTTTTTAATGTATCTTCCAATGTACAGACACCGATGAGTTACAATTTTATTGTAACTATCAATAAGTTTTTTTTTATTTGTTCAAACATTCAATTAAATATTATTATGGTAATTACGAAAATGCAACTTAAGGTTTTTATTAAGTGCGCTGCAAACATACTTTATAGGTATGTTAAACAAAACACGAACGCAATTCATATCGTGTATTCAGTAAATAATTTAGTAGTTTAAGCGAGTAAAGCCGCGAGCGGGTCGCTAGTATTGTAAATAAAATGCTTACCAGAGGCTTTAATCTGTACTCATCGCTTTCTACCATAAACCAACCAGCATATACTTACATTATAATTACGTGTGATGTTTCTTCGCAGATTACGTAGATTTTGAGATTCCTATAGATTTTGACAAATTTCATACAAATAGTGGCAAAAGGAAAAACGGTTCGAAGAAGTAGAATTCATTTATTTAATTATTCAAGTTATATTTACATTAATATATAAAAAATATGATATGATTTACACGATAAATATAGTAAAAGACATTATTTTAAACATAACTCACGTGACAAACAATACAAATGAAAAAATAACGTAACAAAATTTCTCTTTTGTAACAGATAAAACAATAAATTTTCATTACTGTTTTATTTTCTTTTCTATTAATTTATGTCCTTTAAAAAGACAACAAGTATGTAACTAAAACATTATTAATTTTTTGATATTACATTGGCAAAATTATTACTATTCATACTTTGATGCATAAATTATAAAAAATACTAACTAGTGATAAATATACTTATACTGTAATGGATAAAAGGTATTCTGTTAGAAACATAAATTATTAATAGTAATTTGCTTAGTTTGTTGGCTAGTCTGTAGGCGTCTATAGTGACTGAAGACGCGACTGGTTGTGGGTTCGATCCTGAAAATGAAATATATATTTAAATTTATATTTCACTTCTTCGCTATGTTGTCCAAGCAAAGCGCGGTGTTAAATTCCGCCATTTAACACGTAATGCCTCCAGAATTCGCCGGAAAGTGGGGAACGGAGTGTCTTAACACTGGGGTCCCTCTGCCTACCCTGCTGTATGTGGGATACAGCGTCGATAGAAGCTCATTTATATTTTTATTTACTTTCCTTAGTAAATGAAAATTATAGGGAAACATTATATATAGTTAACATATTTTAAGTCAAAATTATAATCTATATTGGAGAACTAAGTTAATTTAAATTGAGACAGACTGCAACGTTGCGCCAGTTAGTGGATTGCAGAGCACGCTATGCTGATTTCATTACTAAACTGGCAATAAATTACAAAAATGTTTACAAAGCTAACATTTTACAACATACTAAATACTCTTTAATGTAATAAATAAATATAGTATACTTATTGAATGTGGTGTAAATATTTTATACTTAATATACCCAATAACGCTTATAGTCTAATTTTGATGTTTATTTGTGGTTTGGATTTTTGCATTTTATAATATTTTTTTTTAAATTGGTAAAATAATTAATGCGATCAAAATATAAAAATTACAGTTACAACTAAACTAATGTAACCTAAAGTAGCTAATAAAAATCGTTCTTCAAATGTTATTCATATAAAATTCTGTTTTTTATGTAACTAAATTGACAATACATTCCATTAAATATATGTAATTTGCGTACAATATCTATGTTCATATTTCAAAAGTAACTCTGGCTGTCTGTCTCTCTATGTCGCAATCACGGCCAAGCCGCTGATCAGATTGTGATAAAATTTCATATAGTGCATATATTTAGATTACAAAATGGACTTGCCCACCATAGTGAAGATTAGACGAAACACCGTTAACATGCGAAATTGCAGGCAGTAAAGAAATATATTATTCGTATTATATTTTCTATGATAAGCCTATACATTTCAATTTTTTACACTCTTTTCTTTGTCCATGTAAAGTAGCCTACAGATTTTGAAAATTTTCAAATTGATGAATTGATGATTGAAATGAATGCTTACATTTTCATTGCGTCGAACACGACTTTGAATGACCAAGGGTTGCCGCCGACCATTCCGCGGTGCCAGAGTTCCATGCATGAAGTTTGGTTCAGCCAGAAAGCTGTTAGACGAGTTCTGCCCTCTTTGGACATCCACAAGTCGAACGGATCAAATGACATCTCTCCTTCATGTGCTCCTGAGCTGACACCGGTGCTAACGCGTTTATTTTGGCACTCTTACTCAGCCGGTGCTTCTGGTTTATCTTACTGTACGCACTTGGGCTGCGGCTATCTAAAGCAGGGGAGGGACATGGCGGAGACCTTTGATCAAGTGTGGCATGAGGCGCTCTTTGAGTATCAGGTCAGGTAAGTATCAAGGTCGCTGTCAACGGTGTTTGAACACATGTCCGTGAACGCTGGCGACCGTCAAGGCTGCATACCCACTCCCTTCTCCTCCCCTTCGCTGCTTCTTCTGCATATCAATGACATGGTAGGAGATTCTAGCATTCATTGCTATGCAAATGATAGCACAGTGGACGCTTTTTACTCCAGCCGCGCAAGTTTTTCTCGGGAAAACGTTGGCCAGTGCCGAAATAAACTTTGTCTTAAGTTGAGGCATCCCTTGGGACTGTTTCCACATGAAAACGTACCCGATTCAATTCAACCCCAAGAAGACACAAATTTGCGCGTTTACCACTAAACCCTACTTATCGTGTCGCCAGGCCATATCCACGGCCAGTATCAGCATATTACTAGCCGAACTGCACAGTACGTCACAAACTTATCTATATGCTATCCACACTGTCTGGATACGGGGACTCCACTACTGTGCGGTTTAGTAGGAAGTTCCTTTCGGGCGCATCGCAACTGTGGAATGGTCTACTTGTGGCAGTGTTTCCAGGTGTACCGACCTGGAGCTGGACTTGGGTACCTTCGGAAATCGCATCTTTACCCACCTTAAAGGCCGGCAACGCACCTGTAGCTCCTTTGGTGTTACACGGAGTCATGAGCGGCGTTGATCACTTACCACCATGAGACCTTCTTATACTTCTGCTAATGACATAATTATTTTAACTATTATAATTTTTGCATTGTTGTATGTATGTTATATTTTGTATTGTTATATGTATGTATATCAATTATAATAAAAATCTATTCAAATAAAACATCTTATAACGCACAGATAGTAACAAAATGCTTGCATTTGTTGCAAGCATTTTGTTACTGTACTTAAAATATAAATAATGTTTTAAGGCAATGAATGATGAACTGAAGCTTTGCGTGAACCATAAATGATAATTTCCTTTCTTTTTCGTTTCTGTAGGAAGTTTCGGAAATTCGAATCTTAAATTTTCTCATTCTAGTAGCTTAAGTACTGTGTAAGTGCTTTTTAGTAACTCAGCAACAGCTTACATACCAACAGATATAAAATATCTCTTCTATTTTATAATATATAATCAAAGTTGAATATATCCAAACATAAATATAAACTTCTATATAGCAATTTGCATTTTCATTACTATATATAATTAGATTCCTTGAGATTAGGGCATTGAATGAATTATATCAAAAGTAAACCAGAAGCGAAATCTACATGAGTGATTAAGCAGCGTTAGCAAAAGTAACGTAATGTAACGTTATCCAAATGCCCAAATTAATGTATTTTTTAACAAGTCTTTTCAAGCAATGCGATAAAAGTTAAGCATTTTTGTATTAATATAAACAGTGTGATAGCGTTGTATTGTCTTGTCAAATTTTCTTGTATTTACATGCTATTATGGATCAAAGCTACGAATAATATCGATTTTAGTTTTATAGTTATAAAATATATTTATTATAGATATTTAAAACATTTTACAAAATCATTATGTATACAAATTGCATATTATATTGTTCTTGTTCAAGTTATTGATCGAGAAAACTACATACTCGGATAGTTTGCAGTTATTCACGTACCTTCCTTTGACCCTTTTTGTGAAACGGAATTGAGAGTACTGAAAGTATTTTACAGTGTATTACTTCAGTGAAAGCATACGCTTGAGAAAACCGGTATGTTACTGGAAAACTATTTGGCACTCATTCTGTATGAACATTTTGTACCTGTTCCTTATTTTGATTCTTGGTTTTCGTTTTGTGCTGCTCGTAGTGAAAAATATTAAACACTGTCTGAAATTAAATCTGACATTGTATTTATAATCACTTCAATTATGTCTAAATGCATTAAGTAAAGATTAAGTTAATTTTCCTTATATAAACATATAATATGTAATAAACTGGTAATCACCGGATCAAATACTTATTTGGGATACGTATAAGAGTTTAAACTTAGCGGCATTTGAACTCACGTCTATTTGCAACCGTTCAAGCGCTATGACGAAAAGCGCTAAGCCATGCGTTCTTATATTACGTTGGAATTCTTATATGTTTGTAATAAGCTGTTTACATTGTAAACATCTCTCAGTTTTCTGAATACATATTTTTCTTACTTAGGTGTAGAATAACATATTAACAATATTAAAAAAATAAATAAATGCCATTCTGTTCATTATCTTTACTATTTATCTACATTACTATTATTAAGAAAGTTTTTTTTTTATTTTGAACGTTTAAAAGAAATATTAAAGTTCTAAGCAAAATATACTTTGAAATATTACAAAAGCTTACAAGAGTCTATTCACCGGTGTCGCTAGAAGGAAGCAAATTTAATTTTGTTCAAATGTAAACTGCCAGTGCTCGGGTGTGATATCAAGGGAAGCCAACTAACTTCTTGAACAACAAAAATAAAGTAAAACGTGCGATCTCGTAAATTATTCAATTTTCTTGCACAAAAGCCTTGGTAGTGCGAGTTTAAATAGCTCTGAAGGATATAAAGCTTATCTTTTCACAGTCAAGACTTCAGTCAATTCTAAGCACTAATGTGTTTTTAAAATGCTTTTTAACAAACTTTTCAATACGGCGCAAGATATCTTATAATAATATAAACAACCCATTATATTAAATGTAGAATTATAAAATAAAATTAACTAATTTAATGGTACATAATAAATTTATTAAGGTAGGTCTCATCTTAAGTCTCTTCGCCATTTATATTCAAACAATGTAGTACTCATATTTAAACATAAGCTTCATAACGTTAAAGACTTTGCGCTAGTCATATCGAGTCACGTGACCTCTTAAATATAATAACTGTAAAAAAATATAATAATCATTTAGAAAACATGTTCTCTTATAATTCTTGGAAATCGACCGGAAGTCGCGGGTTCAAATTCCGCTACGTTAATTTTATACGTTTTCTAAATAATTATTTTTCTCTCCGACGTGTGGATTATCATTTTAAAAATGATGAAAATACAAAAATATAATAAGCGTTCAATACTAATATTATGTTAGGAACAGAACTATTTAAATAAAAATTTTTATACTGCCCTTAGATTTCTTTTGCTTATAGAAAATGTTATGATTGGCGAAAGATGAGATATTACGATTTCAAAGCTAACATATTTATAGTAAATATTTCGTTCGTAAAATTTGTACCGATCGGCTTTCCTACTTTAAGTTATTTTATAGGCTAATTTATTAAAAAAATATGTACAAAATGTTAGAAAATGTATCATAATAATAAATATATTTACAAGTTGTATTTATCTATAGGATATTCGTTATATTCAAGCGTCGGTATATAAAAATTTTCTTTATGCGTACATAGTAGTAAGTTGATGGTTTAAATGGATGAAATTATTTACAATGTTATAGTATCGTACAACACACCTAGTGTTAATTCAACATTTTATATATATAAGGTTATATAGGTAAGTAAATCTACGTATTTACAGTATTTTAAACAATTCAGCTACATTATAAAAACTGTCTAAATCACTATAACATTTATACACTACTTTTAAGCTCATGAGATCACTATTTAACAATGTCCTTCAATTTTTGGAGTAATGCGACAAACAGATGACTTATAATCTAGTTTTAATCATATAAATCTCGTCTAGATACTGTGGAAACTGTGTATGCTCCGCTACTATCGGTTACCTCGTCGGTACTCTCCGTTAATCAGGAAATGTCCGTGTTTTCTATTTTGTACAGGAACCTGCGGCGGTGTAACCCTCATGACTCGCCATTAGGAGCCATTGTGACGGTGCTGCAGTTGGCACGAGTTGACCGAGTCGAACTTCTCCTGAGACCGGCGCCTCCCACGCGATTTAAAAGTATCAGATTGTCGCTCTTCCTCTTGCCTGGGAAATTACAGAACAGTAATTCCCGCATACCTTTTCTAAAGTTCTTAGACAAGAATGCATATAACAGAGGATTGATTCCAGAGTTGAAATACGTAATAAGAAAAGTTAGAGGCGTCAGAAGGGCGCTGAAGTCACTAGTGCCTTGGTATCCACTTGACCAGTACTGCCACATCTTACGTGCATGGAAGGGTAAATTACATACGGCGAACGTTAGCACCACAACTATCAGCATACGGACAACACCGCGTCGGGCGCGTAACACGTTACGAGACAGGTGGCTCAAATGATGACAATTTCTAGTTTCGTGATTTGAACACGACTTTGACGATTTCCACGGTGTATGAGTCTTCACCTGGATAGAAAGAATATCATTAAATAAAATAAAATGTGGGATTAAAATTGTAAAAAGAAAATATCCCTAATTCAACATAGAATGATAGAAAAATACAAGTTTCCCCTTTGCTCAGGGCTGTCGAATCAATGGCACGTGTGCCACAAGTGGCACGTTTAAAAATTTGGATGGCACGCACAAAAAAAAATGTTTTTTATAAGGTTTCTTATTTTTTCTTTATAATTTTTCTTTTATCAAGGCACGTTACCCACTTAAAAAAGATTTTTTATGACTTCGTGGCACGGACATCAAAAAAGATTTGCTATCCCTGCCTAATGAAACAAATAACGAAGTTCCCGCTACGCTTCCCAGTACGCTACATCCTTAGGAATAAATAACTAGAACCTGAAACTAGATTAGCATCACTATATTTACATATTTTATAGTCATATATGTATGTACATAGTATTATATTTTGAAGAACAAATCCTAGTAGCAGGTAATATACGTCTATACATATAAATATATTTTTTTAAATGGAAAAGACAAAGACCGTCCACGATCCCGGCACTAGTCAACGCTTCCCCGAGAGAGACTTGCGCGGTCTGAATATATTTAAGAGCAATGTATGTTAGAATCCTTTTAATTAGGATTATCAGAAAGAGAAATGAACCGGCCCCCAGGGATAATCGAAGTAAAATGGACGCATCTCAAATTGGTGATTGTTTTGCTAGACGCGATGAGCTACTAGTGCTTTTCGACTGCTGCATTTGAAGTGCACAGTTCCGTAATAGGCAGTGATCTGAAGACCTCAAAGGAGCATCGTCGACAACCTGGTACTATTCCGGTCCAATGAGAAAATGTTATGGTTGTCTTAAGTGTAATTTATCATTTTATCGATTAAATTTACATATTGATAATGAATTAAACAACAGCATTGGGATTTTGATTTTGGAATTTGGATATTGCTAAAGATTTTTACATTGTAGCATATTCCGATATTGTAAATTATACACACAACATTTATGTATATTATTAACATGTTAGGGTTGGACAATACAGTACCTACTATTAAAATAGAGTTACGTCGTGACAAATATTATGAATATTTGTTGGAAAACAATTCACATGCTATTTTCTTGGTTCTATGATGCGTAATAAGTAGACAAACTGTCAATACATAACAAAACATTTCAAAAACGTTCATTATGTTTAAGAAAAGAGATCTTTTACATTGTTAAATATTAGCGTGGAAATAATATTTTTTTGTACAACATTTAATACCATTGTCAAATTCATGTAATTAACAATTCGTGTAAATAGCGGCCATCATGGCGCGGGGGCACTAGCGACGTATGTGGGTTCGCTTCCTATTCGGGAAAATTTAATATTTTAATTTCTTTGTTCTGGTAAGAAGGCAAAGTGCGGCGTTGAGCTCTACCACTCAACACGCATAGCCTCGAGAATTCGGTATAAATTTTAGAACGAAGGTGTATTAATGGGAACGAAGTATCTTAACAGTAGTAGTATTGCTCTGTGATTAGATTTTTTATAAATTGGCCACACTTGTAAATGAATTAATAAATCATACTTTTTACATATATGCAGTCCCAAAAAACTCATTCGAAATAAGAATATATCTTAGCAATGTAACGCTGCAATTAAATCTTAAAAATTAAATTAAATCCAATTTGCCAGTTTTGTAAAGGAACGCGAGTAAACCGAATCGATTGGTTCTGTGCGAGGGACTTCTTCTCACTTTTCAAATTGATTAAATATATGCTATTGACTGGGTACTTTTGGTAATTGATATTATTTTATGGAATCAATTTAATTGTAGTTTTAAATGTTGTACGCTATCTTTGGTAATTTTTTTTTTTCAATTGCCAATCCTCGTTCTCTTTCATCGCTGGATTGATTTAAAAAAGTACGAAATACGACAATGTAAAATTTTGCGGCAGCGCTTATATTAGCTTTCACACGAGGTTTTTTATTTTCTAAAAATCGATCACAATATTATTTATATAAATAAATAAAAAAATATGATGGAATATTTTTTGTTATATAACACCATATACATAATTTGTGCTCAACGCGTACATATTGAAGTTATTTTCCTCTCATGCCATGCTATAAGAAGAACAAAACGACAAGATAAAAGTATTATCTTAATAGAACAACGTTTATGTTATGAATATTCATCTAAGAAAATCATCTTTTTCGCAATTATGCTCCGTTGGCGACAGACAACAATATGTATAAAAAACGATCTGTTTCCTTTGTTTGCTTTAAAATAATGGTATTAACGCTAAAATTAAATATCCCTTAAAACCATAAATGTGAAATGAGAGCCAAGTTAAATGGTCATGTTAGATGTTCTTTTCATATGGGTACAGACTTCTATGTCCACCCGGGATAAAATACAAGCTGAAAATTCTCAATATTTTATTAGGTATAGATTTTATTAAATTTACAAGCTAACACACTTCTAGCTTGTACTGGACTCTCTAGATTGATATTTAGTTTGGTGCCTGGGGGTAAAAAAAGAGCCAAGTCAAATTCAGAGGTTTAATTTTTTCCCTAGTGACCATAGAACTCGGCGCTAATATACATCGCCCATATTTTGATTGGTGAACATTTAACTTGGCTCTTATTTCACATTTACTTTTTTGATGGGATATACTTATTGTATAGAAACGATTGCTATTAATAATAATTAATAGTAAGTTATTTTTAAAATAATTTTTTTTTCGTTCTAGCTTTCATAATCACCTTTTTCTATTTTTTGATAGTAATTTTTAATAATTATAAGTTTTGAATTTATTTCGTAAATGAATATATATGTATAATATAATATACCCTTGTAACAAATACCACGTTTCTAGGTCACCTAAAAGTGAGTTTTGTTTTTCATAAGTGAGTCATCAGTCACAAAAATGCCAATTTTTAACCGTAAATATATCAATTACCCTGTTGAATTAGGTTGTTAAAATTTTATATACATAACAAGTTTGGGGGTTTTAATAAATCTATTGCGTGTTAAATAACCATTCTTATAATTCGTTTCAATTATTATTGATTAACTTACAATATCGGCCATTTATTCAGCATTATTAATATTTATCTCATACAATACACTTTGCTATTCCATCAAATAAATTTATATGTAGAACAGTAAGTACAGTTTTCATAAAACTCCTTCAAGAAAATACGAAACGGAACGTTTCCAGTATAATAAACGTCAATATTAATATATTATGAGGAATCGTGACTACCGTGTTTTAGAATAATTATGCAGGAATGCTACCCTTTGTTCCTCTAACGTTTCCTTACATTTGGAATTTATGTTTGTCGACCTCATTTTTAACTTCATGAGGTTATCGCGTCTCACAGCTTCCTCACTTTACGACACGATTTCAAGATCTTGTGCCATATAAAAGTGATGGTATGCGCTATCGTTATCAAAATGTTGGTCGATTAAAACTCTACGTTCTGCTCTGATCGTAGGTAACGTGTAATACAAAGACCCTAAGTACTTTTGAAACAACATTGCTGTGGTGTGATTATAACTAAAAAAGTTTGTTACATTGTCGTGAAAATGTAATATATTTAATAATTGCTGGTAATTGTTCGTAACCGCGTATTGTTTTTACAGATACACCTACTTAAGAATAAGAAAAATATTTCTCTGACAATATTTAAATAGGAGCTGGTGCTATTGAATAATTTATGACTAACCTAGTTGCAGACAGTTAATCCTCTCTCATGCGACGTAATGAATTGCACTTCATACAAATACACTTTACCTATCGTTATATACGAGTACGAGATATATATATATATATATATATTTAAAAAAATCATTATCCTTGGGCTTAAAGTGTGTTGAGTTCCGCCACTCAACACGCAATGCCACCAGAATTCGGGGAAAAACGGGCAATGGAGTGTCTTAACACTAGGTTTCCTCTAGTGTTAAAACACTCCATTGCCTATTGATTCTAGGCTACAACGTGACGCCTGAAAAAAGTTATTGTAAGAAATATTGTTTTGTTTTATTAATAATGAAGTTATAATAACATCTACAAATGTACATACGAATGAACATGTCAATACATTCTATACATATAGTATTAGCAGTCGGGAAAAATTAATAACTGATCGCTGTCTGTACATGGAAGATATGATAGGTCGGTGCAAAAATATTTTCGTAATTTGAATATATTATTAGTAACATCTTTGGATGTTTTGAATGTAACTGGTTGGTTTATATACCATTGAATGTGACATTCTGAAGATGCAAAAAATAAATAAAAAAAGTAGTTCCCGCCATTTATCAATTGTTTTTCAAGCAAGCAAATTGAACGTGTGTGACAAAGAGATTCGGTACATTTTAAAGTTTTATTACAAAAAAGGTAAAAATGCAATAATGTATATATCTGGAATTTTTTTTTTGAAAGATGAGGTTCGCTCTGGAAGCCCTGTCACAGATAAAATCCGTGCCATCTTCAAGAAAGTGGAGCAAGATCACATATTAGTAGCTACGAAAATGCTGAAGAACTGGATGTTGGTCATAAAACATTCTTAAGCCATTTAGGTAGTAGTTAAAAAATTGACATTTGGGTACCAAATGACAGAAACCTGAAGCAACGTCTTTCCATTTGCGATTCTTTGTTGAAACGAACCATTTCTTAAACAGTTGATTACGGATGGTGAAAAAATGGGTGACTTACGATAAGAATGTGTAAAAGAAATCATGCTCAAAGCATGGACAAGCTCCACAGACCGTGGCAAACCTCGACCTGACTCGGAACACTTGGAACATGTCATCGATCAGAACGACACATACATATTATAAATATAATAATAAATTATGCTTAAAAAAATATTGTATACAATACGAAAGTATTTTAAATGAAACTATTGTAACCGGATTAATCGCGTTTATTTAAGTTTATATATTTTTGGAAACCCGACGTATCGAACACTTTGAAGTAGTCCGTGGTCACGAGTAGACTGTGGTGTCTGTCGTCTGTCAGTTGACTTAATTATTTTATCAAACGACCGCCCACGATTCCTTCAGAATGAGCTGATAGTATCTTGCCCTCTGGTATGGTGGGTTTGAGACTTTAATGATTTTATGACTGGGTTCCAGGTGGTAGAAAACTTCCAGCCATCCTCTCTATTGAAATTAGGATGTTTTTGTACTTCAATAGCTTCGGGGATCATTCTAGGAATGCTCTCATCACTCAAACATTTTTAAAAAGATTTTTAAAATGTTTCAGTGTTTGTCTAATCTCAGAAACCATCTTGACCAATTTAAATTCCATGTCTTATTTAAATCGATTCATAAATAAAAACCAAAATAAAGTATTTGTTAGCTAAAAAATAATTGACTAAAACTTTATTTTTCATTGTGTGGATATTTTCTTCAAAATTATAATATTATTATTACAACATGAAAATCAAGCAAGCGGATGAAGCCACGAGGGATCGTGAGTACAAAATTAATTACAACTATATTAAAGCGTGTCGGTTGGTTCAAAAATTGGAGCACTTTTCAACAGCACTCTAAAAGCTTTATGGTAGGTAGTATTAAGTAGCTATAAAACCTCCAATAGTGTGAAGGTATACCTAATTTGTTACTGATATCTAATATTTGTTTGTTGAAAATTATCCTGTCCGTGAACTGTTTGTTCACTGATAAAAAATTTAAAATGAAAAGGCAAGCTTTGCAGAATAGTTTCTCGTGTTACACATAGATTGAAAATTTCTCACACGGAAAAATTCTCTAAGATCTTACCTCAATAAGAAGATTTTACCTCAATAAACACACTTCAAGCACTCTCTTGTTTTGTTAAAAGGAGCAATAAAAATATTATTTTAGCAATAAAAATATATATGATTAGACAAAATATCTAAAGAGCTGTTTGAGTGGACAGAATTATTTTTTTTATACGCAAATAATAATTATACCTATAATACCTTGTTGCCTAAATCTGTTATAAAATAAATAAATAAATCAATTATAAAATAAATAGAATTCGCTGTATCCTACACACAGTGGGTAGGCAGATGGAACCCAGCGTTAAGACATTTCATTAAGTGTTGAGTAGCAAAATTCAACGCCGCGCTTTGCCTTGACCCCAGAGCGAAGAAATGGAAATATAAATTTCAGTAAATATTTCATCTCCTCGAGTGGGGATCGAACCCACAACCACTCGATTTACAGTCACACTTTATGTTAACCGGATCCCATAATCAGAACCAAACTTTTATCAAATTACTCTTGAAGTGTTCCAATAAAAAAATAATGAAAAAATATAAATAGTAATACATCTATTTCGTAATTACTATTATAAAAATGTTATTTTTGGTGTTGGTGTCAGTCTAGCATAGTGTATTTTGTTTTAATTAATTTTATTTAGCTGTTGCTTTGTATATTTAGAAGTTTTCTCTTAATTCTGCTTAATCTCTATTGATGATTGCCCTGGCACTGACTTAAAAAATGTATTGAAAATATGGTTAAATTTATTTAATATAAATTTATGTGAAATACTTAATATTTTTATGTGTTTTATATATTACCTTGGTTTCAGATGCGGTTACAATAGTTCTTTGAGAATCAGTCCTAGCGATGGGTTTTTCAACTCGCGGGCATTGCGTAGCGCAGCACTGACCCTGTGCAATCTGGCCAAGTCCATGTGAACTCTGCCAAAGTCCAACCGCTATTCTTGTATACAGCACCTATTTAGAACATATTAAGGAATATTTAATGAATTGTATTGTGAATATTTTTCCAAATGGTCTGCTTACTCTAGCGTAAAGCTGTTACATAAATTTTATCATAATAATTATTAAAAAAAATCTTATAAATAGGTTATTAAGTATAGAAAATGTCCGATTGGAGTAACGATATAGCGACATTCTTAATGATTTTCTACTGTTCTTTATACGTGCTCATCACAATCATTTGAGTATGAAATTGAGTAAGGCTTTTGGCTTTTGTGTGGTGTGGTGAAAGCCTAACCACTTCAAGCATGGCTTTTATGTAGTAGTATGTACTTCATGTCGTGGCAACATGTTTTGAGTAAATTATAAACCACCGGAACAAGCTGATGCAGCTTTGATTTTTAAGAAGAAAATAAAATCAGCTTCACGCTATATCAAGCACACAACAGGATAGGAAGAGGAAACTTAGTGTTAAGACACGGTTCCCCACTTACCGCCGAGTTCTAGAGGCATTGCGTGTTGAGTGGCGAAACTCAACGCCGCGCAAGTCGATTGTACAGTTACACTTTGTCAGATTTAGATTTTTAAGAAATGTACATAGTTTAAAAATCTGTTTCCGGTTTTTTATCTAACTTTTGTTAGGTAGGGATAATATTGAATAATATTTTTTCAATTTTATATATTTAAGATAAACAACTGTATAAAGTACATAACATGATACAAAACAATAGACATAAAAAATAAAAAAAAGTCTCTCTGTTTAGTACGTGAAGAACTGTCCTTAGTGATAAATGAGTAAAAGATTAATTGTCTACTTAATTAAATGTCACTATAATATTTTTTCTTCTCTTTAAAACGCTTTTATAATGTTGAGCTGTAACAATCTAACTTTGTAATAAAATTTAAGTTTCTGAATTAAAACCACTCATAGCAACGTAATTCTATCCTTATGAAACTTGGCAGTTATACGTCGTTTAGATATGACAATACTACATTCTGGTATCAACGAGCTGGTGTGATGATGGAGCCAGGACCTGAATATTGGAACTCTTCAGAGATTATTAGTAGTATTCCATTATCCGCATTAATACCATTCAAGTTTACGATTACACGATAGCACCGCGCACAGTCTAGAAATCTCTCTCTCTCTCTCTTGTCTAGTCTATGTAGAAAAGCGATTTTATTTTATGTTCTAACCATTTGTTTTAAAAGAAACCCACAATTATCACGTATACTCACTTACTAAATACTATTATTATTTATTTTACTCACTTTTCTAAATGTGGTACCATGGTGCTTGCACACGTCCCTGGTACCATGGATGTGTTCGAGCACACATATACGAGTATATATACAATATAACATTAAGTCAAACTAATAAAATTACAAATATTTCCCATTTTTGTTCAAATAAAGTGAAAGTTTAAACTACGCTTACAGTTGCGGCTATTAGCGATAGAACGTAGATGCGATAAAAGTTCTATTTATGTGTTGCGCTATTTTCACGTTACACAGGATAATGTAGTATACGCTATACATATGTATGTAGATAAATTAATAAATAATAAATCAGCATCACGCTGAATTACGCACATAGCAGGGTAAACAGATGAAACAAACTGTTAAGACATTCTGATTGGATGAGTTTGAACTTTATCGCCGCCGCGGTCGGCCGCTCCGTGGACAACATGCCTTACACTTCGCACAAAGCTTTATTTCTTGAACTGGAAGAACGTCAGCGTCGGACGAACAATTTAATCTGCGGGTATCCCCAAAATTGCAAAAAAAAAGTTTTAAGATACGCCGGTAACATGATTTGAGAGAAGTTATGAAAACTTTGCATATAACAGATTATGAATGCTCAAAACCTAAAAAAAATAATAAGCTATGTAAAGGATCGTCTTCTTCCAATTTTTTTCGAGTCGGCCGATGTTAAGCGAGTTTTCCAAGTCCAGCTCACCGGCTCCGTACGTGTTAACGCTGATTTGACATTATAACAGAGACATTATTTTATTAACTTAAAACAGAAATTATTGAATCGAGAGCATAAAGGCGAGAAAGAATCATTACCTTATTTTATAGTATATAGTCAAAAAGATGTGGAAGTGGAAGTTAATAAATTGGTCACTAACAAAAATACATCGCATACATACTATATAGTAGAAATATTTTGCACATTATACATTGATTTTATCAATTTAAATCCATATTTACGCGTTCATTTAAATCTAAATTATGAATTATTATTGATCTATATTTCCCATATCACAATATATGAAAGATAAAAGGGATGAAAATAATAATTTTAACTTTTCGCACTGCTCTCACGTAAAGCCGCCTCAAGGCATTACCTATTATCCTTTTATAAAGAGTATCTAAATGTTTGAAATTTTGACCACGCTCAAATTACTAAGTTAATTTACTTTAAATTTAGTTATAAAAGTCCTTTGCTGTTTATATGTAGTTACTAGTTCTCGCGAGACGCTAAAATTAGTTTACTAAAAGTAATTGTTTAATGATTTTAAATATCATTTTATATAATAACAAGATGCTGCAGGCAAATTTGTTAATTTTTGCTATTTGTTTCGCTCTCGTGTCAAAGCAAAGCGCGGTATTGAGTCTCTCAACTTAACACTAGGTTCCCTCTGCCTCTGTTTAAAGTTTCTACATCTATTTAATAATAACGTTAATTTGCTTTTGGGATATAAAAACAAAGTGATATTATTATATGAAATTACCTCTAATTAATTATTTCAAAACTGCTCGTTTTGCGGTACGATGGTGAGCATTACGTACGGATAAAAAAAATATTTGTGCTTCATATTAAGCATATATGATTTACATTATAAAACGTAATATCCTATTGTTTCAAGAAACGTAGGAATTTCGGGTCTCTTTCTAGTTCTACTTTCACTCTCTAAAGAAC
Organism: Heliconius charithonia; assembly: GCA_030704555.1. Taxonomy (NCBI): domain Eukaryota; kingdom Metazoa; phylum Arthropoda; class Insecta; order Lepidoptera; family Nymphalidae; genus Heliconius; species Heliconius charithonia. Next base: position 6,615,032 of record CM060809.1, on the reverse strand, counting down.
CCATACCTACTGATGCTAAATTTCACGGTTATACACTGCATGGTTCCGGCCTCCCACTGTATGTTGTCATAGTTCTATATTCCCATAAAGTGAAACAATTTTAAGAAAAAAAAAAACGGATTCATTTTGTATCCTACATACAGCAGGGTATGCAGAGAGAAATTAGTGTTAAGACACTCCATTATTAAAAAATATTGTATTTAAATACTTTGAATCACAGCACAGCGTTTGTCAGCGATCATCTTAACAATATACGTACTGTTGGATATTATATTTAAATAATTTATTTAAAATTTGAGGCCAGTCGTGGCGCATGGGCACAAAGTGTGACTGTAAAACCGACTGGTTGTGGGCTTAATCCAAACTCGAGGAGATGAAATATTTACTTAAATTTATATTTCTATTTCTTCCCTCTGGTGTCGAGGCAGAGCGCATCGTTGAGTTCTGCCACTTAACACGCAATGCCTCCAGAATTCCGCAGAAAGTGGGGAACGGAGTGTCTTAACACGAGGTTCCCAGAGGGAGGGAACCTGTTACCGTGTTAACTAGTTCGTACAGAAAATTTTAGGATCATAATTTTATTAAAACGAAAATGAGCAACCTACAATAATAAACATAAATACTGTAAACATAATTGAAACAACAGTACAATATATATTCAGTTTCTATAAGCCCTCTTATGAGTTAATAATAACATTTTGCTTTCTGCTTATTTAAATAAGCCACAGATCCGGTAGCTTTGTTGTAGTGGTGAAACGCAAGGCCAAATTATAAACAAGGTTATATTCCAACGGAGCGTAATAAAACGGAGAGATGTATTGAAATTCCCTAAAAAAATGATGAAACGAAATTTATAATTGACTTGTATACTCTTTTTTGTATCTACTGTAAAATATTAATGTTATGATTGTTTGTGAATGTATTTATTTTTTTTGCAACACGTTAAATCCCACATATAGCAGGGGAGGCAACGTATCAGAGCGCTTGGACGCGCTTGGTTTCTACGAGGCGCGTGATCAAATACCGCTACTTTTAATTTTTTATACGTTTTCTTAATAAGTACTTTTCCTAAGTGTGGAATAACACTTTAAAAAAATATCAAAAATAGTTTTTTTTTCATACACGCTATACGCGTCTATGTACACAGATTTTTTTTATTGGTTAAACGAGTATAGAGAGTAGGTACTTCGGAAATACGTTCACTTCGTAAGATATGAGAAGTCAGTTTAGCTGATCGTTATAACAATATCAAAATCCACATAATGGTCACGTACAAAGCTTGTGGACACCCCGAAGGGCGTGTATTTCTATGAGGTGGCCAAGTCGGTGATAAAAATGAATGAATCGCAAGAATTATATCATTGTCTTTTAAAATACATATAACGTATCTATAAATAAATGTACCGCCTACTCCTACTACCTATTCGTGTTGTGATTAAAAACAAATTAATGAAAATTAAAAAAATTAGCTTCACGCTATATCCCGCACACACCAGGGTAGGCAGAGGGAACCTAGTGTTAAGACACTCCGTTTCCCACTTTCTGCCGAATTTTGGAGGCATTGCGTGTTGAGTGGCAGAACTCAACGCCGCACTTTTGCCTCGACACCAGAGCGAAGAAATGAAAATATAAATTTAAGTAAATATTTCATCTCCTCGAGTGGGGATCGAACCCACAACCAGTCGGTTTTACAGTCACACTTCGTGCCGCTGCGCTACGACTGGTCTCACGAAATTAATGAATATGAGACGAAATCGTCTGTATTACCAGCAAATCAGTAATGCCTAATAGTTTTTACTGTCAATATAACGGATATTATCATCTTACCGACAACACTAAAAAAGTTACAACACTAAGAGAGTTTCAATACATTTAAGTAATGATCTTATGCCTACTTTATTATATAGTTCTATTACTACTTACTACTCAAAGGAAGCAATATTCGAAATTATTGAAACGGCTAATCTCATCGTTTACGTCAAGATTAAGCAGAAAGATATCCCATCTCACTCGTAATAACGAGAAGATTGTACTTTGGTATATGTATATTATAATGGAATGGTTAAATTGGACGTGTAATAAATAAATAATAAATAATGTAATTTACTTGTTTCAGTGTCCAATTGTATTTGCTGTATCTATATCATATAGGTATATCGTATAATAACAATATTTTGTCAATGTATTAAAAATAAGAAACTGTTTTTATGATAGTCTATGTTGAGGCCAGTCGTGTAATAAATTACATATTTATTTTTATTTATATTTTAAGCGAGGCGTCGAGGCAAGCGTGGCCTTGCGCCACTCAACACACCATGCCATCAGAATTCGGCAGATAGTGAGGAATGGAGTGGCATAACACTAGGTTCCATCTGCCTACTTTGCTGTGTGCGGAATACACTATGAAGCTATATTTTTTATTATACATATATATTTCTAACGTGCGATATATACACGCGTACAAATTTATAGAAATAGCCACTGTTTCTTAATTTTGGCCGTCTAAAGTAGAACTATAATATATTAGTTTTTAAATTGATAAGTTTTCCATAAGTTACGACGCTCACATTTCCGATATTTTGCGTTGCCGCGTACAAATTGTCCCTACAGAGGCACAGAGTTCATGTCACTATTACGATGATAAATGTGGGGTGTAATGACACAGTGGTGTGGGCTGTATCTATTCAGCATTTGAAGAGGATAAATGGGTTATGGTTTGCCTTTCCAGAACGACATAAAGTGAAAAATAACAACGACCATGCTGTTTTTACTACCAGCATAGTAGAAACCATAAATATTGAATCATTATAAGAATTTAATATAATAATATTATAATAGTTTACTGGTGCTGCACTTATTGATATTTTAATTCCTTTTTGTTGTATTGTTCAATATAGTTAATGAAAAAACCGTAGATTTGTTGGTGTCGTAACTAATTATATGTTTTAAAGGTGCCATGTTTACTACTTAATTTTAGGAAAAGTAAAATAGATCCAATCCGCAAAGTTTATTTGTAAGTTCGGGTCGGAAGCTTAATCGAGTCTGATGTTGGGTTCTAAAAGTAAGAAGGCCAGTCATTACATTTAGCTATCAAAGAAACTGCTGATAGCGTGCAAAATACGATGCATTAAGATAATGTTTACTACATCTTGTAAGTGTTACTTTTAAATTATTATGTACTGTTTGGTTGTACGTTTGTGATAATGAATTTTACATGTAAAATAACAGTATGTATTTTTATATCATCTAAACTAAACAAAAAATAAAAGAAATAAATATATCTATATATATAGAAGGACATGTACTTGACTGACTGAGGCAAGACGCACGCACAGAGGTAACCGCTGATGGTAGAAACATGACATTTGGACAGATGTTTATTTTTATAATCTGGACATTCACTAAGAAGGGATTTTGAAAAATTTGAACCCTAAAGGGATGAAATAGGAGCTGAAAGTTTGTATGATTTTTTTTTCTAAACAGCACCGATTTATATAAAATTTTAAATTTAGATTCATTTCAAAACATTTCATGTTTTTTTAGAATTCACCCCCTGAGGGTTTAAATAAGGGGTTGAAAGATTATATGGAAAAATCTTTAAATCGCCGATTTTTATAAAGAATTAAATTCAGACTGTTAAAGATATGGATTATTATTACCCCTAAGGGTGCAAATAAGCAGGCGAAGCTGCGAGCGCCCGCTAGTTTTGAATAAAAATATTCCTCGAATTGAAGTCTAATCCACAATGCTATATGATATATCTCAATATACAAAGGCTGGTAATCTATAATATTATACAAAATAGCGAGTCATGGACCAAGTCGTTAAATACCAAGTTACCGTAATTATTAGGTGATTTTCTTTGCAAAGGTGAATCTGCGCATTTAGCAGTTTAGTCTCTCTTTTGTTGTCTGTTCACAAACTTCGGGAATCCGGTGTTCTTATTAACAAAATTATATTTTCATGTATAAAATATGATTTTTTGTAGTGATTTTTATTAAATTATGTCATATACATAACTATTACGACCTATTGAAAAACTATGAAATAATCCATTACGGATTTTTCCAAAAACTTATTGTGATATGTGAACGTATATCTTAGTAACAATTATTTAATCATGATTCAATATTTTTACACAAATAGTCAATAAATGTAACAAATATTATTATGCAATAAAAACATTATTAGATTTTATATAAAGTAAAAGAAATATTTTTCTTTGAACGCCTATTGAATGTCATCAAGTCGATAGTATCTCTAAAGACTATCAAAATATTTTTCCGAGTAAGAAGTTAATGCTACAAAATTACAAAATGTTGAAGAGGAGAGATTTCTTGGAAAACGATGGATTTTGATCACAATGGATATCTCTAATCTAAGTTAAACTATTTAATTTTGAAATTGTTTGACTTAAGAAAAGCTATTATTACTTACATTTTATGTATATTAATATGATAATGTAAAATAAAATATATATATATATATATATATATATATATATATATATATATATATATATATTTATTTTATTTTACATTATCATATTAATATACATCAAATGTAAGTAATAATAGCTTTTATATATATATATATATTATAATGTTAGAGAAAACGTGTAAAAGAGAGAGAGTAGATTCAGATGAAAAAGATAATAAAAGCAGTGGAATTGTGTCAATCAGGGGTAGTTCCTTATAGGCAACGGCCTTTATTGGAAGGAAACTCGTGTGAAGTGTTATTAATAGGTGATACATATCATTTATTGCAATTACAGAGTATCTCTTTCCAAATAGTTTAGAAACATATAGACGATATTAACCGCTTCAGATTTCTAACAATAAAATATATTTTGGTCTTAGTTACAATTCTTGAATATTTACATTATAATTTTGTTTACGTACATTATTAGTATCATTATTAAATCCTAAAAAAGTAACAATTGGCATTAAGACTATTTACTCACTGTCAACTGTATATATCTATCGCACACTACACACTGAGTCATGCGATGCGAGAAAGGAGAGGGAAGCATCTGTTATAAGCACGACTAGCACTGTGACGACGCGTTACGTAACGAAGCGGTTTACTCTCTCATAACAAGTTACCACTTTAAAAAGCCGCAAAAAATTGATGAGCCTCTATAAAACACAATGTGAGAGCGCGATAACTCCGACTACAGGGCTACGGTTATTACTGCCACTTTCTTAACTTAGAGTTAAGATTCTTACAAAAGAAATAAAGGCCGGATTAATGATAGAAATAGATTACGACAGAAATTCCGATATAAATGTCAGACATTAATCTATGTGCTTGTATGGATTTTTTATATTTGAGTAATATATCTGTGGAGCGGAGTGTCTTAGCATTAGAGTCCCTCAGCCTACTCTGCTGGGATACAGCGTGAAACTGATTTTTGATTTAGTAATTTGGGTAGAGAAATTGTGTCCGAGCTATTTACACACAAACTGAAAGTGTTTATTTTGCGCGATGCGGTGTATTGAAAATGTCAAAGTTGTTCGAAAATTTGACCACAACATTAGATATATGGACACAATGTGTTCACACAGCGGCTGATGCGACACTTAATATCGTGTCACAATAAATTTGCAATTAAAGACACTCGTGTTCATATAGTCGTTCTTAGTCATAGTCCAGCAAAAGATTTGAACCCAGAAACTACACCTATAATGACTACAACATAGCCGTAACTTTTCCTATCTGTACTTGTACACTATTTCAGTAACAACTATTTTATTAAAAAAGTTGTTATAAAATTATATAACTTTAAAAGTCTAAGGGTTGGATCGTAGAGAATTTAGAAAAGTAGGACAAAGCTATTATAAAAGTCGAAATCGATGTCTTCGTTGCTCTATATTGTTTAAATCTATATTTATACAAATACTTTATATACAGCTTCGCCAGCTAGAACTATACAATCATTTACTTACTAATCTAAATTATTTTCTTGCAATAATTCTAATAACATTATCATTTTGAAGATAATGTCTTTAATTTTAACAAAAAAAATTCAAGGATTTTTGTCGAACCAAATACTTTATATTTATATAAATTTATAATTTATGAACCACTTTAAATAAAACCAGGCAAAAAATTTTTGAGGCCAGTCGTGGCGCAGTGGTACAAAGTGTGACTGTAAAACCGACTGGTTGTGGGTTCGATCCCCACTCGAGGAGATGAAATATTTACTTAAATTTATATTTTCATTTCTTCGCTCTGGTGTCGAGGCAAAGCGCGGCGTTGAGTTCTGCCACTCAACACGCAATACCTCCAAATTTCGGCAGAAAGTGGGGAACGGAGTGTCTTAACACTAGGTTCCCTCTGCCTACCCTGCTGTGTGCGGGATATAGCGTGAAGCTAATTTAATTTAACTTTTTTTAATTTTTTTTTAAATAAAACCAACACTAAATGTTAAGGAAAGTTTGCCATACAATAAAAATTAGCTAAACCGATTGTGAGATTAGCTTACGCTAAACGTTTTGGGTATGTTGACTATTTTTGATTAATTAATTTAAAGTAAAATATTTGAAACAATAAGATAAAAAATCTGGTTACAATACTAAACAAAATTTGCAATTTCTTATAATCTTTACACGGGTTTCCGTTGAGGAGTAGGAAGTTCATACATTTGTTATAAGAATGCGACTCCAGGCAGCCAGTCAGCTGTCATCTGTCACATTGTGTATATCTTCCATTGTAGACACTCGTCTTGATTGCATTTTATATAGCTTATTTCATAACGCCATGTTACATGATGTATTGATTTTAATATTATGTAACAAGTCATTATACACTAAATAATTTACATAAATCGTTTTAATAATAGTTCTTGTGTCGCTTTAAGCAATATTTTTTCATTTCGTGGTTTAATTCTTCTCTAAACTAACTAAATGAAATATTTTTAATAACTCCTACATAATAACTTGTTCGCCTACGCCCAGTAAAAACATCCCATCCTGGTTCGCCTACGCCCAGCGAAAACATCGTATCCCTTCCTGAACCACGTCAATTCTATAAATAATAATACTCAGTTTTCAATAAAATTACAGGCAAATAATTCCTCAGTTTTCCTTGATGTTTTAGTCATAAAAAATCCTACTGGGACGTGATCCTAGTGAAAAGTAACATTACTTTGTAGTTTGTTGTTTGTTTTTGCATTTTTGTTTCATTTTTGTTGTTTATCATACATCGGTCAATCAAAGAAGAGCGTTGGAGCTAAGGTAAAGGAACACATCCCCGTTGTCAAGAATGGGCAGCTTTGTGTGACCATCAGATTTGAAAAACCCCATATCCTCTATAAAGAAACCAGATATAATCCTAGAATGATCCAGGAGGCTATCAAAATATAAAAACATTAATTTTAATAGTGAAGACGGTTGTAAACTTTCTACTTCCTAGCACCCACGCTCAAACATTTAGAGGTCTCAAGTCCACCACCAGAGGGCAGTAGGCGAGGCAATTAAGAAATCTTTGGCGGTAGTTATATTATAATTATGTCGACTGACAAACAGACCACCTAAGTCGACCCGTGACCACGGACTACTGTAAAGTGTTCGAAACGTCGGGTGTCTGAAAATTTATAATACTAAATGTTCCCTTTGTTTTAATGAAACATCTTCCTACAACATTTAAATTATGATGTATTACTTACATTAGATTATAGAGCCTAACATAAATTTTAAATAACTAAAGTACTATTTTACTGGATCTCTGTAAAAGTACGCTAGTAAATAAACGCACCTGTTCGTAATAGACGCAGTACAACATCGTATGTACTCGTACATTGTTTCGACTATAGTCATTATACTGAATATATTATCCTGCAAACTCACATAAAAGTTATGTATGGTTATGCTAATAAACGAATAACAAACTATAATAAAAAAGTATATTTTTGTTGACCTTAATCATTTCAATTAATTAATAGTTACTCGAATTATATTATGCTACATACTAAAATATAGCACAGTTCTAGATAAGATTTTATAGCATCTGACAACGAATGCTCGTGGCAGCAATCGCATACAAACCACCTTTAATAAGAGCAGTCGCAACATTTTAAAATGTCAATGTTTTAAGTTAAAAATACTTTAAAATTACCTTATTTAATTCAGATTACCTTATGTAAATATTTTTTTCAATATAATATAAAGAATTTTATTGACTTATATTTTTTCTCAGTATGTAAATAAATATTCTTTGCCGTTTTCTGTCTTCGAGATTATATTAATTATAAATTAAAAATATCTAATACCTAGTACCGGTTTAATACAGCGCGGGCAATCTGCTGGATACTTTCTATTGACAGCGCCATCGGTCTAATTACTCGGTTTAAATTTATTGTGTGTCTTCTTTGTTTACTTAATTTATAGTCTTATGTACTATAAACTATTAAACTATGAACTATTTATTTATACAGGTATAATATTTTATTACCACTTGTGAAGTGTACAAAATTAGAAATTGGCTTTCTTAATGGTATTTGTCTGGTTTCTATGATAGAGTATATCTGTTGACATCATAGGCTTTTAAAATTAAAATGGCGATTTTGAAGAACTGATTGATGATGACGACTAGTTTTTAACAACACCAGTGAAAGTCTTGGTGTGACAGATTGCGAAATTAGTATAAAAGTAACTATGAAGTATTCAGAAACAGTGAAATATAATTTACTTTTTTTGTATTAAGTGTAAGCTGTACGCAGGTTTTGTGGTTGGTTTAAATATGTTAAGACGTGAATGATTGTAGGTACTAAGTACATTTATAAATCAATTTGGGTTCTCGAACCGATTTGAAAAGTAATCAAAAAGATCTATAAGAAAAGGAAAAGGAATTATAAGACAAAACTATCAGAGAAAGAAAGAAAGATGCCTTTTTTTCAGCTTCAAGAATCAGAGATATTTTTTTCATGTTCACACCGAATCCCGGACATAGCGGGGATTTTAAATTTCCGAGGCATTGCGTGTGGAGTGGCGGAACTTACCACCACGCTTTTCCTTGTTACCAGAGCGAAAAATGAATATATTAATAATAAATAATAATTAATTTCCCCGAGTGGGAATTGAGCTCACAACCATCGTGTTACAGTCATGCAACAACAAAACAATTACGTCCAGATGACATATTGAAAGTTATAAAAAAACTTACCGTCATTACGCAGAGAGGCGCCACGTACAGCAGGCCAAAATTGACCATGTCAAATATTTCCGAGTTGTATTTCATGCGGTGCTGTATACAAATTGTCTCCATGTGGCCGTCACCGAGATCGTTGGTGATGGTCTCCACCCATATAAATTTCGGGGCGCTGTACGCTGCGCTCGTAATCCACACACCGAGAATCACCAACTGTGTGAAACAATTTAATGCAAGGCTTAATATTAAAACGTGAAATATAAATAAACTTTAAAAATGTTATTCAGTGAGCATAAAATTTTTACAACGCGAAGTTGTATTCCCCACACGGCAAGGTAGACGGAACATAGTGTTAAGACACGCCGTTCCCAATTTTCCGCCGAATTCTGGAGGCATTGCGGATGCATTTGTATTTGTTGGGTGGCTCAACGCCGCGCTTTGTCTCGACACCAAAGCGAAGAAACAATAATACACATTTATTTAAATATTTGATTTTCTCGAGTGGGGATCGAATCCACAACCAGTCACATTTACAGTTACACACGTGTACCTGCACCACGCGCCACGAATGGCCTCAAATAAACTTTTACAGATCGATTACCATACTTTTCATATACTGTATACTTATTTTATTATTTATGACTTACACAATAGATTTTATTGATATAAATAAAATAAATAAATAAATCAGCTTCACGCTGTATCCCGCACACGGCAGGGTAGGCAGAAGGAACCTAGTGTTAAGACACTCTGTTCTCCACTTTCTGCCGAATTCTGGAGGCATTGCGTGTTGAGTGGCAGACTCAACGCCGCGCTTAGCCTCGACACCAGAGCGAGGAAATGGAAATATAAATTTAAGTAAATATTTCATCTCCTCGAGTGGGGATCGAACCCACAACCAGTCGGTTTTACAGTCACACTTCGTGCCACTGCGCCACGACCGGCCTCAATCATATAAATCAATCATCGATATAAATAAATCATCATAATAGATAATTGTTTATATTAACAATAGGCAAAAATTTGCCTAACATTTTCATTGGTCTTTAGATCAACTAGTCAGAAACTAATTTGTGAACGTCTTCAAGATGGAACAAAAGATTCTGTTCCACAAAGAAATCCAGCTTTTAATATTAAATATAAAAATATGGAACAATATCGAGACTGAATTTAACTTGTCCATCTTCTGCTTGATGTAATTAAAAAGTGCTGCAAAGAAATTACTTGGAAACAGTGAAACCGTTTCCTTAGTCGCGACATCTGTTTCAAAATGAAAGATTCAAAGAAGCATGGTTATATTATAAGTAATGTTAAAGCGTATGTGAGTACAGACGGGAGTCTTCTCGGTTTTTTATTGTTTCATTTTTTTTCTGTTTCACGTTGTATTGCGCATGTAGCAGGATAGGCAGAGGGAACCTAGTGGTAAGACACTCCGTTCCGCCGAATTTTGGATAAATGGCGTGTTGAGTGGCGAAACTCGACGCCGTAGTTTGCCTCGACACCAGAGCAAAGAAATGAAAATAAAAAAATAGATAAATATTTCATTTCTCTGTCTCGTGGAAATAGGAAATAGGAATCGAACCCACAAACTTTCGCGTTTACAGTTACAAACTTGTGCTCCTGCTCATCAAAACTAAATTCAAAACCGCAAAGTGTAGTTAAACAACGTCCGAGTTGTACCATTATTAACATAATGTGCAATGTATACTTTTACAAACAGCAGTTTAGAATACATTCTTTCCTAATTATTATAACTATTATTTTAATTTCACGTTGTATCCCGCATATGGCAAGGTGTCTACCCTGCCATATGAGAGGGAACCTAGTGTTAAAACACTCTATTCCCATTAATACGCTTCCGTTTCCCACTTTGAGCCAAATTCTGGATGCATTGCGTGTTGAGAGGCGGAACTCAACGCCGCGCTTTGCCTTTACACCAGAGCGAAGAATTGAAAATATAAATGTAACTTATTCAAGAGGGGGATCAAACCCACGACCAACCGATTTTACAGTTATACTTTGGGCCTGGCTGACTGGCCTGACTGATTGACCTATTTAATCCCAATTAATGATTTTTTATATTATTATTTAAACCAAACGTGCCTGCTTTATCTAAAAACAGCACTACGTAAAAAAGAAAATAAAATCGAAATTTACTTCAGCATTCTGTAAAATGATTATCTTAACAATTTTTCTTTTTTTCCTAATTTTACAACTGGTTTTATTTTTCTTATACTTGTTACCTAACAAGATTTTATTTTATACGTCATTATTAAAGCAAAACATGATCTAATTAGTAAAACAGAGTCGATGGCACCAGTCCAAAATATTTTATCTACAATATACAAGCGTAACGGTTTTTTGTGGTAGAACTTACCCTCAACCTAGTTGAAGTGAGAATCTGTTTGCACGTGATTGGATGTATGATGGCGAAGTACCTCTCCGTACATATAACCACGAGGATAAATATGGATGCGGTATAACTTAGTGAGTGCACAAATTGGTACATCTTGCAAAGAAAATCTCCAAATACCCAACTGAAACAGAAGAAGCGTTAAAATTTCTTTTTTTTTTACTTCACGTTGTATCCCTTAGCATTGTAGGCAGAGGGAATCTAGTGTTAAGACACGGTTCTTCACTTTCCGTCGAATTTTAAGCGTTTGCGTGTTGAGTGGCGGAACTCCACGCCAGGCTTTGCTATGGTGTCACCAGAGCAAAGAGTAAAAATATTAAATTTCATTTCCTCGAGTGGGATTGAACCCACAACTTGTCGCGCTTACAGTCACACGTTTCTGCCTCTGCAAAATTGTATTGATATATTGGTAGGAACTTATTTACATGTTTTGTATCTAATGCAAAAATTATTAAATACTTCAGCTTAACATTATATTTCTTTTATGTAAGTGGGTACTTTTTTAATTTAAATAATTTTAAACGTTAAGAAGATATCAATGAATTAAATGCTTTATACATTATAGAATCCCTTTAATGCTGATAATTTTCTTATGATAACACCTAGTTTTTTTTTATATTCATCGTGATTATCTTTCAGTATATTTGGCGCATTTCCCGCTTAGTTTCTATGCACAATTACATTTGAAGCCGCTAGAACACATTCGCTAGTTTTAAATGGCGGTTTGAGGTGCCTATAAAATAAATTTCAACTCTGCAGTATTATTTTAGTAAGTCGTGACTCGTGACATTTTGCTGCGGCAAAATTACTATTCCACTACTTTTTTTAATATATTCTTGATGTTAATATAGGGATAATCAAAATGATATTAGTAAATGTGGAGCCGTTGTTATATTATGTGTATTTGTGTATACAAAGTCTTTGAAACTAAAAAGAATACGATATTAATATACGGAATAAATAGTCCTCAAAATTATATTTTATACTTATTAACTTAATTTACATACATACAGTATAAATAAAGAATTTTAAAAAATATACTCAGTATGAAGAATTAAAAAATCAGCTTCACGCTGTATCCCGCACACAGCAGGGCAGAGGGAACGTAATGTTAAGACACTCCGTTTCCCACTTTTCATTGCGTGTTGAGTGGCGGAACTCAAAGCCGCGCTTTGCCTGAACACTAGAGCGAAGAAATGAAAATGTAAATAAATATTTCATTTTCCTCAAGTGGGGATCGAATTCACAACCAGTCGATTTTGCAGCCACACTTTATGCCTCGGCCTCTAAAGAGGAAACGTAAATAAAGAGCTCTATATCTGGTAGCTACCAGATATACGTAAATAATGTATTTTTAAACTCTTCTCAGCTTTTAGTTAGCTAGTTCATACATATTCAGCATAATTAAATTTGGACAACCAAGAAATATAAAGTTAAAGTGGAAATATGCCAAATTAGTAATGTTTTACTATGTGACTATATTGCCGTAGGTATTTTGCATGTGTATGATTAAATCTTATAAGCACTATCCAATGCTTTGTATAAAATATTAATTAAGCTGTATGCGCTAACAGATTCATTAATATATTATATAATATATAAAAATTTTTACAAACGTTTTTTTACCACCGACACGCGTGCTCCTATTCCAATGTTTCTAATGCCACTGTATTGTTCAATATGAAAGCAATCGGTGCGCTATCGTTTTGCGTTTCCCTATATGTTTACTCAATATTCCTATCATTGTTTGTGCCTAAGTTATTTCAATCGGGACAACTTACCTCAGTAACTTGTAGCCCTGCTCTCCCCTACTCTACGAAGAATCTGTCGTACTAAATTACGTTTATACGCAAATAGAGATTGCTATTTTATGGGCTTTATGGGATATTTTATGGGAAAAATTAATTTCAAATGTGTATTTGTTTTTTTTTATAGCAGAAGCTATAAGTAAACCTTAAATCTACCTACAATATTTTAATTTCAAGCATTTACATATAATTTTATTAAATACAGAGGACACAGTCTTAGGTATGTAGACCTAAGCCTAAACTTGGAAATTCATCATTAAACTCTATCCAGAAAACAAGTTTATTTAAATTAAATTAAATTAAATTAACTTCACGCTATATCCCGCACACAGCAGGGTAGGCAGAGGGAACCTAGTGTTAAGACACTTCGTTCCCCACTTTCTGCCGAATTTTGGAGGCATTGCGTGTTGAGTGGCAGAACTCAACGCCGCGCTTTGCCTCGACACCAGAGCGAAGAAATGAAAATATAAATTTAAGTAAATATTTCATTTCCTCGAGTGGGGATCGAACCCACAACCAGTCGGTTTTACAGTCACACTTCGTACCACTGCGCCACGACTGGCCTCAAGGTTCATTATTATTTAAAAAAACCTCAGGTTATTTAAAAAAAACGGAAATGGATAAGTGTGAGTCGGGCTCGCCCACCGAGGGTTCCGTATAAAAAATAAAGTTGACATTGGAGCTAAGCTTAGCCCTTTCATTTGATACCTCATTTTCACCACCTCATCTGAATCAAATTTTGCCTTCCTTTTAAGGCTATTATTTTTTAGGATTTAACCCCAAATGTATAGTTTTTTCCTAAGCTAGTACTACTTGTAGATGCTATTTGTCCAAATTTCATGATTCTAGGTCAACTGAAAGGATCCTATTAATTTTGATTCCCTTTATAGTGTCGAAATACATATTTTTTTGGAATATAAAAGACCATATCATTTTTTTAAGTAAATGTAGATATTTTCTTTCAGGAAATCATGGGGCCGTAGATCTGAGTATATGTTTGTTTTCGTCGATGCAAGACATATCTACACATATCACTGAAATAATTAATTACGCTAATTACAAATTCTATTTCAACTACAAAGTGCTGTGTAATTAAATGCGACCAAGAAATTTTGATCTATTATTTCGTCTCTATGGTTCTTTGTTTATTCCTACTCGTACCTGCAAAGTTCAGTCAATGAGAATGAATTTGGAGAGGAGGAAAGGAAGTTGAAAATAGATTATAAAGTTGAAAATAGATTATAATAGATTAATCCGATCTTATAATATAGTTTTTCATACTCTATATAAAACATTTGTTTGTATTATTTTATCGTGTACACCTTACATATTTACGCACTATTTTCTTATAAGCTCCAACATGTAGGTACATAACAAAAAAAATGTTCAAAAGCTAAAAGGTAATAGTAATAAAATACATGAATCAAATGTAAATACATTAAAAAGTCTCTATTGATAATATTAACTCACTATAATGTTATCAACTTACCTTGGTATGAGGTATATCGTTAAATTTTGAAAAACGCAAAAAACTCCAACGCAGAGATCGGCCACAGCCAAGTTTGCCAAGAAGAAATTAGTTATAGAACGAAGTCGTCTTGACAATGTCACCACAAGGATCACAAGGAGATTTCCTGAAAATAAATCGATTTATTATTCTATGGAAAGATTACATAAAATTACTAATATTTAGTAATTTAATGCGGTTCTAATAACAATTTATTTTGTGAGAAAAATATATATAACTACAGTTTTAGTTGTTCAAATTATGCTATATTGTTAACTATATTGTAAGGATGACCCTCGTACTTCGTTAATCGGTATGGTGTGGATATCATTGATATTGGATCACGATTAATCGTTACTTGTTAACCCAATAAATTTAGGTTTTCGGTTTACGGGACTAGTTGACGGTAAGTCTATTAATTGCTTCTTTGAGGTCATAATACTCAAACTTTATAAATATATTTCCCAATGCAACTGTTATATTTTTTCAATGCATTCCTACAATATAACCCATATTAAAATGAAAGTTAATTATTCAAATGAACGGTGTTGCTGAGAATATCCTTAATAATAACATGGCGTCATTTTGAATCCAAAATGGCGGAACACCTAAGATGGCGGACTAAGTTTTTTCCGTTTATTTAATATGGATGTTAAATGAGAGGGGTTGCTGAAGTAAAGTCTCGTGTTAAGACACTCCGTTCCCTGCTTTCTGCCAAATTCTGGTAGCATTGCGTCTTAAGTGACAGAACTCAACGCCGCGCTTTGCTTCGAGACCAGATCGAAGAAATGGAAATATAAATTTAAGTAAATATTTCATCTCTTCGAGTGGAAATCGAACCCACAACCAGTAGTCGGTTTTACGACTCATCTCCTTTATTTACCAAATGAACTGTTTCAAATTAACCAGCAAACGACTTTGCAAGAATAATGAGTTGAACGAAATGAGCAGACAGCAGAATCTATTCAGCAGGAAAAAAAAGTTTAGCATTTTTAAAGGAATTAAAAAGTATAACAAACTTTTCCTTTCAAACTTTCACTAAAATTCAGCGTGAAGAGGGTGAAGTCACGAGCGAGTGGCCGGTGTAGTAATATAGGCAATAGAACTAAGATAGAAAATAAAGCTACAAAGACGTACGTTTGTACATACTCGTATACATTATGTAGGCTTTCCTATACTGAATACACTATCATTAGCCCTATAACGACCACAGTAAATTCGATAGTCTTGTCAGATACGTTTTCCTTTAGAGGCATTATCTCCAAATGGATTTAGTTTTGGCTAATAAATATAATTAATAAATAATTATTAAGACCAAAAATATATGATTATAATTCCCCTACATCTGATATTTAAAAATAGATGGTTATTATATTATAGAATTTCATATTTTGTGCCAGAATTGTTGCGAACACATATTTTGATAGTTCAAATAAATAACCTGATAAATTATGTAGTGCTAGAAATGTTCGCTTGAGAAACTACTTATCTTTTTTTAACAATTTTAAAGTGATATTTTACACTTTTAAAAGTAAAAATACATATTAAGAAAACGTATGAGAATTTGAACCCGCGCCTCTTTGGAAACCGTCCAAGCACTCGTAACACCTAAGCCATAAGTTCTCAAATGGCTTAGTCATGTTTAGAGCGTTTGGACGGTTTCTAAAGAGGCGCGGGCTTAAACCGCTACGTTCAAATTTTTATACGTTTTTCTTAGTAAGTATTGATATCTTTTGTCATAGGATGAATTGAACTCTGTTAACTACGTTAAAATACCAATACGACCTGACCCAACATTGAAATTAATGTAAACAACTGATTTGTTGCTGACAAGAACAGTGCGTCGTTTAGCGTTCATCAACCGACTAATGATATTTGCATTGCATCATATCGCAGTCGTAATATTTTTATCTATTTTTATCTTTATTAAATTCCGTAAATTAATTTTGTATCGTGTATTGGCTTTAGGTAATACCGATTCGCTAATAAAGCCTGGGCTTTCGCTAATAAAGCCTGGGCTTTCGCAATTTAAGTAAATATTTCATCTCCTCGAGTGGGGATCGAACCCACAACCAGTCGGTTTTCAGTCACACCTTGTGCCACTGCGCCACGACTGGCCTTTTAATAGAAGTATTAAATAGAATATTACCATAAATAAAGTCAAATACTTTCTATTTTATGTATAGAATGTTGAGGAAAATTATTCGATTGGAATAAAACGCCGTAAGCCGTGCCGGAATCCCAAACTATCGTTGCGTAAAATTTATCGAAGATCATTTGAAGAGTATCTAAGCGTATATATAAATTGAACAACCAAATTCAATAAATAATAAAATATTTAATAAAGAATAATTGGGTTGTTGTTTAAGGAAACTTATTTATAAAATTTATTTTTTATACGATGAACGAAATGTAATCTTTTGATTTGTAAATTTTAAAGTAAAGTTTTAGGCCAACGACGACACGACGACAATGACATACTTATAAAAAAATATTGGGTAGAATAATATATATGTCATTTATAACAAAAAAAAAATTATATGCCTTTTAAGGTCAACGTAGCGCAGCGCCTGACGGTAAACGCGACGGTTTGAGGGTTCAATTCGCACTCGGAAAAAATATTATTTTCATTACCTCGCTCTAGTAACAAGACAAAGCGTGGCGATGAGTTTCGCCACTTAACACGTTATTACTGCCTATCCTGCTTTTGCGGCGCACAGCGTGAAAATTATTATTTTTAACATTTTCTAATGATTTTCTATTTTACTTTATATAGGTAGAGGGAACCTAGTGTTGAGACATTTCGTTCCCCACTTTTCGAATTCTGGAGACATTGCGTGTTGAGAGGCGGACCTAAACTCTCTTTGTCGGGTCTTTGCTTGGTTAGCGGAGCGAAGAAATTACAATATTAATTATTTCACTTCTCCGAGTGGGAATCGAACCCGCAACTGCGGCGATTCCAATCGCACCCTTATGTTGAAAACCAAAAAGTTAAATTATAACTGAGATTCTAAAATTCGGAGTAGTAAAACTAACAATTAATTCACCTGTAGATCTTATCTTTAAATTATAGCTATCACGAAATTGCTTTATCTACTCGTATGTACAGTGCAACTAAATGCAACTAAAATAGTTTAAAACATATAAAACATTACATTAAATATTATTATAACTCTTAAAACCGCTACCGCCCACTGGTTTTTATCAAACATAAGAATCATCGAAGAGAACACTGGTTTTAGAATGAAATAACCGCATCGAAATCGGTCAATCCGTTTGAAAGCTACTATGCCACAGACATGCCGTGGCAGCACAGTGGGAAGACTGAGTTCACTTTATACCTTACCTTTATTACCTTACCTTACCCAATTTAGTGGGAATGTGTTTGTGAATAATAATATTTTCATTTATCTGTCTTTTTTTATTTTGATGTGACCACAATGGTAGTGAACTCACGAGTAGTCAGTACATTATATTATGTTATATATTATATATTCTTTATAAAAATACGTATATATATCCCTACATACATATACGTATATAGTAAAGTAATTAAATTAATGCATCCCAATAGATAATGAAAAATTATAGCGATTTCAGAAAAAAAAGTTTTTAATTAAGCTTATCGAGTGCCAACTTTTGTCTTTAAGCCGTCAATTTCACAATCTCGCCGAAATATTGGCACATATACAATGCACAATAAATTGTGGACGACATCATTTGTTTCGCATACCTAGTGCAGTGGTAATGACGTTCGAGTTCGGTAAGCTGATTTATCATAAATGTCACTTTAGATAAATGTCATCGTGGTTTAGTGAAAGCATTTTATTTGAAATTAAGGATATCCAAATAAGCTGTTTGACAGTACAGCTACTTTACGATTCTCACTTGGGTAAATGATATGTTTAACATTTTCATTTCTTCAACCTGGTGTTGGACAAAGCGCTGCGTTGAGTTCCACCACTGAACAAGCAGTGCCTTCATAGTACAGCGGAAAATGGAGAACGGAGTGTCTTATCACTAGATTCTTTCTGCCTTCTCTGGTGTGTGCAGGATGCAGCGTGGGGCAAGAAAAACAGACATTATACGGTAGAATGTCAAACTAAGTTTTAGCCAAGGAAACCGACGACAACGCAGCACGCCTGTAATATTATTACACGAACCATTTGGACCCTCTTTTAAACCCTTAAAAATAAATCTGTTTAACATAATTCAGCTATACAAATTTCTATTTTGCACTCCTCGAAATCTAATCTCGAATTTTGTGTTTAAATATTTTTTACTTCTCGGATGTCGATAGGAAATGGAGCATTATACGACCATCCTGCATGCGGTGTCTAGTATCGGAATCAATGACGGCTATCTAAATACCTTTAATCCAATATGCTATATATCTATATATTAATACTTTTTACGAAATTTGCGCGGACGGAGGGGTATTAAATTTGGCATATTTATATTTTATATGTATGAGAAGTGCAGAACGCTAATATTTTTCAATAATAATGCTTATAAAGTACATTAAATCAATAAATAAAACGTTACACACTCTACCATACGTTGGACAATATTTACTTTCAGCTTCACGCTGTAGCTTCCCGCACACAGCAGGGTAGGCAGAGGGAACGGAGTGTTATAAGACACTCCGTTCCTCACTTTCTGCAGAATTCTGGAGACATTGCGTGTTGAGTGGCAGAACTCAACGCCGCTATACTTTTATGTTTATAAAATGGCAAACACGTTGCTATGGCAACGCTAACGCATTTTATTATACGCGTCAATTGGTTCTCTAGTTGATATTTATTATACAATTTTATTCATACAATATGTAAATCCCATATGTAATCCCATAAAAATATCGCCTCCACCACCTCCTATCACTATTCTGATATGTAATTTTTTTATTTATGATATTAATGCATAGCTTTCTTTAATCACAAAATGATTTACAAGAAAGAGTGAGAATTTTTTAAAGTTTTTTTTTAAGTTATGTACAACTCTGGACATTGCTGTCTTACTAGTATAATATGTAAGTGTATTTTGAATCCCTAAGAAAGTAACTATATAGCATGATACTTTTTTAGAAAACGTATAAAAATTTGAACGCAGCGGGACTCGAACCTGCACCTCCTAGAAACCGACCAGTTCCTAAGTGTGGTATTCCACACTTAGGAACTTTAAAAAGAATTTAAAAATATGCAGCATGAGATCAAAATTGCATTCTTTTTTAAAGTGCTTTCTCCTACTGTGTGAAATTATTTATTTTTTACCGTACAACCTCCTTCGTGTCTTCTCCATACAACGTGACGTTGGCGAAGTGAAATGTACTCAACTGGCATGCTCGAAACGCCATATTTAAAGAACCAAACCAACCAAACCAGAATTGCATCATAATAGTAATAAAGAAAATTTTTCAATATGTGGTGAAATGGTGGAAAAGGAAAGTTAACAATGATCTTAATATTAAATTTTCTTTATTATTCCCCAATTGATAATTTTAGGAATTTATAATTTGTTCACTTAAATTAAAAACGTTCAGATAATTTAAAATTCCATACTGATGTTCAACAAGTAGCGAGGTATATCTGTGTTACTCAATCCTTTTTTGGAAACAGTTAGAATTTTTAAAATGTAATCGGTACTACTGCATGCTACATTATTCATTAAAAATACCAAAAAGAAAAAATAGGTGTACTTTTATATAAAATCTGAAACTCTTTTATGTTTTGGTAATAACAATTAATATCTACAGATTCTAACGATTATTAGTGACATAATTTAAGGATAAGGAAAAACTGAGAAAATATAACATTAATATTAATCTCAATTATAAAGTTTACGTCGAATATTATAAACACGGTAGAAGTGTCGGCCAACTTACCGAAAAAACAGCAACAGAACACAATCGTGTAAAGCGTGATAAATATAGCCCTCACATCTGTTCTGTCGAATATAAACTCCTCGTCTTCCATAGAGTATTGGCTCTCATTTTTCCTTGATATGTATGTGGTGTTATCAACATGGCTTCCGTCTGTTTCGTTGCCAGCCGACGCTGCGGTATGGAGAATGTACTCATAATTTGATTCAACGGACAAGTCCACACGGTACATAATTTCGTCACTTCTCTTATATCTTCAATAGCATTTTGAATATTGATTTCCCCATCTATAACAGGAAATATTTACCATAAGATTTCTTTTGACAATTTTAAAAGCTTAATAGAAACCAGTCAGGGCGCAGAGACACAAACGTGCAACTGAAAGTGCGAAAGGTTGTGGGTTCCTTTCCCATGTGAGGAAATTATTATTTATTATTTTTTCAATTATTTGCTGTGGTGACGAGGCAAGGTGCGGCGTCGCGTTCGCCACTCAACGTAAAGTAGGGAACGGGAATGTCTTAATGGGAAGAAGTACCTTAACACTTGATTTCCAAGTTCCCTCTGTCTACCCTGCTATGTGCAGGATACAGTGTGCAGCTAGAAATAAAAATAAAAAAAGTTTAGTATTTGTATTTAATTTGAGGTTAGTATAGAGAAAGTAACAGATTCCGAATTTATTCCTATTTTCTATTAACCCAACATGTGCTACCCACCATCAATCATTGTCAAAAAATGCGTTTATTTTATCGTGATACAAAAGAAAGTATAAAAATATTTCAATAGTTTTGTATAAAATCCCTAAGAATTATTTATAGAAATACATACATCATCCAGACCATTATTTTTTTTATATTATTAAATATGTGTAAGTAGGTACTGACAATTTGTATTTGGAACTTACAGTTTCATTTTAAATAAAACTATTTTAACCGGATTAATCGCGTATATTTAGTTTTTACATTTTTGGAAACCCGACGTTTCGAACACTTTGCAGTAGTCCGTGGTCACGGGTAGACTGAGGTGGCATTCGTCTGTCAGTTGACATAATTACTATATCAAACTACCGCCAACGATTTCTTAATTTCCTCGCGTACTGCCCTGGATTCTTGCAGAATGAGCTAACTGTATCTTGCCCTCTGGTATGGTGGGTCTGAGACTTCAAAGATTTGATGAGTGGGTCCCAGGTGTTAGAAAGCTTCCAGCCGTCCTCTCTATTGAAATTAGGATATTTTTGTATTTCAATAGCCTCACGGATCATTCTAGGAATATATCTATTTTCCTTAGCGAGGATGAGGGGTTTATCAAACCTTATGTAATGGCTAGGTTTATCCACAGTGTGCTCACATACAGCCGACTTTGATACATGCCCATTCTTTATATCTGAGATGTGTTCCTTCACCCTAACACCGATGCTTCTCTTTGTTTGACCAATGTATGATAAGCCACAGTCACAATCTAGTTTGTATACACCTGCACACTGTAAAGGAATGTTACTTTTAACTGGTCTCAAGAATTGGCTCACTTTCTTGTTAGGCTTGAAAATAGTTTTTATGGAAGCTCTTCTTAAGATGTTGCCAATCCTGTCCGTAACCCCCTTCACATATGGTAGAAGTGCCGGCTGTCTCTCTACTGTGGGTGGCTTGTTGGTCTTCTGACAACGCTGGCGGGGAACTGGCAGCTTGTTCTGATGAAGGGAATTCTTCACCTGGCGAAGCTCGTCCCCTAGATGTTCAGCGTCACAGAGGTGGTGGGCTCTCTGAAACAAAGATTTGCCAACGGTAGATAACTGTGTAGGGTGGTGATGCGATTCACCATTGAGGTATCTATTGGTGTGCGTGGGTTTCCTATATACTGTGTGGCCTATTGTGCCATTGGGATTTCTTATGACTAACACGTCGAGGAAAGCTAGGGAATTATTGGCCTGTAACTCTATTGTGAATTGAATATTGTTATTAATAGAGTTAAGATGGTTTAAGAATATATAACTATAGTCCGTAGGTAAAATTGTAAAAGTGTCATCTACGTACCGCTTATATATCCTAGGTAGACAAGGCGCAGAGCTAAGAGCCATCTCCTCAAAGTCCTCCATGTATATATCAGCTATTACCGGGGACACAGGCGAACCCATAGCAATGCCATCTATTTGTAAATAGAATTCTTGATTGAACATTAGATATCCAGATGTTAGGCAATGTTCTAAAAGTTCAAGATATTCCATGGGCATATTGTTTTCCTCTAGTTTCCGCTTGACAATCCTGATGCAGTCCTCAATGGGTATACTGGTGAACAGCGACTGGACATCAAAACTGACCATGGTTTCATTGTCAGCTAGCTTAAGGTCTTTCAGCTCGCTAACAAAATGGTAAGAATCCCTGACATAAGATGTTGTGTGGCCACGCAGTGGAGAAAGTACTCTAGCGACATGTTGAGCCAGTTTATACGTTGGTGTATCGATTTGGCTGACTATTGGTCTAAGAGGTACATCTTTTTTGTGTATTTTTGGTAACCCATACAACTTCGGAGGTTTTACACAGCTAGGCACGAGAGATTTAAATCTCTCGTGCCTAGCTGTGTAAAACCTCCGAAGTTGTATGGGTTACCAAAAATACACAAAAAAGATGTACCTCTTAGACCAATAGTCAGCCAAATCGATACACCAACGTATAAACTGGCTCAACATGTCGCTAGAGTACTTTCTCCACTGCGTGGCCACACAACATCTTATGTCAGGGATTCTTACCATTTTGTTAGCGAGCTGAAAGACCTTAAGCTAGCTGACAATGAAACCATGGTCAGTTTTGATGTCCAGTCGCTGTTCACCAGTATACCCATTGAGGACTGCATCAGGATTGTCAAGCGGAAACTAGAGGAAAACAATATGCCCATGGAATATCTTGAACTTTTAGAACATTGCCTAACATCTGGATATCTAATGTTCAATCAAGAATTCTATTTACAAATAGATGGCATTGCTATGGGTTCGCCTGTGTCCCCGGTAATAGCTGATATATACATGGAGGACTTTGAGGAGATGGCTCTTAGCTCTGCGCCTTGTCTACCTAGGATATATAAGCGGTACGTAGATGACACTTTTACAATTTTACCTACGGACTATAGTTATATATTCTTAAACCATCTTAACTCTATTAATAACAATATTCAATTCACAATAGAGTTACAGGCCAATAATTCCCTAGCTTTCCTCGACGTGTTAGTCATAAGAAATCCCAATGGCACAATAGGCCACACAGTATATAGGAAACCCACGCACACCAATAGATACCTCAATGGTGAATCGCATCACCACCCTACACAGTTATCTACCGTTGGCAAATCTTTGTTTCAGAGAGCCCACCACCTCTGTGACGCTGAACATCTAGGGGACGAGCTTCGCCAGGTGAAGAATTCCCTTCATCAGAACAAGCTGCCAGTTCCCCGCCAGCGTTGTCAGAAGACCAACAAGCCACCCACAGTAGAGAGACAGCCGGCACTTCTACCATATGTGAAGGGGGTTACGGACAGGATTGGCAACATCTTAAGAAGAGCTTCCATAAAAACTATTTTCAAGCCTAACAAGAAAGTGAGCCAATTCTTGAGACCAGTTAAAAGTAACATTCCTTTACAGTGTGCAGGTGTATACAAACTAGATTGTGACTGTGGCTTATCATACATTGGTCAAACAAAGAGAAGCATCGGTGTTAGGGTGAAGGAACACATCTCAGATATAAAGAATGGGCATGTATCAAAGTCGGCTGTATGTGAGCACACTGTGGATAAACCTAGCCATTACATAAGGTTTGATAAACCCCTCATCCTCGCTAAGGAAAATAGATATATTCCTAGAATGATCCGTGAGGCTATTGAAATACAAAAATATCCTAATTTCAATAGAGAGGACGGCTGGAAGCTTTCTAACACCTGGGACCCACTCATCAAATCTTTGAAGTCTCAGACCCACCATACCAGAGGGCAAGATACAGTTAGCTCATTCTGCAAGAATCCAGGGCAGTACGCGAGGAAATTAAGAAATCGTTGGCGGTAGTTTGATATAGTAATTATGTCAACTGACAGACGAATGCCACCTCAGTCTACCCGTGACCACGGACTACTGCAAAGTGTTCGAAACGTCGGGTTTCCAAAAATGTAAAAACTAAATATACGCGATTAATCCGGTTAAAATAGTTTTATTTAAAATGTATAATAATCGTGAAAATCAAAGAACTTATTACAGTTTCATATTAGAAATGCCTAATAACAAAATAGGTGACATTTTTCATATGTGTTTTACCTGTTACCCTAAACTATATACATAGGTATGGAAAACTGTTTTATTTTTCTTTTCGTTTTCCCTTTTTTTTCAGCTTCACGCTGTATCCCGCACACAGCAAGGTAGACAGAGGGAACCTAGTGTTAAGACACTCGCTCTAAGCTAGTCGTCTAATGACAAGTTTTACTTAATTACATAAGACCAATATGGAAACGTCGCGTTTAGTCAGCTTTCTACTACATATTTGGCAAAAGAAAGAAAAATTGTGGGTTCGATCCTCAACCATACAGTGGGTAAAGACATGGTGGTTTAAAAAATATACATATATAATAAGATTAATAAGTATCATGTATCAATCGATTACATGTAAGCAACATTGCATTTTTAGCACTCTTCCATTAAAAATCGTAACAAATTCTTTTGTCTAAAGAAATTTAACAATTACTTAAACTATGACAAACTGAATTAGAACCACAAATTGGTGAGATGACTAGCGAAATGTTTATAGTTTTGATATGCAAAGTTGTAGCCCACGTTTGTGAGCCAGAGTAAGAGAATTGTCGAATAAATTATCATTCAACGAAACTCTTTTGGATAGCAAGCAAGTACGTAGAAACAATAGTTTTGTATTATGCAGGTAAATTTTTTTTCAGCTTCCACCGAATTACGGTTGTGAGTTCGATCCCCACTCGAACGGAATAAATTATTATTTATTAATATCTTTATTTCTTCGTCCTGCCACCAAAAGAAAAGCCCGACGTTATGTTTCGCCACTCCATACGCAATTCCTTTAAAAACTACGCGGAATGTGGGGGGGGGGGGGGAGTGTCTTAGTAACCGAATGCATTAATAAAGTATTTATTATTTCTTTTTTCCGGTGGGTGATATCCGTTAATGTGATATATACGACTAGGTACAATGCTAGCATAGCTGATCGAGTTTTTCCTTTTGCTATATCTTATTAAATAAGATTGTGATGATACTACATAATAAAAAAAATCTTATTAAATATGTCTCATATATCAAGGCTCACGTCTTGATAGAATTTTATCAATTTCATTAAATTACGTTGTATTTGTGAAAATCATAGTTATTTGGTATCAATAAGAAAGGACAAAGTAAGGTAATGATATAAAATGATAGGATCAACATTTTTTTATATAAAATTAAGGGAAAACTTAAAATGAAAATTACGTGTTATTTTTCTTTACGTTGTCAAACATTTTTAAAGTGTTATTCGACACTTAAGAAAGAAAAATATTTATTTAACGTATATAAATTTGAACGTAGCGGGACTAGAATCTGCGTCTCCTGGAAACCAGGTCTGTAAATAAGTATTTTTCTTTACGTCTTCAAATTTTAGCACCTTCTAAACAAAAAACTACACTCAGGCGACTTCTTGTTATATAATTAAATGATGCATACATTAGAGAATACAAAAATATAAATAGTCGATGGAAAAACACGCGAAAAATATATTTTTTTTAAGCATGTTATAGCCCACGTGTGGTTTTTAGATATTTTTTTAAATGACCAACATCACGAAAACGATAAAATTTAAGAGGCGTAAAAATAGTAAAGTTGGAAGTGACCTCCTCTGTCATATATGTATATCAATTTGTATTTTTACCTTCTACTATTTTTGTTTCAGTTTGTATAAGTTTGTATTTTTTGTAATTTTTTTGTAGTTTGTACTTTATCTACCAACCATTCTGTATAGTCTTATTCTCATTTTATAGATTTTTAAACAATTTAAAGTTTATCGATATTCCCTACTTCTTTCACCCTAAGAGAATGCACTTATTAGATCGGAATAAATATTATATAAACTAAACTGTACTACAGTATGTTGTACATTGCAAATATTTATAATATATAGCAATTGTGTATATATATATATATACAATAAAGAATGGGAAAAAGATTTTTTAAAATATTATGAACTACATGCTCGTTTTCACCATTAAGTGAAAGAGGAATCCTGGCAGACATTTTAATTCTAGTGAGGCTCCAAAGCCCAATAAACCTGACTGGCGAGCACATTCGTTTTTCTGTTCTCATCTATAGAAGTATACTCTGATAATCTTATTAAAAATATATTGTCAAAATTTATATTTTATTGCCTTAGTTATTACTCCATCAAGAAAAAGATAAAAAAAATACAATCAACTATAAGTTTTAATTATTTATTTTTAATCACTACCTTATGTTTGAATCAGGAACACATACTCGTACTTACGTACATATAAATGCGCAGACACGCACACTCATAAAATCCACAAATAGAATAAATAACTTTTTATTTGTCAACGTTTTATACCTATACAAAATTTTATATATTTTTATGTAAATAGAAGACTTCGCCCCCTGCTCGCTTTTCTGAAAATAACATAATTTCATGAACCTATTATTGTTAAGAGTATAAATTACACTAATATTAAGATGAAAATGTTGTTTTGTTGGATGTTCTATTCATACGAGTATATCAGGAGCTATTGATATATGGATATTTTCGTTATTATTTTAAACTAAAAAAACTAAACTAAGCTAGCTTCGCGCTTTATCCCTAGCGGGGAGTCAGAAAGAACGTCCGCTGTCATCAATTTCTTCATACATGCTTTCCGGGAGGTCCTCATGCTTTTTACGTGACCTTCCTCCAGCATCTTTGATACTCTGTTTTCGAAGGTCAACCAAGGCCTCTCTCTATCTCTTTTACCACTCACTTTTCTATCATAAATCTTTTTTGGCATTCTTTGATCACTCATTAATTCGACGTGTCCAAACCTTTATTTTAAACAATACCGTATTATTCCTTATTTAATTAATATATAGATCAAATTTATATTTTACAGCGTATACATGATATTTAGGAGTCATTGCGTCGGGCGTGATAAGACTCGCGAATGGCTGCATGTGGGGCGCGATAGTAGCTATTATTTAATAGCGGTTTTATTTGACATCTGAAGTATACGATATAATGTAAGTTCATGTTCATCAAATTTAAAAATAAAGAATGCCCGAACATCGTTATATAATTTAAAAAACCTACCGTAATGACGCAAGATCTTTATATACGTATAATAGAAAGATTTGATTGATTTAAGATCAGTTGTGGCGCAAGGCCATAGGCGTGTAAGAACGCGATAGGTTTTGGGCTCGATTTCCACCCGAGGAGATGAAATTTATACTAATATTATAGAGGGGATAGGTTTTGTATGTATGTATCGTTTATACTCAAAAACTACCGAACCGATTTAAATTAGAAAGCTGCAAAGTGACATAGACTATATTATATTATCATAAAAATAGAAATCCAAATAAAAATGCAAGAAATTAGGCACACAAATCTGTCATCACGTGCGTAACCCATCAATATCTATAAAATAGTCCACTATACCGTATGTCCAACTACTGTAGATATGCCAATTACATATATATACATATATATTATACTACTTTTTACATTTTAAAATAAAATGCCAACAATAATCAAGCCATATTATTCATTAAATATTTATGTAATATTATTTTATTAAAGATAATTTCAATACCCGTAAAATATGTTTAAAAATATTAAAATCGGGCATTCCATTCAACGGATATAACGAATTTTAAAATTTCAATCTAAAGAAAATAATGCGGTGTGGGTGGCCCGCGCTGCGTAGCGGATGTCACTGCGGGAGTGGGAGGAAACACTAAAATTAAACGAAAATGATAAAGAGAATAGATTTGATTTTTTGTTTCTTTAGAACGCATGTTTGTGTGAATTTAATAGGCTTCAAAACTACTGGGCCAATTAGAATATTATTTTACCGTTAGAATCCTACATCCTATCTCTGATGAACGTATTAACGTGCCGTGAATATTTCGATAATGTAACCCATCATGTGGAAAAAGTACCAAAAAATTTCTCATATCGCGTACGCTGTGGAATTTATTGACAATAGAGCAGAGTGATGTACTTCAAACTACTTCTTAAAGGGGACATAAAAATCTATAAAAAAGTCCTCGATATCATATGCCTAACTATCACAGTTATGGATGCCAATTTTTGATAGAAAATGTGCAAACTAAACTAAGAACATAGGTATTAATTTGAAAGAATAAAAATGATCTATAATTCTTTATAGAATAGACTATTTTATATCGTGTCATAAAAATCACCTTTAAACTTTATGAAAATATCCTGTAGTAATACTATTTTTTTATTGGAAAAAAATATTAATTAACTATAAAAATGTTAGTTTTATTTCAAAAAGTATAAGAATTATAAAATTGCTTACAATATACTTTCTTCGCGTGAGTTGTAATGACTATTGGTATCTGTTAAATATAAGAGACATTCTCAAATATATAAGTATAAGAGATATTATGTTATTTTGATTTTTATCTTAAAATAATCGGTAAATAGCGGGTCGCTAGTATTTAACATTTTCATTTCTTCGCTCTGATTCGATTCCGCAACTCAATACGCAATGATTTCAGAATTTGCCGGAAAATGAGGAGCGGAGTGTTAATGTTCTTGACACTACGTCCTCTCTGCCTACCCTGCTACATGCGCGATACAGTGTAAAGCTGAAAAAAATAAACGAATTAATATAAAACTTAAGATGTATTTGATTCACTACTTAAAGTAAATCTTTTAAAGAATCATCAGCTAAAAGTTATTTAAAATTTAAAAAATTGCGGCTGCGTTAAACCTAAGCAAATACTTTCACTTTTTGTGGAAACAGTAAATTTAACAAAAGCCTTTTAACAGTAGTGTAAATCTAAGGCTCCTCGCCTTCACTTTGCTTATAAGTGTTTACGTGATTAAAATTGATTGAGCTTCTTTCGTATTGAGTGAATGCCTATATAAAAAATAAATAAATGTATCACGTTCACATTACAAGGGCAGACGTGTAGCAGGGGCATAAGCGTGTATCTGTAAATACGACAGGTTGTGAATTCGATTCCCACTTGAGGAAATGAAATATTTTTTTTCATTTCTTCGCTCTTGTCTTCACCACTCAACAAGCAATGCTTCAAGAGTTTGGCAGAAAGGTCAAAGCGCAGTATCTTATGTAACAGATAATATAATACCTACCATACTGGGGAGCGACCCCACCACGATTCGCGTTCACAGTCACAAAATTTTAACCCTGCGTCACGACTGATTAATAATTTTATATTATTTAGTAATAAATTAACTGCAAAATTACAATATACAATGAAAGTTTCCTGAAATGCATAGCTATTAATCATCTATATTACAAATTAGAGCCTCCGGTGTCAGAATTAAATACCATTATTATGATAATTATATTGAAATATCTATATTTAAAACAAACCGATGACTGTTTTATATTATTTGCAAAAAAAATGTCACACTGTAACAAATAAAATAAATTATATATACCACATACGTCAATGTCAATTAAAACATGGTATGGTCGCAATAACCCATAGTTATATATATAAATTGAAAATCCATTTAAATCATTTATTAAAATGTGAACACGTAAAAATGGGACCGTTTTATCTTAAGTTGAAACGACGGAATATACGGATAAATACATTTATTTCCTTTCAAGCCACATAATGGTTTAAATATAGAACAAGAAAGATGAGCAGGTGTTTTTTTAATATGGAAAAATAATTTGATATTTTTTAATATTTTCAATAGATTTAGATTGAAATATGACCCACGCAGCTCTTGTTATTCCTTTTTAAAATAAAAGACAAAAAGAACAAAGTGAAAACTTATTATAACATTACCGTTCCATTTTTACAAGTTTTTTTTAGTTTAACCTGTCCCGATGTTTGTCTGTCCGTCGTTGTCTTTTATTAAACTTTCGGTGTTAATGTCATAGTATATGTAAAATTGACCCATTTTCCAGTGTTCGATTAGCTTAAATTTGGATTATGACCTCAGTTTTGATCCCAACGAAATAATATAAAATCAATATTATTGTTTTCGAAGTCAGACGTGGCGCAGGGTCACAAAGTGTGCCTGTAAACACAACTAGTTGTTGGTTCGATCCCCACTCGAGAAAATGAAAAATTTATTTAAATTTTTTATTTTATTTTTATACTCTGGTATCGAAGTAAAAGCGTGTTAAGTTCGGTCACTCATCACGAAATGCCTTAAGTTTTTGCACAACCTACTTAATATGAGAAAAATCGTGTTAAACTCGTTACATTTGTCGAGTACTCTCGTGCTTAATTATGTCTACAGTCTGAAGATGTATAGGGATCGGAAAAATACCGTGTAATAATAATGCATTAATAGATATGAGAAGATTAATTTAGCATTAAAATTTAAAAGTATAAATATTTAATAAAGATAAATCTACAAAAATACTTTGCTTGCATCTAAAAGGTAAGCTGTCCTAAAATCTAAATAATGATGTTATGAAATTGTCAAAGCTTGTAGAGCAAATAGAAACAGGGATTTAAAACTAAAATTTTTTGCGCGTTACATACAAGCTTTTGCAATATCATAATTATAGAATTTTAAAAAAGTTCTTTTTATTTATATTTATTTAAACTTGAAAGAAAAGTGCTAATATCACAAATACAAATAACATTTTTTCTCAAGCCTAACTTTATTACATATTTTAATTTTTCTATAGAATAAATAATAAAAGTTCCGCAAAGAAAGCCTTTCTTATACATTCATTCTATTTTTGAAATACCTATGTATCATATGGCGACGCCTTATACGAGCTGACAGGCGTCTCACAGAATGTGAAACGAATTATTTTATTGACTGTTATAAAAGCTCTAGTAACATTCTCCTTTTGCTATTAACATTTTACGTACTATGTAAAATTAAATCAAATTTAAAAATCAGCTTTACGCTGTACCCCAAACACAGCAAGGTAGGCAGAGAGAACCTTGTGTTAAGACACTTTCCATTTTACTTTCCATTCTCCACTTTCCACTGAATTCTGGATGCATTGCGTGTTAAGTGGCGGAACTTAACACCGCGCTTTGCCTCGACACCAGAGCAGCAAGATATATATATATAAATATATATAATCTAAGGGCAATGTAGCACAATTTGACATCGTCTAGGCCTGGGAAAGTATAGAAAGTATAGTAAAGCTCTGCTATGTATATGACGAGCGTATGTACTATATTTATTACGTGAATCTGAAAAAATATATATATAAAATAAAAGTGTAGATATATAGATATAATTTATACCAATTAAATCCACACATAAAAATTTCAACGCAACAGAAATTCAGGTTAGTGGTAGTTGTATAAATATTATAAAGAAAAATATACAAGTTTTGTATATTGAATGATGAAACACAAATAACATCTCTTCCGGAAAACTTGACATAACTGTCGCTACCTGATATTTGTAGGATTCCGTAGCCAAATGCCAAAACGGAACCTTTATAATTTTCTTACTTCCGTCCGTATGTCACAGTCATTTTACTCGGAGATTATGGGTACTATATGGTTGAAATTTGGAAGGTTACATGATTTTAAGGGATAAAATTGCTGTAGGTAGCATACATATATCACTATATAAATATATCACTACATTTACATAAGTGAGAAATGAAAAAATGGAATGGGATACCATTAGAAAGGTTTTTTAAAATTGTTTAGTTATTTCTTAGGAAGTTTTTGATTATGTCAATATTATGTGTGGTATTTGCTTTTAAAATGATAATAAAATATTTCCTCCTTCTGAGTCTTGAACTACTGAGAGGAAATTGTAAAAATAATATTTTGAACAAAATTGATAACGAGGCTTATGAGATACGATAAAGCGAATTGAGAACCTTCTCCTTTTTGTTGTCGGTTAAAAATAGCATATCAAAAATAATTATATTATGGTGGTGGTGGTAACTATGCTTTTTGCTTGCTGCTACGGAACCCCTCACAGACAAGTCCGATTCGCTCGTAGCCGGTAATTCTTTTGTGAACAAAGATTAATGTTAGCTACTATTTCATCGCTCATAGCTGGCTTATAAGAGTTGATATTTATTCTTTACTAACTTTTTCCTGCAGCATCGCCCCCGCAACAATAAGAAAATGAAGAGAAATGATTTGTTCGGTAGTTTCCTTCACGTGACATTTTAAGGTGCCCAAGGTAATTCTAAATATTCACTATACCTATAGTTACCTCGTGGATTACATCGACACGTGATTTTATATATAGCCTTTTTCGCTTAATGGATTATCCAAGTGGTTTTTTCAATTCAAACCAATGGTCCCTGAGATCAAAAAGCTTTTCAGCTTTTTATTTCATTATAGAGGACTTCTTTACCAAGAAATACAAATATGAACGTATACAATTTATAAATATATTAAACAAAAACTGATTACACGTTGGTAGAAATCAAATACCGCTGTCTCGTTTGATATATCCTTGTTCTCAATAATATCTTATTTGTTTTGCTTAAATTATCATTTGACAAATCCCTCGCAGCTTTTCCCTTAATAAATAATCAATTGGCCGATATTTTGTTCATTCTATTTGTATACTATACAATATATACATATATTTTAAGTAAAAAAAAATATTTGTCAGATATCTGATGACAGATTTTGATAAGATACCAGTCGTGGCGCAGTGTGTGTGACTGTAAACGTGTTGTGGGTTCGATCACCACTTGAAGAAATGAAATATTGTTTAATTTTTTTGTTCACATCTTCGCTGTGGAGTCAAGGCACAGCACGGCGTTGAGTTCCGCCCCTCAACACGCAACGTCTTCAGAATTCGGCGGAAAATTTGGAACCGAATTTTTTAACACGGCTTAAGGAACTTAAATCCTTAAGCCGCCCACCGTGCTACGTGCGGGATGCAGCGTGAAGCTGATAAAAAAAAGAATTTTACTATTTATCAGATATATCTGTACAAAATCAACGACTTTTTGGCACAAATATATTGAAATAGTTTGAACTTTAATGACAGTCGTAAAAAGCTCTGATATTTTTAAAAGCACATTAACGTCTTAGTATCGCGCGGCTTGTTTATAGATTTCGAAATTTTGCAGACTTATATTGCGTATTTATCGTTTCTCATTCCGTTTATTTCAGCTATTATGAAAACCCTAATAAAAGTTTCAGTTACAAATTATGTTATTCCTTGATAAGCATAAACAAGTTTTTATGAAATTTAAAAGTTTATACTACTTAGCGCAAGATATGTCGCCATTTTATTGTCTTCGCCATCTAGTGATATGAAACTTTACTTATAGTACGGTTAATGAATTGTGGCCCTGAAGCATTTAGCTTCGCTCGTTTGATTTAGGGCTTTTTTCTTACATTTGATTATTTTATGCGAATGCATTGAAGTTCAGGAAGCCTATCTTCAGGATCGACATTTTCTTGAAAAATTTGTATAAAATATTAAATAATATATTTGTTGTAAAATTATGATATACATATGGGCTAGTTATACCACACACTTCCTAATTGAAAAAGTGAGCATTCATTTCCCTCTGAGAGAATTTTTATTTTGAGATATATTCTACTACTGCGATTTTATTGTAACTTTATAACAAATTTTTTCTTCCCAAAATGTGGAAAACACTTTAAAAATGTTATAAGTTTGTTAAGTGTAAATCTCGTGCGAAATAGGATACAAAAGCGCCCTCGAATAGTAAACTTAATTTTTCTTCTAATTTATAATTATCCAAAAATTCTAAATTAATATATAATAATAAGTTTATGTCAGGCATGTTAATGATAAGGCAAAATATCTTTAATAGATATCAAGAAAATCAACTTTAACGTTAAGAGCTAACCCATACTCTACCTAGTGTTACTAGTAGTTTTAGGAGCAGATCCTCATATTAAAAATAATTCGTTAGAAGCCAGTGCAGCTTTGCCACGCTGGTAGGACTAGACGTTATTATAGGATAGGAAAGAGAAAACGAAGTGTGTGATGATATTATAAAATTTATATGATGATATTATAAAATTTAGTATTTTATTGTAAAAATTATATTTTTTTAAACTTTTAAATGATTTCATTACATATCGCATCTTAATTAAGCGCTAGAAAGTCTCTCTCAGAAAGCAATGCTTAGAGTATATTATACATACATACATACATACATACATATATGTATGTATGTATGTATAATATCATAAATATATGTGAGACAATGTTAGGCTATACAGCCTCAGTTCCATTCTAAGCTAATTTATAGCCCTGCTAATCTTATGAAACTGTTATCGTTATTACCGATGTCACAGTTTGTACTACGGAAATTTTAATAAAAAACACGCCAGTTAACTTTTGCAAGAATCTTTTGATATTTAACTTTTACAGATAGCAACTGCAAGATTCTGTTATAAGAGTTCAAAACGAAAATATTTTTGTATCGAATTCTTATACAAACGACGCGACGCAACCAAATGACAGTTTTTATAACTTTTACTTGTTATTTCAGCCTCAATTGCTTGTTGGCTACAAACTATAGTAAATAGAAAATCATGCAAAGTCATTAGGTAGTAAAAGTTTACAGTGTGCAAGGTAGAGTTTTTGGAAAAATATTAAAGGATCAATATACGATAAAGCAAAAATAACCATTTATTTTTTATTTATTCTTCACATCAAAAGCTAAAATATGTAAGTTTGTAAAAATGGACAATAAATTGTAATAACACTTAATATTTTGTAAATAAAACTTAATTACTGCCAATTGTTTCTTTTGAAACTCCTTACGCACAACGAGAAATAACTGGTAGTAGAGTGGCAACACTAGTCACGCAAACGAAGTAACGGGCGGCAACTAGTACTGTGTAATAGTAGAAAAGCAGTAAAAACAGTGATACAAGAAAAAATAGATATAGTACATATGTTTAAAGATATTTAAAGTATTATAATGAAAACTTTAAAAGAACTATAAGTGACAATATGTATTCATATTATAGAGGATATATGAACTTTGTCATAGTAACGTGTATGTCACTTTTTACAATAAAAAAAAATAAAAAATAAATCAGCTTCACGCTGTATCCCACACATATAGGATAAATGGTGTGTCTTAACACTATGTTTCCACTGCCCCCGGATAGGCAGAGGAAACACACAGTTTCCCACTTTTCGCCGAGTTCTGCAGGCATTTCGTGTTGAGTGGCGGAACTCAACGCCCCACTTTGCCTCGACACCAGAGCTAAGAAAATGGCAATATACATTTAAATACAACTACAAAAAATGCTTTAGAAAAGTCACAAGTCCCCATATAAACATTTAATGTACGTGTCCCGTGACAACAAAATATATAATTGTAATCAGAGTCTAGTTACCGAATATATTTGTACATAGGAACCAAGCTCGCACGGTAAAGACAATCAAAAGTTACAGCGGTAAAATAGTGTAAGGAAGTTTCTTTCGATATAGACTTTGTTGGAATTTTATTAATTGACTTGGTGTCGGCACTATTAGTTTATATTTTTTATGTAGGATCCTTTATGTAGAACCTGTGTTTTTATTATATTATACCTTTTTTCTTTACATAAAATATAAAATACATATTATAGGCTTATAATGTCTTATTACATACTCGACAAAAGTAGTCCAAATATTTATAATATTTTCGTACTTTAGTATATCTTAAATAGGTAAATTAAAAAAAAATTGTGAACTCCCGGAAACTACGTTGGGCGTATAAAAATAGAAAGGATGTTGTAGCATTGTGGATAAGCGCGCTACACATGATAAATTTAAAGAAATAAAAACTGCATTTAGCCATAAATTTTGGTCATGTTTAATTACGAAATTTAATTTCAATTAGAACATTCAACTTAGTAATTAATTTAACCGTAGTGAGTAACTTTTAAAAGTCCTAACAAATTTGTGATTCATAATAATATAAATGAAAGCTTCTCATCGTGGTCTTTTGTACTATTGACAATAATATGGTCTTGTAAGGGAGCGACTTGCTTTTCAAAAGAAAAAATAATTTCTTTATTCTGATTAATTTTTGTCTGAATGTTCACTTTAACAGATTCTTCTTTCATATTACATTAAAGTAATAATATGAGTTGAATGATATTTTTTTTCTAAAATCTTAATGAATTTATAAATAGCATTATTAAATGTGTTTGATATATTATATATATATATATATATATATATATATATATATATATATATATATATATATATATAATATAATACATAGTTAGATTGATAACAGTTATTGTAGAGTTTGGCACTCCGTTCTCTCTTAACTAACCTAACTCAATAGGGATAAACTCCGATACTAAAAAAAAATACCTAATTGTGTTAGTTTCATTTAAAAATTGTGTTTTGCAAAAAACAACAGAAATAATATATATAAAGACGATGTTTTTGGTTCATTTGTTATATTTAGGAATTTGTACTTCTGTTTCTTTGTAAAATTGAAGCTAGTTGCAAGAGCTGTTTAATTTTAGTATATTAATTTGAATCTATGGAGGTCTACATTACGCAGTGGACAAGAACAGTCTAATGATTATAAGATTATAATACCTATTCTTAAATAAGTACTAAATACTGACAACAGCAGACAATAAGTTTAAATTAAACCTAAATACTTAAGTAATAGAAAATAAAATAATTATTACAAAAATAATTTAATTAGGTTGTGTATAAGTAAGTCGATTTCTTTACTTTTTTTACTATTTTATTATAATAATATTTGAGATGCACTATATGAAATTATTTTGATTTTTAATAAGTTTTTTTTGCAATAAATTAAATGATATTATCGTCATACAACACAGCGAATATGACAGTGTAGTAATGTGGTAAAAAATATTTATTTATATTTTACGCATTTAAAACTCCTAACTTCTAAGTAGTGACTGTATGACAACGACAACTAAGAGAAAAATTGGAATGACAAACATCCAGAGAGTGGATAACATTCCGAACTACCGAAAGAGAAACAAATGGGTTTAAAATATAGTACCATAATTTCCACATTGAAATTGCAGTCCGTTGCGGACCGTAGAATATAATAGCTCACAATAACAACACAATAAATACATTCTTCAAAAATATTTAGAAAAGAAATTGTTCACAAATATAAGTATTTCTATTAAGAATTCAAATGTAATTTGACTTCTTACATTTTGGCAAATGTGAGTCAAACTTTTATAACATATTTGGTATACAGAACGATGAAACAAAAACAAAAGTTTCTGTTTCTTGAAACAAAAACGAAAGCGTTTGTTTCTTAATTTGTGAAAACAATTTTAATAAGAAAACGTTAAAATTGGGATAAATACCATCTCAAACCATTGAATTTTTTTTGAATAAATAAATTTAATATTGAAGTATGTTTACATTATTAAGCTAGAGCACGTACTGTCTTGTCTTGATTTGAGCATGGGCTTGTTTCCCTTGTGAAAAAAAGTACATTATCGATATCGACATATATTTATTATTAAAATAAATATTACAAAAATTATGGACTACACAAAAGACTAAACAACTAAAGTAGCATCATAGGACTTATTTACTGGCTTATACAATGTGTCTTACATCAATTTGTTCAATAGATAAATAATTAATCAGAGAAATACGTTAATCCATTGTCAACGCTTTCAAATAGGTAGATTACGTATTTTGATCAAAATAAATGGTTAGGAATCATTCAATAAAGTCCACAAATCTGAGTAGAGGTGAGCAAAACCACTGGCTTAACTATAAATAAGAGTATATCGATATCAGAATCCGAAGAGCTATCGTTTTAAACAGGCTTATCTAACCGTGGATAAATGACAGTAATGTAATCTAATTCAATCTACGTGGCACTTTAATATATTCGAAATTTCCTGATAACGTTAGTCGCATTTTCGTAGAGATTTCACAAATGCTTTAGCATTTGGTACTAGTATTATCACTTTAGTATCGTTCTATTAGTAAAGCTCTTTGGATGGATTTAGCCAGCTATTGCAATCAATTTGATATACCTACTCTGAATATTGTTTTAAATTTTAAGTGAAATGCTTTGTTTTATCGATATTAAGCTGCATGATAATTATATTTACTTGTATATAATAATAATAACAATGTAATATTTTTTTAAAGCTTCACGCTATATCCCGCATATAGCAGGGTAGGCCGAAGGAACTCAGAACCTAGAGTTGAGGCACTCTGTGTCCATTGGTACACTTCCGTTCTTCATTTTCCGCCAAATTATGGAAACATTGTGTGTTGAGTGGCGTAACTCGACGACGCGCTTTGCCAGGGCAACGAAATAAAAATATTAAATATTTCATTTCCTTAAGTTTAAATATGCCTATGCACAACGACTAGCCTCGAACAATTTAATATTTAATATTTAGTTGTATATAACTAACTAACCTTTAAATAATATTTTATACAAATACAACTCAATA
Source organism: Heliconius charithonia (assembly GCA_030704555.1). NCBI lineage: Eukaryota > Metazoa > Arthropoda > Insecta > Lepidoptera > Nymphalidae > Heliconius > Heliconius charithonia. The sequence continues at coordinate 6,575,660 of CM060809.1, read as the reverse complement.
AACCTTCTTTATTACACACAAATATAAAGTTAATAAAATACAGAACAAGAAGAATATCTTTTATGAAGTCCATTAGAAATGGGCGAAAGATTTAAATTTATATAAAGTTGAATTATTATTATTAATTAAGTACAATATTTACTATAAAAATCTCTTCAAATCAATAATTGCCTATGTAAAAAAAACATCTAATTAAAATCAGATAAAATGGTTATACACACTACAACAACCTATAACATCCCCAATAAATATTTAAATTTAAGGTAGTATGTGAGTAACGCTAAACAAATCAACTAGAACTGTATAAAATATAAATGTGTTTATAAGAAATTACAAGAAATCTAGTATATTTATATGGAGACAAAGACACAGTAGTTACTGGTAGGTATAATCTTAAATGATATTCTCGTTTAATATTCATCTATCTCCATTATCCCTCCGATTTGAGGAGTGTATTTTATTGCTTGGAACTAAATCGAGTTTAATAAATTCGGTAGCATTTTCCTTTTGATTTAACATTTTACTTAAAAAACAAGAAAATAAATTTAAAATACAACCAAAATAAATAAAGCAATGAAAATTATAAAACGAACTAGGAAAAAGTTAAATTACACACTGACTTAATCAGCTTCACGCTGTATCCACCCGCACACACCAGGGTAGGCAAAGGGAACCTAGTGCTTAAGACACTCTTTTTCCTACTCTCCGTCGAATTCCGGAGGAATGGCGTGTTGAGTGACGGAACATAACGTCACGCTTTGCCTCGACACCAGGTTAACCCTGGTGGTTATGGAAATATAAATTTAAATAAATATTTCATTTTCCCGAGTGGGGATCGAACCCACAACCAGAAACGTTTACAGTCACACTTTTTGCGCTGCGCCACGAGTGGCCTACTTATTGCTTTTAATTGTGATACAAAACCAGGAAATTAATATATCTTAAACGTATTTATTGCTGGTTTTATATCACAATTTACTGTTCCTATATATTTAATGTAAAAAACTGTCTTAGGCCTTATCCTATATAAATTTAAAAGAGAAAGCTTATAGTATTTAGTAATACACACAAGTGGGAAACGGCGTGTCTTAACACTAGCCTATCCTGCTACATAGTGAAGTTATAAAAAAAAAGAAAAGCTCACTCAATATAACTCGACCTCATATTCACAAATTGCATAAAAAAACTCGCGAGCTTATTATCCTGCAAGCGTAGGGAAAATGCAAATAATATTGCGACAGACAAGTCGCACAGGCCATTCAGATAAATACGCATATGTAAATATTGTATATGGGGCAGTGGTTATGTGAAGCTGTTGTTCATACAGATAAGAAAAAAGTACGATGTTTAATTTTCATAAATACCCTTGTTCATATATTGGTGTCATAATATATCAAAGCCAGAAGTGGCGCAGAGGCAGAATAGTGTGACTGTAAATGAGACAGGTAAATATTTAATATTTTAATTTTCTTAGCTCTATTGTCGAGGCAAAGCGCGGCGTTGAGTTCCGCTACTCAACGTCTCTAGGATTGGGCAGACAATAGAGAACGGGGCGCCCTCACACTAGGTTCCCCCTGCTTGCCTTGCTGTATCCCGTATACAACGTAACGCGTGAAGCTAAAACAATATCAATAATTTTTTTTTATTGTTAAGAAAAAAAGTTTACGAAAAAACGCATGATTTTAATAGCATACGACATATTACATTCAGATACATCGTAGGTATCAGTGATTGAGAGGTTAGAGTGCCAAAACCGATGTCATCAAACATTACGATGCAGCACGCATGTCCATCTGGTTGTGTACTGTTAAGTGCTTAAATGTCTACATTGTTTACTAGCCGATGTTTACTCTGAGATCCATTTATGGCATAGTCGAACAAGCTAAACCGTAAAGGGACAGTCCATGCATACAGTTTAGAACTTACCAAGATTTACAGTCTTACCAACTGCTACTAGTTGTGGGTCTCAACTAATTTGAAAACATAAAGACCAACAAAATGTCTTGTAACTGGACAGAATCGTAAAATTTGTTATTTTATGTTTGAATTTCTTAGGTACAAAGGGTCTATGCACTATGATTTTCTTTTATTGAGTTGTTATATTTCTTTTTTTTATCAAATTTTGCTTTCTTATGTATATAGCCCAAGAACCCTACAACCTTACACTAACTTAAAAGTGTACTACTTAACTCATTAAGGTGTACGCTTACTTACTTAAATTTTTAATTTTTTGCTCTCATATTGAGGCAAAGCGCAGCGTTGTATTCCGCCACTCAACACGCAATGCCTCCAAAATTCGGCGGAAATTAGGGAACGGAGTTGATGTGAGAGGGAGTGTTTTCGCACTAGGTTCCAACTGTCTAAAAAAACTCATATTTGTAGTTCATAAAGAGAACATGTGCTGGCAAACTTAAATTTGTACTTTTTTTTAAATTACTACTGTTAAGCGAACTTAGCCTATAAAGGCCGGCCTTACTATTATCTATATACATATAAATGTACATTTAAAGTTAATACCAGACCTTATCTCGTAAATCCAATTTAGGTTGCAGGTAAACTACAGCCGGAAAGTTTACCTTGAGTCAAAACATTGAAAACTTTTATTTGTAAAAAGTTAAAAAGGAAAAGATTATTGGAGATATAAAGTTTAATTTGTTTTACTAATCCTAATGAAAAAAATTAAAAAAGACCTTTTTACAAACAAGCTTTTATTGAAAAGGTCAGTTTTACGAAAATTAAAATAATAGTTTTATAAGTTGTACTGACGAACGCTATTAATATAGATATATAACACAAATAAATAATAAAGCCTGTATCGCGCAAAATATACATTTAATTTTTATGATTTTTTGCAATAATTTTTCATGTAGATATATCTATATAAATACAGTTTAAACAATTTAATTTATCAGCACCACCTTTTCATAACATTATTAATTTGATTTTATTACTAATCACCTTTTGCACATATTTATTATTTACTATTAATATTTTATTATTTACTCTTTGACGTGATAGCGCCTTATAAATCGAAGAACGCGCGGCACGTACGAAAAAACATGAATCATTGTCACGTTTCGTCTGAGCCGAGCGTGCAGGCGAGAGCGCGTAACAAACGATAGAGAGGCACGATCGACCGAAGCGTTCGGCTTGTGACGCATCTATCCATACATTGGTACTTGTAATTAAACAACTATTTGCTACCTGTAATTAATGTGTATAATTTAAATAAAAAACTAAAACGACGGAACATCGCTAAACATACATTTGAGTGAAATGGATTGGTCCTGAGGTCCCCTACCTATAGGTAGACAAACATTGCTATGTCGATCGCGTTAAACCCTTTTATTGTTCCCTTTTTCTATTGAAACCCCAAAATAATTTAAATAAAAATTAAGTTTAAAAAACTAATTCCCCACTGCGGACAATGACGCTATAAAAAGTATGAAGATTTTCTAATCTGAAATTTGACAGCCGTTGCTTTATATACGTTTACGTTTATGCTCCTGCTCCATGATCTTTTTTCATTGTATTTTGCAAATCAAGTATTTTCATTTAATACTCAATTACTCATATTATGTGTGTTATTCAAAAATTTGTAATCCGCCATTGTTGTTGTTGCGGCGGCTATTTTGAATTAAGAACAATATTGATTATTAAATATATGTAATTTTTTGCCATCAGAATTTAAATCGCATCTGAGTAGTGGGTCAAGATTTCACACACACTAACTAACACGGCAAGTAAAAAAAGCTGTAAATATATGCGTCCTAGTTAAGTCTAGAAATGGTAACAGTGGTAACAAATAACAATTGTTGAACAGTCACTAAAGCAAGAATTCATAGTATTCTAGAATGGCGTCGTTACAGTTCATAGTATCCCAATTGTATCAAGTATTTCAGCCTTCTGGCAATAGTAGGATTGAAGTAGAATTTTGCCCTCAAATATTTGGGTCGATGCGACAAAGCAGTGTTCGTAAAAAAGTAAATAAAGCTTAATTACTAAAGGGGAATTGAATTGGTAGAGAAATAGAAAAGTATTGAAGCTAATTTAGATGGGTACTTTTTGCCCGCAAAAATGCATATAATTTTCGTTTTTACATATATTGGTGTCGTTGTTTTTACATTATATTAAGTACTACATTTTATTAGCAAAAAAGCTTTTATTTTATTTAACTAGAATTTAAAGTGGATAGTAGAAAATAAACTGTTTTCTTTCGCTAAATCATTATCTGTTCATTTCATCATTCTGTTATATTATTCCATACCCGCTTTACATTCAAATTATTTAAAACTATAAAACATTAAACAGCCTAAAGAAAATAACACAAATAACTTCTTTCTATAAATGAGTGAAAAACTCAGGTGGATCAAAATAATTTTCGCATTTTTTAAGAATTGTAATTGGTTAAAGCTAAGGCTAAATTCATTTTCAAAGATAGAGTAAAAGTATCATACCCCAATTCAAGTATAAACCATAAATTTGATCTATTTTATGAGTTGAGTTATAATACTTATTTTTATATTTTCTATTTGTGCGAGAGCAGAGGGAGAGAACGTGGCCACGTACCACTTTATTTTTCGCCTGCTTTATTTATTTACTTTATCAACCAGATCGATTTTTTTATGGAAAAGTACAAGGCAAACGAGCGTTCGGATCACCTGATGGTAAGTGATTACCACCGCCCACGACCCCATGTAATATCAAAGGAGATACAGGTGCGTTGCCGGCCTTTAAGGTGGGTTGGGTGCCGTAGCCCGGCATTACCTGATGCGAAACGCAGTGGTACTTAACGCCGGTCTTAAATGCCGGGGTGGTAATGATCCTGCCCATGCGTGTTGCCATAGCTGGCAACGTGACTCTACCACACGTACTTTAGTCGTCTCTTACGACACCACCAGTACCAGGATGATCTTATTCTAGGCCGGGATCACACGGCAAAAAAATATATGTTTTCAAATATATATCTGTTGTTTGTGAAATTTTAATTCAAAAGCTTTATATGCAATTAGTCATGTGTCCATAAAATAAATAAACTATAAAAGAATGCTATGGTACTAAAAAACTATTCCACACTTTCTGCCTAATCTCCAAGACATCGCATATTGAATAGCGAAAAACAACGCCGCGCCTTCCCTACCTAATAAGAGAAATGAAAAGAATTTAAATATCATCATTTTCTCGTATGGAAATCGAACCTACAACCATTGCAATGTCTCAGTAATAGTAGAATGATCACATCAAAATATTCTTTGTTTTTTTTAACTAATCTACTCTACTCTACTTGACTTTGTTTTCATATATTAAAGTAAATGGGGCGGCAAATCGCGCTATTTACCGCCCGATTTTCTTGAAAATTGGCGCACGTGTTCGGATCCCATAAATTATCACAAGACCGGAATGAGAAATAAATATTTTTACACTTGTTTCTTTAGTATTCTAAAAAATGTTGCGATTGTTGATTGTACGCTCTAATCTTTTAATTTAATAATTAAATTTTATAAACAAAAAGTAAGAGTTTTTAAGACATTAGAGACTTAAAGACAACATTGAAGCGTAATAACAATATAAGGATATATTAATAAAACACTGATGTTAAAGCAAATATTTTTTTACATTTTAAATCAAGTAATAAATACACTAAAATTATTTTTTATTTTAGTACAAGATAATTTGTACTCTTCACCCCTTGCCCATTTTGTAAATTCCGTCTCAATCGATAATTAGGTGCCGATAACAAAAATTTTTCTTAATTATTTTATAATGCAAATTTTCAGCTTTATTTTTTTTGTTATTATTGTTGAGTCTGAGTTCTGGAGGCATTGCGTGTTGAGTGGCGGAAATCAACGCCGCGCTTTGCTTTGAAACCATAGCGAAGAAATGTAAATAAATTCATTTCTCTAGTGGGGATCGAACCCACAACTAGTTGATTTTACAATCTTTGTGCCTCTACGCCGCGACTGGTATATAAAAATAATACAGTTATTACCTATTTGGCGTCGAAGTTAAGGGGGAAAATTATCGAAGACATTTATTAGCTCTTACTTCTAATTAATTATCGTTAATCCTAAGTAGACTACGTATTTATTTTTATTAACAGTAATACTGAATGTTCTTTTCGAATTAACTTGATATATCGACGTACATTAGTGTTAATGTAGGTAGTAGGCGGAAGTGCTCGCCAAAGATTACGCATTTCGTACAAGTAAGCGGATGAAGCCATGATCCTGCGATGGAGAGAGAACCTGGGGTTCCCAGCGACTTTTGGAGTGGTTTTGCTTTTGCTGTGGTGTTATACAGGTACGGGGCACGGTTGCTTCCGCAAATATCTGCATCAGATTGCACCCCAGATGTCCCCGGTGTGCCACGAGTGAGATGCCTCCGTTGATTCGGCGCATCACACACTGGCCGAATGCCCCGCTTCCACCCCACAACGCCACGCCTTGATGGCTCTAATGAGTAAGAATCTCTCAATGTCCATGTGGTAGTGGCTATGCTAGATAATGAGAGTAACTGGTCTGCAGCTCTCCTTCTGCGAATCTATTATCGCACGGAAAGAGGCCGCGGATCAGATGTGCGAGTCAAGCGCGAATGCCAATCCGCATGTCCAAGTCTTCTTATCTTAGAGGAGCTACTGCAGGAGAATCATGGCTCATCGAGACTACGGGTGCCCTAGGAGAACCCTCGTGGCATCCTGAAATCGACGGTGGCCCGCAATAAGCTGGGTTTTAGTGAATATTATAAGGATATGCTTTGATGAGTCCCACTGTACTATCCGTCCGTAAGGTACGTCTGCCCTGGGCACACTTGGTTTGCGTAAAAGCTCTACCTAGAGTTACAATAAGAGTTATATTTTTACCAATATATTTATTATATTATAATAATGTATCGACCTAATATTTATTTAAATGTGTTTTAGAAAAATTGGTTAATTATTTTAGTATAGTTATCTATACTGCTATATAAATCGTAACTTAATCTATCACTATTTTCATAACAATTACTTTAGATGGTAATGTATGGTAATGGTTATGATGGTAATGGTTTCATGTTCATGGCATGTCGCCGCGTCTCGGCGTGGCGTGAAGGGGCCAAATGGTCAACATCCCCCCTGATTAGCGTACGCATTTCATTCCAATGCAATCACTGCCCTTTTCACAAGCGTCCATCAATGCTCCTACTGTTTCTACATGGGCGAGCTACTCTCACCCCTTCCAGCCCGGTGACGCTGTCAAGATCATCCCAGGTCAACAGTAGTATAGCCAAGTCGAAAACAAAATCAATCAGGGGCAGTTGCTTGTAGGCAACGGCCTTTATTGGAAGGAAACTTGTGTGAAATATTGTTATTGGGTGATACATATCACTTAATGCAATTATGCATGCAAGAATCTCTTTCCAAATAATTTAGAAACATATAGAAAATTCAAATATCAATTAGTACGTAATAATATTCTGGGTTATAAATGATTACTATATTGTTCCTTGATATTCTCTTCATAAAGAAGACAAAAAAGAAATGGTTTGAACTCGTAAAATATTACAGACATAAAGATGTTTTATAACATCAATCTAATATAATAACGTATCTGTAAGATTTAACATTATAAAGCTAATAAAAAGAAAGCTACGCCCATTCTAGGCACGAAGAAATATTTTATTTAAAATGCCAAAGATAGCACCGGAGTCTTACTACGACGCGAATGTAAAAGGAATAGAGAATTTAAAGAGCAATATTTTATTGAGAAAATAATATTAACTGAGAGATTCTTGTAAAAAATAACGAATAATAATGTCTGAAAAATAAGATTTTCGAGCAATTATCCATCTCTTACAAAAAATCAATTAACGTCTCTTTGCTGTCACGCTTGGTAACATGGATATGATTGACACACTGAACATCGTGTACCTATATTCTTATGTAAAGCTGTATGAATGTATGTATGTATCGTAAATTCCAAAATAAAACATATAAAATTGTTAAGAAACTTTATTATAAAAATAACATATCCTTACAGTATTGTTGTAAATCAAAGTCCTCTTGTGTCAATACCGTGGAAGGAGGAAATTTACTATATTATTAACCATAGTTTTAAAAACTTACGGCAAATTGTAATTAAGATATTTCCTACAATTTGCAACTATAAATTTGGCGGTTTGTAAGTGCAGTTTAGGTTATCATTTTATACAAAAAATCGATAAAAAAATGTGATTGTTAATGCCGCGTAGGAATAGATGAAATATTTAGCTACTAAATAAATAAACGCATAATAGGGAATAAAATGCATTTTCGTAATAATCGACGTTGATAATTGGCCAAGAGAACAAGGCATCTTAAATCACAAAATCATTTTTAGAATCTTTCTTTAATTTTTAGGATTCCGTACTTTTTTAGGAAAAAAAAGAACCTTTATAAAATCACTTTGTCGTCCGTCCGTTTTTCTGTCTGTCTGTCTGTCTGTCACGAGCCTTTACCTCATGAACGCTTGGAGATATCAAATTAAAATTCAAACCATATACTCAGACCTAAGGTCTCTTGATTTCCTGATAAAATCGTATTTCTACACTTTTACTTTAAAGAAAGATATGGCCGTTTATGTCGCAAAAAACCAGTATTTCGACATTATAAAGGGAATAAATTCATAGGGTACTTCAGATTGACCTAGTACCTACCTTAACCTACTAGTTAAGAAAAAAATCTGAAAACTATACATTTGCGGTTAAACTCTAAAAAATAACAGTAAATAGGTGAAAGCTGATATCAAAGCCACTAGTTCAAGTAAAATATCAGATGAAAGGGCTTTGGCCAAGCTAAGCTTGAATTTCACAAAAAATCTGAGACCTCCAATTTTTGTAGGGAACCCTCGGTGGGTGAGCCTGACTCGCGTTAGTTTGAGATTAAGTTAAATTTCATATAAAATCACATAAATGCTCTTAGAATCTCGAAAATTTTTAGCTGCAGTATTGCATAAGTAACGAAATTTCGTGATTATTTCGTATCTCCTAAATGTTTTTGGGTTCAGAGCTACTAGTCCAAATTTGAAGGAGCCATCCATCCCTTGTGCCACATAGACCCAACACGTAGATGGCCCCTCAGGGATCATAATTTGTTTTATTGTAACAAATCAGATGGGACGTGTCTCTGAGAAATCGCAGATTACTCTGCAGAAATGATTACTAAGGCACTTTGACACAGAAAATTTAACAATGGATATGGAGTTTAGATAAGCTAATACTGATTTATAAAAATTTGTGGAAACGAAAGTTGAGGAATAAGAGAAGAGGAATGTGACAAGTTTTCAACTTGCCTACCCAAAAATTGGTACCAGCTCTCTTATTATTAAAACAAAGGTAAAAATACCATTACAATCAATCAAATATTTTCTAACAATAAAATAAAGCAATTGTTAGATAACTTCCATAAAAATCTTTTAAATATAAAACCGGCTATAAAATAAATACATTCTAAATCAACCTAGGACTAGAATTAAAAAAATATATTTATTTTTGCATGTATTTAAAATGTTATGTTTACTTAAACAATCTACTTGTTTATATATACTATTTACGTATATTCCGTTGTTCCTAACGCAGATCTAGCTATCGGGTGGAAGTCATATAATTATAATAGCGTCCCTGCAGCCGTCGAGATAACAAATGTGTAGGCTCGTAAACATAATGCAAATGGCGCCCCTGGTGAATATGATCGCCAATATTATTTCAAAAATCTATAATAATTTACAAGACGAGACCGTAGTGGCGCATTAGTAATCATACAAGGGTATGATTGTAATGCGACGGTTGTGGGTTCGATCTCTACTCGAGTGTACTATAATAATATTTTAAAATTTTATAAAATTGCACATTGTACAAAATTTGAAGTGAAAAGAAAGAAGTATAATCAAAAATTAAAATTATTTTCTAAATTTTAGTCGAGAGTTGTGGTTGAGTCGTTATTTTTGTTGTTTATGTAAAGTAAAGTAAGTTGTTTCGTGATTATTTTGTTTTCGTTATATTGATTTTTTTTAATATTTTAAAACATGAGTAAACCTGTACCAGATTAAAAAGAAATTAAAAAATTACATAAAAGCTTAAGAAATAATATTTCTTTGTTTACATTATGTCTCATTTCTTTTTGTAGCGTCATTTAAAATCGGAAAAACATCTAAAAGAAATATAAATTTTAAATGTATAGTAGACATTATAATCGAATGTCTATCTTATTATTATTATTTTGAAAATTTTGTTACTTACTTCACTAAAATAAAATTTTCATATAAAATTTTGTGTAAATAGATATTTTATTGAAGATCAGCTTCTATATATATTCTTTAGATCTTTAACGAAATTTTAAAAACGCTATCTAATCTTTAACAGTAAACTTCCATTAAACACCGGATCAGAAAAAAAAAACAGTCTTTACTGATTCTCAATTTAATTACTTCGTACAATATGATCAATTTTCTATCTTATTTTTCCTGGTAAAATTGTTATTTTTAAATGAACCAAGAGTTTCAATCGAGTAAATAAGAAATAAATTGAAAATAAAGGTGTCAAAGCTTGAGGTTTTCTTACGGTCTTTTCAAGTTTCTAACCTTGGAAAAATACGATATATCCTTACACAAGACTAAATGGTTAGCATTTTAAAAATATTATTTTTGCTATTATACGTTTTATAAAGGCCGTCGCGGTGCAGGGTTACAAGAGTGCGATTGTATGCGACGTTAGTGGATTTGAATCCCACACTATGGGGAGAAAGGATTTATTTAATGTTTTCATTATTTCTCTGGTAACAGCTAAAAAAATGTATAACGTTTTGTCTCTACATTGAATATGAAATGATAAATTTATCTTAATTTATTTTAATGATATTTAGTATGAAAGTTTTTAATTGTTTGACATAAAGTCAAGTAATATGCAAAAGACAGCTTAAGAAAATTTGTTCAGTATGATTGGTAGTTTTTGTAGATCTAAAAATAAAATATTTGAAACATCTGTTTCGGACATAATAATATATCAGCTATACTCTAAATTCAGCTTCACGCTGTACCCCGCACACAGCAGGGTAGGCAGAGGGAACCTAGTGTAGTTCACTCACCTCGTTCCCCACTTTCTGCCGAATTCTGGAGTGGCAGAACTCAACGCCGCACTTTGCCTCATCACCAGAGCGAAGAAATGAAAATATAAATTTAAGTAAATATTTTATCTCTTTAAGTGGGGATCGAATATAAGAAATCGTTTAATTTATCTTGAAGGCGAATTTATACTATATATATTACAATAGATAGTAGTAGGATTTTTTATTGCTTTATAATGTCTTTTCACTTGTTTTCCAATATAAGTCTATATAAACGAGGATTATTAAGTTGGGGCCAGGTCTTAAATGTGAGTATTTTTATAAGATAATAACAATGATCTCAGCCATTAAAGCTCCTCGATACTTAAGTACGAGTGCTTAGATCAAAGTTTTTATTGAAACATAAGTAATATTTTAATGTAATAAAATAATTTAATAAAATAAAATATTCTACGAAAACTTACACAACGTAAAATATTTCAAGTAGTCCTTTACTTAATAAAATCCTTTAAATTTTAATTCATCTTTTAGATCACCTGTTCCCAACCAGTGGTCCGTGGACCAGTAGTGGTCCGCAGCACCTAAAATATGGTCCAAATGAATTAAAATGCTGGTATTTGGGCAAAGTATACCTACAGTTAAGTTGTTTCCTGAGTAAAATATAAAATATTTTGACATTTAACTTTACTAATATACTTTGAAATTTATTGATTTTTAATATTTACTTAAAAATTCACACACCCAAAAATCAACAAAACGTCAGATTTTTTAAAATTTATTTTTATTATATCTACATAGTGGTACCTGCTAACAAGAATTCTGTAAAAGTGGTCACTGATTACGAAATGATTGGGAACCCCTGTTTTAAATGAATACAAAATTTGCAAGTTGCCCTAAGTGGCAAGTGCTCTAGTAAATATATGCCCAGATTTTCGATGCTTAATAATTGAAAACGATGAACGGAAACTATTTGTAAAATATTTTTATCTTGTCCAAACAAATGCCGATGTGACGCATCGCGCTGAACATTAGACTATAACGTTTATTAATGAATTATATCGCGTAAACATCCGGAATTGCTTGCTTTATAGAAATTTTAGCTACATTCTGCGAAAATAATTATACATGCTCGTGAAATATGCAGGCTTGGTATCGCACATCACTCTGGTTAATGAGAGCCACTTACAATTAACGATTATGTGAATCTAACGATATGCAACAATTCTTTAAGTCGAAGGAATACACAATATAATTTTCATAAAATTTTTGAGGCCAGTCTTGGCGCAGGGGCACAAAGTGTGACTGTGAAATCGACTGGTTGTGGGTACGATCACTACTCGAGGATATGAAATATTTATTTACATTTATATTTTCATTTCTTCACTCTGGGGTTGTATTAAAGCGCAGGATTGAATTCCGCCAACGTTTTCCACTTTCCGCTGAATAAGGAAAAAAGGAAAAAAGGAAGGAAAAGCAATCGAACCCACAGCCTGTCACGTTTACAGTCGCACGCCAGTGCTCCTGCGCCATGTTTAACCTCTAAAAAAATCTCAGTAAGCTTTCATTACGTAATAATACAGTTATTACAAGGTGGTATGTTTGTATGTATGTGGACGTAATGGAATTTCTAAGAACCCTGAAGACCTGGATATGTTGAAATTGGCTGTCCAAAGTGTATTTCTTAACGCAAACATCTTGGTGCGGTCTTCTTGAGAGTAAGGGATGTAGTTTGAAGGGTTGGATATATGTTATATAAAATTTATCAATATGCTCACGTAAGGCTGAAACCTTATTATAGTCTAATATTGGAGTAATATGAAACATATGAACGGTTATTTAACTATTTAAAAGTAAAATCGTTTCATGTTGCATGACAAAAACATAATATTTCCCGTAAAAAAAATTAAAATTGCTTTGTTGCCTGGCCAATGCAAATTGAAAGCTGTACGTACGAAATCTGTTGACGCGATCACCACTTTAGAAAAAACAAAGAGTTTTAATGGGAAACAAAAATAGCTCGACGGTAATGAACGGACCATTACTTCGAGTTGTAAACTCGCAGTGACATGGAAAATATTGCGTGTTCTGTGATTTCAGACGGCGCTTCGTTCTTATATACAAATTATATCGTAAGTGACAGATGCCGCCTCCAAAATGGGCCAAATATTTAAATGTGCGTAGTTTAGTCATTTAAATATTCTTATTACATCTATCTACTTATTACATTTCTTAAAGTGGATTTAAATTGCTATACCAAGAGAATCTTAATAATATTTATCTACAAAAGAAATAGATTTAATTTTAATATTTATATTTTATTAATTTAAGATATTAATTTCAATTTTCCTTTGGTTATTTTTGAGCTTATTTTCCGTGGAAATTGTGGGCGTGTGTATCCTCGAAAATATTTAAATAATGCCGAATTAAGGGAGGGTTACAAAATTGCCAGACAGCCAAAAGACTCCAAAAGGGTTAGGTCTATCGTTATTTATAATGCTTAACAGAGTCTTTGATGTAGATGATGATATAAAGATATTGCATATTTTAGTTAAAAACATGTATCATTTATAAATTTTATTTCATAGTATGTATATATTTAAACATAAAATTATATATTAATAATATATTATATTTAACAAGCACGACAACACACAATAACACATAAAAAATTGTATGTAAATCAATCAATCAGCTTCACGCTGTATCCCGCACACAGCAGGGTAGGCAGAGGGAACCTAATGTTAAGACACTCTGTTCCCCACTTTCTGCCGAATTCTGGAGGCATTGCGTGTTAAGTGGCAGAAATCAACGCCGCCCTTTGCTTCGACACCAGAGCAAAGAAATGGAAATATAAATTCAAATAAATATTTCATCTCCTCGAGGGGGGACGGAACCAGTCGGTTTTACAATCACACTTTTTGCCAATGCGTCACGACTGGCTTCAAAAATTGTATGTAAGTAAAAAATAAATGTATATTATACAGAGTGTCCCTAAAGTAGAGACGAATAATAATTAATTATTATAATTAAATAATATTTAATTTCCAGTAGTGTTCGAGACTACTTCCTTATTGCTTTAGAAGTAGTATCAAATATTACCAGCATATTAAATAATTTAATTTATAATTACATTAAACACGTCATAAAACTTTTTAAATTAATATGTAAGATCTCCAGCTCAATAGAAAGTTTCGCAATACTCAGTTATACAAAGTTCACATGCTAACGCTACACTGTATGTCACCTTGAAACAAAAATTTAATCTTAGATATTTTTATTATACAATAAACTCTCAATTTACAGTAACAGTAACACTTGTCCCCGGTTTTTTTAAAATAATATATGAACAAGTATACGTTGAGGCCTATAAACACAGACAGGTTGTGGGTTCGATACCCACTCGTGGAAATTAAATATTTATTTTTTAAATTTTTTTACCCTGCTGTATCTTTACAGCAGGGTAAAATAGAAGAAGGAAGGGAAGTGTGTTGTTGAGTTTCATCACATAGCACGCAATGCCCGCAGAATCCGTCAGTAAGTGGAGAGCGTAGTGTCCTAACACAAGCTCCCTCTGCATACCCTGTAACATGTGGATGGAAAAATATACGTTCATTGACGTAAAGTTGTGGAGATTAATATTTTTAGAAAAGTCAATTATCAAATTACATTTGAAATATAATAATTTGAAACACAAATGCTTAATTTCCATATTCATTTGAAATTTTAGTCAAAGCATATAATAAGAGACCTCCATTGTTACAATTACTAAGAACGCCGATTAGATTCGTACGTATTTTCATTATGAATTTTCTTAAATTATACTACAATCTTTAAATTATTATACTGCTAACAACTTTAAATATTACTAATAGAAAACTGCAAAAATTTATACTCGTTTTCGAATCTATCAATTGAATGAACATCATTCACATATGGTACAATATTTATTTGTGAATGATTGAGTTAGTTAAATAAATTTATATTTAAAGAATCTGAATATCAATTTTTACAGAAGACATTCTGGTTTAATAACTATTTATTAATTTCATATATTTATGTTTTATTACAATTTTAACCAACCTTAAATATAAATTAAATAATAGCGGCATATTTTATAAGTAATAAAATTAGATTAAACGTTTAACAAAGTTATACGTATATTACACAAGCATTAAAATATGTATATTTCTATATCTATACCCTAATAAACAAACAAGAAAGCTATAATTAAAGGTTATATCTGGAGAATAATAATTTTATTACGTTAATCAGATTATTTTGTACCAGTAAGTTTTCAAAAGTTCCGTGTATATCTTTACAAGAGATCTTTTCTTTCAGATCGTCGTGGCGTGGGCGTGAGGATGTGACTTTAACGCGACGGTTGTGGGTTCGATCCCCACTCGAGGAAATTAATTATTATTTCTTAATGTCTTAACACATGGTTTCCTCTGCCTATCCTGCTGTATGCGGGAGACAGCGTGCAGCTTAAAAAAAACTTTTAAATAATTATATTACGTAACATGTTAAGTAGAAGGTTTTTTATAGTATAAAAGAGGTAAAAAACAAACAAATTTTAGCATAATATTACTATTAAAAATGTTAACAAATAATAGTGTTATAGACAATTCCCGAATTTCTTTTAAAAATATGGTGATTACCTTTTGTAATAATTAAGCTAACATATGTAGTTGTGTTAAGGTATGCGGATTATTGTGACTCAACTCAACGCCGCATTTTATTCTAAACCAGTCATCAAAACAGCCCAAATTGAGTCGAATATCGAATGGGGATCGAAGATGGATTCCATGGTCACGGCGCTTACAGTGAGACGTCGCACTGCCGCGACGGGGTTTTATAATTTTATATTCTACTTTAGTGCATTATAGCATATATACAATGGTTTTATCTCTTCTCTTCTTCTCTACCTTCCACCAATTTCAGTTGATTGTCGGTTGGTGGAACCCTAAGATCGAACGTTGCCTGGTTGCTTGTGTTATCAAAGTTTAAATATTTATTATTTTAAAACTACTAAAAAATCTTTAAAAAAAGTATCACATTTTTTTTACTCTACTATTATATTTCTGTTCTACGCATTTCAATTTGTTCCCTTATAAAATCAATTTACTTACATATAAGTACATACTTATAAAAAGAGAGCTTATAAATAGAGCTAAGTAAAGCGCCATGAGTAGCTCGCAATCTTGATAACTTTAACACTTAATTTATACTGTAACAAAAGCCCACTGCTATAAGAAAATTATCGTAGAATAATCTGCATATCTTAAAAGAAAATCGGGAATTGTTTATAAAATTATTTGAAAACATGTTAAGAGTAACATTATGATAAAAATTATTTACTCTCCCCGATGTATAGTATAAAAAGAGTATTTACTTAATATTTTAATTTATATAATTATTTAAAAATTGTAAAATTATTAGAAGATTTTTTTTTCATCTTCACACTGTTTTTCGCACGTAGCGGATTATGCAGAGGGAGCTTAGTTTAAGACACTCCGCTTTCACAAATTCTGGAGGCATTGCGTGTTGAGGGGCGGAACTCAACGCGGCGTTTTGCCTGGACACCAAAGCGACGAAGTAATTATACTTAAAAACTCCTCTACACTGTATTCCGGACACAGTAGGGTAGGCAGAGCGAACTACCGTTCCCTATTTTTCTTTTAATAATGCTATGCATATATTGATATTTATATAGTAATATAGTTAAATTATAATAATGACTACAATACAATGAAATATACAATTTTTATCTCATAGACTGTTAATATTATAGTTTTGGTAAATATACCAAAACTGTAATACTAACAATACATTTATATAACACGTTTTAATGGTGATCAATATTGCGCTTGTATGTAAGTAACCATGAGGTTTTCCGAGAGACGTTTCCATCTCCATGACATAACACTCAATATATTTATCTAAGGCTACACACAAGTTATGCGAAGCCAAATCGAATAAGCTTTTTGAATTACACAATACAAAGAATACCTACTTTTTTATTATTTTTAGGGTTTTTACTCGAGAAGATGACATATTTAATTAAATGTATATTTCCATTTCTTCGCTCTAGTGTTGAGGCAAAGCGCGGCGTTGAGTTCTGCCACTCAACACGCAATGCCTCCAGAATTCGGCAGAAAGTGGGGAACGGAGTGTCTTAACACTAGGTTCCCTCTGCCTATCCTGCGATGTGCGGAATACAGCGTGAAAGTGATCGCTACTATCAAATATCCAGTTCTATGGACTTTGGGAGTACAAAAAAATTTTTCTTGACTGTGTTTACATAGAAACGCAGTCAGAAGATAAGAGCGATTACACATCACTTTAGCTGTATATTGTATGAAAGTCGTCACGTAACTAAAATCTACAATGTACTTCCCGTGAATCTATAATTATGAAATCGAACATGAAGTGATAACTTGCAGTACAAATCTAGGACGACATCCAAAAATTTTAATTTATAAGTTTTTGCCAAATTTTATAAGTTGAATTTGCCGTTGACTTATTCCCATTCAATTGATACAGGATCCTCGGTGGTCAAGTCTAACTCACATTTGACCATTTTTTATTATATTAAGGCAGACAATATCCTTCGCGGAAGTAAAGTATCATAAAAATATAAAATTTGAAATTATATATTATAATGTAATATATTTTCTAATTTCTTTTAGTTGAGTTGATCTATTACAGTTCACAGACTGCAGTATAAACCACTGGGTCCAATTATATTTCAAAAAAATCCTATTTAAATATAAACAAAAAATGCTATTCCAATCGATCCAGATTCCAGGTTTAGTATTAAGGTAACAAACAGACGTATAGAAGAAATTTATTAAATTAAGATTTATTTACATATATGTTAATACAAAGTATCACCCGAAATTATACAAAAAATATAGCTCTAAATATATTTTACACCAGATTAACATAACCCTTGTCAAGCACTGAAGCATCAACGTCTTATATAGTGGTCTTTTGTGATCCTTAAATAATAGTACCTAACACGTACATAAGAACACAAGATTATCTTATATGTTATTAGTACATTTATACGTACACTCTGATTTACTTATATTTAATACAATCAGAGGCCAGTCGTGGCCCAAGGTCAAAAAGTATGACTGCAAAATCGACTGGTTGTGGGTTCGATCCCCACTCTTGAAAATTATTATTTATATTTTCATTTTTTCGCTCTGATATCGCGGCAAAGCGCTGTGTTGACTTCCGAAACTCAACGCGCAATGTCTTAACACTAGGTTAATACTAGGTTCCCTCTGAATACCATGCTGCTTTTGGAAAGCCGATTTTGTTTTTATAGACCGTCGTGGCGTATTGGCACAAGGGTGTGACTGTAACGACTGTGAATGTTTGTTCGATCCCCATTCAATATATCTATGAAGGTAATGAATGGAAGGGAATCAAAAGCAATGGACTGGCGTTCAGTTCCTCCATTTAACAACAACTCAAAAAATTCGGCGGAAACTGGAGAACGGGGCGTCTGAACACTAAATAGCCTTCTGTCTACACTGTATGAGGGATACAGCGTGAAGCTGATTTAATATAATATTCATAATAGGATTCTGGAGGCATTGCGTGTCGAGTTGCAAAACTTAGCACCGCGCTGTGTGTCTTTATCTGTGTGTCTGTGAATTGAGTCCACCATCTATCCCGTTTACTTTTACATACACGCCTGTTCCACGTCAATTAAGTAAAATATTATTATACGCCTAAATTATTTTTATCTACGTTATTAAGCCCATGTAGGACAACTAAGATCATCTAGTCTTAATGAAAATATGCAGAAAAGGTCAAACAGGATCATAATATTATACTTTAATTAGCAAAAGACTTGCATGGAAGGATTTAGTAAAAAAAATCAGCATGTCGCTATATCCCGCACGCACCAGCCAACCACCTACAACCTAGTGTCAAGACACTCCATTCCCCGCTTTGCGAATTCTGGAGGCATTGAGTGTTAAATGGGGGAACTCAACGCTTTGTCTCGAGACCAGAGCAAAGAAATAGAAATATAAATTTAAGTAAATATTTCCTTTTCTTGAATCTCGATAATGATCTCTATAGGTCGAACCCACAACCAGTCGCGTTTACAGTCACACTTTGTCAACTCTGCGCCAAGACTGGCCTCAGATAAAATAAAAAAAATAAACGTGCTATTTTGTCATTTCTTATATATGAATATTCTATATCAAAAAAAAGGAAACATTACAGTAATAATGTTGTGATAAAACTGCAGGTATGCATTGCGTGCAAGGATTTGTATAGGGATTAAGTACTTAGATGTTTTTATCCACATCGCTTTCCACAGTACTTTCTAGAGTTTTATTTTATCATCTCATAGTTCTCATAATGCCAGTTGTAGCGCAGGGTTGTATATTCGATTCCCACCAGGAGAAATAAAATATTTTAAATTCTAATTATAATTATTGCTCTAGTGTCGAGACAACGCGCGGCGTTGAACTCCGCCGCTCTACACGGAATGCCTTCAGAATTCGGCAGAAAATGGGAAACGAAGTGTCTTAACACTAGTTTAAGACACTACGTTCCTCAGGATTCTCACTCCTTACCTCGCCGTGTGCGGATTACAGCGTGATGCTAATAAAAAAATTGATCTGCTCTAAACCATTTTCCTAGCAATATTGAATACATAAAGGTTTTATTTTACGCTCTTGAGGTTTTCAATTGCATATTGTTTTGAGCTTTACCCGATTTAATTGTTTTACAAAGAAGCTATTGGGAATAAATTAATTTCTCGCTTCCAGCAACATCGCCACAAAAGCGAAAACGATAATGTAAAATTGTAAGAAATACGTTTCATTACGATACCAAAAGTTTAAAAAATATATATAATAAATACATTTTATATTTTGTAAACTTATAAATGTGCAGTTAAATATGTAAATATAATTCTTAAAGTGGTACATAGTATAGTATGCTTATGATTCTATTCTTATCATTTTTTTTTAGATTTTTTATAATATGTTAAAACTCTTTATTTTATATTTTTGCATCTCACTTAGAAAAGAAAACCTAATAACATGAGTCTTCGTCATTTATTTATTAGAAATATTTAAAAAAGATGTTGATTTACTAAGCGTAGGAAACCAATACACTACCTTAACAGATTAAACAAGAACCCTACTTTATAATTATAAGCACAATTCGATCGTCAACAAAAGTTAAAATATATGTTGTAACGGAATGAAATGGAAGTGAGTTACGTGAAGAAAATTTGAATTGGTTCTTCAAATTAGGAAGAGGGGTGAAGTATATGAAAATTCCTTCAAAAGCGGAAAGACAGTAAACTGCCTTAAGCTTATTACAAAATTCAGAAATATGATCATATTTACCTATACTTGATCAATATTTATGATTTAATTCATATGCAAAGATTTTGAAGCCGCTCTATTGTCTCAGAAATGTTAAAATGTGTTTTTGTATAAATGATTATAAAAAAAACTCCCGCTGAATTTATTGTGCCGGTTCTTCTCAGGTCTGAGGCATTAACTTTAGCAAACTGGTGGTAAATTACTTGACGTTCAAAAAATGAAACATGTAACTCTACTCTTCTTTGAATAAAATTATTTGACTTTGAGTTTGACTTTAGCAAGACAACAAATATCAGCATGGAGTAAATATCAAGAGGTAAGTATTGGTAGGAAGTTGCGCATTATTTATAGACATTCAGAAGTAGTATAGATCTTTCAACGTACCTTTGCTACTTATCTAAAGACAAATACTGATCCATGATTACCCCTAGGTTACTTAAAAATTCGTAGTACATTCTCATTGATTGTTTTTGGGGAAATTTGCGCATTTCTTTTGATCACATAAATAATTTAATGAAAACACGACACTGTGTAAATAACTTAATTTTTATAGCTTAATAAAAATAAAGTTGCGAAAATTTTGGTGATAACAAAGAAGGAACACAAATTTTGTTTACTTGTTTGTAAATTCTGTGAAATGAAAATGTATGTTATGGATCCACACATGTGAAACTCATGAGTTACGACGGCTTGTGCATAAGTTATTTAGCTCTGGAAGATTGTTTGCAAAATCTTTAGACGAATTGTGTCTCAAATGAGGTAGTAGTTTTGACAGAAACTTTCGTACTTGGAGCTATTATATTAAGTAAAGTTTCTTAAAGACTTTTTTGTAGCTTATTTTAAACATAAAACACATATTTAAATATGAATTTCTAATACTTGCCCATATTTTTAAACACTTATCACAATAAACCAACGAAATTAAGTTTTGCTCCTTAAAGCTTGCTCTCGCTTTTCTCTATCCCTTTTGTTTACCTTTAGACAGGCATTGAAAAGCTCTAAGCTCGCTAGCTTTGTGAAAAGATTTGGAGGAAACCATTCGTGCTAAAACAATACAAGAAGTCTTGAAACCAACATACTTTATTTTAAAATCAACCCATTTTCAGCTTAAAATTTAATTCAGCATCACGCTCCCGCACACAGCAGGGTAGGCAGAGGGACCCAGATTGCTGGGTTACCTTGGTTCTTCGGATAACAGTCACAGGGGGACCTCGAGCTATTTTCAATATCTTGATGATACAATACTATTGACTAGTTTTATTTAATATGTTTGTTTATATTAAAAACTAAAAGAAACTTAAGACTCAGCACAAGGAAAACCAAAATATAGATGAAAGTAATGTTATAAACTTTAGGACCGTTAACATCAAACGTGCTAAATTAATTGCTGTTTGAAATTGAAAAAAATTAATAGTAAAAGAGCCTGGGTTCTTTATCCAGTAGGTTATTGATGATGGTTTTGGGGCGATTGTGGAGGGGGGGATAGACAATTAATACTCAAGTTACTTACAATTTTTTTGTTTGTTTAAATTATTTTTGCTTGTTATCTTTTGCCCTCCCTCATTAAATGGGAGAACTTTGACAGACTGCAAATTTCATATTTTCTTCTATACTGATGTCTTTTAAAAGGTTTATGTAAATAATTATGGGTGAAAAGTATTATGAGAGCACAAAAGCACTACTTCAATGTACTTTTTCAAATTTCAAAATATAGTGTAATATATCACTCGTTACTGTCAAAGTTACCGAGATTAATTGTACTTTTTGTTATTTCATACTTAGGAAATAAAAACACTTTCTATTAAATTTGAACGTAACTGGATTTGAACCTACGCCTATAGGAAACCGCCCAAGCGCTCTGACCGAATCATTCATACGTTCTCAGCAAGCTACGTTGAAATTTTTATACGCTTGTTACAATTTATTTATATTATTAGCATCTCTGTAGGGTGAGTTTTACAATTTTCCGCTATTTATTAAATATTCATTAAAGAATTGGTAAACACTAAGAAAATATAGCTGGTATATTATAAATATGGCATATACGGTATATTATATATTTGACAATATCCCTGGATACGCTTTTGTGTATTGTATGTAATCCATTTACAACAATATTATACAATTCTTTTCAATCATTTGATAAAAAAATTGCACAACGTAAATAATTTCAAATTAAAAATAACGAAGATATACATACATAATTTTTCAGTTGTCTTTAATTTATTTCTTATAAAATTCGTTATTTTTATGTATAAAAAAAAATAATCGACTCAAATTAGTAAGACTTAGTAAAAATGTATTACTAGTGAACGCAAGAAACACTATTTATTACTAGTGAACAATTACAGTCATGTCAATGTGAATGACAAGCTATCAAAATAATAACAGCCTTATTTATATTACAATAGACGTCAGGGCAATGTTCCTAAAGGCGGACAGTTTCATATAAAATAGTATATTGAATTATCGATAAAACCTCATCGTCGATTGTGTTATTTTATTTTCCCTAAATGGATATCAAGAAGAAACGAAGCTGAACTAACGTGTGCAAGAAAAACATGATAACATCATGACATGGTATACAAAAATAAAAGAGATGAATCGTAATGGAAACTGTAAGTCATGGTACCATGACATTGTCAAGCAGATTGATAGTTTATTTTATTTTTATTTCAGCTTCACGCTGTATACCGCAAACAGCAGGGTAGGCAACCTAATGTTAAGACACTCCGTTCTCCACTTTCCGCTAAATTCTGATGGCATCGTGTTTTGAGTGGCGGAACGCCACGTTAACGCGGCGCTTTGCCTCAGCACCAGAGCAAAGAAATGAAAATATGGTTATATTTCATTTTCTCGAATAGGGATCGCATCCACAACCAATCGCGTTTACAGTCAAACACCTTTGCCCCTTGCGCCACTGTTGGCTTAATTTTATTATATACATATAAAAATTGTTGTATATAATATATATAAAGCCATAATTATTACGCCCAATTAACTTATTATATTTTTATACGCATTCAATATATCCACATTATACGAGTATACATAAAAATAATCCTCTTAGGAAGACCCCTCTCTTATGCGGTTTTTAAAAAATATCTTTTATAATATATTATACGTATAAAAATATATCACTAACAATATATAATATGTATATATTATATGTACACTTAAAATAATGAAAAAGAAATATACTTAAATGTAAGAGAATTCTTTAATCCTATTGAAGAATAATACTATTTTTATAAATTTCAAAGAAGTATTGAGAATAAGTGAATTATTAAAGTGTAACAATAACTTGGAGACAATCTTCTTAAATCCAGACTAGCTAATAACTTATTAATAAAATAAGCATTTAATGATAAAGCTCATTAATTTTCACAACTTTCATCTCAGTTCTGAACAGTTTCTTTTAGAATAAATGGAAGCCCTTACGTTTGTAAGGAAAACATCAAATATTTTTTTATGCTTAATAAATACATTAAGATTAGCAGTTGGTTGCTATCATACATAAAGAAGAGAAAATTGGCATACATGTTAAAGAAGTATGCAAGACCTAAAGGTTGTCTGGAGAAGAAGTCATAGTGCCTTTTTTATTACGATCGACGAGTTGCAGTATACTTACTAGTTAACGTTTTTTCTTATTTCTTTTTTATTGTAATGTATTTAAATGAATACTAAATAAGCTTAAAATATATGTCTTAAGTCTTTTTATAATTTTATAATTTATATTGTAAAAAAAATAGTAAAAGGAATAAAAAATAGTTTTTACTCAATAATTCATTATCAGATACTAGCTACAGCAATATTTTACACCACACCACACTTGGTCGTAAAACTTTAAATTGGATGACCTAAGATGTTTTATATTAGGATAGGTGTCCCAGAAAACTTACAAACTTACAATACGTAATAATGTGTTAATGCTTTAAATATTTACAATACTGTTATATACATTTCAGGAAGAAAAAACAAATAAAATCTTTATGAACCTTATTTTGATCAAATTGTCATATTTCTTCTAGACTACACACAAAACAGGTGTGTGTGGTCAGTCAAAAAAGCTACATCAAGAAATAAACTTTTCCGTAGCAGTTATGTTTGAATATTATTTGACGTTTCACGAACACACATAAATCGCCCTATTTATAACAGTCAAACACGACTACTTTGCTCCACTCGTAGCATAAACAACGTTTATCATTAAGTTAATGTTTTGTTCTACTAATTTTCTTAATATGTACATTGCATATAAAAGTGCTTGGTTTTCTAATGGTTTTTTATAAATAAATTATTAATAAACACTAAAACACCATATAAACTAATTTGTAATTGTTGAGATTCTATATAAGAAATATAATAATATACGTCTAACACAGAAGCCGTAGATAATGAAATTCTTTAGCAATGTCCAATAAATTTTCAATTTTAGGCAACATTTTAATTAAAAAAAATAATTATGAACGTTATAAACATGTTTAATAGAGGTAAGTGCTTATAACACAAAATGTTTAATAACAACATTTCTAGTCAAATTCTAAAAGATATTAAAGCTTAAGTATTCAGACAAGCTTTTTATAAGGCATCAAATGCCTCGTAATAAAATTCTAACTGCTTCCTAAAATGTGTAACATATGTTTACTTTTATTAATGTTACACAACCATTTTTTTATCATAAAAATGTAACTTTTTTTCTAAATGAATAATTGCTGTAAAAACACAATTCCATACTTAATAAGTTTTCATATTGATGCACAATTAGGTCAAAATATATGATAAAATATTTTTTTCGTCTCGTAATTTTTATATAATAAAATATTACTTACAAAATATGTACTACGGAAAGCTTAGCGCACGCACGGATTAAAACCCAGTGTCTTGAATGAGTTCCCCAAATTAGATAACAAAAGCCATTAATTTATGCCCAATTTAGGTAGTGAAACTTGTATGAAATAATTTATTTGTGAACCTACATTCTAATTTGTATATTATATAGACTATTATTTATATAGACTAGCAAAATGATATATTAAACGTAACGTAACCCTCGTAGGGGACTTCATCACATTGAAACTCAAAATGAATTTTAAAACTTAAGAAATTATTGAACTATATGTTTTTTTTGCGTCACGTTACCAGAGCAAAAATATTAAAAATTTCAGTTCCTTGAATGGGAGAACCCACAACCTGTCGCATTTACAGTCACACTTTGTACCTCTGTTGGTCTTAATTTTTTAAATGATTGATAATTATTATCCATTATAAAAATAACAGTAGTGTGTGTGTATTCTAAAATGATGATATAAAATGTTCACGGAGTTAAATTACGAGTGCTGCGTAGTTATTTTCCCCGTAGATAAGTTGGGAAAATCAGAAAATATAATACAATTTCAAACAACAGGTATGTTTATACACTTCGTCGTCTAATAACGATGCTTATTTTCATGAGGTTACAGTAAAACATGTAACCTAAGCCAATGTAAATGTAGTTATAACATATTATATACGTAGTATTTCCTCAAATCTGATCTAAAATCAATCATAAAATTTTCTCTCGTATATTTTAGTTACACAACGTATTACTAATTTAATTTAGTAAATTATATTAAATAAGTTAAATTAATTTCACACTGTATCCCGCACACAGCAGAGTAGGCAGAGGGAACCTAGTGTTAAGACACTCTGTTCCTCTCTGTTATATTAGTACTGTATATATATTTCTTTAAATTTAAGAATATCTATTAGCCTCCACAATGTAAATTTATATGGTACTGTGAAGTCCTATATTTTTAATAAAATATATGTAACTATATAGTTACATATATTTTAGATATATATTATATCAGTTGCTTTAATTATGTAAAATTTATTCGATTGATATTCATTTTAATATTTAAATAAAATAAAATAAATCAGCTTCACGCTGTATACCGCACACAGCAGGGTAGGCAGAGGGAATATAGTTTTAAGACACTCCGTTCCCCACTTTCCGACGAATTTTAATATTTGATATACTAATAACATTATTAAAAGAAAGTTGTAAAAAGGATGTACTTAGTAATACATTTTAACCAAGGCGAATTTATTTCCGACATTGAAATACCAAAAATAATTATTAATACAATTAAATAAGCACTTAAGCTATAAATTAAATGGAAAATAATGAAAAAAAAAATACTTACATTAATATTTCTCTCTTATGTTATATCTAAAATCATGAAAAAAAGCACTAACAAATCAAATAACTTTTTTCACTGAACCGAATACTGTAGTCATCGAACAATACACTCGTGAGACGCAAGGAGACGCGCGCGACGACCGTATCGAAGCTACTCTGCTTAAACACTGAAGCAACGGAGACCATCAGACAAGGCTTTCGATGGTGCTACTAACCTCTGGATTATGATACCACAAAATTTTATAATTAAAAAACTTCGACATCTTATAATCTTGTTATATTGGTTAATTTATCTGTGTTAAAAGAACGAACGTGGAGCTTTTAATGAAAGCTCAACTTTACTAAGATATAGCAAAGTTCCCGTTCTAACATTTTCGAATGGTTTAATAATTTTAAATAGGTAGTTACCAATGTCAAATTTATGATAGTAATTTGTAGTTGAATTTGATTTTTTTAACTAATAAATAGAATACTTGATTTATATTTTTGTATATAGGAAGTTTGAATCGTAATATAAGACGATATATGCATTAAATATGTATTTATGTATCCCTCGGCCTGCCTTTGGCAAGGTTTCATATAAAGAAGGTTTTGTATCAAATTTGTTATCAGTCACGGTAGACCTTTTAGATACATATATTATAATAAAATTTGACAAGGCAATAACACACATTTTCTATATCCATGTAAATTTTTGTTTGCGAAAAGTTACTAAAGGATTTTAAATTATATAAATATACAGTTATACAACATACAGTCGAATGAACATTTAAAGTAAGCTTCAACCCTAATGCTGAAAGGTTTTAAAAGATAAACCATTTACATTTATACAGAAACAACATCATTGTTGATGTTTGTATAGTTGCTCATATATGTTTAACTAAGATAACTAAAGGATTTAGGGTTTAGGGTTTATTACGTATTTTTCTAATTTATTTTTTTCTAATAATCAACTGAATGATATTTATTTTAAACGAGTGGCCTCTGCGCAACTTTACCCGCTTGAGCGATACGAATAAAATAAAAAATAATAAATCAGCTTCACGCTGTATCCCGCACACAGCAGGGTAGGCAGAGGGAACCTAGAGTTTTTAGACACTCCGTTCCCCACTTTCTGCCAAATTCTGGAGGCATTGCGTGTTGAGTGGCAGAACTCAACGCCGCGCTTAGCCTTGACACCAGAGCGAAGAAAATGGAAATATAAATTTAAGTGAATATTCCATCTCCTCGAGTGGGGATCGAACCCACAACCAGTCGGTTTACAGTCACACTTTGTGCCGCTGCGCCACGACTGGCCTCAACTGCAATACGAATATTTAATTTATATTATTAGTATATTTATTATATTGTCAAATTGAACTTTAACAACTTTTGTTTCATTATTTCTTGTACTTGTTTGTCAGATGTCTGTGTAACTGATTCCCCGCACATCGTTTAGGATTTTATTTACTGGACAATGCTCTGACTCGTGATGTGTCTTGTGTTTAAAACTTTTACTCGTTGTGATCGTGAATAACCCAAAATCTTTTAGAAATTCAGAGGTAACAGTGTTAAGAATTGTATATCATGCTATCAGAAGATCGTTTTAACAAGATATTTGCCACCAGAAGTCTGCTCCTATTATATACCCGTGAACTCTTTCGTCCCCCAAGGCTGCGTGCTATCGCTGCCCTGCGCTGTTTCTTCTGCATATCAATGACATCGAGCAGTGCCATAATATATATATATATATATATATATATATATAATGCTCGAGTCTTCTGTTGTGGCATCCCACGGGAATGTCTTCTTATAGGTTTATAGGAAGTTGGTTGATTTCAATCCCCAAAAGAAACAAGTTTGCGCTTTAACCACTAAGAAAACCCTATATATCATGTTTTCGAGACACTCCCCATGATAAATGCAGTAGAAAATGCACAGGCATTTTTTTAACGTTTATTAACTTTTATAAGTTATATTTTACCCGTTGACTGATAATCTCTATTATATTTATATGGAACAACAACTTATAAGAAATGTTCTTCGGTTTAATACATATAGGGTAAATGTACCACCTATACATTGCCTGAATGTGGGCTCTGTTCAACAAATTGCTTCTACTCTGACATATTAGGGCCAGTGGCATTTTCCCGGCTGTACATAATAGAAGGATGACGACATGTACAATATTATGTACGAGTAAACCATGAAATATTTCAATAATGTTAGCTAAATTATCAACAACAAACAACTTTTTTTCACGTTTTATCCGTAGGGGAGAGACCAGAGAGAACGGAGTGGTGACGATGGAGACCACCACCCACCACACCATGTCAGGAACGACAGGAAGTGGAGGGCAAAGCTATAAATAGCTAACTGTACTTACGCAATTTAATTTGCTACAACATTTTGTTACTTTTATTTTAGTTATATCAAAGGTGCCATTTAGGATGTCCTAAAAAATCTAAAAAAATATATAAAAATAAACTTATAGACGGCTACATTCAATTTATAATTTACCATTTTGAATAAAAATCAATCAATATAATCATAATAATATGATATAATATATATAAAATTAATTAGAAGCCAGTGCAGTTATGCGTATCTTAAATTTTCAAACAAATTAATACTTTTTAAAATATCAGATGTGGTTAATTTAAAAGAATATTCAAAATTAAATTAATTATAGGTAAACACTGACAGTATTCAATTTACTTTTAGGCATATAGAGAGGCATTCTCAGCGTGACAAGTTTACCACCACCACTTTCGGAGTCGAACGTGTTATTTCAATAAGAAGTTCCGGTCTATCGGAACCGAAGCTGAAGTTCCAAGACATTTCTACTATGCCCCGCACCGCAACAACGAGTCACGTCCTTATGTTGATTGAGGTCTGCGCATTACTTTTCTTTTCTTTTAAAAGTTTTGCCCTAAATAAATTCCATTGAATCAATTATTGTTAATGAGAAATTAATATAATTTGACAGATGAAAAATATAATCAAATCAATTAAATATCTATTTTCATACAATTAATCTCCAATAGATAAAATAACTCACGTAAAATATAATTTACGGCCATCTGTTTCAGCGGAATGTTTTAGTAATTGTAGTGTAATATAAACATATTTTCAGCAAATTCAGTACAGTCATAAGTCAAACATAATTTTTAGGATAATACATAAAACGGATCGCACCTGTGCTGGTACTTAGCGTGGATATATTGTGTAGCAAACAAAAAAATAGTTAGGACAACCTAACTTTTAATCTTGTATATTAGTTCACCAAAATTCCATTCTGTCATCAAAAATGTAAAACCAGACTAATTACACCAGTCTCTATTTAATTAAATTTTACCATAGGCTTACATATAAAATAAATTTAATTGTAATTACGATTCAGATACCCAGTTGGACTTTAATTCTCACATTTAAATATATTTATGTATGGATTAATGTAAGATTGTGGAATGGAAGATGATTTTTTAAATTGCATTCGCCTTGAAAGTATTTTTTTTATATATTTCAAATATTTTTAATAGTGTATTTACTAAAAGAAAAAAATCTACAAACCTTCGGTCAAGTTTGTAGCTGAAGATTTACCAATAGATATATTTAACGATGACTTTAGTAGCAAAATAAAACGTAATACTTGGCACTCTAAGCTGTTTGTACGTTTTCCCATAAACTGTATCTTCAAGATGGTATCCTTTACAAAATAACAAATATATTTAAAAACTTATACACTTCTTAAACTTCATAGTTAAATAATTATAATATTGTGAATTATATTATTATATATCTGATAAAAGTTGTTGTAAAATTTATCAATTTGTGCTGGAAAATTTTAAACATATATTTTAAAAAGAAGAACATTTATCAAAAGTGTTAGTCCCTTAGGTATGTAACTGAAAGGAATAACTTGGCGCAGTAGCGAACATATAGCAGGATAGGCAAAGGGAAAGTGGTGTTAAATCGTTTTATTTTGCATTTTCCTCTAAATTTCGGAGTCATTGCGTGTTAGTATTTTTATAAACATCACACAGAAAAATATACAGTATAATAGTCAGAGTAAAATAATCATATATTTTACAATCAATAAACTGACTATACGGCTAGCTCAAGTTCAAATTTGTGTCTACACTAGCCCACTCGCGGCTTCGTCCGCATACCACCTATAATACTTTTATTATGCTGCATTTGCCAACAGATTAATACATTCAATCATGAACACTACGTGGCCTTATGATAGGACGTCATCGGCGGCAAGGGCGCCCCCAGCGGGACTCGAGCCTAGGCTCAACAGGGCGTTGAATTGTTTTAATTTTATATGTTTCCGAATAGTATACGTCCAAATTTCTTGCTATAAAAGGCGAAGATTATGTACATAAAATTCCTTGAAGATGAAATAACTTTCGCTCGTAAGTTTCAGTATACATGTGAAATACCTTACAACTTTCAAATATTTTTTGTCACAAAATGCCTTATTGTCACTTATTTAAAAGAGATATGGCAACGTAGAGTTTATTTTAGATCTAATAAAATTTAATATATTTGTCATACACCGTACTGCCATATAGTAAGCTATATGTGTAGCGCACGCGCTTAAAGGCTATGGCGGTCCCTTTCATTGTTATTTCGTTATTTAAGACTAATTAAGTCTTACGCAGTAATGTTATATATTAGTATAGACAAGTGAGCTAACTTTTTGTATGTTAATCTATACTAATATAATAAAGCGGAACACTTTGTTTGTTTGTTTGTTTAAACGCTAATTTCTCGGGAACTACTGTTCGGATTTACTTTTTTGTTTTCTATAAAAACTACATTCTTCAGGAGTTGTTTAGGGTAGCCTAACAATTATATTAATAAATACATTAGCCTAAGTTAATCTTAAATAACGAAATAATAATAACTCGGAACGCCATCGTATTACTTCAGCTGCGTGCGCTGCAGAAATAGTAAGTTCATGGTACTACTATTATACTCTTAAATAAATTCCGTGACACCGTCATCAATCAATCTTTTATAAGTAATAATTTAGCACTTTTGGAAAAAATATTCAAAGGTGATAAAGCATGCGGGCGAGGGTCTGCTAGTAACATATAAATTCACGATATCAGCTACAACACGTAAGGAATCTAATATCTACATAAAAATATTTTAATCATTATTGCTAAAAATATTCCCCCAAAACGTAGATTCAAGAATACGACGTAGTAATCCATTTTTAACATACGAATAATCAATCTATATTGTATCTACATTATCTTATAAATCAATAATATAATAAATGTTTATTTAGCCTATTTTATTTAGACTTAAGTACAGTGGTTGTGGGTTCGATCTCCACTCGAGGAGATGCAATATTTACTTAAATTTATATTTCCATTTCTTCGCTCTGGTGTCAAGGCCAAGCGCGGCGTTGAGTTCTGCCACTCAACACGCAATGTCCCCAGAATTCGACAGAAAGTGGGGAACGAAAAGTCTTAACACTAGGTTCCCTCTGCCTACCCTGCTGTGTGCGGGATATTATTTCAATGTCATTAATTATTTCGTTATGATTATAATTACTTTTAAAATATAAATATTTGCAACATCTTTTCGCCTTCCGGTAAATCAGGAGCCGTCGATATAATGTGATTATAATTTGAATTAATTAAATTCTTTGAAATAGGCGAAGTCGACATTTGTATTCATCGTCACGAATGTTGACCGTGAACACCCACGAGGAATTTTCCTTTTTTTATGATTATTATTAACCTATAAGTACAACTGTTAAATATAGCCAGCCATTGCGTTCGACTCCCACACGAGACAATTAAATATTTAATATTTTCATTTCCTCGCTCAGGTAAAGATCCAAAGCTCATCTTTGTATTCCGAACTCAACACACGATGCCTTGAGAATTCGGCGGAAAGTGGAGAATGGAAGTGTCTTAGGAAGATCGGAGTATCTTTACTCTACTCTTTATATTAACACTCGTTAATTCAAATATTTTTTGATGTGACAACGAATAACATGATCTCTAAATTTTAGTTTTTTTTTTTATATTCTTTAGCTTTACGTTGTATCCCGCACACAGTAGGGTAGGCAGAGAGAACCTAGTATTAAGACACTCCGTTCCGCAATTTCTACCGAATTCTGGAGGCATTGTGGCAGAGTGGCAGAACTCAACGCCGCGCTTAGCCTCGACACCAGAGCGAAGAAATGGAAATATAAATTTACGTAATTATTTAATATCCTCAAGTGGGGATCGAACCCACAAAACTTTGTGCCACTGCGCATTTTTTTTCCAGATCTAATACTATTTTTATTATTACACTTCAAAACCACTTACATATCATAATTATAGAGGTCATTCAAAAATTCAGCGGAAGTTTTGAAACACAATGTCTTAACACTAGATTCCTTTTGCCTACCTTGCTGTGTACGGGAAACAGCGTGAAGCTGATTAAATTTTTTGGAATTTTAAAGGGTTTTAAAATATGTAACGATTGATTTTAACACCGCAATGTGTTTCTTAATAAATTATTAGGTACATATATAATGTAATCCACAACTATCACAATCACCTCGCTGTTAAATTTCACCCACCTTCTGGTCCACCGCATCAATAGCCCTCCTATTCCATAGCCCACGAAGGGGGTTTCCCCTTAGGGTTACTCTGCTCATCCTGGGACAGGAAGTGGAGGTACGGAGAAAGTAAGAAGAAGTCTGACCCTGAATAGACAATGGTTGTGTGCGTCGAACTTCATTTAGCCGCCGAAGATAATAAACGCTGCCGGGGCCCTTGGTAGGCTACTGTTGAATGTCGGGGGACAAGTTCCTTCAATGTTAGCAACTTTAAGCCTGCGTGTTGAGATCCATGACTCTATATGGTGCCACTGTGTTGCCGGATTCTGTCACTGCTAAAACAAAAGCGCAGCGAGTCATAACGGTGAGAGCAATTCGGGGGTACCATATTGTGTTCTGGACTGAAATAGTACCAACGTACTATTTAAAAAACGTTAACATGAAACAAACAACATTTATTTACATTGTACATATTACTTACCGATAACGTATAAATTTTTCTTTTTACACACTAACACATTATCTAAAGATAGCGTCGCTGTATTTATAGTTTATACAAATACCTTATAGAATCCCAAGCATTTCTTATAAGCCTGTTATAGGTTGCAATTGCGAAAAATTTATGGCATCTGTTCACTGTAATCGTTGGCCTCATTGCACCTAAAAATATACCTACATTTAAACAAACACCAACGCATACAAATGTAATGCCGTGGTAGTGCTGGTGTTTTTCCTATTTCCAGTTAAGATTTAGTTAATTTTAACAAAGTTAACATAAATATGCAAGCATGTATACTGTTTCAAAATATTGACATAATTTTGATTCAAAAACATCGTCATGAATTTAATTTAAACGGCCTTAATATCCGTAGCAAAGTTAATTATTTCTTCGTACGTTTTGTTATAATTATTTGAAGATTGTCGACTTGGGGACGTCAAATTATTTTAACGAACAAAAATCTTCGATAGATTGTCGATTTTTTTATTTTCTCTAAGTAATACACTCATTTTTCTATTGTGCAAAAATACATTTTACAACAGTGAAATCAGATAAATTTATAATATGTGTAAATAAAACTAAAAAGTAATTTATTTATATAAAATCAATGATACACATCAATAGTAGAGTCCCAAATGTAATGCTATACAAATGGCCTCAGCATTGAAAATATATGGAACAGATAATTCTCTGGGGATAAATTAAAACCAAAAAAAATTTAAATTATAATTATATTAGGTCTTTTTTTTAGCTTCATAGCAGGGTAGGCAAAGGGAACTTTGGGATCCAGTGTTAAGTTATTTCGTTTCCATTACGATATTTCTGTTCAGCACTTCCCGCCGCATTCTGGTGACATTGCGTGTTGAGTGGTGGAACTAAACGCCGTACTTTGCCCGTTACCAGAGCGAGGACACTGAATTTAATATCAAATATCTTGGTCTATGATCCCTTAAAGAAAATAAAAAAAAACAAACTTCTAAGTCAACGCAATCAGAAGATACGATCATTTATTTATAGATTTTGCTGCATTTTATACGAAATACGCCGCATGATCAAAACTTATAGTGTACTTCTCGTGAACCTACAGTTTTGAATTTTTGCAAGAAGTAAGAACTTTTCAATATTTTTAAAGTGTTATTCCACACTTAGGAAAGAAAACTAGTATATATATATATATATATAGAAAACGTATGAAAATTTAATATGAGTATTTTTCTCGCACTTCACCAGCTTTTTTTTAAATGTGGTAAATCAATCCACAATTAAGTGGCTTGCGCGGTAAATGAATGCTCATAATGTTTTTTTGGGGCCATTGAAATTTTTAGAGTTAGATTCTCGGAGGTGGATCTCAATGTGTTTTGTGAACCTAATCAAACGTTTGCCTTTAATAAATAGGAGTGTATCTTCATAGTGTTTGGGTCTAAGAATTAATTTTCTCTCTAATTAATCTGTCTCTCTGTACCATATTTTTTTTATAAACAAAGCACAACAGAAAATCTAATTTGCATAGGGTCATGTATATTTTGGCATAACATTGTGAACGGTCAATTTCATGAATAACTAATTTATTTCAATTGCAATAAACCACAAATTAAACTTGGCTTACAATACATGCAATTTTTAAAACCAGTCTAGGCTAACCCGCCGGTTACGCCATAAGCTCTCATTAAAATTATCGCTATAATGTAATATACATAATATATAAATATTTTGCTAGATTTTGTTTTAAATAGTAGATAGGTATAAAAAGTAATAATTATGTAATAATTGTTTAGAAGCCAAAAAAGCTCGCTTTGTATTTTTTGTTATTCAGTCTTCATGGCAAAAAATCAAGTTTACCGTACCATAATATGTAAATATTGTTATCGGACCCGGACATGCTTGCTAATTTATAGGCAAATCTGACGGTAGGTCAAAATAACGTTGCATTATATTCGTACATTGATTGATATCTCTATATATATGAAGCAGGTGATACAAACAGAAGCATTTTAATTAGAAAATGAGTAGTAAGTTGTGGTCACTGGTGAAATATCATCCCCTCTACTTTACGTAAAATTTGGCGGAAATCAAATTCTCATTTTCCTATTCGTACATAAATAAGCATTTTTAATTTCTACCATATACCAGTGTGACAACAAACTAGTTATAAAAATGTTTTTTTTTTTTATTTCAATACAATGTTGTGATTATTTTTAACAATCAAGTTTTTTCTGGACATATCGTTGTATATTTATAGTGTGTTCCTATTATTTTAAAATGTTATGTCTTGTAGTATATGTGCTACAAATGTCGCGAGGAAAGTTTTACTCTGCCTTAGCAAATTATTTAATAGAATCTAATTAATCTCAAGATTTGTTTGATATAGAGATCAGCTTTCTATGTTATAAGTGGTGTCTTTATAGAATAAAAATAAATAAATCAGCTTCACGCTGTATCCTGCACACAGCAGGGTAGGCAGAGGGAACCTAGTGTTAAGACACTCCGTTCCCCATTTTCTGCCGGATTCTGGAGGCATTGCGTGTTGAGTGGCAGAACTCAACGCCGAGCTTAGCCTCGACACCAAAGCAAAGAAATAGAAATATAAATTTAAGTAAATATTTCATCTCCTCGAGTGGGGATCGAACCCACAACCAGTCAGTTTTACAGTCACACTTCGTGCCGCTGCGCTACGACTGTGATGTTTTTTCTTTACAGAAAAAACATATAAATATAAATTTTATTAATACTGATATTTTTCTGCAATAAATATTAATTTCAATACGAGCCTAGCTTATTTATATACTAGGTATATAAAATAAAAGAAAGAAATTGAAGATTTAAAACAAAAATACCAAGGGGAGACCTCTGTTGACCTTCGAAAACACAATATCAAAGATATTGGAGTAAGGCCAGTCGTAGCGCAGCGGCACGAAGTGTGACTGTAAAACCGACTGGTTGTGGGTTCGATCCCCACTCGAGGAGATGAAATATTTACCTAAATTTATATTTTTATTTTCTTCGCTCTGGTGTCGAGGCAAAAGCGCGGCGTTGAGTTCTGCCACTCACCACGCAATGCCTCCAAAATTCGGCAGAAAGTGGGGAACGGGGTGTCTTAACACTAGGTTCCCTCTGCCTACCCTGCTGTGTGCGGGATATAGCGTGAAGCTAATTTTATTTTATTTATTTGGAGTAAGGCCACGTAAAAAGCATGAGGACTCCTCGGAGGGCATGTATGAAGAGGTTGACGACAGTGGACGAGGCGAAAGAGGTATGTAGAGATTGTAACGTTTGGCGCACCGTTCTCTCTGACTACCCTGCTAAGGATATAAGTATAAATAAAAATTGTTACATGAAAATTTAATTATTTGTTTTTTCCCTATAGTTATAGGTTTTTTATAAAGTTAGTAAGCTAATTTGTGTATTAAACAAAATCGGTCAAGTGCGAATCGAACTCGCCTACCGCTTCAGTTTGCGTATGGAAACATTTCGTATGAAATGAACTACAAAGAGGAATGTTAACAGATATGAAATACCTAATGCTTCAAAATTCATTTCAGTAAAGTTATTATATATGTAAATACAATGGTTTTAGTTTCATTAAAAACAAGCAATTAGTTATGATTTTATAGGCATTTGAAGTGCCGCTCACAGTCACGTGGCCGGCGTGTGACGTCACTTTCCAACGCTCCGTCTAGCCGAGAGCGTTAGTCGCAAAAATCAGCAAAAATGGTGCATAAATTCTTGTATCTTTTGAATACGTTGGCTTAGATGTTCTGTGCAAGTGTACAAGGAACCATAACCTATAAATTTAACATTAATTTCATTTGGAGGCATTGTGTGTTGAGTGGTGGAATCGAGCGCCACTTTTTACCTCGACACCAGAGCGAAGAAATGGAAATATACATTTTAATAAATATTTCCTTTCCTCAAGTGGGGATCGAACCCACAACCGTCACGTTACAGTCATACTCTTTTGCCGGGGCCTGCGCCACGACTACCGCAATAAGGGTTTCGTTTTTTTCCTTTTGAGGTACGGAACCCTAAAAAGTGATCACAAAACCAAGAAAGCATTACACAGAGGCCCAAAATCCCTTTAATATTCTGAAAGTGGAACTCTAAAATTCTTTCATACTTTGGGTTTAGTTTATAGGTCCCAAAGTACACATAAATAATATTTTACATTGTTACTTCTAGCGTAGGTACATTTTAAATTTTTTAACTCTTTTTTAGTTGAAAAACAGAGGTTATTAATAATTTACTCAAATATTAATTTCACATTCATAGCAATGTTCAATCATACTTACAGACATAATATAATCAACAATAGGTAAGTTATAAAAATATTCCGGAAGAGTTTAATTTATTTCGGTCATTTGGCAGTTTTATGTAAGAAAGACACATTACTAAGTTTTTATAAAATACATTATTATACTGATTTAATTATTATTTTACAAAACGAATAAAAAAAATATTAAAATATTTTAAGTTATTCGGTTACTTTGCCATTAGATAATGCAAGCTTTTCTTTTAAATACACTGATAGAGCCATCAAAAATGTAAGTTTAGCCATTGCGCCGGTTAGAAGTTTGCCAATTCTTGTTATACCAGAATTAGCCTAGCCTAATTAGACTGCGTAAGGAACTATATAAGTGTTTTATAGTGCTACGAGGTAAGCGAGGAGCTATTTTCTGGTGCTTTTTGTTAGCTTCGTCCTATATCCCGCAAATAGCAGGGTAGGCAAAAGGAACCTAAGACTTTTAATTTCGCAATCTGATAACATTATAATTTTACTTAATAAATCATTTATTTGGCAGCAATATTATCGCAAAAAAAAACCATTACTTTTTTTATTTATGAACCGATTTAAATAAAACTAACACTAATATTAAGAGAAATACAATATTGAAAAATACATTATTTAAATCGGTTAAATAGTTTCTGAGATTAGCGTGCACAAAGCGTACAAAAACATGCAAAAGACAAACAGACAAAACATTAAAAATCTATGCTATATGTGCTATTCTATTTATAAATGCTTTAAATAATACATTTTCCCATATATCCTACATTTTACAGATAGTGTTGAGGTACAGTTTTATTTGTTTATATATTTTATCTATACAATTTTTTTTGCGCCTAATCTGCCAAAACTGTGACTTAAAGATAGTCTATAAAGTGTGACAATTGCCAAGTTCGAATATGACAGATGACAGTATTAACTTTCAATGTTAACGAAGTCTTAGCAGTGTGACGTGATGCAAACAAAAGTATAACTAGATATACACTTAAAATATTAAGCTGTAAGTAGTACGTAGGTACACTAAATACCTATACTAATACTGTTTTAACTTAAAGCATAAGCATATCAATATCTGTAATCAATGCCCTACATTTTGATCAGAGGTAATCTAGCATCGTACGGGCACAAAAATCCTTGGCGTGTTTTGGTGTCCGGCTTGAAAGGTAGATTATGACAACTTTAATGCATTTATCCTAAAATGAAAATTGTGCACATATAAGAAAGTCCACTTATTGTTTCGTCTATATGAAAAAAGATTTCATTATTTAACTTTATGCATGACTACAACTATTATTACGTTTACTGTAGCTGGCGACATTGAGCAACTAAAAAGATTTGCTTGTGGAGGGTATTGTGATGATTCAACAATTGTTTATCTACAACATCCTTGCGTAATCCTCAGTGCATTAGAGGCAAGTGTTAAAAAATTGCTTATAAAACTTTTATCTTCAAACATGCATAAAAAATCTAATAAAATGTATACAGGTCCTGGGTTACAAAGTGGTGGCTTCCAGTTCAACAGCAGTCAAACAGGATTATAATGAATATATGTGGACTATGAGAAAAGAATTTTCTGAGCCTGAGCCATCAATAATTGTTGAGCAAGATAATATTACAAACTTCAGTAAAGAGGCAATGCACTACCATCATTCTAATAAAGACGAAGAAGTGTAGCTGTTTTACAAATTGTAAATATTCATAAAAATATTCATCAACACTTTACTATGGAAAAGGGTAGCCAAAATGTTTCAGCTAATAACTTAGCCTCTATTCCAATTCCTGAAGATGGATTTGTTTATATTGCTATAAAAGGTTCATTACATGCAAATGACTGTTCAGTGTTTGGTCTAGGCCAAGAAGAGATAAAAGCTATTGTTAAAAAATTCCCTGGTTCTGGTTCTAATGTTGTGAATGGAGTCACTATTAAAACAAATGTTCTGCAAGCTATAAATGCTTTGAGCCAACTTGGCTATAAAGTTATATCTACTACTGGGGAAGCTGAGATTACCTGGACATTACAAAGAGATATCTAAACATATTTTAAACAAAAAGGCGAATATCATTCATTAAGTAAAATTATTTATATTTGATATTTTGTTTATAGTCTAAAAAGTAATAATGGAACACCAAAACCACTGTTGTAATCATTCTAACTGTGTAACTAGTGCTAATGAGTCAGTACGCCAGACACTTTCAGAAATGGATTGGGAGAGAGGCATTTGGAATGCAGGTATTTTATTTTATTGAATAATTATTATATTTTAAATTAATAATTCATATACAGTGAGGCCGTCGGGGCACAGCGGCCCAAGAGTTTGCCTGTAATGCAATGTTGCAAATTTGATCCACAAGCATTGCATAATAGGCTGTAATTAATTATTATTTATTGATATTTCTTTATACTGGTCTAAGACAAACGCTTGGCAATTCTATGGAAAGTGGGAGTGCCTTAAAAGTAGGTTCCCTCTGTCTACCCTGCTATATGAGAAATACAGTGTGAAGCTAAAAAAAAATTACTGACTTGGTTATATAACTGTTCTGCTGCTCAACTGAATGATCATTTATTCCAAAATCTGTGCCGGTCCAAATTTTACTTTCTTCAACCTACTTATACCCCTCTATGATACTTTATAGGAGTTGTTAAGCATTAAACCAAATTCTACCTAGAATAAAAAAAATCAACTAAAATTTCCCTACTAAAGCATGACTTGTAGTATGTTCTATTACATGACTGCACTATATGGCTAATACTATTTGTCTTTGATATATAATATTTATATGCATAATTATAAGGTTTTCATGGCCTTGTGTATAAACAGACATGGCTAAATACATAGGTTTTTATCTAAAAAAAAAAACAGTTTTCCAAATACTCATTTCCCTTAATTACTTGAGATAATTACACTCTACTGTAGATTTATAAATTAATGGAGATATCGTGAATTATAAAGTAAATAAATTTTGAAATAGCCTTCTCAGGAGATTTGGATCGCGTAAACCAATTGATTGATAAAACAAAAAATTCAAGAGACCTGGTGAATAGTCTGGACAATGCTGGATATACTGCACTACATTATGCCGCTCGTAATGGACACATCAACATTTGCAACATACTTTTGAGCTATGGTGCATATATCGATAGTCAAACAAGAAGTGGTAAAGCCACACCTTTATACAAAGCGACAGTAGCAGGTAACTGTACTTTTCCATAAAATTTTATTGTTTCTATGAAAACATTCAGTTTTCTAGCAGTAAAAACATAGAAATGGTTTGATGAACTGCAAATTTAATTAATGCATAGATATATATTTTTTATTTCGGAATCAGTAATCCTTTAGATAATAGTAATACATATATGATAATAAAATATCTTATCACAATTATACATTTCTTACTTAATTTATCAGCATATTTTATGTGCTCAAATATATTTTTTTCTATATTCAAATTATTATTTACTTACTTACTAACTAACTTCATGCGTTATCCCTATTGGTGTAGTCAGAGAGAATAGAGTGCCAAACACTATGCTCTCTACGAACCTCTTTCGCCTCATCCACTGTCATCAACCTCTTCATACATGCCCTCTGGAGGATCCTCATGCTATTTACGTGACCTTGCACCAGTATCCTCGATAGTGTGTTTTCAAAGGTCAACTGAGGTCTCCCCCTACCTCACTGACCGCTACCTTTTCCATCATAAATCTTTTATACCGTTGCTTCATCACTCATTTGTTCGATGTGCCCAAACAAACTGAGCATGTTTTTATTATATTATTTTGTAATTTTTTTTATTAATCATAGTTATTATTAAATAAGGTAATAAAACATTGCATTGTAATTAATATATTAGAAATATTATTTAAAGTAGAAGTATTTGAGAATATACTTATAACCTATTAACCTGTTCTGGTAAGACAGTGTGGCATTGAGTTCCACCACTTAACAGATAATTTACGCAGAAACAGAGGAATGGAGTGCCACAAGATTCTTTCTGCCTACCCTGCTATATAGGGAATAATTAACGCTAATTTAATTATATTATTGTACTAGACAAAGAAGATGTGGTAAAATTGTTAATACAACATGGAGCTAAGATTGATTTGCAAGATGCAGATGGTAAAACACCACTCCATAAGGCTGCAGAAAACAAAAACCATGCAATCATTGAAATTTTACTTGAAGCATGTCCTACATTAAACAATATAAGGGATAATAAAGGTCACCTTGCTATTGTATAGTATAATGAGTGTTCTTCTATTTTGTCGTCAGCTTAAAATATAAACCTGCCATCATCCTAATAAGCAAAATCTCAGGTGAGACAAAAACTTTTTAAAAAACTATGAATATACATATATTTTTATTTTGAAATTTGTATTCTCTACTATATAATTTTGTATATTTTTTTCTTCACCTTATAACGATTTAAAAAAATTACAAGTACATAACAACAAAAACCAGATTTAACAGGTTAACACTCCAAGCTAATGTTATATTTTTTACATGATCCATTTTTTGTTAACCTTTTAATTTTATAGCACTGTTAGATAAGCCTTTAAAGGTGTATAGTGTGACACCAGTATGAAATTATCAAAAAATAAATTAATAAATGAATTTAACAATAATAATTGCATTATGAATTCATTAATAATAAAGGTAATTGTTCTTTTGGAATACTCTTTACAAGCTAAAGTATTTGATTTGTTTAATGTCTGTTTAGTATATATTTATAAAAGAAATAAATTAGTAAACGAACGTAAGTTTTCAAATGAAACAATAGAAATGTATGTTTGGAATATTTTTATTATATATTTAGGCATTCAAACAACCCTGTATTTATATGAAATATTTTCTCTAAGACATGTTTATTAGAAAAAGATTTTTTTCTAATAAACATGTATTATGATAAAGAATATATTATTTATTGTTTATTTATAAGCTACCTTATAAGATAAGGATCTATAATATTATAATCTATAATATTATATAATTAAACTTACTTGATATAATATTTCTATTCTAGTTCTAGATAAATTAGTCACGATATCTAAGATGTAGAAGATTGTTCAATTACATAAATACTTATTTATACTAATCTAAATGTTTTGTCTTTTAGAGCATACATTTTTTATAACACGAAGAGTTAGTCTTCATGAATGAAAATGTTTTATATTTTTCACTAATGTACACCTTTATTATAAATATAATCTTTAATTAAAATATTTAATGTTGTATATCATGTTTCATTTTAATCTATTCTTTTTATTAATAGAATTAGATTTAAAATATAAGAAAATTCATTACATACATTATAGAATTACAATTTTAAAATCGTTGTTTTACAATTATATTTAGAAACATTTATTTTGTCTATAAGTTTACTACCACTTTTTATGATGATATTTAAATTAATTCTCTCTCTGTCGATTAATATCTGTTAAATTAAACAAAAAAACTTCGTTCAAATTTACTTAGATATATGGAAATTACATTTGTTTGAAAATTTGATTAACTAGTAGAAATTGTTTAAAAAAACATAGTTTCAGATCTATACTGTATACACACCCGATATTAAAATTATTGAGTGTACAAATCATCCAATTCTCACACCATCAAGTTTTTTACTTTTCTTATTGGAATTTTTATTCTAAATTTATATAGGACAAACTTCCAAATGGGATATTTAGAAAAAAAAAATTTGATAAAAAAATACAAAATTAAAATTAAACAATTGCAAAAAGCAATGCGTGATCATAAATTAAAATTAATAAGAGAACAATCAATCGATCATAAGAAATATCAATTATTACAAAGTCTGTTGCTATTTTGCTTTATTCATTTAAAAAAATTAAACATTGATTATATAAGTATACAAATTTGTAAAATATACTACAGTTTGAACTAAAACATGAACTAATTTAGATTTTTAATTTTCTAATGCCTACAATTTTAATTTTTAATGAACGTCTATAATAATTACAAAACTATATCACGTGATTAGTTTTTACTATTTTAAATAGGATACCAACTACTTACTTCAAGGAGTATATACATAATTATATCAACTTACAATATTCTCTATATAGACTAGAAT
Source organism: Heliconius charithonia (assembly GCA_030704555.1). NCBI lineage: Eukaryota > Metazoa > Arthropoda > Insecta > Lepidoptera > Nymphalidae > Heliconius > Heliconius charithonia. The sequence continues at coordinate 6,531,607 of CM060809.1, read as the reverse complement.
AACGTAAAAATGCAATTTAAAATATTTCACAAATAATAAAAAAGGCCGAGTCGAGGGCGGTGCGGGCGAAAAGGGGCACAAGTCCGACAGTAAGCGCTACAATTATGGGTTCGATCCCACTCAAGGTAATGCAATATTTAATATTTTCATTTCTTCGCTCTGGCAACGAGGCAAAGCGCGGCGTTGAGTTTAGAACTCATGTGTCTTAATACTAGGTTCCCTCTGTCTACTCTACTATTTGCGAGATACAGCGTAAAGTTAAAAAAATAACAAAAATTCAGGATTCAATTATTGTTTTCTTGTTTTGTTTTATAACGCTCGACAAAATACAAAATCAAAACACAGTGAATAAAATCCTGTGTCAATCAATCTAATAAATAAGTAACTATAGTATTAACTAAATCATACTTTTAACAATTGGACTAGAATAAAAAAAACCCTGAAACTTTTAAGACTAGGTTTATCTAATTATACAGAACATATTAATCAGGGCTGCCGTCCGTATTAGCTTTGTTTAGACGACGTCCAAAAGGAGTTTATAAAATTATCCGTGTAAAGCCTGGCCTACACTTTTTACCTAAAAGAACTTTATGATAGTATATCGTTTATTTTATTATTTACAGGACCAAGTATGTATAGAGAAAAATCTTTAAATTTAGGAGTGAATTTGTCGTAGTTAAAGATTATATTGGTTAAATACATTGCATAAAAAAAAATATAATAAAAAAATAAACACGATTTTTTTTATTATTATTGTAAAATGTAAAGACATCTGACAATCTGTTTTAGATTGTTAAAAAAAGTCAAATGTTCGGGTATTTTCAAGTTTTAGCTAATAAATACGGCGTCGATAATTTAGCTAATGGCAGCCCTAATATTAATTCATCGAAAACTGCATTTTATATAGTTTTTAGTTAGAAGATTGAAAAAAAAATGTACGCTATTATTATATACTACAAACATACTATTAATTGTTTATACATACATCCGTATAGCCCTCATCTTCTAGCATCAGGAAACGTTTTAAACTTTTTGGTAGTGGCAGTGAATTAACGTAACAAAACAAAGGTTTGTGTTTGCAAATGCTCCTAATACGTATTCGGCATATGTCCAACAAAGTTTGTGGCTGTTTACATACATCTTGTATCCAGAGGGAGGTACTGCATTTTGATGTAGAATTAGAATCAGGTAAAGGTCTATGGTGACCTGCTTTTAATAGTAAATTAGATAAATGCGTTGATCGCCGTCTACTTGCTATAGATAGATTATCTAAGCCGCACGAGTGTAAGTCGCAAGCGTTCACGTCGGCCCCATGTCGGATAAGGAGCACCGCAGCATGATCTCTGAAATTATTAACAGAAAACAAATTATTTTGATTTAATATACACATATATATAAAATTGAATTATCTGTAGGATATTCCAAAAATGTGGTTACGCATATACATGATACTAAAACAAACAATGTTGATATTTTTGTTTCTCCGGATTGACCTCCGAAACAGTTGAACCGATTTTTATGGGACTTTCACTGAAAGATAGAGGAGATTGTTGAGCAATATATAGGTTGTTGGAGCAACATATAAGTTGTTGGAGCAACATAAAGGTTGTTGGCTTTTTCAATTAAAATTAAATAAAAACACGAAAAATTTTAACAACCATTTAAGTATATAACAATTTAGAAAACCACACCAAATAGTCAACCAATTTGTCTTAAATACACTAAAACAAAATATTAACGGGGCACAGCGTGAGACTTGTAAACTAAAAAGAAATAAATCACTATTACTTTCTTTCTTTCTTTTTACTCATACAATATACTCATTAGGATTTCACAAACACGCTCCAAGACAAAATAATATTCGAGATGAAAACTTACTTTTGTAGTAACAGAGCTCTATTCAGGGCCGTATCACCAGTCAATGCGGTCGAATTCATATCTATTTTATATTTTAAGAAGCATACAAGCAACTCCTCAAATTCTTTAGGACAGTCTATACTTTCTACAGCTATATGAAGAGCACTTGCGCCAGTTATATTGTTACAAGAATTTATATTTCCACCTGAAACAGTTTAAAATTTATATATTATAACATATATAACTAACATATCTAAAAATCTACCATAAATAAGTCTCGTATAAAAGCATAATTATTTTAATCGAAGCATCTCCTTATACCAATCTCAATTTACTTCAAATTTAGGACAACTACAGTGCAAGAGCTAAAAGCTAAATATTCATATTCATAGGCAGATGTAACAACCCACGGTAAGAAGGTTGTAAATCCTGGTACCGTTTCCAGTTATTTGTAGGCACCGGTGCATATCGGACAAGAACTTGAGTAATTGTCATTAGTGATTCCTATCATTTAATGTAGTTATCTCCTAATAATTCACAACAAACCTATACCTATGTGTTTCCTTGTTTTTCTTTTCAACATCACCTGCTTATTCTGACTTCTAATAATTCATATAATATAATAAGATGGAGCAATTATAAACGAAACGGTTGTAAAAAGTGGTGAACTGATGTTGTGAAAAATAAAGAGCATCGTTGAATTCCGCCATTCAACACGCAATAATCGAAAATTAAACGAAAGCAATTTGGAAGCAGTTTCCCTTAACACTAGGCTCCCTCCACCCACTTTGTTATGCGAGATACAATATCAAAATAAAAAATACATAACAAATAATATAAGATAACCTTCAGCAGCCCTCTTCAACTAATAAAGAATTGAAAAATATCAATAAAAGAAGCAATTTGCTTCTTGTCTTATAGTGAAAGAATAAGATTATTAAAAAAAAAGTTTCATAGACTACCTTTTTGAAGTAGTATTTGCGCGATGGTGGGTTGCGACAAGCGTGCGGCCAACAGTAACGGAGTATCGCCGTTATCATTGTGCAAATTGATACCACCTCCCATATTCGCAAGCATCCTTACAATGTCCTCCTAAAAGTAAAATAAATACCTATATATTTGAAATATTTACAATCTATATTTATATTGGAGTCTATCTAGTGGCACAAGGACATATGTGTGACTGTAAATGTGATGGTTGTGGGTTCGATCCCCACTTGGAGGATTTAAATATTTAATATTTTCATTTCCTTGTTCTGGTAACGAGGCAAAGCGTGACATTCAGTTCGTCAACAACGTCACCCAAAGTCCTAATTCTTATTTGTTTATATATTAATATTCAATAATCTAAACTATATTCTCAATACAACTTACTTTATACGACATAATAAACAAAGTTTAATTTTATAGGCTGTAAGAGCGACCAATCAGGGCCAGCGCTTAAAGAGTTTACAATGTTTCCATAGATTACAATGTTGCGAAAAAAATTATGAACTAACGATTTTTATAATCTTACGGTGACATATACCTACATAAAGATTTACTGACCTGCCTCTGAATTATTGCATTATGCAAAAGTTTATGAGAATGTGTTATCCTTGCTCCTGACAGCAACAGTACTTCAACAACTTTAGTATACCTCTGCCAAACAGCCTCACACAAAGGCGTGTATCCTGGAAATATTTTATTACAGATATATTTATATCGATTACCTACATCTAGTTAAAGTACCGCTAAAATTTTTCGCCAGTAAAAAAAAATATTATTTAATATGAATTTCAAAGTTACTCTAGCTGTTGTGGTTGCTTGAGAGGATGTTATCGGCGGCAAGGGCGTGCCTTGTAGGACTTGAACCTTCTCTTGCAGCTTATGGTTCTCTCTACCTATATCTATCCTGTTGTATGAAGGTTAGAGCATGATGCTAAAAACAACTTACCATGAATTTCTTCTCCATTTACATTTGCACCAACTGATATGAGATATCTAACAACATCTACGTGTCCCCTACCAGCAGCCAGATACAGTGCTGTTCGTTCACTTGTGTCCCTTGCCTCTAAATAGGCTCCATTATTCACCAAAATTTTCACCTTTAAACATATAACAAAGATATTTTCAATAAATGTAGAGATACATTAATATAAAGAATAAAATTAGAAGCCATCGTTGCATAGCAGTGCAGCGTCTGATTGTAAGCCGTTAAAGGTTCGATTCTTACTCAGAGAAAGGAATAATTTATAATTTCTCGTTTTGGTAAGAAAATTAAGTGCGGCATTGAGTTTAACCACTTAACAGAACACGCAATGTTACGTGTATATTCGACTCTTTATAAGTTTACAAAATAAGTATGTTTTTTACATAAGTAAGAATGTTCTTGCAATGATCTCTATTACAACACATAATTAAAGACTGCAAATGAACTTACTAGTTCTAAAAATCCTCTTGATGCGGCAAAATGCAAGGAGGTCATTTTTTCATGTGTTTTGTAATTTACATGACTTCCTGCTGATATGAGCTGTCTGACAATCTCTGCATGGTTTTTCATGACAGCAATATGTAAAGATGTCAACCCATCACCAGCCGCAATATCCACTTTACAGCCTGAAATGGTATTTTTCTACATACAATAAACATATATTTTTTAGCTTCAAGATTTATCCAGCGTATAGCAGGGAATTAGTAGCACCATAGGGGCACTTGTGTTAAGACACTCATTTAGTTTTTTTTTATGGAAAAGGCACACGAACGTGCGTGTTGAGTGACAGAACTCAACTTTGTTTTGATAACAGAACGAGGGAATAAAATATTTATTCCGCAGAGTGACGATTTGTAATGACATATTGTGTGTCCTAGTCTTTCGGCATAGGCTTGGCGAGTGGAGACTAGGCACCAAAACTCTCGAGTCATTCGGTTGGCTGCTAAGGCCATTGGCTGATCCACATACTTTAGGTGCCTCCCAATATTATAATATTTTGCTTTTATATTACTTTGAAAAAAACCAAAGACGAAAAGGACAAGGTACTGGTAGTTGTAGTCTCAACAGAACAACATATAAATATTTAATTTTTTTTTTCCTTGTATTTATTTTCCATTACTACAAAAATAATAAAGGTGTATGCTGTGTATATACAATATACACTATGTTACTTTTATTACTTTTCTTTACTCTAATAACAAAATGAGCATAAAATGATCTACAGAATGAAGTGATCTACAAGAATGTGGTCTCCCGTCGTTCCCTCGCCTCGACTCACACTCGAAAAACCACCACCAGGTGAAGCAAGGCAATGAGGTGACCATCCCTACGCTCGTACTCAATTTACCTCATGTACCTTCCTGGAGTGTGGATTGGGCTTCTAATAAGACTATTAGTAATATTATTTATTGCCTTTAGTGGGGTAATAAAGTGTTTTATCAGTAGATTCTATCTGCCTACCATATAAACTAGATACAATGTAAAAATAAAAAAATAAAATTACCTGCATCAATAATCAATTTGACAATTTGTGTATGACCTTGTTCAACTGCATAGTGAAGTGCAGTTCTCATAAAAGCATCTTGTTGATCAATTCCATTTGTCACTACAGATGCTGAAGCTATTGCTGCACCTGTGCATTCTAATATGGCAGCATACCATCTGAAATAACATGTGATATTCCAAATAAAGGTTACCCTAAGTCTTTCCCTTATAGTATCACTCTTACGAGACTGCATATTTTATGGAATTACTAATTATTGTTATATAGAGAAAATCACATTTTAGTTACAAACATTAATATTGCTAACATTGTTTGTAGTCATAATTAGTTACCTTCTATCTGATGTTTTTTGCTATTCCACTAATTTATTAAAAATAATTCATTGCATTAACAGTTCTTGAGAAAATTCAGGGGAAAGTAAGTAAAATTATAATATAGAGAGAGATATTTCATATAACTACCTAACAACAATGTACATGTGCAAGTAATCTCATCATCAAAAAACTAAATTTATTAGAAATTCTTCATCAATACCTTCCACTGCTGCACATCATCTGGCTGTAAATGCAATAGTTGTAAGTTATATTCCTAATTGGGCAAATGAATTATTTTCATTTCTTCAAACTTGTAACAAGACAAAATGTAATGTTGACCTACTAACTTTTTAAACTTTTATTGTCTCTGCAGACTCTGATTTTTAGGGGACACAGTGCAAAGCTAAAAAAATATTCATGCAACAAAATAGCAAAACAAAAGGATGTATATTGATGCAGCCCTTCTTAATTTTGGCAACTTAGAAAGTCTGTGATTTACTTAATAACGAAGTAATGTTGTTGTTATGGAAAGTGAATGTAATGCTACATAAAGCATAACATTATATGAAAAACAAGCTAAACCAATTATATATGTATTTATATTATTCACATACTTATACATAGATGACCAAGTTTCATCTTCACTTGTAGTGGCAGCTACATTAGCTGTCTCCTCATCCCATTCCAATTCAGCTTGGGGGGAAGAGACTTGAGAAGATGGACTCATTGGGGATTTTAAGCTACACATTTTACTTTCATCACTACTTGAACCCTCACTGTGTATAAAAACAAAATAGCCCTGATTTTTTTCACATTTCTGGTTATCTTGCAGAACTGAAGAACTTTCGCATACTGGATTACATTTTAATGCCCTGTCATGTGGGTTTTTGCATTTGATAACTGTATCATCATGTTGTGTGGAGCTTCTGAGTTTTCTCTTATGTGTTTTAACATGTCGTTTTTTTGTATAGGATTGGGTAAAGTTTCTGTTCTGTGGATAATAAGATTTACAAGCCTCGATTAATTGATGTATAATACTTATATTGCCAAGATATGCTGCTTCTCCCAAGCATGTTTTGCCATGGCTAGTTATTTTATTAGGATTAGCACCTGAAATCAAATTTTGATACAAAATTATGTTTAGCAATAATTTAAAAATAAATATCGTCGTTAAAAAAAGGAAAAATATATTGATTACCCTGTTGAATTAAACTCAAAATAGATTCTTGATTTTCTAAGACTATACATTCATATAATCTATCTTCAAGTAATTTATCCATAATGTGACTACTATAGGTACATGTTAAGAATATTTTTTATTGTTGTTATATTTTAACTATACTGCAAACATTTCCTAACAAAAAAATAATTCAACAATAGTCATTACATTATAAGTTGTTATTATTTAACATTTGCGTGTCTATTTATAATCATTACTTAATATATATATATTATAGTTTATGTTTCATATATTTATCTTATTTAAACATATATCCAATATAGTCCTCATATTTTTTGAATAATTCAAATATATACAATATCTGACAAACAGGAATATATGAAATCTGACAGATCAGAATCACTTATGTCAATAAGTTTAAAAATAGAAAATTTATAGCCATAGCTACCCTTGTACCGTATACTACCGTGTATCGTTTCGTTATCATATGTTGGAAACTATATTAGTATAAAATAGTATATTGGAGAGTATTCTGTGTAATAGTGTATATAGTATCTACACTGAATTTTTTAAACTTGTTACGGAAATGATAAGAATGATTTTTTTCATTTATATTAATGTAAAAATAGACAATCTTAGTTTTCCATAAAAAATCTATATATTAATTGTTTTTATTAATCACTTTTTGTACTAGGACGTTTCATTTTAAAAAATGTCAACAATTCATGTATTATCTGGGAAAATTGACAATTTGTCAATCTGTGATATTTATTTTTGGAAGACCGTGAGTTGAGTGAAGCGGATATAATTATATATTTTTTGTACGCAAAATCTTTCCTTACTCCTTATTACAATATACTGTGCTTACACTTATTTTGTTTTGAAATTATATTTTAAGTATACAAGGGTACAAAAGTATCGAGACCTACTCTCAGTCGTAATGTCTTTTTTCTGACTAATCTTTTTCTAATGCTTTTTTAGTCTTAATACCGTGACCGCATATCAATTAAATATAGTTACTAATACTGTTTTATTTGGGCTGTGTTATTCTTTAGTATTGCTATAAAAGGAACAGTTATTCATGCATTCTTGAGTGTGGGCGTTTTAAAACAATTTACTGAACGAATATTTTTAACGACCTCACTTATCGTTTTAATACCTTGGGTTATTCTAGGAACCATGGTAGCAAATTTCTATCAGGATGTCTACTGAAAATTGTCTGGTAAAGGCGATATATTCTTTTAAAGGAAAAAATAATGATGAGCTATGTTTTAAGAAAGGTGACATTATCACTGTCACTCAAAAAGAGGAAGGTGGATGGTGGGAAGGCACATTAGGTGAAACAACAGGATGGTTCCCGAGTAATTATGTTACTGATTATAAAGGTAAATTAAAACAGATAGATGCTCTAAATAATGTATTTCAATGTTTAAATTATAAAACACTATTTACACTAGGAAATCAAAATTTATAGGGTACTTACTACTTGAGGGGTTGATCTAGAATTATGAAATTTGGCAGCTAGCATCTACATGTAGTACTAGTTCAGGAAAGAATCTGAATACTGTAACTAAATTTGTGCTTATAAGGTGGACAAAATTTGGTATTAAAGCTAAAAGTTCAAGTGAGTTATCAGATGAAAGGGCTCTGGCTAAGCTAAGCTTGAATTTCAGGAAAAGCTTGACTATAAAATAATTGTGAAATAAATGTTAAAAAACATATTTACATGTTGCTAAATTGACTTAAATACTTATTATACTTATATTTGATTATACAAATTAATATGATATTCTTTATTGTAATAAAAACCCATAATAAATAATAATAGAATAGGTTACATTGGGTTGATTGCTTTAAATTTCTATAATGGGCAGAAAGCGGTGAATGGAAATGTGTTGTAAAAATATAATAGTTGTATATATATTTTATGAAAGATAATGTTAAAACTAGTCTTACTATATATACACCAGGTTCTTTAACAACATCCCCTATAAGAGCAGCCTCAGAAATACAAGCATTTAGAAATGTAGTTTTGAAGGATATAATTGACTCTGAAAAAGCTCATGTTGCTGAAATGCAGGGCCTTGTAAGCAATTTCTTGCATCCTCTAGAGAAAAGTGATATGTAAGTTAAGAAAATGTTGTTTTTAAAAAATAAACATAACATCTTATATATACTTATCACACTGTATCTTACTTATAGCAGGGTAAGCAGAGGAAACCTAGTGTTCAGGCACTCTGTTCCCCATTTTTTACCAAATAATGGAATTATATATACATACATAACTTTTCTGTAGAAAAGTTATATATGTATATATAACAATAAAAGATCATGTGATAAACATTGGATCAATGTCTGTCTGGCCTTAGTTGTTAATGGTATAATAAAAAGTATTACTAATTTAGATTATTAATATGATAATATTTTAAGGTTGACAAAAGATGAGTTCCGCCAGTTAACTGGTAATATTAATGAAGTATTGCAAGTCCACGAACAGTTCCTTGCTTTATTAGAAGAATGTGCAATGAAAACAGGCCCAGATCAAAGAATTGGTGGCTTATTTCTGCAATGGGCACCTAAAATTAAGGCTGTGCATCAATCTTACTGTGCTGGCCATCCCAAAGCTGTGTGTATCCTTGATAAATATAAGTAAGTACTTAATGATCATATTTTCTTATTTATTAAGATTTCTTAGTGGTTTTAAATTAGGTTATAAAAATAATCAATTGTACATATTATTGTATTGTGATTGTATCCAAAATCTTAATAAAGTTTTTATTTTCACACTGTATTTTGAATATAGTAGGAAACCCATTGGAAAATGTTAAAAACTGTCTGTTAAGTGAAAAAGCTCTGCTGCATATTTATATATTTATAAAAATTATTAATTATTATTTTTGATTATTATATTTTTTGTAGAGAAGATCTTAACACATGGATGGAAAATGCTGGTGCTGTGTGTCCTGGAGTTTTAGTTTTGACAGCTGGTTTATCAAAACCGTTCCGCCGACTTGGAAAGTATCCAGCCATGTTGCAAGAACTTGCAAGACATGTACATGAGGCCCATCCTGATAGAGGTGATACGCATAGAGCTTCTGTTGTGTACAAAGATATAGCTGTGAGTATTTATGAATATATTTTTAATAATTTAATTCTTGACCCACATAGCAAGCTAGGCAAAGCGAACCTGGGCACCTAGTATTAACAATTTGTTCCCTATTTTCCACTGTATTTGAGCATGGGGGATGTTCATAGTGGATTGAGTGACAAAACTCAATACCGTGGTTTGCCTACGTAAAAGCGAGGAAATGAAAATGTAAAATATTTCTTTTCCTTGAGTGTAAATGGAATCCACAACCTGTTGTGCTTACAGTCGCATACTTGTGCCTCAGTGTCACCACTGGCCTTCTGGCCTAGACTTTTTATCCACTTTGCACCCAACTTTCAGAACATTGCTTGAGTGGCAGAAGTCAACGCCACACCTAATCTTACTACTAGAGCTGGAAATAGCTGCGCCGTAGCAAATAAATTATAAGAAATAAAAGCATTCTTAATGTGGAAGTACGTCCATAGCCTAGGGGACCCCTAGTGAATATTGTTATATTGTTTTGAGACAGCAAACAGTTACATATTGTATAGATTATTTTTTTGTCTCCCACTGTCTCTATGCGGGGGCATAAAGCATCTTAGATAGAAGTAACCTAGTGCTAAGACACTAAAGTAATGAAATCATTTCCCCCAAGTTGGAATCGAACACACTCTCATAAACAGTTATTATTGTGAATGTAGTTAAAATTACGAACTATTTTGTAGAGTGGTTGTGCGGCTTTGAGAAGGCAAAAGGAGTTGGAACTTCAAGTGGTGACAGGGGAGGTTAGGGGTTGGCCAGGCGGTGAGCTAACCTCGCTAGGGGATGTACTGCATATGGGCAGTGTAGCCGTAGGACCTTCCCATCAAGACAGATATCTTGTATTGTTTCCTTCTGCTTTACTTTTACTATCAGTTAGCAAACGTGTCTCCGCATTTGTTTATGAGGTATGTAAATACATGTTGGCAGAACAGACTTCTTATAGTTATTTTAATTTTGAATTATATAATTCCATTATTGGAAAGGAAATAATAAGTATATCATAATAAAAAGAATCCCCTAAATATACTCTTAATTTAAGAAAAAAGTATTAATTAATTTAGTATAATGTATTTATTTTTAAATTCAGTGAGGACTGTATATGTAAAGTTCTTGACTCATAAACTATAATTATTTATAGAAAATAATAAATAAATGACTAAATAGATTAAATTTTTTAGGGATGTCTTCCACTAACTGGTATTACAGTATGTAAATTAGATGATACAGATACCAGAAAAAACGCATTTGAGATTAGTGGTCCAATGATAGATACAATAGTGGCTGTTTGTCAAACTAAAGCAGAATCAGACAATTGGGTTAGTCTGTTGCAAAAACATTCAAACAACGGCAGTCCAGCACATGAAGCTGCCCAGCCACAATCTCTGCCACATGTAAGTACTTACTGCTTTTTTTTAATAATTTATATTAATTGCTTATTTTTTTTTAAATTTTTGAATTGTGTTTTTTTTTATATTATGTACGGAAAATATTGATAATGAGTGCGGATTTTATTTTTGTGATAGAAAGTTAGATATTTCATGTAATTTATTTCTTATCTAGTTGACCCGCTCTCCTTCAGAAGGCGCTCTGTCTAGTATCAATTCTAGTCGTCGAAGTCTGTATCATGTGACACTACCGCCGCCGAGTTACCCGTCCGCATCGCCGTATTATTCTCTGACGAAATATTTTGCGAGGCTCGTCAAAAAAAAAGTTATTACAAGACAAATGCTACGTAAACTTTTACATGAAAAAACTTGGGCTAAAGCGTTAGAGTTAACTGGATTACCCGTTAGGCGAAGGCATAAAAACCTCGTTAAATTAAAAGTCGAAGATGATGGTACAATTGTGACCGGAACGGATTGTTCTGACAGTGAAGGGTCAGATAGTGATAGGGAGATAGAAACAACAGAAAGTTATTCAAATTCGAGTGGTACAGATGCTGAAGCTAGCTCTTCAAAAATTGCAAGGCAAAATGCCATAGACAGTATCGGCCCGAGAACAATTTCATCATCTTGTAGCAGTTGGGGAAGCAACTTTGGTTATGTTCGGTATTTCGATACGTCTACTGACATGCAATTTGACGTTCCGTCTAATACTATTAAGGGTGACTGTACGAAAAATTTGTTTGCATCCATACCGTCTGACAGTGACAAAGAAAACACGTTAGATTACAATTTGCAAAGGTCGTCGCGAAATAATCATTTAAATGTGCGCCCATATATTCAACATTCCGATAGTGCCGAGAATTCGAGTTTCGAAGTACGAAATTACAAGGGCTGCGAGGACTTAGTGAATATGGATCAAAATATGCAAATAAATCAATTAGCTTTAGAGGATACGGATTTTATAACTACAAGGAGAAGTTTCCCAAATTATAGTACACGTAATGATACTATTCCAAAATTATGGAAATCCACTGAAGAACATTACTCTCGTGAAGATGAATATAATAATAATATCTCAGACTTGTTGCAAGTTCTCGATCCCCCGTCTCCAAAATATTGCCGAGATTTCCGTATCGACTCCATAATAATTGAACCGCCTCCCATGTTTCGTAACGAGGAAGAAGATGTAAAGATTTTAAATGTAAACTTAAACGCCAATGTGCCTTTTCGTAAACATTCGCTTAATTCAGATAAGAGGATACGTAGATCGATGTCTAAATCGATGGTGGAACCAGACAATAAAAATAATAATAATGCACATTTAGAAAGGATGAGTTCTCAATCTGAAACGTCGAAAGTACGTCGAAAATGTGAATGTTGTAATAGATCTCTTTGTCCCAGCCCCAGATCGTCGGATTCTGGAGTCGCTGGGAGCTGTAACTTGGCATCGCCTGACTTAAACATGCACGGAAACGATTCCGATAGTCACGACAAAACTTCTGACGATAATATGAAGGACTCCCTTAATAATTTATCTCAAAACACTTTCGAACATCGAAAATTGACCTTGTCTGAATTCGAAGCAGCGCGATTTGAAGAACAATGCAGGTGTACGTCACCGTTTGGCTCAACAGCTAGAACTTCTTGCGTCACAAGCGTCACATCGGATACAGGTTTCGACGTCAAAGATTTATCTAATACAAATGTTACTTCCACGTTTGCTGTGAGCCCTCCAGTTCCGTCGGTGCAAATAAAACGCACTTCAATCCGTCGAAATATCGACCGTTATGTCCCAGAGATAAAACTAAAACCCGAAGTACCTCCGCGCATCTATCGCAAACCTAGTACTCATATAGAGATTCCGAAAAACGTCCGTCAACCGATGCCCTGTCAGTGGAGTACGCTGAATATTACCGAACGAACGAAACCCAGTCTTCATTATCATATGCGTATATACAGGGAAAAGCCTGAGGAAAATAATAGACCATCTAGGAAAGATTTGACGCGCAACTGTGATATTTATAACAAGGAACATAAGCAAAGGGACAGCAAATCTATCCTGGCCCAGAATATACGTTCACGAAGCGAGGATATGGGCAAATTGCAAAAGGGCTTAACCGAGGCTCAGACGGGCTTCGTAGTCTACCGTTCTGACTTGTATGCCCATTGGTGGATGAAAGCAAAATTACCCATTACCGTGGTCACCGACTCAGGCAAGGATAATTTTTTTGTAAAGAAAACTGTTTGTGTATCACTGGTTTGAAGATTGCCTTGAAGTTTATATAACCACTATATTAATATTGTCATTAGAGTTACCCCAATACAGTGCTTTACTTGATCATCCTTGCCTGTGTTTATTCATATTACTAACAGAAAAACAATCACCGCAAGTAGATATCACACTAACAAATTAAGAAACTGTTGTGCATGGAAAGGCTTTTTTCCCCATGTACGTTATGTAAGCTGATACAATGAAATCAAAGCTCCCAACTGTATGGAACAGCTGAAATGCCCGCAGTACGTAGGCTTTTAGTTGTTCCAATTTGATTCCGCCTCAGTGACTAGAATGAAAAGGCAAAGTGTGAAAACATTTAACAACAAAACAAATTGCAGCAATTATTTATTTCTAGTGTACGATTTTTGTTTCTAAACTGCTTTATATAATATATTTATTGTGTACATATATATTGAAAATATGGTAAAGGCATTGAATATTTCCAGATGGCCATGAGCGACAGTAATAGCGAACTTTCATCGGGTCTCAGTAATCACAAACGATCCCATTCATTCAACAACCATCAAAGCTACACTCAGCACACTCAACAATCACACAAAAACAAACAAAAGAATCAATCGGCGCGCTGGCTTTTAAACTCGTGTGACTCACTTGATCAATCGCCCGCAAAGTCTTCCAAAACGCCGATCGGAAAGAAATTCTCGTCTGTTGATTTCATCGACACGACCGATTCATCTTTTAGTAATAAAGGTAATTTTAAATTTTAATATTTATTATTCGATTTTGTTTAATGTGTTGCCTCACCGTCTATTAATAGATGCTAAAACGACAGTTCAAGGCATTTGCCAGATGTTTGGTTAGTGCTCTCGAAATAAATCGAATAAATGTCTATGATTCATAAACTTCTGGAAATTGGAATGTGTGTCTCTTAGGTAAACGACATAAAATAATTTAATAGAGAATATAATTGTTTACATTATGTACTGCCCAATCTGGACTCAGAAAATATATTAAAAAAATGTTTGATGTACTGCAGCTGTAATTAATGACCACTATAATTTAATACTACACTTATATATATATAACTTGACGATAAAGTTAATTTGACATTTAGTTGGGGTGGTCGCAAGTGTGACACACATGGATCCCCTCACTAAACTAGTATTAATTCTTAAATAAGCGGAAAGTCGAAAACGTTTGATGAATATCAATTTTTTTTCCATGAGAAATATATGAAAAACGGAAAATAATTTGTTCTACTAGTCCTATATGTATTTTAAAACAATTGAATGGAATTTTTGATATTTTATAAAATTTGTAACTTTGCTTGAATGCTGAATGAACTGTTTCATGAAACAAAAACATTGTATTGGCAGTCAAAAAATATATAAAAATGCATGAAAGGGTTTTTTTTTTCAGTATTAAGTCAATACTATTTTTTTTATAAATATTTTTTCATTTTTTATTCTCAGCGATCGTTCAAATATTATATTTTTTTTATTTATATAAGATTTTTATATCCTCCGTAAAATAAAAAAAAATATCAGTATTTATTTTAATATAATGTTTTAATAAGATGACCAGTTTTTGTTTCTGTCGTCGTGTCTCTTATAATATAGTCATATCGAATATGGGGGGACATTATATATAGCAGGATGAGAACAGAGAATCACGTGTAAAACACTCTGATCTCTATTTTTGGCCCGATTTCTAGACGTTGCATATTGAATACGGTCTCTCCATTTGGTCGAGTTTACAATAAGACGCTATACTGCTGCTCCACGACGGCCCAAGATATTCACTTTGTTCTATTAAATGATGTAGGTTGGAGTATAACATGCCTGCGACCAGCGCCGCCGCTCCGCCCCCAGTCCTTCGCCGCGGGCTCCGACGAGAACATCGGCCCCACGCACCCGTACGCACCGCACCAACGAAAATCAAACTCATACGAAGAAGACGCACTCATACTGAAAGTCATCGAAGCCTATTGCACTTCGGCCCGCTGCAGAAATGCCGTGAGCTCCGGTAAGTGTCCAAGAGTTCATTTGTGCGGAACCACTAACAATTATCGCTACACTTAATTACAATCGATTTTATATTTATAAACTGTAGTTATTTGCTAAATCATATAAAAAAAATATTTCAAAATTACGTCTTTAGGTACATATGTATATGAAAATTAATGCAACATATTATCTTGGTATGCCCTCGATGTGTGTTCGTTTTGTTGTCCGGTATATGCTGTGAAATTATATTATGTGAAGTTTTGTATATGTTTATTGTGTATGTAGTCGTGTGTTACGTGCAATTGTGTGTTCCATGGAAAAATATTAATGTCATATTTGAATAACCCGGAAATGAAAAACAGTAAAGTTTTATGCGACTCTAAAGCACGCGTGTATTCATAGCCAGATTGAATTAAATAGAAAAAAAAATGGTAATATTCTAAATTAATTATTTTGTTGTGTTCACTAATTAAATATAAAAAATGAAACTTAAATTAAATTAATTAAACTTGTTATAAAGTATAACAAATCAGGTTTAAAGTTTAAAACTATTATCTACTTTTTATCATAGTTATTATTTGTCATCGTTTAATTACAACAACTAATAACAAAATCATATATTTTTTTAGTTCTTATCAGATATGATTAAATAAATAAGTTTTTGATTAACTTACGTTGACATTATTTAACAATTGAGTTAAAACTATTTTAAAAATTAGAGAAAGTCGTTTTTTAAATATTTATGATTTTTACATATTTCATAATGGTATACGTTTAAAAAGTAAAGCTTAAGAAATAAAAAAAACACTTTAACAGATACATAATTATATATTTTTTTTTACTTCCACCAATTTTTTTAGTCGGAAAATTTAAACAGCGTTCGTAATGTAGATATACTGGTGTAACTTATAGGTTCCAAACCACTGTGCCCGCGTCATCCCTTCGCAATTGCCCAAAAATATTGGTGTTGGCTTAACATAATATGTTGACCATAAACCGTAACAAATTTACCATACAATAGTATACTTAAAATAGCTTTTGATGAGATTGTTATTTTTTAAATTTTATAATAAGAGATAGACAGCTAAATCAAATCTTTCAGTTTCAAATCACTCAGAAAATCAAACTCTGTAATGTTAATTAATTCAAAAATGATGAATTTAAATGATTTTCGATTTAAAACATTTACCAAATTTAATTTCGCAACACGAATGGTACTTATTAACTAAAATCAAACCGTACACGCAGTGCTGTGCCAAAGCTAACACGATAACAAATCCAGTTTATTTTACTTTCATATCAACAATAAATTAAATTACTTGAACCTTTATCGGAGATGCTATAAAACAATTAATTATTTACTATCATATTATATAATTATAAATTCGCATTATGTAGTTGGAATGTGCAGTTGTTGTATAAATGCCCCAAGGTGATACTACTAACATAGCTTTAATTATTATACAGTACCCAATATACCACTGGAGATATTCGAGTCGACAAGGAGGAGACACGCAAAAACAAGGAATCGTATAATCAGTTGGTTGTTAGAATGAATATATATATATGTTCTACGTTCGTCTTCATATATGACTAACCACTTCAATAGCGCTTTCTACTATAAATGTTGTTATAATCGATGTTCATTGTAATATTTATACATACTCGTATAATACTATGTTGCATAATTGTAGATATATTTGGAGGCCACATGGTGAAAGTGCATGTTGTAGCATGCTTCGTATATCCTATTAGCTCTATATACTCACTATTTGTTGGTAGCTCTCTCTCTTTTAATATATGGTCGTATAAGTAACATGTAAAGTAAGATTATTTATTTTATATATTAGTACAAAGTAGCTAGTCATTGTTGTTATGTGAGGTTATCAGCCTAAATATTATTAATATTATATTTGTATTTCGAATTTAAAGTAATGCGTGCAGATTACAATTTAGTAGAATTTTTTTTTGTTCTTGAAAATAGTTAGTATATGAACTACTATAACAGGATCTTCATCATAAAATATTCTACTAACACTCTTGTTTTCCACCGTTAAGTTAGCACAAATAACTAACTTTACGATCTTATTTATGGTCAACTAATACCCTCCTCGGCTCCGCTACGACGGTGGTCTGAATGTTTCTATTTTGTTACATGCGGCTGCCTTTTTATCGCACCTGCAGTGGACTGCGGCCACTATTCTCTCGGTAAAGTACAATATCACGCACCCGCTACTAACATACCTCACTTTAACTACACAAAACTAAGTCAAAGGAGCGAAACACCGGATCTCTCGCGCAAGACCACCAAAGTGAAGCGAAACAAAAGTTCCTCGGCGGCGGACGCGTACTTGTACTGTCCTGAAAGTAGAAAACTACTTTCTGAGCGAAAGTTTCAACTGAACCGTTCCAACCCCAACTTGTGGGACTGTTCGGATCGACGGAGAGTTAACGTCCTGAGTGGCAATGAGAGACGTAGCGGATCACACCCCAGCTTGGTGACCCCGCTGCGCACCGTCGTGACGCCGGTGCCCGCGCCCGCCCCCCGCTCCGCGCGCTCCTCCACGTGGTGCTGTGGCACTTTTATCAAACAGCTCACTAAATCACACCATTTTGACTGACGCTAAATCTCCTAACAGCAGCATCCTAAGCTATAGCCATGACTAGTTTCGTTTTCTTTTTATAATTATTTATTTACCTTGAATTTATCGTACAGATAAATTAGATTTTTTTTATTTAATAAGAAAGCGTGAGTGATGCTCATCTATAAGAGGCTAGTCATGGCCCATGACCACACTGTCAATGTCTGTTCTGCCTACTTTTCCCGCAAGCTTACATTTCGCCCGCTCCTCTAAATGTTCAATGATATTATCAAATCATTATTTGGTGTGCGTGATTGACCACGATGATTTAAGTTTTCCATTTTTTTTAAATCAGTAAACAACAAATGTCAAGTTGACTTCCGTAAAAACTGAAATAAGGTAAGATGGCGTTGGGACGCATGACTCCAATGCTGATTTAGTGCCGTTGAAATGGGGCTTTCACTATGCCTTGTTAACTGTTTAACCGTGATAAAGGTACATTGTTTCTTGTATACATATAATGTGTATGTAGTGCATGTGTGCAGTATTATAAAAAAACTATTATTTAAATAATCGCTTTTTAATAGATTTAAAGATGGTGCATTATATTATTGTATATAGAAATTGCATGCTGTTAATTAAAATATATTTTATATACTTCCTCAATAAGTGCCACTTAATATTTATAAATATAAGACGCTGTTATATAAATGTATGTATAAACCTAAATGTTTTAGAAACGTTATGTATGTATCTAACCTTTTTATTATTTACTTATTGTTGTGTATCTGTATAACGAAAAGAAACTATCCAGTTTTATAGTAATAGAAAACGATGTAAGGTAGAACATTATTGTATTTTTTTTTGTGAACTTGTTGAGCTAGCCAAGAATAGGTTTCATTATATCTTTATATCACACTTGAAGTGATCTTATCATATTTATAATAAAAAAATAATCACAAAAAAATTTACTTCACCTAAATCGTTATATGAGATCTTTCATAGTTCAGACAACAAAGTGCAGACAACTTTGATGGTTTATTATTTAAGTAAAAGAGAAGTTGTTCAGTGTATTACCAACATTATATATATATGCGAGGCCAGTCGTGACGCAGGGGCACGAGATGTGACTGTAAAACCGACTGGTTGTGGGTTCGATTCCCACTCGAGGAGATGAAATATTTACTTAAATTTATATTTCGATTTCTTCACTCTGATGTCGAGGTTAAGCGGGGTGTTGAGTTCCACCACTTAACACGCAATGCTTCCAGAATACGGCAGAAATTGGAGAACGGTGTGTCTTAACACAAGGTTTCCTCTGCCTACCCTGCTGAGTGCGGGATACAGCGTGAAGCTGATATATATATACATATATAAGTATGTATTATCATATTGTTGGTTTACCATATAATAATATATTTAATAAACACGTGTAAAAATCCCAACGGAATCGTTATTGTACAATATTCTTAAAACCTTTACCTTTAATAATTGTTTTAAAGCCGGCGCACACTGAGTAAAAATACATTCGAAAACGTTCTTTCACTCACAATAAGCTAAAACTAGGCGGTCTTACAAAGCAAACCTGTGTATAGCTTCTTATGTGTAGTGTATCCTGTAGCTTGCGGAGCGTAGCGGAACATAATATGCTACAGAGAATTAAACCTTGTTCACTTTTTGCAACTCCGTTTTAGATGTGGCTATGTTTATTATTTATTAATCTATCTTCACGCTGTATCCCGCATACTGCAGGATAGACAGGGTTTCCCGTTTTATTTATTATTTATTTATCGATAGATATTGTTTAAACGTTTTACTGTTCAGTATGCGATGACCCTATGTGACCTTACGTTTGAGGATACTTAATGGAACATGAGTAATTATATATTTGTGTTTCATCATTTTTACCTAACTGTCTTTATGAGAGGTATGAAAGACTAAGATATAAATATTTTGATTTAGCTCGATGGGAAAGGTCTTGTGTTATCGTATTAATTTAGATGTTGTTAATTAATAAAATTGAACGAAATTAAATGGTGCTATGAATTAGTCTGTACCTTATATACCTATATTTTTTAATTACAAAATTACATTTGAATTTTATTTGACATTTTTTTGAAATAAAGTCCCATTAAAAGTATATTTTTGTCTTCTATATTTTGAGTTATGGAGAAATTAATAATATATCACTCAGTTTTCGAAAGAGGGAGAGATATATATATATATATCAAGTTCGATGGCGGAATCTAATTCAGAACTTTAAAATGATGAAAAAGTTTGTACTACCTACAAAATATAAAATAACACAAGTAACGTTTGTAGAACTAATATGAAGAATATAGGAACTGTCAGCAACCGTGAATATTGATTGACGTTTTCGTTTAAAGCCACCGATTTGAAGTAGGTAATGCCACGAATGCGGTTGAATGCTATGTTATTACATTTCAAAATCAATATTTTATGTTTAAAGTTGATCGGTTTGTCAAAGTTTACAGTGAGTTAACAGGTAAGATAAAATAAAATTCATTTTGTATTTTGTCAGATTTATTAAGCAATGCGTTCAGATTAATTTCATTTTTATGCACCGAAAGACAGAAACTTGATGACGTTCGCCACTCAATGCAGTGTTTGAATTTTTTTAAAAGTTAATCCAGATAAGCAAGAAACAAACCGGTTTAATGCGAGTCAGGCTCCCCCACCGTGGGTTCCGTACAGAAATTGGAGACCTCAAGCTTAGCTTAGCCAGCCCTTTCATCTGATACCTCATTTAGACTAGCGACTTTAATACCAAAATTTGCCCTTTTAATGCTATTATCTTTAGGATTTAACAACTATTATATAGTTTTCTGATTTTTTCCTGAACTAGTACCACATGTAGATGCTAGGTGCCAAATTTCACAATTCTAGGTCAACCGGAAGTACCCTATAAATTTTGATTCAATTTATAGATGATATAAATATATCATATGTAAATACATATATCCTCTTTTACCGTACAACTCCCTTCGTATTTTCTCCACACAACGTGACATTGGCGAAGTAATATGTGCTCTACTGTTACGCTCGGAACGCCATAATTAAATAACCATACCATACCTTATAAGAGTTCCTTTTTTTCCTAAAGAGGTACGGAACCTTAAAAACTAAATAATATTATCAGATATTATGAAAATGACGTGCCAACTTTAGGTCTTATTCATATTGAAAAAATATCTTTAAAAAAATCTTATTCCGTTCAATTAGTTAAGAAGCTCGTGTAAGTAAGTAACTTTTACAATATTGTGATACTCATTCAAGTCAGCGCTCGCTGCAAAGAAATCAGAGAATGTACAAAAGTAGTCGTCCATTGAATTTGAGGCTCCGGTCTTGATTGGACCGTCTCATACAATATATCTTTCTCGATTGTCTGACAGAAGAGTGACTAAAATATTTTGGATCTTACGGACAAAACCATTCAAATTGCAGTTTATTGTGGCTTGGGCTTCCCTTGTTTCACCAGTTTTGGTTATATTTTCAATTCTTTGTATCATATTACATGATATATAGGATTGCAATAAAAAACATCACTCGAAGTTTAAAAAAAGCTAATTTTATATGTGTAATTTTGCTTATGGTGATTGTATATTTTTTGTAACTTACAAGAACAAAACTGTGCTGTGCATTATTGAAATTTACAATATCCACTATATTGTTGGGACAAAAGTTGGAACTAATAGAAATGAGCGGCAGTTATTTGACTGTGTAGACTCGCGAGGTAATCACAACGGACGGCGCACAGTTACTTGCATTTGTTAAATATTTAATAACATGGTGCTCTTAAACTGGAACATTTTATCTCTGAAGGCATATTTAAATATAAATAAATATTACAAATTTATCTTTTTGATTTTTGAGACACAAGGCACAGTCGTGACAGGTTGTGAGTTCGATTCCCACTCTAGGAAATGAAATATTTCGCTCTGGTGTCGATGTAATATGCGCCATCCAACACGCAAGGCCTTCAGAACTTGTTAGATAATGGAGATCGAAGTATCTTAACACTAGGTCCTCTCTGCCTACCCTGCCGTATGCGGGATACAGCGTCACGCTAAAAAATATCAGCTCTTTCAAAACATTTAACTATTACGTTGTCATATTTATAATTTTATGCATACTATATGCTCTTATGCGATATCTAACTTAAAAATCAGACTTAACTAAATAAATAGTATGCAAAATTTAAAACAACAGCCCAACCATCATCCAAAGACACCTTACTATATTTTTTGTAATTGAGTGTTGGCTCACTGAATGTAAATCCAGCATAAACTGAATGAGCGCTATTTTCATCTACGTTGTATAACTTGTCCCATATAGAAAACTAAGTTTTCCATATTCGATATCAAGATTTCCATTTGCTTCTCTAAATGAAGTAACATGTGCGACTTGCTTTGCCTTTTCTGGGATTGCTTAATTGGGATTATATATTGTTATTTCTATTATAAAATGTAACGTTTTATTGCTTGGGCAAAATTAAAATGTTTCTTTATAATTTATATATAGTTTGTTGTAGTTGTGTATATTATTTTAATTGTTTGTATGGCACATGTAATTTATTTGTATTTATCTAGTGAACTACTAACATTTTTTTTATGTATAATAATTAAACAACAGCTGTCTGTCTGTCTGTTTCAAGCGTTTACATTTGGTTATTTATATAGTGGGTTGTGTCGAAACAGTCTTCGTAAATCTAGAGCTTTTTTAATGTACGTAGCAAAACCGCAACGTTTAAACTTAAAAATGTTCGAATAAAAAAATACTTAAGGTAAGTGATGTCCCACTTTCCTGTCATTGATCTTATGAAAAAATATTTTTGTATATTTTAAAAGGCTTATTAAGTTTTTTTTTTGTATTTTAAAGTTTTAAAATATGCGTCAATAATTTGGTTAATTATATTTTCGTATTTCGTTATCTTAATAACATAAATAATAGTTATTCGTCTTTTAACTTTTTTTACTCTACAAATTTTACGTTGAACTGCTTAGCATAACGCTCTTGACATATTTGGTCTTCAAGTTCGAGCGTGGTTACAACTTGCAAGTAAGCATAAACTAACGCGGTTTTGTTGGTACCACAAATGTAGGGCCCTGTATATATTTAATATTATTAATGTTGAATATTCAACACCTCTGGTTAATGTTTTGTGGTATATTTACGTTAACATTTCCTTCTATCAAACTTCGGGCTGTACACAAAAAAACCTTATCCAATGTTGATAACTGAAAAGTGTATATAACACAGTTTTGTTTTTTTATCAATAACTTAGAACTTTTCTAAATTCTTGGCTAGCTCTAATGCCAATTAATAAAATTAAGGTGCTTATGAAAAGGTCTTGAGTTTAACATTTATTTAAGTAATTAGATAATGGTACATACGTCATATAATATGTTATTTTGTTTGTTAATTCCTAACAACAGCTATATTTTTTTTATCTAGTCACATTTTTTTAAAAATTAATTCGCCAAAAGAATATCACGTTGTGAAACCGAATAAAAAATTGTCAAAATATGTTATTAAAACACATTTTATTTAATATACGCAATTAAAAATATAAGTAGGCTACTGCCTTATTATTTTAGTCAAACGTAAAGGAGGAGGAATTATTTTATTATAGTTAAATAATTTAAATAGTGACATAAGTATTAATATATTAAATATTACGTGTGTTAAAATGCTGCGTATATTTATTTTTTTATCGAAATATATTGTATAATGTATGTATTTAAAATAAATATTACTGAATTGTAAATAGTTTTTATATACCTACTTACACATGACAGCACACCGATATCTACTAACTAACCATCACGAAAGACACTTTCCGCCGACTACTTTGAACATTATACACCTCACTCGTCCAAAAGTCATACTTTTCAAAAAGGTTGGTAATTTTATTCAATCGTTCGGAAAACTATTCAACTCCTGAAATTGTGTTTCGTTTTCAACACCGTTTTATTTTCAGAGTGCGACGATGACTCGCCGATCGAAGCATTGGTGAGATCGCCGTCTCTACCAATTCACTCTACATCCAATCACGGCTCTCCGAGCTTGTGGACTATAGTCATGAGGTTGCAGAACGAAATAAAGACTTTAAAACTAGATGTTAAAAATTTGCAGTTCCAATTAAACGAGGAAAGACAGGATCGGACTCTTGCCATTGCAGCTTTACAGTCTCGTAATATCCTAAGAGATGCGAAAGAAAGTAAATGTTAACTATGTACTTTGTATTCGCGGGTATTATTTTATAAATTGCAATAAATTAATTTTATGATATATAATTGAATTGTTTTATTTTTTTCCATCTTTCATAGTAATAGAGGAACGTTTTTAGCTAGATGTATGAAATTGAAATATTAAATGTGTTTTGTATATTGAAATTAGAAATTCACCAACATAAGAAAATAAAATTTTACTTTAAATTCAATTCTACTTTAATTTTGTCAAATTATATAACTATAAATAAGTGTATAATGTAAATAATATCTATAGCGGAGGTTATTATTGTGTTAAAATTAATCGATTCCTGCTCAAAATAGCATTCGAATGCAAAGTGCATATATAATGAAATTGCACCGTCTTATGGCAATTCATAGAGCGAAATCGTAATAGGTGATATATATCACGAACCAGTCCTCAACTACGGTAGGTTCTGGCGGCTTCTCCGATTCACTGGGTGCCCATTCAGGCGAATAGCCAGTGCACTACATGTAGGTGTAAGGCAAAGGGTAACAGAGAATTGTGGGCGAGATAAAATACTTCATTTTGGTTCACTGCAAAAGACTGCTGTTGCAGGTGAACGTACATAATAAATAAATGGTGTGAACATATTGAACTTTACAAATGGCTTTATATATATAAATAGAATTTTGAGATTTTGTTTTTAATTTGTATTTTATGAGTTATTACGCTTACTCAAATAATGTATAAAAACATTTCTAATACATATTTATATATATCTACATTTATTATTTCAAATGTGGAACAGCTAATATTCATACACCTAAACACAGTAAATATTATAATTATTAATAGAACAATACCTTAAGTATATACTACAAAAACAAAAACTCGCTATACTCTTTAAACTTATTTTGCCGTGATGAAAAGCGCATCAGGTAGATGTTGTGAAAATACTGAATTTTCCATCAGGTCCAGTGTTCCGAATCGATCGAACACGTAAATTTTCAAACAAATTTGATCGGCTAGACTCAATGCCGCCTTTATTACTTACCAGTAGAGTTAGTCAGTACCAACCTCGGGAAAGCAAAAAACCTCAAATGGAAATGAAAAAAAAAACAGTAAAATTGAATAATTAATTAATAATTATACAATTTTTAGAATAGTAATGAAAATAAAGTTACAATGAAATGATCTAACCAAAATATAATTATTATATTATATTATTAACTTTATTAATGTTTTGTCAATATTTTTAGAGGCCAGTCGTAAAACCGAGTGGTTGATCCCCACTCAATGAGATGAAATATTTAGTTTAATTTATATTTCCATTTCTTCGCTCTGGTGTCGAGGCAAAGCGCGGCGTTGAGTTCTGCTGTGTGTGGGATACAGCGTGAAGCTGATTTGTTTTTTTTATGAATATTTTAGAGTTACATAAAAAAACGTAACGTTCCTTGTTCGTCTGCTTCTATGTCTGTCAGGACTAAAGTCTTCTCAGTATTATGTGAATATGTAAAGCTGCAATAAATATCAAATAACCAGATTCACGGTTTCTTGAAGCTCAGAAAATTAAGAGTCAAACCAATCTAAAACGCACCATTGTTTTCGCTGCATTTTATATAAAATTCAAAAATTTCAAAAATCGCGTGCAAATCCTTTAGGCTACTTTATGAAATTTGACTAAAAGTGAGAACTTACGATACGAACGAAGAAAAAAAATGCAATTTCAAATTATTACTATAACTATTATTAATAAAATTATTATTAGTTCATTATTAATAAAATTAATATTAGTTCATTTCGTATGAAATGAGTGCATACTTATACATATACGTCAACTTTAATAAGCAAAAGTTTCCGTTGACCTACAATCATAATTATTTATACGCGTTTATAAAGAACAGTAGATACACGAACTAAAACAGAAAACAGGGACTACTAAAAACAGTCAATCTACTGTTACAACAGTAGGGTCGGTAACACTGCTTACCAGAGCGTAGTAAAGAAATAATTAATTCTCCCAGTTGGGGATTGAACCTATAAAGATCGCGATAAGTCTTAAATTGATAGATAGATAGATGGATAGAAAATTAAGTTTCTGAGACTCCCATAAAGAGTAACCTACTGGGGGCAATTGTAACATTTATTTAAGTTGTAAGCTAGGTACGGCCGCTATGACCAACTGTGGACTTAAATTTTTAATTTACTACGTCTTGATTTACCTTATAAAAACAAGTAAATACAGTTTATATTTCCTGTGGGAAATTCGAACGACATGTTGTACCAATGTAGTGTTTTTGAAATTGATCAAATTATAATTCTTCTCTTTGCGATAAAATTTACCTACTTATTTTAAAATTCCTTTTTAATTTTATTTTACCAACAATTGTTTATATTTTTATTCTGAATAATGTTAAATAAAAAACTACTATAATTATAATATCACAAATTAATATTGTAATAAAATAATAATACAACTAAAATTATGAGCGGCGGTGAGAACTGTCACTCAACACGTGACAAGGAACGGAGTGTCGTAACACTTGGTTCCCTTTGCCGACCCTGCTATATGCGAAATACAGCGTGAAGCTAAAACAAAATCACTTAAATTAGAAATTCATCGTCATCATTATCAACCCGTATTAGTCCACTGCTGAACATAGACTTTATCAATGGCACTCCACTGAACTAAATTATCGGCTTTTTACTTCCACTCGTTGGCATCCTCATGTCGTCAGTTCGTCACCTCACCCAACTAGATTACGTCTTGCACTAACTACACTAGCCAGGCATCGCGTTTAAACCAACGGTCATTGGTTTTGTGGTGAAGCTGCCTTTCATTATTTCTTATAGTTCAACTTCACGCTGTATCCCGCACACAGCAGGGTAGGCAGAGGGAACCTAGTGTTTTTAGACACTACGTTCCCCACTTTCTGCCGATTTCTCGAGGCATTGCGTGTTGAGTGGCAGAACTCAACGCCGCTCTTAGCCTCGACACCAGAGCGAAGAAATGGAAATATAAATTTAAGTAAATATTGCATCTCCTCGAGTGAGGATCGAACCCACAACCAGTCGGTTTACAGTCACACTTCGTGCCGCTGCGCCACAACTGGCCTCCTACTTTCTTATAGTTAAGATATTATTTTTTTACTTATTTTTCAGAGGTCCCAGATCTTTAATTTTTAAATGTCGATGGAAAATGCTCAGCACGCCCAATAACTTTTGTTAAGGCAGCATTTCTTTTGGTACTTCTTTTAGTTAAGAACTTAAGATGAATTATTATTTCTTTCTTATTATTTCTACTCAGGTATATAAGTTTGTAAATTTAATTATTTTCCAGATTTCGCTCAGACGTTATAGCTATTCAACAAAAAAAGGTTTACGTACATTTGTCCAATAGTTCTTAGGAAAGCTTGCGACTTTTATCATTTTCTATTTGTCTGTACAAACGTTACCTACGTTACAACACAGGAAGTAAACAGTAAATGCGGTAAAATAAATAAGTGCTTTTTGTAGAGAAAAACTAAAAAAATCCTTGTATAAATTACACCTACTATATATATTTTTCGATTAGGATAAAAAAAATATATAAAAAAAATGTAAGGCAATTATTTATGTAGAATAACTTTTCCGAGAATTCCTAACAAGCAACTGTATATATGAATCATAAAAATTGCGATTTATTTAAATAAACATTCTTGTTAGTATTTAACAATACAATAAAAAATCTTGTACCTTACAAAAATAGAGACCTTTTCTCTTCTTCTAGCTGTATATTTTTACCTTATAAGGCTGTCCTGTTCGAGATAAAATAATACGATCCAATTACTTGCCTTCCATTTTCAATTGCTGCTGAAAAACATCCAAATAGATAAATGGTTTTATTGATTCAATAATGATGAAAATTTGGGTCAATCGTTGCGTCCGACGTTCACTAGATAGGACGAGGTGTATCGAGGACGCCATTGCTATTATTTCAAACGACCATTTTACTTAGATCTGTATTTTTTTTTATTAAAGGTTAATTATAACTGAACACATAATAAAAAAATAAAATCTGCCTAGTCAACTTGTCTTCACAAATAAGTTTTGTCAGCTTCACGCTGTATCCCGCATGCAGCAGGGTAGGCAGAAAGACCTAGTGTTAAGACACTCAGTTCCTCACTTTCCGCCGAGTTCTGGAGGCATTGCGTGTTGAGCGGCGGAACTCAACGCCGTGATTTGCCTCGACACCAGAGCAAAGAAATGTAAATAAATATTTCATTTCCTCGAGTGGCATCGAACCCAGAACCAGTCGATTTTGGTCGACTGGCCTCAAAGTCTTGTAAGTGTATGTTTATCACGTTAAACTTTTATTTTACTTGTGTGTGACAATAACTATACTATACTTTAACTTCTTTTTTCTTTAGTTTCACTCTGTATCCCGCACGAGGCAGGGTAGGCAGAGAGAACCTGGGAACTTAGTGTTAAGTGACTCCGTTTTCATTAAGACAAATTCCGTTCTCCACTTTCCACCGAACTCTCGAGGCTACCAGAGTGAATTTTGTCCTCTTGTAGGTGCTTTATATATCATGAATATTAAACGTTTTTCGATAAATAAATATATAATAAAAAATTACAATAAGGATCGTGCCATTGTGCAACGAGGTCAGCTCCACCACTCATTATTTCGGTAACGTAACACTAGGTTCTTTTTGCCAACCCAGCTGTGTCAACTAACTAATATTATAGGTTATAAGGGACATATAACTCAATTTCCGCGCCCATACTCTCTATATTCATCACACAGTTTGTCGATTTTGACCAGTAAAGGCTACGCATTGCTCAGTTCCAAAATACAAGTACCTAAATAGGTACATACACACTCGTACATAACACAGGTTACTTCCGGATGTCAACCGTCATCGCGCTGCCAGCTCCTGCGTCAGCTGTGTATCTTATCGCGTGTCTATTCTTAACATAACAAAACCTTTTAAAAAAAAAATTCTTTTACTAAACTTTTTCCATTAATGCCTTGACCGTCTTCTATTAGATGATCAGTGGTTCTGCCTAGTGAAGAGGGTTCCGTGGATTCAATCTCCAAACGACGATTTTTTTGATAAATTCAAGGAAGAATGTTATATACATAAAACCCTTCTTAGTGTAATTAACAAATAATATATTAATAAGTCGATTTTTTTAATATTTATTAATGACATCATAAACATTAATAATTATTTTACAAAAAGTTATTTTTATGAATGGATATAAATATATATGTTTGAAACAAAGGTTGTATATCTTTAACTCTAGATATATTTACAAAGAAAATATGTTAAATGTTTAAGGAAGAAAGAAAATATGGTATTTTAATTTTTTTTTCGTAACTTTCATTCCCTTAATGACAATAATTAATAGATCTGTTACTTGCATTTACTGCAACAATAATATAAAAGTTTATTATATAATTATTTCCTTCTTAAATCATTAAATATACTCTTAGTAAATTAATATACATTGTGAAACAGAACACAAATATTGTAACAGTATTTTATAGTTTATAAAAAATATATATATAGTTTAAACATATTATTTTCTTCAGTCATATAATGAGATCCACGAAGGCCTCTTTATTGTTCATTTGGCATTATTAGTAGATTCGAGATGCTTGTTAAATCTCCAACGGTCCCGCCAGCAGTGCACCTGATTGCGGATACGGGAAACGTCAGCGGCGTAGGTACGGCAACAACCACCGATATACCGGACACCCAACTCCAGCCACTCTTGAATGAACTTTTCTACAGGCTCACATTTATCACGATCTATCCATCTGAAAAAAGTGATTACTATGATTACTAAAGAATCAAATAAGTTAGTGTCGGGTAATAAAGCCTGACGGGTAATAAGGCCTAAGCAACCAAAATACATTTTTAAATGCTTTGAATCACTTGAAAATCAGAATTGTAGGTAACTAACATCCTCAGATGACGTCTCAAATTTTGTCACATTTTTATAGCTATTTTGTTTGTGTGCGCAAGTTCGGCGTCAGTATTTTTTGTAATGTTTTTAATTGTATATTATATTATAGATATCTATTATTTTATATTGTTAAATACTAGTTAGTACTGTCACGCTTTTGAGGAGGACAAGATATGAGGCCAGTCGTGGTGCAGAAGCGCGTGTAAACGCGACAGGTTGTTTGGGTTTGATTTCCACTTGAAATATACCAAATTTATATTTTCATTTCTTCGCTCTGGAGCCGAGACAAGGCGCGGCGTTGAGTTCCGCCACTAAATACGCGAAGCCTCCAGAATTTGGCGGAGACTGAGTTACAGCGTAAAGCCGAAAAGAATCGGATATGATAGATCAGTGTGATAGTGATAATATTTAGAATAATATAAAACCACACCCAATTTGCGGATTGTAAGTTTCTCCAGAGTTGGGGTATACAATAAGAGGAATAGGCGAGTTCTGCCGATCATCATTAATGCCCTTCAATAGAGGGGTGACAAAAGATGGCGCGCAACAGTTCACTCCAACAGCCACGAGCTGATCCGGATTAGCTTCCCAACATTTTTCTGCAACCTTTTGAAAACTTTCACCATGTGCAATGCTTTGGTTATCCTACAAAAAATATATATTGTTAATAAATGTACACTGAATACAAATATTATTTCCCTTACGATTTAAAAGACGTAATTTCATTTAAATATTAGGTATTACGGTGAGGAACTTAAGATAAAATAGAGCAGAGAGCAATTTTTAATGTAAACATTTCTCTCGAAATCGATTCCACACAAATCAAATACTTCAAGAACGGCTATACCAGCGCTGTCAGATATTCCTATTTTGGCGGGAAGTCCCGAATTTTAGCCCAATAATTAAGATGAGAGATCTTTTTTATTACTTTAAGATTTTATTTAGTTACTAATAATTTCATAGAAATAAAAATGCTTACATAATATGGTAAGCCATGTACTACTCTACTCTATTTTTACTTCATATATTACATTATTTTTTTATTTATGAGCCGATATTATTGATATTTTTATAAATATTGCAACTACAGTAACTGTGGATGTAGGTGTATTTTATCTAAGGTCAACGTTTTAACATAATATAATAAATAATAGTTACATATATCTTATAAATTATTTGTTTATACTACTCGCTTTGATACATATAAATAAAGAATTGATTACAATGTTTAAAATAGATAACGTTCTGCTCGTGATAATATAGACAAAATGAAAGAAGGAATTAATGTTTTAGTAATAAAATATAATAATTGAGTGATTAATGACGAACTTAACAGTAATTTGCCTTAAGAACTCGTGTAATATAAAAATATACTTTATTTTTTATTTACCTCTAATGCGCTACTATAGCGTCAATAATAAAAAGAAGGAAAGAAAGAGTTATAAAAGACTTTTATAGAAGCTTTTAATTAGATTTTCGTAATTTCTTTCAAAATTTCAATACTAGCATTAGGTGCAGTGGCCACTATTTAAATAATATAAATTTAGCTTGGTTAGTGTTTGCCTTATATTAGTGTTTAACAGATTAGCAAACACATATATGTATATCTTACCTTGCAGCTGAAGGCCAACCAAGCCTTGATGTTAGGAAATTCGCGTAACAGGTCGCACAACATCTCGGCTTCTTCTTGACACGGAATAGTTTCCAATGCCAATAAATCGACTCCTGCTTCTACTAGCGCCTGTATACGGGGTCTGTGCCATTCTCTCATTGTCTATAAATAATAAAAATGTAATTAATATTAATTTTAATATTTAGATGCAGCTTCACGCTATATTCCGCATGTAGCAGGGTAGGCAGAGGGAGCCGAGTGGTAAGACACTCACAGAAGAGAGACGGAACTCAACACCGCGATGAAAATATTTAATTATATCGAGTTGGAATCGAAGTCACAATCAGTCGCGTTAACAGTCACACGCTTGTGCGTCACGATTTTCTTTTTAAATTAATATTCAAATTACAGGAGAAGCTAATTCCTAATTCTGTACATTGGCCTTGGACAAATAGAAATAAAATGTATTTTGATGATTGTAATTTTGTATACAGCTATGAGTATTTAGCAACATATAATTACCTTTAAGGTAATAATTGTTTTCGAAGTTCTGACCCGATGTGAAACCGCGCTTTAGTAAAAGTTGGTCAATGTTTTGAGCACTTCCTTTTGATTTAAAAAAGCTAAGGTCTGACATGGACATTAGCATCCCATTAAACTTTATCAGATATAAAAAATGTGCTCTACTGGCGCGCTCGAAACGCCACAATCAAAGAACCAAACCAAACCGATATAAAAAAAAAACACCTTAATAAACTACTTACGTTTAACTACAACTAAGACTTGTTAAAAAGATTCGCTGTAAGAAAAATAAGAAAGGAAGGCTAAATTAATATATTTTTTTAAATCTATGTGTTTAACCAAGGAAATAAAATAGTAATTAATTATTAATTACATATTAAATTTTATTAATATACCCAGTAGTATGACTGCCGTACAAATCCCATTTAATCCCGTTGCAACGGATAATAAATGGCAGCTCCATTTACTTTTCTAAATGCAAAAGTTTATTTTAACTGAATAAATATAAGATATATGAGTTAAACAATGTTATTATTATGATATGCACCTAAATTAAACAATGGACACTAGATTAACCACGTTATGTTAAGTACAAAGGAAAGAAAAAATA
Source organism: Heliconius charithonia (assembly GCA_030704555.1). NCBI lineage: Eukaryota > Metazoa > Arthropoda > Insecta > Lepidoptera > Nymphalidae > Heliconius > Heliconius charithonia. Next base: position 6,498,523 of record CM060809.1, on the reverse strand, counting down.
TACCGCCATATAATTTCAAAATCTTATAAATTATATTTTAATTCATATTCGAGTTAAAACTGAGTTGCGTGAATAGGCTGATAGTCAAGTTTAAAATCGTATAGAATCTCATATAAGGCATAACAGTGCTTTAACCTAGTTCTTGTAATAAACACTGGCATGTCAAAGCATTATCCAGTCGCTCCATTTGCAGTCTGTTTGATTAACAAATTGAAAACGCCGAGTAATTTTGTAAAATAATATAAAAAATGTAGAAAATTAAAAATATATTTTATTGTGGCATTTTCATATCTTATATTTTGAGATTTTGGGGTTTTCCGATGGATGCTAGCGGTGACATTTATAAAGCGAACGCGGTTAATACATTAACTCTGATTACAGATTACATAACTTTAATCAATGTCACCTCGTTGATTAAAATACGAAATAATAATTAATTTAAGCCGCTACAGCATTGTAATTTCGGTAATGTCGTTACCCACCTTGGGGTTTGATTTGTCTTTTTTCGTTGTGACATGATGCAAATTAAATAAATGGTTTGTGTTTGCAAGTATTACATGACAGCACCCCTAGTTCTGGTTGACGGAAATCTATTCAGCCTTTTCATTTTTATTATTTAAGTTTCTTGTATTCTGTTTTCTTTGTTTCCGCATTGTGTGCGCTCTTTTGTCTTGGAGGTTTTTAAATAGATCCACTATTATTAAGATTCAAACACACAATTATCACACGAGACGCTTTTCTAAAAGAAAATCTTCAAGTATTTTGTTAGAAAATATAATTTAGGTATCTATTGTTTTTTTGTTTGCATAATGTATAACGGCAAATCTAATGATGTTATACCTAACGATATATTAACGTTGAATAATTGACATTTGTTTTGGATTTTATTAATTAAGCATCCCTAGTCAAATTTTATCGATTGAGAAAAAAGACGATGGAAATGAAATGGGAGTTTTCATGTAGCCAATGTAAATTTTAATTTGCCGGCAACTTTACGACCCTCTTTACGATTTAGCCGACGCTTTTAACCTTTACTTCGTTGTATTGGGATTCATCTAGCCAGAGGGTTTGGAATAATAACAAATATTTCTTTGAAATATTTTTTTACTCTTATTTAATATAAAAATAATAATACACCTAACGTGATAATGATGTTTATATTTGTACTTATTTAATATAATAATATATTGTATAGAGTTGCGATTACGATAAAATAAAAGCAGCATTATACCTATATATAGCAAATATGGAACAAGTATCTATGTATAAAATGTATGTACAGAAGAATGATGCTGATAAAAGTAATAGGTACTTGTTAACCAAACGATTTAAGCTTTATTGGTTTTGTTTATTAGTATTTTTAGTTATAGATGGTTCTATAGTAAGTATGTATATATTTCTGTTAACAGAATTAAAAATATTATTTTGTTTTATTATGGAGAACGGAGTATCTTAACATTAGGTTCCCTCTGCCTACCGCGCTGTGTAAGATAAGAGATATATACGGCGCGAATCTAAAAAAATTTTTTAAATGATAATTCGAATAATTGACCTAAGCAACTTAACCAAGTGAGGCTTAAATAAAAATAATTAAAGATACCTAATATATAATTCTTGTTTGTCTCTTCTACTTCTAATGTATTTATCTATATAAATTAGACAGATTAACTCAAACGGTGGCTCTACCTACTTGAACAGATGTAGTGTCAGCGTAACTGCCGTCATATTCCGACCCATCGTGCAAATGAGCACCATACGGCCCTACTGATCCCACCACTAATGGGACGTCATCTGTATGTAAAAAAGATAAAAAATGAGTAATTTTAAAATGCGCATATATTTATAGTTTCCATTTTCCATATTAAGGTCTCATGAAGAGTAATTATGCGTGCTTGCACTCGTCCCTTGTGGGTCAGAAACTACAGCTTTGTCACAACGGAATACAAACAAATCCGTGTACATTTTATATACTTTTTTCTTCAGCTTCACGCTGTATCTCGCGTGCAGCAGGGTAGCTAGAGGATGCCTAGTGTTAAGTCACTCCGCTCCCCGCTTTCCGTCGAATTTTAGAGGCATGCCGAGTTGAGTGGCGGAACTCAATGCCGCGCTTTGTCTCGACACCAAAGCGAAGGAATGAAGGAATTAAATATTTATTTACCTCGAGAGGGAATCGAACCTATAACCTGTTGTGTTTATAGTCATACGCTTATGCCTCTTCGCCACGCCTCAAGATGATAATAATTTTGTTTATTGCTAATCTTTTATATTGTAAGAAAATTGTTATATATTATTTGTTACTTCAAATTTGAAAATAATAATTTAACAATCACTCACCATTTTGTATATAATCTTGATACTCTTCAAGGTATAAGGTACGTGCCTGCTTTGCAAGTTCCACGGCGCGGGTTATGAGCTGCATAGCTTGTTCAGGTGTGACATCTAGATGTTCAACGAATCCGTCGACTGAGGCTTGATAGGTATTTGTAATTATTACATCTGCACCAGCTGCAAATCCAGATATAAAAAAATATATGAATCTTAAAGCTTTTTGCGTATACTTATATTAATTTGCCATTTTAAAAGATCAAATTATTTTTAGCAAGTATTTTTTTAATTATATATAATGTCTAACATTAATTTAACATAAGTCGCACAGTGGTCGTCGTTACGAAACTAATTTCATAAATATTGTCGAAGTTCTGGCGTGCTACTATTATTAACAGTGAAAAGGGTGGCACTTGGAGACGTCCACATTTAATATTATTAAAACTTAGTAATATAACCGGATTCGAGTTGGATAAGCACCAGCTTAGGGAATATAGAAAGTTTGTTAATTTAAAAGAAATTAATTATGCTCTAAAGTGGGGAACGGAGTGTCTTAACACTAAGTTCCCTCTGCCTAACCTGCTGTATGCGGGATACAGCGTGAAGCTATTTTTTTTAATAATGTAATAAATAGTAGCGGGGCTTGAAATAGAAACATATTAGAGATACCCAGTGATTAATGATGTTAGTGTGATGTAGTCGGCTCGAGCGACAATAACCTAGTATAAAACGCGGTTTGTATTGCGAATTGTCTCTCTTCTATGCAAATGTAAGACATTTAGTAGGTATTTACGAACTCAAAGCGAAGGCATATTTCCTCGGTAACCTACATAGCAGCAATCATTACTACTACCCACTAAACGTCAACGTTTAATACTTCCCTGCCGTATAATTATCCTGCATTTTTAAGTTACATTAACCGACTTTTATTATTTTATTTCACATTCCACGATCGTTGACATCAATTATTCCCTAAAATTGTCTACGGCGTAATAATATTCTAGAAGGAATGGTGTCATTTTTTATATTATACGTATCATTTCTTCTACATAGACGGGCGATAAAGCAAGGCAGTGGGCTTTTCGCCTCCAGGGAGTTATTTGCTTGCAGACACTTTTCAGCTTTTCCTTATGAAAAGAAACGGACCGTTTTGTGGCGAAGAAAAGAGCTTTCATAGGACGATGACACGAGACGGGGTCGCACTCTCTCCCTGATTCAAGGAAACGACAAGCCAAAATCGACCTAACGTGCAATCCGTCAAAACAGCGGTGCCCGTGTGTGCATGTGCGCCTAGTACCTACGTAGTGATAGGGCACTTGTTCGTACATATGTAAGTATTCAGCAGCGAGCTCGAGTAATGTGTCTAGATATTCATTCCCACAACGCCTTTGTAACTGGGAACAACGCAATTACTTTGTAGGTACTTGTCGTCTTGCCGAATAGCGGTATCTAACTAAATTAGAAGACGTTCGCGGGAACAGTGACATATTGAATTTTGAAACTTGATTGGACCGTCTCAAAAAATATTTAGCAAAGATTTTTTTGGCATATGAGAATTCCGCTTTTTACTATACATACTAAGTATAGCTTCAATTGAAATCTTTTTATGCATATTTTTACTATTTGTAAAAGTACAAAAATTACTAAAAGCAAAAAGTAAGGTAGGTTACCTTACCCTCCCTACTTAATAATTTAAGAGATTTGAAGCTTGGTTTTTTTTTAACTTATGAAACTGGAAAATGATCGCACTGTACTTGACGCCTTTACAGCTATATTTTAAAAACAATGTTGGCCCAAGGAAAAAATAATCTACGTTGTTTGTTTCCATTAATAGTAGTATATATAGATTAATATAATATAATGCGTAATATTTATTGGCCATATAATATTAGAAGTAAGTCAACAACCATATCTATGTGCATATTAATAATTATTAAATTCTATTGATCCCAAAATATTATCGATAGTCATGATACATATGATATTATAGAGGGAACCTAGTATTAAGACACTCTCGATTTATCACTTAACTAGCTTGCCTTTGTACCATTACAAAGAAAATTTTTTTTTTAAAAAATAATAATTAATTCCCTCGAGTGATGATCGAATCCACACCCGTCGCGTTACAGTCACACCTTTGGACCTATGGGCCACGACGGTCTTATTATTTATAATATACGTGATAGTTCATACTTGTTTACCAGGATGCATAAAAATCAAAACTTTACCTCTAAGGAAGTCAAGATGAGTATTCACGACCTCATTGGGGTGTGTATGCAAGAAGCGGGCGCTCCAAAGAGGGTCACCGTCAATGACGTGACCTACGTGACAAGAAAGTTGCGTTGAGAATCCACCGTCCAAAACAACAATATGAGGTGGTTCCAAGCTTTCTTCATTAGGTGGAGTCATGGTTCAAATCTACAAAAAAAAACAAACGTAATAAAATACACGAATAGTTTTACAAAAAATACTAATAATAATAGATATATATTTTTAAATAATCTTATATTTTATTTAAAATATAAAATCATTAAATTAAAACCAAATATATAATTTATATAATTATTATATACGTTGTAAACGCGTGCGCCTCGAACACGTGTTTGCCCTGCGCTGCACTGCGTGCATTGTCGGCTGATTCACTTATCTACGTCTCTACATTCGATAAACATAACAAACGTACCTACACCACACGAAGGAAAACCATCTAATAATTTATATTAAATGTCTTACGTGTATGTATGTGAGTGTATTTTAGAAAAAAATACCCTAGCAAAGTAATTTTTACTTTGACTGTTCCACAACTTTAAACAGAAAATTAAATTAAAAATTAAATTAGCTTCACGCTGTATCCCGCACCGCAGGGTAGGCAGAGGGAACCTAGTGTTAAGACACTCTGTTCCCCTTTTTCTGCCGAATTTTGGAGGCATTGCGTGTTGAGTGGCAGAACTCAAAACAGCGCTTTTGGAAATATAGAAATATAAATTTAAGTAAATATTTCATCGTCTCGAGTGGGGATCGAACCCACAACCAGTCGGTTTTACAGTCACACCTTGTACCACTGTGCCACGACTGGCCTCGACTAACTTTAAACACTTTTTTTATTTTCTTTACACATCATGTAGAGATGAGACTTTATGTGGTGAAAGTAAATGTTAACTTAACTTAAATTAAAAAGTACCATCAAAAGTAGATAACTATTTTTATATTTGAAAGAAAGCAAAATACGAGCTAAAGATTTCGACTGTCCCACGATGCTCTCGCTGATTTCAAATACGTCTCTTTTGTAATAAATACTTATATACTATACTTAATACTTGTATTATTACTTGTATAATATACTTTGAATATGTTTTAGTGTTTAACTTTATTCTCAGATATTTTTAAAGTGTTTTTCAGTTTTTATGTTATTTTAAGTAATATCACTATTTTAATCTTGTCCTACGAAAACTACCGGAAAATCCTGATTAGTCACGGTGAATTTGGTAATTTACCCAAATAAAATCTACTAATTTGTATTTTTTCGGTCTTCCTGGCGTCACAGTAATCGTAATTGTGATATAGCCATTGTTACTTTAAAGTTAGTTTCTACAAAAACTGTGACGAAAGTGTCTGTGTCTTCGGTGTGCAGATTTTTTTTTCCGGGTAATTCAAAAATCTAACCTTTATTACATTACTAGATCTAAAAACAAGATAATTTAATGAAACGCTAGTTATTTTAAACTTGAAATGTTTTGTAAGATGAAAACGTCACTTCCTGTGCTTTATGTGACATATTATCGGAACCAAACTGAGTAATAGGAATGGTAAAGCATAATGAATAATAATGCAATAATTAAAAAAAAGTATTATTCACATAGACACGTGAAAGTTATGGAGAGATCTATAGTATAATTTATATAATCTCAAATTCATTCGCGCAGACATAGGGAATGTCTAGGTTTACGAGATCCTCCAGATAACCACCAAGAGCTGGCTAATTATATATATGCTTTCCAGAATTTTAGAAAGCAAGGCTAATTATACATATGCTTTCCAGAATTTTAGACAGCAAGGCCGTGATAGAATGCATTGAGCCTGCAGTTAGTTAGATCAGACTCATCGCCTTTCTTTAAAAATGAGTGGATTAAATCGAGTCTGGGATTACACCAACGGAGCGTTGGAGTCCGACATTACCTAATGTGAAATATTGTGAGAAAAATCCAATACTTAAATTTTAGGTTTTAAATACCGAAAGTTGCAATAACCTAGAACCGAACCGGCCCACAAATCTTCCAATTTCTGTGTTTTTTACTTGTAATACATTTAATTAGTAATGAATACTTTTCTACTGTGAATTATCCAAGAAGTGACGAACAAGAATTTATTTTGCTAATTTTTTCTTAATGTGATATAATTAAGCTACTTTTTTAATATTTTGGGAAAACAATTAATTCTATTAAGCACATTTTTTAGATTTAATACCTGTTTTTGTTAGTTCTGGTATATCATATTCTGTGACGTAAAGGAATACTTTAGAGAGAAAACATGAATATTTCTTACATTTATGGTATAATTGCAATTTCAATAGTACATTTAGGTAGTTAATAATATACTCTTTAATATCAGAGTAAATATAAATTAAAAAATACCAAAATAATATTTCTTATGCGTCACGGTGTCATTTTATCTGAAATACACAGATGTAAAACAATAGAAATGTCAAGAAAGTACATAAATAACCGTAAATAAGTAATAGTCGTGATATAAAGATTAATTAAAAAAAAATAGAGTATTTTTTTTGTACAGGTCTAATATAGTTTATAGAAAAAACAGTCCCATCCCATCTTCTTGTAAAAGTTATTTAAGTATATTTTTTTTGTCTATAATACGCGGATATTATAATATTAGCGCAGGTCGCGGCTACGCCCGCTTGAACCGCATTATTACCAATTAATTTACTAATCTGCATTAATTTCGTTTTCTAATAATAATATCATTTTAAAAACAATATCTATATCTATATTGAAAAGCAAAGTTTTAGCCAATTCAATAAAACCATTATTTATAGCTTTTTTTTCGAACAACATCTTTAAAATAGTATAACTATTTTATTTATAGACCGAAGGGAAGCTTGCCAAAATATAAGAGTGGAAACTGCAATTAAATCGGCTTACAAACGTACAGACAGACAGGCAAAATAAATTTAAATCATTGTTTTGTTTCTAGTACGTTATTAAATGCTACGAATAACATTTTTTCTTAGCTTGAGGCCAGTCGTGGCGCAGCGGCACGAAATGTGAATGTAAAACCGATTGGTTGTGGGTTCTATCCCCACTCGTAGAGATGAAATATTTACTTAAATTTATATTTCCATTTCTTCGCTCTGGTGTTGAGGTTAAGCGCGGCGTTGAGTACTTCCACTCAACACGCAATGCCTCCAGAATTAGGCAGAAAGTTGGGAACGGAGTGTCTTAAGCTGATTTTATTTTTTTAACATGTACAGACACCGATCTGTTACGAGTTTATTATAAATATCGATATTCATAAAACGTTTCATCTATATCCTGAAAATGTACCTACGTAGAACAAATATAATATTATTAGAAAAAAAAAAGAATAGACAGGGATATAATTTTAAAAAGAAATTTAATCATATATTGTGTTATACCTACTTGAAGTATAGTACTATTACAATTCGATAGCATCGCTCAGTTGAGTCACTGTTAATTAGGAGCGTGAAATATTAAGATGTTCCCGAGTTCTTCTCGCAGAGTAATACGATCAATATCATTAAGGGTTCACAAATGAAATTGAAGGTGGAGGGTGAGCTTTATTGACAAAAGTCGTTATATATATTTAGATGTAACATTCGTACAATTTTAGAATAATATAGTATTATTAGAAAATTTAAGGCCATTCCTGTGACTAAACGCCATAGGTTCTGGGTTCTATTCCCACTCTAACTCATCGACACGCCATTCAACACGCTTTGTCTCCAGAATTCGACGGAAAGTAGAAAACGGAAAAAATATATGTTTTTACGTCAGCTATAGTGATCTGTAACTGACATAAAAATAATCATATTAAAATGTTCTTGCTCTCCTAATATATAAAATACCCCTTTTTTATAATCTATATAAGATCGAAAAAAATATCACTTTAAAATTGTTGAATTATGTTGCTCTAAAAGAATAAATATTTTTATCACACTTATCCGCTATTCGTATAACGTTGTTTGTGTTTTAATTCACAATCTAAATATACATCGTTGTCAAGGACAAAGTGATGATTTCTCAAGGTTTTTTTCAATATAATTTATTTCCCTTAGAACTCATTTCTTTAAGACACGTAGTTTTCTAAATGATTCCAGAACTTCTGTTAATACCTTTCATTCCTCACTCTCGTCATGAATTACAGTAACAAAAAATATAAGAATGTCTTAATGAAACATAAATCAGTGCAAGAGAAGAAAGAGCTCACAAAATATCGCTATAAAAAGGTGGTAATACTCCGACTAAAATATCCTTTTTGGTGACAACAATATTTTAAGTGTCGCGACATCCACCTGAGCACTTTTGTTAAGATGAGTAAGGGTAATCGCTCGTAAAAGCGTTGATGGTTATTGTGTGGTGATAGACAATTCATTCCTCGTCTATACGTATTTAACCCACTAATATGTGACAAATACACATTTATTTGATGGGGAAAATCATTAATTTTAGTAATTTTAATTGTCAAGTTCTATATTTAGTGACCTCATTTCTCACTTTTCGCTCATTTACAGTGACGGCGGCAAAATTCAACTCTATTTTGCCAAAATAGATTTTGAACTTACTATATATCACCTAATATTTTAAATATAGTAAAATCAAATATGTAATCACCATTCACAATTTAAGAAGGTACTGCTGTTAACAACAAAAGGTTCGATAAACAACATAGAGATAGATAGAGCACATTGAGATTCTCACGATATCAAATATTAAAAAGATAACGGGTATTAAATACAAACACACTGTTCTATGTATCCATATATATATATATATATATATATATATATATATATATATATATATATATATATATATATATATATATCCATAGGTACCCATGTGTGTAAGTGAGCGAAGGTAACGGAATGATTTCGTCTAACCTTGAGCCACGCCGTGGAGATACATAATTAATTTTGTAAATGTTACTCATGGATCACTATAGGTATGTATGATTATTAAAAATAATATAACTTATTTATTATAATAATAAATCGAATTACTCACTTATTATTGCTAAATATAACTATTTTACTATTAAATTCCGTTATAATATTAGAGACGATTTAGATCTCATCCTATATCGACGCACAAACAAGCACTAAAGCACGCGTATCGCACGTTGTGTCTACAACTATACCATATCAACACTGAAGCCAATCGTCGGTTTTACAGACAAAACTTGACCGTTGTGATATTTATTTTATGCTAATGCCGACATCGTTATTTAATCATTTATTTGTAGGTGACAAAGAGCGCGACTTATATAAATAAGTATATATAATAAAATATTTTAATTAGACAATAGCTTTGACAACGTGACTCTATGTTTGCATTTAATAACAATATTATCATCTTATAACATTAAACTAATGACAATAAGTAAAAATGTAAATACTTTACTTAATTTATAGATGAAATATGTCATATTTAACTCAATAAATAGTAAAAAGTTTTAATAAAACTCTAAATATATTTTTTTTCCATAATTTATGCCAGCGCCTCTGTGCGTTTGTTAACGGACGCTGATTGGTTAAAACTTTGCGGTTCAAGAGACTAGATAGATATTAATAGAGTTATCAGTTTAGAGCAATGGACTCGGAGCTGTCACCGAAATACAGAACGCTAGCAGTATTAATAAAATCAACCAATAAAATATTCTTTGTTACTTTTGATTCCATTTACTAGTAAAACTATAAATATATTAAATTTAAATACAATAATATTCATGTTTACTTGATAATATAAACATTATAACAATAACACAAATTGAGGTCGAAAATTTAATAATCACAAAATATTTCAAATACCAAATATGTAATAACTCTAGCATTAATCTCTCTTTAGTGAACTATGAAATTTTTATTGTTATCTATAGTTTTATAATTGATATTACTATTCCATTGGCAACAGTAAAATGGTTGCATGACTGATCAAATACACTATCTAAGTTTAGCCGCTATCGGTCATTCACCGATGGCGTTACGCGCCATCCACATGTTTCACAAAAACTAGCACAGAACAACGCACAGCGCGATCATAATAACAACTTTTGGCTCGCATTCAACAATAACACATGCGCGTTTAGCGTGATCGCACTCAATCCAAGGTAACTTTAGTTAAAATAAAATTTATCTCTTAGAGCATTTTATGTATATGTAAAAATAAAACATGATAATAATATCATAGGTACAAATATTATCATTATAATGTTCATTTTAAATAATATAAACACAGCTAATACATATAATGAATTTGTCAACAGTTTTTTAACCCTATAATATTTTTTACACAATTACAAACTTTTTTCATTTAAATAGCAACTATAAATGCCATAAAATTAAAAATAATATTTAAAGCGTTATTTATGTAGAGCTCATCATTCGTTTCTAATATACCTACATATTTCCGATACATTTTGTATTTATTATTACACTTCATACTTTATAAACGTATATCGATTTTAAAATTCGAAATAACAAAAGTTATACATAATCTACGGGTCAGCGTATCTAGCCAAATTTAATAATATATATAATAATATTACATGAACTATTTCGAGCTTGGTACATTTAAAAAATACCCCTAGCCTGTAAAAATTCGATAATTAGCTCAAACAGTTATTGATATATTAACTTTTAAAAATTGGCATATTTGTGACTAACTTGCTCACTTATCAATAACAACTCTAATCTAATTCAACCAAATATCATGTCTCGAACATGACCAATAATTAATTAATATAGAAATAATTTCTTTAAAAACTTATGATTAGTTTCTGTGATCAAAAGAATCGACATTGGTACATTATTTTATAACATTAGATTAGATATTGACCTATCCTAATATTATAAAGCAATATAAATTAACCTAATAATATACGTTCAGAACAAGGAAGTAGATTAAGATTAAATTAGAAAAAAATATATAAAAATAAGTGTTACTTAGAAAAGAAAAATACTTATTAAGAAAACCGCAAATTCATTTTTTTTTTTTACGTTTTCTTAATAAGTATTTAAATCTTGAGCTTGAATTACATCCCAAATGAAAACAGTACTTAAAATCCAGAACGAAGACGAAAAAGAAGACGTGATTCACTAATGAAAGACGCATTATTTAATATTGAACTTGGACTTGAACTCTTATTTCACATTTATGTTTTTGATAGGATTGCTATTAACATTATACGACAATTCGTTATAGTTTTTCCACAAAATGTCTATATTGTTAAAAAAAATGAATATATTAAACACTAGCAGAAACTGTGTTATGAAATTACTGAGAATATTTTTTTATAATAATTGTTTCGAGTACAAATTACAAATCACAATAGCTGCCTCATGTCTGATGCAAGTCAATTACGCCTATCAGCCGCCTAGTTTGTGTTTGAATTCACTCACTGATACAATATAAATTTGATACAAGCTGGTTACTAGTTTGCACGAAACTGTCTAACACGATTACATCTACTACTGTAGCGAGTAAAACTCAATAGCCTGGTTCAAATTTACAATATGTATGATTAGACGTATTTCTAAGTACTACTTTTAATTGAAATTAATGCCTTATTGACTGAATTGAAATCTAGCAAAGTAAAATATAGATGCACCATTGTGACTCTACATTTATCTATTTATCTATATAATATAAAATATTGAGATAAATAAAAGTAATTCCTCTACTGGTAACGCCACTCAAACAACTAAATCAAACGAAACGTCTTTCATGGGATTGTGCCAAATGTAATAGAAGAATACAGTTATAAGAAAATTACTGAAAAAAAATCTAATGTAATTAGAAATAGTGTAAGTAAATATTAATATTAAAATGGGTATTGCACCAGCTCGGCTCGGCAATTTCATTGTTTAAACGGGTAAATTGAATATTGAGAAAGAACTGCAAAAATCCATTCCGAGAACTGAGCATCTAGTGTTTTCTATAGCGGAGATATTGAATAATATATGCTATTTACGATGATGATTTGAGGTTATGTAATCCCAGTGCGCTGTACACTGCAGATCGCATACGCTAGTAACATGGATATATTGTAATATCCACAGTCCACATACATCTCTCGTAACACTTTGTTTATTCAAACAAAGAACATTTCTATGATTCTTAGATATTTTTTTAACTCATTATGTGTATTTTTTTAAGCTTTGCTGAGTGCCATATTTCTCGTGTTGTATAGACAGTAATTTTAAATATTTTTACATCTCATTTTACAGAAAGAACACTAGTCACCTGAACATTCTTTGACACTTTTATTGTTTTAATACTTTGCTAAAAACAACCGCGATCTCAAAATTATTCAACATTAAAGGTATCAAATTCATTAAATGCAAATATCTCGTGTCATATTCTTCGGCAAATAAGATGATCATAAAAAAAATATGCCGTCCAATTATATACAAAGTCTATTTGTTATTGTTGTCTATAAAATAACCTGTGAATTGTGTTAGAATTTCATATTTGCTTACAAGACTAATCCTGCATTTTTAATAGTAGTTGTTTCAAATTAATTAAACTACTTATAAAATAAATATTATTTTGGTTAAAATGTTTTCTCCAATTTTCTTGATGCATTTTTTCTCTTTTCTCTATTCTATTGGAGAACAGTTTCTTTATTGTAATTTTCCGTTGCTGAAAAATCTGTATAATAGGGTATAATTTTTGTTTTGAACACTATGACCTCATGTCATCGTAAAAGGCCCGCTAATCTATAACAAACAAACCACAATTGTTTAATATTATAAGCGGTTTTATTATTGTTATCCAAGTAAAGCTGAAATATAAAATTAAGACCGTTAATTTTTTTTTTATTTTAATTATTATTGTTATCTATTATTTTCTATTATGTCTATAACACACACTTGTTATGAATCTAACGAAATTATCATAATTTTTTTAATAAAAATATATTTTTTTTAATTGAAGTTTTCTCAATTAAACACTTTAGTGTTAAATTTATTTAACTTAAAAATTACAATATTTCAGTAAAAAAATGTTATATCATTATAAATAAAATATTACAGTGAGAAATCTTATGATATCCATTTCATTATTCTGGCCGGCTTGTGCATTTTAGACGACTCGTTTCAGTGCCACAGTTTATCTGCGCTTTTAGTTAAGAACAAACTTTTTGGGCCTCTTACTCTCTTAAAGGATTTTCTGACATCGTTTTAATTCAAAACCACATAATTATAATATGGAGGAGATTTAAAGTGTTATTACCTTTAAAAAATACATTATTAAAATATTTAGAGGTATTTATAAATATTTATTAGTTATTTATTTTCCGTTGGTCCATTTGCGATTTTTTTCCCATGTATATTTTAATAAATCTTCAAATGTCATCGTTCATACTCATTTGTGATGGACTTTTTATTTTAGTCGTAATCCATCATTGGTTTCTTTTTTAAAAAAAGAGGAGATTATATATTAAACAACTACATTTTTATGTGTATCTCTTCCTCCTTCCAGCCCCATGATTTCCTGAAAAAAAAACGTATTACTTACTTAATAAAAAATTAAAATCATTTATTAAGCAAATAATGCCTATTTCGACACTAAAATGAGAATCAAAATGTATAGGGTACTTCCGGTTAATTTAGAATTATGAAATTTGGCAGCTAGCATCTACAGGTAGAACTAGTTTAGGAAAAAACTATACATTCGTGGTTAAATGCTAAATAAAAAATAAAGAGGCAAAATGTGGTATTAAAGCCGTTAGTTCAAATGACTATGCCTGAATTATCAATCAGAAAATTCGAGACCAGTGCACAGAACCCTTGGCAGGCGATTTACTCCTGTTTTTTAAAAATATTTTCTTAAAGCAACGCGCACCATTGCTCTAAGGATTTTACTAAAATTTTACTAAAATACCAATAAAGCAACTTTTTTAGTACATCTTCACATCGCGCGTTATTTGTGAATTGGAAAAAATGGAGCATAGAAATAGCTATCTTACCAACCCACAAACCATGGCTGGCACATTGACTCGCCTGTTCGAATTGTCCGCTTACCAGGTAAGGTAAGTCGAGTAGTCAGTCGTTCGTTGAACAATTTGACTAAGTCGATGGATAATGCAGTCATCGTGGCTAAACACTGTTGAAATTCAATATGAATTTCTACCATTGACATGAAGACGGAGAAGACGGCAGATTTCTACTTAGGTATGTAGCGCCTATTAATTTTTTTTTTTCATAAAATATTTGTTTCACATTATGAGGAATTTACAATACAACGTGCATAAAGTTAAATAATAACAAACTATTAACGTATTTGTCAACAAAAATGTAAAAGATGTTTCAAAGTTATACAGGTAATTTTATGATGTTTTACTTTGTTTTTTCTTTGGAAAATAATTGAAATATATTTTTGAATACATCGCCAATTAATATTATTAACTATCTCACCCAAAGTCAGATTTACGTTGTATACCGCGCACAGCAGGATTGGCATAGGAAGAGAACCTTGTTCTAAAAACTCCTTTCTCCATTTAAATTATCTCAACGAAACAATTTTATTTTTTATTTGAATCTTCTCTATATGTATGATGATTTTCACATATAAGTGTGTATTATAGTGTGACAGTCGTAAGGTATTATTCTATTAAAGAAATATTTAAATTTTGAAAAGGTATGGTCCAAATACTCTTAAGCATTGAGTAATTACTCAAATTACATTAAATTTTATTCTTCACTAAGTATATATTTTATTTTGTTTGTCAGATGTATGTGATATCACTCATTCGAAGTAATTTTCTGTAAGGTGGCGACTAATTTCTCATTTTAGTGTCTAGTCAGTGTTTCTCTCGTATTGGTTTAGGTACGTAACCAACACGCCTCAATTAAATATACCTCAATTGCGCTGCAATAACACCAGGAATACAAAATGGCGAAAAAATAGTATAAACTAAATGTTTCTCCTAAATTTAATCTTCACACGAATATTTTTCTATCTGTAAAATATGGCAGTGTTTATGCTATCAAATTAAAATGAAGTATCTATAGTATTCTTAATCTTTGCTATACATTTTTATATATAACAAGAATTTACAAACATATGAATTAAATGAATAAAGCAAAGAAGACAATGTTTACACGGCTCTGGATATTTGTAATTGTGTCATACATCGCGCTGGTTGGGTCTACGTCAACTGCGGGCACGGGCTCGCACAATGCCACTACCTGTGAGGAATTTGAACGTGACGCTTACTTCAATCCTCACAGAATAGTGGATTCAATGTGGAAAATTATTTATTTTTGGTCTGATACAACAGAAGTTAAACCTATTATATTTTCTTTAGTTGAAAAAAAGGTTAGCAGAAATTCACACCATTACCCAAAAAATACTTAAAATAAATTACTTATAAAATAACATTTTACAGAGACTTAAAAGATTTCAAGCCGTCGTAGATGCTATATATCCAGATTTAGGCGTCGAATGGCACAAAGCATCGTTTATGATGGAACCGCGGCCGGGAGTTCAAGTGCTTTTTATTTACAGTGGTACACCTGGTGCTTTCCGGGCATTCATTAAAACGGAACAACGTCATAAAGGTAAACCACAAAAGAAAATATTCATATGGTAAATTATATATTAGAAACAATTTAAAATTAAACTTTACTATGGTGATATTCTTATAATATTTGTAAGCAAACCAAACATTTTTTAGCCCTCGTCAAGATGGAAGTGCGCAATAAAGGTGCGACAGTAATGCTGCCTGTACATACCCTCCCGCGCGCCATTTCCGCTCCTAACTTTCACGACTTGACTCATAATGACTATAAACAGCCCGCTTTTAAGCGGTTTTTTTTTCAGATTTTTTGCTAATGTATATACCGAGAACGGGAAAGCTCGTTATTTTACAGTAAAATATTATATATACTTAAAAGTAAAACAATTTCCTCTCATATAACAAAATGATTGTGGTAGAGTGCGAGCCGTAATGGATTTTGATATTTTGAGTATGCACTGTTTTATATGTACCTATTATATAATTACAATAATTTAATGCAGTAAGACCTCAACCGGGGCCGCTCTTGAAACTCGCCGATGTACGAATGAAATCGAAAGGGCGGTACATGGGCATGATGTGCTGCGAGGATCTCACAGCTTACGTATTCGCCAGAGTAGGCGAAGTGCCCACAAGTGAAAACGAATGTGTCGCAGTGGCAACAACACTTGGCCTCAGCGGCCCCGGGGGCAAATCCTATCTCTATATAAAAAACTTTACTCGAACTGAACTCTAGTTTTGTTGGTATCATAAACATACATACAATAAAAAATCTCTTAGTATGTAAGAGTTAAGGAAGAATTTTGTGGCTAACTATTATTGCCGATGTGGTAGTCGGTTTGCTCTAATGATAAGCTGTGGTTAACAACGATGATGTGGTGCACCACGATACCGCTCACATACCTTTATGATTTCTCCACACCAATATATATGTAATGTAATCGTATATATCTATACAACAAAAAGTAAAGAAATAGTGAAAGTAAAAATGTATTGAATATTTAGATACGTACAAAGAAACATTAAATAGACGTACACGGTTTTCCTTTACTGTACACATACATTTGTAATGTTATAGTGAATAATGCGAGAAATAATGTATATATTGTGTAGTCCCGAACTCATAATAAATCATTGATCCGTGCTAAATCCTTCGTAACCTTTCACACTGGGATTATGGTTATATTATAGAAATAACGCGCCCATTGGCAGTCCCGCACTCATTGCAAATGTCAAAGATTTTTTTTTTGTTTATACTGTATTCAGTTCAGTTGATGCCAGTCGGGGCGCAAGGGCACAAAGTGTGACTGTAAAACCGCTGGTTGTGGGTTCGATCCCTACTCGAGGAGATGAAATATTTATTTAAATTTATATTTCCATTTCTTTCGCTCTGGTATCGAGGCAAAGCGCGGCGTTGAGTTCTGCCACTCAACACGTAATGCCTACAGAATTCGGCAGAAAGTGGGGCAATGGAATGTATTAACACTACGTTAGTTCTGCCTACCCTGCTGTGCGGGATACAGCGTGAAGTTGTACCCAGTTCATTTTATCACTTTCTCGAACCATTGCACCAAATTCTCGAACCATTAGAACTCTTACTACCCTCTCGAAGCGGCGGAACCCAACGCCGCGTTTTGTTTTATTAGAGCGAGAAAATAAAATATTACGCTTGTCCCATGACTACATGGAATAATACTTTAAAAACTACTTAATAATTTTATATCGTGTACAAAAATATTTCATCATTTTCTTAAAATATACTAGAAAAATTGCTCTTCCATTTATTACTTACGTTAAGCAAACATAAGTATTCCTTTAAAGACAAATTTGAAACGTCAAGGAACTGCTAATAAAAGTTTCTGTCCCTTCATCTTCTATTTCACGTTGTCAGTGCAATTAATTATTCGTTAACTTAGTAAGGAACTTTGTTTTAGCTTTAATGTAAATACCTACACCTAGCACGTCAATTATGATTTGTTGTATTTTTTTTGACTTACGATATTATGTTGGTGGAATAAAAATGTTGTATAGTATTTGCTTTTTATCTCTCTTTATCTTCACATCCTTAATTAAATAAATCGGCTTCACGCTGTATCCTGCACACAGCCGGGTAGGCAGACCTAGTGTTAAGACACTCCGTCCCCCACTTTCTACTGAATTACTTTACCTCTATTACTGAATTCTGGAGGCATTGCGTGTGGAGTGGCAGAACTCAACGCTGCACTTAGCCTCGACACCAGAGCGAAGAAATGGAAATATAAATTTAAATAAATATTTCATCTACTCGAATGGGGATCGAATCCACAACCAGTCGGTTATACAGTCACACTTCGTGCCGCTGCGCCACGACTGGCCTAATTAAATAAATGTTAACAGATATCGGTCTACTAAGGTATTAATTCTATGATGGTTCCTTAATATAATGAAGGGTGCCATTATTGCGGGTAATTTGTTTATTAATTAAGAAAATTAAATTATTTTTTCAATACGAAATACTGTCATGAAAATTATATTTAATGAACTCTCTCTATTCGTCCTCAGTTCGTTCGCTTTGACAACGGTTGATGCATTTTTTTTCTTTTTTACGCAAATTTAAATAAAACCAATTTAGTAAAAAGAAATTTGAATAAATTTCGACAATAATGCCGACTAATAAAAAAAAACGTCATTTACGGTTCATGACCAGAAGTCGGGAAATATCAATTAGTTGTCTACTTTTTACCATAGATAATTTAAATTAAATAAAATGGGACAAAACTATTTACGAAGATGTATTGTTTCTAAATGCAATAAAAGTGCTGCTGGCCAAGTGAAATGTTTTTGAGCATATTGCTTAGTGCATACTAATCCTTTCAATTTGGCGTAAAGACGTTTCGAGTTATATTAAAAATTAACTTTTGCAAATGAAGATGTATTTTTTGTGCGACAGGAGCGATAAAGTAATTGAAATCAATAATTCAAAATTTGCGTGCGAAAGAAAAAAATGCAGCAACCGATGTCAAAGCAAGCGGATAATATATAATTTTACATTACAATTTTTCGTATTGCAAAAATAATACATATTTCCCTAATTAATAAACAAATTACCCGCAATAATGGAACCCTACAGGAATCATGATAGAATTAATACTTTAGTATAACGATATTTGTAAACATTTATTTAATTTAAATTGTTTGTCGTTTTTAAATGATAATATAAATAAGTATCTAGTATTAGTACTAAGAAAACAAATTTAGGACAGACTCAATATTAAGACTTCATTATGCCACTTGAAAAACAAAGCTGATTTCCTCTTTAAATAGATTACTGTATGTACTTAATAAGATTAAACTCATTATTTAACAAATGAACAGTTACAAATAAAAAATCAATATTTAATTGATTTTAAAATTGATCTTCTTTTACATGATATATTTTTTTAAACGTAGGGCACACCGGAAAAAATATTTCTTATAATGACAATTTCTACTTGTGGCAGTTATTTTGCCAACCATAGTGATAGTGTTATAGTGTCGAGAAAAGAACAAATCAAATTGTTGTCTTTTTTTGACTTGTCATATTAAGTAGATGGGATAAAAATGTTATATAGTATTTGCTTTTTTATCTTTATTTATCTTTACATACAATAAAATAAAATGCGCGTATTCGTTTAAATTTTAATGCAAGTAATGGTCATTACCATGTGACCCACGTGTGTAAAGATATGAGCGCAATATTATGATCTATAATCCTATTGAATGAATCTGCAGGTATCTGTGTTAATATGGTTTAGTTGGTCAGAGCGCTTAGACGGTTTCCAAAGAGGCGCGGGTTCAAATCCCGCTACGTTCAATTTTTTTATACGATTTCTTAATAAGGATAGGGTTGCCTAGAAGACTCGTGCCGCGGGGTCTTAGACCAATAATGTTGTTTTTTTTATTATATTAATTAAAATATAAAAAAATGCATCATATATTTTTATTAACAATAAAAAATACGATAACGTGGGTTACAAGGTATTAAAAAAACTAAACTAAACTAGCCTCACGCTTTGTCCCTAGCGGGGTAGTCAAAGAGAACGGAGCGCCAAACGCTACGGTTTTAAAAAAAAATACATTATAACTTACTTGCGCTGCAACCATATAAAGGAAAAGGACTAGGACGTAAATCAATTTATTACGTAAATAATCAGATATTTCAAGCGGACAAAGCCGTGGGATGGACGCTAGTACAACAATTAACCGTTTAAGATGTTTTTGTTTTTTGTTTATTAACTAAAACATATGTATATTACCATACAAAAAATACTTGAAATGTACAAGTTTACAGTTTATTCATTAAAATATTTGTACATTTTGAAGGAGTAAGTAGTCCACGTTTACATGTAATGTTTAAAATCTGCATTCAATAATATGTAGGTTCCTCGAGAGCCTTATATTCTGTGGAATAAATTTATTTTCCTCCGAAGCGCACTAGACGTCAACAAATAAGGTTATTTTTCAACGGAGGTCTTATTCATTCTTAAGGTACACCGCCCAAGTCAACGGCTTCTTTCAAATACTATATTAAAGTTGTTGATTTATATCAGGCATTTACGCCTTTTGAATGTGGCTTTACATGAACTTTCAACAAAGAAGACAATTATGATAGTGATTAAGCAATCACAAAACTTTTAGTTCTTAAGAAGAAAATAAATAGAAAAAAAAATGTACTAACTTAGATTACTAACTTTTGCCTTACCATAGAAGTATATCATATTTTACAGTGTATACTTTTATTACATAAGAGAAATAAATTTTATATTTTTAAATACAAATTGTTATAGTCAATCAGCTTCACGCTGTATCCCGCACACAACAGGGGCTGGCCAGGTTGACCACCACAGTGACTGTTGGTTCAAGCTCCTGAAACACAGACAGTGACCTTGAACGATACGCAGTAAGGTTAGTTCCTCCATCCGGTGGATGCGCGCGAGTGTCATGCGTACGTAGTAGAGGTTAGTACGCACGCATGACACTTTTGACAAGAGGCGAACCTATTTTACCACTGGTAGCGGGAGCCTTGTTAAGAATTCGCAAAATTCTTGGTTCCACGCCAGATGGTGGGATTTCAACACGCCGGTGTGCCCTTAAAGTCAGTCTATCTAAATCTAATATTTTTCCCTCCGAACTCGCAGTCGAAGGCGCAGTGCGATAATCTTCCTCTGATGAGGGCAGCTGCGGATTCGAAGAGCAACATCTCTTTTCCAAATCTCTATTCCAAATTTTATTGGTCATAGTTATATATTTTTATTGTGTGTTATATATTTTTTTGCTCATAATATTTTTATGCGATTGTGAGTACCTATTTGTATGTGTTTGTGAATTCAGTTTTACAGTACACTCTACACTACTGTCTATATATATTATATAAAGGAGTAAAACCCTACCTACCTATTACGATTAAGTAGCCAAGTTGGCCGATGATAAAATCTCGTAAAATACGCCAACTCATAAGCAATGGCACACTTGCTGTCCTGCCCAAACTGTCTATGGCAACGGGTATTGCAGTCAGCGTGGCTAAACATTGGCGAAAATCAATTTCAGCAATCCAATCATATGGCGTGAAGAAGACTAAGAAGCCTATCAAGAATTAAAATTCAGCTTTTCAAAAGACATATTGTAGAACCTAGACGAAAAAATATGATAGTAAGTAGGAGGGTGTACATACGTACTGTGGTATAATATGATATAATGTGTTATATTACCAAAAAAAATAAATACAGGGTGCATAAATTTACAAGGTGTTAACTTTTGTAATGACTATCGTTCGACTTTAAAATCAACTTACATGTCTGAATAGTCTTTCTAAAACTACATTAATTACTGGTTATAAATTCTCATAGTCCGTAACGACGTAATATATTCAAAAGTGCTATCGTTCAGCCTCCTCGACAGGAGGCCTACTGGAAAGCTTGTTTTATTAAATGAGAAGATTTACTGTGACTTCAAATAGCATTCCTGTGTCAAGTTAAATATTTACTAAGAGAATAATTTTTAAAAGATTCTCATTTTTGCTTTAAGTTTATGTAAATTTTAATCATATATTTTACGATTTAGTTATATTATTTTCTAGTTAGTAAAATAGGTAGTTAAAAAAAACACGTAACCATTATCTTACGTTTTTTTTTAGGATCGTTCCATAAGAAATTTTATTTCATACACATTGTTTTAATAAATAAAAATTTTGTATCTCTTTCTTAATATTTTTCGACAATTTTTGATATATTTTAATTATTATACTAGCCTGAACTCCATCATTATTGGTTTACTGATTAGCTTTAATTTCGTTTTTTAGTAATAATAATATCATTTTAAAAACAAATAATAAATTGTAAACTTCAATTAAATCGGTTTAGCCGTTTCTGAGACTAGCGTGAAGAAACGCAGACACAAACACAAAAAAAATAAAAAAGTTACTGATTTTAGTTCTATTACGTTATTAAATGTTTAATAACATTTTTTCTTATGTATCTTTCATGTACAGACCAATCCGATTATTATAAGAATAGAATATAGATAAATCATACAAATAAAACTATTTTTAAAATGACTAGTATGAAAATAAAATACACAAAGTACTTTTAAAAATATTATATTTCTATATACGGTTTCTGGGTGGCAGAAAATAAGCTTAAGCCATCGACGGACTTATTATTTTCTGGTCCAAATAGGATACCTTCGTCAAAATGGTTTTCTTCTAAATCCATTGAGTCCTACTCTCACCGAAAAATGATACGAACTGATAATACTGTCCTCAGCACGTATCTCTATTTACAGTATTCCCGTGGAATTTCTATTAGTAAGCGTGCTTTCGCATTTCGCATTTGACTCGACAATAAAAAAGTTCTTTATCAAATGAATGTTTTTTGAACCTTCCGTAACAAAACGTTTAACTTAAAGTACTTGAACAGACCATAAAACAAACGTAGACTTTATTGATATTGCGTTTCCTCGAAGTGAAATTGAAAAAATAATTAAGATGCACAAAATAAACATACCACATTACTGCTTAATTGTAGATTTAACTTTAAAGTTTTTTTATTGACATCATTTAGCTGACAATCTTTTTCTTAATTACCATTATCGTTGTTATTCACATAAACATAATAAAATATGCATACATCTAATAGACATCATTCAAACCATATAGGATACAATAACATTTCAAAATCGGTGTTTTTAAGACAAAGAGACGCGTAGAGGTCCGCCATTCAACACGTTATGTATAACGGATAACGGACTATCTTAAGACTACGTCTCTGGCTAACGGAAATCACCGTAAAGTTGCAAAAAAACTTATATTAGATGAAAGTGTGGACCAAGTTTATTTATTTATTTATTTATTTATTTATTATTTATTTCAAACATTTACCAAAGTTATACAAGATACAATTAGTACGATAATAACCGCATTAGTGAAACACTGTGTCGCGGCTATTAACGCCCACCTCTCAAGCGTTGCTTATTATCAAATATAAATATAAATTACCAACTATTGTAGATACATATTTTAAACAACAGAAAATATACAATAAAATCAAAATTAAAAGAAAAAAAAAATGTTCAATATAAAGATAATGCATGTTTCTTAAAAAACGTCAAACCTTTTCATACATCTTCATCTAAATTATTAAATGAAATCTTATGCGTTATGTGCTTCACTAGGGTATATGAATCTAATCTGTGAATTGATTGGTTTTTAACGGATTTGTATAAGAAAATGTGGTTATCAATTCGTCTGTTTTTTTTATGTTTGCTATCTCAGAACTTTTCACTGAGTGAACCGTTTTAATGATATTTTTATGTTAAAGGTAGCGCTTTCCGTGTGGTCCCATTTCTTGTGGCCAAGTAAAGCACACAGGCCTAGTAATTCGATATTGTAGTAAGATGTATGTAGCATTAGCTTGACACCGACTTCATCTTTTTAAAATTATTATTTTGTTTTGTTTCAACAAAATTATAGTACGTTTTACTTTATGTAAAATATTTTTTTAGTTTTTTGGTTCGTTCCTTGAAGTAACGGTTTTTTGTGTTGAAAATTAATTTATAAATAAAGATCACGATTTATAATTAATCTTACCTCAAATAATTCAATATTAACCTTGCGTAACTACTTTATCAACGGGGAATGGAGTGTCTTAACACTAGGTTCTCTCTGCCTACTTTGCTGTGTTCGGGATACGACGTGAACCTGATTTTGATTTAACATTAAATAAAAAGTATAATATCCTATTTTTTATAAGTTAATCAGAGTGTTTCACTTTAGGAACATTTGTATTACATTCACGTGTGTATGTTACTTTATTTTTTTTTTTTATGTCAGGACGGTAGACCAATAGATAAACTGACTGATAGCGGCTGAGGACGGAAATATTGTAAAGTGGCGTGCCAAAAGACTGACAATAAAATATTTCACGTTTCAAGCAAAATTCTGAAAGCTTTACTCAATATGCACTTGTAAATTTATTTCAAGTGGTAAATATTTATTGTTCATATGACATTTTTAGCGTGTGACTGTGAAAGCGACATGTAATAAGTTCGATTCCCAATCAAGGAAATTAAATATTTAATATTTTAATATCTTCGCTTCGGTGCCGAGACAAAGCGCGGCGTTGAGTCCCATCACTCAACATAATCAGAATTCGCTGGAAAATGAGGAACGGAGTGTCTTAACACTATGTGCCCTCGGCCTACCCTACTGTGTGCGGGATACATCTTGAAACATTTTAAATGTACTGTTCTATTTTCCACGTTATATATATTTAAATAAACATACAATCAAAAAGTTGGTTTTCTTTTATAGTTGAGCAAAAGAATGAGGTTTTTATAAAAGCGCATAGTTATGAGTGTGTATGTTAAATCCAAGGAACATATTTAAGTCAAGTAGTTGTTCCTTCATTACTGAACACGTCGCCTTGTCATGACCAAAACATCTTTGCTCTCCTCAAGAGGCGGGACCGGCTTCCGTGTCATCCACTTCTATTTTTAGGTTTCTCGTCCATATTTTAAAACATTTCTAATTATTCGTGAGGTTTTTGGATATACGTTTATGTTTCTAATATACACAAAATAAATTACAATTAAAAATTTGGCTAGATTGGACATCTAAAATAATAACGGATCGGTGTCCGTACACTTTTATTACTGTAATAGAACTCAAAACTTTTTTTTTGTCTATTTGCCTGCACATTAGTTTTAACTAATTTACTAATATTGTAAACAAACAAAAGGAAGAAAAGAAAAAAAAAGGAAAGAAAGAAAAAAAGAAGAAGCAAAAATACTTCTATATTATATAATGGTCGAGTTCTTATAATTTATATAATGTTCGAGTCCCGCTACGTTAAAATTTTTATACGTTGTCTAATTAAGTATTCTTCTTTCCAAAGTGTGGAATAACACTTTAAAAATGTTAAAAATAAGAACCAAAAAATTTTCAGTACTCAATTTTGGCAAACTTTCCTTTACAATTTCCTTTAATTTTTGTTTTCTTTCAATCGGTTCACAAATTGAATAGTTATTTTAATATAAAGAATCGCACGCGAATGTAATATTGCCATAAAAAAACGAAGCTACGCGGGGGCCACAAGTAAGAAAATAAGAAAATATCTTATTTTATTAATGATTTATGATACACGTGATTAGGATGAAAAATGAAATTAATATTGCGTTCATATTCTTGACTTTTCTTGGCTTGTCAGCATAAAATGCGCCTACAACCTTATATTCTTCCACAACATCTAATGCAGCAACTAATAAACTGGTCACGTTGAGGTTATTTATTGTTATAGCAACAACACCGAACAAAACATCCGACAAACCTCTAATCTTGTTTGATGTCCCACTCCCAATGCTTTGAGGCAGCAAGAGAAATGGTTAGAAAATATGACGCCAAATTATTAGCGCTTATTGAAAAATATAAACTTTCTTCAAAATATATGTCCTATCTTGTTGCAACCACTGAAGATTTTACTTATTTATTAAATTATTTTTTAAACTTTTTAGGACAAATATATTAACTTTTATATTTCTCAATAATTGTTAATAATTTGACGTTATTAGTACCAATTTTGCTAATTCTCTTCATTGTAAGAAATATATATATTGTGTACCCTTCTTAGCGTCGTTGTTCCCACAAACAGCCTGATAGTGCTTGCAATTTTTTTAGGTACAGAGTATCCCCTTCCCTACTTACCCGGTGTCGCTGTAAAAAAGTAGGGCTTACCATATTAACTTCAAGTTCGAAAAAAAAATCATTACCATAAACGTTCACAAAGGCAATTCTTTATAAGCAAATCTAAACCGTGTTATTTTGTAGCCTGAAAAAATCTAAAATCCTAATTATACACATAATACATCATTTAAGAAATATAAAATATATAAGTGCACAAATATATTTTTCGTTCTTAATTTCGTCTACAGGTGCAATATCAGCAATGATACATTTTATTTAAATAATAAAAAGTATCTATTACTTAATTCACCATTTATCTAGTATTTAATGATTAATGAACAATGGCTACAACTAACAATCAGATACTAGTCGTGTGTGAAAAATGTTAACGTACTCGTGTTTCATGTTACGGTCGTTAATAGAATATCACCATCGCACAGCACAACCGTCGCAGTATATTACTTATGTCAGTGCACAATCCCTGAAATTTACCTTTGTGACATTATTAAATTTGTGTCAACACAAGACTGTGGTGGCCGGCCCGCGGCGTGGCCCGCGCTCCGGCGGGTACAGCGGCAGCTGCGGGCGGCGGCGGCAGTCGGCGCTCGTCGCCCGGCCGCCCTCCGGTCCGCCAGCACAGCCTCCGCGCCGCCCTCGTATGGATTAGTCGAACCAGCGGGAGCGGAGCCAGTGCGACCCACGCGCTCCCCGCGGTCGCTCGTCCCGCCCGGGCCCGTGGAGCGTAGCTCGTCGCTACGGAATCGTAACCTTTCTCTCGCTGTACTGCGACGCGCCGTGCTACGGTATACCTCTGATGAAACTATTTTAAAGCATGCCGTTAATAGATCCCTTTTCAATTTTATACGATGATAATGTCATGTTGATATTTAACGAAAAATATCGAGATATATATTTATATTGATAGTGTATATTTTCGTGATGTATCAATCAGTGCTTTATTATTTTTTTGAGTAAGTATTTTAAAATATATTATATTATTTTGCAAGTATTTATTTTTAATTTACGTCAACAATAATTTCAGAATCCACATTTAAGTCAAAAATAACGATATAGCAAATCTTTTCAAATACTACGTTAACTTATTCATGTTTATTAATTATACAGAATAATATGTAACTTTTTGTATTATATATAATTTTATTTTGTATTTACTCAAATAAGACAAAAACTAAAATATATTTTCTTAAAAAAAATGATATTCAATCATAATATTATACTATATATACTATTAGCTTTAAAATATACCCGTGTAATTAAAAGACCAATAACGTGAAGCAGCTTGGATAGACGTATTTGTTTGCAATAAAAGCGTCGCTTGCGAGCTTGACCCGTTTATTGAAAATTAATATTCAAATATTACACGGATACTAAATATATAAAATTGCTATCTGGAATATTCAGAATGAGCAATTTTTGGTGTTTGTATAAAGATTTTAAAATATTTTAATAATTTGTGAATCTTTATCCAAATTAATATATACTTTAATATAAAAATCTACGTATCTTATTTTCTGTTCTTTACCTGAGTGCCTAGCTGCGATCACGATCCAGTCTTTTAAATTAAATTTCCTTAACAGACAAAAACCACATTTTGCCGCTTTCACAATTCATCGCACCGAACACGTTACGCTTAATTTTCTGCGCGAGATTCATTATAAATTCATTACACATCTTACTTTTATATTTTTGATCCATTAAATTTTGTTTTATTTAACATTTTAAGTAAAACTATAGATTGAATTGCAAATATAATCCAATTTTCAATAAAAGTAAAAGAAAAGCATTTTGTTTATTTAAAAATTTACTTTATATTTTCGCTGGAAGTGACTTTGGAACCATTAGTATAAAATGACCAACAATACTGCTGATTCGTCAGTAGGTTTGATTTATTTTAATTTTTACATTGACTATATTAATATAATGTTTTCATATCATTGCGTATCCCTTTTAATTTGTATATTTATATATTATTTAATATACCACACGAAATTGAGCTTAAGTAAATATAATAACATTATAAAAACAAAAACTTTATCACTTACCGTACTATCGTTATATAGACGTATTTCAATTCGTTTATTTTAACCACAAATTATACAATTTTATGTAATGTTTTACTGTAACTCACCTTTGTTCGGTATATTCTATTTGTATGGTATGATTATCTAAGTATCAATTCGGTGGGTTGAAGGATGATAAATACACGAAACCATCAATCACTCCCTGTCCGAAATTGATGAAAACGAAACTAATATAGGATGAATGTAATATTAATATAATACAACCATTGGTTGTCATAGAAGTATATAGCTACATTATATTTATATACTAGTGGCTGCCCGCAACATCGATTGTGTGGACCTCTATTCAATCCATTACCATTTTCATATACCACTCGCTGTGATTGAAACTTGTATCAAGCAGCAGGCAAAGAGAACCTAATGTTTTGACACTCTATTCTCTGTTTTCCACTAAAATTGATGTCACTGTGTGTTGGCCACTATACATTGTTTATGTCACAGACACGATTTTTTTATTGTTTTATCGTAGTATAGAACGGTATATTATGAAAGTTACAGAAATACTGTTCATTATGAGAGTATGCTAATTAACTTAGCATTACATAAGAAGTATATATTTCTTGTAAAGTTATTTTCTTTCATAAAAATATTTTATGGTGCCTTCTAATTATTATTTTTTTAATTAAATTAAAAAGGAATATTTTGTTAATAAGTGATTTTATTTAATAACTAACGAACCGCTCGCGGCACAATTATTTATTTTCTCATTTGAATAACTTTCGTGATCTACTGACATTATCATTTTGACAATATCCATGCATTGATAGCTAAGATTTTAGCCAAGCAAGTACCCGCACTCGGTGGAGTGGGCTGTGGTAACCTATCGTTAGGAGACTCTGTTCCCCATTTTTCGCCGCATTCTGGAGTCATTGCTTGTTGAGTGGCGGAACTCAACGTCGCGCTTTACCTCGACACTAGAGCTAAGCAATGAAAATTAAATACAAAAAAATTTTTCATCTTCTCGAGTAGGAATCGAACCCACAACCAGTCGATTCTACAGTCACACTTTGACTATCCTCAGTTCCTGCCTAGTCACAGGTAGTAGGTATTTCAGTATACTAAATTGACTAATTTATGCTCCAAATACAAAAAGATAGTAAATTTGTAAATGAAACAAATAAATGTTCAAAAAAAAAAACTTCCCAATAGGTATTGAAACATTTTTCCCATTCTCATTTGTGACGGGTTGACATATTATCATATCTAACAATCAATCGCGACATAAAACATCAACACACAAACGAAGTACTCTCAGAATCTTTTAAAGAGTTCCTCTTAGTTGTTTTTTCTGGCTGAGTGAGCTTTACCTCTGCTAACAAATGACTGCTTACCTTTGTCGAATCTTTTCCTACATTTTACTCCCACCGCAGTAGACACTTCCGTTATTTTGTTAATGGAATGATGGTCGGACATGTCCAAACAATACACCGGCGTATTAAACGAATGCTAAACCTTCTGTTACTTTTGCATTGTGCTTATATTTTTCAGATATATTTTATTTTGATTATTTTTTGGTGATTCATCTTGTTATAAAATATAATTAATAAAAAAATCATATATGATTTTAGAAATGCTAATAAGAGAATTCCACTCGGGGAAATTGAATGTAAATTATTATTAATTAATATTTTCATTTATTCGCTCTGGTAACGGGGCGAGCGTGACGTTGAGCTACTCAACACGCAAATCCCGTTCCCGTTCAAGTTCCGTTTTAGTGGAAATTGGGGAACGTAATGTTACATTAAGAAAAAAAATAGAAATCGAACAAAGCCTTATATCACAAATGCTGGCTATTGGTACTGACCTCACGAGATAGAACAAAGTATCGGAAAAATGTACTACGGAACTGTAAATTTTATAGATGGAATATGTCTATTTCTTACCTACTGTAACTATTTTTGTTTATTACATTACAAAAAAATATTATTTTAAGCTCATCCATATCCATATCGTGGTAGCCAGATAGATTGTGTAACCAACAGTAAAAAAATTGCAAAAATGAAAGAGCTCGAGAAAGTTCTCAAGCATCTTCCATTTTCACGCTACGTAAACGGTTTAAGCTACGCATAAAAACATGTATGACGAATGAAAACTTTTTCTTACTTAATAAAAATCAGAAAACATAAAAGTACCTATTTCCTGAAGATAACCCACAGTTACAATTTTGTTGTTTAACAAATTACGAAACAATTAAAGGGTTACTTGGGAAACTATTTCAAACAATAGTATTATTCCTTATCCAATTAATTAAATTAGTCCACCATCGCCTCACTTGCGAAAGTAACCTCTAAAGATTAGGTATATGTTAATATACCTAATCAAAAAATTATATAATTTATTTGCTACATGAACCTTCGTGATCAAGAAGTGACAAAAGGATTTTTTTTTATTTATTTATTGCTACAATGGACAATATCTGTATCTATAATTTTATTTATGCACTATTTTTTTTAAATTCATATTTTTTTTATCGATCTTCTTACGATATTATGTAAGAAATTAATATAATAACAATAAAATTACAGGAAAAGGGCGAAAAATAGATACTAAGTAGATGTTAAAAAATAAAAAAAAAATCAAACCAGCTTCAGGCTGTAACCCACACTCAGCAGGGTGGGCAGAAGTAACTCTTGTGTAAAGACACTCCGCCCCTCACTTTCAATTGAATTCCAGAGCCACTCCGTGTTGAGTGGCGGAAGTCAACGCCTCACATAGCCTCGATGCCAGAGCGAAGCAAATGAAAATATAACATTAAATAAATATTTAATATAAAATTAACTCGAGTAGTGATCGAACACACAACCACAACCAGGCGCGTTTACACACTTGTGCCTCTGCGACACGACTAGCCTAGACTAATTAATACATATTAAAAGTCAAAAAAATGCTAATTTAAGAATAACAAATTAATAAAAATAATTCACGTTAAGATTATTGCAAAATTATTTTGAGGATACCAATTTTATTACATAAAAATCATATAAAATTCTATATAAGATGTGTTGAATAACGTTATACAAAACTAAGAAAAGAGTATAAAGGCCTTTCCAGCATAATATTTGATTATATTTTATGATGTTGTTTAGTATTAAATAGAAAATTGCAGTAATTAATCAAAACTGATTAGTTAAATTGATAAATATTTGTTTATATGAAAAAAAACCTTATGAAGCATCTTTCCTCGCATCAGGCGAGGACACTCGTCCTCCGAAGCAATTTTATAGTTAGTCTACTATAAAAGGTAACTAGATATACTTTTTCGAGAGCTTATATAAAACAGGATTTACTCAAAATATTTTTTTATTATTTTTAAACATTTTTAAAGTGTTATTCCACACTTAGGAAAATAAGGAATCTCTAAAATAAGTATTTTTTATTATGTTTATAAATATAGGCTTACAATATAGATTAAATATCTACATATGTTTTAATATTTATTATTATAATTTAAAATATATATTTTTTTAAAAGTGCGACAACTATCTGGCTTTTACCCTGTATAATAAAAACACGTGCGCAATTTTTAAAATAAGCGCGTAGTTCAAACGGGCGAAGCCGCGGACGGATCGCTAGTGCTTAATAAAATATTAAATAACATAACGGGCTCTGCCTCTTGTAGAGAATCTGTAGCCCATTATATCTTTTAGACTATTCAGCATGTGAGTTTGTATACATTTCTTGAATAAACAAAGCAAAGCCAATGCAAACAGTAGATCCATACGTCTCTTAAAGGGGTAACGTAAAAATATTGTATTACATTATGTTCTTATAAATAATACGTACTATAATGGCAATAGTTGTTATTTGTCGACATGTATATGTTTATATTTTTTTTAATTTGATATATTTTATGCATATTTCAAAATAAATGAAGTGATATATTCTTTAAAAGAAATAAACATTTTCAGTTTTCAGTTTTATACATATAAAACCAAATTATGTATAAAAGACACAGTAACGGATTGGTGTTTAAACATAGAAGACATATTAGTAAAAATGTTATTAGTGTATAGAACCCAAAACAATGATTTTTAACATTTTTGTTTGTTTGTCTGTGCGTTTATCGCTAATCTCCGACACAGCTTAACCGATTAAAATGCGGTTTTCACTATTGGATTCTAGCAAGTTTCCATCAACATATAGGTTGTTTTATTACAATCGGTTCATAAAAAAAGTTATTACTTTAAAGCTAATTGCTATAACAGTTATTTTTTATAAGTATTTCACTGGATTGGCGTAATCTTTAGCTTTCAATTTGTATGATGGTAAAAACATCGAGATTCCAAGATTTACGATTGGGATCGCTTGCACGTGGACTCGTACTTGCTGTCTATCTGAATACTTTTGTTTAACTACAAAAATTGCGAGCAAAATAAAATAAATTCTTAAAAGACTAAAATTATTTAATGAGGTCGTCGTGGCGCAGTGGCTCAAGCGTGTAACTTTAACCACGAAAATTGTAGTTTCAGTTTCCACTCGGAGAAATGAATTATAATTTATTAATATTTTGACGTAATGTAATGGCGCAAGAGCAGGGTCAAAGTGTGACTGTAAACGCGACTGGCTGTGGGTTTGATTTTCACCCGAGTAAATAAAATATTTATTCAAATTTATATTTTATATTCTTTGCTCTGGTTTCGAGTAAAAAAAATAATTCATTTTTAGCGTTTTATACCTAAAAGGAAAAAAAACAGAACACTATAAGGATCACTTTGTTGTCCATCTGTCCGTCTATCAAGATCATTTTACTTGAGATTGCGTTGAGGTCAATCTGAAATTAATATCAGATATTCAAATTTACAGTTCCTTGGAGCACAGTTACCCTTCTAATATAACGCAGAATTTGTTTTTAAAATAATACACTGCGCTATGAAAACCTATAGTATACTTACGCAGACCTACAGTTATGAAATTTTGAATTGCTCAGTGAGCACAGGTTAACACTACTTAGATTTATTAACTTAATTCGCAGCATCATTAAAACCTATAAAATATTTCCCAATCACACAATCCTGAAATTGGTACAGAACCCTTAGTGGGCGAGTCCGACTCGTCGCTTGGTCGGTATTTTCTTATACACACTTAAATAAACATTCGAAAATTTAAGCGAGCGTAGCCACACGGGGGCCGCTAATAGTTTATTTATATATCTATGCATAACAAAATATTTTTTTGTCATTCTTTTTAATAATTTATTTAATAAAATGACTAAAAAGTTATGTTTTTATTACTATAATTAAAATCCTGAATGTGCAAATAGTTAAATACCATCAAAAAGGACATTTATTACCTAGCTACAATACGAAACAAGTACTTATGTTACTATTGTATGATTATGTTAACCACCTGAATCCCATTAGTCATTATGATAATACCTTAAGCAATAAACACAGCGTACATGCTATTAAATTAATATGTAAAGCTTAATTATATTCTCATTCTCATAAAATTTTTGAACGCTCAATACCGCCCGCTTGCTATGTATACATATTTATGTACTTTGTGTAGGTAGATAGATACTCTTTCCTCAAAGTATTATATATTTTTTATAATATTATACCCAACTGTGTTGCGTGTCATTAAAAAGTTTTTAAAAATGGAAACAGCGTTGACCAATTTTAATTTTCGAGAATTTTAAATTTGCTTCCAAAAGTTAAGGACCAGAGCAATTTGAATTTTAAAGCTATTTTTAATTAAGTCTATGTTAAACTAAAGGTTAAAAATTACATTTCATTTATGTTTCTGTTCTATTGCATATAGAACAGAAACATAGTGTGTGATGTGATTAGGATAATCTCCTGTATGTCTTATTCCTACTATTTATGAAATATTATTATATCCCTTTTTAATTGTTTATATATTATTAATACATTATGGTTTCGTAGGATGCTTCCATTCATGTAAAGACGATCATGATTCAAGTGGATGGCTTCAAGCGCTCGTCGCCATCGCCATCACGATGTTCCGTTAGGAGTGACAGCAAAGTATTTCGACAACCGCGTGTTATTCAAGTAAATAGAGATGCAGCTACTATGATGGACGAGGAAAATATTGATGTTTCTCATTCCGCAGGCGAAGGTCCTTGCCCTTCTGACTGTGAATCTCATGGCAATCAACATGGATCACACTTTCGATCACGTACTTTTAGTGATGGATTTATTCGAAACACAAGCCTTGAATTATTACTTGGAGTGGATTGTGAAGCATGCTTGGCGCTGGCCTCGCAAAGACAATGTATTAATGAACCTATATCTGAACAGAATTTTGATTTAGTGTGTAATTGTAATGTTCGACAAAATAACTACTTGAATTGTTATCGGGACTCAGTCAAGCAGCGTGGACACACCCTCAATATATACGACATAGAAAGAATAAGAAGAGATACTGGACGTAGTAGCTTAGCTGTTGGATCACATAGGAGTCTCGATAGGAAACATTACAAAAGTAAAACAATTGGTGTTTCAAGTTACATATCAAAACAATTTATCTCGTACGATCCAACAAATACTCTAGTTCAGAAAATAAAAAGGAAATTGTCAAATTTAAAGAAAATTAAAGGTGAAACAGTTAGTAAGAAACCTCAAAATTCACTACAACTTTCGGAAATAGCATCAAGTTCTTCGAATTCACTTAAAAGGCTGTCAATGTTGTCTCTCGTAGATAAATCTCATAAAAAAATGGACAGTCATAATTGTATTTTTTCGTCTTCGAGCATGCAATCAAAAGATGATTTAAAAAACAATATAACGACATATGAAAATTTCTCATCAAATATTGATCAGTGTTTTGATCGCCTCCGCAATGGTAATGCCGACATGAGTACAATACAGAAAAGTAGCAAACTTCGTAGTTGTGTCAATAATGATGAAATTTTAGTAAGAAATGCACCTCTTATTAAATTTTCTACGCTTGATAATCGAAGTCGATGCAGGAGTATAAGACGACAACTATCTTACAATGATTTTCCAAGTGACCGATGCAGAGATCGGGTACCAGAATCGTGGTCGCAAGACGAGAATGCGTTTGCTTCGAGGAGCATCCGAAATGAATTAGTTGATGAGGCACAAACGTTTGTAGAAACTGATAAAGTAGGGAGGGCACCAAGAACAACACACGCTCATTGTACTTGCAGTTCCAGCCATGACAGAATTCCATCAATATTTTATGACGCACATGTAAGTTAATTTATATTTAAGCAATTATAAAAAAATATTTTATTTAAGTATTTTACTGTCATAATATAGTATGTTATACCTAGTATAGATATTTCGTTGATAGGGTCTTTAAAATTTCTCAAAGACAAAACAGACCCACGAGTAAATATTCTATTTTTTAAATTATAAATTAAATAAAGATACGAGTATGAGATATATCTCAGCCAGGGATTTTTGGTATTTTAAAAGCCATTACATAGCACTTAGATTTTATCGAAACTAAAATTTTATCTAGCTTTTCTTATTTTTATCGTATACCATCACAGTACATTAAAAATGTATCTTTTATAGCTACATAAAAGCACTAATAGCAGTAGTCTCTTATACTCTTACACACTTTAAAAGAGACATACTCAAAACTTTTCCTTTTGTACTATATGTACATGTAATCCAATGTGTGAGAATGCTACAATAATATTTAATGTTGTATAATAAATTAACAGAGCAAGAAACGGCCCGCTCCAGCACCAGATGTAACAGAACGATCACAACGCAAAGCCTGTAGCGCCTGTAAGTCTTCACAATGGCTCCCGCCTACCACATCGACCACCAGTCACAGTTCTACCACAACTGCAAATTCTTCACGTAAGTAAAGCACTTTAAAATAAATTAAAATTAAATTAAATCGGTTTCATACTGCATCCCGCATACGTCAGAGTAGGCAGAGGAAAGCAAGTGTTAAGACACTCCGTTCCCAGTTTTCGAAGAATTTTTCGAGGCATTACTTTTTGAGTGGTAGTGGAACTGAAAACTTTAAAAGCTTTGTAATAAAATAATGATGAAATAGAAATAATTCAAGGATTGGATTTGAAAAATATATAATATTAGTTGATTTATTAGCACGATATTACAAATATTACTATTAATTCATAGGTACATCCATAAGTTACAACCAAACAAATCTAGTAGTGTTAAGTTTGACAAAGCCTACTCTGCTATATGCGTAAGAGGCATAGCGGAAAAAAAATATTCATTTATTTTCTCCGTATAATTAATATATTTTTCATGATTCTATAGGATGAAAATCATAATACCCAAGTTACATGCCCGCAAGATATAAGTGAAAGTTCATTAAAAAAAAAAGACTAACTTTTCACAAATTTTATGTAACTACATATGGTATCTTTAGTTACAACTACAGATTTTTCAAAATTATAATTTAATTAAAATCATAATTTTTAATTAAAATTATAGTTTCAATAGTTTCGTCTATCGCCGTCAGACAACAACGATCGTTGTCTGTGTCAGATTGCGTTTCTCAGCACCAATGAATTAGCGGAAAATAGATACTGGATTAATTTACTATTAAGATCTCGTCTCTCTCTGCTTATCTCGTCTTAACAAACGTGGAAAATTTCAAACAACTTCGTTTACATGTAACCGTAATCACTGTTTCCATTTACATAGTTTTCATCATTTGAAGATAATGAGAGCTCATGTTGTTAAATTCGTATATTATGATATAGATTATAGAGAAATGTCAATTTTGTTAAAGTATTTGCTAAGATGTCATATCTTTATTTTTTATAGATTAGTAAAATTAAAATTAGCTTCTTGCTGTAAAAAAAAAAAAAAATCTTGCTGTATTCCGCATACAGCAGAGAAGGCAGGGAGAACTTTGTATTAAGACACGCTGTTCTTCACTTTCCACCTAATTTTTCGAGGCATTGCGTGTTGAGTGGCGAAATTCAACGCCGGGTTTTAGACCTGGTGCCAGAACGAGGAAATGAAAATATTAAATATTTTACATTCTTCGAATGGAAATCGAATCCACATGTCGAGGTCGAGGAAAAGCACGGTGTTAAGTTTCGCCACTCATAAAGCCTTCGCCTCAAGAATGAAAGTGAGGAGCGGAGTGTCTCACCACTAAGTTGAAAAAAAGTTGAGTGCTCCTTTTCTTTCACTCTTAAAAATATATACTGTTACGGATAACGTTTCACGTTAAAATAAAAACAACAATGCATTTAAGGAAATTCTAGTAAGCACGATTGAAATGTGCTTAAAGTGCTCTCATTCACAATATGCAGGCATTGTTTTCACTAACTGTGATTAAAAAATGTGAAATTTCTGGTATATTTATCTATTTTAAATATATATAATATACTTACTTTATACTTAATAATAATATAAAATAAAAGTGTTAGTTCGGTTGAACGTCCTTATCTCAGGTACTACCGGGTCGCATTAAAAAAAATGTGTTGGATAGTCTTCTCATCGAGGAAACTTATGAAGGCATCATCGTTTTGATGTAACCGGCCACTTAGAATGTGTCGTGTGTGTATTATTCAGTTCTTATTTGTTTCCTAATGACCGCGCTAGCTAGTTAAAGCTGGAGGAATATAAAGCTTGAGTATTGATAAAATACATTAAGGAAATAATGGCCAATAATGAGGCCAGTCGTGGAGCAGACGCACAAGCCACTGTAAACGCGACAGATTGTGGGTTCGATTCTCACTCGAACGAAATATTTTTATTTTCTGGCTTTGGTAACGAAATCTTAAGGCAACCGCTACGCTTATTATGTAAGGGACTGTTATGTGAGGGATACAAACTGAAGCCTAAACAAAAATAGAAAAAAAAATTGCACATAAATGGTTGAGTTATTGACTACAATAAATATATAAGGTTAATTCTTCTAACAATAAAACTGAGTAACCTAAGGTGTATCTCTAAATATTTTACTTAAAACATCGTCTTTAGTGCTACCACATTGCCAATTTTGCCAGATTCTAAGCATGATGTTTCATAATGTTATCAATTCACCCGTCTATAAGTTCCAACCAAACCGATCTAGTAATGTTGAGTTTGACAAGTAGATTATCGGAAAGCTTCCGACTAGTATTGCTATGACCTAAATCGCCTGTGATATATGTGCTGTCTAAAATACAATATATTTGAAACATATTTACATAATAGTTACAGATATTTGTATGTAAACTGTCTGTTAGCTAAACTGAATACGTAAATAAATATTTTACTACAATATTATTCCTACTTACAAAACGCATGCAAGCAATCTAAAGTAAAATAGCCAAGTTATAGTGAGTAGCATTAACGACCATAACGTGAGCGAGCTTCTTAATGTAAAAACTTTAGATGGGCTTAGCTATTCTTTACTCTCTATCTCATCCATAATATAATATATCGAGGTGATATTGGACTTTTTATACCTAGGTGTGTCAGCTTGGCACCGTCGCTGGTGTTGTGTTGCGATACTGGTGCTAGTGGCGGGCACGGCGTGTGTAGCGGGACCCTTGGCCCTGCGTGCTCCGCCTGGTGCGCCTCTGCACGAACGTCTACGCCTCGCCGAGAGACTTCTTCACGACACACCGCTTATAGATGGCCATAATGATTTACCATGGAACATAAGGAAATTTTTACACAATAAAATCAAGGATTTCAAGTAAGATGCTGCGTTATTTTATAAATTTTATTATATATAATTTTTAGTAAAATGTTTTTACAAAACAAATTTAACCATATATTGTAAATTATCATATTTTAGTAGTAATTAATGTTTACCACTAATAGAATTTAATTCAACACGACAATACTAACTCTTATCTTAAAATGTGGAACAAAAGAACCAAAACATTAATATGAAATTTGTGGACCGTTTATTGAATACTCATACATATATACGGCCGGCCGTAGCTATGTGAACAAAAACCTGATCACCGCGTGTTAATAGTCTGTAAATAACGAGTCTTCTCTGTTTAGATAGGATGTACGTTACATGTCAAACGTCGAGAAAATTGTTAGCTTATTTTTTCGATATTATTAATGTCTACTATGAGCAACAAAGTATAGATTTTTCTCCTAGATTTTCTTGATCATATTACATAGGTTTTATAATAAATATATATAGAATTAACATATGTATATAATTAAAAAAACGTA
Source organism: Heliconius charithonia (assembly GCA_030704555.1). Taxonomy (NCBI): domain Eukaryota; kingdom Metazoa; phylum Arthropoda; class Insecta; order Lepidoptera; family Nymphalidae; genus Heliconius; species Heliconius charithonia. Next base: position 6,459,017 of record CM060809.1, on the reverse strand, counting down.
TTTTTTTTAATTAAAATTTTAAGCGATGTTGAAGAGTGTAGTTGATAGAGCAACGACGCAGATGGTTACAAACTTTTATAAGTTCCTAACTTTCGTCTCGTTGGCACATACTCATAAAAACTCAATTTTTCACTACCAACATGTTTCAAGTGAAGGAATTTTGAAAGTTTAATATTATGCCACAATAAGAAACAAGTAATTATATATTTTTGTTTAAATAAAAATAGATTCGATGACGACCTGCGAACAATATCACCTTGGGCTACGAGTTCTTGGAGTCACACCGATCTACCACGCTTAAAACACGGCCGTGTAGCAGCTCAGGTGAGGAAAAGCAAAATCTAATTTGATCAAAGACAAAAATTTTAAATCATTCAAAAGTACTTTACTGTTGCGACTATCACGTTTTCTATTACATGTCACTGTGAACAAAGCATACGAATTTATATTCCGGAGCGGCTTCGAAATGCAATTCGTGCATGGTTTCAAATCAACTACGAGTAAAAATATAGTACTCGTCTTTGTATTTTGTCAGATACAGACTACAGTGTGTATTATTTCACTTCTAAATGGATTAAGTTGCATACCATTTTTTTTTGTAGGTCTACTTTTGAAATTATAGTACACCAATGAATAATGCTAAGATATCTTTTAATTTTCCTTCAATAGTTCTTAAACAACTGTTTGACGCTACATCCTTTGTACCTGCTCACAAAAAAAAAACATACATAATATAATATTTTAAATTTATTTAGAGAATTGGACTCTTGACACCCGAGTCTTATAAAAGCCCGAGTTATGCTAAGACAATAAAAAAGTTTTATAAATAAAAAAGTATATTATAAAGTAGTAAAAATATTTAAAAAAAACCTATTTAGTTCTGGGCTGCGTACGTGCCTTGCGACGCGCAGCACCGGGACGCAGTGCAGTTGACCTTTGAACAAATAGACTTAATACAGAGGCTGACGGACAAGTATCATCCACAATTAACATTCTGCACTTCTGCTGACGGTAAGTTAACCTTAAATAACCAAAGACATTCGAAAAAAAAATACTTTTAATATGCAGGTTTAGCTTTTGTTTAGGTTTAGTAGGCCTAACTTTATTTGGTGATAAAAAATCACAAAACATATACGTGATAACTTTTCTAGATAGTAACACATTTTGAAGATTTATATGTATAAAGATTACTTGGCTTTATGGAAAGCTCCATAAATTACTTAAGAAATTAGCTGCCACTGTCGGGTTATTTTCCTTACTTAATGATGGTAGATATTGGCTCATTTTTCATCCGGTTCTCGCAATTCTAAATGAACAGAATTTTTTTTTTGTGTAGCTGTAGTTGAATTTTTTATATTATTTGACTAGTTTTATTTGTCGTAAAAATATTTATATTTTTTTGCTATATTAAATAAGCCCTCTTATTCGTTACCACCTCTCTCCTCCGTCGTAGCCTGATGAAATTTACGATTTGCAGATTAGCATATAAAAGGCCTTTTTAACTCTTAAAAATCTAAGCTGAATTAATTTTATCGTCTTGAATTTTACTAAAGCAAAATTATGTTTTTTTGCTTTCTTCAGAATAGTCATTAGTGTTATAATAAATCAAGCTGCCAGCGTAGAATGCCTTTGCACGTTAAGTATTTAAGAAATTTTAAAAATATGTCTTGTTAGTATTCCAGATTGTTGTGTAAAAAAAATTTGATTCTTATATATATATATATCTTATATGTTTTGATTCTTTTGTGTTTTTTTTTTACTTATTTACTAGATCCAAAAACATTTAAATACGTGTGATTGTTATTGTTTTGTACATCTATACTAATAATATGCTCCTTCATATATTTTGTAATATTTTAAACCTTACCGAATATTCATTAAAATATATTTTCTCGATAACACAATCCCAGTAAGTATCTACACATGGTAGGTACCTAACCTACTAATATCAAGAACAAATCACAACAGACCTCTTTTGCCGGCCCAAACCCTTTTGTAACAAGGGTTGCCTTTAATAACATGTCGAGGTGGACGATTTAGAATAATTAACAAAATCTCTTCAATAGCTCGTAATCTCTAATAAATATAGGTAACGGTACTCCTTTAATATTTTTTGTACTATTCTTGAGGTTTCATATCTCAAAAGGTAAAAACGGAACCCTTATAGGATTACTCTGTTTTCCGTCTGTCCATCTGTCAAGACCATTTATCTTGAGATCGCGTTGAGATGTTAAGCTGAAATTATACTTCCCGTGGACCGACAATTGATGAAATTCGGCACGAAATGAGAACTTGTAATACAAATAAAGAAAAAGATCCGAAAAGGGCAAATTTATAGGTGCTTCATAGAATTAAATTAAAAAAAAGGAGTGCAAATTTAAGTTCGTCAGCTTTCGTAAGTCGTTGTTCGCTTTCATTTACAATCCTGAAATTGATCCGGAAACCTCGATGGACGAGTCCGACTCGCACTTAACCTGTTTTTATATTATTACGTCTTTCAGATATTTTAACAGCTCACGCAAATCATCGCCTTTGCTCTCTGGTGGGTGTGGAAGGAGGACACGCTATAGGAGGTAGTTTAGGTGTTCTTCGGACTTTATATCAAGTCGGTGTTCGCTATCTTACGCTAACTTCCACTTGTGATACACCTTGGGCCGAATGTGCATCGGCCGATCGACCTGAATCCGCCCAAAGAGGAGGATTATCGCCATTCGGTAAAGTACGTACCGGGAAATATGTTACTATATCATTTCTTTCGTTTTATTTCGGAGTAACGAGGCAAAGCGCGGCATTGAGTTTTGTCATTCAACAATTCAATACCTCCAGAATTCAGCGGAAAGTGGAAACGGAAGTGCCCTAATGGAAACGGCTAGGTTCCCAAATTTCCTCTGGCTACCCTGCTATGTTCGGGATACATCGTGAAGCTAAAAACAAAATAAAAATCATAAATACGTCAATTGCTAACCTTTTTGCATTACAACTCTCCCTATTTTTAATATACTTAATACACACTTAAAAATTTTAAATACAAGAAAATATTACAGGGGGTAATCAAAACAAAACCATAAAGATTGAGATGTCGAGTGGGCTAGGGAGCTATAATAATAAATATCCTGCAACATTTTGCTTTGTATGAACTCCAGCAGCTTGCGAAACAATTCTTTGTTTAACATACGATACTTTTCGTAACATTTTTCTTTTGTTAAAACCTCTTACAACATGTTCAGTTTCAATTTAATAGCGATGTTTATTCTATATCCAAATCAGATACTTAAAGTAAATCCATAGAAGAAAGCTACCAATTTTCGTGTATTTATATCCAGCTAGTATCTTATAATAGGTACTCGTATTGTAGAAAGCCTAGTCGAAACACGATAAATATTTCCTTACTGAAAACACAGTATTTTCACTAGCAAATATTTACAAAAAACATTACTTCCACTTTAAACTCAAAGACACTTTTTCACATTCAAAGTGGTGCAATGAATGGTTTAAAGCGCTTAATGAGAAGCATTTTCGAGTTTTTTGAACGCCAGTACGAGAGCTATATTATTTTCTGTATGACTATTGCCTACTATGAAAGGTACTGGACGAACACTCGTGAACGTTATTCTTTTAAGTAGATAAAATGAAAACAGGAACAACATGACGAACAACAATGTACTTTATAAAATGTTGTCGAAATGTTACATTAATAAAAATAAATCTAATTTGGATAATATTATATTTGTTAGAAAATGGAAAATCATGTTATTTAATACAGTATTATCAGAGCTAATATATATTTTTTTCAGATAGTAATTAAAGAAATGAATAGACTGGGCATGCTGGTAGATTTATCTCATGTGTCCGAGCGTACTATGCGCGACGCGCTCTCCGTGTCGCGGGCCCCGGTTCTATTCTCGCACTCCTCTGCCCGCGCTCTATGCAATGTTACCCGCAATGTACCAGATAGTGTACTACGGTTATTGGCTTCGAACAAAGGCGTCATAATGGTCAACTTTTACACTTCCTTCTTAACGTGCAGGGATACAGCCACCGTTCAAGATGCTATAGGTACGGTACCTTTCGTACATATATTTTAAACGATATAATATAATTCTATAAAACTGAACACCTCTTGCAATAAACTATTTGTCATTGGTAAATAAAGGCTATTCAATTAATCTTTACTGAAATAATAGCAGCACGTATAATTTCAGGACACATTAATCACATACGTAACATCGCCGGGGTGGATAGTGTGGGACTCGGTGCCGGGTATGATGGAATCAATTAGTAAGTTACACATTGCCCTCCATTGTACATACATACATACATATATCATAGATTTCCGAGACGATTAAGTTTATGAGGACTTTTATTATTTCGACGTAAAGCTCCTAAAAGCGAGAATGCTTAATTAAATGACTTGAAGACTTTAAATTTAGTTAATTAATTTGCTAGTAGATTTAATAATCTCGTTTCGCCTCATTAAGTCAAGTCTTTTATTGCATTTATTTTTTTATTTATGAATTAGGTATTATTTGAGAAACATGTCAGGCCTAAAATGATTTTTATGTAAAAGATCGTAAGTTCGGCATGTTCATATGCCTGATATTAACTATTGACTTTCATTAAATGCTATAACTTAATAAGTTAGTGCAATTTATGTATATTTTTTTTTATTTTAGCACACCACAAGGCTTGGAAGATGTGTCATCTTATCCTCTGCTATTTGCTGAATTGATGGAGGATGGTTGGAGTATAGAAGATTTGAAGAAGCTGGCCGGTTTGAACCTTATACGTGTGCTTAATGCTGCTGAGCGTGTGTCGAGGGAGATGGCTTCTGCACACATAACGCCATATGAAGAAGTCGCTCCAAGATCCTTGGACGCTCATAATTGTTCTAGCCAAGATATATAAAAAAATCATTAAACTGAAATCCAAAAAAAAAATTATTGCTTAAAAAAATCTACCAATACACACGAACAATACACAATGCACTTATAGACATTTTTAGAAAAACAATATTTTTATCTTCTACTTTAAATAAAATTTATTATAAATATTTATATTAAATAAGGCGTATAAGAATTATTTAAAAAAATCATACCTTTTAAAACAATCGGGAGAAACAGTAGCTGCTTTTAATAATTGCTACATTTTTTAAATATAAATTGTGGACTAACTTACTATTATATATTAAAATAATCCCAAGCTTTAATATTTTTATCTACTAAATTTTAATAAAATATATTATTATTAATGTCTCGACAGGCAACAATGACACAAAAATTTACAAGGCAAAAATAATAATTACATGATATAACTCTGCTCCAAGTTTAGATATTTCATTTAAATAGTTTCGATCATACAATGTAGAGCTATTAGAGATATTAGACAAGGGAAGAGGATGATATATACATAAATGTTATATATATAATTTATCGTAAAAACAACTTAATAACGAAAAACGTTGTTGCTGAAATATAATGTATGAAGTAGATTTAACATATAGATATATATACATACATACGTACATACATACAAAGCTCTACAAGTCTCCGTAGTCCGTGTGTGTACATGGACGCCATCATGGCGTATTCAGCCACTATGGTTATGACACTAATATCAAGGAAAAACTAGTTGATATCAATTTGCCTATATTTTCTTTACCCACAAGCACACCTTTATAAAAAAAATATATAGACAATAGGCAAGCAATACTTACGTTTATCCACTTTTCTTGCTATATCATTAGGATTATAGAAAAATAGTTAAGTATTTAACTTCATTCGCAACATGAAACTTTATCAATAATAACTTATAGCTAATATTGTTATAAACAGATTCAAATAAAGAATTGCTTCATTGTTTCTAGATGTAGAAAAATTGTAAGCTATATTTATGAAAATGTAGAAAAAAAATACGTTACTACCATATCGTGTTAATAATAGTTTTAAATTTATAGTTAGTAGTATGTGTTAAATTTAACCCTTTTTTATTATCTACTAAATAATTATCAAATTCATAGCTTTATTTAAAACGACCAAAATAGAGTGAACCATAGAATAGACATCTATAGAGTAAGTGTTCGGAAATATATATAAATGTTTTTATACCTTCCTAATTCGTAAAATTGAAACTGTAAGTATTAGTACCTGTTGTACTTAAATTATAAATAGAATAATAGACCGATCTTAAGACTGACAACTTAATATATTTTCTGTATAATGTCTTTCGAACGAGGATGAAAAATGTTTAACAAACTTTATAATATCCATCTTAAGATTTGTTTATTATTTCAGTAAATTGTCTTTAATTCATTACTTTCAACATATCATATTGTTTTAATGAACAAAATATAGTGAATAATCTAATATATAAAGTGGGGAACGGAATGTCTTACCACTGGGTTCCCTCTGCCTACTCTGCAGTTTGCGGGATACAGCGTTAAGCTGAAGCAAAATACACAAAAATCGACCTTGATAAATCTATGTATAATCTTTTATTACAATTTAAAAAATATTTTCACTATTTTGCTTGTAGTAATTTTTTACAACATAAATGTGATACCTACATTGAACATTAGTTATATAACGTCTTCAATACGATAAACTGTTAATTTTAATTGTTAAAAAATTGTAATTCTTTATAAAATTCTATTTAATACAAAATAGCAAGAACTTATTTCGTTATCGTTACTTTCTTTAACTGGTAACATTATACATATAATATATTTACTGTATTATAATATCCTTACACTATCAATTTGTTTAAAAATAATTATATGCGATAGATCACATTGTTTTAAAAAAAGTTATATTCAAAATGTTTCTATATCTGATTCATATTAATTTATGTAATTTCATATTTAAAGTTTATTATATTTACGTTGTAATTAAATAATTAGATATATTTGTAGTAGAGTTTTGCTATAAACAGTAAATATATAACGTTAGATGACTGATACATTTTAAAATTTAAAACAAATTCTGTTTTAATAAATAATTAAATATGTATTTACTTGTTTTATTGAAATTATTACATTTTCAGTACATTCATAGTAAAAAATACCATATTTGGGACATTTGTTATTAAATTATCACTCCTCACCTCCAATTATTTAATAAAGAGAACATTATAATGAAAAAAAAAAATAAATGACGTCAAATTAGGATAAATAAAAATATCTCCGAATATACCAAAGCGATTTTAATGTAACTTGTACTGTTCTCTAAGATGAAGTATACCTAATGTGGCCATTTTTCGTTCGGCTCAAAACAAGACGTAGGGTGGCTTTCGCTTTCTGGAGTGGCTTTTGTTTTTTTTATCGAAGTGCGCTTTCGTATTTTTTATTTACGTATAATTGACACTTTGGTTTTGAACACGTCAAATGTCATCTGCCTGTAATTATTATCAGCCTGTCCTAGTTCACTGCTGGACATAGGCCTCTCCAATGGTCTCAAGCACCACTGAGATCGATCTTGAGCTCTTCGCATCCAGCTGATGTCAGCCACTTTGCGAATATCGTCTCCCCATCTAGCTGGAGGACGTCTTACATTACAAAAGTATACCCAACTCAAATTAAAAAGAAACATCTCGATATGAATTTTACTTTTCGAGAAATTCTCGGACAAATATATACTAACAATACTAAGCACATGTGCTGGGAAGCTTAAATGGATCATTATACTCTTAGATTATCGAATTCCAACAATATTACATTTACATACATACATATCAAACCGATAAACTCCTATTTTTGAAGTCGGTTAAAATATATATTCACCACTCATTGTTACTGAAATTTGTACCAAAAATGATACCACCTATGTTTTATCATTATTACCGCTGAAACCCGCTTTCAAAATCTTTAAGTACACTATGTTATGCCTAGACTTAAAAAAACTTTATTTCACAATTCCAAAGATTGATAGTATGTACAAGCAGACATATAAGCTGATCACTTTAATATTTCATTACTATGTAGTCAGCAGAATCAATCACTCAAAGAAATTAATATTTAAAATTTTCAATTTCATCCGCGTGTCCGCCACTCAACATACAATACCTCCAGATTTCGGTGGTTCCGACAATAGGTTCCTAGGTTCCCTTTGCTATATTCTGCACAGGATAGACCTGTGCGGAATATAGCGTGAAGAAAAAAAAAAGAATATAAAAACACAATTTATGTTGTTTGGGTAAGGTATAAGTAAATAAAATAGAATAAATTTATTTGATATATCAGACTCCATTCTTGTCAAGTCGAGACCAATACTACTTGAGAAGGTAAATATATATATTTTTTTACCTCATCATCACTTTGTACAATGTTATAAATAAACTCGAATTATACTTTATTGTTAAAATACAGTTTAAATACATATTTTAAGTGGCACGCCTAAAACCCAAGAACAATATCAAAATCTGTGTTCTGTAATTACAAATGACAATTGACTTTGACGTTTTAAGTTTATCAACGCAAAGTGCAAACGTTTTGCTTTGATTGATTTGTACAAAACAAATAGTAATAATACTAGGAGAATATATGCTTAAACTCTACAAAATGCAAATATTAAAATAAAATATAATTTTAACAATTAATTGCAAAAATAATCGTTTAACTTAGGATATTTCTGTTTTTGATATACAAAATGAGTGAAAAATCTACTCCACTTTTAGCTGTTCTGCAACTATTACGAAAATATGATTTAAAAGTATGTCGATTATTAGTTTACACTATCTCAGTATAACTAATTTGTCACATATCTGAATGATCCATGACTTTTATTCTCGCTTTTTCTAGGGTACAGAAGAAATTTTAAGAAAAGAAGCTAATTTAGGCGATGCCGAATATGAAAATTTGGATTTACCTGAGGTTGAACTTGCTAGCATTCTCACTGCACACCACACTGAAAGTGATCCCTACAGCTATGAATTTGCATATGAAAGTCTAAAAAAGTTTGTGGAGAATTCTTTAGATATTTATAAGGTAAATTAATAGTTATTAAAATATTAATTTCAGGATATAATATAAAATTTTAATGTAAATTAATTTAATGCAAGATTAATGTAGAGACCTCAAATAAATAATTCATATTTCTTAATATAGCCCAAGACTTGTTTTTATTTTAGTATGAACTATCAACATTTATGTATCCGGTATTTGTTCATATGTATTTGATACTTATTTTATATGATCACAATGAACATGCTGCAAAATTTTTGAAAAAATTTGGTCCAGAACAAGAAGAGCACTATCAAGAAGATTTAAAAAGATTGGCCACTGTTGAAAATAAAGAACAAATAAAGGGCAATGAACTTGCAGAAATTTACAGGTATGTCCTAAGATAAGAAATGTAAATGTTTTAAATTATTTCAATATATTCTATCTTATATGTATATTGATTTACTTATAAAATGTTACAGTACTAACAAGTTCCAAGTACAATTGTCTAGAGATGCTTCAACCCAGCTAAAAAGATATTTACATGAACAAAAAAGTTCACCCATCATTATCAATATTATCAACAATCATATACAAATAGATATACATGATGGTCCAGGAAGAACTCAAGCTCAAGTAAAAGCAACAATAGGAGGAATTTTAGGAGAAGCTTCCAGAAATGGTATATAAAACTTCATCTTTTTTAGTTTCAAGCTGTATCCTTCATATAGCAAGGTAGGCCAAGAAACTTACCAAGTTAAGAAACCTCCCAAGGCGACATATCCCCATTTGTTTTAAGTGGTGATGAATGCAGTGATGGGGACTGCCACCCAACACACCACATCATCATGTTTGTATAAAAAGTTGGTTTCTGGTATATGGTTTTGTTATTGAAAATTTCCACCAGACATTTCAAATATTACAATAGCCACGTATATGTATGTCTGTGTCAGTGAAAAGTGAAGAATTGAGTGTCCTAACTATAGACTTTCTGTCTTTAGATCTGTCTAGCTAAATATTATATTTTCGTTCTTTCTTTCTCTCTCCCTTATTTTCGTTGGTGTTATTGTACATGCAACAGATGTGAGTGTAATTCCCACTTCTGGTAATGCACTATTGTGATTCACTAACTCTGGTAACAGGGCGAAACTTGAGTTCTGCCAATCATTATGTAATGTCTAAAAATAAAAAGTGGAGAATGGAATGTGTCAACAATAAGCAGGTTTTCTCTGCCGAGGCAATGATACAGAGTAATGATAGAAAAAAAAGAATATGTTAATGTATATAATTTCTTTTATTGTTCTTTCAGATAATCGACCAAAAGTTTACTATGGACTATTAAAAGAACCCGATATTCAAGTACTGCCCACACCTGTTGAGGATGAAGAAGAAGCAGAAGAAACTCCAGATAAGCCAAAAAAGAAAAAAGCAAAAAAGGACAATATATTTATGAAAAAACCAAAATCTGACCCAAATGCCCCACCAAATGACAGGATTCCACTACCAGAATTGTAATAATTTTAAAACTTTATACCTTTAATTATACTGTACATCTTCACTTTTTATCAAGTTCTAAACTAATTACTGTATGTGACAGACCCTAAATACCATGTTTGTAGGGAATGAATTATTAGATAGATTGCCATTAGAGAATGAATTATTTTAATTTCGTCACTCTGTAGTATCGGTCAGAAGACATTGAGATCCACCACTCAACTCAGTTTTTTTTGTTGTGCTGCACCGTGGCTATAACAATAAGCCACTGTTATGTTTGATATTTTGTACCTGTCATTTATTTTTTGAATTGTGGTGAGATGTCATTTGGGTATCTCATTCTATTCTGTTAAATCCATTTTTAGGGTTGGGACACTATGTCTTCTCTAATAATATTGTATATTTAGGAAATTGATCTTGATCCAGCTGAAAGGCGAATTCAGTAACATTTTGTTTTAATCTTTTCTAGTATAAACATTCTAATATTTCTATGTTACTGTTGCTAGTTATGCACCATAGTTTTAAGATATAGGTTCACTTGGGTTTCTGAACTATAATTTTATTAATTATTTTGTTTAATAAATAATTTTTTCATTTTACAGAGTAAATAAAACTCTGCTTTCTTTTAAAGTAGTAAAGACAAACACACACTCTGTATATCCTGATATAGGCATTAGGGCCTCCCCTAATGCCATACTTTGTCGAAAGTCCGATTTATATCCTAGAAGAACTTTCTATATTGGTTGCTTTGTTTTAGATAGGGATTTTATTGTTTGTTTTTTATAAGTAACATTTTCTCTAGATAGTGACTTAATCATTTCTCTATATTGTATATATTTAGTTAACCCCTGTAACTTGTAGGGTGTTTTTCATGACAGTTGGCACTTGAAGGGCCTGATTCTGGTATTTTGTTGCACCATAGGTCTAAATCTTAGATTTTTTGTTTGGCCAAATCTGGCATCTTTTGCATTGCATTATTTCTTACTTCTTGTAAGGTGCTTCAAATATCATTCTCCTTTGATTAGGATAACCTTATTTAAATATATCTTTATTGTTCTGGTGTGGGATTATGTCCACAAAGAAAATAGATAGTGCTGCTTTGGTAACTTTTCTTCTTCTTTAAAATCTTGTTTTATTAGAGTAATATCTCCGGAATAGTATAGTCCTCGTAATCCAATTCTTTATGCTCTTTTAGACTTAAATTCCGAAATTGAGGTTCGCCACTCAATCCACAAGAATTCAGCGGAGCACGCATTGTCTTAAAACTTGGTCCCCAGATACCCTCTACCTACCATGCTATAATATAGCATAAAGCTAAAAAAAATATTAAATTGTGACATTTTTTAGGAAAGAAACTGATAAAATTGAAAAGGGAAAAGCTTTGAGAGAGGCATCAAAACGTGTCCAACTCGGCCCCGACAGCTTACCTTCGATATGTTTCTACACACTATTGAACAGCGGCCAAACTGCAGTGTCCGCTGATATTTGTGACGATTCCACTTTACTAGCAGTTGGGTTTAACAATTCCTTGATAAAGGTGATTTTTTTTAATTATAATTATTAAAATCTTAAGTGAAATTAAACTTATTTACATTTTTAGAAACGGTGACATTCTTTTGGAAATCGTCCAAGCGGTCTAACCACTACGTCATACATTTTTGTTGAGTTGTAAATACTGTAAATGACATAGCTTGATAAAAACTTATGAGTGTCAAACCGTTTGAACGGTTTCCGAGAAGTGCGAGTTCGAGTTCCGCTACGTTCAATTTTATATACGTACTTATTCCAAAAATATTTTTGTTTCCATAGTGTGGAAACAAAAATATTTTTGGAATAATATTATAATTATATTTTAATAGGTTTGGACATTGACTACACTGCGACTACGAGGAATGAAGTCCGCAGAGAAACTTCAAGATATTGACAGAGAAGCTTGTAAGTATCGACAGACAATTGTTTATGACGTTATAGAATGGAATGGGATGAAATAATGAATACGTGTTATCTTTATTACAAGCTCTTATTTAACTAGCCTTGTTAGCGTTTGTGACATCTTGCAAGCTCAATTTGACCCACCTCCCAGTATCCGATTGTGCTGAAATTTGGATTATAACTTCAATTTTGAAAACAATGAAATTAAATATAATCAATATTGTTCTTAATCTGAAATGGTAGACGCAACAAAATGGCTGATTATAAATTTTTGCATAGTTAGTTTATACACTATGAAAAAACATATAGAAAGTTCGTTTTTAAAAAGATTTTTTTAATAGCTTTTCAACCAAATACGAATTTAAGCATTCATTAATATTATATAGTGTGTTGTTTTGTATATACATTTTTCTGCAAAATGCAAGTTCAGAAATAATTCAAACTACTCTGTATCATTGTTTAGTATTTTCCATACATATGATGTCGATAACCGAGTAATTTTAGTTGTTGTACAGAATTGTTGCCATGTTCTATAGAGAAGAATTTGTTCTTCTGCATCAAAAAAGACTAAAATAGAAGGATTACGACACTTTAACGAATTCATTGTTAAACCAGATAACGTTATATAAAGTTTAAAATATTAAGTATTTGTTTAAAACAAACAATTTTAATCATATTATTAATATCAACAGGTGATGTGTTAGTAAGAATGATGGAAGAAAAAGATAGGGACACATGCCGTACGCTATTCGGCCACTCTGGTCCGGTATACAAAGTGGCATTTGATCCATTTAAGACCCTCTTATTGTCCAGTTCAGAAGATTCCACTGGTAAGAATAAATATAATATATTAAGATATCGTCGGCGTCAGTGCAAGACCTTCTAAATGCAAAAGTTTACAGTAAACAGAAAAAACTGCCTTAAAAGCGACTTGAATAGTATCTATGTACCACTGGATAGAGAAATATTTCAGTTAATAATTTTCTCAAAAATTGCAATTAGAAGATCACTGCACTGATGTCGACAATATCATAAGTACTGGACACCATTGCGACGCATTCAAACAGCATCTGTAGATGTTATGCTTCGAGGATTTGATTCTTTCGCGGCGAAATGATTTATTATTATTTTTTATTTTTTTTTAAAAAGCCAAATCGCGGTTTTAAGTTTTGTCACTCAAGACACATTGTCTCGAATTCAGTCGTAAAGCAGTAAATAAAGTGTTTCTATATTAGGTGCTTGAACCTACACTTGGGTCCGACGTTACTTGTTACGTGCACACGAGCCACCACTTTCATATCTCTCGATTCGTCGACCGTATCATAGTAGGGAAAAAGTCATGGAAGAGTTAGTAGAACTTTATGAATTATCAAAGGCATGCGCGGACATTTGCGTTGAATGGACTTCTTAGATAGACCTTCATAAGGATGCCCCGCACCCCACTACTCCGCGAGCCCGATCACAACACTAAAGTAGTCAGTAGAGCGCTACACTAAGTGCCATTCACTTCTCCAGTTTGTACGTGTAACACAAAGAGATCGCCGAACTTCCGCATATCGAATGTCTGTCCCACAGTGAGGCTGTGGTCGCTGCAGTGCTGGACGTGCCTGGTGGTGTACCGCGGCCACGTGTGGCCGGTGTGGGACGTGCGCTGGTCGCCGCACGGGCACTACTTCGCGACGGCCGGCCACGACCGCACCGCGCGCCTCTGGGCCACCGACCAACACCAGCCCTTGAGGATCTTTGCGGGACACTACACGGATGTCGATGTGAGGAGACATCACTGATGGCTGATATTAATTTATGTTTATTTTTTTAGTCTCCCGCATATGGTATTTTCTCTTGTTACCATAATGAAGGAACGTAATAGAAATAATTCATTCTTTTTGTATCAATGCCAATAGTTGGTAAAAAATCATGCGATATAAATTTTCTGAAGCATGTTATTGTCTAAAATTGTTGGTAATATCTTCCTCTAACACCTGTATCGGTTTGCCTATCGATCTAATAATGACCCTGTACATTTTGTTAACGGCGCGCTTTGTTAATAGAGCGAAAAAATTAAAATAATTTATTTCCCTAGTAAAAATCAAACCCACAACCGTTGCGTTTACAGTCAGGCGCTGCTCCACGACGGCTTCTAAAAAATATAAATTGAACATTGACACAGAGGATATAGTTGTATTATGAAACACAGGAAATGACCTTTGGCCCTTTCTCTTCTAGTCCATTAGACACTGATAAGGACACTCTGCCCTCATATACGCGAGCTATATATAGTCAATTTTACTGAGACTGATTAATCTTAATTTCACACAAACCAATAACTTAATTAAGAGAAACACGAAAAAAAGAGGTACGGCCGATCAAAGTCTGTGGGCTATAACAACTTATAAATAAATAAATAAAAATGTGTGGTAAATAATTAAATTAATTGACATTTCAGTGTATACAATTTCATCCAAATTCAAATTATATCGCAACTGGATCTAGTGACCGCACAGTTAGGGTTTGGGATTGTCTCACCGGGACCCAAGTACGCCTGATGACTGGTCACAAGGTAAACTTATCGTTTTTATACTGTTTGAAAAGTAAGTGTTATTTGATTTAAAAATTCTATTAATTATCTTACTAAAAATAAAATACTGATATATATAAATATGTTTTTTTAGTTTCAAGCTGTATCCCGCATATAGCAGGATAGGCAGAGGGAACCTAGTGTTAAGATATAGCGTGTTGATTGGCGGAACTGTATCTTCCGTTTTGTCTTAGCTCCAGAGGAAGGAAGAAAATATTAATTTAGTATTTTGAGGCTGTCATGACCCCGTGGCATAGCGTGTGATTGTAAACACGACGGTTGTAGGGTCTGTTCAGTGGAATAAATTATTTAATATTTTAATTTCCTCGCTCTGGTAACCAAGCGCGCCTTTGTGTTCCGCTACTCCACACGTAATGCCCCGAGAGATCTCTGCCTACCCTGCTTAATGCGGGGCTACAGGAAAGATCTGAAAAAATATTAAAGTAATTTCTGTTAAATCTAGTCAACACCATTCACACTGGCCTTCTCCGCCTGCGGTCGGTGGATAGCGTCGGGTGGTGGGAACGGGGAGATAGTTGTATGGGACATATCGACAGGCCTGCCCACCGCCACTCTGCCACCGATGCACGTTGCGCCCGTACACGCTTTAGCGTTCAGCCGCGACGGTACCATACTGTCTTCAGGTAAGGGCTTGTAGTTTTTCTTCTTTTTTTAATAGCTTCACGGTGTATCCTGTCTATGGCAAGGTAAGCAGAGCAAAACTTGGTGTTCAGACACTCCTTTTCCCCCTTTTCGAGATATTAAGTGTTTTAAGATATTAAGGGTGGTGGGTTTAAGTCCCTCCTTTGTCATGCTGTATCTTGTTAAGAGCAGAAGAATAAATATAACTCATTCCGCCGTGTGGAAGCGCACACACATCGTGTCGTGTTTATGCTTGACTGCTGTTCCTCTATTATAAATTATTCTTTGTAAATATATAAAGTATTGTCTTTTTTTATATAAATTCCTCTATTTAAAAAAGGTTATTGTAATTGTAAATAGGTATACTTATTTTCTTGAAATTCAAATATAATTTTTATTTTTATGACAGGTTCCTTCGACTCTACTATCAAGCTTTGGGATTTTGCAGTTATTTCCGACGAAACCATAACTGAGGAAAATGGAACAAATAACAATGTACAAAAAGAAGAAAAGTTTTTGTTAAGATCGTTTGCAACAAAGAATTCTCCTATAAAAAATTTACACTTCACTCGGCGCAATCTTTTGCTAGCCGTAGGTTCATATGAAGGAAGCTCGTAAATTACAATAAGGACAATACATTTTAAGAATAAATAAAAATGTTATTATACATTATGATTTTTATTTACTACAACGATTGCAAGAAATAAGATCTCTCAGCTGTTATAAATTGAATAATTAAATTCAATATAGATTCATTGCTTCGGGCAACTTGTGCTTTCATGGCTTGCTTGAAATCTTCTTTGACACCCTTGTCCGCCCCACGAGTACCTATACGTCGCTGCCCTAAATGTTGCTGAGAATTGGGTAATATATCCAAAGCAACATTTTTTCCTTGCTCATTCCAAATAAAACTTAACTCTTCCAAAAAATCAATGTGAATGATATATGTTTGAAAGAGATGATAATGAAAAACACCTTTTTTTCTTATTGTGTCCATGATGGTAATAAATATAGACTCTTCTTGAGGCCAACCCAGTTGCATTAACACAAGTATATGTCCATATGTTAAATCAGTGTTATTTCCTGTTTTCAATAATATTCTTATGAGTAGTGTGCAGAAATAGTGCATAATTGCAACTTTAGTTAAAGGCAGAAAATGAAGATGTCTATGTTTACCTCCCACAATTAGATCTGATTCTAGCACTCCTTCAACAGAAGGTAATAAAGGTAAAGCAGCTAGTATGTTTTCAACACATGCTGTGTAATTTTGTTGGGAAAAATTCAAAGACACTTTGCTTATGGTAGCTGTTATATTGTTTGGTAAAGAAGTTGAATTCATTTCATCATATCTTCCTCTATATAACGCTAGTTCTTCAGAAAACTCGTTAAGCCATGGTTTAACCTGTAACTGGGTTGTTAATTTTACAAATTCTCTTGATATTACTTCATTACGATGTAAAAGCTCCCAACAATTAGCAGCTGCTTGGAATTGATGTGCTGATATTCCCGTTACTTCAATGTCGCCCTTACGTCGTTTTGAAGGTGGCAAATCAGGATCAGACAACGCTTCAACTAAGATATGATTACCTTTTAATGATTTGTGTTCATACAATGATCTTAGAAAAAACACAATGCCACAGTACAAAAGTTGTCTACAATCATCAAAATTCCTGAGACTTAATAATTTTTGATAGTATGATTCCTTATTTAAACTATTACTATAATTAACTAAATAAGAATCCCACCCTAATTGCCTCCCTAACAACTCTAAAACACCATACAGTCTCTGCCAAGGGTCGGAGATATCATGTTCCGTCTCATCATAGATATAGGAGTTGTAAAAGTCTATTGCTTTTATAACTAACCGTTGAAGTAATCTAGGGGATTCTAGTGAATTAAGTAAAGGTAAGGTTTCTACTACTAGCAATCGAGCATATCGGTTGTCATAGAAAAACTTCTCTGCATTTATTAGAGTTTTGACAAGGCTATCAACACCTAATTGAGGAAACTTTTTTAATAATAATACTAATAATCTACAATGCTCCATAGTGTCATCACTATTTTCAACACTTGTTTTAAGTATTGTTAACTGAATATCAGGGCTAATATGATCAAACATTTGACTCAAAAAGTTTGACTCATTTGATTTAAGAGCATTAGCAATAGCAAATATTTCAGACAATAAACTCGATAGATTTTGTGGTACCAACATTAGCGAACTAAAACATTCTGCAGCTTCTTGAACATTGCCGGATTGCTTTTCCATTAAATAAGCTTCAAATTGAATATTGAAATTAGTGGGAAATAAAGTTTTAGCAGTTAACATCCATGCTTTAGCAGAATATATATTCTGTTTCTGAGCTTCTTTGGCTCTTGATATAATGTAATTTTCATCTTCATCAGAAGTGACCTTCTCAATTGCAGGCATTATTAATTTTATATTTATAATGAAACGGTGATTTATATGTAAGTTTCAATTGTACGTCACATTTATTTTGTAGTTTAAAATGTCATTAATATTTTCTGAAGAAAGGGTCGATGAGACGAGATAATATTTCAAAAACAACTATATGATTGCAGATCAACCTTTATATATATAGTAGAGTATATGCTTCTTGTTGCAGATGCAGAGTACATCTGCAGGTGCAATTTTGGAACGACTGTCAAATGCCAATGTCCATTGTCAATATCAAAACAACCAACATTATGTATCACAATAACATCACAATGGATTATAGAATATAAAAATAAAGGGATTTACGATATAAACGTGACATAAGTAAGTGAAGTGATTAGGGTTCAATTGGCACGCTCGGATCGCCATTAGCAAAGAACAACAGTACTACGGTATTTACTTATCTAAATTATCGATTTCTTAAGTAAAATATATAATTTCAATCAAATAAGCCATCAATATTTTGTCCTTTTATGAATCGCTTTTTATCGAATGAATTTGAGCATTTTATAATACTTTTTTGGTCATAAAATTTTACTTGCTTCAAATAACAAATTCGGTCTAGGCATTTTAGAGGGTTCACCTCGGAAACCTCAGTAATGGTATTGCGATATTCATATTTGATAATTCATTTCATGTCTGCTGTCACATCTGTGGCATATTATCACAGATCACATATTTACAATTAATGTGAGTGACGTTTTCAGTTCAAATTTTGTATTTGTAACTCAAACAAAATATTGAGATTTCTGTGCAGTGTATGTTTCTTGGTTATTATTAAAAGATTTCTTCTAGTAATGGACCAATGATACTACCTACTTCTAAATACAATAGCACGTCAAAACCAACAAATAACCATTCCATTATTATGAATACATATGATGTTAGTGATTATGCTATCGCTGAACTCGTTAAAGATGATATTTTGGAAAATATTTTTTCGTATTTAACTTTACGTGATCTTAAAAATTGTGCGTTAGTATGCAAAACTTGGTTTAGAATTTTAAGCGACGAAAACAATGATGTTTGGAGATTTCACTGTATTAAAAGATTGGCAGAAGAAGTACTAAAATCAGACTTGCTATCGAACTTACCAACATATAAGACTAAATTAAGAGCGTTCTATCATGCATGGAGCCCATATGATTGTTCTAGAAACATATACATCAAACCTAATGGTTTTACTTTACACAGGTATCTTCTCATTTACTTTTATTGGGTTGACTTATAACTATGTAACTTAATGTAGGAAATTGAATTAAACACAATATAGAACAATATTATGGTATTGAGGCCAGCTGTGGTGCAATGGCTCAGAGTGAGACTGTAAAACCAACTGGTTTTGGGTTCGGTCCCCACTCTAGGAGGTGAAATATTTACTTAAATTTATATTTCCATTTCTTCACTCTGGTGTCGAAGCTAAGCTCGGCGTTGAGTTCTGCCACTCAACACACAATGCCTCCAGAATTCGGCAGAAAGTGGGGAACGGAGTGTCTTAACACTAGGTTCTCTCTGCCTACCCTGCTGTGTGCGGGATAGTGTGAAGTTGATTTTTTAATTTATGGTATTACCAAGCCAGTCTGATGATGGTGCCTGAATGTGGGATATGAAACTCTGGGATGCATTTTAATAAATATAGAGTATTAGGTAATAAACATTGTTTGTTTTTAATAGTATATTTGTTTTTACTTTTACTTTATAGAAATCCTGTTGCACAAAGTACAGATGCATGTAGGGCTAAAATTGGATTCTACAGGGGAAGACATGCTTGGGAAGTGATCTGGGAAGGACCGTTAGGAACAGTAGCAGTTGTTGGGCTTTCAACAAAGGAAGCTCCGTTACAATGTCAGGGTTACGTAGGGCTTCTAGGTGCAGATGAACAGAGTTGGGGGTGGAATTTAGTTGATAATCACCTGTTACACAATGGTGACACTCATGGACGTTATCCCTTATTAAGTAATTGCCCTAAATATCAAGTGAGTGTTCTTAATAATAATATAATAATGTTTGAGACATTGGTTGGCGTTGATTTCTAAATGTTCTTTATATTTAGGTAGGGGAACGCATAAGAGTAATTTTAGACTGTGAAGGCCGAACATTGTCATTTGAGAGAAATTATGAATTTCTGGGAGTAGCATTTCGAGGTGAACAAATTTTATTTTAATTCCTTTTTTTAGTTTATTAAATAAGTATTATAAAAAAAACTATTTTTTTTATTTTTCAGGCCTACCAATAAAAAAAAAGTTGTATCCAACAGTTTCAGCAGTGTATGGGAATACAGAAGTGTCAATGGTCTATTTAGGTCCACCGGCAGATGGCTGATATTTTATCACAAAACCCTTTGAATATACAAGATCTAGTCACAATTATTTTATACATTTTCAACTTCATATTTTTTTCTAGTCAATAAATTGTTAGGTCATCCATAAATTACATCACATTTTACGGGAATGGCACAAGAAAGGGGTATATAAATTTGTGACACCAGATTAAAAATATATATATATCTAAATATCTAAGAATTAAAACACAAAATTTCTATATACTAATTTCCAAACTGCTGTTGATGTAAAGATCAAATAAATTTTCTAGGTGGAAAATAAATGACATACCACAAGTTAGGGGGTCTCTGCCTTAACTCTCTTCTCTCTGGGGGGGAAGGGGGTTGTGACGTAATTTATGGCTGGTGTGTTATTATATTCTTTTTTAAATGTACAATATTTTATATGGCTTAATGAATAGATATACACAATTATGGAAAAAATATTATGATTTATATATTAATTTTATTACTAACAAAGCTTTGTCACATGTAAACAATCTTACAATATGAGTTGATGATTTTAAAAGTATATACCTTTTTAAATATAAATCATCAACTCATTTTAGGCGTGGTATAACAATGATTTATTAAAAATTCATGATTATTTATTTTGTTTGTATTTTGGCAAATCTGATAGTGAATTTAAAAATGAAGAATAATTTTGTTAAGCAACTATTCATATTGAATAACGATTGGTATTTTATACTTAATAAAGCAGTATAGCTTTTAAATCTTAACCTTTTTATTTATAATGTGAAATTTCTTTCTCTTGAAATGAAGAATCAAATTCTTATTTTTTTTATACACACAGCAGGGGGGGGGGGGGGGTAATGCGGAACAGCGTGTCTAAGCACAAGGTTCCCTCCAACCTTGCGTTTAGACACGCCGTTCCCCATTTTCCTCCGAATTCTGGGAGTATTGCGTGCTGAGTGGCTGAACTTGCCACGCTTTGCCTCGACACAAAGGGAAGAAATTAAATATTTCATTTCCGAGAGTAGGAATCGAACCGACAACCCGAAGTAGACTTATATGTTTTCAAATTGAATATTTGTAATTAAATACTTACTCCTTACTACCTTATGTAATACTTACTTTAATAAAAAAACTATTACATATAGGAAAGTGCGAAACACGAGTATCTTAACACTAGGATCTCGCTGCCTATCCGCTTGAGCGGGACACAGCGTGAGGCTGATAAAAAAAATATATTTTCAATGAAACAAATATTATATTCTATCTTATTTTTATTTATGGCTTTTTTCTGTACATTTAACTGATTGAAGTCTAACGTGCAAAAGCGAATTTCAAATGAGTTGATTTATTTAGGTGCTAAATACAGGACTTTGGTGCCGTCCACTTAAGTTATGGATATTCATCACAAATTTGACTAGACTTTGACGTTGTGTACTGTATAAAACGTTAGCCAAGTCGCCTTTGCTAAGAATATTATAGATGAATCCTCAAATATATTTAATATGCTTTATATTTTAATTATGATTACATGAAGTTAAATTGTTGTTATTTGCATATGTAATCTTAACCGTTTGAAATAAAACTATAGAGGTGTACATACCTCGGACGGACCACGGTCACATACAAATATTGGCGTATTTAGGTTGTTTCAGGGTGGCCTGGCGCCTAAGGAGTGGTGTCCAATGAGGCCTAATTGACCTCTAAAATACGTTTAGTACCATATAATTTGTATTTGAGCAATAAACTGAGAACATGTAAATTTATCAAAAAGCGTGGTAAAGCCGATACTTCACACTGGTCTTAGTATATAATATGTATGTAGAATAAAAATTACAGATACCATTGTACGGCCATTTATCATTCAGATTCGGGATTATATTGACTAGGTACCAACGGGCACGTGTTGTATCTGATTGTTGACGCGTTACATTTAAATTGAAAAACAAAAAAACATCTATATTGTAAATATAAAAAAAATATGAAACGTTGTACACTTGTACTTACGTATATATTGTGTTTCATGATTAAGTATGTTTAGATAATGTTCATATCTCTTAAAAGATTCTAGTATGTGGATATTCT
The DNA here is from genome assembly GCA_030704555.1 of Heliconius charithonia. Lineage (NCBI taxonomy): Eukaryota > Metazoa > Arthropoda > Insecta > Lepidoptera > Nymphalidae > Heliconius > Heliconius charithonia. The sequence goes on along the minus strand of CM060809.1, from coordinate 6,436,606 downwards.
TATATCCGATAGTTTAAGCACAAAAGTTAGTTAATCGGTTAATCGAGTTGTAGACAAAATCGTCTTAGTTCTAACCACCAACTGGCTTTTTCCTATATACGCCAATGCATACAAACTATTAATTTAAATATATATTTCATTTATTCATGAAAATCTGTACCACTTCATTATATATTTTTTTAATAATATGTCTATGTATGTATGTATGTATGACATAGATTGCTCATATTGTAGGTTCACTTAATTATACTTATTAAATACATTATGAACACTTAAAATGAAATTTATTTCCTTATTAAAATAATTATGTTACATAAAATCATTTTTATATTCATGTTTTATAATCAAATTAACTCTCCGTTAATTTTTCTTACACTTTTATTAAAGAAATAGTTTAATATTTACTCCATATCGTTTACCTATTTCTTTTGCTGTTTTTTTAAAACGCTGCCATTATTGTTAGCAGGTGTTTTATTTTTGCAGAAATGTCAAAAATACAAACGCTTATCCTTTTCTAACTACGTAATGATTAATTTCTAACAAGGCCTTAAACCTGTTATATCAGTTATTTTTTTATAATTTAGTAATAGTTATTAAAATGTAGGTATAAATTAAGTAACAGATAATAAAAGTACATAAAAAGTTGTAAAATGAAGTGATACAAATTTTCAACGCAAACAACACTTTCAATATAATCCACCAAAAATGCAAAAATACACATTTCATATAATTTATTGTTAATATGATTATTTTCAATATTGCATCACTATATTTGAAACAAACTCTAGTCACTGCATAGAACTATCAACAATTATATATACATAAATAATCTGCAACATTGAAGATATATAATATAATATACACAATTAGCTGGATGCCGATGTAAATACATTTCCAAAACAAACTACATTTATTATCCAACATATTACATGTCTATCGTAAAATTCATTCACTTATTTAAATGCTTCAACAAGCTCTAACCCCTATTATTGCAATTCTTACCTAGCAATGAGATTATAAGATTATTCTAGAAAACGATTGCCGATTTACATATTATTACGTATGAGCATTCGTGAATATCACAGCAGAAAGGCCGACTCAAGAATGTTTACAATGCATTACAATAATGGTGTGTCAAACATGATTGTTATCAGGGATGTCACAGATGAGACGTTTCGGAGAATATTATATCAGTGTTGGTCTCTGTTATGAATATTACATTATTTAATATTATTTGTTGGTTCCAGATTATGTCTTTCAGGGATATTTGATGTTGAAAATGTGTTTGGTATATTCGATTTAATAGAAATTTATTTTTTAAAGAACCTGTTTGCTATATTTGTTGTTTACCTTTTTTATTGATAACAAAAGTTCTTAGTAGCTTCTTGTATTAACTAGTGTGTAAGTCTTATATAGACGACACTCATATCCGAAATTTCAATTATTTTGGTGACGATTACGGAACTCCATAACATCCCTGATTATAATAATTATATAACAATTACTAGTCAATAGGTCCATCTAACTTCCTGTCAAGTAAATGATCCCTCATGTGTGGTTTTACCTTGGTTGGTGGGAATTTTGTCAAACAAAAATCGGCGACGAGACAGAACAACTTGCAGAGAATAGGGCAGAGGAGAGCCTGGTGTACAACAGCAGCTATACGGTACCACGGGCCGTCGAACGGGTCCAGAATTGCAGGACATAACATGTGGTTCAGGTTCACTTGCGCGGGCTAAAACAGAATCACAAATATATATAAAAGTGTGTGTATGTGTAAATCCTACCCTACCTATTGTCACGTTAATTAACAGGTCGAAAATTTTGCGGTCATGTTATGGATTAAGATCCAAACCAAGCCAGATTTTCCCTACGTTCTAAAGCCTGAACGTTCCTGTGCACAAACACTTGATTGATTAATAAATTGTTTCCTATTGTAAGTTAGCTATATTGTATATTTTGTAGGCGCTTGTATTTATTAGGGTTAAACAAAAAATATCTCTAAAACATCTCTCATACGCCTATATATGTAAGACAGCATCGACGCAGTGTTCCGTACTACTATTTCCTCTTGTTCTTGTGAGTATACATCTATACATTTAAAAAGAATAAGTATTTGTGATATCAGTTAAATACAAATATATTTTTTCCTAGAGTTAAATAATATTATATAGTTCAAGCCAATGAAGTCGCGCGGGGATTGCTAATAATAATACTTGTAAACTATCCCTTTGGAAACCGTCTAAGCGTTCTGAGCAACTAAACCATACGTTCTCATCAAGCTACGTCGACAATCTTGTAACCTTGCTAAAACTTATATTTTTTAGCGCTTAGGTACCAAAGAGGTGCGGGGTCAAATCCCGCTACGAAGTGTATGTATTTACTAATTGTAGAGTAACAATATAAAAATAAAAAAAACAAACGTATTCTCTCTTGCCAAACAATAATTCTTAGTAATTTGGGTAGGTTGGACATTTTTTTTTAATCTCCTTACAGAAATAAGTAACAAGCGTATAAGAATTTCGACGTAGCTCGATGAGAACGTATGGCTTAGATGGTCTGGTAGTACTTGGACGGTTTCCAAAGAGACGCGCGTGCAAATCCCGCTACTTTAAAAATTTTATGTTTTTAATAAGTACTTTACTGGTGTTATAATAGGAACTTTCAGGTTTTATAACGTAACAAAAGTCTGGCACTTTTAGCTCCCTCTCTATTATATTTTGGAATGTGATTGAAAAGATTCTATATTATTCTATTACATAAAAAAAAATGTTATAACATTTTTTTTTATTAGTAGGACTCAAACTAGTGTTTAAAATCACCCAATGGATCTGACCATTAAGAATAAATAAAAAACAAAGGGTTGTAATATAAGCACCTTAAGGAGTACCTATTTGTTAAAGTATATATAAGTATTGAGTACTATATTTTACATTTATGAGTGCATAAGTATATGATATACTTATACAATACAATACAATATACTTCATCGCACGCAAAATATACACAAAGTACTTATATATAAAATAAGCAAAATGTACAATAAAGTGGTCTAATTGCTTAAAACAATCTCTTTAATTCAACCTTTGGTTATTGGAGTTGTATAAAAAAAGATGGATCATTTGTATCTATTTTGTGCAATAAAAGTATATTCTATTTTGTAAACAGTTACTGCAAATTAACCTCCACAATTATTAGGTTCAATTCCACAGAGAATACTTACAATGGCAATGATTTGCAGAATAATAAAGTGATATAAAAGGTTAAGACAATAACTAAAAATAGCCCAGTTAAAATCCCAGAATGGTTCTACATTATATACACCTGTAAAGAAATATGATGTTTAATTATAATATTTGTTATATACTATTTTGAGACTTCAATGCAAACATACCACCAATCCTTAGTAGATAGTATGGTATGACAAACATCATACCATGTTGTATCCAATATAGAGCTGCTTCTGCTAAAATCTGATATTAAATAGTATATTAATAAATTAGCTATAAATTTGGGATCACTATAGGTATAACAAGACAAAGTTTTAAATTTTAATAATTTATAAATGAAATGTGAGGCCAGTCGTGGCGCAGCGGCACAAAGTGTGACTGTAAACCGACTGGTTGTGGGTTCGATCCCCACTCGAGGAGATGAAATATTTACTTAAATTTATATTTCCATTTCTTCGCTCTGGTGTCGAGGCTAAGCGCGGCGTTGAGTTCTGCCACTCAACACGCAATGCCTCCAGAATTCGGCAGAAAGTGGGGAACGGAGTGTCTAAAACACTAGGTTCCCTCTGCCTACCCTGCTGTGTGCGGGATACAGCGTGAAGCTGATATAAATGAAATATATGTATATACAATTGCAAAATAATAACATCAAAAAAAGTTGATACATAGGTCAACATTTAGACAAAAATAAAAAATGTGAATACATATTATTGCAACATATTTGTCAAATTTAATATAAATAGAAAGGGTATACCTGTTTGTATTGAAACATATTAGCTAGCGGTAAAGACACACTTGATGCAAAGTTTCTACATCTATTCAAAAGAAATTCATGACAGTAGACTGAACTTGTTACCAAATATACATACATTTACACACTTAGCGATAGCACTGCAGACATCCACAGTCACAAGCATGTAAATAATTATGTATATTAAATGAAGCTATTTTAACCAGATTAATCGCATAGTACACTTTGCAGTAGTCCATGGTGACGGTTAGTCTACCGGTGACCACATGCATAGTGTTCGAAGCATCAGGTTTCCAAGAATGTATGTAAAATGTGTGATGATTGTGAAAATCAAAGAATTTATTCATTACGTAATTAGCTAAGCCAAGCACTTTTTTTGTGTATTAAATGAAAAGAAGCTTGTGGCGAGCACTTGTATAATTTTTTAACATTTAAAAGCACTTTCTGAGCTTTGTCAAGGATGTATAACCACCATAAGATAATGAAATTACTAAATTAAAATATAGAACAAGTATTTGTGTATTGGAATAATTGTGTTAAATACTTACTGTTCTTGAGGCTGTTTCTGGGAATAAAAATGCCAGTAAAGGCCCGTTTAGCAAGTTCAAATGAACTCGAAATAACGCTGTAACTGTCTTACTAGGTGGAGCAGCTAATAGATATATCTGAAATAACCAAATTTGTAAAGTATATAAAGAGAAAATGCAATTAAACTTAAAAATTAAATTAAGTACATATTATTTCCAACTATCTTGCAAGCCAACTGTGTAAGCTAAAATGTTAATTACCTAATATTTTGGAAATAAAATAAGAAAATGCTTGGATTTTAAATATTTACCAGATAATGTGTTTATATGCTATTAACTCAATAAATAATGCATAATTCTAAATAAATATATTTAAGTGGAATATCTAGTAGTAGTACATAATAATGTCTTATCACTAGGGTCTCCAAAACTTGTTAATAGGAGACATGCTTAGATATTAAAATATACACATTTCTGAATTATATAATCTAACAGAAAATATTTATAAAATAAAATAAAACTTACTTGAATTAATGTTGTTACATGACATGGGTTTAACAAATATATAACCGTGCGTGATGCAAATTTAAAACCAATTTCCATTCCCCATAAGAGAGCTAGAAGTATTACAAGTAATCTTTTGCCTCCTCTGTCACTTTTAAGGTATATATTTTCATGTGGAATTTGTAATTTTGGGAATGTTTGAATCTAAAAGAAAGATTAAAATTACAACATAATATCGTTATACAAAGTATATATTTTAAAATCATATAATTATATTAAAAGGTTATGTTATCCCTGTAACATTTATTAACTTAAATATTAAAACAGATTTTGGAAAAAACTTACAATTACGTAGACACAGGCAGTAATTACTATTAATGTTTCGATTAATTGCCTCTGTGGTGATAAAAAATACGCACATTCGGGACCCACATTTCTAGGTACTGCTTTATTAGCACCACTGTAAGCCCATTCAAACATTGCAATTAATTTCTATAAACTTAATTAATTAAATAAATTATATTTGTCATTAGTGTATAGATTTTTTAAAATAATTCACTTCCTTTCATTTCCCGCTAATTGACAGTACGAATAAAGTGTTGCAAGTTTATTATTAATAACTACTTTGTCTATATCTATGGCTTGTAACTTCTGTCTATTATATCTGCGCTTAAAAATATTTATACATCCTTTTGTTATTTCAATGAACACCACGTAAAACTTTATATATGTAAATTAATTATTCTCTTTTAAAAAAAAGCACAATACACTATATTACCCCACACTACGTAATTAAATTGAACTTGAATTGAAAAAAAAAAACAAGCAAAACAAAATGAAAATAAAATTGTATTAAATTTGCGTTGATTTTTTGTTAGAACGGGAATTCCAAATTTTGATGGCAAGCGCAATTAAAAACAAAGGTTGCCATATTGTAGCAAAAAAAAATAAAGAATCGAGTCCAAAACAACGCGACTTCGAAAATCTAACGACGCACAGGGAAAATCGAGCGAGGTATTGGTGTACTAAGTAATAGGTAGAGTAGAATACCACATTTATACATGTATTAATCTATTCTTTTTAATAATGAGATTCACTATTGATATATCTATTGGTATTATTTTGTTATAGAATGTATTTTTAGTGGACTTACCTCAAGAATTCATGGTTTTTTAAGTTATATGCCAGGACTCTCAGAGAGAATCTGGGGGCCTGGTGTTAATGCAGTCCGTGTACCGTTTGTCTTTTTCACCGTTGTTATACATACATAACCATAGTTTTACTACTCCATAAAAGTCCAACACAATATATATATATATTTTTTACAAAAATGAAAAAGTGATTTTTTCAAATAAAATAAATAATAAAATTATCGTTTTAAAATAAAATACCATTTGTCAAGAACGATGCACGCACAAATAAACTTATTAAAGGGAAACCTCCACATACGCACCTAAATAAATCCTACGTCTATACTGTTGAGTGACCTTGGTTTTCTTTAGTTATAGGTTTTAAGTATTTTACCCCTATATGCTGTTTCCGTAAAAGGGTCGCTGCCTCCTCCATCCTGTATATGAATATATAGAAGCTTATCTCACTAATAATTGTCATTGTCCCAATCAACACATTTCTAGCGAATTCCATCTTTTTAAAATAAATAGGGGTAGTTCATATATCTTTAATAAACGTGCATTATAATGTACAAGTTTGTATCACATGGGAAAATGACAGCTTTACACGCTGGTTTTAAAAATACATATTTTTGGTTAAAAATAACAATTTTAGGAGAACTGCCATACAGTCTAATTAATAACACCATGTTAAAAAATTAAACAGTAAAAAAAAAATATTCTTATTACGATAATTGACTACATTTAAATAGTTTTTTTATATTTACATTTTTTAACAGTCTACAGTTAACAGAATAAAGATATCCTTACCACAGGTGGTGAATTAGCTAATGCACTTGGGTGGTGGTTAATAGTAACTATCACACGCATACAGCGCGTAAAGAATATTTCCCAAGTAAAGAAAAAAGACTTTAAAGTTTTATTCGGATAGCATAACAGAATAATATTAAAATGTACTTGAATCAAATTCCTGGTCTTACACCGCACATCGATGTGTTTAGTTTCGTTTTCCACCATTATATATCTTAGACGTTGTTACAAAATAAAAAAAGAATATAAATATTTAAAAAAAACCGTTAGACAAGAAAAGTTTTTTTTTATATTAGAATATTAAGGTATTAAAGAAAATACTCTTAGGTTTTAAGTTATTTATTAAAATGAAAACTTAAAATAACAACTATGGTGCTATATGTAATATTAGACTATCTACAATGGCAGTGCTTACACCAATATATAATAGAAATATTTACTATAAAATATTAATTATAATAAGAAAGATAAGTTTGTATACCTATTATACTGCTTTAATTTGATATTGACTCAGTTATTTTCATCATAGTAATTTAATTTTGAAATTGAATGAAATTGAATAATATTTAAATACACTTTACAAGCATACATACATATAATGTTTTCTTATATGAATTCAAAAGCCAGCTCTGTCAAAATTGTTCCTTCTAAGGAAGATGTTCATAAATATCAAAGGTTCTTCTTAAGTTTTTGTGACTAGTAGCAATACATAGGTACTAATCCATATTGTAATACAGATTTTAATTGCTAAGCAATAATTGTAATAGTTCTGTATTTTAAGAATCAGATAAAATATCTTATAACTTATTGTTATTACACATGAAATTAAATATACTATACAATACCCTAATTCTTAAGGTTACATTGCGTTGGTGTACATTATAATATAAAATATGTTCAATTTTTAATTTATTTTATAGCATTACCTGATATTTCGATCCTTATTGATAAAATTTGTAAAGGAAAACAAAAATAAATTACCAGCTAATTTAATATAATGGTATTATGTCCGTACAATATGTTGCTATGTTGTATTTTTAATACAAACTGCACATCGAGATACCCGTTGCAGAAGTCGTCCAGATTTAAGAGTTTCTCTCTCAGGCATGGAGAATTGTTTATTGTCATCAATAGTTGTAAGCCAGAAACTGAGTTTGTTCACAAAATGATGACATGTTCCGCCTTCTCCGTTACATTCAATGAATGGTGTAGCGCGGAAGTCTTCCAAGCATGAGCCTGGACTAGCCAGCGCCTGCCCACCACCTTGTCCACCAGCACCAGTATGCTATTAAAATATCAAAATCATTATTATTTTTTAAATTGCCATAAACTTTTGTAAACGAACCTAAATTTCGTAATTAAATGATGATAATGTTAGTGATTTTCTTAACCCACAAGCACACTCTAAGTTTCAAATAATAAAGATAAAAAAATAAAAATAAAACTACATAGTGGTCAGAGCGCCTGGTCGGTTTCCAGAAGGCGCGGGTTCGAGTCCCATTACGTTCAAATTTTTATACGTTTTTTAAATAAGTATTTTCTTTCCTAAGTGTGAAATAACACTTTAAAAATGTTAAAAGTACATTAGGATTCTCTAAATTTCATATTTAGTAATATAGTATTATAATCTCGGTTACTCTTCATCTGTTTCTAATTTGATAATATTTAATTTAAATCTAATATTTTTTTTTCACGAAGCTGTTGTTTCAAATAACGGTTATAAATGTTATTATTTACAATAAAATAAGTGTTAATATTTATAAATATTTTACAGATAGCAAATTCGATAAATTTTTATTATGCGTATACATAATGCACATAACCAATGTGTGTGTACCAAATTTTATACGTTATTTTGAATAATGTACATATAAGTGTTTTTGTGTTGTTAAGTTTACTTACCATAACAAAACTGTATCCAATCCATAGAGAATTCCAGCCTGCAGGGCAATTTGGTATATCAAGAGTTTGACTATGGACAGCTATAACGTTAGCTGGCACTTCACAAACTACACACCTGGAAATATATCTAGCTATTTCGTTGTTTTCTACTGGCATCATCGGAATTGGCTGGTTCGTAGACAACCAATAGCTTCTATCATTTCGGCTAGCATAATTACAAACATCATTAAGGTCACAAAACAAGAAAGGCATAGTGCTGAACTTTCGGACACACGAGCCAGCGTATCCTAAATCTTGATTATGTGCTTTTTCGTTGCCATCAATATATAACAAAGAGTAACCATCCCAAAGTTTCACATGACCTGGTTCACACTGTGGTATAATGTCTGTTTGACTGTGACGAACTAAAAGAATTCCAGTTAAATAATCTGTAGCAACACACGGAGCTCCAGGTGATCCCGGAACACCTTGTAAGCCCGTTCGGCCTATTTCACCTCTTTGTCCTTCTACACCTTGTAGGCCTTGAGGGCCTGGCGGACCCGGTAGACCCCGCGGTCCAGGGAATCCTTTATCGCCTTTCCAGCCTGGATTACCATCTAAGCCTCTGGCGCCAACGTCTCCTTTAAGTCCCGGGAGTCCATTTATACCCGGTGGACCACGTGGTCCTGTTTCTCCTTTAGCACCATAAACAATAGCAGCCGCTTCTCCTTTATCACCTTTTTGGCCCATTATTCCTGTTTGACCGATTCTTCCTTGTAACCCTCTATCACCTTTTTCACCAGCATATCCCTTTTGCCCTGGTTCCCCAAATGCACCATTTCGTCCAGGTTCTCCTTTATTGCCTCTTTGACCTTGTAATCCAGGTATTCCTGGAGGTCCTTGCTCGCCTTTAATTCCAGGTAATCCGAACCCAATTGCACCTTTGTCACCCTTAGGGCCGGTTTCCCCAGGAATTCCAGGAGGTCCGGCTGCTCCTGGTGTACCGTCAAAACCAGGTGGACCATTGATACCTTCATGCCCTTGTTCACCTTTTTCACCTCTAGGTCCTGGAGGACCCGGTATTCCTGGTGTACCGATTTGTCCTGGAAGTCCAGGTAGCCCTTGCTCTCCCTTTTCTCCAGGAGCACCAGATAGACCTGGTCTACCGTGCTTTCCTGGTAACCCAGGCAAGCCCTTTTCTCCTACTACTGTCATACCAGGTATGCCCACTGGACCTGCTGGACCACTGTCACCTAGAAATATCAATATTTGTTATTCGTAATTAAACGTTTCTTCAATTTCCTCTTAATAATACTTTGAATTAAGATAACAATTTAATCTTAATTTTAAGTATTTATTGTTCTCATTGATCAAGTAACTTTTTTTTAACTATTGCAATAATTTAATTAAAATAGTTAAGTTTTTGTAATATGTGAATAGATCGAAGATTTAATTTAAACAATATATAGGGTGGAAGAGTTAGCACTATTTTAAATGAAACCACAGTTTATATAAGTCTATCAGTCTATAAAAGCCTAATACAATTTTTTTTTCCCAAAAATGAAAAAGTTATTTTTCAAACAAAATGAGTAATTAAATTATTGTTGTATTATAAAATGCCATTTGTCAAGAACGACGCACGCACACATACACCTATCAAAGGGAAACCGCTGCATACGCCTCATCCCGAAATCGAGTCGTAGGTATTAGATGTTCAAAGTTGCTTAACCTTTAGTAGTATTTTTGAAGTAGTATGTGTTTACGTTATTAGTATCTATGCATTACTATGTCACACGAAATACTTATAATAAATATGAGGTATCTTGATTAATTTCTTTAAGTATTTTACCCTATATGCTGTTTTCGTAAAAGGAGCGCTGACACTTCCACCCTGTATATCAAAAGAAATATTCAAAAAGTAAATAACAATAACCTTTAGCTCCAGTCAAGCCTACTCTACCCATGTCCCCTTTTTGGCCAGTAAAACCTCTGTCTCCTTTTTCTCCTGTTATACCCTGGAATCCATCTCTACCTCTTTCTCCTTTCCGCCCTTTAATACCAGCAATACCCGGTTGTCCAATTTCTCCTTTGTCACCTTTAATATTAATAGAAGGACCTGGCAGCCCTCTATCTCCTTTGTCTCCTTCAATACCTCTTTCTCCTTTAATACCTTCTAAACCTACTGGACCACGCTCTCCTTTAATTCCATCAAACCCATCACGTCCAGCAAAGCCTCTTTCACCTTTATCACCTTTTTCCCCGTCAAATCCAGGTAATCCTCTTTCACCTTGTAGTCCTGGAGGACCATCAATTCCTGGCAGCCCTGGTAGACCAATATCTCCCGTTAATCCTCTATCTCCCTTCATACCTAATAGGCCTGGTAGCCCTCGATCACCTTTTTCTCCTACTTCTCCTGGAATACCACGTACACCGGGGAGGCCTACATCACCTTTTTCACCGGGTAATCCCGGACGACCAAAGCCCGGTAAGCCCATATTTCCTTTGTCTCCTTTTTCTCCCATTGGTCCTGGAAAACCGTCTTGTCCGTTTAAGCCAGGAATTCCAGGTATTCCTTTATCACCTTTTTGTGCAGCCAGTCCAGGTTCTCCTTTCAGACCCCGAGGACCTGATAGACCTAAATCACCTTTAGTACCTTTGCTACCCATTAATCCAGCTAAACCAGGAGGTCCTGGATAGCCTGTGTCACCCTTATTTCCAGCAATTCCCTGTGGTCCTGGCGGGCCATCGAAACCTGGTGCACCTGTATTTCCTGGAAATCCAATTTCACCTTTATCTCCTTTTTCTCCAGGGCTTCCATCAAAACCAGTCAGGCCTCGCAATCCAGGATGACCTCTTGATCCTGGAAAACCTTTTGGACCATCTTGGCCTTGTATTCCAATCTCTCCTTTTTGACCAGGTAGACCAATAACTCCAGGCTTACCTGGTTGCCCTGGATAACCTTGTTGCCCTTTCGACCCATCTCTTCCAGGAAGACCTGGGGTTCCTTGCAGTCCAGGTGGTCCTATAGGTCCTGGTTCTCCTTTAGGTCCAGGCACACCCGGAAAGCCAGGTCTACCCATGAGGCCTAAATCTCCTTTTTCTCCTTGCAAGCCGATAGATCCCGGGGGACCGTCACTACCTGGATTGCCGGGCATACCTAGACGTCCTTGGTCTCCTTTATCTCCTTTTAATCCTGGCAGACCCTGTGGACCTGGCATGGATGCGCCAATTTCTCCTTTATCGCCCTTTAATCCTGAAAGTCCCGGAAATCCTCTTGGTCCCATTTCTCCAGTTGTTCCAGGAAAACCCATCGCACCAATATCACCTTTGTCTCCTTTAATACCAGGATAACCTCGGGGACCAACTGGTCCTGCACGCCCAGTTAATCCTTTTTCTCCCTTTGGTCCAGTATTACCAAAAGGTCCTCTGTCACCTTTTTCACCCGGCATTCCTAATAACAAAATTATATTATCAGTGAATATTATATTACACGAAATTTGAAACGGAAAAAAATTCATTCTATAAATTACGTAGGTAGCGATATTTTATACATAATAGATAAATGATAATTTTAAACTACTAATAAAAAATCTTGAATGCTTCTCCGTAAAACATGTATTTTCATAGATATTTATTACAACTGCAGAAAAGTACAAACTTTAAATAATCGTCTACCTTGAGGTCCTGGAAGACCTGGAAATCCTGGTGGTCCCCTTTCACCCTTTGTTAATACTTTTATTTCTTGAGGACATTGACCTGGTTCACCTTTTTGTCCTATTAAACCACCAAACCCTTTATCTCCTTTGAAACCCTGATCACCAGCTATTCCTTTTTCACCCTTTATAGATTCTCCCTTTGATCCTGGTAGTCCTGGTAAGCCATCAGTACCGGGTATTCCATCAATTCCAGAAGACCCCATTCTGCCTTGATCACCTTTTTGTCCAGGCATTCCACTAAGTCCAATATCTCCGGGTGGTCCATCTAGACCTCTTTCACCTTTTATACCCATGGCTCCTTTTTCTCCTGGAGCACCTCTTTCTCCCTTCGGTCCTTTGATCATACTTGAGGGTATAATTGCATCTGCACCTCTTTCACCGGGTGATCCCATAGGACCCTCATCTCCTCTTTCTCCCTATAACAAATACATATGATTATTATAAATTAAGTTTTAATAATTTAAGTTACATATGAGATATATCATATTTTTTTTATTATACGTACTGGTGCGCCAGGTGATCCAGGTGATCCATTAATACCATCAGATCCTCGTTCACCTGGTAATCCTACTGGACCGGAAAGTCCTTTTTCACCACGTTCCCCTGTTAAGCCATCAGAACCACGGTCACCTTTAAGACCGGGCGTTCCAGGCCAACATTCATTACAACGTCCCCCGATATCTCCCTTCTCACCAGGAATACCAGGAAGACCGTTGAATCCTGGGCTACCTTTTTCACCTTTTTCTCCTGGAGACCCCATTTCTCCAGGACTTCCAGGTGTTCCTAGAGTAGAATTACCAGGAACTCCTCGTAAACCTGGATATCCTTTCTCTCCTTTTTGTCCTTTATCACCAGGATATCCAGGTTGACCGTGACTACCCATTTGTCCCTAAAATGTTAAATTTATTCGTTTTAAAGGAAATCGCTACATATTATAATTTATAAAGCTTTATTAAAAATTGTTTATATGCAAATTTTAAATAATTTACTGTAGACCCATACACATGATTACCTATGTGACAATGACTTAAACCAATCTAATAAATAAATAATATATATACTTTTTTATTTTTATTTTTTAAGTTGATGATAACGAAATTAGAATTCTAGAATTCAATCAGAGATATCTCTTTTATAAACAGATAAATCAAAATTGTCTACAGTCCATATGCGGCAAACTCGTTTCTTTTTCAAAAAAAAAAAAAAAAAATTGGTTTATTTATTTATTATTTGTTAAAAAAAATCTCATATTATTTATATCTGTGACGACAAATGACAACCTGCATGCGTAATTACACTTGTTTATACGTTTTTATTATTTCAATTTTAAAGTAGACCGTCTATAAGTTATTATATATTACTTACAGAAATGGAGAGACCATCTTCGCCTTTCGGGCCTCTTGGGCCTTGGGGTCCAGGGGGGCCGTCGTAACCTCTAGGCCCTATATCTCCTGTTAAACCATTGAGACCGGCTTCACCTTTTTCTCCTTTTTGTCCTGCTAAGCCTTCTATACCAGGATTACCAGGTTCACCTGGTCCTCCACGAAGGCCCATAGGACCTGGTTGACCCATATCTCCAGGTCTTCCATCCGAACCAGGTGGACCAATTGGACCAGTGTAGCCTCTTGGACCTGGTGGTCCTGGGGGGCCGCGTGAACCTGTTCGACCACCAGCTGGACCTGGCACTCCCTTCAATCCTCTAGGACCTGGCAAGCCATCTTTACCGGGTTCCCCTTTTCCACCAGGTCTACCAGATAAACCGGCTAGACCATCTTCGCCTCTATCACCCTTTGGACCCCTTGGACCAGGGGCTCCATACATTCCATCTCGACCCTTAAATAAGTGTTTCGTTTAATCTTTCTATCAAAGAAATTTGCAGTCTATGTAGTAGTTTCTAGCTTATTGAAATAGCTAGTGTTAAGTGACTAAAAATCTGAACGAATGTTCAGGGTCATCATTATCAGAGGGTTTAGCCGGAGAAGGATAGTAAAGTTTCACTGAATTCTAAGACGATGATTGCTTTTATTTACTACTCCGTACCTAACACCCACCAAAATTATATTTATTATTATTTATATATTAGTTAGCTATCTATGCTGTTACAAAAATCGAAGTAGAGAAGTAAGAATGCATCCGCATAATACCCTTACTGAAAGAGTTAGATACAAAAAAAACTGGTGTGTCATTATTTTGGATAAAAATCAATACAGTCCAAGTCAAAAAAAATAAAAAAGCAGTGTATCTAGTCCTATAAGCATAGAAACATGCTTATAGGACTAGATTCCTTAATGTGAAAAATAGAGTTAAAAAAATATTATTCCAGGAATGTATTATTTACGTACATTTTCGTTACAATTTTTATTCCACTATCACAGTTTCTAAGATATTAAAAACACACATTAACACTTAAAAACACCACGTGTTCTTCATTATATATACAAACTTGGTCAAACGATTATATCTTAGTAATTAATATTTTAATCTTACTTGTACTAGGTTAATATAAATTAAAAAACGACTAGAGTTTAATAATTTGATTAAGAAAAATGATTTTTTTTTGCTAGTATTAGTATATTTGGTACTATTACTGCGGTATAGTTATATGTACGCTATTTAAAATAATAAACATAAGTGCCACAAACGAAATGGTGCAATTATTTTGAACACTATTATAGACGAATCGAGTAAAGTAGTCTCTAATAGGCAATCATATTTTTAAAAGGATGCTGTAAATATAGTACAAATGATTGTTGTAAAATACGCCAAAATACCTAAGGTCCAAGTCAACTGCTATGTATTTTGGCACCCTATGAGTTAGATTTAATTATTTTTTTTTTTTTAATTATAAAAAAAAATAAAGGCAAAATTTAATAACTAAAACAAATTTATTTTCATTAACTTTACAATAATTATTAAATTTTGTTTCTATTGAGGATGTTTGGACTCAATTTATGTTGAGTTCAGTCCAATTTTTGCTTTGCCCGGGTTTGTGTGAGACATAAAAAATATAAAAAAATATTCATTCTTTATTTTATTTATGTTCAGTCATAAATTAACGTAATAGTTATATAATTGACTTACTCTTTCTCCAGGGTTTCCGCGTATACCTTTTTCTCCTTTAATACCCATTTGGCCAGATAATCCTTGTTCACCTGTAGGCCCTGTATCTCCCTTTTCCCCCATTCTTCCCGCTTCTCCTTTCTCGCCTTTAGGTCCCATATCTCCTTGTACACCCTTGATAGCCCCTTTATTATCTAAAGATGGTAATGTTGCTGCTGGACAGCTTGGCCCCCTATCACCTCTATCTCCTCTATCTCCTTTGTCACCTTGTATTGATTGTCCTTTCGATCCCTTTGAACCTTTATCACCTTTTGAGCCAGGTAAACCCTACAAAATACTAATTATTTTAGATGCTTAGTTTACCATGACATATAATATGATACATAAGAATTATTTCTATGCACGATGAGACAAGAAGTTATTTCACCTGAAAGTAAAAAATATTTATAAAATTTGAAAAAATATTCTTTACCATTGATCCAGTTTTTCCCCTAGGGCCAGGTAATCCTGAAGGCCCAGTTAATCCAACTGGCCCTGGAGGGCCCTGCATGCCATCGGCTCCAGGTTCACCCTTTTGGCCTTTAGGATACCGACCCATATGTGCAGGTTCTCCTTTGTCACCTTTACCACCTTTAGGACCAGAAAAACCTCGAGGTCCTTGAGATCCTTTTGGTCCCATTATACCAGGTTCTCCCTATAAATTCAGTTAAAATCATAAACAAAATAACCAGCTAAGCACACGAGAGCAGCACGAGTTGGGCTTGCCCACCAAAGCTTTCGTAGCAATGTCATGATTGTTGGCAAACAAAAAACACAAGTTGTAAAAGTTGATAAAACTTAAATTTATTTACATTGTATGAAATGAACCTTGCATTAACCTTAATCTAATAACCGTATCTTTTGTCCGTTTTGTGTTTTCCGTCGACTTCAAGCTTATTTTCTGTTCTCCAAGTACAAACATAAAATGATATCAAATATACAAGTCTGCGGTCCCCGCAGTTGACATTAATTTAAATATGAACTTTAACTTGACTCCTTCGTGCCATCTAAAGAAAAATGGTCTTGACAGACAAATAGGCAGATAGTCAGACGGATAACAAAATGATTTTATGAGGGTTCCTTTTTTTTGTTTTGATGTACAGAACACAAAAAAACACATTACTCCATTTTAATAAGAATATTACAAAATTACTTACATCTGTTCCGTTGCACCCATCTCGTCCTGGTACTCCGGACATACCCTGTTCACCTTGAGGTCCAGGAGGACCAGCTAGACCAATAAAACCTTGTGCACCGGGTTTCCCTCTATCACCTTTAGGTCCGCGAGGCCCTTGAGGTCCAACTTGTCCTTTTTGACCTTTGGGCCCTTGTTGACCATCAGGACCTTCATGACCTGGCAAGCCTCTTATGCCTTGTTTTCCAGGCATACCAGGAAAGCCCTAAAATATTTTAATACAAATACTGTGAATAAAGTAAATTATTATATTTATAATTTATAAAAATAATTTTAAAAAATACGACAACAAGTTTAGAAATAATACTTTATTAATCCTTTGTTTCTTTACCACTTCCGAGAGTATGACAATGATTTTATTTTTATTTCTTATATTCAAATAGAAAAAAATCGAAAACTCTTACTCTGTTGCCTTTCTGAGCAAAACATTTAGGTACACAGCAGCCTGGTGCAGTACAGTTTCGATCAGGTCCAGTGGTTCGTTGTCGAGTTACAGGGTCGAATATAGCAAAGTTTTGGCCATAGCTTTGCGGTTGACTTTGTAGTGGTGCCTGTGATGGACCAGCTGATAAATCTGGCCTTCTTGACAACCCATAAGTGTTAAATATGTTAGTGGTTGGAACATTTGGTGTTTCATATTCCCTTTGTGGAGGCCAATTTCCTTGGGATGGCCATTGATTTTCATAAATATTGTTTTCTTCTACATCTCCTCTTTCAAAACTGTCCCGTTGCTAAGTATAAAAAAATAAAGAACAATTCCAATTTAAAACATTCTTTATAATATATCATTCTTTATAGGTTGTCAGTAAGTAAATTTAACTTAGTATTTTTTTACTTGATTAATGAACTTCACGCTGTATCCCGCACACAGCAGTGTAGGCAGAGGGAACGTAGTGTTAAAGACACTCCGTTCCCCTTTCTGCCGAATTTTAGAGACATTGTGGGTTGAGTGGCAGAACTCGTTGTGCTTTGCGTCGACGCCAGAGCGAAGAAATGGAAATATAAATTTAAGTAAATATTTTATCTTTTCGAGTGGGGATCGAACCCACAACCAGTCGGTTTTTACAGTCACACTTGTGCCCCTGCACTACGACTAACCCCTTTTACTTGATAATATTCTTTTTTCTTACTCTACACAGAATAAACGTGATGTGAAACATTATTTATTATTCCGTATAAAGAGTTTCATTAAGCTCTTTATACGGAATAGGTATACAAATATGAAAGTGTATTTGTTATGAATATATTGAATTCTATAATGGACAATTTTGTAATTTTTTTACAATGCCTTGATAAGAACAAATATTAGTATAATATAGTTATTATATAGTGTTTATGTCAAGAATATATATAATATAAATAAAAATATCTATATGCACAAATTAATATAAAATTTGCAAGTCTTACATGATTGCACGAGAGGATATAGAAAGCGGCGAGGGACTCGAATAAGGCGGCAAGGGACCGATAGAGCCGCAAATCAATCGTGACGTGAAAACACGATTGGGGACAAATTAGACTAATCTAAGGGAGCGAGCCGACTAAATAAACTGGAAGGTGTTTGTGTTGTGTTTTTCCTATCTAGTCACACGTCTTTGCGATAAGAAGTTACATGCGAGTCTGCGCACTCAAAGTAGTGCTTGGATAAGCCGTTGCAGTGCTCGCGAATAGATTCCAGTTAAAAAGTGAAAAGTCTCTATAGGTCGACATTACCAAGGGAAACTTGATGCGATACGTAAAAATTCATTTTGTACCTTAAGCTTGGTGTGCATGAACACTACACAAGCGTAGGAGAGAATGGGTTTGATACAAATATTGTAAAGTGTCACCATATTTCTAAAATACATTTTGGAGCGCTTGTTAATTATCGGTTACAGTCTACTGAGAATAAAAAGGGCTTTTTAATAAATACTCTTTGTGAGGTCTGAAAGAAAATCTGGAACCTAATACGACTCTTAGGCATACATATTTTTCTCAGAAAAAATGCTTAGCTCTAGCAGGAATATGGTAGAGACCGTTTCGTGTTTGACACGAGGAAAGAGAATGGCGTAACTCTTCTCAATTAACTTAACAGGTAGTAGTAGTTATGTTAATTGAGAAGAGTTACGCCATTCTCTTTTTGTAGTAGTAGTTGACGAATTGTATCTCATCATTAGCTTACCTAAATACTTGACAGCACAACACTAGCCATATAGCTCAATAAATAGTTCCTGGTTAGTGGTTTTCAAGTGATTTAGAATGTCACAAATCATTAAAATATTTTTTTCTGATACCTAATATGATTTCGCGATATACGACGTAAGCATGAGAAGAGATTATTTATCAATAAAATAATCTCTTCTTTTTGGACTTTTTAGGACTAAAAAAGGCCAAAAGATATCTACGTCTAAAAGATCTCCTATTATTACATATATTTAAAAACGATCTACTTTCTGGTTTAAATTATGATATTAAAAAAAGTTCAAAAATAATCAGACGTTTTGCTATGAGATTTGACGTTTTGCTATGAGGATTAGAGATATTTATCAAAAATATCTAAACAATAAAAAAACATTGCTGCTTTATATTGATATTTTAAATTAAAGATTTTTGTTTCTACAAGCCTTGCCTCAGAAAGCTTTCTGAGACCAGTCATGGCGCAGAGGGGCACAACAAATTTTGGGTTCGATTCCCACTCGAGGAAATAAATTATTTTATATTTTCATTTCTTTGCTCTGGCAACAAGACAAAACTCGGAACGGTGGAAAGTGGGAAACTGCCTACCCTGCCATTTGTGGGATACTGCGTCAAGTTAAAAAAACTACCAACAATAAAAATTTTGTAGTAAATATTCTAATCATGTCAAAATCAAAATACTTACCTCAATTTCAAAATAGGTACCCTAAATTTTTAAATTCTATTTGGAAAGTAAGTGATTCAGATGTATCTTTACTAGAGTTACGTAGGTATATTCCTAAGAACTTTTTTGATTTAAATTAGTAAGCCGCATTGACAAGTACTATTTAAAATTGTTATGTGATATTCTGCTATGATTGCATTTTGCTCGTAAAATGATACTACAAGTTTCTAAGTACGTCGGGTGGACTATTTTAAATAAAGTATTTATTTTATTTATTGTAGTTTACCGGAAGCTCTTTTTTTAATTTTAGGTTCAAAAAGAGTTGATAAAAAAGCAATGAAAAACAAATAGAATAAATATATTTAAAAAAATAAACAACGATTTTTTGGATATAGAAATAGTGTGGCTTGTATCTATTGTGTACTAACTTTATAAATGTAAAATATGTTTTACCACAAACGCAGACAAGCACGCAGACACATAACTTCATTGAAACCACTGAAGTTATGTGTCTGCGTGTACGACGTATACTGGATTCAATATCCACTTTGAAAAATTAAATCAGGTTCACGCAGTATCCCGCACACAGCAGGGTAAGCAGAGGGAACCTAATGTTAAGACGCCCCGTTCCCCACTTTCCGCCGAATTCCGGAGGCACTGCATATTGAGTGGCGTAACTCAACACCGCGCATTTCCTTAACTCCTGAGCAAAGTAATAAAAATATAAATTTAAATAAATATTTTCATTTTCTTGAGTAAAGACAGAGCCAACAACCAATTACGTTTACAGTTGTGCCCCCGCGCTACGACTCGCCTCAAACTCTAAGAAATAGTTATGTTTAAATAAGTATTTTCGTAAGTGTTTTATTGAAATTTATTAAATTAAATATTTATTTAGTATAAAATCAGTGCCATTAGCTGCATTTACTGGTGTAAATAAATATATATTATAATAAACTATTAAACCATAACATATCAATCGTCTACAATATAAATGCTCAACATGCATTAAAAAAATACTGTAATATTGTAGAGTAATATTGAAATATTCTTTAATTCATTTTTATAGATTAGAGTATCGATCAAAAAAAAATTGTTTATGCAACAAATATCACCTTTCCTTTATGTCTTGCGTATAGTAATTAATTTAAATAAATAATGCAAAATGATATAATTTTATATTTTATATCAATATCTTAAAATTAATTGTGCCTTAGTTAAAGTATACAAATTATAAAATTAATTAGTTTTGATTTTTTCTATTTAAATTAAATAAATATGTGAGAAAAAAAAGTCTTTGTTCTGTATAATTCATATTATTTTGTTCTATAGATATAAGTTTGCGCAATAACGACGTTATAGTACATCCGAGTGATAAACTTTGTCGGTCTGTGTTATTTTACAACAATAAGATATAAGCAAAGAAACCTATTAAATTTAAATATACGTCACAGATTCATATATTTGATATAATAATACGCAAACTTATTATGTCAAACATTTATCTACCGGCTTAACTCGCTTTTTTGATGAAATTGCAAAAGGACGAATAGAAGCCGACGGACCAGTTAGTACGCGTGCCCTTTCGCTGTCCCTACATTCCCGAATTTTTACCATATTTTATTTAAATTACTAGAATAAAAAAATATAATTATTAAAAAATTAGTAAAATTTACTCACCGTGTTTACTCCTGTCAGAGTCACTAAAACAGCCACCAACCTGTTAAAATTATTATAAGGGTATATAAAAAATATATATACCAGATAAAATGTATATAATTAATGAAAACCAAATGACTACTTAATTTTTTTTTTTTAAACCTGAAGAATAACTAACTTGTGATGAAAATAGATAGAGCTTACCAGAGTACGTGGACCGCCATAGCCCGGAGCGCGCAGCGCCTGTGTCCCGTGCGCGCGCGCTGTTTGTGCCGGGATACTAAGGAAAGAGAAGCACTCGGGCGGCGGCCTGAGCGCCCCCGCCCCGCGGCTTCGGCGGCCGCGGCGGTGCTCGGGCGGGCCGGCCTGCGGGCGCGCGGCCAGTAGTGCGGCACAGCCATGTCGGGCCCGGCGCGTGCGCGCCTTCTCGCGACACACCTCGTGCCCGTTGCTCTTCTATTGCTGACCTGGATCCCTTCACCTGGTACTGCAGTAAGTACTTTACTTAAGCGCATATATTGCATTTGAATCGGTCAAAAGATTTCAACGAGTTCCAACTCGTCAAAACATGTAGGTTATACTACCCGGTAGGCTAGCACTACCAAATACCGAGACCGAGATTGATTTCATGTTGGTTATTAGAGTAAAAAAGGAATATTTAAGGGAAATGTAAGATAAATCATATTCTCTGACAGAGTTTTACTTTCAACATAGCAACCTGTAAAGTAAGCTTATTTTGAATTAAATAGTCACCTTCTATATATACATATATATATTTGTTAATACATATGATATGAATATTTTTATACTTTGAGATATATTTTTTAAAATTAAACTCAACAAAAGGCAAGACAACTTTTTCCTTAATTTTGTATTTACTACCTCGTTCAAACAGTATTCTATAGAACTTAAAAGGATCTTAGAATGTTGTCACATTTAGGCAGCATACAAATAAGAAGATACTTAACTTTAATCCTTATCCAAGTTGTGAGTATTTTATTACCCATTTCTAATGAACTTTTACAATCTATGAAATATAATTTGTAGGTAATGGTTAGCTACTCTAAAAATTATATTTTTCAATTAATTTTGCAGGCATCATAGCATCATTAAGTACTCAAATATGTATATTGAATAATGTGATCATAAACCAGTAGATTATCTGTATCAATCGATACATATAGTACGCTTATGTTATTGATTTGATCATATGAAGATATTGTAACTATTTTTCAAAGTCAAAACCGACTAAGAAATGAATCATAACACCATTATAATATTTCCGTATAAAAATTTATAGATAGATAAATGCTAATAAAAGTACATCAAGAAACGCTTTTTGCAATGAAATACAATAGCGCCATCTATGTCTGTTCTTGTATTCGTTTCGTAAGATACCTTTTAAGTATTTGATAACATATCTAGAAAAGAAATATCATACTTTTTTATATCTTAACTAGAGTTGTTTTATACTGAATACTGAATTAATGTCCATAACAACTGTCCATGTTAGATCACTATATAAGACTAACTGTTTTATGTGTTTTCTATTAAATAAAATTATTTTGATCACCTAGTTACATTTTTGCTCTACATACTAGAGCAGCATTTGAAATAATGTAAATCATTTTTTGTAGATATACCTACTACAATATAATGTTTGTACAATATAATAATACTTCAAGAAGTTTATATCCCATCCTGCAATAGGGTATGCAGAGGGATCCTAGAGTTAAGACACTCCGTTCCCTCCTTTCTGCCGAATTTTTGAAACAATGCGTATTAAATAACAGACGCGACATGTTACCAGAGAACATATTTACGCATTAGGTATCAAACTCACACCGCCGTGCTGTACTACTCCTAAATTCTAAAGGTAACTCTAGCCTCCATAGTAGCAAATTTGGACAGTGTCTGACAACTTTTGTGGGATCGATTGGTTTTACTATTATTCAAATTCTTATATTTAATTTATTGTAATTTCCCTGATCTGACAAGATAAGCCGCAGCGTTAAGTTCCGCTGGTCAAGACGTAATATCCCAAATGATCCTGAGTTACAACAGAAGGCGGAGAACGGACGGATATCGTTACTATATTCCCTCTGTTTATTCTTTTATGCAAGAAAGTCTTTATAATTTGACAATTATCGATAGTATTTTAGTGAGTTACATTTCTCTAATGTTTAATCTGATTGTAGTTTGTTTTTGAAGTGGAATATTAAATATATCAATACGCATCTGCATTGACAATTTCGCATATCAACTGCTTTATGATACGTTTTTTTCCTATACAACTGACCTCGTATATGACTTTTTAAAAAAAATCTTTAAACAGATTTTGAAATTACTATTTATTATCCATCAATTTTGAACTTATTTGGTACTCCTTCTGAATAATGTTGTTTGTTCCACCCTATCCCAAGATCTCTTATGATCACTATAATAAAATATCTGGTATTTTTTACATCGCTCACCATTACTAAATCATAAAGTTTCTATAGACACTGTTATAACATATCTTAGGGGCTGTCCCTTAATCACGTGAGGCTAGAAACAAGCCCCCACCTCCTTCACTACCTATTCTGGGATGGTAAAAAGAATAAAAAAAAATCTTTACTTAGTTAATGAACGGGCTTTTAATATGGGGAGTGTTGAAATAAAAATTACTTTTGACTTTCATTTCGTATGGGTTTGGAGGCAGGATCCTTATTTTAACTTTATAGGATATCTGATAATCGGTAAAGTTTAGTTCAAGTATACACCGGAAAATGTATGGTATAAGTATAAAATCCCTATAAATAGTTTTAAAATATTGTCGTAATAGCAACTCACTTTCATTCAATTTTTTTGTTTATTTTTTCTTACAATTTTATTTTGCAGTAATGATGTGAGTGTTAATTTAACACCCTATCATTCCTGCAAAATAAAAATAACATAATATATCGTATTGATTATTTCAGTATCTGATAGGTTGAGTTATAATTAACGTTATTAAATAAAATAAAAAATGAACCTCAGTGATGACATCGATGTTTTGTTGTGTACAGATAGCCTCTGTGACTATCTTATCGAAAAGTTTTAACGAGTCAACAATTAGAACTTTGACGAATGAAACTATCGTCAGAAGCTAAAGGCACATTGAGTCCGAGTTATCAAACATTTTGTACTATAGTTACTAAATAATTATTATAAAGTAAATTGGACTTTGTAAATAGTAACTTAATATGTAATATGCAAATTATTATTATTACTAATTTTGTTTTATATTTCTGACAGAAAGTCTGTAGAAAATTTGTTCTACGGTTTATCTATTAACTATTCAATAGTACGTCTACCAATATAGACTTCACTTAATATTGTAGATTGATAAATTTAAGCAGCAGATGTGATGACACAAGGAAGAAGTGGCCTTTTTGTAATTCTTGGCCGAGAATAAACAATGAAAAAATATATGTAATCGCTTATATTTAGATACATACCTACATGTATGTGGTACGTCAACATACAATATTCGTCGTCTCAAATAATTATTTCTTATTATTTTCATAACTACGGTTGAGGCCAGTCGTGGCGCAGTGGCACAAAGTGTGACTGTAAAACCGACTGGTTGTGGGTTCGATCCCCACTCGAAGAGATGGAATATTTACTTAAATGTATATTTCCATTTCTTCGCTCTGGTGTCGAGGCAAAGCGCAGCGTTGAGCTCTGCCACTCAACACGCAATGCCTCCAAAATTCGGCAGAAAGTGGGGAACGGAGTGTCTTACACTAGGTTCCCTCTGCCTACCCTGCTGTGTGCGGAATATAGCGTGAAGCTAATTTAATTTTTAATTTTTAATTTACTACGGTTGTTTTCTAGAATTCAATATCAATAATGAAATTAAAATAAGGCAAATTGTGCAATGTGACTTTTCTTTAAAAAAAATCATTAATGACGTTTAATTCTCTTAAAAGAATAGTTAAGATATTAATAACAGTACTTACTGGTACTGGCTTGACCGTAGGGCGGCGTAGTTCCCGGACGGAGAATTCTTATTTTAAAACATTTTTTGTTACATAGAAATTAAAGAAGACTTCTGTATGATATCTTTTCGCCAAATTTATAAATTAAGATATATCTATACAATAATTCATGTTACAAGCGTACTACGCCATTTGAAATGTCGGCAGTATTGTGTTTATGTTATCTAGTGATCTAACCTTTAATTGTATATAAACATATAAAAATAACATAGCCGGACTCAAATCAGCGTATAACGAAAAGAATCCGGAAGAATGGAAGATCCATGTGGGTGCCGAGTTGTGTGTTTACTGTCGAAATATCATCTTAGTGGTACACCACTAGCTGAAAATATACTCACTTGTAAATATACGTATGCCTGTACGTAAAAAAATGTCGAGAGTTCTGTGTTCCCTCGGGATAAAATTCAAGTTCTAAATTTGACTTAGCTATTCTTTATCACCAGCCAGCAATTTAAATATCAACTTAATGGTACAGCTGGAAGTATACTTACTTCCAAATATACGTGAAATTTAAAGCTTGATAAAATTCAAAAAGCGAAAGTATACATAAGTGATACGTAAATATATGTATAGTAAACATAGAACTCTACATCTGTATAGATCTTTCCAGTCTTTTATCGATGAAATTTCACGTTACTTAACGTTACTTAACATTACTTAACATTTGACTTGACTCTCAATTTACATTTATATTTTTATGGGATTTAAACATTTAACATTTTTATTCTTTTTCATATCCTACAACGTAAAATATTT
Source organism: Heliconius charithonia (assembly GCA_030704555.1). Classification (NCBI taxonomy): domain Eukaryota; kingdom Metazoa; phylum Arthropoda; class Insecta; order Lepidoptera; family Nymphalidae; genus Heliconius; species Heliconius charithonia. The sequence goes on along the minus strand of CM060809.1, from coordinate 6,410,487 downwards.
TTCCCAATTAAGTGTTATCGAGCTATGTTTTCAGGGCGTATGTATAATTTATTGAAGATATATTTTTTGTCTCTCTTTTCATTTTAAAAATTGAACATAGCACTACATCTATGCGGTACTTATAGGTAGCAAAGTAAATTTGTTAATATCAACTTTTTAACTTATAGCTTACCTCCTGCTTTGTCTGATAGATAAATCCGTGAATCCTTATTCAGAGTACACGTCCAAAGCTGCATTGTAAATTATAGAATAAATGACGAACGCCATAAAATAATACAAAATTTATAAAATCTTTTTGTTATCATTTATTTTAACCAATAATATTTTCTTATAATTAAAATATAACTCTTAAAATATGACATGTTTATTAGCTGTATTTGTTATATTATAGGTATTTTATTTATATAGGTTAAGATATATATATACAGAGATAATTTTTATTTAAATAAAATGAACACATTGTTTAGATATAAAACATATCTTAAAAAATATAAAAAAGCTCCTCTTAAATTTGACAATCTGTTGTTACCGTAACCTTTGCTCTGTTATCGTTTAAGTCTTATATAGACCGCCAACTGACAACGCATTTATCACTCCGCAGCCTCGTGACCTAAAAAAATATTTATTATAAAAATATTCGTACTGATAATTATCGTTACTGGTCAAAGCACCAGTCTCGCACAGCTCGCACTATAACATTAAAAAGAAGTCAATTTTATAAATATATATGCTACCGGCAATCTGTGTAATTCAGGTATTCTCTACAATACCTCGGGAAAAACCTACCTGTTCAAATAAATAATATTTCATACGATACCTACACGTTTTAGGCATCCTATACATTGCCGAAGCACCTAATATGTAGAATACCAAATTATACACATTGCCGGTAACATATATAAAAATTCTAATAACAAAATGAATCGATGAGGACTATTTGTATTATTATCGGAAATTAAAAATTAATATTGATAAAACTAATCAATGTGAAATAAAATGAGTACATTTAGAAATAGTACTTTTTATGTAGCTTTGGTTTATATTATGCTTTTATTTCAAACTATGTATATCATCCCTGATTAATATTATTTTATTTTTAAAAAGATTCTATTTTTATTTTTTGTGTACAACACTAATATTATATTAATGGTAATAATTTTACTTTCAGTGGCAAAAAATAAAATGTTGCATTTCATATTAATTGAGATCCTTATAATAGGAGTAAAATAAATATTGGGTCACTTTCCGCCGACTTTTGGAGGCATTGCGTGTTGAGTGGCGGAATTTAACTCCGCGCTTTGCCTCGACAATGAAAATATAAATGTGGGTATTTTACACCTGTGTTTTGCCCCTGAGGGGCACAAAGAGTGACTACTACGACTACTACTACGACTGGCCGTAATTTTAAATTATATTTTTCGAGCCAAAAATTACCCTAGTTGTCTTATATCACAAATATTTCATACAAAATTACATGTAAAAAACATTTCACTTGTCATTAGGATATTGTTCTTGTCATCGCTTAACAAATGTTAAAGTACTTTTGTGTGACTAAAGTTGAAGTAACAGCTTGAGTTCAACTCTACGAGTATTATGAAGTTCTCTATATGTGGATGATACATGTACTCAATCAAGTGGAATTTAAGATCGTATTGAATTAAAGTTTCTAAGAGAAATGCAGAAATCTTAAAAATACTTAATTTACACTGATATTTATTTCTCATAATACAGCATTCCCATATAAATTTTTACTGCCTACGTATATCCAACGCAAAAAAAGTTATTCAAAATCGAACCAAAAAATTCTTGATTGATCTTGTTTGTGTAATAAAGTATTAAATAATAATAAAAATAATAATATTGTTAGCGTACTCGTGTAAAAGAGGGTAGATTTAGGTGAAAATAATTAAAAAAACAGTGGAATTGTGTCAATCGGGGGACAGTTGCTTGTAAGTGACGGCTTCTATTGGAAGGAAACTGGTGTGAAGTATTGTTAGTAGGTGATACATATCACTTATTGCAATTACATAGTATCCCGTTCCAAATAGTTTAGGATCATGTAGACGATGTGTGTTTTTAATGTGTTTTTTTTTAAACGTTACCCACTTCCGATTTCTAACAATATACATTCTTATTAATAATACTGCCAGTTATTTATTTATTAATAAGATCTAGCATAATTATACTACAAAACAGAGCAAATTACGTTTTATTTATAAACGTACAACAAAACAAATACAATGTACAAGTACAAAGCAAATTCTTAATTATTAACTAGTTAAATCAAAATATCGGAAATATTTGCGTAAATTATGTTCAATAATTGACCGATATTGAATTGTTTAACATGTTACATTCGTTACCCTTATCTTTAATATAATTAAACTAATTCTTCATTTTATTCTTTATCGTCTACAGATAACCTCTCATGATTTCGGATGTGACGCGTATCGATAACTAAAACATTTAAATACATATATTATTAAAGTAGTTTAACCTATTTTTAAGCATCTATGAAATAAAATAGGATGTTTATATTTTTATTTATTAAATAGAAAAACAATTTATTGGAAAAGGAAACCACCAAAAAGGTATAACGCTTGAGACAAAAATAAAAAGATGATAAATATTAATTAATATATCTTTGCTTCGAAAACTTGAACATGCTAATATTGTAAAATCTATGTAGATCGAAAAATGAATTATAAAATGGGTCAAAATCAACTTCCATTCACAGAGCTTTCGTAACGAGGTCGCGTTGTGAACAGCAGGATCTCTTATCAAACGGACGGGAAACTGTTATCAACTTGTCGTTAGATATATAATACAATTTTTGCAATAATTGCCGAAATAATGATATTGTAACTCCCACGATGCTTTGTATCACGCGTATTGTCGTGACCTCAAGATTATTTTTTTTTGATTTGAAATTGAGTTGAAATATATATATATATATATATAAATTAAATATATATTGTTTATATTTATTACTTATACATTAACCCATTTATTAGGTACGATTAAAGGGGTCCGTTTATAGTTGTAAATTTTATGTAAATATAATTCTGTGTCTTCTACATAAAATTATGTGAAAAAAAAACGACTAAATATCTGTTTTTTTTTTAAATCCAATGACATATGATAATAATGAAAATTACTATTTAAATATTACTGTAAGCGATATTTTTATAGACTTGTTATTAACTTACAATGTAAACAATACGTTATGTGATTGTAGTTTATTCCGGGGTGAGTCGTCCTGTCAATAGTCGGTCGCAATTCATTAGTCGATGTTTTATCGCCATGACGTAGTAACACAGAACATTGAACCAAGAGGAAGTATTCGTCTTCCTCAATTTTTAATATCGTTGTTATATATTTTCAAACATACTATTTTATACATATAGATAATACAATAACTATAGATGACATCAATAAAGCATAAAATCGTAGCAAAAGCTTAAGTTAGTAGTTACAGTTACTTAATAAAACTGTACGGTGTTGAGTTCCGCCACTCAACACGCAATGCCTAAAAAAATCAACACAAAATGGGAAACGGAGTCTTGACCCTATGTTCCCTCTGCATATGCGGGATTTAGCGTGAGACTGAAAAAAAATACTATATTGAACTTAGTTCTTACTTATAATCTTATAGACTAAATTAAAATTAAACATGTGGTGGTGTAAATATATCATTTAAAGTTAGCTGCTTGTACTGATACATCGACGGAAAAGCTTGTAAGCTTGTAAGCCACAGTGAAGGGTACGCACTGTGGTAGAGTTTTTGTCTCTAACTCACGCAGATTGTACGAGAATGTGGTGATTTAACTATTACAATCGTAGCACCTCAATCTGTTTAGGACTCAACATTTTAATATATAAAAAAGCACCGTCAAGACGATGTGAATTTATTGGTAGATACCTTTTTTTTATTACAAAATTATTCAAAACAGACAAAAATGTATGAATTAATAAAAAAAAGATGACTATGTTTATCTGTCACGATGATTTATTTATTTAAATTTAATTGTAGCTAATTTTTGACCTAAGAATGTATTCATTTCAGTTTAACTTACTTAAAACCGTAATAATTGCAAAGCTCAATGCGTTACTCATGGGTTGATTTTATGACTACGTACAATGCTCTGAAAATTATTGCTAACTTCCAGTAAAAGAAAATAGGTCAACAGTTTCAGTGCGGTAACAAAAGCCAGTTGAATGTACTGCCATACTCCTGATCTAAATTTAGCGTGTAGTCACTGACAGTACATAAAATAATAAATAGATGATTTAATTATTGTTTTTAAAATTGTCGGTCTATTGGGTCCCGCGGCTTCGGCCCCTTTTTTCTTATTCAATATTATTTGTTAGTGTCTTTAAGATATATATACTAACTATAGGTTAACTTACAAAAATTGTCATATTTAATGGTAAAATGTTTAGTCGTTTCAAAATTATTCGGTACGCGTGCAATGTGGGAAAATTTCGGGATAAAACATACCCTATATGTTCTCTCATATATACAATGAAAATCCTATAAATATCGTTTCAGCTTTTCCAGAAATTTTCTCGGACAAGCAGACAGGCAGACCAAAATTATAGAATGTTTGCACTTAAAAAACTCAGTTTTTTTACACAGCTAGGCACTTCAATTTTTAAATACTTTTTGCTAAAGCATTTAATTATTTTCTCATTGTTACATTTGACATTTTATTAATTCTTATAATTTAGCTAAGGTATTAATTACCGCCATTTTGTCCTTCATTACGTTTTCTATATCTTTAATTTAGCCGGATCGGAAATCATCACCACTTATGAAGTCTTTCTATTATTGAATAAGGTGACTTACTGTATGAAATAAATCTATTAAGTATTACATATTATATAATATTTAAACTATACTATATTAATTGTGAATTTATCAAGGTACTTTTATGATAAAGAAATTACGACCGAGGTGTACTAGAAGAACGTTTACGATTTGTCGGGGTCACCAGATACCGGCAAAAAGCTCGTAAAACCCACAACGTTCCATTTTCTCGACTTCCAACATTATTAATTATTTATTTTTCTTAATATTTACTATTTTTAACTGCTTACTAAGAAAAATACGTATAAATGTAATACAATGTATGTCTTAGATCTGTTGTTTAATTGTATCAAATGTTCATAGCTTTTTCATTGATTGAAAATCACTCAAATGTGTCGTGTCTATAAACATTGCTATAAGCTTAACATTTTGTTAAAATAAAAAGACCAGTTTTAGGCCAGTCGTGGCGCAGTGGCACAAATTGTGACTCTAAAACCGATTGGTTGTGGGTTCGATCCCCACTAGGGGAGATGAAATATTTACTTAAATTTATATTTCCATTTCTTCGCTCTGGTGTCGAGGCTAAGCGCGGCGTTGAGTTCTGCCACTCAACCCGCAATGCCTCCAGAATTCGGCAGAAAGTGGGGAATGGAGTGTCTTGACACTAGGTTCCCTCTGCCTACCCTGCTGTATGCGGGATACAGCGTGAAAAGGCAAAAAAGGGAAAAAATATAAAAATGAAGCTAACACACGCGTACATTTGGAGCGGCCATTATCCAAGCCGCGGAGGTTTCGCAGGACGCGGGGTCGCAGGACGGACGCTGCGGGATGTGCGAATGGCCGTTATCGCTTGGGACACTGCAATGATTGTTTATCCAGCCCGTTCCTTGAATTGCAATAATGACTCACCCGTTCTATAATCGGCGGCCGCTGTAATACCTAACGTGGTGCCGTCATCTGTTGCTAACAATATTTTTCTGATTGCGATTACAGTTATGAGAGGACAAAAAAACAGATGGTTATATAGAATAAACAATATCTATGGTGGACAAGTGATGGTTGTAATGTTAACATTAGAATCTTGAACCTTAAGCTGTTGTTGCTAGTGGAAAAAAATATTTAATTGTTTTCTAATGTTTGGAAAACTATTAGAAAGTATTCAATAGTATAATGAACACTTTTCCACACTAACATTAGTGATAACACAATTATACGTTTTTTTAAGTGTTTTTTTTAGGTATTTTAAACCTTTTTTTGTCATTTAAACTCAATGAAACGCTCCCACACGCTCAAGGATGTCTTGCGTCATACCAATGTTAGACGTTTCAAAGAGCAACACCAAATTTCTCCAAAAATCTTTCTCCGTATACCCGTATTTCTCCTTACTTTGGAATAATCTTCCCAAATCTGTCCAAGAAAGCCAATCAATTATATCATTTAAGTCTTCTTTGAAAGAATATCTCATTAAAGAACTAAACACTACCTATCATTAATATAACTATATATCGATCATATTATATTTATGCGTATGTATAAGTATGTGTATGGGTATGTATATGTATATATATGTGTATATATACATATGTGTATAATTGTATGTATTTATTTATTTGCGTGTATATATTTAAAGTATTCATAATAATTGTTGTAATATTTTCTTTTTATAATTTTTTTTTTATCACATTGGCTCTATTTTCAAATTGTTTTTTTTTCTGTTAAATGTACTTTTTTTTAATGTTTAATGCAATAAAGAATATATAAAGTATAGCGAAGCTAAAAAATAAATAACTAAATAATAATAAATTAATCAAGTATTAAAAACACACAGGCTCGTATCTATAAACTTTACTCTATACTCTGAGATTGTAATTGAGATCGGCATTTTCCATTCATAGATTTTAATTTAAAAAAAAACGGTATTTTTAACATCTCTCTCAAGATCAGCGTTGGGAAAATTTCTAATTAGAAAGAAAACCGACTACCGACAAAACTAAATATGCTAAACTATATATATCTTTATATACATCTTTTGTTCGGAGTATTTTGCACTTATTTGTTATGTCATTGCTTCTTTTAGTCGCCTGTATGTGTCGTCGTTGTGACCAGAAGAAATGTAAATATTAAATATTTTAGAGGCCAGTCGTGGCGCAGTAACACAAAGTGTGAATGTAAAACCGACTGGTTGTAGGTTCGATCCCCAATCGAGGAGATGAAATATTTACTTAAATTTATATTTCCATTTCTTCGCTCTGGTGTCGAGGCAAAGCGCGGCGTTTAGTTCTGCCACTCAACACGCAATGCCTCCAAAAAATTCGGCAGAAAGTGGGGAACGGAGTGTCTTAACACTAGGTTCCCTCTGCCTACCATGCTGTGTGCGGGATACAGCGTGAAGCTAAATAAAAAAATATATATATTTTACTTCTACGAGGTGAACTCGAACCGACAACTAGCGCATGCTTGTGCCCCTGCGCCACGAAGAGAGTTCGTTATTGTAAGAAATTATATAAAATTCTAGGGTTTGCCTCGATTTTTGTTTCCTGACTTGGTAATGGGCAAATTAAAACCACGCGACTTTTTATCATAAAGCGTTTTAATAATGATTTTATAAAGTTTTATCCAAATCGGCAAAATATTTGTCTCTTGGCGAAATAATTGGTATGCAACATTTAATGATGCAACCTTTAAATTTAGAGAGTAATTAGGGTAACTCTTAACGCATAATTTTATTTTCTCAGTATCTATTTAAGAAATCTTTATAAAAATTAACCTGTGACTCCGTGATCCATAAAATCTTTTTTATCAGCTTCACGCTGTATCCCGCCCACGGCAGGGTAGGCAGATGGGACCTAGTGTTAAGTTAACTTAGGTACCTAATCTAATAAATAGCAAAAACCAACATGAGAGTGTTGTGACGAAACGTATCATTCGATTATTATATTCGTTTTTTTTTATATAAATATAATTTCAAAAAGAAATAATAGCTTCTATACAATTGTATTATTTTTCTTTATGCTTATATTTTATTAGTCATTGCCTTCCTGATTTATACTGATCGAGCACATTCTTTAAAATCAAATAGCTGTATCATATTGCAGGACTTAGATACGCGAAGTAATAATTTTAATCCATTACAGGTTTTATTTCAATTCAAGAGAATATGAAAATTAATAGCTAATTGGGATTTCTTGATCGTTAAATTTATTTGCCGCGTGATTCTAAAATATGGTATTTCCGGTGGTATGTAAATTTGTACAAAGTGAGGACTTATAGTAAAAAATCCGAATGATGGAAATTTATAACTATATTACAGAAATACCAACAGATAACAGCCATTACAATCTTCTAATTGTAGTTTATTTTATACAAAATGAGTGAAATATGCCCGTAAACTTAGGTTTTTATTTTTTATTTCTTATTGTATTTCCCGATGATGTAACGCCTCCGTAGGCGTTTTTTTATTCTATATTTTTAAGAGTACTCGTAATTTTTAATGTACTGGGCTTTAGTAGGCTGCTCTAACAATGTTAAATTACATGTTGCTATTATTTTGCTAGTAATTTGCTACCTAATAGAGTGATGATTCCTCTTTATTATTATAGACACATAAATTTTGTTTGTTTCAAAGTCAAGCAAACAAATATATAATTTACTACCACGATGTGCCATCAAGATAGTTACTTAATATAATTTTCCATGATTTTGCATCTATTTAGATATATTTTAAGCATCGCTACGATAATATTACAGGGCAAAATTTTCACAGAGAACCAAGTGCTAAGATATTACAATTTCCATTTACCGAATTTGATACACTTTTAGCATGTTGAGTGAGGGAACTCAACACCGCACTTTAATTGAACACACAACCATCGCGCATACAGTTTTTCGCTGTTACACCACGATGGCGCACTGCACTTGATGAATGATGATTGGAAAACGACTACTATTATAAAAGATCGAAACTGTGAATCTTCATGTCTATCTTATTACGTCAGGATAATAAAATGATATAACATTTTAATAGAAATTTATGATTCGTTCACGTTTAATAAGTTACATACTGATGTAGGCCAATAATCGTACATAGTTTGTATCAAATTGTCATAATGTAAATTTAGCAACTTGTGTTTATAAATAGAATAAATTGACATCGTTATTCTTAATAATTTCTGAAGTTGAAACGAAAATTTCTATCACTCAACCGCAAACGTTAGCCACCACCTTGAAAAATATTTTTACATACAAATATTTCCTATAATGTTTTTACGTTATAATTTTTTACGCTTTACGTTAAAAATAATAGTTTTTTTAGGGTGAATGATATAGCATTATCATTTTTAGCATTTTTCTCTTAATTTAATATTTTCGTCATTAAATAATTTTTACTAGTAGTGGCATCATTAAGAAAATAAGTAAATTATATCAGATTGTACTAATATAAAGTAGGAAGTACAATAATCTCGTATTGATTGTGGAAAGTATATAGGTAGCAGTTCTTGTTGATAAGGCACGTTGCTTAAAGTATTACGCTTATATGTTCCTAATAGTAAAAAACATCCAAAAAAAATCAGACAAATATTTTTTTAATATTTTCATAGACGATTAGTTTTTAATAACTTTTTACTTAACTCGCAATGTTTGTCAGATTCTTTACGTTAAATCTGCACAATGGTGTAGTACGGTCGACGAGTCATGTCCGCCTCGAAGTTAGTATTGTAGACGGCTGATTATTTTCCAGTGCGCCACGACTGGCCTCGATGTTCTCGTAACCTCCGGACTAGCTGATCGGTTATTATGGGACTGACACTGAAAGATAGAGGGGGCTGTGAAGCAATATAAAGGCTAATACTTATTTAGGAAACGTATAAAAATTTTAACGCAGCGGGACTCGAACCCGCGCCTCCTGGAAACCGTGACTGGTCGGTTTTAACTAATATTTTCTTCCTACATAATTTTTATCGCAAATATTGGATATATTTATATTTTTTACTGTTATTTTATAGTATATATATGTAAATATAAATAATGACACATTGTTCTATGTACAGGTCGTGTGCAATCAAACTAGATGTAACTGCGATGGGCTGCAAGGCGATCGCGGTGACCCGGGACCACCAGGAATACAAGGTCAACAGGGTGACTACGGAGAAGAAGGTCCTGAAGGTCGTATTGGTTTACCCGGTGAATCTGGTGATTCGGGTCAACAAGGTGATTACGGGGATAAAGGAGAAAGAGTATGTGATCTTAATATTACAAATATTATATAATGTACTTATTTTTATGCATTTTATGCAATTGATTAATGAGCAACTAAATTTTAGGGTTTAGTTGGACCTTATGGAAGAAGGGGTGATACTGGACCTCAGGTAAGACTGAAATAATATAATATCCCTAATAATTATGATCTCCGTACCTGGTGTCGAGGCTAAGCGCGGCGTTGAGTTCTGCCACTCAACACGCAATGCCTCCAGAATTCGGCAGAAAGTGGGGATCGGAGTGTCTAAAAACACTAGGTTCCTTCTGCTTACCCTGCTGTGTGCGGGATACAGCGTGAAGCTGATTTATTTGATTTATTTATTTATCACAGAAATTATTAGCTTTTTTTCGATTAGCTTATATTTGCAGTTAATTTCATACTAAATGAGTGCAAACTTTTATTTTATTTTATATATTTTTTTTTATTTTATCAGTAAGATACATGTATAATTATAATATAACTAAAGATTTGATTTTAATTGATTTAGGGACCATATGGCCTAGAAGGTGTAGTAGGTTTTGCTGGTTTAGATGGGTGTAGTGGTATCGATGGCGTTATGGGGCCTCCTGGGCCCCAAGGATATCCTGGTGATAGAGGAGTTCCTGGACCTTTTGGAGAGAAAGGATTACAAGGTTTAGCTGGTGAAGGTGGTGTAAACTCCAGAGGGGCCAAAGGAGAGCAAGGAGACTATGGACGTCATGGATCCGCTGGACCAGCGGGACCAATAGGCTGGAGAGGAGACAGTGGGCTTCCAGGATTAGAAGGTGATCAGGTAGGAAAAGCTAATATTTGAAACTAAACATTTTAATTACATATATATGTATATATATTTATTTTTATATATATATATATATATATATATATATATATATATATATATATATATATTTAATAAGACAGTAAAAATATTTTGTCTTTACATTTAGTAATTTTGACTGATATGCATATAGCATTTGATAGCATTTTTTTTTAAATTTCTTGTCTGTCTGTCAGTCGATATGTATATCTACATTTTTCTCTGAAAGTACCGAACCGATTTACTTAAAAGTTTCACTAATTGCTTTGTTTTAACTCAACTTAACTACTAAAATTTGTTTCATCAAAATCGGTTCATTAAAAAAAAGTTATCCTCATTTGAATGAACTCTAGGCATTAGCTTGCCTGCGCATTCGCGCTGGTAAGATTCCTGGCTCAAGAATGACATTCGAAACGGGTATATAACCCAGACTGTTGTTAAAAATATATATTTTTGAAACACTAAGATTACACTATAACATACAACACTATAAAGTAAACAAAATTGAATTATTTAATTCTGCTTATTAAATTAATCATCATGTAGTTTAATCGGGTGAAACCGCTGGCGAGCTGATAGTTTATAAATTTATATATATTAATGATCGTATTGAAAAAATAGGGTCCATTTGGATATAAAGGAGAAATAGGCTACAGAGGAGAACCTGGCGATGACGTAGTTGGCTCACCTGGGGAAAAAGGAGACCAAGGAGAAATCGGAGAACCTGGAAGACCTGCTCAAGTGGTATTTGTGGATCAAGTTCAACAGAATGTTACTATTTTAGCAAAAGGAAATAGAGGTGAAAAAGGATTACGGGGATCACAAGGAGTCAAAGGAATTAAGGGTGAACTTGGTTCAACGGGACATCCGGTAAATATATAATTTATATGTAAATTATTTTTTTATGATTTGATAAAAACGTTCTAATTGATTTGTATATTAGTAAATACTTGATTATGTATAGATTTTTTATATACATATATTATTTACTTTATTACTATGTTTATTTTTTTATAAATATATATTTTTTTTCTTACTAATAAAGGGTCCAAACGGTTTTAATGGCCCTCAAGGGTTTAAAGGTGATCAAGGCGAAGAAGGGCCAAGAGGTAAACCTGGTCATCGTGGTCCCGAAGGACCACCTGGTAACAAAGGAGATAAAGGCTGGCCAGGATATGCTGGTCCAGATGGCGAGGATGGTCTATTAGGACCTCGAGGAGAAGATGGAAGACCAGGAATGCCTGGTGAACAAGGATATATGGGGGAACCTGGAATATATGATGAAAGCTTAAGTGAACCACTTCTTCCAGGTTCCATGGGTCCTCAAGGGCCCGTTGGCATACAGGGCCCAATGGGACCAAGAGGTGCAGATGGTTCAATTGGCACTCCCGGTATAATGGGTCCCCTGGGTCTGCCAGGAGTTAAAGGACTTCCTGGAAGACCTGGGCCGCCAGGAATATCACCCAAAGGTGAACCAGGAGGTGAAGGATTTAAAGGCTTACCTGGGCCTCGTGGATTGACGGGAAATCCAGGCCGACTTGGAATAATAGGACCAAAAGGCTTTAAAGGAGCAACTGTAATAGGTCCCGATGGTGAAGAAGGCATGCCTGGTTCAGATGGCATACCTGGCTTAAGAGGTGACAGAGGAGACTTCGGATTTATGGGGCCGCCAGGATTTCCCGGACGTGGTGTAACTGGTGCTGGTCCACCAGGTGAAGATGGTCCTCCTGGGCGCCCTGGAGTAACAGGTGATGTAGGAGTATCAGGTCGTCCAGGTTTACCAGGCTATAAAGGAGAACGAGGCGACAATTGTCCGTTTTGTCCTTCAGGTAATTGTTTTAATTAAACAAGAAATAACATATATCTATATTCAAAAGTAATTAATAAAACTGCCTTATATTTAGTTACAATACAATATATTACAATTCATATTAAATTAATTACAAATAATTTCATTCTGTACAATTTTTATTTACAGGTTTGCCAGGAGCTAAAGGGCAACGAGGAGATGATGGTTATCCTGGTTTAAAAGGTTACCCGGGGTATGAAGGATCACCTGGACAACGCGGTCGCAAAGGACAACCTGGCTCCCCAGGTATTAACGGACCACCTGGTCCAAAAGGAAATAAGGGTCAAGCAGGAATGGCAGGTCCCCAAGGTCCAAAAGGACACAAAGGTCGGCTCAAACAACCACCGATGGCATTGATAATAGCGGACCCTGGACCACGTGGGGAGCCCGGTAAGCAAAAATATCAATTAAAAGTAATATATAAATTTAAATTAAAAAAACATAAAATAAATGTTTTATCATAATATTCTTAGGTTTTATGGGTAGTCCTGGTTTGCGCGGTGATCCTGGTTGGCCTGGACGTCCTGGAATTTATGGGTTGAAAGGTTTAAAAGGTTTAATGGGTGATGAAGGATATCCCGGTAGGCCTGGCCTTAACGGTACCCGAGGTAGAGACGGAGTGCCTGGCTGGCCGGGAGCCAATGCTGACATACCAATATCATTTCTCTTTGGCCAAAAAGGTGAAAAAGGAATAAAGTAAGTATCAATCTATATAAAACTATCTATATTGTTAAATTAAATCGGCTTCACGATGTAGAGTAGTTAGTACACGGCAGAGTAGTTAGAGGGAACCTAGTGTTAAGACACTACATTCTCCGCTTTCCGCTAAATTCAGGAGGCATTGCGTGTTGACTGGCGGAACTAAACGCCGCGCTTTGCCTCGACACCAGAGCGAAGATTTGAAAATATATGTTTTAATAAATATTTCATTTCTTCGAGTGGGGATCGAACCCACAACCGATCGATTTTAAAGTCACACCTTGTGCCGCTGTGCCACTACTGGCCTCATCTATATTATTATGTGTATTATTAGTTATCTATATATCTATCGTCATATGTACAGTCAACAATAACAACAGTCGGGACCTATAAGTAATTCTTCAATTAATAAAGTCTATACCAGGAACCCCGCATAATTTAACGTGGTCCCGACTGTTTATCCTAATAAACTATTGGGCTTCATTATTTTCATTTTAGTTTTATGCAGTCGGGGGTTTTTGTTTTTACAAATATTTTTTCAAGATACAATATGGAGCTAAAAAAGTAAAAAATAAATATCATGTTGTATCACAGTTTACAATTACTATTTAAATTAAATTGCTTTCACCAAAAATATTACTCTTTACAAATTACAAGACCTCTTGTTAGTATTAAATATAATTGAAAATATCTATTATGTTCGTTACACTAATTACTGAGATAGGCTGGACGTCACAACGTCCCTTTGTTCGATTAATCACGTCTTCATAAAACCTTTTATTGACTGGAACTTCAGCTCGTGTTAAAAATATCATCAATTGAATTTAGAATTTATATATTTTCAAAAAAGTCAAATTAGACTACCGATTACATGTTGTTTGTTTTTTTAGAGGAGAACGTGGTGAACCTGGAAACGATGGATTAAAAGGTGATGCTGGAGATTCACTAGATTTCGATATTAACGCGACGGGTGATAAAGGTGAAATGGGACCACTTGGAAGTCGAGGTATATTATAAAAATCTTTTTTTATTGTATCCTCTTAAATACCCTTTTATTACAAAAGCTACAATTCGACCATGCAAATTTATTTAATTATGTAACTATTTAAAAAAAATCTATGAAATAATATGTACGTTAGGTACGTAGTATATATGTAAAAAAACCTATACAATAAGTATAGAAATTAAAAAAATACTCAGAGGATAACAGGCATTATATTACACTACATTCTATATGTATATTTTTTCCAATAATCGTTTTCATTTTCTTTTCTCATACTTTAAAATTCGAACAAAATAAAGAATTAACATCTGGCAAGAGAGAATGCTAATTACGTAATGTTTTTAACATTTTTAAAGTGTTATCCCACACTTAGAAAAAAAATACTAATTAAAAAAACGTATAAAAATTTGAACGTAGCACGACTCGAATTCGCGCCTCCTGGAAACCACGCGTTCTGACAACTAAGCCATACAAGTACTTCTCCTGTGGGACTCAAACCTCGGCTCGCGGCTGTTGATCGGGCTGGAAAGTTTGAAGCGGAAATACCCACTCGACAGGAAGTCGTGTAGGATATGTACAAGACAGTCTGGCAAATCAGTACGGAGCAGTTTGAAAATCAAGACGTTATGCTAGACTTTTTCAAAAGCTTTCACTATGTCGATAAAAATGGCAGTAGTGCTGCTATGATAGCCAGTCCTGAGCTGATGGTGGCTATATGCTTGACAGGACTGGGGACTTGCTGGACGGCGGAATGTTTATTCCTGAAAACAAATTGGTCATCGATGAACAGAGTCTTGGCCCTTGGTCCAAAACGCGCGTCGGTCAGCGAGCAATGGAGGAAGTCTATTAATAACGGCCATTGTATTTTAATTAGCTTGAAAGACCGCGATGGCTTAAAACAAATTAAATGTCCGCTTACTGCTTGCCGGTAAGCTTTCTTGGAACCGTTCGTATTCTTCAATCAAATCAGCAAAACGCTGAGTTCACTGTAATCCAGCTGACTAGCTAGACGTCTTGAACGGGCTAAATCGGTCATAAGTAGAAGAGTACGGCTGAATCGGGTACTTGCGGACAATTTACGGAGCCATCGTCATGAAGATACTTAGCACCTAAGGCGCACAAAACAGTTCTTTGTCGAATGAGCATATAACTGGCGGCGGTGACATTGCCCTATGAGGCCCCCTTGTATATGGACATACGACCCTGATGCCGGGAAGAGAGCACACCGGCTTCAAGTTGAAAATTTTCTTCCCCTTATTGTTAAGGACAAGGACGACTAGGAGTATATCAAACTTCGCTTTAGTGCGAGAATTATATAAACCGTATGTCCGAAAAGATGTATTCTACGTCTGTTTTTTAGGGATATCCAGTTAGCCCTCTTTGGCATAAGGGTGATAATCGACGTCCTATTCCCTAAGATAAGCGGTGAGTTGTCGGTGATCCGACGAAGTACCTACTGGTACTTTTAGTAGAAAAATACATTAATTTATAGCCTCCACGTGGACACTGAATCTTACTCGTGCTTTTCTTGTACATGGGCGGCAGAGGCGTAATACAGGACCACGGGGGTCACCGACTCTTCGCGCCTGATGTCTTTGCGTTCACAACAAAAGCGGAAATGTGAAAGAGGGGCTCCGGGGAAGTGTAACCGCATGCGCGCTTAATTGACCTTTCGTTTAGAAGTGACGATTAAAAGACTAACGTAGAACTGACGGTGTGAAAACTATTATCAGAATGAGAAAAGAAGGGTCGGTAATATCCATATAGGTATCGCGGGAGGCCTTGGGGAGTCAAGTGACTTGGACGACTATGGCAGTCGTAATTCTGATGTTTGTGCGTAATTCACTACCTACTGCCCAATGAGCTTCCCCGTAGTAAGCTTCTAATAATCTAAAGAGGTCCTCATTACTCAAACTACTCATTGTAACTGTCACTTCCTGGAAGGATTTACCTTAAAAAGTATATTTTTTATTAACTTCCGCTTGTGAAAGGAAGGTGAGTGCCTTAGGTGATAAAAATATTAAAACAATAGCAAAGTCCTTGCAAAAGACAAAGTCCTCGCAGCAACCACGGTCAGAGGCTTGATGGCGACTATGCCATTTACAAGATTGTACTTAACACACATGCTCCACCGCCGTAAGCGGAGTGCGACGTAGCCCAACAGTCGAAATCCTCCGTGATTAGCTTACGCCGGGCATTACCCTGCGACCGCCCTCTACCTACTTTGCTATGTGCGGGGGATACAGCGTGAAGCTGATATAATACGCCATGTAACTATTTATCGGTTGATACATAAATTAAAAACTGAAATATTAATAATTTACTAAACAATATAATAATACATACTATTATAACGCACAAAAGGGATTTCCAATAAAGTTTTGACTGATACATAACATTTATATTAAATTACTTTCTCAATTGTACAGTCCAGTAACAGTACAGGTCTTGTATACTTCCCTTATTCTTAACTAGCGGTCCGCCCACGGCTTCGCCCGCGTAAAGTGCATGATTATTGATGTAATAAACAGAATTGACTGACAATTATATTAACTTCTATGATTTTTTTACTATATTATCGTAATTTCTATTAGGACATTTGATTGTTTTTAATTAAATAATGTTGATCAATATTTTTTATTGAGTTTGATATTTGATATTTATAAAAATATATATAAAGCTAATTATTTCTTAAACGATTTTTTTTGTAATATTACTTTCGTTTTACCTATGTAATATGTCTTATCATAATTATAAAACTCTGTTAAATTTGCTGATGCCAGTTTATAATTTAATTTACCCTTTCAGAAAAAGCCTCGCATGTTAAATTATTGATTTGAAAGATTCATAATATTCTTTATAAAATAACTGTAATGAATTGCTATACAGTTTTTAAATTAGTTACATATATTATTAGCTAAATGTACAATTGGTAAATATGTAGTAATTACAAAGTACACGTAGAAAGAATGTTTTTAGACATTTTATATAGATTTATTTCAAACAAACAAACGACTATGTAATTACTTAATATTTCTTTGAAGATTAAATCGGTCTTTATCTATCTGTTGAATTAATTACGACTAAAACTTAACTGCTATGATTTATGAACGTAACCTTCTCTAACAATTCAATTTTGTTTACTTTACTTTATTGTTTGTACTCTGAACGATAGTGCTTTAAAAATATATATTTTTATCAACAGTCATATAACCCAGACGATTCGAATGTCATTCTTTAGCCAAGAATCTTACCAGCGCGATTGCTATATAATATTCGCAAGCAAGCTAATGTCCTAAAAGTTCATTCAAATGACGATAACTTTTTTTTTAATGAACCGATTTTGATGAACTAAATCCCTCTATCCATTTCAGTCAAAATTACTAAATGTACAGACAAAATATTTTTACTGTCTTATTATATAGAGATAAAAACGACGTATCTTTTGTAGTACAAAAATCAACATTATCTACATTTTGGTGATTATTCATTAGGTTTACCCGGAAAGAAAGGAGGTGCCGGTGAAATGGGTTACGATGGATTCCAAGGGATGCGAGGGGATATTGGTGACGTAGGCATGTCGACGGCTGGACCTATAGGGGCGCCAGGATTTCCCGGCGATAAAGGAGAAACTGGCCCTTATGGAGAACCAGGAAGTAAAGGAATTCGAGGACTTCCAGGAATTTCTGCTGGAAAAGGAGTTAAAGGGTCGCGAGGAGATGTTGGCTTATCCATAGTAGAAGGCGAAAGAGGTATTGATGGAATAAAAGGAGAAATTGGAGATGATGGTGAGCCGGGTTATCCTGGATCACCAGGTCGTTTCGGTATAATGGGTCCTAAAGGGGAAGCTGGTAATCCTGGAGATACTGGCCCGGTGGGACCGACTGGTCCACAAGTAAGTTTATATTCAATTTCATGTTTATGAATCATCTTCAAGAATCAATTGTATTCGAGAAACACGTTTAATTAAAATATAACTTAATTATACTTATATAATTAATATTTACTTCCTGCAAATAATATTTTATTATCTACCCTTAAAGGTTGGCTTTAAATTGAGTTTTAAAAATAGCTACATTCTCTTCTTTTTTTAAAGATAGTATGGTATAAGGCGCCGTTCAAGTATTACGTAAGCACTATAGGGGGGCGAGGGGGTCTTGGGTTTGCTTATTATTGACGTTTTCAATGAAATATTTCTAAGACGATTGCTTATTTTTGATGGCATAGGGGGCTTGGGGGGGTCAATAATAAAAAAAAACTGCTTACGTAATACTTGAACGGCTCCTAAGTATAAATGCTAAAATAAGAAAATTATAGATAATATAAAAAATAATAGTTATTTCCAATATATATTTACATACATATATATATTTTGTTATTTCAAGGGAAGAAAAGGATTATCAGGAATCCCTATACAAGGGGCTCGTGGAGTTCCTGGACAGCCTGGCAGGCCAGGCTATCCCGGTCCCATAGGTGAACCAGGCTTACAAGGATATAACGGATTCCAAGGTGATGTGGGACAAAAAGGAATGAAAGGAGAAGCAGGATTGCCAGGAAAAAGAGGTTACATTGGAGATAAAGGTTATACCGGCGTAACAGGTTTTCCGGGCTTAATGGGAAGACCTGGTAAAGTTGGAGAAGTCGGTGATCAAGGAGAAGTAGGAAGTCCTGGATTTAGAGGTATACCTGGAAAGGTAGGAGCTGCAGGAATTATAGGCCTAAAAGGGATACGTGGTGATATTGGTATACCTGGAGAAAGCGGTTTGGACGGTTCGCCTGGATTGAAAGGCGAAATGGGAGATTCTGGCCCCATGGGAGTTCAGGGATTACCGGGCGATAATTCAATTAAAGGTATAAGTGGTGACGAGGGAGATCGCGGTTTTGATGGAAGAAATGGAAGACCTGGATTAATCGGAATCAAAGGCCTAAAAGGAGATGAAGGAGATCGTGGTATAGACATAAGTGGCACAGACGGTCTTAAAGGTGAACTAGGAGATCAAGGAATCATTGGGTTTTCTGGAATTAAAGGAGCTAAAGGCCAAAGTGGTGACTACGGTCACCAAGGATTTGTTGGACAAATAGGAGACAAGGGGGTCCCTGGTCTACCTGGACGCCGTGGTATTCCTGGACGCTATGGGATTAAAGGTCTTTTAGGACCAATTGGAATTCCTGGAAAACCTGGACTTGTTGGTGACGTTGGGGCTTACGGTGAATCTGGTAAAATGGGTGCGCCAGGTGTGCCTGGTGATTCTGGAATACCTGGCTTACAGGGCATTAGAGGTGATAAAGGTTCAAAAGGAAAACAAGGTGATATTGGCCCTAGTTCTTATTTACCTGCAACAAAAGGTGACAGTGGTGATATAGGTATGGAGGGCTTACCCGGACTACCAGGTGACTACGGTGATATTGGAATTAATGGATTGAAAGGTGCCAAAGGAGAATTGGGTGATATTGGTTTCCAAGGAGAATATGGAGACGATGGGCTTGAAGGAACAAAAGGTATACGTGGGGACGTAGGTCCTCCTGGTCCACCAGGGCTTGATGGAATGTTTGCAAAACAAGGTGAACCTGGAAATCCTGGCATTGACGGTCTCTCAGGTTGGCCTGGGCCCATGGGTCAAAAAGGTGCACCTGGTCATTATGGAAACGATGGTCCTAAAGGAGCTCCGGGACAACCAGGTCTAACATTCCAAGGTGCAAAAGGCTTCAAAGGAGACGATGGCTACCCGGGTCGACGCGGTAATATGGGGATTCCTGGTGCTCGTGGAATGGAAGGTGCTCCTGGTTTTCCGGGACCTAGAGGTGAAACAGGCGAACCTGGTATGGCGATAAGCCCCCCTGGACAACCTGGAGACCAAGGTTTGCCAGGATTTTATGGTTTAAAAGGTCTTAAAGGTGATACTGGTGAACCTGGCTTAAATGGCTATACAGGTAATTTAGGAGAAAAAGGTATGAAAGGAACAAGAGGTGACGATGGTGAAGAAGGTTTGATAGGATACCCAGGATTAAAAGGAGTAAAAGGAGATAATGGTGACAGTATTCCATTTGCTGATGTTCCTATTGGAGAACGAGGAGATATTGGCCCGGTTGGATTTAGAGGCCTAGATGGTCGTCCTGGCGAACCTGGTGATTTTGGACAGAATGGAATACCTGGATTCAAAGGTGCCATTGGTGATATAGGTGATATAGGATTGGCTGGCTTTCAAGGACCTCGTGGAGAAATTGGTTTCCCAGGTGTAAAAGGCATAATGGGTTTGGATGGTGCACGGGGTGGACCAGGACTTCCTGGATTGCCTGCGCCACCGCCTCCAATCCCAAAATCAAGGGGCTTTTATTTCACCGTACATTCACAAACAAGGATGGTTCCTCAATGCCCCTCTGGAACAACACCAATGTGGGATGGATTTTCACTAATTCATATAGTTGCAAATGCAAAAGCACATGGTCAAGACTTAGGTAAGCATTATGATAATAAGCCTATATATACTCTCTTCTACATAGTTAAAATAAAATTTAAACTTAAAATAACATTTTAACATTTTTCAATACATACAGACATTGGAATGTATTTTGAAAGTAATACTTTATGTATCCAGCATATAACAGGGTACGCATAGGGTACGTCGTGTTAAGGCACCGCGTGCCCCACTTTCAATTCCTCAAGTTGGACTCCCACCCACAACCATTGCGCTAACAACACACAACAACAATTCGATCAACTATACACCAGATTAAGTAAGGATTACTTTCTAAAAAACGGGCCAAGAAATAAGAGCACAAAAAGAATTGTATTCTTATTTGATTTTAATATAGTAGCATAGTATTTTAGGTAACGTGTGGACGTGTTAAAATGCCTTAGTGTACCTTATAAAATCAGTATTAAGCAATTAAATACAAAAATGTCATCGTTTGGCCAATATTCATCACTAGGAATATTGGTTGGTTTCGACTAAAATATGCATGGAGTGGTTGTTTTAAATACAATTATCTAAATTGATCAATTTTTTTTTGTAGTTGTAGTTTTTATAATTGTCCTTTTTTGTTTCATACCATTTCTACTGACCCATTTCTCTGTGCACAATTGTTATCCATTGTCGCCAAAAGTAGATAATTATTACATTTGTAGAGGTTATTCTGTTTAAATCATTTTTACAATTATATTGACGTAGTAGTATCATTTTCCATTTTTTGTTAATGTTGAGAAAAAAAAGTCTTTGTTAGGTTTTGACTATTTTATACAAGAAAAATTTTAAATTTTTATTTTTTCATATGTAATTTATGTAAAAAGATGTAAAATAACGCATAATAAAACAAAATCACGCTACGAAGCGTTGATTCTGCCACTACAACACGCAATGCCTCCAGAATTCGGCAGAAAGTGGGGAACGGAGTGTCCTAACACTAGGTTCCCTCTACCTACCCTGCTGTGTGCGGGATACACCGTGAAGCTGACAACAAAAACACACATAATCTAAAATAGAGACAGTATGAAAAATATGACCGTTTTACTGCGATGGTGGTAGTCTAAGTGTCTACGACGTGTACCCGTGGGCTCTCTGCGGTCACCTGTCGAATACTATCCAAAGCTTAATTTTAAAAACAGTGGGATTGAATCGAATTGAAAGAAAATTTTAATTTTTATATATGTCGTTAATATTACAGAGTAAAATATTTTATATCCATTAAGCACTATACAAAACTTTTATTGATCTTATGTCATATTTAGAATTTCTGTATATATTGGCAATCTCTTATCTAGTATATAGTAGATCGAAGCTAAAACATTTTTATATTTTGAAAAGTACCATAGTTGAAGTTATCTATAGAAAATATAAAAAAAAACAATAGTTTTTATATTTCTTGGTTTCATTTGATTTCACATTCATATAATCAAATGGAATGGAATCATCTTACTAGGAATTTATGTATTTTTTTAAATCGTTCATATTAAAAAAAATATAAAGCAACTTAACTTAACTTCACGCTTTATCCCTAGCGGGGTAGTCAGAGAGAACGGAGCGCCAAACGCTACGGTCTCTACATACCTCTTTCGCCTCGTCCACTGTCATCAACCTCTTCATACATGCCCTCCGGGGGGTCCTCATGCGAATGGAGAACAGAGCTACAAATATAAAGCACTATCCCACAATTAAAAAAATTACAAATTCTAGACCAACTAACCGCATTACAATTAATGTATATTTTTTTATAGGAGCGCCTGGAAGTTGCCTTCGAAGATTTTCAACAATGCCATTTATGTTCTGTAGCATTAACAATGTGTGTGATTTTGCACAGCGAGAGGATTATAGCTTTTGGCTTTCTACACCAGAACCCATGCCAATGGCAATGACACCAATACAAGCTCGTGATGTAGGCTCATATATTTCAAGGTATCCAAACATGTATATAATATATTTCTAGTGTCTAGCTAAAGAAGTAGGATTTTTTCCATACCCGTATTTCGTGTGATTCAGTTACGCATAGGACATTAAATACCAATAACGTAAACACATCTATTACAAAAATACTACTAAAGGTTAAACAACTTTGAACTTTGCCGCCAATACCTACAACTCGATTTCGGAATGAGGCGTGTGTGGCGTTTTTCCTTTTATAGGTTTATTATGGCTACGTGCGTCGTTTTTGACTAATGGTGTTTTATTTTACAACGATAATTTTGTTTGAAAAAATAACTTTTTCATTTTTGGTAAAATCTTTTTTTTTCTATTGTGAAACTGTGCTTTCGTTTCTGTATACAGGGTGAGAACAAACCATAGTTTTAACTACTCTGTAAAAGCCTAATACAATTAGTTTTTTTCCCCAAACATAATATAGTATTTTTTTTAAGAATGACGCACAGACACTAACCTTTCAAAGCGACAACATCGCACATGACTCATTCACGAAATCGAATCGTAGGTATTGGCAGCGAAGATGAACGTAGTTTTAGTTTATTATAGAAAATAGATAATTAGGTACGTAAAATAGTACAATATCCCCTTGTCGTTGTGTATGTGACAGTACGAATTAGATTTTTAGTTATGAGCAGTATATAGAATTTAATTCTATATACTGCTCCCGTAAAAGGAGCGCAGATGATTATATTGCATAATATTCAGTGAAAAATTATTTAGGAGTATAAACATTATATATATATATATATATATATATATATATATATATATATATATATATATACATATTTTATGTCTAAACAACGAGTGTACAGCGACAAGAGCGTTAAACCGGATTCCAAGATACTACACGGCTTCAAATGCAAAACTGCCTTTAAATTATATAATAATGTGTTTTTAGAATTTTAACGCCTAATATTTAATATAGAAAAACTCATCTGAACTTATTCTAATTTTTTTATTTCTTTTAAAGGTGCCAAGTATGTGAAACATCGACAAGAACAATAGCAATTCATAGTCAAAGTAGTAGTGTGCCTAGTTGTCCAAATGGTTGGGACGAGCTGTGGGTAGGATACAGCTTCCTAATGGTAAGAAAAATTTGTTACGTAACATACTAAGTTGTTTACCGAATTTATTCTATCACTATTAATAAAGAAGTTTGAATGATTAATAGTACAAATTTTGAGTTTTCTGAAAACCATAAGAAATAAAGGATAGTTCAATTAGGTTTGATCAACACTGTATATTATGTCCTAAAACGTGTATAATGAGTTATAAATGTTTTTATAGCATACGGCTGGGGCCGACGCAGCAGGTCAAAGTTTAATATCACCTGGATCTTGTCTACGCGAATTTAGAACACGTCCGTTTATTGAATGTAATGGTCTCGGAAGGTGTAATTTCTTCGCTACAGCAGTATCGTATTGGTTATCAACTATCGATGATAATAGAATGTTCCAAAAACCTCTTCAACAAACTCTAAAGTTCGATCAAGTATCTAAAGTTAGCAGGTAAGAGATTTTTACATTAAAAATATTAACTATGTATACAGGTTCACTACATACACTCTTCTTACAGTCATTCACAGATATAATATGATATTATAAATGTGTAGCGTAACTGTTTATTATTTTATTCCGAAATTTTTTAGAATATTATAATTTAAAGTATTTTTTTAAAAGCCTCATTAGAGACTCAGTGAATCGACTCTATAAGTAAATCAGGCAGAAGAATAATGACTCATCTTCAATTAAAATGAAAATAGAATTATTCCTTTATCATCAATTTATTATTATTAACTTCGCTTTATATATAGGTATATGATAAAGTTTTTTTTTTTTTTAAATACAACAACAATGACTATCTATGTTTATGTAGGTACTCTCCACAGAAACTCATAAGCTACTGTACCCTTAAATTTTCTTCTTGCTTATACTGACTCAAAAGTGAAAAAAAATCTTGTCACATGAAAAAATTTTGTCATATTTTGTAATTCGAGTTGTTCTGTTAATGAGTGTTAGAAACAATTTTTTAATAATGAATACCACGTAATATTCCTTATAATTGATTTTTTTTTTCAAATTTATTGCAATTTAACATTTTAGATGCTCTGTATGTATGAGACGCCAGCCAGGTGCCCGTGGATTCGTGTCCCAAGGTGGCATAGGCAGTGTAGAGGCGGTACCTAATGAAGCACGACGCAGACCTCCTTTCAACAGGCCAAGATATCGCCCAGGTTCCTCGCGCAATCGTGGAAGGCGTCGCTTTACAAATAACATATAGATTTAGTTTTCAGTATCTAGCAAGCTAACATGCCATAAATTAATGTAATTCTGAATATTAGGTAAACGTGTACTTAGTCAATAAACATACTTATTATAGAGATATTTATACAGTAGGTACATTATGTACCATTAAATAGATTATTGATATAAATTGTATTGAATCCCTTATTTCATATTAGACCCTAATTATCAATAAAATATTGATTAAAAAATAAGTTATACCTGCCAAATATATTTTAAGTACCGACAATAAAGTCAATGTTACGAAACTATGAAATCTATTAGAGAAAATGAAGATAATAAATAAAAAATCTACCAATTGTTAAGTTTAATAATTATAATTTTTATATATAATGTAAAAATCTTTATTATAAATATATAAATATATTTATAATTATTTTCTTAAGCCATTTGGTAAAGCTGTATTGCTATATAATTATACATACGTAGTTTTAATATTTCTTTACATGTTTGTAAATAATTTACACATATGTAGAAAATTTATTTTGTATTTTATAGATAAAAATTAAATTAATAACTGAAACATTGTATTAATTATTTTCCTAATCAACTGTTTCTATTAACTTCGTAGTGGATTTTTCGGTTAATTACTTATTTTAAACGATAGAAATTTTGAAGTAACGTTTGTCAAAAAAATCACTTGTGATTGTGATTTCATCATACGTTCAAATGTTCTTAAGAAAAAGCTTGTCTTGACCGACGAACAAAAAGGTGGTTTTCCGTTTCCAAGACTACTAACGAAAATTACCCAAAGAGTAAAATATGATGTACTTAAATAACATTTTTTTTAATCTAGAGGTGTAAAATATGAAAAGAAGGTTTTGCAAACTGATATGCAGTATCTTTATTTTAGTTTTTTTTTTTGCAGCACTTTAAGCAGGGGGAACCTAGTGTTAAGACACTCACTGTTAAGTTACCCACAATCCACCGAATTCTAGAGGCAGTCCGTGTTGAGTGGGGGATCTCAACGCCGCGTTTCGCCGTGATACCATAGCGAAGAAATGAAAATATTAAATATTTCATTTCCTAGTGGGAATCGAACCCACAAATTGTAGTGTTTAATAATCACAATTGTCGCGTTATAGCTATAATTTTTGAAAAAATATTGCAAAGTATTGTTTACTTAAATATTAATCTACACGGATACACTTACGTACCTACATATAAGCTCTAGGATATTTTCTTTACATTTCGTAAAATAGAACAAAACCTCTGTTCACTCTCTCACTCTCTGTAAACCACCACGTGTAATTTTTGTGACCACAAAAATAGAACATTTTTATAATAGGACCATATACTTATATGTAATGAAACAAATAATAGAAAAGTTTAATGAATATGGACAACATTACTACATGGCATTCGTCGATTACAATAAGGCTTTCGACTCCCTATGTCATAAATAAGTATTAATGGAAAACGCTAAAAATTCTAGAAAATATTTAATAATTTGCAAAAGAATTTTACAAACATACTACAGCAAAGGTCCAACTAGAACAACCGGGAGAGTTTAGTGTCCAGAACTGTTAGACAAGGCGATCCACTAAAACTTTTCATTGCAAAATGGAAAATATATTCAGAAATTTAGATTGTGATAACTTAGGATTAAATATAAGCGGAGTAAAACTAAATCACCTTAGATGACATCGTCTTATTTGCTGAAGTAAACTATGTTGCAACAGCTGAAAGTAGGACAGCAGGCCTATCTATGAACCCAACGAAGACTAAATTAATGACAAATACTATTAGGGAAATAATTAAAATAGATCAAAAAGTTATCGAATATGTAGATCAATACATTTATTTAGCACAAGTATTATCTATTAGTGATAAAGACTCAAAAAAAATTAATAGAAAAATAAAAGACTAATAAAGAAAGACTAAAGGTTCGATGAAAAACTTCAAAAATAAGGAAAAGAACTATGGTGAGTGATGATACAAAGAATAAAAAAAATTGAAGTGGAACTGGATTGGACACTATCAGAATGGACAAGAGCCGTAACAGAATGGCATCTTAGAAACGGAAAGGACGAAAAAAGGACTTCATTAAAAAAGGTGGGGGGACAATCTAGTAAAACACTAACAGAGAACAGTGGAAGATGATGAGGGAGGCCTATATCGAGGGACAACCTGACCAAAATAGTGGCAGATAAAATTTATTATTTGCTTATTAAATATTTTTAAATTTAAATCTTTCAAACTTTTAATATATACTTACTTTTTACTTTATCTAATTAAAAAAAAAATTGTAATTTAAAACAATAATTTTAAAATGGTCAGCGAATAAAGGCTTTATTTATTTATTTATTTAGTCTTTTATTTATAATCTCTTGCAGATAAGTATTCTTATCGTATATATTGTATAGTTATTTGTGCCATTTAAGAATTTATAAAAAATTGTTATTTTTTGTTCAAAACGATTGAATATCCATATGGTAACTATGTAAATGCAACAATGCGGTTTTAATACTTGTAACATTAGTGAAAATTCTTTTGCAAACATACATTATATATTAAAACAGAATTGTATATCAATGTATTAAGTAAATAATTCAGTAGTTTAAGTGGGTGAAGCAGGGAGCAGGTCCCTAATATACTAATATTATTAAGTATGTCATCTAATAATTGATTCCAGTCAAATCTAATTTGAGGCCAGTCATGGCGCAGCGGCACAAAGTGTGACTGTAAATCGACTGGTTGTGGGTTCGATCCCCACTCGAGGAGATGAAATATTTACTTAAATTTATATTTCCATTTCTTCGCTCTGGTGTCGAGGCTAAACGCGGCGTTGAGTTCTGCCACTCAACACGCAATGCCTCCAGAATTCGGCAGAAAGTGGGAAACAGAGTTTCTAAAACACTAGGTTCCCTCTGCCTACCCTGCTGTGTGCGGGATACAGCGTGAAGCTGATTTGATTTGATTTGATGTCATCTAATATATTGTACACCATTCTTAGTTATTTTCATTTGATCAAGGAAACAACAGGTTCAAGCTAGTAAAATAAAAACAAAATAAAATGTAAGTTACCTTACATATGTCATATATTCTCAAAAAATTTACAAATTTGTCACAAAAACTTGAATTAATGTCATTCAATTGTAGATGTAATTGTAGCTATGAATGTTATCATAACAAAAGTTAATCTACAGTTTTACTAACAGAATCTAAATTATTTAATTTGTGATCTTCAAGCATAGGTCTAGATTCATATGTACAAATTGTAACTCCATGTTTATGACCAGGTGACCATTCACCTTTTAGGCCTATATAATATATTTTCGTATTTTCAGCACCAAAATTAGCAGAAAAATGCATAGTCAAATGTGATACGCTTGAAAATGTCACAATCCTAAAACAAGAACAAATTACTTGAAGACATAATTTAAATATAACATAATACATATCTATTATTTGTTAAACATTACTTTGGATGATATTCAATAAATCCTTCACAATCCTTTTGAAGGTCAAATGTCTGGTCTGGTTCCATACAAATATCATCAAATGTCATATTAGGTTTATTTTTAAATCTGAAAAACATATTAAACATAACATAACATGATAATAATTTAGACTTTTAGCATTTGTTAGGAAAAACTTTAAATGCATACATACACAAAGACAGCAAAGAACCAATATTTTTTTATTATGATTTTATAATAGATCTTGAGCAACAATTGATTTACTATATTCAATAACGGTACATGAATTTCTAAAAGCTATGTGGTCGCTTTTTAAACAAAATAACTCACAGTCTTAATTTAGCTGGATGACAATCAGTGTCCTCAGATACTATTCTTATGCCTTTAAGTTTAACATTGCCTGTGAATGGTATATTAAAAAGTAATTCCTCATCTGCATCACTTTCTACATACTAAAATTGAAAACATATTATAAAATCGTTATGGATTAAAATATTAGTAGCTGAATATATTTATAATTTCACCTGTGTCCTATCAAGTCTTCTATCCCAAGCCTTAAAGACAGTTTTTCCAGAACCATCTATACTTTCATTTAAACACTGTAAATTTTCAATATCAATTTTTTGAAATAAGTTATATTGAACACCTATTTCACCGTCACTTGCATGATCATGATCATGATGTCCATCACAGTGGCTGTGTGACATTTTTACATATTATGTCTAAAATGCAAATAATATAACTTAAAAACAGCTATAAATTATAGTAATAAGTTCGTCGTAGGCACAAACCCAAATCTTAATTGCTAAAATAATAATATTGAATTGAATATAAACAAGTTGACAGCATAGTTAAGATGTCAAGCAACTAGCGAGATCACAGAACAAATTTTAACTGTACTATATAAAAAGCAATAAAATTATACAATTATTATTTTTTGTCTATGGTAGAGGTGTTTGTTTTATTATATAGCTGAAGAACCGACCTCTAAAAAAAATATGTGATCTTGAGTGGGGATCGAATCTACAACTATGTGTATGTCCATTTTATTGGTAGTCTATATTAATTGTTAATTGTAATTTAATTTTAATTAGAGTTTTATTCTAGTAATACAGATTTTGTATTATTATTATGAATGCCTTAATTGACCTTCTTTACTTTTCCCTTTAATAATAGTAAGTGGATAATAGACGATCGTTTTTTTTTAATTGTCTTTTGAAACTTATATTTAGATATAAATTACATATTAAAAAAATAAATAAAAAGATGAACTGAAAACATCTGGACTCAAACTAGAGTCTTCTAGTTTAGAATTCGCCCAACTCGCTGTGGCGAGTTTGTACAAAATATCATAGAATATACATATTAAAATATGTATAGCCTAATGATATTTTGTACAAACTTTCCCCTGCGCCCGATGCCCGACGCCCTCAATACTGCACTTATAAAGAGAACTGAACGTAAAACTGAACATGTTCTTTAAACTGAACATACGTTCTCGTTTACAAAAGTGAGCTGTTGTGCACACTTGTAGTCTATGGTCATTACAAATAGACTTCTTACGATGTGATATCTACAAATGTGAATAAATTGACTTTGGTTTAATTTGTGAGTTGGGAACTTGTGACGATTTGAGGATTAAAAATTTAATACTACATAACGTTTATATCTTCTTCTCTGTTCTGTCATATGATTTCATATCAATCACGATATAAAGTAGAAATAATCCTGTTACAATGTTATTTTTAAATAATATGAATTTAGCATTATTTGCTACAACCTTAACATTATGTTTTGTATTATTTAGCAATAATTACGTTGTACTCGCTAAAGAAAATGAGGCAGAAAGTATATCAAAGATCGGACAAGGGGTTGGACATATCATGAATATTTATTATTGGTTTGTATTAAATTATAGAACAATAGCACTAATTAAAAGATTTAACCTTAATGTGATTATCATGGTACACTTTTTTATAATTAATATGTTGTTGACATATCTTTTGTTTTAGTTATTCGTGTGGCTACAGAAAAGTTTTTGAAGATTATGCTGCAATAATTCAACAAAAATACCCAGAAATATCTGTTCTGGGTGCAAACTATGATCCGCCAGGCCTTAACATGTATCTTTCTAGAATCATTGTAAGTGTTTATAATTCATATATATTTTATGATTAAAAGAAATAAGCTCTTTTTTATAATTACAGTATTATCAAAAAAAAAAAAAAAATACCTTGTAATTATAATAAAGTAATTACACAAGACTCAAACTTTTAAGTGATTTCACAAGAATATTACAATGAATATACAAGCCATTGTATTCATGTTTTGAAATTGTCTTTATCACAATTAAACCACTGTTTACATAACAGTAATGTATAGTAAATATATTGTTATGAGAATGTAAAAGGCAAGGACCTTGTAGACTTTCTGCATAGCAGGGTAGTCAGAGACAACCTAGTATCAAGACATTGTTTTTACACAATTTTGAAACTACATGTTGATTGGTGCTCAACTTAAAAAAGCTCTTAGATTTGCCAGAGAAAAGATTGTAAAGATTTCAGTTCCCCAAGTAAAACTTACATATACTACTCTGGTACTATTAATTTTAAATTTGTTTTAGGGTTTTGGGAAAATGATTTTAATAATGTGTGTGTTGAGCGGAGTCAATATATTTGCTTGGCTTAATAAGCCACAACCTGCCTGGTGGAGTTGGTGCCTTGAAAATAAATTGTATGCTTGTATGATGATGTTCTTTTTAGCTAACATGGTAGAAGGCCAGTTAGTTTCATCGGGTGCATTTGAAATATCTCTTGATAACATTCCACTTTGGTCCAAGTTAGAAACTGGGAGAATCCCACAACCACCGGAATTGTTTCAAATTATAGAAAATACTTTACAATTTTCAAAAATGGAAATGTCTAATAACTTTGTACAGTGATTAATTAAAATAATTTAAATAAAATGTTAAGAGATCCTACATTACTGTATTGTTTAAGAATTAGTTTGGTTTTAGAGAATATTTTGTTAAAAACAGCAGATATCTATATTCATTCATCTTCATATATTCTACACTAAGCAATATCTTAAGAACAAAGTTTTTGTAAACATTTTGTAAATACCTATGTCCCTGCCTTCAAAATATCTATTTTATCATCAAAGATATTCATATTTTAATTTCAAAGTATTTCAATTGACCTCATGTTTTTGTTACATTGTTATAGCATATAAAAAAATCTTTTATATTATGGTTTCCTGTCACAAAATTAATATTGTGATTAATAACTTATGTAATGTTTTTCATTTTAAAAGAATGTTTTCATTTATGTATAGTATTTAAATAAATAAAGTTCAAATTTATGTACATTTGTTTCCAAAATATCTTTATTTTATGTATGTTAAGGCCAGTTGCGGGACAGAGGCACAAGTGTGTAACTTGGTTGATTGTGGGTTCAATTCCCACCCAAGGAAGTGAATATTTAAGATTTACATTTCTTTGCTCTGGTGTCGAGATAAAGTGTGGCGTTGCGTTTTGTCACTCAACATGCAATGCTTCTAGAATTCAGCTGAAAGCTGGGAGCGAAATGTCTTACTAGGCTCCCTCTGTCTACCCTGCTAAATATAATGTGAAGCTGAAATAAATGTACAAAATATAACTATATCTGTAAGTTTTATATATAATTAAAAGAAACCAGAATTTTCACCTATTAGAAAATGTTGATATATTTGTTGGGCTATTCAGTATATTACTAAACGTTATGAGGTATTAAAAATCTAATAAAGGCCAGTTAGAAGTGTTAAATATCATGCGAATGGTACAAAAAATTGAGATTGTAATATTTGTTGATAAGTAAAAGTACAAATAAGTGACCATGTTAAATTAATAAAACATTTGCCAGGTAATCTTTATTTCCACTAATACAAAAGTAATACTAAAACAAAATCGACATTATGATTTTACAATTTGGACGGATTAAATATTCCACTCAACATTAATTTTATCACTCTTCAAGTAAGATTATGAGATATATAGAAGTATCTTACCAACTGCTCTCATATATAAAATACACAAGGGAATTATAAAAACAATAAAAATCTCGATCTCGATCGATTTGCATAAACTTAATTAATGTTTTCAGTAACATTTGCGCCATAAGGCCAAATGCAATGACTGTATCATTTATTAAAATCTGTTAACTTTAACAGTAACAAGGGGACAAAGGAATGGACATACATAAATCTAAAAATAACCTTCCTTTTCGCCGCAATCGGGTTATAAGCTTTTATTGCTGCGTTACAATATAACCAGAAAAAATGCAATAGTAGAATTTTTTCCT
The DNA here is from genome assembly GCA_030704555.1 of Heliconius charithonia. Lineage (NCBI taxonomy): Eukaryota > Metazoa > Arthropoda > Insecta > Lepidoptera > Nymphalidae > Heliconius > Heliconius charithonia. The sequence continues at coordinate 6,377,594 of CM060809.1, read as the reverse complement.
TCACAGCATGTCCTTGACAAAATGTACCTTTGAGGGATCTAAGACCATCACCTTTTTTTAGTGTTATTTCACACTTAAGAAAGAAAATTATTTATTTAGAAAATTTGAGAAATCATTCTGAGAATGTATGGCTTTGGTCAAAGCGCTTGGACGGTTTCCAAGAGGCGCAGAGGCTACGTTCAAATTTTTATATGTTTTCTAAATAAGTATTATGCTATGCTTATTCACTCTGAAGAGGCCAGCCTTTGCAGATTATATTTTATTTTTGAAAGGATAAATGTCCTGCTAATGAAATTATACAATTATGTAAGCTGTGTGTGACACAAGGGGCAAGAGTGTCGCAAAACTAGTTCGTGATGCTGGGAATGGGCATCACATTTACTGCATGTCCATATTGTATGTGATGTTAATAGTACGCGTCCCGTTACCACACATGCCGGAAATTCCGTGGAACATCCAGGACAAGTTGCAACCCTTCAAAGAAAAAAAAATATAATTATAAAAGTAAAATTCGCCAGGTTTTTGCTGTTGATTTATTTGAGAGTACTTAAAAGTACAGCCAGAAAGAAATATTTTAAATATAAAGTAGAAACAAATACTTATTATTAGAAATTAATAAAAAAATCTAACAAAATTATTTTATAAGAGTTAAGAGTTAATTTTAAAATTTTCATGTTACTAATGCAACCAGTCAGCGGGCTTACCAGTCAGGTACAGAAGTTTGGCAGTTAGGGCACTCTATTTTATTTCCTTTCACATCTTTAGGTTTATACTTTGTAAAGATTTCAATTGCTATTCTTTCAAACACTTCTGGCTGGAAAGTAAAAAATATTAACGTGTAGAATTTATGATATATATATATATATATAAAAATATAACGTTCAATAATTTTGAGGAAGTGCAAGCACTACATGGCTGCCGGCGAGGACGAAATCGGCGGCAAGGGACCAAACAGAGCGTTGAATTATTTTAATTTTACATTTTCTCGAAAAGTATACAAATCTCATACTATAAACGCCAAAGATTATCTTAATAAAATTTCCTTGATGATGGAATATCCTTGATGATAGATACTTTCGCTCGTAAGTTTCAATATCTGAATCAAACAAAAAACGTCACAAAATGTCTTATTGTGTACTTATTTAAATACACAATAAGACATTGTAAGATATAGATATATAGTATTGCGGACTTTTTATAAGACTAATGATATGGAAAGTTTCTTCCACACAATGTATATATTTTACTATTTTTTGCAGCGTACGCGCGTAAAACAATTCGATGGCGTTCATTATTATTGTTATTTAATTACTTAAGACTAACTCAGACTTACACCATTATGTTATATAGCCTATAGTACTCTTGAAGAACGTAGCTTACATACAAAATTTAAAAAATACTTGTAAATCGGTCCAGTTGATCCAGATATCTTAGTGTTTAACAAACTCTTCCGTATTATATTTGTATAGATGTATAATATATAAAAAAAAAACACAAAATTAAAACAAGTTCTAATTTTATCTTACCTTTAAGGCTTCCAACTTAATCAATGCTTTTGAACATAGATCATAGGCTCTAGCTTGGAGAGATATCGCTGCAACGATACACCACGCCTGTTAAATAATTAAAAAGTCTTAAATCATTAGATTTTTTAATTGCACAACTTTTAGCTTTACACTGTACACAGTATTTTACATTCTGTATATAGTGGACTGGGAGGAGGGAACCTCGTGTTGAGACACTCCGTTTCCAACCTTCTGCTGAATTTTTGACATTGCTTGTTGAGTGGCGGAACTAACCGCTGCACTCTGTCTGTTATAATTGTTTTGCTCATAATGATTATGTTCATATTATTTATACTTTATTTTGTTAGCAAACTTGTGTAAAAGAGGAAGAATATAGGTGAAAGCCTTATAAAGCAATAGAATTCAAAAATCGATAGATCAATCAATAATCAATAATCAATAGATATTTGGAAGGAAATTCGTGTATACAATTGGCCTAATTTTTTTTTCTTCGCTAATTATATTTAATAATATATATGTTACATTTTTGAGACGGACCATTTGACTCGCTTCGGTAGAAACAAGAATATAAAATATCGGTAGGTGTAGTGTTAAAAACGTTACGCGCTTCTGATTTCTAATAATATATTTATATATTCGTTCCTCGCAATTGAACATTTATATGTAGAATTTTTAAGTATGATCTTTTTGTACCTAAGAAACAAACACGATATGGAGTTTTGATAGTTAGTAGGTAATACGACGTGTTGAAAAATAAAGTAGTCAAGTGTTCAATGTGTAATTTTAAAATAGATCTCCTGTCTCAGGAGAATCTGTTTTTCTAATACAATAGAGTATTAGAAGAATAAATTATCCTTAAACAGAGCATCATGTGCTTAAAAATAGATCTCTGTCACCAAATTTTCTGTGTTATATCTATAACACTGAAAATTTGGTCTACAGAATTAGAGCAAATAAAGTATTCTGTGAAGCCTCACGTCCCTCCTCTCTCTGACTGGCGCAGGTATTTCGCTGCAATCGCCAACTCTTCACGAGCGTTCATCAAAGCTTGTACTTGAAAAAGTTACTCTTACCCCTACCCGTCCGGGGACGCTGACAAGACCAGTCAAGGTCCATTCGAAAAAGAAAGAAAAAAGAGGAAGAAACACCACGTCTTGCCTGCAAGTGTTGCGCGGGGTGTAGTTGCGGCAGCACGCAGAGGAGCCGCCCGCTGAAACGCAGGGCGCAGTCGGCGCGCGCCCCCGCGCCGCCCGCGCCGCCCGCGCCCGCCGCGCCCGCCGCGCCCGCCGCCGCGCACAGCCAGTGCTGCGCGCGAGCCAGTCGCCAGCAGCGACTTGAGTCGCGGTTACTAGCGACATCTGTGATGCATGGGGTGATGTTTTAACAAGTATCTCAATTTATCCTACGGTTTTAATAAGTCATTAAAAATCAGTTTTTCATTCAACCAATTACAGCCAGAAAATCGTTTCTAAATATCATATTTTAAAAGATATTGTAAATATCGAACAAACTTTAACTTTAAAATAAAATATATGTATCTAATCATGACAACTTAAAATCAAATCAACATCAATCAAATCGATCGTAAATTATATTACACATTTAAAATTAAAAATGTAAAAATAAACTGATACAAATATAATTATTACCACTAGCATGCTGACTATACAAGAGAGCGGCGAGCACATAAAGCTTCTTTATACGCCATGGTGATGCTACTTTAGATGCTTCCATATTGGCCAACTGTAATTATATAAATATTGTATAAATATATAGTAAAAAGTAAATATACAATAATAAATTTAAAAAGTTTTTGATTAATCAAAACATTATATTAAACGCGGGTTTATAGATGTTATTAATGTTGGAAAAGGAATACTTTCTACATATAGTTTTGTATGTAAAGAGAGAATGAAAATCATTCCTCGAGTAAGAATCGAACCCACAATTATCACATTTACATTAGTCAGAAGCTGTACTAGCGATATTGTATATTTATTAATTAGGTAAGTTCATAAGTTCACGCTGTAAGTACATACCTGATATGCAATAGCCGCAGCCTGTAAGCTGCGACCACTTTGTTTTAACTGTTTGATAACCTGTATGGAACATTCTTGGACGCTGTCGCTATTTTCTTCGGATATTTGCTTTAATAAGGAATCCTTAAACAAAATAACCATATCAATCCATCTTTCAGTCAATATTGTCATTATGTGTGTATTATTATTGTTTTTCATAAGTCCACAAGTCACGAACGTCAATTGTATACATATATTAGTGATACATAAAGTGACTACTTATTGCCGTCCGAATACCCACTAAAACCTCACGGTGCTCCTCCTCGACACGGGGACTGGAGTCGTTCGCGCAACGCGGCGGCGGGAGCCTGCTAGGCGCGTCGCGGAGTCAAGGGCGTGTGTGCAAGGGATTGAGGATTTCTCATAGTCCACAAACACCAAGCAAAATGTCTGTGGTTTTTCGTAGAGTATATCTTTTGTAATCTAATTGAAACTCTAAAGTACCTAATTCTAATAAATCGGTGGAAATAAAGAAAAATATATGGTATCTATTAATGCCATAAGACATTTCCATTCCCCATTTTCCTCCAAATTCTTGAGGCATTGCGTGTTGAGTGAAAAGGCAAACAGAGTAAAGCAATTACAACTAGAAATATAAGTTTATAAAAATACCTTAAGCCTAGGCGATCCTGCAACAAGTTTTGCAAGAGATTCGTTATCTTCTAAAGCCATGTAACACTTCTTTAGTCCTTCACTATTATTCGACATATTGTAATACTCAAGCGCACCATTCCTGATAAAGATTTATAATTAACACCCATAAGCCCATAAGTACCACGTTTACGGTCAGACGCCGTCCCACTACAATCCAACACATTTTTGTTTTATATTCATACATTTTATTTATCAGCTTTACGCTGTATCCCGCACACAGCAGGGAGCGGGAACTTAACACTTCCTCCTCCTTTATCCTCATTTTCCGCTGAATTCTGCTTAATACCTTCACGCGTTCCTAAGAAAAAGGGACGGATGGAAGGACAACAAAGTGAGTGAAAATTAAGTAGCGAGAAAGAGAGTGACCGATAATGATTCCGTTTTTTTCCTTTTGAAGTACGGGACCCTAAAAATAATTTGGAAGCAAAAAAAATACTTCAGTATAAAATTTTTAATTAATAATTAATTATTACCAGTTCTGTCTATCAATATAATAGTCCCCTATGTTGCTGTAGGCTTGCTTGATTTGTGCGTCGGTAGTTGTCACTGACGTTTTCAACAATTCCACTACACGAAACCAGTGGCCCAATCGCTTGCGTAAAGCTATAGCGAGATCTCTGTAACAATTTTAAATGGCTGTAATATTTTATTTAAAAAACCAATTTAGTACGAGTCTGACTCGCGCCCACCGAGATTTCCGTATCAATTTCAAGATTGTAGGGCAACGGTGAATACAACTTATAAAAGTTGACAAACTGAAGTTTGCGAGCATATGCATTCATTTTGGTTAAAATAACTACAAATATAAGTTTGTAATGTTTTTTCTGTGAAATATCAATATTTTTTTCTAATAATGATTTGTTGTTGTTTACTAATAATGATTTGAATTGTAAATTCTCACTTCGTGCCAAACTTCTTAACTATAGATCTACAGAAAATATTCAATAAGATTTAAATTACGCGGCGAACTTTATACAAAATGCAAAAAAATTGATACTTACTAAAATGATCTTCTTCATAAATATTCTGTACTTTCCATTCATTTTAAAGATAGCCTAAAAATATCAATGTTGGCAATTTTTTTTAAATAACCATCTTTTTTATTTTTTTTAAAGCACATGACACGTACCCTAATCTAGCTGTTGCATTATTACAATTTGTTTTTTATTTTGACATTACTAAGAATTATACCCTACTCATGATAAAAGGTAAACAAATCAAAAAAGATTATAATAAAAACCAACCAACAGTCAACATCCAAAAGTCAACTTATTCTCAAACGTGAGACGCATTTTATTACTACAAAAATAGACTATTATAACATAACACTGGTACTACGAACATTTTACATTAAAATGTGATGTCTATCATCCATCGGTCAGATTATATTCGCCATTTTTACTATCGGTCAAATTATTCATAAGACAGTGCCCCTGCGCCACGGCTGGCCTGTGAAAACCTTTTTTATACTGACATTACTCAAAATGAGTTACTTTAACTGGTTACACACCGCCTGTCCTCGTCGTGGTATATCTGTTCGGCCGCATCGAAGTCCTTGAAGTAGGCGAGTATCTCGGCCTTCTTGAGCGCGTTGGAGTGCAGCGCGTTGAGGCGCGCCACGAAGCGCACGCCGGCGTAGTCCCCGCGCCGCACGAAAGCCGCCTCCGCCGTCTCTAGCGCGGACGACGACGAGAACTTCTTTAGCGATGCCTCTGCTAGCAACAACCTTAAATCAATTGTTGGTTATTGTCAAATTCCGTTAGAAATCTGTTAAAACGCAATTAATTCATATGGTTCGATAGTATTCCTTGCACGTTTGTTGTCTAACTTCGTACAAATTAGTTTAATCGTTTAAATAATTATATTTTATAAAAAAAAAAAATCACTAAAAAAAATAATTAAGATATTTAAAATATCTACCTTAAAGGCTATTATATAATTAGCAACATCTTAAGTAGAAAGCTAATAATTAATTCGCCTTTCGCATTTATGTTTCTTTATTCTAAGCAATTTCCTACTTACCATAATTTCGGATGAGGGTTGTCCTTAATAAAATTCTCTGCTTCTTTCAGTCCAACTTTCTCAATTAGTTGTCTGGTATCTCTAAGTGACTTCACTTCCACAGTCAATATGTTTTGTGGAGTGCATTTGTCCGTTATATTGTCTAAAAGTGCCATTGTTATTTCAAGCTCCTGTAACGTGACAATCGTAATATGTAACACACAAGCAATATTATACCAGTAATTACTAACATGTATTAACAATATTACGTAGCTTGACTAGCTACCTTAATATAAATTATCGTTACAACTCTTTAACAGAAACGGCAGCAAGGGTATAAGATAGCGGTTATGTGGTACAGTGCAAATCATAATAGTATGTACGATATACAGGTTGGAAGTGTAAGCACCACTTTAAATGAAACCACAGTTTTAACTACTCTATAAAAGCCTAATTATAAATCAGAAAAAAATAAATTCCCAAAAATGAAAAAAAAATTTTAAACAAAATAAATAATAAAATTGTCGTTTTAAAAATAAACGCCATTTGTAAGAATGATGCACACACACATAAACCTATCAAAGGAACACCGCCGCACACGCATCATTTCGAAATCGAGTCGTAGGTATTGGCGATAAAGTTCAAAGTTGTTTAACCTTTAGTAGTATTTTTGTAGTAGTAATTGTTTAAGTAATTGGGATCTGTACGTAATCGCGTTACACGAAATACAGGTATGGATAAAAATTTTGTGAAATGAAAAAACAATCCTACGTCCAAACTGTTGAGGCATCTTGGTTAATTTCTTTAGGTATGGGTTTGAAATATTTTACCCTATATGCTGTTTCCGTAAAAGGAGCGCTGCCTCTTGCACCCTGTATATGTTTTAATTTTTTTCATTTTCCCTTTCTCGAATGACAGAGTTCGAGATCCGAAATTCGTCCAAACCAGTGGTCGGAGTGGATACTTTGTTCTCTATGGGTTCTTTACTATGCACAAAAAAGCGCGAATATAAAATTGAACATCATAATTAGGTATATATACACACAGCCTTTTTCCACAACTATTATTTTTAGTAAATACAGAATAGTTATATAATATTAAAAAAAGTATCCACATATATACTTATTTCTATAACAATATCAATTTCCCACATAACAATGTTAGTTAGTACACCTTGAACCGACACAGGTACCCCTGCATGAGCAGCGGCTCCTCGGGCTGTCCGTCGCGCAGCACGTACAGGCGCGCCTTCTCGGCGACGGCGAGCAGCGGCGCGTTGTCCGCCCAGCGCGCGCCCCACACGTCGCGCCGCACCGCGCCGCCCGCGCCGCCCGCGCCGCCCTCCGGCTCCAGCAGGTGCAGCGAGCCGGATTGGTCGATTACGAATAACTTACTGCAAATGCAATCACGAAGGAGAGCCCCACAAATCATAGAAAATACAATATAGAACAAACGTTAATTTTCAAAGAAAATTTATTTTTTACATTTCCAAAGCATTATTCGACACTTAGGAAAGATAAATACTTTTTAAAAACCAAATAAAAAACTTAACGTAGCGGGATTTGAACTCACGCCTCTTGGAAACCTATACTTAAAAGCATTGTGATTAATTAAGTTGGGTGGCGTCAGCAATAAGAAATGGATGGTGAAAAAATTTTTAACTTAGTAGTTATACTATATATATGTAATATTAATATTTACTTTTACTAATCTAGTAATGTTTGCAGTTACCTGGAATTAGAGTTTAATCCCAATTTGTACGGTTTTGAATTCACATTGATAGAAGTAATTTTTTTAAAATTCAACATTGAAAATATAATAATAGTCCCAGAATCTCTTCCAATTAAGAGATGGCTATCTGAACAAGTGATGCAGCATATACTATCATCTTGAAACCCGCCTTCTGATGTTATAGGAGTGCCGTCGGAATGGAACATTTGTTCTGTGTTATCTATAAAATGACATTAATATTACATTATAGCATAATCTGATATTTTCTGAAGTTTACTTTAGTTAGTATAATTGACTTTAAATATAATTATTTCATATCAATTAGAAAAAGTAAAACTGCATGTTACTCACTAACTATTTGCGAAGTAATAAAAACTTATTTTAAAACTAGCGATCTAACCGCGGCTTCAACCGCTTAAACCTCAAATATACTCACGTGGCCTAGTAGGAGTTGAAAATTTCCAGATTAAGAAAGACTCCTTCGATGCAGCCACTGCTATTGCCTTACTGTTGATCGCCACATATGACACTGGCATGGCGATTGTTTTTGCTGAAAATATTTTATTCTCTACTCAGCACCTTTTTTAAATTCCGTTCTAATTGTAGTTTTTAACAAATGTTCACGCGAATATGACCTTAGTCTATACAAAAATAAATCTTTCTTGTTATTAATTATATTTATTACTGTTTTCATAATAACAACAAAGATTTTAACATTTTCCTATCTTATTAATATAACATAATATACTCCTTACAAATATTACGCATACAATTATATACTATTACGTAGATACTATTTATTGATAATTGTGGTCTTCATGGCGCAGTGAGACAGCGTATGACTGAACACAATAGTTATATAATCGAATAAGTAAGACTGATAAATTCTGATAATACGGCCTTAAAGTGCGGCGTTTTGTTGTTGTTTTTGCGGATTCACACATTATCCTCTACTCTCTGGTCGTGGTTTTAGTCTGAGTAATATTACTTACCATCACATTGGATCCCTTGTTGGTTAGATATGATGAGACTGCTCATAGTAGCTATGATGCAGTATTCCTCCACACCACACATGTCTATTACATCGGGGATGTGATTTATCCATGACTATAAAAAAATTAAAATCATATTTATTTATATACTATCAATACGAAAATTTTACGAAAATAAATTGCATAAAAAAATTTAACATAAAAAATTATATAATCACTCTTAGTAAACACCAAGTTCTTCTTATTATTTGGATATAGCAAATATATCACTAGTAGTTAACTATAACAAACAAAAATGTAGAGAAAATTTGGTTTTAATCACTGAGAATCAATAATTATACCTGATGAGTGACAGAATCCCAGAAAGTAACAGTTTCCGTACCAGACAAAAAGGCCAAAGTATTACCATAAAATGCGTATTTATGATCAGGTTTGACATTAGCGAAGTAAATAAAGGAATCGATAGTGATAGCAAGACGCAATGATCGTTGCTCCCAGGACAGCGCTCGCATGGACCCGCCTGGGACACGTAATGTTCTGATATGCTGAAAAATATTTATTCATTTTTATAAATAGTGAAAAAGCAGTTTCACTTTTTGTATGTAGTGTTAAGACACTCCATTCGCCATTTACCGTCCAATTTTACTAGAGACTAGAGAAATTCATTCCATTGCATGAATGGTAACGAAATTCAACGAAACTCTTAGACTCGAGTCTACCAGACCGGAAAAATGAAAATAAATGAAATATAATTATTCCTCCCAAGAAAAATCGAATCGGCAACTATGCAATTACTATTATTTAATTTATACATATTGTTTAAGAAATTATAGTACAATCAACATACAGTTAGTAGTTATCTCAACATACAGTTTGTGACCTTTTAGTTATTCACATACCTCTCCATAAGCAGTAAAAAATTGTACGACATTATTTTTTTCTTGTGTTTGGCCAGCCACAGCTAGCACATTGCCATTATGATTCCAGTGGCAATCGATTATTGTCATTTTCGTATCTATGACGACACTGTCTACAGAAAATATAGAGTGATATTAAACAATACTACTAATAGTATTTAACTAAACAAAAAAAAGTGATTTTAATTGTCGCACCAGTCGTGGCGTAAGATTGTAAACGCGACAGGTTTTGGGTTCAATTCTCAATCGAGGAAATAAAATATTTAATACATGCCTCAAGAATTCGGTGGAAAGTGGGGAATGGAGTATCTTAACACTAAGTTTCCTCTGCCTACCCTGCTATATGCAGGAAACAGCGTGAAGCTGAAAATGTTAAAAAACAGTGTTAAAAAATATTTTGGGAATACTAGTGTTACATTATCTTAAAAATTATAATTATATAATGCCAACAATAATTATAACATCATAATCTTTTTCGGTTTTTAGATAACATCTAATATATTGTTCATACCAAATTGTTAAACGGTAATAAATTTAAAAAAAAACTTGGGTGGGTTCACTCTGCCTACACTACAATATATCCGGATATTGCAGTGTAAAGGTAAAAAATAAATAAAAACACATAAAAGAAAGCGTGAATATTATTATCACCTTCTTCAGTGCAGCACTTCATTAAAAGTAGAATTCCATTCTTATAACATATTACAAGAACAGGTCTATTTGTTGGAGCTCTACCAGCAAACCAGTCCATGCAAACTATCTCCATTAATCCAGGTAAAGCACTGCTTGCAACTTGCATCTAAATAAAATTGTGAAAAATATTTTTTTAAAAATTCAGCTATTTAAAATGATGATTAACCTGTTTTAGCTCTATACATCTTCCGCATACAAGAGCTGGCAACAACAACTTAGTGCTAAGACCATCCTCAACTTATCGTCGAGCTTAGCACTGTATCCTGCATATAACAGAAGAGGCATAGGGAAACTTAATATTAAGATACCATTCCTCACATTTGGTCATATTGTGAGACTTTTTGTTATGAGGTGGAACTCAAAAGCGCATTTTGTCTTGTTACCAGTATGAGAAAAATAAATTTGAATCAATCCAAGTGAAAATTGCACCCACAATCATCGCATTCACAGTGAGGCACTATGCCACTGCAACACAACTAATTTAAAGATATTATGTATTTAAGAGAACCAGTCAGTGACAGTAAAAATAATTTAATTTAATATATGGACAAGAGCCAAACCATAAAAACAGTATACATACTGTAAAGTTTCCTTGATCATCATAAAGATGAAGTTCTCCATTGGATAAAGCAAAAAGAAGTAAAGAGTTGTCTGGAGACCACTGAACTGCACTCAAGCCTGGACCCTTGATGTCCTTTCCCCATACTCTGGATCCATCAACTGAACCCACTATAACTGCACCTGTAAATATAAACATTGAAAAATGTCATACTTACAGTCATGAAACATATATATATTTATAATTAAATGTTAAGGAGGCCAGTTGTGGCACAGTGGCACAAAGTGTGACTGGTTGTGGGTTCGATCCTCACTCAAGGAGATGAAATATTTACTTAAAACTTATATTTCCCTTTCTTTGCTCTGGTGTCCATGCTATATGCGGTGTTGAGTTCTGCCACTCACTGCCTACTGTGTGCGGGATACAATGTGAAGCTAATTTTTTTTTTAATATTAAATTTTATTTGAGACCAGTCGTGGCGCAGCAGCACGAAGTGTGACTGTAAATCGACTGGTTGTGGGTTCGATCCCCACTCGAGGAGATGAAATATTTACTTAAATTTATATTTCCATTTCTTCGCTCTGGTGTCGAGGCTAAGCGCGGCGTTGAGTTCTGCCACTCAACACGCAATGCCTCCAGAATTTGGCAGAAAGTGGGGAACAGAGTATCTTAATTCTAGGTTCCCTCTGCCTACCCTGCTGTGTGCGGGATACAGCGTGAAGCTGATTTTTAATTTAATTTAAAATTTTAATGTTGATGCTTACCATCTTCATATGCTATACAAATTTTTTGACCATCTGATCCCCAAGCCATACTTGCTACTGTAGATTTATTTCTATTGTTAATCATTTCTTCATACCAGGAACCCTGTGTAAAGTTTTTTAAATATTATAATATACACAAAGAGGATAAAAAAAAATTATTAAGTATATTAAAAATTGATATAAATAAATTTATTATGTATACTAAAATAACTTTCACCTTATACAACATCCAAACGATTATAACACCATGCTCATCACTAGTCGTGAGTTTTTGAAAAACTTCATTCCATACAGCTACACAAACTTGTCCTGTATGACCTTCCAGACTGAGATTCATAGACAGGTTTCCACTTCCACCTACATATTTTTAAAACAACTAACAATTTTATATTTTAACATACTTTGGGTTAACATATGAATTGTGAAATTTTGTAAACTTTACCTGATTCCAATTTTAATACTTTTAACATCCCATCTTCTCCTCCAACCGCAATATACCCTGAAGAATGATTCCATGCTAAGCAATTCACATTTGATTGTTTTGGAATAGCAATCTGGAATTAAAAGTATATGATGTTATAATATTAATAATTCTTCAATTTATATTAATATCATATATGTTTTTTACCTTTTTACTCATATAAATGAACATTTTAATAAGAAAATTTTATCTTTACTACCAAATTAAGTGATTTAAGTATATACGGTTGTATAATATATTTTAAATTATTAGTATATTTTATACATTTTATATTGCGCTTATAAATTATATAATATAATTAAGTTCAAGTACAAGTAGAATATCTATGCATAATCACGCGAAATATACATATAAGATAGAATATTCAAACATTGTTGAGTGTAAACATTCCGTTGCTGGGATACCAAGTATATAACTACAGGCATTGCCAAATGACAAGTATAATACAGATATCATAAAGTTTGATATTTCATATGGTAAGTCTTTTTTACTACGGTACGGTATGCTTTTACATTATTTTATGGTAAGTACCGAACCGGTACCGTTAATCAGGACATTTCAAGAGTTAGTTAATCTTGCTTAACTTGTTATATTGTAAACACAAGTTAAGCAAGAGTGGTGTCTATACTCGATTTTAACCAAAAGCTGTCAAACATTAACGTCAAAAGTTTCAGAATAATGTAGTCTGTACACAATTTGAAATAATCAATACACAGTATTTAAAATCGGTTTAATATATATCTTATTATTTTTTTTGTTCATATAAGATTTGCAAAATTTTAACTACTCAGAATGGAAGAAAAACGTTATTATATTATATCAACAATAAATAGTTGTTTATTATTTTATAAATGATTTATAAAATCTAATTTATAGTCGGATATACTTAAGAAATTCCATTATGTTGGGCCGAAAACAAAGTTTAAAGGGAGAGCCTGTGCTTGCGGACTATGGTCCTGAAGAGTCACTTAATGAAAGTGCTGATATCGAATGGGTAAATAAGGTGAGTTCTGAGTAATATTAGTAAAGTGAAATAATATTTTTATTCCATTTCAAATTTAAACTGCACAAAAACATTTCAATTATATTTTATTTTTCAGCTATGGGTTAGAAGAATTTTAAGGTTCTGCGCTCTCTTAAGTTTGATGTCTGTATCTTTAAATACACCAAAGTCCTTTGAAAAATACCCTTACCTGCAAACTATTACATTTGCAGTTGACTGTTGTGTCACACTTCTCTTTACAGCAGAAATGATTGCGAAAATGCATATACGAGGAATTTTGAAGGTATAAATTTACTTTAGAATATACACTAATTTTATTATACATAATTTAAAATAAATATTTGTTGTTTCATTAATAAACTCTGCTTTTGACAGGGTGATGTTGCTTATTTAAAGGATCACTGGTGCCAATTTGATGCTTCCATGGTATTTTTCCTTTGGGTGTCTGTTTTACTCCAAATGTTTGAATTGACTGGGATTGTGCCAAGATATAGTTACTTAAGTATCCTGCGAGCTCCAAGGCCTCTTATAATGATTAGATTTCTCAGAGTATTTTTGAAATTTTCTATGCCTAAATCTAGAATAAATCAAATATTTAAGTAAGTTTAGTCATAATTATTTAAATATAACATTATTTTACTTCAAAAGGTGTAAGATAATAATGAAGTTTATTTTAAATTCCTTAGTCTTGATTGCCTTTTAAATAAATATTATAAGAAAATATGGTTTACATGGCTACACTGCTATGTATGATACTGTATGAAGTTGAAAAAAAAGGATATCTTATAATTCAATGGCTCTTTGCAGGAGATCAAGCCAGCAAATCTACAATGTGACATTATTTTTTCTCTTCTTCATGTCCTTATATAGCCTGTTGGGAGTGCAATTTTTTGGAGAATTAACTCACCACTGTGTCAGAAATAATACAGATCCAAAGTTAGTATTCAAAATAATATTTGAGACTATTTAGAGTATAATATACAATAAAAACTCCTTATCCATTGAGCTTGTATTCTGTCAATATTCTATGAATGCAGAAACTATTAATATTTTATATAGGATTTAAGGATTCGGACATTCTGAGGTAAAAAGAAAGTATTATTTGAAAAGTAAAAGCTTGTTATTAATTAAAATCAATTTAATGGCTCTTTAATCTTCAATACAATTATTAAATTAATAACTAATTGTTTTTATCTCCAGGCTTATTTAAATTTTTAAATAATCCTGTACTTTTAACTTGCTTTGTTGCTTTTAAATGTCTTTGATTTCTGATTGATTCTGCTGTGGCTTTCCGAGTTTGCCATTAAACAATAAGGCTATGTTCCTTACATATATAAATTCTCATAAAGAAACCACACATACACATATTTGCTATATGTAAATCTTCACTTGAAAATCTGGAATCTTACTAAGTCAATGGGTGGAAGTAAAGTACCTGCATAATTTCGAGCTCACAAGGGTTACCAGGACTAAAATAAGTATTTTTTTCTTCAAATAAAATACTAATTCTGGACTCTCAATAAATGTTACTACTACTATATACATATAAGTGAGAGTGACTTATTTCGTAGGATTTAAAAAAAAATGTTTAATAGTAATAATGGCATACAAAATCATACTTTTGTTATTGTGGAATTTTTTTTTAAGATTTCAATTCCTCTGCACGCATAGAAAAAAATCTGGCACATTCTAACTGTACTCAAATAAAACTGATGCTCAAACAGAAGACTAAAACTTTTTACTTGTACAAACTACATCAGCAAATAAAAAAAATATTTGAAATCACGAATGCAGAAGCCCTGAAAAAAAGCTTTGAGTGTACATTATTTTATGTTAAAAACTTATTTATAATATTTTTTCTTTTAGTGAAATCACGATTAATTCATTAGCAATTCCTGACACATTTTGTTCTCCTGAGCCAAATTCTGGGTACCAGTGTCCTTCAGGGATGAAGTGTATGAAACTCAATTTATCTAAATATATAATGGGATTTAATGGATTTGAAGAATTTGGTAAAAAATATATCTTTCTTTATCAATTTTTAACTATTTCACAAGTGTATTTTAAATGTTTCGAAAATAATTCCAAGAATATAATAATCAATACTTTGTTTATTGCAATAATTTTGTTTGAGACCATATTTATGTCTGACTATTGTGGGTTTGATGTGTCTCTCTTTTACTGTGGTAACTACTTGCCACAGTAAAAGAGAGACACAGACACACAAAGTGCAGCATTGAATTCTTCCATTAACACAATGTTTCCATGAGATGAAAAGTAGGGAATTAAATGCGTTGACATTTAATTCTGTAAAAGTAAAAAACTATTATATATTATTTTAGCAACCAGTTTGTTCACTGTTTATCAAGCATCATCTCAAGAAGGTTGGGTTTTTATTATGTATAGAGCAATTGATTCATTGCCAACATGGAGGTCAGCACTTTATTTTAGGTATGTATTTTATTTGAATTAATTTGGGTAAATCTAAAATTAAATATTGTATGCTGAATTAAGTATTTATTATTATTTTTATGGCGTAGCATTAATTTTATATAAAACATATATAAATAAATTTCTAATTTCCAGGTATTTTTTTTATTTGTAATATAAGTTTGCACTTTATAAATCCTATTTTCATAATAGTACATCAACGGAAAGTATTCTATCGATTTTGATTAAATACAATATGTGGCAAAAACAATGTTTAATAATATGTATATTTTCAGCACAATGATATTCTTTCTTGCCTGGTTAGTAAAGAATGTGTTCATAGCTGTTATCACTGAAACATTCAATGAGATAAGAGTTCAGTTCCAGCAAATGTGGGGTGTCAGAAATCCTATTACAAAAGGAAGTACAACCCAATTTTTTACTGGTGACGATAATGGATGGAAATTGGTTACAATAGACGAAAATAAACATTCTGGTATTTTTCATTACAATATAAAATTTAAACTAAGTTATATTATTTAGATTTTTTTGCGGTTTATGCTATGGCAGAGTAATTATTAATATTATTATGCTTACCAGTGTGAAAAAATAATAAGAATTCATTTCTGCAAGAAGAGAAAAAGTTCTACTTTACATTTTTAATATTTTTTTTTTTTGGTTTATGCTATGGCAGAGGAATAATTAATATTATTATAGTTACCCGTGTGAAAAAATTAAAATAATTCATTCCTGCCAGAAGGGAGAAAAAGAGAGTTTTACTTTATACATTTTTTATTATTTAATGTTTTTTAGGAAGTGCACCAGAAATATTTCATAAAATGCTTCGATCAGCATATTTCAGACTTATAGTAATGGGTGTTGTATTAGCCAATGGGATAATTACAGCCACTATGAACTTTAAACATGATGATAATCCAAGAGAATTTTTTTATGAAAAATATTATTATATCGAGGTAATTTTATATTTATTACGATTAAAACGAATAAAAATTTTAACGTAGCGGTATTTGACCCGCGCTTCTTTGAATACAGTCCAAGCGCTTTGACCAAATAAACCCTACATTTTATCCTTAGTGTGGAATAATATTTTAAAAATCTAAAAAAAAAATGTTTTGTATCAGTGTACAATTACACCAATTTTTTTACGATGTTTCTTATCTAGTTATTTTTTTTAGATTGCATTTACAATATTTTTGGACTTAGAAGCCCTAATAAAAATATGGTGTTTGGGCTGGAAGGGATATTTTAAGCATTCAGTTCACAAATTCGAACTTCTTCTGGCAATTGGCACCACCATTCACATAATACCCCAACTTTATATGTCAGGCTTCACATATTTTCAGGTATTAATTAAAAACGTTTTAAGTTGTTTTTCAGCTTCACGCTGTATCCCGCATACAGCAGGGTAGGCATTGGAAACCTAGTGTTAAGACCGTTCTCCACTTTCCGCTGAATATGCGAGGCATTGCGTGTTGAGTGACGGATCTCAATGACGTCTTGTTAGTCAGAGCGATGAATGAAAATATTAACGAATAATATATTTCTCCGAATGGAAATTGAAACAACAACCGTCGCGTATACAGTCACACTCTTGTACCACTGCGCCATGACGGCCTCAAAATTATTACTACTACAAAATAGACTTCTATTTCGTAACTAAATTAAGTACTTTTTATTTATTTTTATTTTAGGTTCTACGAGTAGTTCGCCTTATTAAAGCATCACCACTTCTTGAAGGATTTGTTTATAAGATTTTTGGACCAGGCAAAAAGTTGGGAAGTCTCATAATCTTCACTATGTGCTTGCTAATAATAAGTTCGTCTATATCAATGCAATTGTTTTGTTTCCTGTGTGAATTTACGAAGTTTGAAACATTTCCAGAGGTAAATGGATGAATGTTTGATTTTTTAGGGCTCCATAATCATATGTCACAAAAAAAACCATTATAAATTTCTATTTGTAGTTCATTCCATACAAAATCGTGATATTGGTACAGAACCCTCGTGTGCGAGTTTGACTTGTATTTAATCAGTTTATATAGTTTAGTTGTATTATACTATTTATAATATTCATAAAATCAATGATTCATGATTATTTACAAAACTAAATAAATAAAAGTGATATTTTTTTATTTCTTCAAATAATAGATTAATTAAAATATAGCTACTTTAATATATGTTCATACTTTATTTCAGGCTTTTATGTCTATGTTTCAAATATTAACACAAGAAGCGTGGGTGGAAGTGATGGACGAGACTATGATTCGTACGAGCCAAACATTAACACCTCTAGTTGCCATATACTTCATACTGTACCATTTGTTTGTGACATTGGTAACGTGGTTTTACAAAATAAAATTTAAAAACTAGCTAATTAGGGGTTATTCAGAAATTTTGTAACACGAGCGGTTAACGAAGCGTTAGATTGTGTGCCAAAGAGTGGCGAAAACCCTAACTTAATATTATTATTTTTCCAAATTTTAAGTGTTTAAGCTAAATTGTAGGTGTAAAATTGGAAAATACTAAATCTTATACTAGAGGTTTTAGGACCATCCTACAGTGACCAGCTGTATCAGGGGCACTTCGTGATCGCGTATCATAATTTGTGGACGGCCCCTTACTTAAGGAGGGGGACCTTTTTAAAGCTTCTTTATTTATCATTTTAAAATAGAGAGTTAGTAGTAGTAATAACTAGTCTCTAATAAAAAAGGGGTATTAAAAATTGCAGATTGTGCTGTCACTTTTCGTAGCGGTAATATTAGATAATTTGGAATTGGACGAAGATATTAAAAAGTTAAAACAATTGAGATATAGACAGCAGAGCGCTGAAATCAAAGAGAGTCTGCCCTTTCGTCTGAGAATATTTGAAAAGTTTCCCGATAGCCCACAGATGACAAAGCTTCATAAAGTGCCGGGGGATTTTAATTTGCCTAAGGTAAGGACTGCTTTTTTATCGTCGTAAATCTGATCAAGATATCAGTGGCACTTTTATACTTAAGCAACTGCAAAACATTAATACTATAAAAGAAATTGTAGTAATAAAGGCATTTAAAATGAGTAAAACAGTTGTTTTCATAAACAGAAAACTTAGTGTCAACAGGCTCTGTTTTTTACTTTCGGCCCAAATCCAAGACATTACGTGTGGAGTTGCGGAAGTCAACACTGCAGCAATAAAAACATTTGCGATTTTTCACTTTCAGCTTTCAATACTTTACTGGATTATCGAAGTAGTCGTTGTCATACATCACCTGCGTTGTCTCCTCCTTTCTCTCCCTACTTTCTCTGTATGAGAAAAAATCTATAAATGTACAATCAAAATTCTGACGGACGTCTGTAATGAAATAATTGAATTTATAAAATAACGAAAATAATTTCAAATGTCACATTAACATATTTATTATTGTTTTTAAATCTGTATCTTAATTCTCAAACAAATGTCAGCTAAACAGTTTTACCTTTATGGATAGGTTATTATTCAAAATTCAAATAAAAAATATACAGTGTTTTTATCTTCACTACTTTAATTGAAAGCACAGTTTTATTTACTCTATAAAAGACTAATACAATTAAAACGAAAGAGATTTTTTTAAAATAAAATAATAAAATTATCGTAGTAAAATAAAACTCCATTTGTTAAAAATAACGCACACAGACACTAACTTATCAAAACGATCACACTGCACACGTCGCATTCATGAAATCGAGTCGTATGTAATAAAGTTGTACGTTATTTATGTTTATTATGGAAAATAGGTGATTGCGTAAAATAGAACGAACGATACCTTTCTCGTTCTGGTATTATTTTTGAATAGTGGCAAATCGGCAACGTTTACTAGTATTTATGTAGCAGTTGTTTACGTTATTGGTATCTATTTGTAGCTGCGTCACACGTAACACAGTATGGATACGTTTACTGTTGAGGAATCTTGATATTCTTTATAGATATGGGCTTGAAATATTTTACACCATATGCTGCTCCGTTAAAAGGAGCGCAGTCCGCTTCCATCCTGTACATTTCATAACGCCCTCACGTCTAATTTTAGGTCCGCGAGTCGTTCATGCGGCAGTTCGTATGCGAGGTGGAGGGCGAGGAGGAGGGGGGCGGCGGGCGCGGGGCGCACATGGACCTGTCGCGGCGCGCCTTCGAGTACATAGGCGTAGACAAAATCTCGTTCCCCTACCGCAAGCGGTGCTTCGTCAAGACGCTGACGGTGGCGCCCCCCGCGCAGCGCCCCAGCTCCGCCTTGAGGCGGCACGTTGTTGCGTCCATTATTAAGTGAGTGTGTGTGTGTGTGTGTGTGTGTGTCACAGATGCAGCAAGAATTTTGATATCTATTTCTTACTTCGACTATTTTTTAGCAAAAATGTGATCTGAACTGATATTTAATTATTATTGATTTGAGTTAAAACTAGATTTCTTTGTTTATAATTTTTATTAATTTTTGTTTAGTTAATTTTATTTTATTTTCATTTTATTTTTACGTTTTATTTTAATTTCCAGGTAGTGTTACTCTGAATTTAAAGGTATATAATGATCTAATTATTAATACATTCTATATATTTTAAAATAACATTTAGTAATGAATAATATTTAAAAAATACAGTGACTCGAACAACCACCGTCGCCTAGTTCTCGGAGACTCGGCCATGTTGGCTACAGGAGGAAAATCAGGAGGCTTGAAATCACAAGGAACCGTTTCCAGCGCTAAACAACTGCGTGTTGATCAGAAAAAGTTAGTGACACATTAAAATACAGTATTTATCAATTTTGTAAATGCATAAAAAATATATGTACTTATATTATTAATTTTATTTTCAATGCGTAAAGGTCAAATTTATATTTTTAAATCAAAGCTTGCAAACGGGGCAACCGCTTAAAAAAATGTTATTCAACCTAATATATGACATAATATATTTTTTTTGTTTATTTGAACTTTATTTGAGTAGGTATAAGAACATTTGTCATAAATGGTTATAACTATAACCTTTGGTATACATAGTCTATGATTTCTATTAATTTGCGCAAAGTTGTTATATATATAGGCCTAGGGAATACTTATAAGGCGTGGGTATTCAGGAACCTAGTGTTAAGACACTCCGGTCCCCGTTTTCCGCTGAGTTCTGAAGGCATTGCGTGTTGAGTGGCGGAACTCAGCGCCGCGCTTTGCCTCTACGCCAGAGCGAAGAAATAAATATAAATAAATAATACTAAATAAATAAATATAAATAAATAATAATAAATAAATAAATATAAATAAATATTTTATTTCTTCGAGTTGAGATCGAACCCACAACCAGTCAATCTCAATATAACATTTCCTATAATATGTAAACAAAATGGCGTAGCGTCTGGTTGTAATTGCAACGCGAATTAAACCCACAACGTTTAAGTCGCCGTTGGAACATTTAATTACATTTAATTTCCTGGCACTGGCAACAAAACACGGTGTTGAGTTTCGCCACTTAACACACAATCTCTCTAAAATTGGGCGGTGCATAGAGAACGGAATCTCTTAACACTAGATTCTCTCTGTATACCCTGTTGTATACGTGAGTTTCACGCTGTATCCTAAAATATATTAAGAATTATTTAAATTAAATCATTAAATCCTAATAATATTGAAATTAAGATTCGGGTCCCGATCGATCCGTCGATCGGTCCGCAGCGGGTCCATAAAGCTGAAGCAGACCTACGAGCATCTCCTGGAGAACGGCGACATCGGCGCGGCGTCGCGCGTCGTGCCGTCCTCGCGCGCGCGCCCGCCCTACCTCGACATACGCCTGCTGCAGGCCAAGCGCAGGCAGGCGGAAATGAGGAGGTACGAGTGATAGACTCTAAAAAGGACAACATGATTGCAAATGCATATGTATGTCTTTATAAGTATTAAACATGTAACTGATCGCTGTGAAAATTGATGGATTGGGGGAATTTATCAACGTAATAAAACATAAACAAATCTTTTTTTAAATGTTATGTGTTCGTCTGTGCAATTACGCCAACTCAGAAATTTTAAGTGCAATTTCGCAATTGTATTTTGATCAACTTCCTTTAACATTTCGTGTTTTTGTTCTATTGCAATCGATAAAATCATGTTTAAAAAAGCTATCAATGAATATAAAATATTTTTACCGTAGCGTGGCCCTCCGTTCTCTCAGCGCTATCGCGAGGGATAAAGCGTGAATCTAAAATAACAATAGTGTATCTTTTTACTAAATATATATTGTTACGACAAATTCCAAACGTTTATAGAAATCAACGCGAAGAAGACCTCCGCGAGAACCACCCACTGTTCGACACGCCGCTGCTGATCGTGCCGCGCGAGTCGCGCTTCCGCAAGATATGCCGCGCGATCGTCGACGCGCGGTACGACGCGCGCCTGCGCGACCCCGTCACCGGCAACGAGAGGAAGGTCCACTACAAGAGCTTCCAGTGAGACCTCATTACCCTTACTGCTTCTAGCATCACGCTGTATCTCGTATATTACAGGGTTGTTATGACAATGCGTACCCCACGCCTTTTTTATAATAATAATAAGTTGAGATAAAATCACATTGTACTCAGTATATAGCAGGGTAGGCAGAGGGAGCCTAGTGTTAATAAAATTAGTTTCCCCATTCCTTTCCTTCAAATCTTGAAGACGTGTTGTATAATACAGAAAATAGCAGACCTCAACTGTTGTTACTTGAAGAATTCAAATGTTTCGCCAGTCAAGGCTCTTTATCCTCGGCACCAGAGCGAAGAAATGAAAATATTCAGGTTAAATAAATTTAGATTGGTATATTATTGTTTTCAGTAACTTTCTTGGCCTCGTTACATATTTAGACTGGTGATGATAATGGTAACAACAATGTCTGCCTCTCCATGATGTTTGAAACTCCAACGTATAGAGTTATGGAAAATTTTGTATTACAGGTAATGTGTAAAACTACATATTACAATTATTAACTTTATTCCATATTTTGTTGAACTATAGTTAAAGATTTAATTGTAACATTTTTAACATTTATTAAAATATTTAATACAGATAATTATTTTTATAAAGTACTTATTATTTTCCAGATAGCGGAATATGGATTTGTGGTATTTATGAGCCTCGAGCTAGCCCTTAAAATATTAGCAGATGGTTTATTTTTTACGCCGAAAGCTTATCTCAAAGATGCAGCAGCTGTATTGGACGTTTTTATTTACATTGTAAGTAAGGCATTTGTAGTTTGTATATAACTCTAAATCCAGAGTTTTTGTGAAGTTTAAAAAATTGTTTCCAAAACAATTAATTGTATCGCTGGTATATACATTTGTTTCATAATATTTGGTATTCGTTATGTTTGTATGATATATAAGGTTACCTATTTGTATGAATAAAAGTAATAAATTATTGGACTATTTAGAGGTCACACTTAGAAACCATGTGTATTTCGTGTCTAAATCCAGTTCCAAGCAATGTCAACGTAAAACAATCGGTCGTATGAAACTCGGTTCGTACCAATTTCATGATGTAGTATATTTTATATTTCGTGATGTAGGTATTTATTATTATCAATAGGAAAAACAAGGCATAAATTTTATATTTGTGATCTACAAATATAAGTTTTTATAGTTTTTTCTATGATATATCAATTAATTTCCGACTTTCAGGTTTTTTTTTTAGTGTAAGTTCTCACTTCTTGTTAAATGTTATAATTTTTACCTCAGCTTGAATTTCAAAGCAATAAAGCAAGCTCAAAGTAGACCATGATGGTACTGATTAGAATTTGATAAAAATGGTCTTGATAGACGAACGTATGGACGGACAGACGGGACAACAAAAAATAATTTTTCTTTAGAGTCAGAATCAAATAAACATTTATCGCGTGCGCAGGTGTCGCTGACGTTCCTGTGCTGGATGCCGGTGCGCGTGCCGCCGGGCTCGGCCGCGCAGATGCTGATGATCCTGCGCTGCGTGCGGCCGCTGCGCATCTTCACGCTGGTGCCGCACATGCCGCAAGGTCGTCTACGAGCTGTGCCGCGGCTTCAAGGAGATAATTGCTGGTACGGACTGATTCGTTTTTAACGTTTGCCACTACGGTAATTTAAACTAACTGTAAAAACAATACTAACAAATTAATCCTATTCAGTAATATTTAAAGGAGAAGATTTTTTTGCAGCTGTTTATTTTAAATATCAAGTCACTGCAGCGAATTCGACATTATGTTTATTTAATCCTACAATCAGAAATATACAAATATACAGGGGGTAAGCGTTAGCGCTCTTTTTATGGGACAGCAAATAGGGTAACTATTTTAATCCTATGGGCTTAAGTAGTTTTTTTTAAAGTTTTTTTAAAATTGTATTAAACTTTTATAGAGTTTTTAAAACTGTGGTTTCATTTAAAGTGGTGTTGACAAAAACACTCTATATTATCATGTTACATATCATGTATTATAATTGCAGGTATCGACACTTCTCATTTTGCTAATGTTTGTGTTCGCAAGCTACGGCGTGCAGCTTTACGGTGGCAGGTGTGTAATTTTGTATCAATATTTATCCCTGAAACTTAACCGCATTCAGTTCACCATTGATGTAAACAAAATACATAAACATATTTGTGGGACGGTGCTATTATTCGATTAATGCACTTACAATACCTATTAAACCATCCAGACTGACCCCACTGCGCTTTTTCCAGGCCAAATTATTTTGTCACCATCGTCTGTGTCTGTGGCGAGACGCGATCTCACTCTATGGTCAAGCCGCTACGAAAATTCGTTAATAGATTTGTTTGGTTATTATACGGTGTCGATACCGAGACTTTTTTAATTTTATTTAGTATAAATGATTAAATATTTAACTATTTTCGCATCCTCTATATACATATACATAATGTATGTGCGTTTGCATAGGCTCGCCCGGTGGCAACGACCCGACTATAGCGCGGCGGGAGGACTGCGTGGGCGTGTTCATGCGCCGCGTGTTCGTCACCAAGATGAAGATACGTCCCGGCCGCAACGAGACATTCCCTCCATGCTCGTGCCTAGAGTCTGGTTAATATTAAATTATCTAGAGTTTCATTAAAAATCTATTAACAACCTATTTATTTACTAATATGTATTTATACAAATGCATCTCTTATGATTATATATTTTTTATTTTAGGGCAAATCCGAAAAGATTTAATTTTGATAATATTGGTGATGCACTTCTTACATTATTTGAAGTGCTTTCTTTCAAGGGCTGTTGGATGTCCGAGATGTTCTAATAAAAGCTTTAGGACCGGTAATTTTGCTCAATATCTCTATATTTGTTTATTTTGGTACACATATTTTTTATATACAATGAATTTTTTTATTATACAGGTACATGCAATATACATACATGTTTATATATTTTTGGGCTGTATGATTGGATTAACGTTATTTGTTGGTGTTGTAATCGCTAACTACTCAGAAAACAAAGGAACTGCTCTGTTGACTGTCGATCAGAGGCGTTGGTGAGTTCTAGATTTGTAAAATATTATATTAATGGAGTATGTGATATTTGAAGCATTTCAGATGAAGCGAACACAAATACACAAATATATTTCAATATGTTAGATCTATATGAGTTCTAAAGACAATACAAAACATTTTTATAGTATAACATCTAGTTTTGGAGTTATGGGTTCCATTATACCTGATCGCTTGTCGTCAAATGCCCTTTATGTGAAAAATAATTTGGTATGAGCCAGTAACTCTGTTATCGTTATATTATTATCTTTTTTAGGTGTGATTTTGAAGAAAGATTGAAAATTGCACAGCCATTACATTTACCGCCACGCCCGGATGGCAGGAAAGTGAGAGCCTTTGCCTATGATGTCACACAAAACTTGACCTTCAAAAGAGTTATCGCCGATTGTTGTCCTCGTCAACAGCGGCTTACTGGCTGTCACAGTGCGTACTTATTATATTTAAATTGATTTAGCTCGTATAACAAAAATAAATACACAAAACACACATACGCGTGAGGAGTGATACAACTTGACCTATATGTACACCATTTTAATTGTTGACCATTTTAATTGTTTTTTAGTTGATTAACAGAAAATAATTAAAATCAATTTAAATACTGAAAACATTAATATTGGGGGCTCGATCCCGGCTCCAAAATAAATATCTTGGCACTAGGTTTTGAAGCCTTGCTCTCACGCTTGCTACTCGGTAAAGGTCATGATTTTTTTAAATTGTTTTATTATTAACGCTGTCTGGATTTAACCACTTCGCGGGATCACAGTTCACGGTTGACTGAAAGATTTTTTTGTAGATATAATCAATTGCTACCAAAATTTATATTTTTTTTTCAACTTGTACAGTTATGTGAATGTTTTTATATAGTGTAGGAGCAAAGTGGACCGTCATACGCGGGCGCATTCCTCCCTGACGAACCTGTTTATACTGCTCTTATGATCATCGTCTTATTCCTCTTGTATTAATACAGCGTCGCAGCGTAATTGTTTATGTTTTTGTATCCAAATAATTAAAAGTCAACGATAAATTGGGCACTGTTACCAAGCAGAATTTATTATTTCTGTGGTTTAGCTGAATTATCATATGTTTGCTTCATCAGATGTGTGCAGATTAATTTTTCATCAAACAACAATACTAATTCACTGAACCAACTTTTACTAAGTCAACATTTCATAATTTCCTATACTTGTACACTGAATGCTAACCAAACACACAGTGGTCCCCGCCACTCGTCGAACACGGAGCGGCTGGCGCCTGACGTCGGCGCTGCTCACGCTGGTGTTCGTGGTGGAGGTGCTGCTGAAGACCATCGCCTTCACGCCGCGCGGCTACTGGCAGAGCCGCCGCAACAGATACGACCTGCTCGTCACCGTCGCTGGGTGCATATGGATCTTTATGCATTTTACACTAAAGGTACATTTGAAGAGCGTCGGACTGTAAATGCGATTGTCGTGGGTTCCCATTCGAGTTAATTGATTATTTTTAGTTCACCGTTCTGGAAAGATACATTGCAAAGATGATTTCCGTTACCAAACACAAAATTCGGACAGAAAACGGAGGATGGAGGAGCTATACAGTATTATATATAAAATAATAAACTAAACAGTAAAGAGTATATAATAGTATAAAATGAGTATTATTTATAATTATATAAAATGTGTATTATATTATGGTCTAGAACGATCTATCCTACTTCGTCGGATTCATGGTGGTGATACTGCGCTTCTTCACAATCACGGGCAAGCACACGACATTAAAGATGCTAATGCTGACTGTCGGCGTGATGTGTGCAAGAGCTTCTTTATTATATTCGGCATGTTCCTGCTGGTGTTCTTCTACGCCCTCGCCGGGACTATTGTGTTCGGAAACGTCAAGTACGGGAGGGCATTGGGAGGTATTATACATTTATATTTCAAATATTATTTTTTTTGTAGTATAATTCTTATTTACTTATAATTTTAATAACATCGTTGTTTATTCATAATTTTTCATTTCTAAGTATGGAATAATACTTTAAAAAATGTTGAAAACATTGTTGTTATTTTTTATCCTCGCATTCGCCTGGATTATGTAACTTACATCCATTTATAATCTGTTGTCGTTGAAACACGCAGTGGGTAGACAAAGAGTACTTAGGATCATGACACTTCTTTTTTAATTTTTTTATTCTAAAAATGAAAATTAGATTATTGTTATGATTATATATACTATTACCTAGTGAGAGGTAACCAAGCTTTTTTTTAATGGAACGGCAAAATAAAAACAATATCTAAATATACCTGAGTAGAGATCGAACTTACTATTATAGCATGGCAATCAAACGCTGTTCCTCTGCGTCATAACCATAGGGTGGTATTCCATAATCTTTTTCAAATTAACTGCCAGTCTTCATAATCAAGTGTTAATTATTCTGCTCTTGCCTAAAAAAACAACAATACTATCAGAAAAAAAGTTAATAATAATTTAAAAAAAAAAAAAAATTAGCTTCACGTTTACTGTCCCGCACACAGCAGGGTAGGCAGAGGGAACCTAGTGTTCAAGACACTCCGTTCACCACTTTCTGCCGAATTTTTGGAAGCATTGCGTGTTGAGTGGCAGAACTCAACGCCGCGCTTTTATTATAATTATAATAATAATATTTTTTTAAAAACGTTCTTTAAAATAATTTTATACACTGTTTAACGTTTGATTATAGAATATAGTATAGATTTAATAAAAAAATGATTCCAGGCGGGCTAACTTCAACTCCCCAATACACAGCGTGGCAATGCTGTTCCGCATAGTGACGGGCGAGGACTGGAACAAGATAATGCACGACTGCATGGTGGCGCCGCCCTACTGCACCCCGCCGACAACTACTGGGAGACCGACTGCGGGAACTTTACCGCCTCGCTCGCCTACTTCTGCACTTTCTATGTTATTATTACATATATCGTGCTCAACTTGCTTGTAGGTGGGTGAATGGAGTTTTATATTTATTTGTATTTTATATACCTAATGTATATATTTAATTTATTGTATAGTCCTTTTATTTGAGGCATCATCTAATTATTAATATTTACTAATAACTTCTTATATACATATATATAATATTATAGTAATATTGGTTGACAAAACGACTTTTAATTTAATTACGAGTATTTATGTATGATTTAATGATTTTTGCTAATATTTTGTACGCCAACTTACTATTATATAAATTATCACAATATCATTTTTATATTTCAGCTATCATAATGGAAAACTTCTCTTTATTTTATTCAAACGAAGAAGACGCTCTCCTCTCATATGCTGATATAAGGAATTTCCAAAACACTTGGAACATAGTTGATGTCCACCAAAAAGGAGTAATTCCAGTTAGGAAGGTATAATATACCTTTTGAATTCCAATTTGATACTTTAGTCTACTTATCAAATTAGTCTATTTCTACTACAAATTCATACTTTTACATATCGAATTCGCATTTTTACACTTCAAATCCATCTTTTTACAAGCCTCAAATTCTTACTTTCAAACATTTTTTCTTCAGATTGGCATACGAATATACTAATTTCAAAACAATTCAAATTTAAATTTTTATTTCTCTATTTATTAGAATTCAGTTCAAATGCACAAAGATATAATGACATTAATTTCTTTATATTATTAACTCTTAAGATATTTATTAAACTATTGCTTTAAAACTATTTGCTTATAAATAACTAATATAATGTGACCGACCGATTTTGTAATGTTAATTTACCATATAAAAGTTAACAATAATAATAGTTAATAATACTTTAAAGATGAATTTTCTTCAAACTTTTTAATTCGTCTCTAACTTTTATTTATTAACGTTAGTTGTACAATTCTTTCGGCAGTTATGAATTGATCTTGTGTTGATCGACTCCATAGAAATTGTAACTAAAATTATTTTATCGCCCTTTGAAAATAGAAAACTTAAAAAAACCTAAGTGCGTATAAGTATATAATGTTAAGAATAGTAAAAAATATTTTTTATTCTCCAAATCACTTTTAAAATTATTTTTTCTATGTGTCAATTTGTGGCATTGTCTAGTTTTGCAAATTAATTTTGTAATATTCTACTATTAAATATGTCATTTTAAGACCGTCATGGCGCCGTGGCACAAGCGTCGCGTTTACAGTTGTGGGTTAAATTTCCACTGAGAAAAATGTAATATATAATATTTTCAGCTCCTAATTCTGGTCACAAGGCAAAGTGCGCAGTATACAGCGTGAAATTAAAAAAATAAACATTATTTTTTCCAATTGCAATTAAAATTTTTGTAACTTGGATAAATTTGAAATGTTTCAATGTCAATTTTATGTGTAAAAGGATAAATTTTAAACCTCAAAAAAATTATTTTGACGTGCAAAAATATCAATTAAGATTTTTACTTACCTTACATAGTTGATTATTCAAAATGGTTTATGTGATAATTATGTATTTTTACTATTCATTTTAGGTTAAATTCATATTACGTCTATTAAAAGGTAGATTGGAATGTGATACTCACAAGGAAAGACTATTGTTCAAGTATATGTGCTATGAACTAGAACGGCTTCATAATGGCGAGGATGTAACTTTTCACGATGTTATAAAGTATGTTATTTACCTATTACTTTTACAATAATAATATTATGTTTAATTAATAGGATGAAGTTATAGTATTTCCACAAAAAATATATTCAAAATATATATATATTATGGCTCATTATATAAATAATTAAACAGAAATTTCATATTAAAAAAGATCTTAGTAAATATGTCTTGTCCAGTTAGTCTAATAACAATTGTAATTAATCAATATTTTAGTATGCTATCATACCGCACGGTCGACATCCGCAAGTCGCTGCAGATGGAGGAGCTGTTGGCGCGCGAGGAATTCGAGTTTCTTATTGAGGAGGAGGTCGCCAAGCAGACTATACGCACCTGGCTGGAGGGATGCCTCAAGAAAATACGTGCTAGTAGTAGTGTACGAGTCTATACGTTTTAAACTTTAAATTAAGACTGCCGTGGCACAGCGTCTAGTACAGTCAGGCACTGCGGTTGTGGGTTCGAATCATACTGGTTTTTTTCATTTCCTCGCTTTGGTAACAAGACAAAGTACAGCGACAACACGCAACGTTTCAATATTCAGGAAGTAAAAGAAAGAGTGTCTTACCACTAGGTTCTCTCTGAATTGTCCCGGTACATCGTCAAGCATAAAAAATAAATCCTTTATTCATTAAAACAGATTCTAAAATTTAGGAGTCATAATATTTGTCTTGTATTATATATTGGTTAAATAGTAAGGTTTGGTAATTGATTTCTTTATAAAATCAAAGTAAATATATAAGAAAATAAACTTATTATATATATTTAAAATAAAATATGTAAATATAATAAGTAAAACTATTTTATTTTCTAAACATATAAAAATGTTTTTCCAGAAACAACAAACCAGTTTAATCGCTGGTCTTAGGAAAACAAATGAGCAACCTGTCGACTTTACTGGCGAAAAAGATAAAGAGAAACAAGAAGCCGATGCTCAGGTGTTATATTTTTCTTTATTTTACATATATAACCCCTATATAACAGGGTAAATAGACCTTTTGAAACCTTACATTATAGGACATGAATATTCTTTTTTTTATAAAACGCCAATTGCTTTTTTCTTGGCGGTAATCCTTATTACCCTGATCGAATATAATTACCGGAACAATTATTTTTCTAAATTAGCTTCACGCTATATCCCGCACACAGCAGGGTAGGCAGAGGGAACCTAGTGTTAAGACACTCAGTTCCCATTATTTTTTCTATCAATATAATAATAAAAAGATGGAGAAAAAATCATACAAAAATATGTTAATATTCGCGACTGTTAATTTTCTCTTGTTATTCGATTGCTAATATTCTTTATAGTAACTAATATATCGTTAAACAACAATTTCATCGAATTTTCTCTTTGTATTAATATTAATCACTAATATAATTGTAGGCATATTTGAATATCGATGTGGTTTCGTTTACGTCATATTCTAATAAAGTTTAAATTTTCAGCAACCCGTCGTAAACGCTGGTCGCACAGAAATGACTGAATCTACATCCCAACCGATTATGTCGAGTAAGTAGTACATGTTATACATTACATATTCGCTTATCTTAACATATAAAATTATAAAGCAATTTAATTTTTAGAGTAAGTCTTAATATAATCTTTTTTAAAGTTTGTTTCTTTAAAATAGTAAAGCAAAAATAGGCATTATGCCTATATTTTTTTAGTTTAACGCTGTATCTGCTTATAGCAGGGTAGGTAGATTGAAGTGGTGAAACACAAATTATTACATTGTTAAGTATTTACTACAAATATTTGAAATCGTGTTGGCGCAGTGGGCCAGCGTCCGACTAATAAACGAGATGTTTGTGAATTAGATCCCTAGTCGCGGCAATAAATTATTATCACTTTCCTGCTCTGGCAAATAAAAACGCGTTGTTGAGTTCCGCCTCACAAATTTCGAATTCGGGCGAAAATGAGGAATGCTCAATACTAGGTTCTCTTCTTAATAGAATATACCAAGACACTTAATGAATAACTTAACATTAAAATATATGATTTATACAGATGTCATATCAGCTCTGGACTCCCAAACAAAACGTTCATCAGGCAAGAGTCAGCTGAAGCGATCTGGATTACCGTCCGTTGCAATACCGAGGTAGGTTGTTGTTAGTAGCATATGGGCATTTATTGTTTTGTTTTCATAATCAATCTTAATTTTCCATATTATTATCTTACAATCATAGGCCGGAAAGTCCAGTGAAGAAATATTTACAACCGACGTTAAGTGACCCCCATCCGTCTATGAATAAAAAATCTACCACTCGTAAGTATTACTTCTTTAATCATTAATATGTACGCTTGTATAGTGTTGTGACTTTCACTAAGATCGACAACTTTAAAATTATCCTCAGTATATCAAAAATAATATATGCAAGTTTAAAAAAAAAACTTGAAGATATCTAGATATATTTTTGTAATATCAGAAATAACGGTACTTACGTATAAACGCAGCCACTGATTTGAATATCAAAATAACTAAGAATTTTTATTAACAGCTACTGGAACGGCAATAAAAAGTAACCGCCAGCACTCGCATGCGCACGCTCACAATAGTTCAGGAATGGAAGTTTTACGTTGGAAGTGTTGGGGTGTTGGAGGCGTTGGGGTGGTGGTGGTGTGGCCGCATCACAAGCGCTACACGACGTGCACTCGTGGTGGGAGCGCGCCTCTCTTCGCATGCTACACTTGCAAATTAGGATTTATACATGTCGACGAGCCGCGGCCGTCCTGAACTTAGGTTCTCTTTATTTATGTGCATTGTTCACTCGTGACGGAATAAAAAAAAATAAGAAAAATCTTATAATCAAAGTTCCACAGCCATCTTACATGCACATTAGTCCAGGTATATGAGATTATACCAATTGTTGGAGATGGTGGTGCGGCTGTAGTGTAGCAACACTTGCAAATATGTTTTTTGTAGTCAAATAAAATATAGTCAAATATAAATAGTATTTTGTTTTATTATTTTATTTTCTTGATTAATTAACTAAATGTGTTGCATTAGTTATTAATTTCTTCAGTAATTTAAAAGTTATAAATGAATTCATAAAAATAAGATTATCTTATTTGAAATTACAAAACTTAGTTACGGCCACTAATAAATTTATGTATTTTCTACAATACCAATACATAGTATTTGTGGACAATTGCTGTTAACTTTTTTTAAATAATTATGTATGTAATTGATGTATGTTGTTTATAAATTAATTAATTGGAATTACACTAAATATAAAATAAAACTATGTTTATCTATATTATACAATATATTACATGCTTAATTTAAATGTTAGATAAATTTATTCTACATTATTTTTAAAATAATGTCAGATCAGTTATGACTCACATCTCTTAATCATTAAAAATACAATGTGAATTAAGACTAGTGAGTTTCATAAAGAAATTTTAAATTTCTACATTTAATTGATGAAAATAAAGTTATTATTATATAGAGTTATTGTCCAGAATATTGTATGACTAAATGTAATAAGATACAAACGTGGATAATACATAATAAAAGTTATTAGAGGATTTGGTAGTTTAATTTGTTTTTTGCATTAATTTACTTCTTTTATTTTTTAGAGGCTGGCCGTGGTGCAGAAGCACAAAGTGTGACTGTAAACGCGACTGGTAGTGGGTTCGATCCCCATCCGAGGAAATTAAATATTTACTTAAATTTATATTTTCATTTCTTCGTCCAGATGCCTTCAGAATTCGGCGGAAAGTGGAAAACGGAGTGTCTTTACGCTCCCTCTGGCTACTCTGCTGTGTGCGGTATACAGCTTGAAACTGATTTTTATTGATTTTCTTTTATTGATAGACTAATGAAGTTGTGCTCGGTTTTGATTAATAATACTACTAAGTACTCATCCTAATATAAGAATCTATACATATGTAATTCCACAACGGATTCTTTCTTATGTTTTCTATTTTATAAAAAGTTGAAAATATTAGAATTAGTCTAATAAAACATTTAATTCCTCAACTTCTTAATGATTTCCTTACCGGTGGCACAGTCCACTTATATGAAACGGGCTTCACTGGAGATAGTGACACATGCCGAGCGCGAACAGGGCGACGACGGCCAGCGCGAGCGCGGCGCAGAGCCAGCGCGCCGCCACGGGGCAGTGGCACAGCTCAGCGCGCAGGCGCAGCGCGGCCGCGTAGGCCAGCACGGCGCCCAGCTCCTCGGCCGGCGCGTCCTGGTGCAGGAAGGGGCGCGCGCTCAGCTCGTGCCCCACGCCCTGTGCGCGCCGACCCTCGCTCGACAGACGTGCGGCCTGATAACCCAAACGATCAATACTTCACACTGTAACCTGAATGTAACAGAGTAGGCCGCATAATATTAATGTCGCTATATTCGCCTAGTGTTAACGCAATCAATTAGTCACTTTCCGCATAATTTTCGAAACATTTTTAAAGAGCTCTGGGCATAGCAAGTTATCGAAAATAATTCAATCCCTCGTGTCAAAATCGAACCTACAACAGTCGCCGTCAGAGATGTGCCGATGCGCTACAACAGTCTTATATGTTTTATAATATATGTGCAAATAAAGGTCACATTTGAAATAGAGTAATAATAAGAATCTTACAATGTCTTCAATAAAAACTTAATATTCACAATATATATCTACCTGTACAAAAGGCACTATAACAGCTGAAACCCAAAGCAACAGATTGAGTACGCTGATTCCCGCAATGGGCTCCGTCCCAGTGTCCACCTTGTCCAGGTTAAAGAGCCACATGGAGCCGGACACGGCCCAGGACAAGTTAACTATAGTAAACATGCAAACAGCAGGCGCTAAATCATCATTAAGATATTTTAGCAATTTTCGAAATTCCGATATTTCCTAAAATAGAAACTTTAGATTAAAATATGTTTTTAAAAAAAAATCGTATAATAATTAAAATTTTAAAATTATATATAATATTCTTCTTCTTACTCACTCTCATCCAGTTCAACGGTGTTATAGTCTTATTTAGCAGTCGCTCTTTCAAGAATATAAGATGAGCTTGCAAAAGTTGAGCTTGTAAACAATAACTAGTGATCACGGTGGCCTGCACCATATCGTGGATCAATGTACAGAAGATTAACAAAATTTTAAAACCCAGTATTACTTCTGGCGAGCTGTAAAATATAATTGAGTAATTAATCCCTTTTATTTAATGACTTTATAAAAAAATCGGTGAACTATAAACATTAAACGGGCATTATATTTAGTTCCTCTTCACGTATTTCTCGTACTATACCTACGCAGTCGATAGTATAAATAAAATCAGCTCACGCTGTATCCCGCACACAGCAGGATAGGCAGAGGAATCTAGTGTGAAGACACTCCGTTCCCCACTTTCTACCGAATTCTGGAAGCATTGCGTGTTGAGTGGCAGAACTCAACGCCGAAGTTAGCCTCGACACCAGAGCGAAGAAATGGAAATATAAATTTAATAGTACAAAGTAGATCCTAATTCTATTTTTGCGCCAACAACCAACGGCGTAAATACTTTGATTAACCAATTCAATTATTTTTTATATATTATTGCTATAAAAAATTAAGTAGGTATTCTTACCTAGTTTCCATCCACCGAAAAATTATAAAACCTTTGGCCATCATCAAATTAACTGAACATAATGATAAACACATCCACACAACACTGAGAATTATAAAAAACCATAACATACGCAATAGCCGTTTAGGCTTTGCTATAGGTGTTCCTTGTGGCGCATACGACGAAAGCAAAAATACCTAAAAAACCATTTAGGTCCTTATTCTTCTTCTATATGTATTTGTGGCCAGTCGTGGCGCAGGGCCACAAAGTGTGACTGTAAAGCCGACTGGTTGTAGGTTCGATCCCCACTCGAGGAGATGAAATATTTATTTAAATGTATTTTCATTTCTTCGCTCTTCGTTTGAAGCAAAGCGCAGCGTTGGGTTCTGCCACTCAACACGCAATGACTCCAGAATTCGGCGGAAAGTGAGGAACGAAGTGCCATAACACTAGGTTCCCTGTGTGCCTGTGTATATAGGGGATATAGCGTGAAGCTAATAAAATAAATATGTATTTTATATAGCGATCCAAACGCGGCTTAACCTGCTTTGTTATTGTTATCCCTACTGTAGCAAAATTATACAAAATCTTCAAATAAATTGTAGCCTATATGTTATTCTGTTAAGTTACTATAATATGTACTATAAAGTTTTATCTAAATCTCTTCAGTAGTTGTAACACACATATTCACGTATATAATAATAGGACGTTCTGTTTAAATGGCTGTGCTACTGAACAATTTCTCTAGTGTAATCATTAATATATCTCACCCGCTCCATAAGATTTTGCAGCTGCTCATTGTCAGATATTCTGAATAGGTATAACGCGTACAAAAATCCTAGGAAATGTAATATACTAGGTCCGATGTAGGTAAATGTTACATTACCATAACAAACTTGTTTATAGGCATCGTATTCAAAAGAGGATTTCAAAGCTAAAGGCACTAATTTGTAACAAAATCCTCTATCGCGCCTGAAACAATTATTCACTTAAGTTATATTATAGAACAAAATGTTGTTTAAGTTATTTTACATATATGAATTACCGGAAACATGCCATATACTGAAGTATATATCCTAAACACATAAATACAGCAATTTGTGTTGAATGAAAATGTGATAAACAAATTGCGAATCTAGAGGAGTTTGAAGCATCCACCACTGGCCTTAACCCCATCACTGTGAGGAGTTTTAAGTACGGAAGTAATATCTGCAAACAAACAAACAATTATATTGTATATGCATTTAAATAAAAGCCAACAACGTTGACTCTGTTAATACAACAAGTTGGTACATATAAACTTACCTTTGATTTACAATAATGTAAAATAGCTGATGTACTCATATATTCCGTGTCTGGAGACTCCGTTATTTCACCTATCTGCAAAAATTTATTAGCCATGATCGTTAAATATCATAATATTTTCAAAGATTTTAGTTTTTACTTAAAACAATTTTAAAAATATCACTCACTTCGACACTATTAGCATCTAGACTAGATCTTGTTGATCTTTCCATAGCTGGTACTCCCAATTTGTCGTTACCCAGTACATGGCTTCCCAGAAGATCACTTGCTACACAGTGGCATAAAAAAAACCATTAGCCGTTATTATTCATATCTTTAATTATATGGAAGCACATTATATTTATTGTAAGATAAAAATTGTTTATTGACTCTAACACGATGATACATATATATAATTTATTTTATTTGCAAAGTAAATTATATTAGAACTAGTCTGTACTTACAGCTACTAATCGATTCATTTGTGCTTTGCATCATCATCTCGCGCTCAATATGAACTAATGTAGAATTATTAATGTAAACTTGACATATTAATGATACGAAAATACCCACATACTTACGCCTTGATATTTGTAATGTATGAAAATATAGGTAACATTTTGTAATGAAT
The DNA here is from genome assembly GCA_030704555.1 of Heliconius charithonia. Classification (NCBI taxonomy): domain Eukaryota; kingdom Metazoa; phylum Arthropoda; class Insecta; order Lepidoptera; family Nymphalidae; genus Heliconius; species Heliconius charithonia. The sequence goes on along the minus strand of CM060809.1, from coordinate 6,340,205 downwards.
TACATTATAGTTCGATTTTTACTTGCTTTGTAGGTAAACAATATGCAGTTATATAGTCAGAGGTTAAAAACAATTTTGGTGATATCAGTTTTTACTATATAATATATATGTACATTTGTCATTTATTACGGTCGAGGCCAGTCGTGGTGCTGGGGCACAAAGTGTGACTATAAAATCAACTGGTTGTGGGTTCGAGCTCCATTCGAGGAAATTAAATATTTATATAAATTTTTAATTTCATTTCTTCGCTCTGGTATCGAGGCAAAAGAGCGGCGTTGAGTTCTGCCACTAACACGCAATGCCTCCAGAATTCGGTGGAAAGTGAGGAACGGAGTTATAACACTAGGTTCCCTCTGCCTACCCTACTGTATGCGGGATATAGCATGAAGCTGATGAATCTTAATTAATTTTCACCTCTTTCATTGTATTACGAGTGTTATTGAAAATTTATACATACTTAGATAATTTTATGCTATTTTTTTTTTGTTATTGGCCTACATACTTTCAAATACCCATTATTGTTTAGACATATATGTTTGGTTCAACATATTAAATATGCTCAAACGATTCTTAAATTCATGACGCGGTTTTGTGTATTATATTTTTATAAAGTTAGTATAATTTAAAACAACAAAAAATGTTGCAATGCGTTGCAATTTAATGAACAGTTAATTAAACTGTTGAACTCTGATACCCCTGCAATATAAAGATAAGGTGGCGAGAAATGTTTTGTTCTATATGTACATTCAACTTTAAAAGAATAATATTATACAAAACATATTTTAATTATATGCTACATTTCATAAAGATTGTTTTTGAAAATTTCAAAATGGTTTTAGGTACTTATAGGTACAATTTTTTTATTTTTTTTAAGGGTAGGTGGCAAAAAGTAAACACATTTTTAAAGTTGCTCTTAAATAAATTTATTTAAAAAAAAATATGCAAAATATAAGTGAAAGTATATACAAATAAGTTCTGTATTAATAGTCAACATGTCAGCAGTTATTTGTGCATTAGTAATATTATTATATCTACACTAAAAGGTTTTAGTTTTTTAGGGTTTATACAGTTCTCCATAATTGGTAGTGCTTTTTAGCTCAACTGAATCACTATAGAAGCTATTAAACAGTCTATACAGGAATTGTCACAGCATTTTCAATCATAAATGGCTTAATTTTAACAAAATCTAAATCTATTCCTGTGGCAAGCCCCACATCACATATTGCAGCTCATTCCAGTGCATTCCAGTCTTTTGTGTTGAGTGCACTGGAGGGTAACAATTGCAAGTTAATATTTTGTCAAACTGTATGACCTTCTTGACATGAAGAGCAGGAACAATATACTGTTGATGCATGGTGCTAGAGGACGGAAATTTAAGTGATTCTGCCACTGCAGTGAAAATCCTATCCAATCACCTCAAAATGCCTGATCTGGAGCTCTGTGACATTAGCCGATTTCAGCGTCTGGGTACTGTGGCAGCCGATAAGCTAATAAGACCCATACTTGTTAAATTTCGGAAGTTATCTTTTCGAAATCAATTTTGGTATGCATAAAATAATTTAAATCGCAGTCATTACTCTTTCAGAATTCTTCACTAAGTCCAGGCACGGGACCATTATGGCAGCAACAAACAAATGCTGAACGAAGGAGGGCTATGTCATTGTTATTGGGCCTGATGGGAAGCGTCATACTATTTCTACATGCACTGAGCTGGATAACATTCATGACGAGGTCGAGGCTCAACCTATTCCTCAAGCACCCGCTACGAGCTCAATTGCTAGTGATTCCAGGACAAAGCCACTTACACATACCTCGCAAGCGAAGAGAATCGTTAAGAAACAAACTGGAAGTCGCTTTGAAGGTCTTATCTTGTCTCAATTACTGTTATTGTAACGATTTAATGTTTATGTACAACAGTTTATGTGCTAGTATAATATTTGTAATGTTTACTTTTAGCGCTGACGTTTTGACGGCTTACTGACGTCTAACTTGTCAATGACTGCACAGAATACATATACCAAAATATTATTAATAAATTTATTATTATTTATATTATTTAATTTTCTTAAATCTATTTATAGCTCTAATATTATATTGTAGTTGATTTATATATATATATATATATATATATATATTCTATATATTCATTTTCTTTTTTTTATTTAAATATAATATTTTATTACTACGCACTGTTCAATAACACAAATTTAAATGGTAACAGCTCAATTTCAAATAGTTTTCACAGCACTTTCTTCTCACTCAATACTAAATAAGACACGGCATTTCTTAATTCCAACAAACACTTCAATATAGTACACATAAATGCGCAAAGCATTTCCAACCACTATCCCGATCTTTTGGCTTCTTTCGATGTAAAAAATGTTCAATCGATCGTAGTCTCTGAAACGTTCTGTTACGTCCACATCCTACGCACTATCTGGCTCATTCCATTTCTCAGTTTATTTCATCCGCAACGATCGAACAGGGAAAGGTGTGGTGGAGAAGCCATTTAACTACGTAGCCACATACCTTTTTCTATCCTTGACAAATCCCCTACACTGTGCTCAAATACTTCTGGACATATTTTTATTGAAGTCATTTTCGGTACCATAAAGCTTTTATTAGGAGTTTTCTACAGCCCATCGCTACACATAAATTATTTTGATAACTTCGAAAATTTACTAGACAAATATGTACCGAATGTCGACCACACAATTATTATCGGTGATTTTAAGTACCTGCATAATTAAAAATGATTGGCGTACTAAACGACTAAAAATATGGTTAATGGTGCAAACCTCAACCTTCTTCAACCACCACTACCCTCAACCACCACTACCAGTGCTACCCACCTACCTATTAAATTCGCACACCAAAAATCAAGCCCACGGTTATCACGCGTAGAAGCTTCAAAAATTTAAATAACGAGAATTTCATGAAAAGCTTAAGCCAGATAGATTGGGATAGTGTGTTCAATGCTTCAAGCACCAATGACAAAATCGATATATTTACTCCACAATAAAACTATAAGGTGTACAGGTAAATTTTTCTTATTGAACTTTTTGATATTAATGCTCCTCGTAGACCGTAAAACTTAAACATCTCCCCGCTTAAGGCTCACAGACGATATTAACTCTGCTAAGTCTAAATACAAAAGAAATTGCACTGAAGAAAATTTTATTAGGATCAAGACACTACGGAAACGATGTAGTAAGACTTGCAGAGATGCACAGCGTAAATTTATTCATTCCACTATTGAAAATAACAGCCCTGCTAAAGTGTGGAAATTGCCTAGACGCAATGGGTATTGGGCGTACACGGAAAACAAATCTCGATGAAATTAACACACACAAACTATAAAGTAGATTCCCGATATCTCCTGTCTTTCTCCTTTTTATTTCTCCTCTATTTTCTGTGATGTGTGTTGGCCATTAAATCGATGCTACTGGTAGTGATCAAATCATTCGGAAAATTATTCTCTTAACTCTCAATCTGTACTTCCTGTCCTATGCACATCGTTAACCATTTTCTTTTGCTCAAACTCTTTCCCCAATACCTGGCGCCAAGCAATAGTAATTCCATTACAGCACGGTTACGGCATTAAATAAAGTAAATGACGACATTAGTTTGAGTGTCGATAATCAACAAATTACTATTCTTGCACTACTGGACTTTACGAATGCTTTGAACTCTGTTGATTTAATATCCTCTTAGCAATCCTCAAGAATGGCTCAATGGCTTAATAGCCTCAAAAGAAGCTATTGAATGGTTTTACTCCTACCTACATGAACGAGAGCAAATTATTCATATTAATGATCAACGATCAACCGCATATCGCTTTAGTGCTGGTATTACGCAGGCGTCCTGAGAAACCTCCCCTTTTTTCCATTTTCATTAACTCCGTTACTAAACTCCTATCCTTTTCCTTCCATTTATACTCCGATGACCTACAGTTTATTTGACCACGGACGTGAATGACATTGCGAAAACTATTAATCTTGTAAATTCTAATGTACATACGAGCAATTCCTGGAGCAAGTCATTTGGTCTGGCAATAAATCTTAAAAAGTTCCTTATCAGTCGTCTACAATTATGTAAATTAATTTTCCCTTCCTATCCTTCTATTATATTTGACATTATCTTTTAAGCTGGAATGCAGTAACACTGCTAAACATCTAGGTATCAGGTGGACAGCACTCTCTCCTGTCTCCTCACGTCTCTGACCTGAGCCGCAAGATGCATTACGCTATTGGAACTAAAGAGATGGAAAATCTTTTGGCTATCCAAGCCAAGATTCCCCTGGCGCACTCATGTTGCTGCCTATATTAGACTATGCTGCAACAATTGCTCAATACACTTGAATGCCTACAAAACCTGGTGATAAAATACATGTATACTTACTACATTATCATTATTCATATACTTTTATACGCTTATTTATTTATTTATTTCGGCGTAGCTTGGCGAGAACGCATGGCTTAGTGGTCAGAGCGCCTGGTCGGTTTCTAGGGGCGCGGGTTCGAGTCCCGCTGCGTTAAGTTTTTATACGTTTTCTAAATAAGTATTTTTCTTTCTAGTGTGGAATAACACTTTAAAAAATATTTAAAAAAAAAAACTTAATAAATTACTAGAGTAAAAAGATATTTTTTTAGATGTGATAGTAGTTTATTCAAAATTTTGTTTTATAAAAAATAACAATATACGACTTTATCAATTTTAACGAACAAAACAAATTATGTTTACGCTAATAACTCTTATACTATATCACTGACGCTCCTTGAATCAGGATTAAGGATTTCGTCATCACTTTCGTAGGTCTCGTCATCTGGTAATTGTCATCGCAGTCTTCGTTGCTTTCTTCACTTTCCTCGGATTGTTGAGAGGCTATAACTTTACCGTTTATATCTTTGTTTTTCAGATTTCCCATCCAAAATGCTTCTGAACAATTATTCGAAACTAACAGAGCCTTAACTTTATAAAGAAGTGTTTCAAGAAGTTGTTTCACAAATGGAACTTTGTTTAACAAAGCTGTATCATGTTTCAAGCGTGAATGGCAACATAATGATTGAAGAAATCTTGTAGATAGTTGTAATGTTTTCAAAATATCTAATATATCTTGCGTCTTTGTTTTAAATTCTAACTCTAATATAGGTATGCCCTGCGTTACGAACAACTTGATGATAGGCAGCGATTTTTTGAAAAATGTTGTTAAATTATTTCTATTATTCAAAGACTTTGAAATATCTGCCATATACTTTAAAATTAATGTTACATCTTGCCATAATTTTAAATGCTCAAGGTTGGTTAGCTTTTTGGTTAAATGAGTTTTTGTCGCAGATAAAAGCGCATTGCCTAAATTTCTATAAAAACGAGAAAATTACTTTTATTTATACATTGAAATGATTGTAAATGACTATTACGTTTTTCTATAAATACTTGCATGTCGTTTAATAATAGAAGAGTAATCGATTTTAGTTCCGTAGGATCGTTATAAATCAAATATTCTCTAGCAAAATTATCAATACTTTGATTCAAATGTATGCCTTTTTCAACTATTCCATCTGGTGTTTTCCATTGATTCGACAAAAAATTTTTTGCTAAATCTCTTATTATTTTTATTATAGCAGGACTAGATGAATAGTCTTGAATAATTTTTAAATTATCTATTAACGCTATTGCAGTTGTAAGCTGAAAACAATATTTTTCATATGTTTGCAAACATTTTGCATAGGATAGTAATAGGTCTTGCATATATGTCCCGCTCAAGCAATCCTTCAGATTAGCAACAATTCGTAACGATTCTTAAGTAATGATTTTTGATGGTTAGTTTTAAATCCAATCCATTTGAAATATATAGTGTGTAGCTTGAATATGTGTTCTAGAGCTGTCATACATCCTAAAACTTTATCATTATACAAAACGCTATTATCTTCTTTATCTTTTTCAATAAGCCATTCTTCCAAAATTGCTGTTATACATTTTAAATGCTGCATTACATTTGGCAAAATTTCGAAAACAGATTTAGCGCACTCTTCAGATTTTTCGCGATTGTACAATTCAAAATGGCAATTTTTGGAGAGAAAAGTATTTTTCTTAATTTTAGAAATCAGTATATTTTCTAAATCATTGTTAATATGATGTAAAAGAAAATTGAAAGTCTCTATAGTTAACTCATTATCTGGCCCACTCTCTTCAGTCAATTCAGCATTAAGTATATTTAATAAATCTAAAGTAAAAGGTCTAAATGGTATATTGTGCAATGCACTCAATTTATTTTTTATGGTATTGTTTGTATTTAAATTAGATTGCGATTTTAGTGTTTGGGGCAAAATTGAATCGTCTCTACAATCTAACTTATTTGCAGTCTTAGATTTAGCATTTTGCTTTTTATGTATTTTTTCTATGCTTGTGTTGAAATTATTTAAATTGAAATTCCATAGAGGCGGTTTATACAATATGTTGGTTTTCATTAGAATTTCAGAAATAAGAGATTCTATATTTTTTAATTCAATAATCCTATTAAAAATTTTGGATTTTAATGCTGAATCATTTTGAGACGAAAAAGCATTTAGTAATTCGCGAAACCAATTAGCACAGTGCACTTGACAATCTAATATGTTTGATATAGCAGTACTACTCATATTATCAATCAAATCTATATCGAAATTAGGCATTACTATTGCGCACCCCAACAAAGCATCAATACTTGACAAGTTTCCGTCGTGTCTACGCATATGTAAACATTGCACGAGTTGAAACAATGGAGGCAGAATAATGATACTAACATCTTGCTGAGCTTGTAAAGTTAAACCTGCTATGTTTATGGCAATTATTTCATCTATCTCACTATCGGTATTTATGCAATGTTTCATTTGAAGATTTAATTCCGCAATATTTTCTTTTTCTACTCCCTCTACTATAAAATTTTGCTGTAAATCATTAGTGACAGCATCCGTAATCCAATTTAAGAAATGTTTATTAATAAAATTGGTAGATTTAACTATTTTACATAACTCATCATAAAAAAAAGCAATCATGTCTGGAAACTGTCTAGTACTTCGACTTATATGTTCAATAATCTGTGCTGCCTCACGAATATCACCATCTGGTAAATGATTGGTAGAGCTCATGTGAGATTCATCAGCTTGTTCTATATCATCATTTTCATTATGTTTAGTCTGCATAAGATATTTAACTGCATGTATACCAGCCAAAATTCCATGAATCTTCACTGTAGGATTAGAGCTCCCTAATTCTTTTCTTATGATCATATGTATATCATCTCTAATTACTGAATTCTCAATGGCATAAGCAAGCCTACATACTAAATTCATAACTGCTCTTATCTCCGGTAGAACCATATCATCCATTCGATCTAATAATGTTAGCATCTGTATACTTTGGGGTTTTAATGTGGATATGTCTTGCTGTGTTACCATATTTAATATTGTTAACATACTCATAACACACTGTTTACTGTCTAAACCAAACTGTAGTAATTCAGCTGCTATAGTTTGGCAACAATCCTCTAGCTTAGAGAACATTAATCCATAAATGTGTGAAGCAAATTGTTGAACCAAGGGTTCTTGTGTGGTTTTTAGAAGTGAATTTGTAAAACAAATTAAATGTTTGAGATAATCCTTTAGAATTGGTTGAAATTTTTCAAATGCATCATCTAATATGTCTTCCTTCAATATATTTAATTTTATTTGCTTCTTAGCTATGTTTTCTATTTGCTTTTGCCGTTCTTCTGTTGAAAATAGTATACTATTATTATTAAATCAATTGGCACATGATCAGTGCTTATATGGCAATTATTAATTACTTTAATCCAAGCATTAGCTATAACTTTAGATGATACAATTGAGTTCCTTATAGCTGCAGCAGTAAGGATTTGACTAGAAGCAATATCCTGAGGGGTTGAATTTGATGTAGACCAGCCTAAAGTGTTTCTTAATCCTTCTATAATTTCTATATAAGCAATGTCAGAAGTCCTTTGAGGTATAAGTAGAAACTTTACAAAATTAGGAAAATGGCTACATTTTGATAATGTTTTTAAAATATCTAATGTTTTCTTTTGTAATTTTTCATACTGATCATCTGTTAAACACAGATATGAGAGACAATCAAGAATAGCAGGTATAAGATCATGATCTTCACTTAAGATCCTACTCATTTCTGATATAATATTATTATGAACTTGATCCCCAATTATATCCGGAATAGCAGTAATTATTTCTAAGCGGACCATCTTTTCAGAAGTTACATCCAGAAGATTGATAAGATTTTCGGACATTTTATCACTATCACCTATACTATCTAAAGAAGAAAGCATTTTAAAAACATTTGTATCCATGGACCACATTTGGCATCAGCTGCCAAATCTATAGCTTTTTCAAACATGTATTCTGTTAGCTTATTTTGAAGTATGGGAAGACTTAATAATATTTTAAGTAAACTGTCACTAATACAAAATTCAGAAGATTGGTCACTAGTGATTCTTACAATATTTGGAAATAAATAATGTTTAAATATTTTTAATTCCTCGCATCTTTTTTGAAAATTTAAATAAAATTCAGTCATGTTTCGGGGATATTCGGAATTTTGTTGCAAAGTCTTTTTTAAATTTCTAATGATAACAATTGTTTCGTGGGAGGCTACACACTTGTTTGGTGGGTCATTTAGCACTAACCACTTTCTTCCAAGTTCGTTCAAAATAATCCTTTATATTTCCACTTTTAAACCTTTTTTTTGAGGTTCTTTGTTGTTTTTCTGAGGAGTTCTCTTTATGTTCATTTTGATATGCGCTTTGCACAATATTTGATAACAACAAATGATAACAAAACTTTAAATGTCATCAAGGAATGTATACTTCATAGAGCAGGGGTTCCCAACCTTTTCTTGATCAAAGATTACTTTTATATCATTGGTAGCAGTAAAGTTGGGCGTTATAACAAAAGCAGATAATATAATTCATTATAAATTTCTAATGTTCTAATCATTATTTATTTTCAACACTGACTGTTATTTATAGTATTCATTATCTGCTGTGAAAACAGCGTGTAGCGCCTCGGTTCGGTATGATCGAAATATTTAGTAGATATTCGGTTTAATAAAATAATGATGGCGAACTTCACAAATATGAGCTTTAACTCAATGGCAGAAGGCCAAATTTACTTATATTAAAATGTAGCTAAAACGAAAATTATAATTTTTTGTTTGATATTAGTCTGAACTTCGTTCATTTAGTCATGTATTATATTTACGTTGAAAATAATATATATATATATATTTAATATAATATATATTACAGCAGTTTAAAATAACAGTTAAAAAAATATAATATAATAAATAATTCATTATAAAAATATAACAGAAACCCCAACACTAGGTAGCAGGTACCACTATGCATGTAGGTATAATAAAATTAATTGTGTATAACTGGTTGGGAGCCCCTGCTATATAGTGAGTAGGCTACAGAACACTTATGCACACTTGCATAAGTTGAGGCTGTGAAATCTGTAGGTCACCGTCACTGCAAATTGAATACGGGCAATCATAAATTAATTTATTAAGTTTATATATTTATAATTGTTAAAATATTTACCATAACTAATTTATTGAATAGCCCATAAAATAATGTTATAATTTTTTCACAAACCGTTCTGCACTATCTTTGGTAGTGTACTCTGAATAACTCTCTACTCTATGGTACTCTATAGTCTATTTATGTAATAATTATAAAATTTCACAGTTCAAATTCAAAATACCTGATGCTGCTCTTGCTCGTCATTGTATAAATGTGTCATTCAATAAAATCGATAAATTGGAGATGCATTTTATTTACGCATATCTTTCCTCCATCTACATATTACAGTTTCCTTAATTGTCATTGCCTTTTTCATAGTCATTAGTCTTCAACCAGCGTCGTCCTTGATTAGCGTACGCAGGGCATTTCACTGCGATCGCCAACACTTCACGAGCGTCCATCAAAGCTCTTAATTTTTCTTAATGGGGCGAGATACTCTTCCCCTTCCAGCCCGGTGACGCTGTAAAGACCAGTCCAGGTCAACAATCAACGGTCAGCAAAGTCCAATCCGGAAAAAAAACAGCGTCGTTGACTTCTTTTACAATTTTTCTGGGAATGACATTGCTATCAGTGATAAAATTATATAAAACATGTAGGACCTTTATCAAAAACTCATTCAAGGTACATGAAATGTTCTGGTTATAAATTTTGTTCAACATAAGTATTTATTAACGATCACCGAAACATTTATAATCTAAAAGTATTAAATCAAAGTATCAATTCCGATTGTGATTGTGCTTAATTTTCGAGAATACAATTTAAGACTCATCTCTCCGCGTCCTATGTACCGTCAGAAAATAATACTTTAATTTCAAATATAATATTTTTGAACAGAAATTAGCTAAGAATACACTAGAAAGAAACAGTTTTAAAGTTTTTTCTTAAAATATATTTTCTAAACATTTAATCATTAAACTTGTCTAGACTACTTATTTAGTTTTTAATTACGTATTTAATATAATATGCATTTCCTAAAATAATTTGCTATTAATGTGTAAATATAAGGAAGTTAAAATTCTAAAGCTTTGGAGACCTGCCAACAAATTTTAATTTTTTACCACTTACAGTTTTTAATAATTTAACTAGTCTGAAAGGGCTGCTGGCTCAAATCCCAATCAAAGGCTTGCCTAAACCCATTAATTATTTACTATCGGGCACCTCCAAGTCCGTTCGCGCGGGCTTTACAACTTTTATCGTCTAATGTATATTTGTCGCCAACCTTTCGGAATAACTTAAAGGTTCCATTTCATGGTATATATTTAATTTGTTCCTAAACTTCTGTTAAAAAAGTTCAGACATTGATTCAAATGTCATAGAAACAAAGTATGATGATTTGGGTATGCATGGCAAAATAGTCATAAGTTAAACAATATAGATATACCAGTTGTATGGCATAGGCATGGCGTGAAGCTGAGTAAATTTTTTTTAAACAATATGTTTTGTTAACAGACTACAATAAAACACTTAATATTTGTTCAATGATATAATATAAAACATATTTAATTATTTACGTATCAGCTGTTAAATTTCCTGGGTTTCTTATTTAATAAAAAACCTGCTTTACGAACTATTTGTTTTCTTTCTTCATAGTGTTTTTTCATTTTTTGATGGCTATCTGATTTCTTTTTTTTTTCTCTCATAGTAAACTTCATTTCCCTGTTGCCCCCTATGCTTGTAGTCACCACAGAACTCTCTTTGGATAGGCGTTCTCCTAAGCTCTTTTTGCTAACATGAATCATGCTCCTAATATTAGGTGTTGTAGGAGCCTTGGTAAATTCATATATTTTTTCATTATTATCATTTTCATAATTTTCCTCAGCTTTACTTTTGTTCCTAATAATTTTATGTTGTTTTTTCATTTCCTTTGCCCACATTCTATCTTCATCTGAGCTATCACTGCTAGACTCATACAGCTCCCTGTCAGAATCAATTTCTTCTGTATCTAGTACCTAAGAGATAATAAAACACAATGCTTAAATTTTATTTACTGTTTAACATCATGTATATCAATCAGATGAAGCCACATCAAAAACAAATTCTCTTTTTTTTAATTAGGTTATTGTTGTTAAAAAAATGTATATGATTATATAGTTTTGTTATATTTTATACATCAAAGCCAAATTTTATTTAATTTTCTAAATATTACCTCATTGCTATCTACTTCCATTTTTGATTTAGTTTTACTCTTATCAAGTCTAGCAAGTACAGGATTAAGTAAGCGGAACTCGTCAGCATCTTTATCAACTTCAAAATCTGGATTTTCAAACAGCGCCTGAAATAAAAAATACAAATCAATATCTATATATATATATAAGTTTTCCTTCTTACTTAAAAAACGGGACTCGCCATCCGATGGTTGCGTACAAAATTGGAGGTCCAAAAGAGGAGGTTTTTCTGAAATTCATCATAGTTTAGACAGAGCCCTCTCATCTGATACCTTTCTTGAGCTGGTGGTTTTTATACCAAATTTTGCCTCTTTTTAAGTCTAGAAATGTATTGATTTCAGATTTTTTTCGAACTAGTACTTATTACTTGTAGATACTAGCTGCCGAATTTCATTCATTATGGTTCAACCGGAAGTACCCTATTCATTTTGATTCAATTTATAGCATTGAAATTAATAAACGCCTGCCATATAAACCATATCTTTTTTTTAAGTAAATGTAGAAATAGGTATTTTCAGAAAATTATGAGGCTGTAGATCTGTTTATATAGTTTGAAACACGATATCTCCAATCGTTCTTGAAATAAAGGCTCTTGAAAGATAGACAGACGGATGGACAACAAAGTAATCTTTTAAGGGTTTTTCCTTAGAAGGTACAGAACCCTGAAAAATTATTCAAAAATAATCCCTGCAGACTAAACTATATGAAATAAATAAGCCACAAACCTTAAACCTGTCATCTTTCAATAAATCTGTCGACTGTTTTTTCTTTCCTGTATTAATATCTAATAAGCGAGATGCAAGATCCCTATTCACTTTAGGTAAATTATCATCAACTTTAATTCTTGATGGCCTCTCTTGTTCAATTTTCTCCCTAATTTTACGTTTTTTATATTCTTCAAATGCAAATGGATCAGCTATTGATTTTGCTCGCTTGTAGAGTCGTACATCTATGAAATATCTGTAAGCATGACAAATAAATTATGAACACCAATAACCATTAAGACTGCACAGCAGTTGACTGTGATTGTGACAGTTATGAATCTGATCTCTATGAGGAGGAGTAAGTAATTATCATTTCCGCGAGGAAAGGATCAGTACCAGAGCGATATGGGAACGAGTCAAAGCGCGGTGTTGAGTTTCGCCAATCAACACGCAATGTTTCTAATATTCCGCTGATGTAGAAAAAAATGAGGTTTCCTTTACCTAGCTTGCTACACACACATGCTATATAGCGTTAAGTTTTTAAAAAACAATTGTTTACAATTTACCCATGCATGTAGGCTCTTAGTAGATTTGTGCCCAGTAGATGATCGAGACCTAATGATTCTAGCTCTTGTTTAGTAACGAATTTATAATCATCGTAAACAGTTTGTGATGCAGAGCTTTCCATTTCTTCTGTCAAATTATCAAGGAAAGCACACCATCGTGGAGCTGGCCTGCAAATTGAATGAGTATTAATTAACGTATTAATAATAATATTACAAAATTTCTAAATTTTGCTATTTTACATTTTGACGTCAGGGTGGCGTGAAACGTTAACACAACTTTAATAGATGTAATTGCCATGGAGGAATTATTTTCAATTTTTTCGTTGCGTTAAAGCGTTAAAGTGTGGCGTTGATTTCCGCTACTCAACACGCAATATCTTCAAAATTGCCAGAAAGTAGTGAACAGATTGTCTTAACACTGTCCCCAGTACTTTGCTGTGTGGGATACTGCTGAAGCTACAGTTTATTTTTCGTTCATATGTCATTATAGTAGTTGCTGTTAACAATTAAAAGATTACATACCTAAAGATGGAATATAGTAAACTTGCATTTTTTGATCTTCAACTGCCATCATGCTCAAGCCAGTATTAGGTATTACACATAAATCATTAAAATCAACAGATGATTCAATATTTGTATACTGTTTCCCCTGCAATACAAAAAAAATTAAAGATATATTTAACTATGTTTATAGCATATCATATTTTTTATATATTTCTTAAACTGTTTTTTCATTCAGAATTTTAAAAAAATTTTGCAAATTTGTGAAAACTTTAATCTAAGTGGAACTTAAACCTGCTTAGAAACTGTCCAAGCAACTACAAAACCATGCATTATCAGATATTTTCCAAGAGCCAGTTCTGCTATATAATTTTTTTTATATACTTTCTAAATAGCATATTAGCTTATATACATACAGTATTATTATCCCATATTTTCACCACATTGGCGTCCATAGAGTATACATAATTCATTTGTTTATGGAATCAATACATTTGATAGGTATTTCATTCATGTGGTCTTTTACTAAAAGAGGTTTGCTAGATCTTATATCATACAACAGGACATGGCCTGAAGACATACACAACATAATTGTAGGGCACCATTAAATTTTAATGCACTTACAGCTGGAACTCCATTACTTTTGCTGTAAATAATAAAAATATTATTAATTTAAATCTATCAAAAATACATGTCAATTATATATCTTACATTTAAGTAAATAAAACAGTTTCACACTTCTTTCTCTGCATGCAAATATGTATGCGGAAAGATCATGCACATATCACCCTGGGATATGTTGTGACACTGTTGTAGATTCTCTGCCCAATTTTTTAAAGATTATAAGTTGAGTTGCAGAAATCGATGCCTCACTTGGTCAACCAATACAGGAAAATGAAAACAATTTAAATATTATATTCCTTCAAATGGACTTCTAATCTACAGCCACCACAGCCACATGTCAGTTCCAGGGTGTAAATTGTTTACATTTCAAATTTTATAATAATATTATAACAACTTGAACTACTTACTAATATTCAGAGTCTGAACAATGTAAAGCGCAATCTAAAGTACCCTGTCTAGATTTTGTTCTCGGATCCCAGGCCTCCACATGTCCATTTTCTGTACCAAAAATAAGTAAACCATGTTCGTCATTTACACTGCAACAATTTATCTCAGTTGCTTTTGTTACATATGGAGCCAAAAATTGACCTAATTCTAAATTTAATCTGTAGACTTCCTGAAAGCATATTAAAGGTTATTTTGATATTTTTTTATATCCTGCATATAACAGAACTAGTGCAGCTTCGACTGCTTATTTGTACCCTTAGGGTATTCTCAAAAAACCAAGAAACATGTGTTCAATAAAATATTTTGAACAGTCTGAATTTAATTTTTTATAATCGGTGGTGATTTAAAGATTTTTCCATATAAACTTTCAACCTCTTATTTGAACCCTGAGGGTGTGAATTCTAAAAAACCATGAAACACATGTTTAATGAAATGTTTTTAAGTTTGAATTTTAAAATTTATACAAATTGGTGTATTTTTTTTTATACAAACTTTCAACCAATATTTCACCCCATTAGGGTTAAAATTTTTCAAAATCCGTTCTTAATGAATTATGGTATAAACATCTGTTCAAATTTCATGTTTCTACCATCAGCGATTACGGCTGTGCATGCATCTTATCTCAGTGAGTCAGATACATGTGCTTTTTAAATATATAGATCATATAACAGGGAGGCAACCTGGTGTTATGATTTTTTTTAATTTTTTTCATTACCCATTATAACAGCAATCAAACTGTTGCAGTTAGCCACAGTATGTTGCTGTGCCGCTCTGGCTTCAAAGAATAACATTACAGCATTCAATAATATTTGAAATTTTGTAATTATAAATACTCAATCACAAAATGTTTCATATTGCACTGTGAAACTTGATTTACTTACTAGACACATAATTTTTTAATTTGATAGTTTTATACAATAAATATAATATATTAAACTTTAAATTAGAACTACAGGTAGTAGAGAGTTTATCATGCAAGTCACATTGAAATTATAGTTACATTTGAAGCACCAACAACAATAAGGTCACATGATGGTCTATGATATTTCATGTCTCTTCCAAAATGTGGTACACGGAGGCGATAATGTCGGCCATGGTCCAACATGAAATTCTACATAACGATCACATTGCAAAAACACCAATCTGTAATATATAAGAATTAATAATAATTATTATAATTAAATATATTGAAAGGAAGAACAATTGTCATAAGTAAAATAAATATATTACTTTTGAGTAGTCCTCACTAAGTATCTCAAAAAGTAACCACTTCAGAATCCAAACATCTTTCAAATTTTAATGACAAGTTATTAACATCAAAACATTTAACTCTTGGTTTTATATATTCCTGTAGCCATAATGTACTGGCCATCTTTTGAAAACTCGTATATTAGTACTAAGACCAGGCATATCAAATTCTTGAATAAGTTCTATTTCTTCTTCTTTATATCTACATTCTTTTTTAAAAGTGCTCGTTTTTTTCTTCTGTTTAACCACTGTAATGTAATAATAAATAATAATAAAAAAATCCCCTTTCAAGAATAACTATTAGTTTCTTTTAATAATTATCATGACTTAATTGGTTACTTACATCTGCGTAAGGATTTTCCCGCACTAAGGTTGTATTATTTTAACGCTATCTATTTCGGATACCTGCCATACTGTAAATCTATGTAATTCACTGTTTTTAAATGTGTTGTTTTATAAATATTAGTTTTTTTATAAACCAGAATTGGGCATATCTAATCAAAAGTAATGTTTATATGAGATACGTAAACTATTTTTTTAAACTTCGTAGGTACTAGACCTAATCAACACTATATAATATATATATATGCATTGCAAAACCATGTGATCAATTTACGTCAATGTCAATTGCCAAAATGTGTTATTGTGTTGACTGCTGTGGCCACAGAATACATATACCCAGAGGGCTTATGACTTTTAGTTATGTCTTAAGTTTACTTTATTACCATTTGTTCTATGAAATTAAGAATAAAAGATAGAACTTGTATTCTTAATTTCACATAACTAATTAAACTAATTAAAGCATTGCTGGTTGATGCGAACTCATAGTCTGGCCGCACAAACGCAATATTATTGTCATTACTATATCGCCAATAATATTGTTCAATATGTGGCTCCGCACTCTACACAATGTCATTGACAATATAGGATCGTAAAATCTGACGCAGTCGTTCAATTGTATGAGTACGTGTTTATTTTAAAATGGATAGAAAAAAAAACCGTTGCCGATTTAATTAAGATACTTTATTAAAATAACACAACTAGACAGGTGAGACTTGGTCAAAGTTGGAGACAAGAATGAATTTATTTATTATATTTCATTTCAATGTTAATAAAAAAATGGGTGTAAAATTATGATCATATAACAAATTACTACAATTCTAAGATCTCTATGCTAAGTGTGGGTAATTTTGTGGGAAGCCTAGGTCAGCGATTCCCGTGTTGTGTGGGAACGTAACACACACAATACTATCCACAATATGCACATTATTGATAATATTATTGTGCGTGTGTGGCCAGGCATAAGATTCAACTAAAAAGTTGTCTACTGCGGTTTTAACGGTTTTTCACTCCAAAAGCTACTAGCTATTTCTGCTAACTAAGCTAGCTACTGTATTAGGCTTTTATGGAGTAGTTAATGGTTTCATTTAAAGTGGTGACTGACAGAGGGTGGGGATTAAATAGACTTAGCCTTGATACATACCTTTTAAAATATTTTTCAAAAATTGCTTACTTTAAACAAGAACGCTGGATCGTGATTCCATTGTTTCATACTGTATACTTCGTACAGTTTGTTCCTGCTTCGCTACATACCAATAGTTCCCCAGTCGCTAAAAGCTAACCTCGAGTTTATATATTTGTTTTATTTCAAAATTGTCTATTTTATCTTAATAGATTTCGGTAATCCGAAAACTATTGACCACATTAATCCGAGCCCAAATTAGTTATATTATCTCTAACTATATAGTACTATATAGCACCAGGATATCTTTTTTTCTTACGTAAAAAAACATTTTCGTGGTTACGTTTAGAAAACTATTTTTAGTTGATGGTTTTGGAAGTTAAAATGTATGTGGTGGCAGCTCCACAGAGTACATTCTAATCAAACCTTTTGGGTATATGTGTTCTGTGATTCTAATGTACTATAGGGGCAACTCTTCGTTGATTAGATTACAACAAATTGTCAAATGTCAATTATACTCGTGTTTCGCTAATTGAGTAAAAGTATTATGATTATTAACTCTATGTTACGTTTATATTTAATTACTGCATTTAAAAAAAATAAGCTAGAAAATAGATATCTTATTTAATTGCAAATTGCAATCACATTATTCTATGTTATTATTCACGTTGTGTGTGATGTGCTTTAGCATAAAAACGTTTGAAGTAGTTCGTTTAAAGTATTTATTATAATATCTAAATGCCTTTTATCCTAAATCTACACAAATAACTTAAAGACATCTTTGACTTGTATTAAAAGTTTGAGTTGAGTTTAAATTTTTATAATGGCGACTAGAAAAAAGCCACATTTACCGAAGTCGGTTTTGGATATGAAGTTTATGAAGAAAACCAAAGAAAGAATAGAAAAAGAATTAGAAAATATACAAGATCATGAAAGTTTATATTCAAATATTATAACAAATGAAATGCGGCAAGCTACTGGAAATTTTATTTCAGAATCGAGTTTTATATTTTGTGAAGAATTAATAGATGGTAGAGTATCTTTTAAAGGAATGAACCCTGAAATAGAAAGGTTAATGGACTTAGAAAATAAAAATGAAGTAGTTGACAGTGAAATGCAAAAAGATGTTTCAGATGAAATTTTAGCTAAGACAATGAATAGCCTAACTAAAAAAAGACAGTTGTCCAGTCCAAGTCAGTATAATATGAAAAGAAAAAAGAAATAATCGGAATCTTGTGCTATAGCAAATAATAAACATCACTAGTAATTAATATATATCACTGTAGATGAGTGAAGATGGTGTATAGATATTGTGAAAACTCTGTATGATGGTGTATAGATATTGTGAAAACTCTGTATGATGGTGTATAGATACGTGATATGATGGTGTATAGATACGTGAAATTTGTTTTTATCCAATTCTTTTCATAAAACTGATTTGAAAAATTAAAGAATGAATTTCACATCAAAAATTAAATAGTGATGCATGAAACTGATGATGATGCAATAAACTTAAATAGCCAGTTGTATGGCTTGCATCCATATAATTTATAATATATGACTTCCTGGCTCCCAAATCACTTCACCATTCATATATATCCAGATACTCCCAAATCTGTACTTTCATGCACATGCAATTCTTTTCATTGTCTCTTTCATTCTCATATTTCTAAATAAAAATAATTCCAACCAATATTTTAAAAATAAATCTTGAGCAGATTAATTTGTGTTGTATTGATGATGGCATAAAAGAATCAAGAGGTAAAGTAATGTAAACATTTTCTTATTTTAAGTGTATATTTTTGTCCACAATTTTGTTTTAAAATAAAAATGCAGAAATATAATTTGTTTTTTATTGAAACTCAATAAGCTTTTCATTTTTTTATTGTTATCAGTCTACTTACATTTTATTTAGATATAAATAATGTATCAGTATAAATTACTATATTAATTAAATTTTCAGACATATCATGATGTTTGTTAAAGATTTTCATAAAGAGGGATACACCTTTATTTTACCATGATAAAAAAACACAATTATTTACTAATACTTATTTCTATAAAGGCACAGATGTTAAGATTTGTAAGAGATGAAGTGTCTAAAATATGGCATCTTAATATGTATTTATCAAACTGTCTAGAACATGACTAAAGTACTTATTAATGTTTAATGTTGTAATGTTACTATAACAGTGTGTAGCATAGCTTATTTTCGGACATGTTATGGAAATCCGTAGCTATAACTGAAACTATTGGATATCCAAAATAAAATACTGTCCATAACCATAGAAGTCTGGAGGCGGAGTCCGTTTGATTTTATCTCTTCTAAATATGAAGGAGAAGGAAGAAATTACATACCTGAAATAATTTAATATCAGTAACCAAAACCGAATAACATAGTATTCTTATATTCAGCTCCAAATTTTACATTTGTCTTTTGATGACCTTTTAATTTATTAGGTTTATTATGGGATATAGAATTATTTAATTAGGTTATTATATTAGATTTAGATTACAAAGGAATACATTACAATATTATTTTTCATATAGTAATAAGTAGTAATTGTTTAAAAGTAGTATTTTACAAAAACTATTTTTAACAAAACTAACAGTTAGTTTCTTTTGCCAAAAATCTTTTTTAAATTGATATATTATAAAAAAATGTATTTTTTTTTAAATCATCAAGTATTGTTTGATAGCATCATATTTATACTTTAACAGAAACATTTGTTTACTTTCTTAAAATATAATTAACATTAAGGACTATTTTAGCTACGAGATGTAATCACAAGTGGCAGTACACATCTGTTCATATTAAGATGTTTCACAAAAATAAACAATGTTCATATAATTTTCACAGCTGTATCTGTAAATAATTTTAATTTATAGGTTGAAATGC